>BSBM01000124.1:8362500-9857500 GCA_027924585.1 Larix kaempferi | reverse complement strand
CAACATCATCATCTTTATCATCTTCATCTGCATCATGATCATCTTCATTGTCATCACCCTCCTCCTCATCATCATCTTGTGCACTTATGCACTTAGGGATTAATGTGTATTTAAATTGATTTTAGATTTACAAAACGCGTACTACATAATGCATATGCGTTTTGTAACTACATAATGCGTACACGTTTTGTAGTTCTATAATGCGTACACGTTCTGGTTACCTAACCTACATGTCTAATGACATGTTAGGCTCGGGTTTTACCATACCAAGTGCTAAGTATCAGAAACACGTTATGTTTTTATGTATCAGAAACGAGTTTTGAAAAAATAGGATTGCATCTAAAGTGACCCTCATCTTCTTGCACACACCCATAACCTTATAGTCACATCCCTTGGATTGAAAGGAATGGTTAACTCTCCTAATCTATTCCATAGATTCTTCCTAGGAATTATGTCAAATTCTTTCCTAAATTCAATGAAACAAAAGAAAAGAGATTGGATTTATTTTTACAACATTCTTCCACAATGATCCTAAGTGCAATGAGGTGATCCATGGTTGAGTGGTTCCTTCTAAAACCTTCCCGGCCTTTATCAATCTTTCCTTTATTTTCTATCCATATGCTAATATTATTTTCCAGGATAATACCATATAGCTTGGCTAAAAGAGAGATAATCATAATGGTTCGATAAATAGAGTTGTTATCTTTATATCCACTTTTAAAAATAGGAACTATAAGGCTCTGAGTCCAAGGATTACGGAATCCATGCTTGACTACTAGAATAAAGAGATTGTGAAGATAGGGGATGAGGATGTGTGCCCTGATTTTTAAGATTTCTACTTAGTACCCTTCAATGTATTTATCTTCTCCATTAGCTAGGCACTTAATCCCAAATTCTACGTCTTCTAAAGAAAAAAATTGCTTACTTGTAAGAAGGGATTGAATGTTATCCATGGCATTTGGGATTTTGTAAATCTTTTTAACATAAGAGTTCTAATCCAGAAAAGAAACTTATAACATTCTACCCATAACTAGCACGTATCCTATTTCATTAGTAACAATGCCAAAATATGCTTTTAAGATGCTTTCTTTGTAAAAAGATCTTTTTTTATTGGTTTTAAAATTCTCCGAATGGTTGATTAAATAATATTTTTTATTGTGAAGACGGTGAGTGAGTCAACTAATTGCAAAAGTGTGTGGCTAGAAAATTTTTAATGGGCACTATTTCCTCGCAAATCGGGACATTTTTTGGTAAATAGAAGAGTTAACGCAGGTTCAACATGAGTTAGGAAACTACGAAAGTGGGTGTAAGAGTCTTGAAACTCTAAATCACATTCAATAACCAGCGTAATCCATGAGTGAAACTTGGAAGTTAAATAGTTTTTAATTTCTAAGTATTTAGGAAAACAGTGGCGCAATTATGTGATAGGAGTGGTGGAGCATCCATTCCTGAGCATGATCTCAGTGGTAATAAACTGAGAAACTTATCCTAAATTGAAAATGATTGAGCATTGACACCCAATCTTCCATTTGGCGGGGAACCGAAAAATAATACAGGGAATAAATTAAACCGAAAATTATTTTTAACAAAAATTTCATGGAAGAAATAATATGGGGAATATTTTTCGAGAATCATTTTTTTTGGTGGTGATATTTGGCATGGTGATGAAAGAATGAAAACATGCCATTGTATCTGTCCTTACCTTTGGCCATCAAGACGACTCACAACAAAGACAATTCCTAAAAATTCATCGAAGCAAAAACTTCTTTTGAAAATTTCATTGGATTGAAGGTATGTCGTGTAGGCCAGAAAATTCATTTGAATTCTAAATTTAACAGTGATTATATAAAATGATTTGTTTACTCTCCAAATTTCTGGAAATAATTTTTTAATTTTTGGAAATAATGTTTTAATTTCTGGAAATGTTGTTTTAATGGAATGCAATGACAATGGTTTTTCAATACTAGCGAGCATTTTTCCTAGAAGATGCAAAACAGGCCAAATTTATGTTTTGGGAGGAAAATGTCTCCATTACTAGAGACACTTTTTCTGTTCCTAGCGGGCATTTCCAAATAGCCCCTGAACCTTGTGAGTTTAACACCTAGCCTAATTGCACTTGTTCTTAATATGCAAAACAAGTTTTTTCTCACTTTCGCAGGTTAATTTCTTGCACATGTAACCATCATAAGGAAAACTGAAAGCATGGTTGGATAACCGCTTCAACAAGGAACAGATCCATGTCACCCTTTAAATTTTTTGATACACACACATCATCTGGCGGGCATTTGAAACTAGCTTTTCAAACTACTAATTCAACACTTGGACAAAAAATGGTCAAACCCTAGGGTAACATGAGATTTTTATTTTCATCAAATTGAAGGTGTGAGACACCCTATGGATAGAGGCCAACAAGTTGATTCTATCCAAACCAATTTCATCCTTTGAAACTTCTTTCTCTCTCCTCGGTGGGAATTTTTCTGGAGCAGTGCAAATCAAGCTAGGAGGCACTTTTGGAAGATTAATATCTTCACCTACAGAGACTCTTTGGACAAACCAATGATATGGTTGAGTGCACCAATCAACAGTGTAGAGACCCATACCCTCAAAATATTTTAAGACATCAACCATAGGAAATGGTGGGAATTTTACCGAGGTCACTTAGGCATTTTTACCAGGAGTTTTATACTTAAGACAATTTTTGCATTTTCTTAGACTGGAGCAATCTGCCTGAAACACTATTTTGGAAGACCCATAACTTCTTTTTCAAACACTCTCATGACAAGTTGAGACCATGGGTAGGTAGAAAAATCAACAAGCTACATCTTGACACTATGGGGCAGGAAGTTACCTTAACCTATTAATTATGGAGGGCATTTTCTTGAGGCCACTTGGGAAGTTGTACTACCACTGGTGCAAAACCATCCTGAAACCCTGTTTTGGCAGGACTTTAACTTTTTCATCAAACATCCTCTTTGAGAACTAAGACCATCGTAAGATAGCTTCTTCAACAAGATATACCATGATAGTTTTAGATCATTTTTATCATTATCCTATGAGGTACGGAGGGAAATTTCCCAAGGCCACTTGGACCATTTTTCCAACACTTACCATTTTTCAGAATTTGGACCTCTTTTGTTTCTTTTGTTCTTAATAAGGAGAACAATATTTTTCCCACTTTATGAGGTTGATTTCTTGAACATGTGACTATCAGGAAGTAAAATGAATCCATGAATGGATAGATAATTAAACAAGTAACAAGTTCATGTCAACCGATGAATTTATCCCCACAAGGACAGTTTCTGGCGGGCATTTCCAAATAGCCCCTTAACCTTGTTATTTTAACACTTGGCCAAATTTCACTTGTTCTTAATATGCAAAACAAGTTTGTTCTCACTTTGGAAGGTTAATTTCTTGCACATGTGACCATCATAAGGAAAAATGAAAGCATGGATGGATAACGACTTCAATAAAGAACAGATGCATGTCACCCTTTAAAATTTTTGATACACACACATCATCTGGCGGGCACTTGAAACTAGCTTTTTAAACTACTAATTCAACACAGACAAAAATTGTCAAACCCTAGGGTGACATGAGATTTTTATTTTCATCAAATTGGAAGTGTGAGACACCCAATGGATAGAGGCCAACAAGGTGGTTCCATCTAGACCAATTTCATCCTTTGAAACTTCTTTCCCTCTCCTCGGCGGGCATTTTTCTGGAGCAGTGCAAATCAAGCTAGGAGGCACTTTTGGTAGATCAATATCTTCACCTACAGAGACTCTTTGGACAAAAAAATGATATGGTTGGATGCACCAATCAACCATCTATAAACCCATACCCTCAAATTATTTTAATACATCAACCACAAAAAATGGAGGGCATTTTATTGAGGTCACTCCCGCATTTTTACTAAGTCTTCAAATATATATTTGTTTCTTGTACGATAAATACCCCACACTATGTAATATACGGTAGAGCTAAAACAATCATAAAAAAGATTATTGTGTGAGTTTTTTAAACCATCTTTTATAGTTGGACACTCCCATTTTAATGGGAAAAATGACCCATTTTAATGAACAAAATGAAGATAAAACTAAATCCTTCTATACCTTATGAGAAAAACAACTCAAAATAAGATGAGAGTTTGTTTCTTCACTCTCGCAGCAAAGTAGGCTTCTACCCAACCCTTCAACTAAACTCTTGTGCATCCAATCCCATGTTAACACTTTATCTTTTACTTTGGATCTATCTCCAATTAAAAAACATAAATGATACTAAATGATATGATTTTAATGAGATCAATTAATTCCCAAGCATTTCCGTTTACAGTTGGATAAATAGTCGTTTTCTCATATTAGGTATTTCATGGACATGGACCGATGGACAAGATCAGCTCATAGTTTGATTTTCAATTTGGTGACTAAACAACAATGGTTGAATAAATAATAAATGTGTAGATATATAAGCCACATCAACACCCTTGTCAGCGCATAGTTTTATTTTCAATTTGGTGGCTAAAGAACAATGGTTGAATAAATAATAAAATTTTCATAAATGATTATTTCATGAACGTGGTTAATATATTTATATAAATAAAGAGGATGATGAAATTAAATCAATTCACACACAAAATTTCAACAAAGTAGTTTTTTAAATTATTTCATGTATTGGAATTGGTTATATAGTTTTTCGTCGAATGACAGTTTTTCATTAGTTAAATATATACTCTTAATGTATAAATAAATACGACAACTCTAAAATATAATTCCAATAATTATTTTGACAAGATTTCGGATGAAAAAGACAACCTAAAAAAATCACATCGTATAAAGCACTACAGTTAATTCAACCACTACAAATAAGAAAATCGACGTGGTTTGAAATTTCATATGTAATGATTGTTAGTTGATGATCCCAACGTCCTCTCATCACGATAATCCTCACAATCCTTGTTGATTGGCATCAGATTGACAAGTGCAGGTATCATTATTGTACTTAGTAACTTGAAGTATTATTTAAATTTTAGGTAGTCCAAAACAACTATGATATTGAACCATTGGGAATTGAAATCTCAAACAACTATGATAATGAACCATGGAAACCCCAAATAATTTCTCTCCGTAGAGTTTACAGAGCTGCCCATTCCTGTATTTGATCGATATTGTAATCAAATGCACCTGAAACTGCTTTCTACCCAGTTGGAACAAAATTTTCCTTTTCATAGAAAATAATTTCCGTTGTTTGGAATAAAAATTCGTTTGCTTTATAAAGGAAATTGGCTTTGAGGGAAAAAGGAAAAGATTTTGCATTGCTTAACAACTTTCCTTGCAAACAAAATTTTCTCCAACCAGCGGCGGATATTTTTAAAGAAAGGATTTATTTAGCTAGGCAAAATAAATTTCTTTTGTTTTTTATAATGGATTTCTTGGGCTTACAAACACCGGCCGGGTTTTCCTCCGGGGCTTTTGACATTTTTTCAGTTATTTCGACTTTTCAAGAACCAAAAAAACCTGATTAGGTTTTTGGAATCCGAAAATTTGAAGTCCCAAAAACTTGAGAAACCGAGGGGCGAGCAGGGGAATCCAACCAAGATTTTGACTCACAAGAGTTGTAAATTATAACAAAATGTCGAAAAGAGTTCTATAATGGTGGATGGTGGTTGAAATGACATGAATTTTTTAAAATAATTGTTTTGGAAAATAGTTATGTGTTTATATCTTAGAATTTGGAGTGTATTGTCATTATGTTTTTCCTAAAGTGAAGGATGATGAGACAAGTGTATGTGGTCATTTTTTGAAATTCCAAATAAACAATTATAAAAAATAACTGGTAGTTGATGTAGTTCATACATGGATAACAAATAGACAACCCATTTAACTAAAGAAGGCAACATGTAAAGGTAGTAGGTAGTTAGGTAGTTGAGGCATGGAGCACAAGTAAGAAAGAATTTTTTCATGACACTTAACTTGTGACCTATCGTGGCTATCCTAGTTATAAAACATAGTATACTTATATTTTTCTTTTATGATTAATAAGAGTTTTGACTACTAGGAAAAATTTAAAATAAAATTATGATTTGTATTATTTTTTTATTTTATAAATAAATATGTTAATGATTTGTGTTTTTTTTTTATAAATAGATATGTTTTTTTTAATGTAGAGTATAGTTGTTATATGATCTTATTTCTAAATAATTCCTTGTTTAAATTCGTGGAAAAAAAAATTTCTTGTTTAAATTTGATTTTATATAATCTTTTTTTCAGCGGAAAAATCTCACCTTCTTCCTATTCCACCCCAGCTATAATCAATAAATTTTATTTTATACAGTTGATTTGTAGTTAATTTGTACCCGAGTTGATTTTTTCCAGAGAAAAAAAGCTACTATTGATATTCTTTATTAGAATCAAATAGTACAGAAAGATTCCAGTTCCAACTCGGTGGAACCATCTCAGATAACCATAGATGTTATCATAACAGTCTGATCTCCGACAAAAATAACTGAAAATGATTTGTAAGTGAGTCTCCGTCCCCATTTTTGGGCTTAAACATTTAAACATAGGCTATTGACTTTGAACCCATTTTTGGGCTTAAACATTTAAACATAGGCTATTGACTTTGAACCATATTAGGCTATGAAACATGTAACAAGTAACCAATCATTGGCCTCCGTCCACTATTAGTTTAATGCTCAAATATCAACCGTCCAAGCGTTAGGTAGTGATTGTACATTGCTTTCTTTCCGTGATATCGGGAATCCAAGTGACGTCACGTTCTTTCAGTTAGCTGACTATGTTTGAGATCATACAAATTTTTTTCTAACGTGTCGTGTTTTCCTACGTGATATTCTAGTTGTAGCATGATGGTGTCTTTAAATTGACATTGATATTAATAAACAATCATGTGAAGCAACATTAATTATATTTTAAAATATTAAGTGGAGTGTGATGCAAAACGACAAGTAACATTAATTATTATTTATTATTTATAAAATGTTTGATGAGATAACACTTGCCCTTTGATGAGATAACACTTGCCCTCGTTAACATACAATAATGTTTACCAAGGCTCTCGCGTGTGATATGGTCCACCCAAAGCAGAGGCCCTTTCATTGACTATGGTTATTTTGTTTTATATGATGCCATATGTCCATGTCAATTTTTTAATTGTTTTCTTATTTTTAAATTAGGCGAATACATTATAAGCTCAGTTTCCTAAATCATATATTTGGAATTGAAGCATATTATAAAAAATCATTACAATGTTCGGAAAAAGCAAGGCAAATTTTGAATACAACACCATCAATGTCGGGTCTATAAATATATTTATCTGACCCATAAAAGAAATTATAATTCATGTTTGCCCAAAGTCTTTATTATAATGGGAAAACATTACTAAATATGTAATATATTGCATGTATTTTTCAATGTTATATATTAATTTAAGCTTTATTAAATAAAAGTACATAAGAATAATAGTACCTGAGAATATTGTACATGTATTCTAAGAAGTACTATGTATGGATTATATATTTTAATATAAATTAGTTGTAATTAAGTTTTGATAGATTTATGTTTGAATTTTAATTTATATTAAATAAAGGTGTAAGGGAAAATTGCTTATGTTTCTTAGTAGCATTGCTATAGTTTTGAGGAGTTAGAAGGTTAGAGAGGTTACTACTGGATCAAAGATTATGGAACAAAGAATTAATGTGGGTGTAGGTAGGGCATTCTAAAAGAAAGTGATTTTAATCTTCAATGCTCATACACTCACAGAGATGGAAAATCCTTTCGGCCTGAGGCATTTTAGGGGTTGTCCACCGCCCAGTTCCACTATGAAGCTCATGAGACTTTGTTCTAATATTGACAATATTAATTTTTTTTCTTTGATCTCATTAAGATAGAAAGATAATTTTGATCCTCAGGATAAGGGTTACTGATCTCTTTATAATATCGTAATTTATTTTAACTTCTAAATATTCCTTGCACCACATTTTCACTTTAAACATAGAAGTAATCATATTTTTAATGTTATCAATATTTTGCAAAGTGGTCGTTTCGTCAATCCCCCGATAATTTAACCAAGTTGTGGCATCTTTAAGCCACCCCAGCTTGAGGCACAAGTGGTTTTGGGTAGAGTTAAGAGAAATTTTAGAAATCTGGTGTTCTCCTATATTGTTTGATTTGTGTTTATACATTAGATATCTAATCATAACCATGGTTTCAATGGGGGGAGCTTTGCTTCTAAGAGGAGAATAGGATAGGGCATATTTCTCTACATTTTAAGGTTTTAAGTAATAAACCACTTCTGGATTTCCTCAATTATTCTCTATGATTCTCTGGAAATGTTGCATCCCCAAGCTTCATATCCATATAAGATATCGAGAGTGATAAGCATTTTAAAGCGAAATTTCTTTCTATCTCACATCATAAGGTTTGTCGATTTACGGTTGTTTTCAAGACCAATGTAGGATGTCTGCCCTCCATTAATCATCTTCTCAACGATATAGTTCTAGTTGACCTTGTGATGGAAGTAAATTCCTAGATATTTATAAAAAGTTACTTCCTCCTGGTCTCTATTGTCATATATAAAATTGTCATAAGTACCTTTATGGAATTTGATAATCATGACTTTTATTTTGTTGGTGTTAATGGTCATGCCCATATTGGAACAGAAATCATTGAGAATTCTTAATTGCTTCTCAAGATCATTGGGGCACCTTTCCAGAAGAGCGATATCATCAGCATAGAAAAGAAGCATGATGACTATTCATGCTAAGGTCGTGCCAACACATCTTGCTTCTTCTAAACAACCTTCTAGCTTATTAATGTAAATGTTGGAATGGGTAGGGGAGAGGGGGAACCCTTTTTTTTAACTAGGGGAATCGACAACTGGGGTTGGGCTGGTACTCACGTGATACAAGGTCAAGGGATCCAATCTCGCTACGACTATACTGTTAGGTGCATCCACAGGGCCCGAACCATGGTGCATGGGTAATTTTGGGGGGATTCGGACATGTGAACTTCCACTTACCATCGATTACAACTTTTCATCCTTACCACATGAGTCTCCCCTCATGGTAAGGAGAGGGGGAACCCATGATTAAGTCCAATATTACAATTAATATCATGTGACCAACCCTGAGTGTTTTTGAATTTGGAAATGACTTTCTCATATAACCTTATAGTCGCAACCCTCGGCTCAAAAGGAACCTTTAAATATCCTAATATATTCCATAGGTTCTTGAATGATGAAAGGAAGTCGACTCTTGTTGCTTGAGCTCTGAGCTCTGCCATGCTGCATGCAATTCCTAGGGTTCTGAGACACCCCCGGCTGCCTCACCCTATCGCGTCCTCCCTCTTTTCATTGATCCTCCACTCCTCGTACAACCCATGGGATATTCTCTGGGAGGGGCCGAGGGCCCCCCCTGGCACGGTCCCCTCATCCTCCAACCCTGCCTCCTTTGTACAAATCGGGATGGCTGGGGTACCTCTAACATACCCTAAAGCCTCGAATGCACAGAAGAATCCATCAATCCCCATTCAAACATCTGGAACAAAAACATGCATAGCGAAAGCTACGGAAAGACCTCAGCTAACGCTCTCGGCTGATCGCATCAATGCCCATGCGCAGAAACTCAAGGATCATGCCCTAGTCAAAAAATTCATTGGTTTTTGGCCAACAAAGCAATCCCTTCATGGATGGATAATGGCCAAATGGAAACCTAAGGAACACTTTGATCTGTAGCTTGGTTCGAAAGTCTTCTTCACCATCATATTCCATCGGCTTAATGACAAAGCATGAGTTGAGGATGGAGGCCCTTATTTCTTCAAGTCTAGAAGATTATACCTCTAGCACTAAATGGAAATATTTAACCCTGATAAGGAGGATTTCACAAGGGCACCATTATGGATAAGGATGTACTCATTACCTCAAGAGTATTGGGACGAAGACATGCTCTAGGACATTGGCAACACCCTTGGAAACTACGTTAGAGCAACAGAGCAAGCAAGGAACCGTAAGTACACCTCTTATGCTCGCATATGCGTTTACATGCACATAGCCAAGTCTCTACCCGACTCGATCTTGCTTAACCATGAAGATTCAGAATGGGTTCAACCTTTATACTATGAGCATGTTCCTTTTAGATGTAGAAGATGTCATGAACACGGACATCTGTACCATGACTGTCACCTCAATAATGGAAACCTACAGTAAGATAACAAAGACTATGAGGGTTTCCAAAAATACGGGAAAAAAAGAAGACATCATCGCAAGGTACCCACAGAGGAGAAAAATTCCATAGTGTTGGAACATAATTCCCATTAAGACCTTGGTAAATAATCTTAGCATAAGATTTCCAAGTGTTTAGTGCATGTTGTTCCACCTTGTGTTAGCTTGCTAGTACCTAGTTGGGTGTCTTGGACCAAGAATTTGTCCACATTTGACCCCAATAACTATGGATAAGCCTATCTTGCCTTGTTTGTCCACTTATGCCACCATTTTCCCTATTTTTAGGAACCTAGAGCGCTCATTCCTTGTTTTATGGATGCATTCCATGTTTTAAGGAGCTAAGGCGCCCTCCTCCACAATTTATGGGATAAGGATGCACCCTCTTGGGTAAATTGGTCAAATGGTAATTAATGGCCACTACTTAGCCAACTACACCACCTTATGCGCTCTCCTAATTATTCCTTTCACCTTGTTTGACTATCCAAACCTACTTTCGGTCCTTTGTGTTCATTTCACCTCATTATGGACACTATTTGGAGTTACACTTGGCATAATGTCATAGATTGGGGGAATTAGTCAAGATAAGCCAACTTTAATGTGAGCTACCCATGGTATTTAGCCAAGGTATTGCATGTAATCATGTCTATATATTGTACTCATGTTAATGAATAATATAGAGTGGAATTCTTCCCACTGGATTGATTTTCCTCTAGTGTTTTGTTCAATATTTCTTCTATATTCTTGCTATCTCTTTGTGCAAATAATTCTAAGTGAGATTGTTTTTTCTATCTAGATCTAGGATGGAATGTCACATGATTCAGAACATATTGTTGTGATGTTGTGCATTCCAAAATTTCACATGGTATCATAGCTAGTCTGATGCAAAACAATTTCCATTGTTGCTTCTAGTAATTAACTTTGGTCATTTGGTTTTGCCTTTTGGCCTTTCCCATGAATGTTGTTGAAGGAATGTCAAAGAGTGTTGTTTGCAGGTACACGAAGAAATGGTAGAAGATTCAACAAATGATCTAGCTCAACTTTCTTCCTTTGTGGCTTCCTCTATTTTCCATGAAGTTGTTTTTCATGAAGATAGCATACGAGCTGTTGTTATCAATATTGTTGAAGATAAGTCCTTCCATATCTCATCATTGTTCTTCCATGATTCTTCTATTGAATCCTCTAGTGTGCAAAAGAGTGATCCCTTAGATGTTTCAGAAGAAGGATCAAATCTTGGAGTTGTACCATTCGACCTCCTTGGATCCATGCTTCTTATGTATTCCTATATGAGTGCTAGCACTGATTTTTAGAGTTTCACAGAAGATGGAGGAAACCTACATTCACTTGGAGATGATCTCACCTATTGTGGTTCGAAGCTAAAGTTTCAAGTGTTTCTTCATGCATTTGGATTTGTTCTCACCCTAGTTGGTTCGATATGCAAGTTCAAATGGATTCCAGATTTGCTTGCTTCCATTGTTGAAGAAATCAAACACATGTTTTAGGAGCATGATCCACTTCTTCCTAAGAAGAAGATTCGTCCAGACATACTCATTTAGTTTGGAGTGTATACAAATTTTGGTTTCTCTTTCATGTCCATTTTTTAGGGAGGATTTTTCCCCATGTGGTTTTGCCTCTTTCCTCAGTTCATATGGATTAATAATGTAAAGGGTGACCATAAGCCTTGTTTCTTGGGCCCTAATGAATTGCTCACAAACATTTTGGCTTAAGGGGGGGTGTTGGAACATAATTCCCATCTAGACCTTGGTTAATAATCTTAGCATAAGGTTTCCAAGTGTTTAGTGCATGTTTTTCCACCTTGTGTTAGCTTGCTAGTACCTAGTTGGGTGTCTTGGACCAAGAATTTGTCCACATTTGACTCCAATAACTATGGATAAGCCTATCATGTCTTGTTTGTCCACTTATGCCACCATTTTCCCTATTTTTAGGAACCTATAGCGCTCCTTCCTTGTTGTATGGATGCATTCCATGTTTTAAGGAGCTAAGGTACCCTCCTCCACAATTTATGGGATAAGGATGCACCCTCTTGGGTAAATTGGTCAAATGGGTAATTAATGGCCACTACTTAGCCAACTACACCACCTCATGCGCTCTCCTAATGATTCCTTTCACACTATTTGACTATCCAAACCTACTTTCGGTCCTTTGTGTTCATTTCACCTCATTATGGCCACTATTTGGAGTTACACTTGGCACAATGTCATAGATTGGGGGAATTAGTCAAGATAAGCCAACTTTAATGTGAGCTACCCATGGTATTTGTTATCCCATGGTATTTACCCAAGTTATTTCATGTAATCATGCCTATATATTGTACTAATGTTAATGAATAATAAAGAGTGGAATTCTTCCCACTGGAGTGATTTTTCTCTAGTGTTTTGTTCAATATTTCTTCTATATTCTTGCTATCTCTTTGTGCAAATAATTCTATGTGAGATTGTTTTTTCTATATAGATCTAGGATGGAATGTCACATGATTCAGAACATATTGTTATGATGTTGTGCATTCCAAAATTTCACACATAGAGGAGAAAAAAACTACTGACCCATCCACCAACAACAGCTTCACCATTTTGGAAGGGAAACCGGAAGATCTTGTAGCAAAGGACGTGGTGAGCTCCTAATATGGATGCCTAATGAGGGCAACTATACCAAGAGCCTACTTTAAATGTCAACCCGGGGAACGTACAAACTTTAGAGATGCATGCAGTATCTGTGCTTTTATAGGATAATATCTGTCACAGTTGGAAGTCAGTATCGATGTTTTAAAGGTTGTCTACTAAATATGTAAACTGGTTATGCTACGGAATTAAATACTAGAAAGCAATAAATCTAATTAAAAAAATTAAAGTGCTGAAAGCAGTAAACCTGTTCTAAGAAATAAATATACCAAAAGCAGTAAATCTGTTCTAAGAAATAAAGCAGTAAATCTATCTTAAATAATTAAAATGTTGAAAGTAAAGGGGATGATCTTATAAAATTACTTAATGCAGAATAATAAATCTAAAAATGAACATGCCATAACAGATCTATTCTAAGATTGGGGAAAACAAGGTTTGTAGTTATTTTATGCCTAAAACTAGAATTCTGATCTAAACCATTTTAAATCCCGAGACTAAAATTGAAGTGCAATTGTTTCAAGCTATCCATCTACTACTAAAGAAATTGATCATGATGAGAAACAGTAAAAAAACTCATATATAAACCATGATATTGAAAGCAAAGTTGATACACATGCAATCGTTGATTTGAATATGCATTGAAAGAAAGAACCTACAGGACTACTGAAACTATTCTGATGTACTACAGAATGTATTATAAACTACTACAGAAATAATAAATCATTCAAGCGCTCCCATATGTAATAGAATTGTTCATCAATGTAAAACACATAATTGAAAGAAATACCTGCAAATAGAAATCTCCTGACCTACGTGTTGGAGGGTCCCTCCCCAACCCGTACCTAGTTGGGTGTCTTGGACCAAGAATTTGTCCACATTTGACTCCAATAACTATGGATAAGCCTATCATGTCTTGTTTGTCCACTTATGCCACCATTTTCCCTATTTTTAGGAACCTATAGCGCTCCTTCCTTGTTGTATGGATGCATTCCATGTTTTAAGGAGCTAAGGTACCCTCCTCCACAATTTATGGGATAAGGATGCACCCTCTTGGGTAAATTGGTCAAATGGGTAATTAATGGCCACTACTTAGCCAACTACACCACCTCATGCGCTCTCCTAATGATTCCTTTCACACTATTTGACTATCCAAACCTACTTTCGGTCCTTTGTGTTCATTTCACCTCATTATGGCCACTATTTGGAGTTACACTTGGCACAATGTCATAGATTGGGGGAATTAGTCAAGATAAGCCAACTTTAATGTGAGCTACCCATGGTATTTGTTATCCCATGGTATTTACCCAAGTTATTTCATGTAATCATGCCTATATATTGTACTAATGTTAATGAATAATAAAGAGTGGAATTCTTCCCACTGGAGTGATTTTTCTCTAGTGTTTTGTTCAATATTTCTTCTATATTCTTGCTATCTCTTTGTGCAAATAATTCTATGTGAGATTGTTTTTTCTATATAGATCTAGGATGGAATGTCACATGATTCAGAACATATTGTTATGATGTTGTGCATTCCAAAATTTCACACATAGAGGAGAAAAAAACTACTGACCCATCCACCAGCAATAACTTCACCATTTTGGAAGGGAAACCGGAAGATCTTGTAGCAAAGGACGTGGTGAGCTCCTAATATGGATGCCTAATGAGGGAAACTATACCAAGAGCCTACTTTAAATGTCAACCCGGGGAACGTACAAACTTTAGAGATGCATGCAGTATCTGTGCTTTTATAGGATAATATCTGTCACAGTTGGAAGTCAGTATCGATGTTTTAAAGGTTGTCTACTAAATATGTAAACTGGTTATGCTACGGAATTAAATACTAGAAAGCAATAAATCTAATTAAAAAAATTAAAGTGCTGAAAGCAGTAAACCTGTTCTAAGAAATAAATATACCAAAAGCAGTAAATCTGTTCTAAGAAATAAAGCAGTAAATCTATCTTAAATAATTAAAATGTTGAAAGTAAAGGGGATGATCTTATAAAATTACTTAATGCAGAATAATAAATCTAAAAATGAACATGCCATAACAGATCTATTCCAAGATTGGGGAAAACAAGGTTTGTAGTTATTTTATGCCTAAAACTAGAATTCTGATCTAAACCATTTTAAATCCCGAGACTAAAATTGAAGTGCAATTGTTTCAAGCTATCCATCTACTACTAAAGAAATTGATCATGATGAGAAACAGTAAAAAACCTCATATATAAACCATGATATTGAAAGCAAAGTTGATACACATGCAATCGTTGATTTGAATATGCATTGAAAGAAAGAACCTACAGGACTACTGAAACTATTCTGATGTACTACAGAATGTATTATAAACTACTACAGAAATAATAAATCATTCAAGCGCTCCCATATGTAATAGAATTGTTCATCAATGTAAAACACATAATTGAAAGAAATACCTGCAAATAGAAATCTCCTGACCTACGTGTTGGAGGGTCCCTCCCCAACCCGTACTCAGGAGAGAATAAAACTTAGAAACGCTGGCTGGAATTAATCATCAATCACTTATTTAAAATATAGAGTCCATGTCAAAACAAAGGTCTGTACTTCGCAGTATCGATAGGGCAGAAAATGTTAAAACAATGTTTTTCTCCAAATAAAAGCAGGGGCCTCTCGCTACTCGAGAGGCCCATATTTATATGATTTAATGATGATCCTAACTAGTTGTCTAAATGCCGATTCCTCTTGAAAGTGGGAGTGCTTCCTCTATAAATCATGAAACAGGGCGCCGAGCTTGGTGATCCTTTAATATTCTACACGTCCATCCTTGAATGAGCTTGAACCTGCTCAATCACGCTTGATTTCCATATAATTAGTTTATTTGATACACATTCTAACATCCAAGAATAATCATAAAACAATTTCATTAAATAATTAAAGTAAAACATTTTTCCCCACAAATGAGCATGTTTCATCACCATTGCTTGAGTTTGGCTGCTGGAAAAAAAAGGTTATCAAATACCTGAAAACTTGACTCATCATTCTCTCCCACACTTGAAGGATTCACCCATCCTTGGGTGACTTATTCGGTTCATCGATGACCTTCCTGATGTCCCATGCTACCACCCTAGGGATCCCTGCCTACCTGTGATACCCAAAGTTCCAATCCTCCCTGGTCCATGTCCTCCTTTCTTCCTCTTCATTTATCTGTTCCTTGATGACTGGGGAAAGAAAGAATGGGGGATTTAGCCTCATCCCGATCCATCTGAGTTGGTTTATTTCCAGGGATTCTTTGTAGAGTGTGGCTTTGAAAAGGGCATCATTAAGCCTGAGGGGAGAGAGGAGTTATCTCCTCTTCAGATCGTTTTCCACTCTGCTCCATCTTTCCTTAATGGACTCATTAACTTCCTTCTGCGTGCTACGAAGTGTAATGTCAAAATGAGTCACGGCCTCCTGTTGTTTTGCGAGGAGAATGGGTATTAGTTCCTCGTCCTGAGTGAGGATCCTGTGGTTATAGATTATTCCCTCAGGGTGAGTTGGTTCAGGTCTGATCATCAATGGGGTTTCCCATTTGGATGTGACATAGAGATGGTAGTCCGGTGCTCGCTCAATTTCGTGGTTCATCCATGAACATAATTCCCTCAACTGGAAATCACCCACATATGGGTTTGGCGACCAGTTGGGTAAGCTAGAAACCACGAAGTTATGCAAAAAGAACTCACTTAATTTGTCTTTCTCCAACTCTATGGAGTTCAAACATGCATCCATAAACTCCTTGGGGGTGCTTACCTCTATAGGGAGTCCTTGCTTCAACCTATCGAGCTAGAATTCGCCCCATTTCTCCTGCATATAGACTGCATAGATTGGCGATGGGGGTCCGAGGTCCCTTAGTTTTTCATATATGCCGACAGTAATGGCCAAAATGTCTTTTAATTTGGTGACCTTCTGGTCCTTTTTGTCCAATTCGGCTTGTGCGTCCGCCAACTTTTCTTGAAGCGCTAAATGCTTCCGCTCGGCTAGCCGTAGCTCCTCTGCATGGTGCATCTTCAGTATTTGAGTTTTCTCGGCTGAGAACAGGGGAGGTGTGGGCTGGCTTCCTGGCCCAATGCTTAATGCTGCTAGCTCGTTTCTGAGCTTCTCCAATTCTGCTCATGCCTCGGCAAGTTGGGTGACGAACTCGAGGTTATCTTGTGATGGAGGATTTCCCTGGAAGTTGCCTTGCTCTCCTAAGTTCTGCTCTTATCCCTTATCCATTTCTTCTGCTTCTTTATTCATTTCTTCCCCTCCGTCCTGCATTTCTTCATCCTATTCCCCTTTTGTAGTGGGGTCTTCCTGATCTACCCACTGATCATCATCCCCATCCAACACATTTTGAACAATAGGACTAGGTTCTCTGCTCTTTTCCTTGTCTGTTCGGATTCAGGCTATTTGGTTGAATCTCGTACTCCTCCTCTTGGGTTCTTGATTTTTGGCAGGAATTTCTGATTTTGCCCTGGGGGAGTGCTCTCTTGAATTTTTTATTTCCACCAGGGTCTCTGCTACATGGTCCAGGTCAATCATCATTTTCGCCCCTGATACAGAGGCAGCTCCATTTCTTCCTCCTGTCACGTCCCCATTTTGACCCCCTTTGTAAATGATGTAAATATTGTAATTTAATCATGGTGAGGAGCTCAAGGCCAAGGCCCCACCATTGATTTAGCGTTTATATATCGACAATTAAAATAGATGCCTATGGTTCTTGTGCGAGATGGGCACAATGTATATAAGACATCATGTAAATACGAATTTTAATGAAAAATACCCACAACTAGCTATGCAATGCAACAAAAGAGATGGGGCATGGTTCTACAAGGAATAGGGAGGGAAATTATTCAAACCCTTGAGCCCATGGTATTAATCCATGTGTCAATGGGGAACCCATAAACCACCAACTACCCATTTTGTCTCATGTACCCAATCATTTAATTTTTTCCAAGAAATTGGTTAAGGCAGTTAATGCCTTGGGAATGAAAGAGTATGGGCAAGCCATTTTCGTGCATGGGCAAGCCATCAACTTGGAAAATCGTGTTTTTGCTTGTGGGGCAAGAAACCACCCACGAAATGGTGCCCAAAGCCATGGGGAATGGGCAGTCTTCATTCATTCACGCAGTTGGAGTTAGCTGGGTCCTTTCCATTTATGTTTCTCATCTAAATACTACATTTTTCCATGCCTGGGAGTCGTTTTTGCCTGGTATAATAGTTGGGAGAGGAAGGCCACGAATTGGGGACTAGGAGGGAGGTCGGTTTTGCCCCGAATTGACCCTGGACGTTTTACTAAAAACGGATTTGGCTTCCTGGGTTGTTCACCAACTTCCCATTTTGTTTTTGTGGGTTCCCACGTTTTTCTAGGTTAGTTGAAACCCCATCTCATGCATCCCACTGTGGAAAACGTTTTTCTCATGCCCAGCAAGTGGGGTTCTGCTGTTATGTGCATCCTCGTTTTTGGTTTGAACCTGTGAATTGAAGTTTGGAGTGGTAGTGGATAGAAGTGGCTTGATAAACCTAGTGGGGGAGGCAACCTCTCAAGAAGATCAAGAGGGCTTTGGTTACTCTTCTATGCATACCCTGAGAGCACTAGATAGGGAAGGTATGGCTTGAGGGACTGTACAACAGTGAAAAGAATACTTCCTTGTGCTGGGTGTGTAGGTATTGTGGGTGCCAAGCTAGATAGATCTTGCAAGGTTATCCCTAGCTCTGTGCTGGAGCTCACTAGCTTAGCAACTCTTCCTTTCCATCTCCTAGCAGCCTGATAAACCCAATTGCAGATTGGCTTGGCTCATCTTGGTGTATGCTTGGCTATGTGTGAGTCTGCTGTTCCCTGGTTCCTTGTAGAGATCATGCCCAGCTCGAGGGTGGCAGTGGTGCTGAGAGATTGAGGAGCACACTGGCCTACGGTTGGGTGGAACGTTGCAGTTGCATAGCCAGTTGCGTGGGACTACTTTTGTATAAGATAAGTATTCTCTTGTGTTAAATTGCAATTACTTTTTTGATGAACATCTTAAATGTATGATGGATGTGAAATTCTTAATATTCCGCTGTGATTTTCTCAAAACCATACAGTTCCATCTATCTCTGTTATATTATGTTCATGCTTATGATTAAATGTTTCATAGGGCTAGATGCCCAGTTTAATATCACATCTGTTATGCATTTGTGTATGTATATATTCTTATTCATTTGAATTTGAATGCTTGTTTAATGAATGGGTATGGGGGCTAGTTGCCCGGCATAACGTCACGATCCTCTCCACCTAGCTGGTAGGATGGGAGGGGACGTGACACCTCCAGGTGGTATGCTAGCTGTGGGTGTACTTCTCCGCCTTTGAACATCTTCTACAGATACCAGCACGAATTCCTCCCATGAAAGTTCTGGTTTCTGCGCATTCAATTCCTCGCAAACAATTATCTTGATTAGCCCATGATGGGACAAGGCATCATCTTTACCCTTCGCCACCTTCTTTCTCATTTCCGATAGGGATTGGAGCAAGTAGAATGGGATACTAATGTTGTTATTTGAGGGATGATGGGTCCTGTGTCTTATCATTTCTAGGATCCAAAAATGAAAGATGGGAACATAGCTTAACCTACTAGAGCATGTGATGTACCTTAGAACGATTTCAGCTACGTCCTCCCATGGCGCTGGCATGGAGAGTCTCTTGACTCTGTTTTTGTCCTCGTCATAGACCTCTCCTTGCTCAAAGAATGCTGCTTTTGCTTCTTGGTTTGCCTCCCTGTCATCCCTGCTCCAATACAAACCCCTATGTAGGCTAGTGAATTTGGCAATTGTCTCCTCTTCCAACTTGATACGTAACCCCTTCACCCAGGTGACATACTGTTCATCTTGAATATGCTTGAAATTTCTTGCGAATTCCTGAGCTATCCCTGCATCATGTCCTCTTAGACCCAGGATGAAGGGCATCCAGCCTGCGCTGCGAACGATATGTAAGACTGTCATGTTCTGGTATATGATGCTATGATCCTCTGGTTCACTCTTTTTAAAACCCTTTGTCATTTTGAGAACCTATCTTATGATCAAACAAAACTAGGGCTTTTGGAATGCAGTTTTATAACTTCAACTTGGTCGGGCTCTGCCTACGGGTTCGAGGAATACAAATGGTGGCTGCTTCTCGTGAAGTCCGAGTGGTTACTTATATGCGCAGTCGTGGAATGTTATGCACCCTAATTCGCTGTCTTTCTGCACCAATTCTTTCCATCATACCTGTACCTTCCCCTTTTAATCCTCTATTTTCCATGATTGATCTCTGTCTTCTCATGATCGACCTCTGTACTGAAGGTTGTGATCATGATTTGATGAGGTGACTGAATTTAATTAGCGATCATGACTTTTGAGGGTCATTCCATCATGCCGCCAATTTAGAGTAGAAGCTGTCCTCAGCTGACAAAAATCTCATGTAGCGTGGGATAATGTTTTAATTTAATCATAAAATAAAATCGTGTTAGAGATTACCTTGGTATTTATGCGTACTTGCTTTGATGCTCTGGTCCGATTTTTATGGATGGTGGATTCTGTAGTAGATTTGTGCATGTCAGTAGTTGCGCGTGTGACCTGCTTTTTCCGTTTCTTTTCATTTTGAATTTGCTGCATTGCCTTCTTTTGAAAGTTGTGCCTGTTGAGGATACGAGTCATGCGATGTTTTTTCTTATTGGATGGTTTAATGGATGTATGTGACTGGCTATCTTGAATACATGGTAGCATCGCTCGAATCATTTTGCAAGCTCGCTTGAATAGTTGGCACCCTCGCTTGAATTATTTTGCAGGCTCGCTTGAATGGTTGGCATCTTTTTGTGATGATACTGTAGAGTGTCCGTAGTTGTAGAAATTTTTGCTGGCTCTCTTGAATAGGTGGCACCCTCGCTTGAATTATTTCGCTGGCTCACTTGAATAGATGGCAACCTCACTTGAATTGTGGTCGATGCCTTGTAAATTTTATGTTACCTTTTGTGTGTTGCTTTTTTCTTTTTTTTATATTTTTTCTTTTTTTTTCATGATATGCATTGAACTTCACTGATTTGTAGCATGCTCCATCAGCATCAATTGTTGCTGGTAGAGTACTTGTGTAAATTCTTCTTGGGACTGTGGTTTTTTCTATATTTGTAGGCGATGCCCATTCACTATCATGGGGAACTCATCATCATCAATTGTAATAATTCTCACAGTGCCATTGTCATAAATTTTCTGTATAATGTAAGGTCCAAGCCATCTAGTGGTTAGCTTTCCTTTGAATGTGTGAAATCTGGAGTCATAGAGTAGTGCCCAATCACCTTCGTTGAATTTCTTATCCTTCAAATGTTGGTCATGCCATTTATTTCTTTGTTGTTCGATGATTTTAGTATGTGTAAGTGCTTGTTGGTGGTGTTCATCTAGTTGATTTAGCTGTAGCATGCGTTCTTTTTGAATGTCTGATAGGTTCATATTTAGATCGGCTGCAATTCTTGATGTTTTTACTTCAAATTCGATTGGTAGCATGACCTTTTTCCCATAAACCAGTTCATAAGGTGTGAATCCTGTTGTTATTTTCCATGTAGTATTGTAAGCCCGGACTACTTCACTAAGTCTGTCAGCCCAATCCCTTTTGTGAAGTTGGATAGTTTTTGTCAAGATTCTCTCCAATTCTCTATTGGTTACCTCTGCTTGACCATTTCCTTGAGGGTGATGGGAGGATGATTGTTTGTGCTTTAGATTGTTTCTTTTCATCAATTCTTCACTTAAATTTGATGTGAATTGTGGTCCTTGATCATAAACTACTTCTCTTGGCACCCCAAATCTGTGAAAGATCTACTCAGTAAAGAATTTGGCCACACTGGTTTCATTTGTAGCAGCCAGTGCTGCTACCTCTGTCCATTTTGTAAGGTAATCAGTGCATACAAGGATGTAGCTCTTCTGATTGGACTGTGTGTTGAATGGGCCAACAAAATCGAATCCCCACTTATCGAATGCCTCTAAAGATATTTGTGGATGTAGTGGCATTTCTTTTTTTTGCGTCGGTTTTCCCATTCTCTGGAAATCGTCACAATGGGACACATACTCATAAGCATCTCTGTGGAGTGTTGGCCAATAATACATTGTTTGCAAGATCTTGTAGGTTGTCCTTTTTGCAGCGTAGTGTCCTCCACAGGGTTCATTGTGGGTGGCATGCATTATGTCATGTACCTCATTTTCCCTAATGCACCTTCTAAGTACTTCATCTGGTCCCTGTTTAAAAAGCATGCCCTCTATCCATGTATATGTGGCACTTTGTCTTATTACTTTTGTCCTTTCTTTATAACTGTAATGTTCTGGAAACTTACCGGATACCAAATAGTTTGCTATGTCAGCAAACCATGGGCCTTTTATTGATATGGCAAAAAGGTGCTCATCAGGGAAGTTATCTTGGACCAATTCATTATCTTTCCCATGTGTTACTCTTGACAAAAAGTCTGCTACGACATTATGCTTGCCTAGTTTATCTATTATAGTGATGTCGAATTCCTGTAGAAGTAGCATCCATCGAATAATTCTTGCATTGGTATTAGGCTTGTTCATAAGATATCTAATTGTTGAGTGGTCAGTATGGATAAAACTTTGGTATCCTGTAATGCAATGCCTGAATTTATTGATTGCATGTATGACTGCCAGAAATTCCTTCTCTGTGACTGTGTAGTTGAGTTCTTCCCCAGCCAAATTTTTGCTTATATAGTATATGGCATAGGGTTTCTTGTCTTGTTCTTTCCCATGCAAAGATCCGATGGCTTTATCTGATGCATCGGTGTGAATGTGAAATGGAATTTCCCAGTTTGTTCCTTGAAGTATTGGTGCTGTGATGGTTTTCTGTTTAAGACTTTCAAAGGCTGTCATGCAGTTGCTTGTCCATATGAACTCATTGTCTTTTGTGAGAAGTGCAAACATGGGGGCAGCAATTCTGCTATAATTCTCAATAAACCTTTTGTAGTACCCTGTCTGTCCAAGGAAGCTTCTCACATCTCCTTGTTTGATCGGTGGGGGCAGTGTTTTGATTACTGAGACTTTGGCTTGATCCACCTCTATACCTCTCTGTGATATATGATGTCCTAGAACAATTCCTTCTTCCATTAACATCCTGCATTTGTCATTGCTTAGGCACAAGCTCATTTCAATACATTTTTTTAATACTAATTCAAGATTTTTCAATGCCTGCTCAAAGCTCTGTCCATAAGGTGTGAAATCATCCATGAATACATCCATTTTGTTATTCAAAAAATCAGAGAAAATACTCAGTATGGCTCTTTGAAATGTTGCTGGGGCGTTACATAGACCAAAGGGTAGGACCCTATAGGCGTAAGTTCCGCATGGGCATGTGAAGGTCGTCTTATCTTGATCAGCTGGGTGTATTAAAATTTTGTTGTACCCATTGAAACCGTCTAAGAATGAAAAGTACTTGTTTCCAGATAATGTATCCAACACTTGGTCTATAAATGGAAGTGGGAAATGATCTTTCTTTGTTGCTTTATTCAGCTCCCTGTAGTCCACACAAATTCTCCATTTACCTCCTTTTTTGGGCACTATGACTAGTGGTGAGACCCATTCACTATCGGATATTGGATAGATGAACCCTGCGTCTAATAACTTTTGTAATTCCACTTTGACTATGTCTTTTAGTGTAGGGTTCAGCCTTCTTTGTGGTTTCTTGATGGGAGTAGAACCTTCTTTGATGTAAATGTAGTGTTTGCAGATATCAGGATGTATTCCTTTCATATCTGCATATGTCCATGCAAATGGTTTACTTTGTTGTGTTAGTATCTTCATCAATTTCTCTTCTTGCTCCAGTTCTAAATTGGAATTTATGTTGACTGTTTTGCCAGGGTCAATTTCCATGACTTTTACCTTCTCAATTTGTTCTGGAAGTACTTATGTCCATAAGTCATCCATGTTTTGTTTTGAACTTTCACCTGTTTCTGTAGAAAAAAATTCTTGAATAACATGATTGTTAGGAGATATATTGTGTATAAATATATCTATATGGCCATCTTCATCTACTGCCTTTAAAGATATTGTAGCATCAATTGTTAGGATAGGTCGGAGGTTGTCATTTGCTGTGTTCTGGTAATCATCAATCCAATTTTGATATTCTAACTCTGAATATTTCATTGCTGGTGGGTAGATTGTGATTTTCTTCCTAGTATGTCCACTGGTGATTGTCATATTTCCTTATTGGAAACCTATGTACGCGTCTGTAGCTGCTATCCAAGGTCTACCCAGGATAATTGGATAGCCACTAAGTTTGCTTTTGATTTTGATTATTATAAAATCAGCTGGGTATTCCCAGGACTCGATATTGATCATAATGTCTTCTAGCATTCCTTCGGGCTTCAAAGTGGACGTGTCTGCTAGTTGGAGTACTGTTGTGGTTGGTCTTACCATTGATTGGAGTCCCAGGTATAACATGGTTTCCTTAGTCATGACATTGATCGCAGCTCCTAAATCGATTAAGCTTTTATTTATTTGCTTGTTATTTATGGTGACGTTTACTACAGGACTACCAGGATCAAGATATTTAGGATTTATTATGACACCTAGCATCAAATTGGCCAATTGTCCCACTACATTAATAGTTGGTGGGTCACGCTTCCTCCTTCATAGCTTCTTTAGGCAATATTCTCTAATGAATTTGTTGCAGATGGGCACATCCCTTATGGCTTGTAAAATCGGGATTTGGATGTTTAGGTGTTTGAATTCGTTTAAGATTGTATTCTCTTCCTCTTCTTTTGTATTCCAGACAAGTTTTTCTGGAAATGGGGGATTTCTGTTGCGTGGAAGTGGTTGGGTTTCATCCTCGGGAGGTTTTGGTTCATCAGGATATTGAACATAGGGTTCTGATGTGTGGTCTTGAGCTTCAGGTACAGGTTGTTGGATGTTGTGTGGGGATGTATTCTGCAACGTTTTTCCAGATCGTAGGTTTATTTCATTTATTTCTATGGTGTCTACAACATAAGTTGGGAATTGTGTGATATCAATGTTATAAGCCTGCTGTTGTTGTGGGGGTATGTTATTATTAGGATTTGGAATTGGTTGGGCTAGAATAGGTGGAGTTCTGGGGGGTGGTTGAGGTTGCGAGGGTGGCATAATGAGTGGATTTTGTAATGGCGCCCTCCAATTTGATGGATGGGGGTACTGGTTTGCATAATTTGTTGTAGATGGAAAAGGTGGGGGGTATTGAGGATAAGACAGTGGATAATATGGCTGTTGATAGGATGGTTGATATGCTTGCTGGTTTTGTTGCCATTGGTTTTTATTTGGTTATGCTTTCCATGCAGTCGGTGCAGAGTTCCAATTGGGTTGTCCTTGATTATAGTAAGTTTGATTGCTTTGCTGATATGGCCTAACAAAATTATTCCTCCTCTGATTTATAAAACAGAGCTATTCTACTATTCCTTCAGCTGTTGGGTCTTGAATAGCTGCCTTACATGAGGGTAAAAGGGAACATCTATCAGTGGAATGGTCATCGGTGCAGAGACCACATACTCTTATTGTGTTCAAGGTGCACTTCCCCTTCTCATGCTTCTTTCTACAACGAGGACAAAATACTGCCAAGGCTCGGTTAATTTCATCCTGTTTCTTTTTTATTTGAAGAGCATCAAGTTGCATGGCTAGGGATTGCAGTATGTCAGTTTTCATGTCATCTAGTAGGATTCCTAAATCATATTTTGTAAGTGTTGGTGTTGAGGATGATGATCCACCAGTGGTTGTATGTGTATCCCTCGTCCCATTCTTAGTTTTCCTAGATCTTGAGTAGTTTTTGAAGATTTGCAGGATCTGGTCAAAATATTTTTGGAATATATCTCCATCTCCAAGGAGATTTAAGACTTCAAAATTCTCCTCTTTTACACCTCTAAGAAGGACAAGCTTTAGTGATTCAGGATCCAATGTGCAATGGTTGGCTCGTTTGTAGCTGAGTTGAAATCTTTGGGCATAATCTTCTAATGACTCTTTATCTCCTTGTTGCATCCTAAAGATTTCATCCCTAGTATCTTTGGCCTTGCAGTAGTCCCTATATTTTTCTAAGAATGACTATTTCATTTGATCCCAGCTAAAGATACTATTTCCTTCAAGGCTCATGAACCATTGAAGTGATAGGTCTTTTAGTGTGGAAGGAAAAAGCCTTAGCTTTTGTGCATCAGTAGTGTAATCAAATGATCTGCAAACTACCTCAAATTCAAACAAGACTGTGTTAAGATCTTCTGAAGTCAAACCATGAAAGTTTGGTAGATTATTAGGATTTATGTTCTTCATTCTAGCATCTTCGAGAGGTATGCTAATGGGAAAAGTGAAAAGCTCCCTAGGTTCCTCCTCTTCGTTTTCCATTGAGGTGTTTGAGCTGGACCTATTAGTGAAGTTTTCTCTGTTTGGGTCGTATGTGTGGTCGGTTTTGTCTTCAGAGTGTACCAATTCAAACTGAGAATGGTCAGAACTGTTATTACCGTTGTTGATCATGGGGTTCTTGGGCAGAAAGTGACCAAATCTATCCCTTTGCCGATGAGGCATTCATTGGTATAGATATCTATGTTTTTGTTTTATGTAATTTTTGTTTTCTTTTTGTGGTTTTTAGGTGATGTCTCCTAAAATATTTAGCACCTCCCCAGCAACGGTGCCAAAAAGTGGTGAGCTCCTAATATGGATGCCTAATGAGGGAAGCTATACCAAGAGCCTACTTTAAATGTCAACCTGGGGAACATACAAACTTTAGAGATGCATGCACTATCTGTGCTCTTATAGGATAATCTTTGTCACAGTTGGAAGTCGGTATCGATGTTTTAAAGGTTGTCTACTAAATATGTAAACTGGTTATGCTACGGAATTAAATACTGGAAAGCAATAAATCTAATTAAAAGAATTAAAGTGCTGAAAGTAGTAAACCTGTTCTAAGAAATAAATATACCAAAAGCAGTAAATCTGTTCTAAGAAATAAAGCAGTAAATCTATCTTAAATAATTAAAATGCTGAAAGTAAAGAGGATTATCTTATAAAATTACTTAATACAGAATAATAAATCTAAAAATGAACATGCCATAATAGATCTATTCTAAGATTGGGGAAAACAAGGTCTGTAGTTATTTTATGCCTAAAACTAGAATTCTGATCTAAACCATTTTAAATCCCAAGACTAAAATTGAAGTGCAATCGTTTCAAGCTATCCATCTACTACTAAAGAAATTGATCACGACGAGAAACAGTAAGAAACCTCAGATATAAACCATGATATTGAAAGCAAAGCTGATACACATGCAATCGTTGATTCGAATATGCGCTGAAAGAAAGAACCTATAGGACTACTGAAACTGTTCTGCTATACTACAGAATGTATTATAAACTACTACAGAAATAATAAATCATTCAAGCGCTCCCATATGTAATAGAACTGTTCATCAATGTAAAATGCATAATTGAAAGAAATACCTGCAAATAGAAATCTCCTGACCTACGTGTTGGAGGGGCCCTCCCCAACCCGTACTCAGGAGAGAATAAAACTTAGAAATGCTGGCTGGAATTAATCATCAATCTCTTATTTAAAATATAGAATCCATGTCAAAACAAAGGTCTGTACTTCGCAGTATCGATAGGGCAGAAAACGTTAAAATAATGTTTTTATCAAAATAACAGCAGGGGCCTCTCGCTACCCGAGAGGCCCATATTTATATGATTTAATGTTGATCCTAACTAGTTGTCTAAATGTCGATTCCTCTTGAAAGTGGGAGTGCTTCCTCTATAAATCAGGAAACAAGGCACCGAGCTTGGTGATTCTTTATTCTTCTACACATCCATCCTTGAATGACCCTGAACTTGCTCAATCACGCTTGATTTCCATATAATTAGTTTATTTTATACGCATTCTAACATCCAAGGATAATCATAAAACAATTTCATTAAATAATTAAAGTAAAACACTTTCCCCCACAAATGAGCATGTTTCATCACCATTGCTTGAGTTTGGCTGCTGGAAAAAAAAGGTTATCAAATACCTGAAAACTTGAGTCATCAGGACCCACAACCTGAAGATCCAGTCCTTACCCAAATGAAAATTGATCAGATCTAGAAAGATACCCTTGAGAACAATGACAACCCTATTGACAAGGAGATTCCCAATGAAGGACAAGCCATGAAGGAGCACGGAATCCACAGGAACGAGCCAAAGCACCCAACAAGTACTCAAGGACCCGATTCACTCATGGATGAGGAAATGGTCGAGTTGGACCTAGGGGAGCTAGACATCCTGAGTCTGGAAGATGCATGCACCAGAAAAGCCTTCAACTCTATCCCACCCAAACAAATCCAGCTTCCGAAAGAGGCCCTGAGCAAAGTCAAACACTTGAAACTGGTGGTACACAATCTTACCCAAAAAGAGAAGTTCAAAACGCAAAGGGATTCCAAGAAGAGAGGAAGGAAAACTAATCTTTAGAGGATTAGTTATTTTGGAACCAAACTGGTTGAATCAGGGCAATATGCCCAGTTAACAGAGTTCTTCCCCACCACCTTACGAGGTTCCCAATGCAGCTAATATCCTGGAACATGAGAGGGATCAATGGACCTACCAAGCATCATATGTTAAAGCGCAAAATCATGCAAGATTCTCCCTATGTCCTCTTCCTACAGGAAACCAAAACCATTTATGAGAGAGTCCACTCCCTTCTGTCCAAGCTTTGGAAGGGCTGCCAAGTCATAACAATTGATGCCTTGGGAGATTCCGAGGGAATCGTGTTAGCTTGGAACCCCAACCTTCTAACCCTAAATTATTTTTCCACCACGAACCACTCCCTTTCTTCCTCTTTTCGCATTTTGGGCACTAACCTCTCGGGCCACCTCATGAATGTTTACGGGCCTCAATCCCCCACTTCCAAACTTAAACTCCTTGATACGATCTCCTAGTTCACCTCGCAGCATCCTAACTACATTCTCATTCTTGTAGGGGATTTCAACATGATTACTTCTCTATAGGAAAAAAAAGGAGGTAGACGCTTTCTCACACCTGAAGACACCCTTTTCAAAATTGCACTAGTGATAGTGACCTCATTGATCCTCGACCAATGGAAGGATTTCTCACCTGGAACAACCGCAGAGGAGGCATACATCAAATTGCATCTCATCTTAACTGTTTCGTGGTCTCTGAAAAAGCCATTGAGTTACGAGGACTTCTCACCATGGTAGTTCTACCCTCTACGAGCTCAGATCACTGGCCAATTTCTCTCAATTGGCTGCACTCGAGTAATAAAAAATTTCGACCCTTTTGCTTTGAAATTTTTTGGTTAAGTCACCCCTCCTTTCTGGACACTATTCATAATTGGTGGCTCAATATGAAGATGGAAGGCCGATCCAAAATGGCCATCTTTCACAAGAAACTGAAGATGCTCAGATCCCAACTGAGAATTTGGAACAAGACAACTTTTGGCAACATATTCATGGCAAAGAGTGAGCTGGAAAAAAACATGGAGAACATCCAAAAGGAAATCATGGAACAGGGACAGACGGGAGAGCTTAAACGAAATCAAAAATAAAAACTCAAACAACTGGACATCCACTGCGAGCAAGAAGAAATCTTGTGGAGGCAGAAATACAGAATCAACTGGCTCAAAGAAGGGGAGAAAAATACCACATTCTTCTACTGTACCGCTATACATCATAGAATGCACAACATGATTAATACCTTAAAATATGCAACAGGAATTGATATACGAGACCAAGAGGAGATTGAGCAAGAGCTTGTTACTCATTTCAAGGCCGTACTCACTTAGGATGATGATGATAGGTCCCAATCCATAAGCAAGTTCACCAGCCACATCCCCTCCATCCTCATGACTAGGCATAATTCCACTCTCATGACGGAAATCTCTATGGCTGAACTAGAGGCTGTTTTCAATCAGATGGAAGAAGGTAAATCCCATGGACCGGATGTCTTCACCATCAACTTCTTTCACTACTACTGGGATTTCCTAAAATAAGAGGTTTTAGGATTGATTGAAGAATCTAGAACCAAATAATGGGTGCTCCCCGTGCTCAACGCCACCTTTCTCACCCTCATACCTAAAGATACCGGTACCAATACCCCTGATAAGTTCAAGCCCATTTCCCTTTGCAATGTGGTCTATAAAATTCTGACCAAAGTCATAGCCAACCGTCTTAATGTACTCCTACCTATCCTGATCTTTCCTGAACAAACTGGCTACGTGGTAGGGCGTCAAATCCTGGATGGAATCATACATTCCAATGAAATGATTCACTCTTTAAAAACAAAAAAAGCCATGGGATGCTGGTCAAACTTGATCCCTCGAAGGTGTTTGACAAGCTTAGTTGGAAATTCATTGAGAAAATGCTCCTGGCTTTTGGGCTTTTTCAAGATTGGACCAACTGGGTCTTGTCCCTCACCTCTACCGCCTTCTTCTCCATCCTTGTCAATGGGTACCCCTCCCCTACCTTATCCCCTTACAGGGGCATCCATCAAGGGGACCCCCTCTCCCCCTTCCTCTTCATTCTCATGGCCAAGGGTCTGGGAAGAATGCTAAAGGTCGAGATCTCGATTGGCATTGTCAGGGGCATTTCCTTACATGACAGCCTCCCCACCGCCTATCAGCAATTTGTGGATGACAATCTTCTTTTCAGGCACCCATCTGTCTAGGAGGCCTAAGCCCTCAAGTGTATTTTACAGACCTTCTCAGAGGCCTTCTAAAACACTATGAACCTTGAAAAGTCCCAAGTTTGCTTCTTCCACATGGACCCTATCACTCAAAGAAACGTCTCTCTCATCCTAGTCTACTCTACGTCGTCCCTCCCCTCGAAATACTTGGCTGCTCCTCTCTTTGAATCAACCATTAAGCACTCCTCCTGGAGAGAACTCCTTGACAAGATTGAAATCAAAATCTCCTCTTGGACTTTCCGCTCCCTTAACCTGCCCAACAGAATTGTGCTTCTCAAGTATGTCCTTCAATCCATGCCTCTTTATCTCTTCTTAGTCCTTGCAGCTCCCAAGTGGGTACTAAAATTAATGAGAAAAATACAAAAGTATTTCCTTTGGGGGGAAGACCACAATAATTGCAAGTGGGCCCTAGTGAAATGGGATACTCTTTGCATGCCTAAAAGATAAGGAGGGCTTGGGCTTAGAGACCCGGTAATCAACAATCAAGTCTTCTCGAAAACAATCTGGTGGAAATGGGTCACTCAAACAGTCTCCCCCTGGAGCCTTCTCTAGAACAACAAATATTCACCCCTTTGGCTGGCGCAGTTACACATCCACTTCGACCAAGATCCCCTAGGATCTCTAATCTGGAGACCTGCCAACTGTCAAAGAGCCCTCATTCAAGAGCATAGTTTCTAGGAAGTCAGAGGTGGTCAACAAGAAAATTTTTGGTTTGACTCTTCGCAAGAACTTCCCTGCCTCCATACTCTCACTCTCTCATCGGAACTCCAAGATTATTTCACGCACAATAGTCATCTTCCAATTCAGGACTACTTGATATCTTCTAATCCAACAAAATCCGCATTTGGAAACCACTCGACCATTTGACCCCACCTGTTCCTGCAGACAACGATGAGCAGCTCTGGCATGATCTTCATTCAAGACAAATCAGACTCAGTCATGATCCTGATATTATTCAATTGGGGCACCTCCTGATAGTTACTTTCTCCACTAAAGAGGATTACCAAATTCTCACTAGAACTCCAGAAGAACAACCAAATCCCATCTGGAAAAAAATATGGGAATCTCAATTCTGGCCTAAAGTCTCATCCTTCCTCTGGCTCTTAGCTCATAGATGCATCTTAACCTGTGATAACATCCAAAGAAGAGGCATATATGGTCCTTCATGGTGTCCCATGTACGAAACCCATCCTGAAACCATTGACCACCTGCTCAGCTCTTGTGAAGTTGCCAATGTAATCTAGGACAAAGTGGCCCAACTCTATAATCGCACAATAGAATCAGAGAAGACATTGTCCAAACAATTTATGGATTGAATCCTACCCCCTTTTAGAGTGCCATTGTTAATCGTCTTTGGGAGCTCATCCTAGGACTGTTGGTGTGGAATATGTGGAAGGAGCGAAATAGATGAATCTTTGACTCCAAGAAAAAGAAGCCTCAAGATATTTGGGATACCCTCATCATAAACCTTCAGGAAACTCTCTCCTTGAAGCTCTGGAGCCCCTCTAATTTCCCCACTCTCCCTACTGAAAGAGCGATCTTTGCAAAGTGGAACCTCCTCCTTCATCCCACTCCCTGCATTGCTCGCAACTCCCCTGCTATCACGCTTAGTCCGGAGCACTAGAGTAAGCCCCCTCCTAGCTTCTTCAAACTTAACTTTGATGGAGCTTCCAAAGGTAATCCTGGTCCTGCCGGATTTGGAGGAGCAATTTGAGACAAGTCTGGAACCATCAAGCACATCTTCACGGGCATCGTTGGCCACAACACTAACAATGTTGTTGAGCTCACTGGTCTTCTTGAAGGTCTCAAATGTGCCCATAGGCATGGTTTACTCCCCCTCATCATTGAAGGATACTCTAATATCATTCTCACTTTGGCCAGCTGACTTCAAAATGGGGCCCGGATAGAGAAACTCTCTTCAAGTTGGAGGTTAGTATAGAGATCGCAAGAACTTGCTACCACCATCACTCTTTCTAGCTCTATTTCCTTCCAGCATGTCAGAAGAAAAGATAATGCGTTTGCAGACTACTTGGCCAATGAAGGAGTAACCTGCAATAATGAATATTATGAAGACACTCTCACTTCCTTAACCTCTAGGACTATCACCCTTTAGTGTCAAACTCTGGCCATTTAGGACCTCACTCCCCTGAATGCGGGTGATGCAAGTGGAGATGACACCAGGACTGGGCCAAACATGAAACCTAACCATGTATGTCAGCCAAGTGGAAACGATGAGGTAAGGCATGAGTGCCACCCAAGCGGTAACGCTGAGGTAAGGTAGGTGGCTAGACATGATTTCGAAGCAACGTCAAGTCGCTGGGAGCATTAAACCTTCTGGACTTTGCGTCGTCTCATCCAGCTTCGACTGCACGAGCCCCATGGCTCCCAGGCATGTGAAGTTCTCTCAGCCATCTAGCTGGCTTCTACAACTATCCTACAACTTCTCGTCTTGGTTCCTCGCCATGCTCATTTGTTTTCTCATCACTCTGCTCGAGGATTCTCATTTTCCTACACCTGCATCCCTCAAGATCCTGTTTGATAGGGTCTGTGTTTCCCTCACTATGGGTAGGCTGAGAGGTTCCAAAGCTAGGAAGAAGGACACCCATGAAACAGATCAAAGCATGAAAGGTTACAATCTTGAAATTTCCATTCCAGTCCGTCTACTTGTAAACAATTGGGAAGCTCGCATCCTTGCTGACACTCTCTCCAACAGGAACCACAAAAATCCATGGGACCCCTATTGGTTAGTAAAAAACATGCCGGGAGAATTAATGGATGATATGCTGTCCAACTTGGCCACAGCTCGAAACACCACTGAGGCACTAAGAGCCACCCTTCCAAATATGGCGGCCACTCTCAGCAACTTGGAGAATTCATTCGGCTAGGACTCCTATGCTCCCACTCGGTACCTTCATCGTGACCTCCAACCTGGAAGCAGCGCTCTTGGAAACTTGGCCATGCCCTCTGTGCTAAGAAATGAGGTAACGCTAGGCAATTTGGCTACTTCAAATGGCTTTGGCACTCTATACACTACTCCGAGCACTAAGGCCACTACTCTTGCCAATTTGGCCACCACTCCTAGCAAGACTACTACACCTGGCATTCTGGCTTCTACTCCCGACAGGGTTTGGAACAACACAGCTGGAAAATATTTGAATCAGCTGCAAGGCATCCCACTGAAAGAAAAGGAGCCAGCTCGTGCGTCCTTCCCCATCCCGTCTACTATGGGGCCGATTATGTCCAAGCACACTTGTAATTAACCTGGCAACGGTGTTCTCGCAACCATAAAGACTTCACCTCTTCCCATCAAGCTCCCTCATTGTGACACCCGAACTCTAGTGAAGGACACATTGTTATCTGTGAAAGGCACTCTTCCACCTACAAGGAACGAGGAGGACACCACTTGCTACAGCTGCCCCATCCTGGAGGAAATTCCTTCTCATGCTGAAAATCCCTCTGCAGCTGGTTAACAAGATTTTTTTGTGGTTGTTGGCAGGTGGTTTGGATGAGTCATCTGCATAGCATCACGGATGCTGCGAAGGGCCAAAGACACCGCTCAAGGAGGAAAACCACGCACAAGTCGGAAATAATAGTAGTTTATGTATTTTTGGACTGCATTATGTGGGTTTTGGGTCATGTCGACTGCATTATGTGGGTTTTTGGGTCATCTTTTTTGTAGATTTTGTTAAGAAGTAGTTAGGTGGTTTCCTAAGTGGACCGCAAATGTAAAGGTGTAAGCCTATAAATAGACATAGCATTGTAGGTGTTGGAAATCCAGGAATTGATCAATCGAAGAGACATTTGAGATCAGTTGATTTTGCTTGTTGTTGTCTATTAATCTGGTATGCGACAGAAGAACTATATTGCTGTATCTATGGGTTGTTGCAAAGGTTAATATGATGTGATTTTGAGCAGAATTACTGTATCTCTTTCTGTTTCCCTGCTATGAATGTAATGTGCGATTTGAATATATGAATGATGCAATGTTTCCTTGTTCCAAATGATGTTTTACTGCTAGATCTGTTGAACTTTAATGGTTTGTTTGACAATAAGATTTGTTGAATGATGATGCAATTCTGTCTAAATACGTAAGTCGAAATGTTAGATTTGTTTATGAATGCTGTGATAAGTTGATAAGCGGATGCACAAGGGTCCTTCTTCATTCGGCGGAAACATGGTTCCGTTAGCTCTCCCTTGAATATCTCAGGTGAGACTTCATCTGCTCTGTAGGTGTTGCTGGACGGGGTAAAACCTATCTGGGCCAGTGCTCAGGGAGATCGCGGTGGGTTGGATGTCAACAGAATCAGGAGCCCCCGTCGACTGGGTTTGCGTCAACAAATGGTTCCGTTGCTGGGACCATAGCGTGAAGTGAAGGAAGGACATGTTGTGGCATCCGACAAAACTAGAAATTTAAGATCGGTTTGATCAAAAGTTGCGAGAGTTAGCTGAGAAAGAAAATCGGAACACTGGGTTGTTGAAGGATTGGTGGCTGGAAAAGTACATACACGACGGTCCACGTGAATATTTATTCTGCAAATTCGCCATCATTATGTATGAATGGTTAGCACAATTGACCTTTTAGAAGCGAAACTTCCAAGGAGGTGAGCCGACCTCGTGGACCCCAGAATTGACCTATGAGCTGCAAGAGGTAGACAACAAAGCATCCAGCGATATTGAGGTCTGGTTTGATAGTAGTTTAGAGGGCTATATCACTGGGTTTGTGGTTGACACAACAAAATCCTATAGAGAATCCGAAAGGGAATTTTTCAATAGAATGCGAGGCAGGTTCCTGTTGTCGCTACAGTCATCCATTAAGATGCTCATCTGTGAAAAGGGCATATTGAATATGCACATCGACCAATAGAACCCTGATGGGAAGAGGCCATGGATACTGTGATAGCGGGGGGGCAAGTGAATGAAATGATACAAGGTAGATGGATGCAAGTCATGACGAGACTATGAAGGAAGCCGAGGAAGAGAGTGGTCTTACGATAGGAGGAGAAAGGTTTCAACAAGAGAAGAGGCAGAGGACAGGAGAAGGTCCTTCTACGATTAAACCAAAAAACCATGAAGGAAGACCACACGGGACAAAGCGACCTCAGAGTGCCGACAAGGAAAACCAGGTTATGCCCAGGATAGAGGCAGGACAAACCCCCAGTAGTAGCATACCCACACCTATGATCACTATATCGCAACCAGTAAGAAATACGACCTTGACACTGCCATGTTCATAGTGTCAACAACATTTACTTACTAGTAGATCAACGACTGTAGGAAGGAAGCTCAGGATGGCGGGTGAAGATCTGAAGTTACCTCTGTTTCATGGAAATAGAACTGACAACCTAGAGCAATACTAGTTTCTATGTGAAGCAGTGTGGACTGTTAAACAGATTACGGATGATGAGGCCAAGAAAGGTCAATTGGCGACGAATCTTTGGGGTCGCACATTGGACTGGTTCATAAAATTCGTGCAAGTTCCTATGGGAGGCCCGGAGAAAACATTGGATGAAGTTAGAAAAGGATTAATTGCAGAGTTCAGAAAACCGAAGTCGGAAGTGCAATACATTACAGAATTGAAGGAGATCAAGCAGTATCTGAATGAAACTGTTTGGGATTTTGACCAACGGTTCAAAATGCTAATGGCAAGGGTCAACTTTGAGATGAGCGACGTTCTACATAAGGAATGGTTCATCGCAGCATTGCTACCCCATATCAAAATTTCGTTGATGCAACAGAACATTGCGACACTGAGCGAGGCTCTGGAGATTGCAATGTGGTTAGAAGCTTCGCTGGCTGGTTAGAATGTAGCCGACATGTCTCAGATTCATACGCAGCTGGACAACCTGACAATTCAGTTGCAAGATCTTAAGAAGGGTAAAGAACACTGCAAAGAGGCTTGGTGTACGTGATGTCCTGCATAGGGGCATACCAAGGATAGCTGCCCATATTTCTGCAAATATCTGGTATCCGGAGCGTCGAACCCATTGAGTGGTGGAGGTATGCCATGGTGTCACATCTGTTAGGTCTATTGGCATCGACATGAGGAGTGTTAATACATGCAGAATATGGTCATGAAGCTGATGAATTTGTATTGTACATTCTGCAAGTCTGTTGGGAACGAAGATAAGGATTGTCGTGCATATGAACTACTTCAGGAAAGAACGTACAACTCATACTATGTGAAGGATGACCATTGTGCAGTACAGCAGCCACAGCTGCAGCCATAAGTGGCCCAACCGCCACCCTAACCACAGATGCAATTTGTACCACTGCCGCAACCACAACAACAGTTTGTACCACAACTGCATTATAATCAGATGCAGATGGATCTGCAGCAACCACAGTACGCTCAACCGGCGCCATATGTTTAGCTAGGGCAGTGTGTTTAGCTACAACCAAATCCCTTGCAGCAACAATTTAATCAACCGCAGCAAGGAGGATTCCATGGCGGATTTCACAGGGGATGAGGTAGAGGCTTTGGTCGAGGAGGCGGCCGAGGTCACGGAGCTGACCAATGTTATACTTGCGGAGTATGGTGACACTATCAGAGAGATTTCCCACAATTGCAAACACAGTGTACGTATTGTTTTGGTATTGATCACACTGTTGAGAACTTTCCACAATTGATCGCAAGATGGCAGGATGGAAACATTCCGCAATTGCAAAACCATAACCAGAATTAGTTTCAGAATCAAAATCATGTTCAGAATTAGTAACCAATGCAGAATCAGAAACATATACAAAACCAGAATCAGTGGAAGAATCAGAATGCAAATCAGAATGTCAATCAACCTGCGAACCCACCTCTGAACCAGAATCAGGGACCCACTGTCGCTACGATTTCAGCAGAACCAAGGATGTAGGATGTTGTTGTTCCTGTTATCACTCACGGAGGTGCGACAATAGGAGAAGATGGTCTGCATCAGTTAATCCGATTGGATGGGAAGAAGAAGGTGCAGTTTGATATTGATGCTGAGCAAGATATGTTTTTTAAAACATGTGATGCGCCAGGAGGAAATTCTGGTTAGTCAACTGTCTATGACATGCCTCCTACTTTTGATTCAACTTCAGGAAAAGGATCATCGCGACAGTATGGTACTTTACAAAACTTCTCTGAAAGTTGTTTATTGATGGCACGTGATCCCGATGCTCTTGCCGAGATTGAGAGGCTGTTACATTGACTGCCCAAGGGACGAAAAGAGTCCGCGGTAAACTCTCTGTAGAGAAAGAAAATAGGAAAAGTGATGCGCATGAATGTCTAGATCCAGGACTACAACGTAGATTTAGTTATTCTGTATCTAGGCTCAGATGTCAACATTCTCACAAAGCAGGCATGGCAGAAAATGGGGAGTCCTACACTGAGTTGGTCTCCCATGCAGCTGCTATTGGATAATCAGGCTAAGGTAACACCAATTGGGTGAGTCCAGTTCCTTGTTGTAGATACTGATGGGATGAAGACATATGCTGATTTCAATGTTATCAAAGTTTTCAATGGGGGAAGCTCTTATCCCACGTTGCTAGGGATTGGATGGGCCAACGACATATGGCAATCCTTGATTTCAAGAAGCGGGGGATGACCTTTGAAAATCACGACCTCAGAGTCATAGCTCCATTGGATCTAGCTGAAGGGTGCAAGTATGTTGAACCTATAAAGGATGAAGTTGGAAGAGGATGGGATCATGCATATAACATCTCAGAAGATTACATCCATCCTACTATCAATGGTGAACTCGTATGGCGCAGCTTTAGATCAACGTCTTCCGATTCTGATGATGCCTTAGAGAATTGGCAAAATCGTATGCATGAGGTGTCGTTCAGGAGGTGTGGTTTGCTTACGCAGTTGCTATACCGTGTCGCAACTGAAACTGTTGAATTGCCAGTATATGAAGGACTACCCGGGTTGCCTACATTTCTAGTAGCATTTGAGGACAAGGTGTCAGAAACACATCAGTTGTTGGCACTGGAGGACGTGCTAAAGAATACTCCAGCACATTGGTGGATGACTCATAACAATTCAATTAATGAGTGGTCGCAATGTCGAAGATTGATGATGGTTCACTTCGGCGACACAGAAATATACCACGCCGGAAGGTACGATGGGCGAAATGACCTTGGCAGTCATCTAATGGAATGTCAGATGCTGTTGGCCTCACGACCAAGGGATGAATGGGTCCATGCCTTTGTCCACACTTTGGATGAAATTTCGTGATCGTGGTATGCCAAAGATGAGTTGCGCGGGGAGATTACCACCTGGTTAGAGCTGACCGTTTGCTTCACTCATACCTTCAGTTTCGTGGATGCCAATCTGGATGTTCACAATGCCCTGCAGCTCATCCACGATGTCATTCTGAAGGTGGTTCCAGTCGCCTACCCTGTGGATCCACATACGATTGAGGGATGCAGTCGATCATGGAATGTTATAATATTACTAGAGGGCCAGAGGATGGTGATGGATCGTGGAATATCAATATTCCAGAATCAGAAGGGAGTCGAGATGTCATAGCACCTGACGCACAGATCAATCTGATAAGTCAGCTGTTGAAGCTTAGGAAAGTCAACATTAGGACGAAGGAGAACCCAAAGTTTCTGAATGTCAGGGACTATTAGGATGAGGAAATGATGGCGAAGGTCACAGACTTGTTGCATGAGTTCCAATATTTGTTCCCAACAAAGGTTTCCGAGATGAAGGGAATACTGGGGGATCTAGGGGAGATGAAGATTCCATTAAAGCCAGATGCGAAACCAATTAGACAACGACCATATCGATTGAATCCGCGACACAAGGAATGGGTCAAAATTGAACTTGACCACATGCTGGATGTTGGAATAATTGAGCCAGTTGAAGAATTAGAATGGATTAGTCCTATGCTGGTGCAGGATAAGAAGACAGGTGAAGTCCAGATTTGTGTCAACCTGAGGAAGTTGAACGATGCATGTATGAATGATCCCTTTCCGACGCCATTCACTGATGAGGTGCTGGAAGGAGTGGGCGGTCAAGGGATGTATTCTTTCACGGATGGGTTCTCTGGCTATCACCAGATCAGGATTGTGAAAGAGGATCACCACAAGACAACATTTGTGACTAAATGGGGTTGTTTCCAGCACATTGTGATGCCATTTGGGCTTAAGAACACACCTGCGGTATTCTCCATGGTTGTTGTCGCCGCATTCAAGGATTTTATTCAGAATTTTTTGCAAGTCTATATGGATGATTGGACAGTTTATGGATTGATCAGTGATCATCTAGAAAACCTGCGACTGATGTTGGAACGCTGTAGGAAGCATCAGATATCCCTGAATTTGAAGAAGTGAATTTTCTGTGCACCATTTGGGATGTTGTTGGGTCATATTGTTTGCAAGCAGGGATTATTGGTTGACCCAACAAATATTGCGCTCATTCTAAGCTTAACACCACCTACCAATGTCAAGCAGTTGAGAGCGATATTGGGGTACATAGGGTACTATCGAAAGTTTATCCGTGGTTATGCAGTGATCACGGCCCCCATGGAAAAGTTGTTAAAGAAGGATGCAGTATTCTTATGGAGTCCATCATTTCAAGTAAGTTTCGAGACAGTAAAAGCGAAAATGGCTTTTGCACCGATATTGGTATTCCCTGATTGGAGCAAGGAATTCCATGTCCACGTGGACGCATCATCGATTGCGCTGGGAGTAGTACTCGCACAACTAGGGGTAGGAGATATGGATCACCCAATTTCTTTTGCAAGTCGCAAGCTGTCATCTGTGGAGAGAAATTATATGACTACCGAAAGGGAAGGTCTAGCGATGGTATATGCGCTGTAGAAGTTTAGGAATTACCTGTTGGGGGGTCACTTCAAGATGTTCACAGACCATTCTGATTTGAAATACCTGGTCAATAAGCCTGTGTTGGGGGGGAATATATGCTGCTGGCTACTTCTCTTTCAAGAATTTGATTTTGAGGTAATTGTGAAGCTAGGTTGCTTGAATGCGGGGCTAGATCATCTCTCACGAATTGAGACAGGGGAGGAACCAACCAACATTGAGGATGGGTTACCAGATGCGCAGCTGTTTAAGGTTGAGGTGGCTGACGACTACTATGACAAGATAATTCAGTTTCTGGTGACGGGAACCACACCACAAAGTTCACCACAAGTCAAAAGAAGCAGCTAGTGGTTAAGGCTGCAGATTTCCAGTTGATTGCCGGACAACTATATAAACTAGGACCATACGAGGTTTGGAGGCACTGTGGCCTACCTCATGATCAAGGGAAGATATTGTCAGAGGCACATGCAAGAGCAGCTAGGGGACACTATGGCGGTCGTGCTAATGCCAGGAAGGTGCTTCGTGCAGGGATTTGGTGGCCCACTCTGTTAGAAAAATAGGATCATAGAGCAATAACAATAAACAGAAATGCAAATATAATCACACATACACATTACAAGAGAGACACAGATATATCGTGGTTCACCCAACTTGGGCTACGTCCACACTGAATTTGCCAGTCCTTCTTATTATTACCGTCCAGCAAGGTGAAGGGATACAACCTGCAGCACAACCGCTGCACTTCCTCTTTACAATGCATAAAACCTAATACATCATCCTCTCTAGCCGTATTACAATGTATTTATTTTATAAGGGAAATACAATAGGAAAATACCACGGGATACCCAAAACCATGGGCCCACAAAACAGCTGGCGAAAACAGCCCCTTGAACCCCGTGGGGGGGCGATGCCCCCCCACACCCCCCCGCTGGGGTGACTGTACAGTCCACCTACATATCATATAAAATTGGGGTACAAACACGGCTAATACAATATCATCTATGAGACTAGAAGATTTGGCTCCACAACCAACACACTCTTCACAACGATGCGACAGATTATGCGCGGACATGTGATGTTTGTCAATGAACTAGAAAACCCTCCCGGAGGGATGAGATGCAGCTAATACCTCAAGTGACATTACAACCATTTGATAAATGGGTTGTGGATTTCGTGGGACCTATCAACCCACCTAGGAAATGCACTGGTGCACGATAAATAATCACAGTGACAGATTATTTGACAAGATGGGTGGAGGCCGCACCAGTTGTTGATTGCACCACTGCGACAACAACGCGATTCATGTTTGACAACATTGTTACTTGGTTTGGATGCTGAATGATATTGATGAGTGATCAGGGGAGTCACTTCATTAATCGCACCGTCGGTGCTTTGACAGAAGAGCTTCGGATCCAGTATAAGAAGAGTACGCCATATCATCTGCAAGCAAATGGAACAGTAGAGGATTTCAACAAAGTTTTGGAGCATGCGCTTACAAAGGTTTGTAATGCAAATCGCGATGATTGGGATTTGAATATCCCAGCACTCTTGTGGGCATATCGCACCACTTGTAAGAGATTGATAGGATATACACCCTTCAAATTGGTGTATGGGAAAGAGGCGGCTATGCCTATGGAGTATATTGTTATGAGTCTGCTCATAGTGGCACCGACGGGAATGAATGATGAAGCAACATTAGCAGAACGACTGGAGCAGTTGGTACAGCTTGAGGAAGACTGCTTTATTACAGGTTTTCACCAGTGCGTGTAGAAGGATCGGCAAAAAAGCTTGGCATGATCTCCATATAAAAAACAAATAGTTTTAGCAAGGTGACTTGGTGATGTTGTGTGAGAGCAAGTTCATGAAGCATCCAGGGAAGTTATAGATGCATTTGCTCGGTCCATATCGCATTAGTTGCATAACTTTGGGAGGCACAGTATAGCTGCAGCAGTTAGACAGAGTGATGCTACCAAATCTAGTGAATTGTAGCAGGTTGAAGCCCTACCAAATGATCTCGGAGCCACGCGATGCTTAACAACATTGTGAAAAAAAAAGAAAAAAAAAGTGCAAGATGCCAGGTGGCAGGATGGCGCACCGGCAGGACCAAAATGCGCACATAGGAATGATTATTACACGATTAGGGATCCATGCCATGACAACTGAAGGGTCTCCATGCAGTCAAATCAACAATCATTACAGATTGTTAGCAGATGACACTTTTTCACGTGATACATCTTTCTCACAACTCTAATCGTTAAGTTTTCGGGATTGACATCAGAGTCAAGAATGTTTGGCACGCATAACAAAAGGTGGCAGCATGGTCAGTGGCACCACGGTTGATGTTTCGTACGATTGGCACGTGTCACAATCGGTGGAAGCATGGTCACTGCTCTGCACATAAGAAATCAAGTCTGAACATGAGTGTTGTGGATCTGCCTCACTGGGAGACGATAGAATGGTATGATGACAGGATCAGGAATTTACGTGAAGGGATTTACAAATGATTTCTGAGACAGGCATCCTTGACATGAATAAAATGCATAAATACACGCCCAGGAGGATAGTTGAACAGAGAGGTATCTATCCGACGAGAGGAATCCATGTTGCAAGCAGGTCATGAAGCTAGATAAGTTAGGAATTACAAGGAGGCTATGGAAATGATCGATTTCATTTCGTGCGGAAACACACCAGGTGCGTTGAGGGCCTGAACGACGAGTGTGCATGAACACCTAGAGAAGGAAGCGATGCAGACACTCGGGAGCAACAAACATGAAATCTCATCCGAGATTTCAAAGTATGTGGTGGTAGTTCGAAGCTTCGTGGTCCCTACTGTTGATGTATATGTAACTTTGGAATGTATTTCATATATGTATATTGTACTCCTATAGAGATGGTATTATTCCTCTATACGGAAGTGCTTGTATTCTTATAGAGATTTTATTATTCCTCTATATGGAAGTATCATCATTTATATTGTAAGTGTCGTAACTTATACTTGATGGGTTATTAGACCACCTTGTTGGGGTCGGCCCTGTAAAATTCATGTGGGTCGAAGGGTTATTAGAACACCCTATTGGGGGTTGGCCATGTGGGTCAAAGGGTTATTAGACCACCCTATTGGGTGTCGGCCTAGTCAGCATTGTGTTATGTGGTTAAGTTGAGGCCTACCTAGTAAAGGTTATTAGGCAAGTCAAGTCAAGTATAAATAGAGTGCGGGAGGAACTCTATTTCATCATTCTATTCTCTCACACACTCTTTGGAGAGTGGCACACTTGTGGAGGAGGAGAAGCTACTGCTAGGAGATGTCTATCTCTTATGCTTGGGTTGTATCTGTTGAATATTGTAACTTCTAAGAATATTATATTTGTACATTAATTATTCCGGAGATGTTTCATTCCTCCGAGGTAACCCTACTATGTATCTGGAGATGTTTATTCCTCCAGGAGTTGATATTAACTAGGGTTATTAGACCCACCATGTGTGGGTCGGCCCTGTAGTTATATTTTAGGGGTTATTAGACTTCTCCAGGTGAGGTCGGCCCCAACAGTCTTTTAGTGAGTTGAAAGTCAAGTATAAATAGAGGAGGTGATCTCCTCATTAGATCATTCACTCACTTGTGGAAGAGTGCGCACTAGTTGAGGAGATCTGCTAAGGAGTCAAGGAGAAGGAGCACATCTTTGTATTTTGGTTGATCATCTTATTGAGGAAAGCTTTACTGGGTTTTCTACCCCATGAGGGTTTCCCAGGATATATTGTGTGTTATCTTGTGATTATGCTTCTTTCAGTGATCTTGCTTGGCTATTTGGTTTAAACTTAACATGGTATCAGAGCTAGACTGAATAGGACATCTTTCACAAGGTAAGATTATCTCTCTCTCCCCTTTTGGTGAAGTTAGGGTTTTCAGCCCAAAGTTGGTATTATTGATTTTTGGTTGCATGGCTGGAAATCCCTCCTCAAGAGCTTTCTTTTAAGCCCTAGATCGAACTTTTTGGTTGGGTAGAACTCCGGGAATTTCAAACCCTAATTCTACCAAAAGTGCGATACGTCAGATTTTGGTTTCAGAAAAAAGTTGTAATTTTTTGATTTCTGATTACATGGCTGGGTAGCTCTTCTCAAGAGCATTCTTTTGAGCTATAGATCGAACTTTTTGGTTGGGTAGAACTCCGGGAATTTCAAACCCTAATTCTACCAAAAGTGCGATAAAATTCTGCTCCAGATTCCGGAAAAGTAAAAGGTAACTTTCCAGGTAAGTCTACTCTGTCTCTTGGACTCCCCCAAGAGAAGATGGCTCCAAATACTAAGCTTGAAGACAAGCTAGAAGGCATAGAGAATTTCCGAGCATGGAAATACAGAATTGGTTTAATTCTCGAGGAGAATGATCTTGCTCATTATGTCAAGGAGGAAGTTGCAGAACCAGAAGAAGATGAAGCCAAAGAGAAACACAGGAAGGATCTGATTAGGGCAAAGAGAATCATAGCTGATTCCATTAAAGACCACTTGATTCCACAAGTGTCTTCCAAGAAGACTCCAAAGGAAATGTATGATGCCCTAGGAAGAATGTATGAAGGAAAGAACATCAATAGGAAGATGAATCTAAGGACTCAGTTGAAGAATACCAAGATGCACAAAGGAGAATCCATTCAAGACTACTTCTCAAGAGTCCATCAAATCAAGGAACAACTAGATGCAATTGGTGATACTCTTGATGAGGATGAACTAGTGATGACTGCTCTTAATGGCCTCACTAGATCTTGGGAATCCTTCATTCAAACCATGTGTGCTAGAAAAGAAAGCATGAAATTTGATATAGTATGGGAGGATTGTGTTCAAGAAGAAGCTAGAGTTGCCAACAGAGAAGCTCTTCTCAAAGAAGATGACCAAGCTTTGGCCACCCATACCAAAAGAAGAAGAACAGGCCATCTCAAGAAGGTTGACCACAAAGGATCTCAACACTTCTCTAAAAGGAGAAAAGGACCATTTCCAGTAAGAGATTATTCCACAATCAAATGCTATACCTGTGATAAGCCAGGACACATCTCCAGATTTTTTCCCTCTCAAAAGAAGAAGTTTGCCCACAAAAGACACCATGCTCATATGGCAGAAAATGATAGTGAAGAAGAAGAAGGGGAAGAAGATGAAGAAGAAGAAGAGGTAGAGGTAAAGCCTAAAAGGAAAAGAAACAAGGTGAAGAAAGAAGATCCAGAAGAATATGTTCTATTCTCTGCACTCTCTGGATCTGTATCTCCTGGAGAAGATACATGGCTAATTGACAATGGTGCCTCCAAGCACATGACAGGTCAAAGGAAGACCTTCTCAAATCTTGAAGAAAAGTCTTCCTCACAAAAGGTATCTCTAGGAGATGATTACCAATATCCCATCAAAGGAATTGGTGAAGCTAGCTACAAACTAGATTCTGGAACACCCTTGAAGATGAAAGACATCTTATATGTACCAGGTTTAAAGAAGAACCTTCTCTCTATTTCAGCACTAGATAAGAAAGGTTTTAGAGTAGCCTTCATAGATGGACAAGTACTCATGTGGTCCAAAGGAAAGACAATTAAAGATGCAGTTGTTATTGGTGAAGAAGAAGGAGGTCTCTATAAACTCAAAGGCCATCCAGAAGCTGCCCTTGCACATGAGATCTCTAGCCCCAGTGAGCTATGGCATAGAAGATTAGCTCACATCAATTATAAAGCCTTACCCTATGTAAGCAAGGTAGTCATAGGTTTACCAGATTTGAAAACTGATCATGATGGCTCATGTAAAGGATGTAAGAAAGGGAAAAATATCAAGAACCCCTTTCCAAAGAGTGAAACAAAGACTAAGAACATTTTAGAGCTCATACACTCAGATGTATGTGGACCTATGCCCACCACTTCCTTAAGTGGGTTTGAATACTATCTTTCATTCATTGATGACTTTTCAAGGAAAACTTGGATATACTTCCTGAAAGGTAAGAATGAAGTCTTTGGAAAATTCAAAGAGTTCAAGGCTCTAATAGAAAATCTATCAGACAAGAAAATCAAAACTCTCAGAACAGATAATGGCGGAGAATTCACCTCAAAGGATTTTGAGGACTTTTGCAAAGAAGTTGGGATTAGAAGGGAACTAACTACTCCTTATAATCCCCAACAAAATGGGGTGGCTGAAAGGAAAAATAGAACAATCATGGAAGCTGTGAAGACCATGATCCATGACCAAGATCTTCCCATGTACTTATGGGCTGAAGCAGCCAAAACTGCAGTTCATGTGCAAAACAGATTATCTCACAGTGCCCTTGAATTCAAAACTCCAGAAGAAGTGTTTACAGGTAAGAAGCCTGAGGTAAGTCATCTTAAAATATTTGGGTGTCCTGTGTACATCCACATTCCAAAAGAAAAGAGAACCAAGTTGGATCCCTCAGGTAAGAAGGGAATATTTGTTGGTTATTGTGAAACTTCCAAAGCATTTAGAATCTACATACCAGGTTTCCATCATATAGAAATAAGTAGAGATGTAACCTTTGATGAGGAAGCAGCTCTCAAGAAATCCAGAAAGTGTCAACTCGAAGAAGTTTATGAAGAAGATTCATCACCTAGGATTTCAGAGACTGTTCACATCCCTGAAGAAGTTACACCAGAAGATCATGACATGATGGAACCACAAGAACCCCCTGTTGCAGAATTATCCAGGAAGAGAAGACCAGCATGGGCTAGAGACATTATTCAAGGAGCTGAAAGATATGGTGCTCCTGAAGGCTCCACTAGAGAAAGGAAGAAGCCAAAATTGGTATCCAACTACATGGCCTTAATGTGTGATCTTGTGGATCAACTACCTACTAGCTATGAAGAAGCAGCTCAAAAGAAAGAATGGGTAGAAGCAATGACTGAAGAATACCAGTCAATAATGAAAAATGATGTTTGGGATATTGTTCCCAAACCGAAAGATAAAAGTGTGGTTTCTTCCAAATGGATTTTCAAAATAAAACATGCCGCAGATGGAAGCATCGAAAAATACAAAGCAAGATTTGTAGCCAGAGGATTCTCTCAGAAGGAGGGAATTGACTATGAAGAAACATTTGCACCTGTTGCCAGGTATACTTCAATTAGAACTATCATGGCACTTGCATCCATGATGAAGTGGAAATTACACCAAATGGATGTTAAGACAGCTTTTCTGAATGGTGTAATTGAAGAAGAAGTATACATAGAGCAACCTCAAGGGTTTGAGGTTAATGATGGAAGAACTCATGTTTGCAAATTGAAGAAGGCATTATATGGGTTGAAACAAGCTCCAAGGGCTTGGTACGGAAGGATTGACAATTTCTTAACTAGCATGGGCTTTACCAAAAGTAAAGCTGACCCAAATCTTTATCTCAAAGTGATGGATGATGAACCAGTGATATTGCTGTTATATGTAGATGATCTTTTTCTAACTGGAGATGAGAAACAGATTATTGAAAGCAAGAAGAAGCTTTCTTCAGAATTCGAGATGAAAGATCTCGGTTTGATGCACTACTTCTTAGGCTTAGAAGTATGGCAAGAACCAAAAGGGATCTTTCTAAATCAAGGTAAGTACACTGTGGAGATTCTCAAAAGATTTGATATGTTGGAGTGTAAAGCCATGGCCACTCCCATGGACTCCAACTTAAAGTTATTAGTTAATGATTCATCAGAACTAGTGGACATAACTTTATATAGACAAATCATTGGATCATTGATGTACTTAACTAATACTAGGCCTGATATATGCTTTGCTGTAAATACCCTAAGTCAGTATCTAGTAGAACCTAGAAAGGTTCACTTAATAGCTGCAAAGCATGTAATGAGGTACCTAAAAGGTACATTAGATTTTGGCCTATTTTATGTTGGAAATCATGAACTCAGATTACATGGTTACTCAGATTCTGATTGGGCAGGAAGTGTCTCAGACAGAAAAAGTACCTCTGGTGGATGTTATGGTCTTGGATCTGCCATGATTTCCTGGTTCAGCAAGAAACAATCCAGTGTGGCTCTCAGTACTGCTGAAGCAGAATATATAGCTGCCTGCTCTGCTAGCTGTGAAGCAGTATGGCTTCGGAAACTTTTATCTGGAGTGTTTGACTTAGAAATGGATCCCACTGTGATTATGTGTGACAATCAAAGCTGTATCAAGATGACTGAAAATCCTGTATTTCATGATAAGTCAAAACACATAGAGATCCGATACTTCTATATACGAGATATGGTACAGAAAGGAGCTATCAAGCTGGAGTACATAAGCACTGAGGATCAAATTGCTGATATCCTGACTAAGCCTCTGTCTCGAGTAAAGTTTGAACACTTCCGAGACAAGCTTGGTGTAGTTCAGAAGAACCCTCCTCGAAAGGGGGAGTAGCTCAGTATCTGACAAACCAGCCTATCTCATCAATGATGAGGCTACCTATTTTTTGTTCTTATTTACTTAAAATTATTTAGATTTAGGACTCTTATATTATTTGTTTTGATGATAGATGTATACATGCTTTTGATGATAGATGACAGATGTATACATGTTTTGATGATGTTGATACATGTTGTGGTTATACATGTTGTGATGATGATGATACATGTTTTGATGATGTTGATACATGTTGTGTTTATACATGTTTTGATGATGTTGATACATGTTGTGGTTATACATGTTGTGATGATGATAATACATGTTGTGGTTATACATGTTGTGATGATGATAATACATGTTGTGGTTATACATGTTGTGATGATGATGATACATGTTGTGTTTACACATGTTTTGATGATGTTGATACATGTTGTGTTTATACATGTTTTGATGATGTTGATACATGTTGTGGTTATACATGTTTTGATGATGTTGATACATGTTATACATGTTGTGATGATGATGGTACATGTTGTGTTTATACATGTTTTGATGATGATGATACATGTTGTAGTTATACATGTTTTGATGATGAGGATACATGTTCTGCTTTAGTGGAAAGTTGAGGGGATTGGATCATCCCTGGACTTTCAGTCCTAAAGTGAGCCGTAGACGTGAGGTCTCCGAGAATGAAGTCCTTAGTGGACAGTTGAGGGGATTGGATCATCCCTGGACTTTCAGTCCTAAAGTGAGCCGTAGACGTGAGGTCTCCGAGAATGAAGTCCTTAGTGGACAGTTGAGGGGATTGGATCATCCGTGGACTTTCAGTCCTAAAGTGAGCCGTAGACGTGAGGTCTCCGAGAATGAAGTCCTTAGTGGACAGTTGAGGGGATTGGATCATCCCTGGACTTTCAGTCCTAAAGTGAGCCGTAGACGTGAGGTCTCCGAGAATGAAGTCCTTAGTGGACAGTTGAGGGGATTGGATCATCCCTGGACTTTCAGTCCTAAAGTGAGCCGTAGACGTGAGGTCTCCGAGAATGAAGTACTTAGTGGACAGTTGAGGGGATTGGATCATCCCTGGACTTTCAGTCCTAAAGTGAGCCGTAGACGTGAGGTCTCCGAGAATGAAGTCCTTAGTGGACAGTTGAGGGGATTGGATCATCCCTGGATTTTCAGTCCTAAAGAGAGCCGTAGACGTGAGGTCTCCGATAACTGAATGACAGGACTGAATCGTCCCTGGACCTCGGTTCAAAATGTACGTGACAAATCCTAGAATTACTCTAGGTTACATCCAGCATGAAAAAGGGCTGGCTCTGTAGATGTGAATACATCCAGCATGAAAAAGGGCTGGCTCTGTAGTTGTGATACATCCAGCATGAAAAAGGGCTGGCTCTGTAGATGTGATACATCCAGCATGAAAAAGGGCTGGCTCTGTAGATGTGATACATCCAGCATGAAAAAGGGCTGGCTCTGTAGATGTGATACATCTAGCATGAAAAAGGGCTGGCTCTGTAGATGTGATACATCCAGCATGAAAAAGGGTTGGCTCTGTAGTTGTGATACATCCAGCATGAAAAAGGGCTGGCTCTGTAGTTGTGATACATCCAGCATGAAAAAGGGCTGGCTCTGTAGTTGTGATACATCCAGCATGAAAAAGGGCTGGCTCTGTAGTTGTGATACATCCAGCATGAAAAAGGGCTGGCTCTGTAGTTGTGATACATCCAGCATGAAAAAGGGCTGGCTCTGTAGCTGTGATACATCCAGCATGAAAAAGGGCTGGCTCTGTAGCTGTGATAAGGATTGATCATCCTGGAACTTGATCTGGATTGCATCATCCATGGACTCATGTCCTAAAGAGAGCAGGATTGATCATCCTGTAAATATGATCGTGTGATGACGATGCTGCTGATCGTGTGATGACGATGCTGCTGATTGTGTGATGACGATGCTGCTGATCGTGTGATGACGATGCTGCTGATCGTGTGATGACGATGCTGCTGATCGTGTGATGACGATGCTGATGATCGTGTGACGATGATGATGATGATCGTGTGATAACGATGTTGATGATCATGTGACGATGATGATGATGATCGTGTGATGACGATACTAATGATCATACGACGATGCTGATGACGATGTTGATGTTCCAATAACTAGTCAAGTTATTGATGATGATGAATTGAAGAAAGCTTCCGATGATATATAGATGATGTAGTAAATGACTCCTTGTTCCTACAGATGTTGTTATAATATCCTTCTCGTTAAGGGGGAGTGTTGAATATTGTAACTTCTAAGAATATTATATTTGTACATTAATTATTCCGGAGATGTTTCATTCCTCCGAGGTAACCCTACTATGTATCTGGAGATGTTTATTCCTCCAGGAGTTGATATTAACTAGGGTTATTAGACCCACCATGTGTGGGTCGGCCCTGCAGTTATATTTTAGGGGTTATTAGACTTCTCCAGGTGAGGTCGGCCCCAACAGTCTTTTAGTGAGTTGAAAGTCAAGTATAAATAGAGGAGGTGATCTCCTCATTAGATCATTCACTCACTTGTGGAAGAGTGCGCACTAGTTGAGGAGATCTGCTAAGGAGTCAAGGAGAAGGAGCACATCTTTGTATTTTGGTTGATCATCTTATTGAGGAAAGCTTTACTGGGTTTTCTACCCCATGAGGGTTTCCCAGGATATATTGTGTGTTATCTTGTGATTATGCTTCTTTCAGTGATCTTGCTTGGCTATTTGGTTTAAACTTAACAGTATCATTGCTCTATCTATCTCTGAGGAAGTTATTGGGGTTTTTCACCTTTATGGTTTTCCCCAAGTAAACTCTGTGTCTCTTGTGTGCTTGCATTATTGTTTCCATGATTGATTTGCTGTAGATATGCTGTACATGTTATTCTCTCAGTTAAGATCCTAGATCAGATTGAAGTAAATTTTGAAAGACTAACATGGTATCAGAGCTATCCTGAAAGAGGGCATAGTATGGCATTTATGACACTTGTTGCACTTGCGATGCTAGGGATTTTTATAGAAAAAACCAGTCATTGTAGCACTTTCGCTAGAAATCCATTTTGGAGAATTTTTTGAATTTGAAAATTTTACAGGTCGAACATCATGTCCCCATGTACATTGTGTCCAAAGGAAAACTTCTAATTCGTTGTACTTTGTGTTTTATGATCTGTACAATCTAGGGTTTCTGCCTCTTCAAGATCTGAGTCATAAACAGGTGAGCTAGGAAAAAAGGTCATAACTTGGGCTAGGAAGCTCCAAATGAAATTTTGTAAAAACTGACAGGTATGGCATGGACTATACATTCTAAGGTAACTTTTTCAAAGGCTAAAATTGAAACAGTGACATGTGGCACGCTGTACAAGTTCGCTCTCCTGTTTTATCCCATAAACAGGTCATGTTGCGACACTTGGCATAACTCTCTCTTAGAGAGTCCATTTGAGGTCAGACCTATGGGGTTGGAAAGATGACAAATCAGGATATCACAAGAAAGAATTTCAGACCCCATGGATGGGAAATTTTGGAGTTACACCAGAAACAATCAAGTGCATATTTATGTTAAAACATAATTATTTTTTAGCACGTTCATTCATGGCTCTGGGAATTAGGGTTTCGGAGAAAATTGGTATTTTTGTAATCGGAGACCACAGCTGAATGCTACTCATCAAAATCAAAATTTAGAGACCAATATTATTTTTTTTGGTTGGGTAGAAGGCCGGGCTTTATCAAACCCTAGTTCGGGACTTTGATTGGAAAAGTGGAAAATTAGGGCTTCTGCAAAATTTGGAATTTTTTAAGTCTCTGACCATGGCTGGAAGATCCTCAGAAAAATCAAAGTTTAGAGATTTGGATCGAACCTTTTGGTTGGGGAAAAGGGTGGGATTTATCAAACCCTAGTTCGGGATCCTGTCCAAAAGATCTGGAAGTTTCAAAGGCAATTTTGAGGGGTGAAACTTTGCAATTTTCAAATTCTGAGTATACCGGCTTGATCAACTCATCAAGGCACACCTTTCTAACCTTTCAGAAGTTTGAAATTCAAAGTTTGAATTTTTAGGGTTTCCCTGACAAACCCAAATCCAGCTCGAGATCCAGTTTCTACAAATCAAGTGGATTGGGTTAATCCTAGAAGAGAATGGATTGGTCACCTGCATAAGTGAAGAAGTTCCTATTTCAGAGGGAGAAGAAGCTAAGGCCTTACATAATAAGATTACAAGCAATCTCGATAGGTATGACTTACAGGTATGTTTTGAATTCTATTCATGGTTAAGTTTATGATATGTTTGTCCTCATATCATTACGGTTAGTACAATCTTGATTAATTACTAGACTTGTCGTATCACCTTAATAAAATTATGAATACATGATAGAAGATATTCATTGATTAAGGTTTTGACACTTATGATTGTACTAATGCATTATGGTGTTGTATGAGGTTTATGTTGTCTGCTAACATGAAAGGTACACCAAGAAAGACAAATCATGTTCTAGTTCAGGAACATATGATCATGGTGACATGAAGACAAAGATTCATCCATTGTCATGGATCAAATAGAAGATCTATTTACAAGGTATTTATAACTTGGTTTTATAATGGTTAACTTATGAGATATGAAGGTTACTAGTACAAGTCATTGAAGAGAACAAGAAGACATCATGTGGGTATGTTAGACATAACTAGCTAACATACTAATCCAGGTATGTTAGACATAACTAGCTAACATACTAATCTAGGTATGTTTTTCCTATATCAAGTTAGAATCCTACCTTGTGATAGGATCTCTTATATAAGTATACATGGCATGATTGATAATGATTATTCATAGGTTTGAATAATCATGGGTGTATGCATATTATGTTTCTTACCTTAATTGATGATATGACTAACCAGAAGAGTCATGAAAGTATAGGTTTGAGTAATCACGGGTTTAGGCATATTATGTTTCTTACTTTAATTTATGATATGACTAACCATAAGAGTCCTATGATCAAATAAGAATATGCATGAGTAAAAGAAGTCTTCCCTAAAACCTTGAATACTAATGTTTATTATTTGTGTTTGAAATGATCATGAGTATACATGTTTAAGATTATTGTGTGTTGATAGTATTAAGATTATACTAATGAATGTGTGATTATGTATGAGACCTGGAGGATAACACAATGATGATACTAATAAGAATGCATAGTGATTAAGGATTGATATAAGTTCAAGGACAGGTAATCCATTAAGCAAATATCAAGAGGAAGCACACTCCAGTAGTTTCTACAATGATGAAGATATTCAGAGGGAGTTGACCACTTCTCACAATCCACATCAGAATGGAGTTGCAGAAAGGAAGCAAAGACTGAGAGGGAGTCAACCCAACAAACAAACAAAGATAAGTATTTTGAATTATCATTTCTTTCATATTTGATTGTTTAAATAATACTATTCAGTGATGTATATGCTTATGATCCTAGACTCAGGGTGTGTATTACGCATATTAGAATAATTGCATTAATGAACAACATACTACTAATATGCATGTAATGGGAAGTGCCCTATGGCATTGTACAACATTCCATTGCTACTTATCTAGAATGAAACCTCTTTGATGACATGTTGAGAGTAGTGCAAAACTCTTAACAATGTTCTGGTAGAGATCGGAAGGCATCTAGAAAGTTACAGGATATGGATGAACGTTGTATTGAAGCATTGGCTAAAATAATTGCATGACTGTATGACATATTTCTTTATGTGTAAGAATTTGTTCTGAAAACTATGAGAAGTTTCTAATCATGCAATTTAACTTGTTTTATAGGAAATATCATATACGAGCACCTACAAAAGAAGGACTACAACATTTGTTTCAGCAACAAAGTTATCTCTTGAAGATATTGAATATATTGAAGTTCCCAGGATTCAGGAAGAATGCCATGATCGAGGAATACCAGTCAATCATGAAGAATGATGTTTGGGATGTAGTCCCAAGACCTGAAGGAAAGTCTGTTGTGACTTCCAAATGGATCTATAAGATCAAGCATGCTGCAGATGGCATCATAGAGAAATATAAAGCAAGATTTGTAGCTCATGGCTTCTCCTAGAAAGAAGGGATTGACTATGAAGAGACCTTTGCTCCTGTGGCCAGATACACTTCCATTAGATCAGTACTTGCTCTGGCTGTAGCGATGAAATGGAAGATACACCAGATGGATGTCATGACAACTTTCTTGAATGGTGTAGTCGAGGAGGAAGTGTATGTGGAGCAGCCACTTGTTTTTTAGACACATGACAAAGAGTCATATGTGTGCAGATTGAAGAAAGCCTTGTATGGCTTGAAGCAAGCTCCTAGGACTTGGTATGGTAGGATGGACAGTTTTCTATCTAGTTTGGGCTTTACCAAGAGTAAATCATATTCCAACTTTTACTACAAGGTTGAGGAAGGCAATCCAGTGATACTACTCCTGTATGTCGATGACCTGTTTGTTACAGGTAATGATAGTTTGATTGCTGATACCAAGAGGAATCTTGCTTTCGAGTTTGCGATGAAGGACTTGGGGATGATGCACTATTTTCTAGGCATAGAGGTGTGGCAAAGTACAGATGGAATATTCCTTGGACAAGGGAAGTATGTAGTAGAGATCCTAAAGAGGTTCGGGTTGATGGACTGCAAGGCCATGGCCACACCTATGTCATCGAACCTGAAGCTTCTATGTGATGCTTCATCTGATCCGGTTGATGTCACTGTGTATCATCAGATGATTGGGTATTTGATGTACCTGATGAACACAGTGAGCCAGTTCCTGACGGATCCCAGAGGTGTTCACCTAGTTGCTGTAAGGAATATTCTAAGGTACCTAAAGGGTACAATTGATTATGGGCTCAAGTATGATGCAAATCAAAAGTTTAACCTACAGGGTTATGTTAATTCAGACTGGGTAAGCAGTGCTGCAGATAGGAAGAGCACATTTAGGTTCTACTTCACTATGGGATCAGGAGTGATCTCTTGGTTTAGTAGGAAGCAATCCTACGTAGCACTGAGTACAGCCGAAGGAGAGTATGTTGCAGCTTGTCTGGGTAGTTGTGAGGCAGTATGGCTCCGGAAGCTACTGTCTGAGTTATTTGATCTTCCACTAGAGGCTACCGGTATCTTTTGTGGCAACCAGAGTTGTGTGAAGTTGTCTAAGAACCCGATGTTTCACGATAGGTTGAAACACATTGAAATCAAATATCACTATATCAGGGATATGGTGCAGAGAGGCGCAGTGAAGCTTGCAGATGTGCTGACGAAACCACTAGCCAGAGTGAAGTACAAGTACTTCAGAGAAAGGCTTGGTGTTCTTCAGATTGATGACACTTCGAGGAAGAAGTGATGGAGACATTTGTTGAATCCATTCAAAGCATGGTGGAAGGAGGATCCTTCACATGGCTATGGATGTAAGCACTGGATGATGAGCATCAGGATGATGTTCTAGTTTCTTCTCTGTATGATCAGTTGGATCATTTATATGTATGTATGCATCATGTTGGATGTTGTATATGATCAGTTGGATCATTTATATGTATGTATGCATCATTTTGGCTACTGGATATGATCAGTTGGATCATTTATATGTATATGAATCATGTTGGATGCTGGATATGATCAGTTGGATCATGTGTATGTATTTGTATATGTATAAGGTGGATACATTGTATGATCAGGTAGATCATGTATAATGATATGCATCAGGCAGATACTGTGTATGCATCAGGTGGATGCATTGTATGATCAGGATGATCATGGATGATGAGCTTCAGGATGTTGCTCCAGATGACATGCATCAGGACAATGCAGTGATGTTGATCAAGATGATCATGTACATCAGGATGATGTATGGTGAGTATTAGGTTGATACCCTATGGCCGTGGACAGGTTGTGTAGATGAGCATGTCTAGGAGATCCTATAGGTCAGAGTTGTGTACCCGTAACAGCCTGTGATGCTCTTTCAAGGCATTTCTCTAGGAGGACATGTAAGTAGACCTGGGAGATATGGACAGGATGAAAAAGGCCTCAGATGCTCTTTCGAGGCATTGTCTTATGGCATGTAAGTAGACTTGGGAGATCTGGACAAGATGAAAAAGGCCTCAGATGCTCTTTCGAGGCATTGCCATGACCACATGTAATTAGACCTGGAGATCTGGACAGGATGAAAAAGGCCTCAGATGCTCTTTAGGGTTCTTGCTTGGAAAGACACCCTTTTAAGGTTTTGTGGTAGGAGTCACATGTAATCAGACCTGGAGATTTGGATAGGATGAAAAAGGCCTCAGATGCTCTTTAGAGTTCTTGCTTGGAAAGACACCCTGTTAAGGTTTTGTGACTGTCACATGTAAAAGATCCTGGGAGATCCTATAGGTCGGAGTTGTGTACTCGTAACATCCTGGGATTCTCTTTCAAGGTTTTGTGATGCATGTAATAAGTCCTAAGGATTCCACAGTATGGCCAGTGATGATGAAGACCTACAGGTGGTGGGCCTATACCCAGTATGAAAAAGGACCAGCTCTGTAGAACTTCCTATGAGGAGTAGATTCAGAGATTGATTGAGATAGCAGCAGCAGTGACGATGACGATGACTCGATGACGATTATCCAGTGACGATGATCCAGAGAAGAAGACTTATGCTAGAAGACCTGTGTCGAGAAATACCTTCCTAGTTAAGAGGGAGTGTTGATGTATATGTAACTTCAGAATGTATTTCATATATGTATATTGTACACCTATATAGATGGTATTATTCCTCTATACGGAGGTGCTTGTATTCCTATAGAGATGTTATTATTCCTCTATACGGAAGTATTGTCATTTATATTGTAAGTGTCGTAACTTATACCTGATGGGTTATTAGACCACCCTATTGGGGGTCATCCATGTGGGTCAAAGGGTTATTAGACCACCCTATTGGGTGTCGGCCCAGTCAGCATTGTGTTATGTGGTTAAGTTGAGACCGACCTAGTAAAGGTTATTAGGCAAGTCAAGTCAAGTATTAATAGAGTGTGGGAGGCACTCTATTTCATCATTCTATTCTCACACACACTTTTTGGAGAGTGGTGCACTTGTGGAGGAGGAGAAGCTGCTGCTAGGAGATGTCTATCTCTTATGCTTGGGTTGTATTATTGCTCTGTCTATCTCTGAGGAAGTTATTGGGGTTTTTCACCTTTATGGTTTTCCTCAAGTAAACTCTGTGTCTATTGTGTTCTTGCATTATTGTGTCCATGATTGATATGCTATAGATATGCTGTACATGTTGTTCTCTCAGTTAAGATCCTAGATCAGATTGAAGTAAATTCTGAAAAACTAACACCTGCGACCACCAGAACGACAGGCGCGGAAGCCCTCTGGTCCTGGTAGTAGGTGATCCCTGGTGCGAAATAGATGTGCCAAAGTCGTTGGCATGTTTTGCAGCTCGGTGTTGTTCATACACTTTTTCTTAGTCTGCACTAGGTTTCTAGAGACTGGAGGATGAGTTTGAGAAGTACATGATAGCAAGCCAGAAGATCACCGTATCAATTCGAGAAGTACATGATAGCGAGCCAGAGATCTCCGTATCAGTTTGAGAAATACACAACAAGTGAGCTCCAGACAACAAGAATAGTTGCAGAGGCATCGTCGGGCGACAGATGAGTCTGAGTACACCATGTCTAGCTGATGTGGCTCGAGGGCGAGCCACAAGATTGTGTTGGGGGCCTGTTGGCAGGCGGTTTTGATGAGTCAGCTACACAGCATCGCGGATGCTGCGAAGGGCCAAAGACACCGCGCAAGGAGGAAAACTGTGCACAAGTCAGAAATAATAATAGTTTATGTATTTTTGGACCGCATTATGTGGGTTTTGGGACATGTCGACCACATTATGTGGGTTCTTGGGTCATCTTTTCTTGTAGAGTTTGTTAAGAAGTAGTTAGGCGGTTTCCTAAGTGGACCACAAATGTAAAGGCGTAAGCCTATAAATAAACATAGCATTGTAGGTGTTGGAAATCCAGGAATTGATCAATCGAAGAGACAGTTGAGCTCAGTTGATTTTGTTTGTTGTTGTCTGTTAATTTGGGTATGTGACAGTTGAGCTCGGTTGATTTTGAGCAGAATTATTGTGTCTCTTTCTATTTCCCTGCTATGAATGTGATGTGTGATTTAAATATATGAATTGTGCAATGTTTCCTGGTTCCAAATGATGTTTTACTGCTAGATCTGTTACACTTTAATGGTTTATTTGACAATAAGGTCTGTTGAATGATGATGCAATTCTGTCTAAATGCGTAAGTTGAAATGTTAAATCTGTTTATGAATGCTGTGATAAGTTGATAAGTGGATGCACAAGGGTCCTATACATCTTGGGCGAGACTTCATCTACTCTGTAGGTGTTGCTGGATGGGGTAAAACCTGTCCATGCTGGTGCTCAGGGAGATTGCGGTGGGTTGGATGTTGACAGACTGAGGAACCCATGTCGACTAGGTTTCTGTCAACAGTGGTTTAATTTCAGTTTACTGTTTCTTTTTTTTATGCATCAGACTGTTAGCTTCTCTATAGCTGCTTCACCTATTCACCCTGGTGTCCTTATACTAGGCAGGGTTTTTTTGTTCATTTTGGGTTTGAACGACCATGGTTATGATGATTTTCAAGGTTGGCATCTGATAAGACCACCTCAGAATGTAACTACCGCTATATTTCTACTTCTTTCAGTTTAATAGAATTTGCAGCAATTACAAATATATATATATATTCCATAGGTTCTTTCTAGGAATTGTAACAAAATCTATTCTAAATCCCATGAAACAAGACAAAAGATTGGATTTATTACTGTGACACTCCTCCATAATGACCCTAAGTGTAATGAGGCAGTCTGTGGTTGAGTGGTGCCTTTTGAAGCCTTCCCGATCTTAATCCCTCTTTCTTTCATGTTTTATCCATATGTTAATCTTATTTTCCAAAATAATACAATATAGATTGGATAAAAGAGGGATAATAATAATGGTTCAATAATTAGAAAGACCTCATATTTATCTCCACTTTTAAAAATAGAACTATAAGCCTTTGAGTCCAAGGCTTAGGGAATCCATACTTGATTGCTATATTAAAGAGTTTGTGAATGTAGGGAATGAGGATGGGTGCTTTGATTTTTAAGATTTCTTCTTGGCACCCTTCAATGTCTTTAGATTTTCCATTATCTAGGCACTTAATCCCAAAGTCTATGTCTTCTAAAGAAAAAACTTGCTTTGTTGTAAGGAGGTATTGAATGTTATCCATGACATCCGGGGATTCAGAAATATTTTCAAGATAAGAGTTCCAATCCTCCAAATAAATATTATTATTTTCTTTATTTTTACAAGTTTGAGTTAGTCTCTATAATCTTTTCCATTATCTAGGCGCTTAATCCCAAATTCTATGTCTTCTAAAGAAAAAACTTGCTCTGTTGTAAGGAGGTATTGAATGTTATCCATGACATCCAGGGATTCAGAAATCTTTTCAAGATAAGAGTTCCAATCCTCCAAATAAATATGATCATTTTCTTTATTTTTACAATTTTGAATTGGTCTCTATAATTTCTTAGGAGCAGCCTTAGATAAGTGTAAATGTTTTAAATTTTGGCTTTTATGTATATAGTAGGTTCTTTTTATTTAGTGTTTTATACTTATTTATCTTATCGTATTTCATGTATTCGTTAGTAGATTCCTTAATTTCTCTACATGCATACTTACATTCATTATCCTACCAAGGGTTGGTTCTTCTATTCTTTTTTTTACTATAAATTTTGAGGGACAACTTGTTGATGGAAGAAGATAGAGAAGTAGTAAAATTATGATAGAGTTCTTTCATATTGGCCTTATTAGAGAGTGTGATGTTCCGAGTTAAGAACCCTTTTGCAAATAAGAATTTTTAAGACTTGAAAATATTTTTGAGTTGATGTTGAGTTCTGTAACTCTAGAACATAAAGTATGTTTATTATTTAAATTCTTGCATTTGATGTTGAGTCATGTGACTCTGGAGCATCAAGAATGTTTTTTTTGAGATGTTATTATTTGGTGTTGAGTCGGTAACTCTAGAGTACCAAATGTGAAAAGACTAAAAGCATTTTTGAATTTATGTTGTGTTGAAGAAAATCCCGAGCATCAAATTATATTAATAAAAGTAATATTTCACTTTATATTCCAAACTTCTTGAGTGGTAACCACTTAAAAGAGGGACCAAGTACACTAGGAGGGGTATGACCTATTAATTAAATACATAAAAATAAATAATGATGCAAATGAATAAAGTGAGGAAAAATATTCATTAATGAATATTAAATAAAAAGAAATAAGAAAAATAAACCCTAACTACTTCTTGAAAATAAAAGAACTATAAAAAGAGAGAAAGAAGGGGAAAGGAGGACACTTTTTCCTAGAGATAGAGAGAGTCCATAATACTGAACAAAAAACCTATTCTTAAAAGAAGAGTTTTGCAGGGAGTGACCATTATAGGCGTAATCGTTCCTAGATCACTGCAGGGTTCAGTTGTAATCCTTTGAGTTCTCATTACACCATGAAAGAAAGAGGATTAGTGTTGGAAATGGACTATCTAGAAAGCGATTGAAATTATAAGGTTTACAAAGAGCTGGTAAAAATACTTGTGACTACCTTGCAGTAGTTTGAGAAAGATAGAAAACAAATCCCTGGGTATCCTAAACTAGTGTGCTTGGTCTAGATACGGGGTGACCCATGGAATGAGCAACAAAATGTTCATGGTCTATGGTTGGGAGGAAAGTGGAAGTCACTCAAGTGGTTTGGAATTCAAAATCTAATCACTTTTTCAATCTTAAATATCTTATATTTTTACTTCGTGTTATTTATTTAATTATTATGAGTATAATGTAGTGAGTAAATTTAATAATGTTCTTTTTATTGATCTCCTAGAAATATTAGATAGGTGACTGTAAATCCCTAACAATTGCACAGTTGTTATTAATGGATATTTTTATACATATTGACTATTTCTTGAAAGGATTTTGATAAATATTTTCCATGAAAATCATTAGTAATCTTTCTGTAAATATTTGCAAAAATTGCATAGCTAGTTATTCCTCTTTTAAATATAATTCTGTCTTTTTTTTTTGTAACTAGGAGAATCGACAATTGGGAAGGGGATGGTACTCGCGTGACATGGGGACCAGGGATCCAATCCCATCTACTACCACTATACCCCTAGGTGCACCCACACAACCCACAAGCATGGGGAACAGGTAAGCTGAGGTGATTTGAACTCGTGACCTCCATTTACAACATTTCCTTCATATCAAGCGAATCGCAAGTTGAGATACACCTCTGCGGGCCTATGATAATTCTGTCTATTTAATTTGTATTTAATTTTACATTTATAATCTAGTTTAATGATATTATTGGTTTAATTCTATTTATAAACTAACTCTATTTAATTTCGATTGAAAATTTGAAACCGTAGCTAAAACATAGTCAAATATTTCACATTAGAACCCTAAATTATTAAACAAAGATCTTACACAACACAGAAACTTGACAAGCAGTTGTATCATTATTCATTATTATTATTAGTATACATGAATTAAATAAATTATTCATCCGTGTAACTTTAAGCTATAAATTAATAACAAATCCCATTGGGCATCTCGTTTTGTTGGATAGAGTTGGGATCAAAACAACATGTTTTACCATAAATATTATTCTATAGTGACAAACAAAATCACATAGTTCGAATTCCTTAAACATTACACACAGTTCAAGTTGCTAAAATAATACATAGGGTTTGAATATATATATATCGGTCGAATGACACCCGAAGTGATCAAGAGTTATTTTTTTTATAAATCTCAGAGCTGAGCCTGTAGAAGGCCATGGCATGAACAAAAGACATAAGAAAATAAACTCTATGTATTCAATAATCCTCTTACCAAAGGTCGAGTCCACAAGATTCACAAGACTCTCCATCTAAATTTAATATAAACAATATATCTCTAGAATGAATATATATAGGAAATCGAAGGAGGAAAATAGACATACAAACAATATTATCACTTTAAACATTGAATATTATTAACTCTGAAAGGGAATAGAAAATGCACTAAACTATACAATTTATATCCATTCAATGACTATAGATTGATTCTACCAGTAATGTATACAATAATCCAAACAAAATACCAAGGGTATAACCCTTCAAAGGAAAGCCTTCTTTCATTTCTAAGTAAAGACAATAGATTGATAAATAGAGTATACACAAAACAAACAAAGGATTCCAATCCAAGTTTTAATACCAAATTTTTTACAATTACTAACGTACATAGTTATTCTACATATGAAAATAAACAGTTACATCATCACTATAAAATGGTATTCCATTAACATCTTAGCAACGAGGAAAGGCACTATAAGTTCCATACACTAAGCCATGTATAGGCTAAGACAAAAATATTTCTAGTAATTATCTTCTATCCATATCGATGGCACGAGGTGGTCTCACTTCTTCACTATGAAATTTGGAAACAAGGACTTAGAACAAAAGGAGCACATCTCCATATCAACAAAACAGGGTTCAGACCCTCCTCTCCAAGAAACACCAGGCCACGACAAAGTGCAGGCTTACCCGTAGAGCTACGCACTGGTCTTCCTTTCCATAAGGGATTGCATAACAAGAGCACCAAAGACATACCTGCAAACAAGAGGTAGGGAAATCATATACACACACACAAAAGTTCTAGCTAATCAAACTTGAAAAATATTGTATATAACTGGTAAACCAATACCTTGGGTCAATGACGAGGTAAGAAGTCACCTCCAATCTTACTCGAACCTTGAGTGGAAGCGGAAAGGGCTTCTTAGCATATACAAACATTAATCAAGCCATAAATAATCTTACTAAGAATTATGTAATAAATAAGCTCAAAACCTCTGTAGAACTACATTGATATTAAACACATCGAATACTCCACCAAGTAAAATTTCTTCAACAAGGAAGTCGAAGCAGATCTCGGATCTCTTCTCTTCCCTCGAAATGAGAATGAAATAATAACAAGTGAAAACCCTAACTCAAACCAAATATGAGAAGCTCGAGGTCCAGCTTGGGGCTTTAACTACACTATAAAAATGTAGAGATGTGGCAAGTTCTTGAGTGAGGACGTACATGGGGTGATCCGTAGAGTTTAACGATGCCAAGGATTCCTTCCCATGCAACGTTGGCATAATACAACAATCATTAATGTGGTAGTTGAACCATATGAGGAGCTCGATCTTCATGGAGTTTAATGAAATGATTTAATATATACGACCTTGTTCCAATCTTGAAACAAATGTAACAATTTATACCATAGACTATATTCTCGAGAACCATAGAATATAGTATTAGATAGAATAGAAATCTTGTTTATAAATATTTAAATCTTATATATAATCGATTGAAATGAATTGAATATTAAGATTAAGTATATATTAAATTTGGTCACCATAGTATGACCTTAGACCATGATGTAACTATACCAAGTCAATTTATGAACTCTGTGGCATGACGAAGACAATATGAGCAACATGCAAGAGATGATAAATGAAATGATATTAGCTACATGCTAAGTAATCCTTGAATTTATGTGGTAGGCCTAGTTATATGGATTAGAAGGTCTAAGACAAGGATCTCAAAAGAACAAAATTGACAGTGTTGTATAAATAGATAAATAAAATAACAGTCTTGTATAAACAATAAATGGACGGATAAAGAGAAGATGTTGACTGTATCGGTTCTACCAATATTTATGATAATACAAATTGTTATTTTGATAGCTATCGAATCATGTGCAAAGGTTTTGTTTTCAAAAGAATTGTTTACAATAAAATCATCGCAAGGAGATCCAATGACAATTTAATATTTTCTAAAAAAATTGTTGTAATTTTGGGACATGACAAATTGGTATCAGAGCTGAGTTTCAGCACTTTGTGACCTATGGGCCTGACTTGAAGATACACAAGAGAAGAACTAGCGGTTAAACTCTCTTTTGCACATCGGAAAATTTAAATCTAGAAGATAAATGACACTGCCGCAACAAACAGAACCTGATATACAAAACATTAATTTTGGAACTCGAAATTGTGTATCTTCTTAGCTATTCAACTTGACAATAAATAAAACTCAAAACATAATATAACTTGAAAGGGATTGGGAGGCCTTAGATCAACAAGAGGAACTTATAGACCAGATTAGAAATAAAAAACGTCAGCATTAAAAGTTAGGCAGTATGAGTGAAATCAGGATTTCTAGTTAACAAGAGAATTTAAATTCACCTCAACCTCATGAAGAATAGAATTATGAAGAAATGAACAACGGTCAAAGAATCATTACACCTCCATAATTGATGAAAATTGTACAAATTTTAAAGGATGAATTGGAAAGTTATAAAGATGATAACTTGAAATACATACATGGAAAATAGGAAATGAATGCCATCCTGCTACAAACATTAACATAAATAAAACAAAGTTCCCAACTAGTTCATGAATCCAATAACCTGTTAAAGAGGCATGTGCATGAAAAGGAAAAGAAAAATTCAGAACATGAAGAAGAAGTTAATTCTGAAATAGATTCTAGTTTGTCCTTAGACAAAAAGCATTACTATAGTGATAGTACATTAGAGACCTCTTTTTCTTCTCCTCATAGGAGGAAAAGTAAAATATCTAGTAGAGAAGATTTAAAAGGAGAATTTTTTTAAATTAAAGCTCCTATTTTCGAAGGCGAACTAGACTCAGGTGAAAAAGAAGAAGAATGGTTGATTGGAATGACAAAGTACTTTAAAGTTTATTACTATACTAGAAGGTTGAAGGAAATATTGGCCATATACAATCTAAATGGTAAGGATTCCCGGTAGTGGCGAGATTTGAAACTCACCCAGAATCTGAAAGAATGAAAAGTTACTTGGAAAAGTTTTAAGAAAAATACACGTCTGAACACTGCTTTGATAAAAAGATAAAAGAATTTTCATGATTTAAAAATGGGGTCTATGACCATGGATTCTCTAATAAATAGATTCCTAGAATTACTCCACTATGTCCCTTACATTAGGGATGAGAAAGATAAAATTCAATAATTTTTAAGTTGACTTCCACCTTATTTGCGAGATAAAATTGAGTTTGATGCACCTAAGACTCTTGATGAAGCTTTATTTAAAGGTAGATTTTTCTTTGAGCATAGTCAATATAGATCTAAAAATATAAAAAAGAGTAAAGAAAAGTGAAAAATAACTTCAGATAGTAGAAGAAAAGGCTACAATACCCCTCCCTACAAAGAGTTTAACAACAATTTTTCAAGCAGCGGGAATTATGCCAAAAGTGAAGTACAGTCAAACCTACCAGCCTAAAGTGGAAATAAACCAATTACTTTTGATGGTAATAAGGATGATGCAACACTAGTAAAATGTTGGGGATTCCAAGGTCCACAATTGTTTCGTGAATCTCCACAAAAAATTCAAAATAATTCTAAACAATCTAACAAGAGGATGTCATGGTAGAAGATGTTACGAGGATGCCAAGAATTTGCACTACTTTGGAAGGCATGCAAGTTGATCACCAATCCACTATGATTGAAATCAAAGGTAAATTTTTTACACAATTGTTTCTATTTTGATAGATCGGGGAGTTTGTCATAGCTATGCATCACCTAAGGTTGTGGAAAATTATAAATTGCATAAGGTAAAGCATAATAAACCTTGGCTGGTACAACTAGCAACTAGTGCATAAAGAAAATTTTCAAAATTAATTAAGGGCTTCCCAATAGACTTGAATGGTCTAGAAACAAGCATAGATTTAAATATATTTCCTTTGGGAGAATATGATGTACTGATAGGGATGGATTGTATGGAAAAACATCACATAGTTCTAGATTGTTTGAATAATAATTTCACATGTATTGATGATCAAGGAAAACATAAAATAGTGTATGGTGTGCCTAAGAAAATTTCGTTAAGACATATTTCAACCCTACAAGCTAAAATATGTCTGAGGAAGGGTTGTAAAGTCTATGCAGTTAATATTCACATTTGTAATGCTTCGAATAAATACAAATAGAGAAAAAAATAAAGAATTTAAAGATGTGTTTCCTAAGGAGTTATCAGGACTACCACCTAAGTGGAATTTAGACTTTTCTATAGAGCTTGCACCGGGAGCAATGTCAGTGTCCAAATCTATACCACATGAGTACACATAAGCTAGTTGAATTAAAATTGCAACTTCGAGAATTGATAGAAAAAAAGTACATAAGACCCAGTGTGTCCCCGTGGGGAGTGTAGCTGGAGTTTTAACACCAGCTAATGATAAAGAGCACATACTAAGGATTTAGGAACCCTTAGTAGCAGTTCATAAACATGGATAAAAACTAAACAATAAGCAAATGATGTATGCAAGTAACAAACATGAAATAGATCTAACTACTGCAGTATAATGGAAAATCAACAGGAACCCATAAATGAAATTTTCATTTTTATATTATATGTCAAACAAGGGTTTGCAATAATGACTACCTCAAAAGAAGAGGTGATGAGGGCCCTTGTAGTAGTACGAAGAATAGTGTGATGGGTCTCTAGAGTTCCTTGCTCTTCTCCAAAATCTCAATGGGTTGGCTAAGATTCAACTAAATGGGCACAAAAGCTTGAAATGGGAGCCTGAAGTGCAGTAGGAAATTTGGCAGCATGAGGGTGTGAAGAGTGATTCATCTGAAATGGGGGGCCTCCATCACCTTTTTATAGTGATTTTGAGTGGTGGATTATTGGCCCATAGTTTTGGGAAACTAATGGTATTGGGAAATGGTATAGGTATTTTCCCTCTTTTTTGAATTTATGTTGATTTTCCCCCCTTTTTCTTTTACTCCTTTTTGTGGGATTTTAACCTTTTTTGAAGGAATTTAATTATTTTTTAGGGAAATAATGCTTTTTTGCCTATTTGGTTAACAATTTAGGGTTTTTTGGGGTTTTGGAGGCCAAAAATGTGTGAAAAGTGGAAAAAACGGGTTATGTGACTAGGGAGATGAGCTAGTGAACAATTTTTGGGTGTTAACATATTGCCCCCTAATGTGTGAGGACAGGAGCTCATCGTATGGCCGATAGAAATCATAGGTATTGAATTTTTCCATGGGTGTGAGCATTGTGATGACGAAGAGCATTAATTAGTAGGAGACTAGAACAGGTGCTCCATACAAACTGCAAAGGTTACAACTAAAAATACATGACCTTAATAATGGATGAGGAATAATCTCAAATATATGGACGAGGTGGGCATACCCATGCTCATATCAATATATAAAAATAATAATGTGTCCTAGAGGGGACCTAAAAAATACATAGAGAACTACTATGTACATCATAATGCTCCAAAGGGGACACAAATTTGGGACATACTCATGGTCCAAGCATGACTGATATGAAGAATCGATACATGCAAATAATGGCATCCATACTGAATGCGGTACCATAAAAACTGATGCTCTGCTGGATCTAAAGGTTTCCAACAACTGTATGGACTCAAATGACTGAAAGTCAGAATCTCAAAGGTACACTGAACTACATCTGAACTGGACACTCTAGGAATCATATTTATGAATGGATTCTGGATATTGTCGCCAATGCAGCCCAGATATCTGCAGGGACATACAACTAGGGGGTTCCAAATAGACTCACCAATGTTCTAGAGTCAGAGGAAATCCAAGGTCTTCGACCAATAACTAAAGGGACCAATGCCCTGCACGAATCTCAACGGTGCGATGATTGTTTTGAAGTTGAGCACGTGAGAAACAACCATTCTAAGAGGCACTAAGGACTCCTCTCAGATGGTTCATAGGCACTCACCACTGATGGAGATGAGTCCAAGGTATAGGGACCTCTGGGTCTATCCTATGGAATAGATGTGCTGGCATCGATAGGGGGAGACCTACAACTACCAAGGCAATGATTTTTCCTTGATAGGAGTGCGAGGTGTACAACCAAGAGGTGATAGTACTGGATGTGAGACTGATAGACTATGGGGAGATACAAGGATTGCAGAGTGGGGGGACTCAAACTTCCTTTGTTCAGAGTATGATGGCAAGGCTGACTTGGCAGCATATCAAACTAACTTCATGGAAGGGGATCATAGGTTTAGGGACCATGGATTGTGACTACAATGGGGGATACTTAGGGGGAAAACTGATGAGTGATATCAGGAGACTCCAAGGGTGACACATCACATGATACTCTGAACAGAGGTGACCATGTTGGGGGTGCTGCCATAATGGGGGGGACTATATGTGATCTGTCGTGGCACCGAGAGCCATTGTTTGGGACTTATTCATGGTTTAAGGAGCTTAAAGAAGGGATAGAAGTGTGCTAAAAAATTATACTATTGTGTGGATTTGTACGAGCCCAAGACTAAGTATGCTCGTGAGTGCTTTCAATTTTAAGGAGTTTGAAAGCTATACGAAGACTTTGAATATGGTGATAAGGTACCTTCATGTGGATTTATATGATCCCAAGATAGTGATTTCTCTTGGTCTCTTTCAATTTTAGAGAGTTTGAAAGAAATAAGAAGACTCCAAAGAGATCCTTTTTCGTGTGTTAGTCTCCAAGGCCCGAAAAAGAAGCAAAAAATTATGCAATGAAGAACTCTTCTAGCCGATGTGACTAGAGTATTCCTTTTTCATAATTAGTCTACTAGGCCCAGAAAAGGGTTAAAATTATACCATATAGATGCCCTTTCGAATACTTTAACGCGCATGAAAGGAAGCAAGATTGCTCGACGATCTTTTCATTTTTTTAGGAGTCAGAAAAGAGATTAACATAAACTCCATGAGTTCCTTTTTCATAAAGGAGTTTCTTGGCCCGAAAAAGGGATAAAAGTATACTGAACATATCTAACAACCAAGCAAGGAGGAAGTGTTCAATCAAGGGACAACCATGGGAACCAAGAACTAAGTGGTGGGGGGAACACTAATGGGGCCTCCTTGTAGGTTGATGAAATGGGGGAAACATAATGCAATAACTATAGTAGGGATGGAGCGAAGGGCTCATGGATAGTCTGCGATATAAAAATGGAGAAAAAATATTGTGGCCTATGTGGCACTCAAATCGAGGTGGAGAGGGGCATGGAAAAAATGCCCATTTTTAAAGTGAGAACGAGAAACGATCTCAAAAATCATCATGGGCTTGGAATTAAGAATCTGATGGTGCAAAGAGTGTTAAAAAAAGAGGTCATATGACCCTGGAATGGTCAAAGCAAAAATTAGGGTAAAAATGGCTATAAATAAAGGGAAGCCTACCAAGCATATATAGGATGTGGTGGTGGGGAGAAATGATGACCCGCAGGGGTGGAATACTAGGTGTATAAAATCAAATTGTCATGTCCCTAATTGGCATTGGGTCACAATGGCCTAATCCCGTTGGGCATATTCATTAGAGTTTGTCAAATTGATGCTAAGGGTCAAATAATTGCCAAGGAAGAAAATTACTAGTTTCCTAGGTTTGGGGTGGAAGCTTTGGGATTTGGAATAAGGGGAATAATAAATGATGTTTGAACATTAGAATGGCATAAATATTTAATAAATGAGCTAAATAAATATATACAAGTGGAAATCAAAGTGGCATTTTATCATGAAGACACATGGAGGAAGGGGTACCCACATATGGCTAGATTTCCCCACTACACTTGGCATCATTCTCTCACCAATTCGAATTCAAGGTGAATGGTAACATACTTGGGGGAGTTCAAAAGGCATTATTCATTGCATGACTCATCCAAGGTCGAAATGTAGAGTAAGAGTAACTCCCATGGAAGAGGAAGAGGCAATTTGGAGCTAGTGAGACACTTGGGCTAGATTCCCTAGCTCTATGACAACAATGATAAAGATGCTATGACACCTATGACACAAATCAGACCTGAAGGCTGACATATGACATATATGACATGTCAAGGATAAAAATAGACTCCAAGAGGGCACTCAAGGGAGTTAGTGTAACTAAGACGCTTCCACATGTGATTTGGTGGAAGTGGGAGACTAGGAATTGTTGTACAAGTGGCATTCTTTGGAATCTCTTCCCAACTTGAGTTGGCAGGAGTCTCTTGGAAGGGATTCGACCCATGGAGGACATTAGAAGTTTATAAATGTCAATAATAAATAAAAAAACCATATTTTGATCATTTGAGAAATTTGCAATTGCAATTGTGAAGAGGGAGAGTTAGTGGATGACTAGTTTCTTTCCTTAGCCAATTTCGAGGGTGAAAGATTCCCATCCAAGTTATTAATTGGAAAGGCCATTCAGACCTTTCATTTGGATATTTAATGGATTCATTTGTTGCAGGTGTAAGCGACAGGGAAGATCATGGTTTCTTCTAATGCATCAAAGTCTCTCAACCATTTCTAGTTTTGAAGGCATATTCTTGCTCCTTGAGGGAGGGAGTTTTTGGTGAGCTATTGTACTCTTTGGGGGAGCTTATAATGCCCCATTTATTTTGTAATATGAATTAAATACTCAGTTCTTCATCTACAGAAAGTTTCAGGTTAAAATTCCAAGTAGAAATGTATAAATCTTATTTTTAATGAAAGAACAATGCCATTTCCCCACTACCTTGTTGTGAACCAATGTAATGTTGATGGATTCAAATGGATAAGTAAACTAATGATGGTTTATTTATGAATGGAATTCTATTTATGTATTATACAAGTTTCATGTTCAGTACTCAAGCATTTGAAGTCATTTTACTCAGTTGATTTATATTTGGAGAAGATTTGGAGAAGTCATTTTACCCAAACCCAATTTATACATCGCCTACCTCTTTTTAGAATTTTGAGTGGGTTTGGAGGCATCTGGAAGCCATTTTAAGTACTTACCCCAAGGGTATTTGAACCCCGAATTACTAGTTAAATTGCATACTTGGCCCATAATATTAAGAGAGTTTGCAGAAGTCTTTTGATGGTCATAAATCATCCCTGAACATAAAAATCAAGTACAAATATCATTCATACACCTTCCTTGAATATTTGAAGGAATTTGGAGCCCATTTGAGACCTAGAGAGCAATACTAGTCAAAGGATAATTACTAGTAAAGTTCCCTACATTGGCTAGAATTGAAATACGATTTGCAAATTATTTTAAAGATCCAAAATCATCCATGAAACACATATCTATGTTCTAACATCATCCATATACCTTCTCAGAATATTTGATAGCATTTGGGGCAAATTGGAGACCTAGGCATTAAAACTAGTCAAAGGTCAAATTTGGGGAAAAAGTGAAAAATTGGTCCTTCTAATAAAATTCCTAACAAGGGACATTACAGTTGTATCAGAGCATGATCTTGGCACCTGATGTGGTCTGATATTCATGAGGACAAGAAATCAGGTACCACCATTAGATATTGAAACCAAAAGTGTTTTTGTTGAAGAGGAAAAAGTGAGGAAAATAAGCCAACGGGTGAGGATATTTTCTCAAGCACGGGACCCCATAATAGAGCAAATGAATTTCAGAAAACACCAAGGACAACTATACCAAAATTTCTTGAATCCAAATATGTGGAATAAGTTCATCTCGAATGGAAAAATTTGAGTGAAGGTTTCAAAAACACTCTATCATTTTATGAATACCTCATTATCAAAAACAAGCTCAAGCTGAAGGAAGGTAATAAGAATCCATTTCAAAATAAAGAGTCCAAAGATATTGATCCTAATGAAAACAAGGGAAAAATTGCATTAGCTTGCTTGAAGGAGAAAAACGAAGTGACATCACAAGAGCATGAAGAAGATTCTATTGAAAATATGGAACATCTTTTCGAGACACCTTCTACCTTAGACATGAACCAAAGAGCATCTACTAATGGATGCTTGAACTATGAAGAAGTACCTACTAATGGGTTCTTACACCTCTATGTTGGTGACATAGAGATCACTTTTGAAAGCATTGCTACAAGCCAAACTTCCATTAAACATGAAAATGAAGACCTTGTAGTAGTTAAAGAAGAAACAATATCAACTTCCCCATCACCACTTGAGCTTCATGAAGTTGGTCCAAGCAAGAAAGAAGATTATGAGGAGGTTCATTTGTCAGAGCCTCATTTTCTTGAAGGGTCCTTAAAGATGAATGAAAAGAAGATCCAAGAGTCCCTCGGCATTCTCCATGACACTCAAGCATTGGTGTCAAATTCTTGTTGGAGAGCTACTTCATTGGAGGAAACATACTTCCTTGAAGACATGGAGAAGATTCAAAGAGCAATGTGCCACATCAAAGGTAATTTCATGTCTTTTCTTTTTTAAAGAAACCATTTGTTTGAGCTTAATCAATTGTTACATGATGGATACTTGAAGAATAATGAGGATAATCATAAGCTCACAATTCAAAATGAGCAACTTCTTGAAAAGTTGCAAGATACTTGTTTTTCCTCCTATGTTTCATATTGTCAAATGCTAGATTGTTTGGAGGATTTTCATGACATGGTGGATCATGAGAAATGTGGAGAACTGAATGTGCTTGATGTGTTTGAAGATGAACTTGAAGAGATCCAAACACTTGATGTAGTGGAAGAGGAACTTGAATTGTCTCTTGATGAAAGTTATGCACTTTTTAAATAAGAGCATGATTCCTCTACATTGGAACCAATCTATGACAAAGGTTTCACACTTTTGAAGGAGCTGCATGATACTACCCATATGGATCCTCCCCATGATGAAACTTATGCATTTTTTGATCAATTGGGTGAGTTAGTTCATCCTCCTACATCCTACAATTCCATGTTTTGCAGCATTAGTCTCAAGGAACTATGGGTGAAAGGATTCTTTTTTATGGTGCCACATGAGGAGTATGGAACTCCTAGACTAACTTTTTATGATGACATGGTTGGAGCACATTCTTATTCACATTTGAAGCAGCATCCTTTGTTACTTTATGATGATGCCCATCTACATGGATGCACCTATGATATGCATTTGAGTCACTTGAAGACTCATGGTTTTTCTTGCTCAACACTTGGTTCATTTGATGTTGGAGGAACTTCATCCAACACTTGGGTGAATAAATTTATGATTGGAGAACATTTTTGTTGGAAGCCACATACTTTGATATATATTTATTATTCTCACATTCATGAATGTATGGGTGACACTTCTTTGAGTCCTTTGAAGTCTCCTTGTTTTTTCTGCTCATTATTTGGTTCAGATTTTAGTGGAGATTCTTCACTCACTTCTTGGATGAAAAAATACATGGATGAATATTTTTATGCATATCAAATCCTTTTGGATCGGGATTATAGGACAAGGGATCCTCACCTATGTCATTGGAGAAGATTTGATTGGTCACTTGAAGCTTGTATGCACTTGGAAAATGGTGGTCTACTTGCTTGGAGGTATAAGCACTTTCATGATTCTTTGATGAAGCACCTCCTTGATGTACATTTTCATTATGTTGTTATGTACTTTAATGATATATATTTTGTACTCATGATGTTTGGAAGAATGCATACAAGAAAATGGGATCCAGGAATCCTCTTATCTGATGGTATGGGTTGGATAGCACTCCTAATTGTTGGGGTGTAGTACAAGCAATGGGACACTAGAATAATTTTTGTCTCATTGCTTTCAATTTTTTGGGGGAAACAAGCAGCATGGGAGATGGATTTCCCTCTTAATAAAGTGATTTTTATTAGAGTAGTGCAGCATCAAGCATGGTGGTTCCTCTCTAAAATATTCATGGAATCTCAAAGACTCAAGGTTGGGCAATTCAATGGCAACTTCAAAGAATTATACAGAAAGCAGATTCTTCAACACCCATCCTTGAAATTGCTTGAGGACAAGCAATATTGGGAAGGGAGGATTTTTCATGTCCCAAATTGGAATTGGGTAACAATGGCCTAATCACATTGGACATAGTCATTAGAGTTTGTCAAATTGATGCTAAGGGTCAAATAATTGCCAAGGAGGAAAATGACTAGTTTCCTAGGTTTGGGGTGGAAGATTTGGGATTTGGAATAAGGGGAATAATAAATGATGTTTGAACATTAGAATGGAATAAATATTTAATAAAGGAGATAAATAAATATATACAAGTGGAAATCAAATTGGAATTTTATCATGAAGACACATGGAGGAAGGGGGACCCACATATGGCTAGATTTCCCCACTACACTTGGCATCATTCTCTCACCAATTCGAATTCAAGGTGAATGGTAACATAATTGGCGGAGTTCAAAAGGTATTATTCATTGCATGACTCATCCAAGGTTGAAATGTAGAGGAAGAGTAACTCCCATGGAAGAGGAAGAGGCAATTTCAATCTAGTGAGACACTTGGGCTAGATTCCCTAGCTCTATGACAACAATGATAAAGATGCTATGACACCTATGACACAAATCAAACCTGAATGATGATATATGACATATATGACATGTCACGGATAAAAATAGACTCCAAGAGGGCGCTCAAGGGAGTTAGTGCAACTAAGATGCTTCCACATGTGATTTGGTGGAAGTGGGAGACTAGGAATTGTTGTACAAGTGGCGTTCTTTGTTCTCTCTTCCCTATTAGGATATTCCTATACTCCATCCTAGTCCTACTAGCATTTTCATCCTTTGCATTTTCAGCCATGCATGTACTTTTAAGGTTTGCATGCATTTGCATGCATCCCAGTCATCAGTCCCAGCACCTAGCCCTCAGTTAGCTAGCCCCCAGAGCTTCTTTCCACTCAGTTTCATCCCTCCTAGAGCTTAGTGTGCCCTCCTTTCACCTACTACATGAGAAAGGCGTCCTTCCTTACCTACCACTCCATTTAGTTCAGTTATCTTCAATTCTCTCCTTGATTTTAGGCTTGACTAACTCTCAATTGACTATATCACTCCAATGGACCTCCTGTGAGACTTGAATGCCCATTCTAACTTCAGTTAGCTCCTCATGCACCCTCCATTGAGCCTCCTTCATTCAGTTAGTGTATCCATGTGCCAGTTACAATAGGTTACACCTACCACACTCAGTTAGACTCAATTTGACTCACGATTGACAGTTACTTGTGCATTGATGACTCCACCGATGCTGCGATAGACTACTAGTTGTGCTCTGATGACATTTCAGTGATCTTTTCATCACTCCATGAAGGCTAATTTGAATTGCCACCTTGGAATTCGAATCCTCATGCATTGTACTATTTATTTGCCATATTGTGATTAATTAATTAGTGTGTGTGAAGTATTTATGCTTCTATTTGAGTTCTATTGTATTATTATTATGTTGCTCATTATAATGCATTGACCACTCTTCTTCTATTTTCTTGCTTAATCAATTATTTTCTTGTGAGGTATACATCATCTCTTAGATCTGCTATGAGTATTTTCACATGGTATTAGAGCATGTTGAGAGTATTGTTTATCTCCATTCTTGAGAGTTTTTTGTAGGTTATTATCAATATTTCGAGTGCAATAGTTATAGCAGTTTCTGCATTTATGCAGCAGTAGTAGTTGCAGATATTCTCTATTGTTTTTGCATGTCTTCTACAACTTCAATGTATTCAAAAGAAATCCCTCATCCTTCTCCATTCAACTATGATATTCTTTCTCTATTCAACCATGATGAATGGAAACCGAATATAATAACACATTTGAAGAGAAATGGTCTCTTTGATTATTATTTTGAAAGAGAGTTCGAATCCTCTAAAGAAGAGATTGACTGGTTAAATAATGGTGACAGAGCTTGTGCAGCCATAATTTTTGCTATGCCTTTTTACATGACACACCAATTCGTTGATACTGAAACTCCAAAAGAGCTATGGGCTGACCTGGATGAAAGTTTTGGTAGACAAAATGAAGGAATTGGTCCAAACCCCTTCAAGAGAAAGCAAAGTGATGCATTCACCCTCCTTGATGATCTCATTGATCTTGAACTAGTATCAAACACATCTCATATTGAAGTTGTCCACAAAGAAGAAGAACTTGCAGATTCTACACTCATGCTCCAAATTTCTTCTCTTTATGTGCCAGCTCACACTCTAGATATTGTAGAAGGTTCTAAATACTCTCTTTCACCAGAGTTTGTTGGTTTGCATCATGATCACATGAATATTTCAGAGGTAAAATCATCTATTGGAGGTAATGCATTCGCTCTCCTCAAGCAATCACCTCTTATTTACTACTATATGATCATTATTCCATGTTTTTAGAAGGTTATTGAAGAATATGTCCATTGCCATTCGCTTGAGATAATTCCTCATGCACATCATGGTTTTGATCTCACCCCTACTGGTTCAAAGGAGATCTCAAGAAACCATGGCCATTCGCTTGGGATAATTTCTCAGGCATTTACTAGTTTTGATCTCACCTCTTATGGTTCAGAGGAGATCTCAAGAAACCATGATTCAAGTCTTGGATCCAATTTAGATTCTAAGCAATCACTACTTGGGATAATTTCTCATGCATATGATAGTTTTGATCTCACCCATGCTGGTTCAAAGGAGATCTCAAGAAACTATTCTTCAAGTCTTAAATTTGATTTGGATTCCAAGCAATCATATGATGGTTCTTTTTGGCATGATCTCACCCATAATGGTTCGAAGGAGAAGACAAAAGACTATCTACACATTCATAGATTTGATCCTACCTCAGTTGATTCGAATCACAGGTTCAAGGATCATCCTCATCCTTTTGGATTTGTTCTCATCACATTCAATCTGAAGAGAAAGTACAAGCACATGCTTTCTGAGCATGATCCACTTCTTCCTAAGAACAAGATACCTCCAGACATATGACCAAGCATCACACTTGCTTGAGTTTGGAGCATTTATTTTTGTGTGTGCCTTACAATCTATTTTGGGGGGGGGTATTTTTCCCATGAGGTTTTCCCCATTTCCTCAGTTTATTGACTACTATTATTTGTATTGGGTGACCTTTGGTCTTAGTTACCAGGGCCCAGGATGGATTAAGGGGGGGTGTTAGGATATTCCTAAACTCCATCCTAGTCCTACTAGCATTTTCATCCTTTGCATTTTCAGTCATGCATGCACTTTTAGGGTTTGCATGCATCCTAGTCATCAGTGCCAACACCTAGCCCTCAGTTTGCTAGCCTCCAGAGCTTCTTTCCACTCAGTTTCAGCCCTCCTAGAGCTTAGTGCGCCCTCCTTTCACCTACTGCATGATAAAGGTGCCCTTCCTTACCTACCACTCCAGTTAGTTCAGTTATCTTCAGTTCTCTCCTTGATTTTAGGCTTGATTGACTCTCAACTGACTATATCACTCTGATGGACCTCCAGTGAGACTTGAATGCCCATTCTAACTTTAGTTAGCTCCTCATGCGCCCTCCACCGAGCCTCCTTCATTCAGTTAGTGTCTCCATGTGCCAATTACACCTACCACACTCAGTTAGACTCAGTTTGACTAATGGTTGACAGTTACTTGTGCATTGATGACTCCACCGATGATGAGATAGACTACTAGTTGTGCTCCAATGACAATTCAGTGATCTTTTGATCACTCCATGAAGGCTAATTTGAATTGCCACCTTGGCATTTGAATCCTCATGCATTGTACTATTTATTTGTCCATATTTTCATTAATTAATTAGTGTGTGTGAAGTATTTCTGCTTCTATATGATTTCTACTGTAGTATTATTCTGTTGCTCATTATACTGCATTGACCACTCTTCTTCTATTTTCTTGCTTAATCAATTACTTTCTTGTGAGGTATACATCATCTCTTAGATCTGTTGTGAGGATTTTCACATTCCCAACTTGAGTTGGAATGAGTCTCATGGAAGGGATTCGACCCATGGAGGACATTAGAAGTTTATAAATGTAAATAAAAAATAAGGAAACTAGCTTTTGATAATTTGAGAAATTTGTAATTGCATTTGTGAAGAGGGAGAGCTAGTGGATGACTAGTTTCTTGCCTTTGCCAATTTCGAGGGTGAAAGATTCCCATCCAAGTTGGTAATTGCAAAGGCCATTCAGAACTTTCATTTGGAGATTTAATGGAGTCATTTGTTGCAGGTGTAAGCTATAGGGAAGATCATGGGTTCTTCTAATGCATCACATTCTCTCAACCATTTCCAGTTTTGAAGGCATATTCTTGCTCCTTGAGGGAGGGAATTTTTGGTGAGCTATTGTACTCTATGGGGGAGCTTGTAGTGCCCCATTTCTTTTTTAATATGAATTAAATACTCTGTTCTTCATCTCCATAAATTTTTAGGTCGAAATTCCAAGTAAAAATGTATAAATCTCATTTTTAATGAAAGAACAATGTCATTTCCCCACTACCTTGTTGTGAACCAATGTAATGTTGATGGATTCGAATGGATAAATAAAATAATGATGGTTTATTGATGAATGGAATGTTATTTATGTGTTATACAAGTTTCATGTTCAGTACTCAAGCATTTGAAGTCATTTTACTTAGTTGATTTACATTTGGAGAAGATTTGGTGTCATTTCTTCAAGGGTCGAACTAGTGATTTTTGCTGCTATTTGGGAGAAGGTTAGAATAGACTTAATAAATGATTAATTGTGCACATGAGACCTAAATAATGTACTTTATCCATCCCCTACCTTTGTTCATAATTTCGAGTTGTTTTGGAGGCATTTGGGAAGCCATTTTCAGTACTTACCCCAGGGGGATTTGAACCCCAAATTACTAGTAAAATTGCATACTTGGCCCATAATATTAAGAGAGTTTGAAGAAGTATTTTGATGGTAATAAATCATCCCTAAACATAATAATCAAGTACAAATATCATTCATACACCTTCCTTGAATATTTGAAGGAATTTGGATCCCATTTGAGACCTAGAGACCAATACTAGTCAAAGGGAAATTACTAGTAAAGTTCCCTACATTGGCCAGAATTGAAAGAGGATTTGTAGAAGTATTTTAAAGGTCAAAAAGAATCCATGAAACACATATTCATATTCTAACATCATCCATATGCCTTCTCAGAAGATTTGGGAGCATTTGGGGCAAATTGGAGACCTAGGCATCAAAACTAGTCAAAGGTCGAATTTCGGGGAAAAGTGAAAAATTAGTCCTTTTAATAAAATTCCAAACAAGAGACATTACACAAATAAAATATACCAGTGACACTTGACATCGAAAAGGGTCTAGATCAGGCATGTGAAAATGTGAGTAGGGTTAAGTTCCTTCCCCCATGCTATGGGCATAGGGTTTGTGATTGTGGATGTGATATGTGTTGGGTTGAGAAATGGGATCATTGAAATGCCGAGATAGATGTGACACAGAAGGTTCAAAATTATTGAGAATTCCTCTATCCCAGGTTCGAGGTAATCTATTATGCCCCCTGACTCAGAGGTTTCAATGTGGTGCGGATGTTGTCTCAAAGAGGGATCAATAGGGTGTCGACCAAATGTTGGCGGGGGGGTACCATGAGGCTGTGCATTGTGGTGGCATACTGAAGTGATGATATGATGATGGGGGATTCCCCTTGTGGGGTATATTCCCCAGTGTTGTCGACGTGAATGACAATGATGATGAGTAGGCAAGTTTTTGTGCGTGCCCCCATGCTGTGGACATTATCACATTTTATGATGATATGTATATATGATGGTCTTATTTTTGTTTTTATGATGTTATATGCCTATATGATGTATATATGCATGTGTATGGTATGATCATGCATCTATATGGTTTACTTCCTACATGTTGTGATTGATGTGCCAATCTAGAATATTATTAGCCATTTGGTATGCAACACTATTATGATCTCATGGGACATGAGTGAATGTAATGGATTCAAACTGTTTGATCATTTGTTTAGTGCATAGGAAATTTATAAAAAGGAAAGGATCCCGTACCTGGTAAACTATTGTTGAGTTGAGAGACAAGGAGATGGGAGTCAAGAAACACACGAAGGTGACTTATGCTCAACTGGAGAGTTGCGGTCAAGATACCAATCACAACATCGTACTTAGCCGTGTTAGTGGTAGCATCACCGATACACACTCCGTCGAGGTGGATCAACTCGTGTGAGGGAGAAAATAATACCCAAGCTACGGAGGCAAGGTTTGGAGACCAACTACTTGCGTCGTCCGTGAAACCGACATCGAATGGTGGAGTAGGATCAATCTGTGGTCATGCATGGTAGAAAACTATAAGGTAGTGGATTCAAAAAGTGGAAAACAAAAATAAGAGAAAACTATACAACCCGTTACAGGTTATATCTTAAATCGTTTAAGATGCAACCTGTTACGAGGGTTGGTCACAGGGTGCCCTTTAGAGGTGGTAAGGATGTATGCCCCCTTGCCGAGGCAGGTTTTGATAATGTATGGGCATTTCCACATGGATTCAAACTTACCTATGTCGTGCTTGTCATGAGCTTGGACATAAAAAAGTAGTAGATCCCCTTCTTGGAAATTATGGGGGTGGACATGCTTGTCATAATTGGATTTAGAGCGATGTTTTCCAGCCTTGGTAATTTGTAAAGCTGCCCAACGATCTTCGTTGCCTTGCTACAAGAGGATTAAGCATTTCTCAAGTGGTGAAGTGTCTGGGAGAAGTTCAACAACAATGTGTAAAGAGGGAATCTGAAACTCAATGGAGAGAACTAACTCTATGCCATGAACCAGATGGAAAGGGGTAAAACCCATGGTAGTCTTAGGGGAAGTGTAGTAAGCACAAAGTGTAGAAAATAACATATGGTGCCAATTAGACTTGTCTTTGTTTACAGTTCGTTAAAGAATTGACTTCAAGATTTTCTTGACAGCCTCAACTTGGCCATTCCCTTCAGGGTAATAGAATGAGGCGTACTGGTGGTCAAACTTTAGGAAGGTGGACAGTTCTTTCCAAATGGTGTCTTCGAAGTGTTTTCCATGTTCAGATACAAGTTGTTTGGGGATGCCGAAATGAGCAATAACATTGTTAAAGAAGAAACATGACATGGTTTGGTCTTGGAAGTTAAATGTAGGCATGGCCTCGACCCATTCGGTGAAATAGTCAACAACCACAATGATGTATTTATGGTCATTCCTTGAGGGTGAGTTACAATCCATAAAATCAATGGCCCAGTTACAAAAAGATCCAAAAGTGATGACTCGATGAAGAGGGGCAGGATGGGTCCTTTCCTTCGGGGAAAAAAGCTAGCAATTCCGACAATATTTGACTGCTGTAATGAAATCAGTGAAAAAGGTGGGCCAGAAATACCCAAAATGGATGACCTTTTGGGAAGTGGTCATTCTAGAGAAATGGCCACCACAGGATCCACTATGATAATCATTTATAACTTGTTCATCCTCGTCATGTGTGAGGCATCGACGTAAAATGGTGTCAACACTGCACCGATAAAGGACATCGCCAAGGAGGACATAGTGCAATACATGATGGCATATGCGACGCCGATCATCGTGGTCTATGTTGGATCGAAAATTTTGTGATCGTAGGTACAATAGGATGTTGCCATACGAGGGTTCATCCGACAAAATGGTGAACAAGTGATCGTCGAGAAAGTTAGTGATGATGGGAGGTGATGTTGACAAAGATTGTAAGTCAGTCAAGAGGTTATCGAATGCAAGGACTTTGGTACTCTTGGGTGTAAGAAAAGTTAGGTTATAATCTTGAAGGATAATGATCCATTTTTCCACACAACCTTGAAGAAGGCGGCGACTCAAGAGATAGACAATGGGGTTGGAATCTGGCACAACTGTGGTTCGTCTCATAAGAATGTAGTGGCATACCTTCTGAACCGAGAAGACGACAGTGAGGGCCAACTTCTCTTCATGGGAGTAGTGTAATGGTGGGCTAGATAATGTCTGACTCACATAATAGTTGATGCATTCTTAACGTGCACTGTCTTCCTAAACTAACACATTGGACAGGACATAATCGGATGCCGAAACGTAAAGGATAAAATCCTTCGAGAAATCAGGAGGTGAAATCAAGGGGGAGAAATTCAATGCTTGTTTGAGTGCTTCAAAAGCCGCTTGTGCTTTTTTGTCCCAAACAAAAGGGACATGGGTCTGAAGCAAGCAGAGGAAACCATGAACTTTCGTTGCATAGTCCGGAACAAAGCAAGAGAGAAAGTTGGATTTCCCTTGAGGTATTTGTAATTAGCATAATGTACGTGGCGAGGGTAGTTCAAGGATGGCTTGAAACTTCAAAGGATCAATGGTGATCCCGTTTTTGGAAACAATGAAACCCCATAGCCGATGAACATGAACACAAAAAACAAACTTGAGAGGGTTCAAACAAATGTTATATTTGCGACAATGCAAAATATTTTTTGAACATCGTCCAAATGGTTGGATCACTTCTTGGATAGAGAGATGAGGTCGTCCAAGTAGACTAGGAGAATGTGAACCAAGTCATGGAAGAAAAAGGTCATGGCCCGCTGAAATGTGGCCCCAATGTTTTTAAGACCAAATGGCATAACTCGATAGGAAAAGGTGCCCCACAAAGTAGTGAAGTCAGTCTTATACTGATATTCCTTGCGAATTTGAATCTGATTATAGCCGAACAAACCATCCATGAAGGAGAGAATCTCATGACTCGCACATTCTTCAATCAGTTGGTCAATGAAAGGTGTAGGAAATTTGTCTTTGGGACACGCTAAATTCAGATCACGAAAATTAGTACAGGCGCAAATGGTGCCTTGTTTTTTGTTGACTAGCACATGATTGGAAACCCAAGTGGTGTAAGCAATGGGATAAATGAACCCAGCTTGACATAGTTTCTCAATCTCAGATTTCACTGCGGGTAATTTACAGGGGTGAATGGGTCGTTGCTTTTGTAGAACAGGTGGGACATCCGACCAAGTATCAATATGGTGCGCAATGATGGCAGGGTCAAGACCAGGCATCTTAGTCTATGACGAAGCAAAAATATCCCGGAACTCTTGGAAGAGTTCTGTATAGGAATCAACTTCTTCGGGAGTTCATACGGCGCCTAAGGTATTATTATCCACTATGCTAGGTGTGATAGAAATGTTGACCTATATGGTAGTTGATATGTTAGCCATGTTACCTTCCTCGAAGGAATTTGGGGCTGGGTTAGGGTTCTTAAACCAATCCACTTGGTTATGAATGAAGGCCTTTTACTGGACTAAAAATTGATTGGCCGCAATAGGGGTAGACTCTTCAAGAATGAATTAGGCTCTATGATGCATGTCATCTCAAGGGAAGTCTGGTGCAATTAGTGCTTCGAGGATTTGTTCAGCACTATGAAAAGTCTATGTAGAAATATCAATAAAAGTAAAGCTGGAGGTTGGGGGTGAAGTTGGTTCACCATTTGTGGAAATCATGTAGATAGTATTAATATCTATCGAGGAGGAGGATTTGGGTGCATGAATATCCTCAATGGTGGTAATGGATGACTCTAAGGAAGATTGATTCATTTCGTAGAGAACTAGTTGATATTCCCGTAGATCTGGACAATGATGGGAATAGTGTTCGTAGATCCTGCATATGGTGCAGGAATGGTTGGTGCACAATGATTTTTTTTTCTACTGTAGGGTGGGCGCTAGTTTGACAACTAGAATATTTGGGTCATCATATAAGGTCTTCATGTGTTCTTGAAGGTTTGGTAGTTGCAGACAATTATGGGTGGCATGTCCCAAATCATCGCACAAAGAACACCTAGGAGGTGCGTGGAAGGGAGGGGGTTATTGCACAGGTTTAGTAGGATGTGGATCAATATGATTCTGAGTGGCTCTACCCCCTGTGTTCTTAGATGGTTGAGGGGAATTCTTGGATGAAGATGCTGCCACCACATAGGGAGGTGGATTAGTGGTTGTAGTGATCAGCTGGACCGGTTGAGGAATGACTTGTGGTGTCGGAGTGGGTCAACCCTAGGAGTTTCAATGTGGCCATGATGGAAACGCTCACTACCCCTGTTGGTGGGAAAAAGAATGGGATTGTGTGGGTTGGTGTGGCTCCAACATGGTTGGGTACTAACGACGGTTGAGGAAGCAATGGTGGATGAGGGTTATGCACCAATTGATTGGATGAAACAATGCACAAGTCAGATAGTGGAGACCATTGAGATCTTCGAATACATTCTAGGGGCGACGGTGGAAACCAAAGAGGTAGGTATACCAAATACCAGTTGTTCAAGCATGGGGAGAACATTCTTTGGTGTAGCGCGCGCGTTTGGGTCATAGTAAGTAAGTTGGTCGATTTTAACAACCCGTCCCTCATGGGGGAACATCATAATGCAGAATAATGATGAAGCAACTACCTTCATGGCATACATGTAACTTCGTCCTAGGATTAGGTTATAGTCCAAATGTGCGTTGATGACTTCAATGCCAATCATTATAGTTTTGTCAAATGGTAGATTTTTTGGAGGATTCTCATGACATGGTGGATCATGAGAAATGTGGAAAATTGAATGTGCTTGATGTGTTTGAAGATGAACTTGAAGAGATCCAAACAGTTGATGTGGTGGAAGAGGAACTTGAATTGTCTCTTGATGAAGGTTATGCAATTTTTAAAGAAGAGCATTATTCCTCTACATTGGAACCAATCTATGACAAAGGTTTCACACTTTTGAAGGAGTTGCATGATACTACCCATATGGATCCTCCCCATGACGAAAATTCTGCATTTTTTGATCAATCGGGTGAGTTAGGTCATCCTCCTACATCCTACAATTCCATGTTTTGCAGCATTAGTCTCAAGGAAGTATGGGTGAAAGGATTCTTTTTTATGGTGCAACACGAGGAGTATAAAACTCATAGATTTAATTTTTATGATGACATGGTTGGAGCACATTCTTATTCACATTTGTAGCAGCATCCTTTGTTACTTTATGATGATGCACATCTACATGGATGCACCTATGATGTGCATTTGAGTCACTTGAAGAGTCATGGTTTTTCTTGCTCAACACTTGGGTCATTTGATGTTGGAGGAACTTCATCCAACACTTGGGTGAATAAATTTATGATTGGAGAACATTTTTTTTGGTAGCCACATACTTTGATATATCTTTATTATTCTCACATTCATGAATGTATGGGTGAGACTTCTTTGAGTGCTTTGAAGTCTCCTTGTTTTTTCTGCTCATTATTTGGTTCAGATTTTAGTGGAGATTCTTCATTCACTTCTTGGATGAAAGAATACATGTCTAAATATTTTGATGCATAACAAATCCTTTTGGATCAGCATTATAGGACATGGGATCCTCACCTATGTCATTGGATCAGATTTGATTGGTCACTTGAAGCTTGCATGCACTTGGAAAATGGTGACCTATACTTGCTTGGAGGTATAAACACTTTCATGATTATTTCATAAATCACCTCCTTGATGTACATTTTAATTATGTTGTTATGTACATTGATGATATATATTTTGTACTCATGATGTTTAGAAGAAGGTATACAAGAAAATGGGATCCAGGAATCCACTTATATGATGGTATGGGTTGGAGAGCACTCCTAATTGTTGGGGTGCAGTACAAGCAATGGGACCCTGAAAAAAGTGATTTTTATCAGAGTAGTGCAGCAACAAGCATGGTGGTTCCTCTCTAAAATATTCATGGAATCTCAAAGACTCAAGGTTGGACAATTCAATGGCAACTTCAAAGAATTATACAGAAAGCAGGTTCTTCAACACCCATGCTTGAAATTGCTTGAGGACAAGCAATATTGTTAAGGGAGGATTTTTCATGTCCCAAATTGGCATTGGGTCACAATGGCCTAATCACATTGGACATATTCATTAGAGTTTGTCAAATTGATGCTAAGGGTCAAATAATTGCCAAGGAGGAAAATTACTAGTTTCCTAGGTTTGGGGTGGAAGCTTTGGGATTTGGAATAAGGGGAATAATAAATGATGTTTGAACATTAGAATGGAATAAATATTTAATAAAGGAGCTAAAGAAATATATTCAAGTGGAAATCAAAGTGGCATTTTATCATGAAGACACATGGAGGAAGGGGGACCCACATATGGCCAGATTTCCCCACTACACTTGCCATCATTCTCTCACCAATTCAAATTCAAGGTGAATGGTAACATACTTGGGGGATTTAAAAAGGTATTATTAATTGCGTGACTCATCCAAGGTCAAAATGTAGAGGAAGAGTAACTCCCATGGAAGAGGAAGAGGCAATTTGGAGCTAGTGAGACACTTCAAATAGATTCCCTAGCTCTATGACAACAATGATAAAGATGCTATGACACCTATGACACAAATTAGACCTGAAGGATGACATATGACATATATGACATGTTAGGTATAAAAATAGACTCCAAGATGGTGCTAAATGGATTTAGTGCATCTAAGATGCTTCCACATATGATTTGGTTGAAGTGGGAGACTAGGAATTGTTGTACAAGTGGCGTTCTTTGGAATCTCTTCCCAACTTGAGTTGGCATGAGTCTCTTGGAAGGGATTAGACCCATTGAGGAAATTAGAAGCTGATAAATGTCAATAGAAACGAAGGAAACCATATTTTGATCATTTGATAAATTTGCAATTGTATTTGTGAAGAGGGATAGCTAGTGGATGACTAGTTTCTTGCCTTAGCAAATTTCGAGGGTGAAAGATTCCCATCCAAGTTGGTAATTGGAAAGGCCATTCAGACCTTTCATTCAGAGATTTAATGGAGTCATTTGTTTTAGGTGTAAGCTACAGGGTAGATGATGGTTTCTTCTAATGCATCACATTCTCTCAACCATTTCCAGTTTTGAAGGCATATTCTTGCTCCTTGAGGGAGGGCATTTTTGGTGAGCTATTGTACTCTTTGGGGGAGCTTCTAATACCCCATTTATTTTTTAATATGAATTAAATACTCTTTTCTTCATATCCAGAAAGTTTCAGGTCGAAATTCCAAGCAGAAATGTATGAATCTCATTTTTAATGAAAGAACAGTGTCATTTCCCCACTACCTTGTTGTGAACCAATGTAATGTTGATGGACTCAAATGGATAAGTAAAATAATGATGTTTTATTGATGAATGGAATTTTATTGATTTATTATACAACTTTCATGTTCATTACTCAAGCATTTAAAGTCATTTTACTCAGTTGATTTACATTTGGAGAAGATTTGGTGTCATTTCCCCAAGGGTCGAACTAGTGATTTTTGCTGCTGTTTGGGAGAAGGTTAGTGCAGACTTAATAATTGTTTAATGGTGAAAATGAGACCTAAATAATGTATTTTAGACATCCCCTACCTATATTCATAATTTTGAGTGGGTTTGGAGGCATTTGGGAAGCCATTTTCAATACTTACCCCAGGGGGATTTGAACCCCAAATTACTAGTAAAATTGCATACTTCGCCCATAATATTAAGATAATTTAAAGAATCCTTTTGATGGTCATAAATAATCCCTGAAAATCATAATCAAGTAGAAATATCATTCATACAACTTACTTGAATATTTGAAGGAATTTGGAGCCCATTTGAGACCTAGAGACCAATACTAGTCAAAGGGAAATTACTAGTAAAGTTCCCTACATTGGCCAGAATTGAAAGAGGATTTGTAGAAGTATTTTAAAGGTCCAAAAGCATCCATGAAACACATATTTATGTTATAACATCATACATATACCTTCTTAGAACATTTGGGAGCATTTGGGGCAAGTTGGAGACCTAGGCATTAAAACTAGTCAAAGGTAGAATTTGGGGAAGAAGTAAAAGATTGGTCGTTTTAATAAAATTCCTAACAAGGGACATTACACAAATCAAATATACCAGTGACACTTGACGTCAAAAATGGACGAGATCATGCATGTGAAAAAGTGAGCAGGGTTAAGTTCCTTCCCCCATTCTATGGGCATAGGGTTTGTGATTGTGGATGTCATATGTGTTGGTTTGAGAAATGGGATCATTGAAATGCCGAGATACATGTGACACAGAAGGTTCAAAATTATTGAGAATTCCCCTATCCCAAGTTCGAGGTAATGTATTATTCCCCCTAACTCAGAGGTGTCAATGTGGTGCGGATGTTGTCTAAAAAAGGGATCAACAGGGCATCGACCAAAATGTTGGTGGGGGAGGGGGGGGGTACCATGAGGCTGTGCATCATGGTGACATACTAAAGTGATGACATGATGATGGAGGATTCCCCTTGTGAGGTAGATTCCCCCATTGTTTCCGACGAGAATGAAGATGATGATGAGTAGGTAAGTTTTTTTGCCCACCCCCATGCTGTGGACATTATGACATTTTATGATGATATGTATATTTGATGGTCTTATTTTTATTTTTATGATGTTATATGCCTATATGATGTATATATGCATGTGTATGGTATGATGGTGCATCTGTATGGTTTACTTCCTACATGTTGTGATTGATGTGCCGGTCTAGAATATTATTAGCCATTTGGTATGCAACACTGTTATGATCTCGTGGGACATGAGTGAATGTAATGGATTCAAACTGTTTGATCATTTTTTTAGTGCGTAGGAAATTTCTAAAAAGGAAAGGATCCCATACCTGGTAAAAGTTGTAGAGTTGAGTGACAAGGACCTGGGAGTCAAAAAACACACAAAGATGACTTATGCTCAACTAGAGAGTTGTGTTCAAGATGCCAATCACAACATCGTACTCAGCCATGTTAATTGTATTAGCACCAATACACACTCCGTCCAGGTGGATGAATGCGTGTGAGGGAGAAAATAATACCCAAGCTGCGGAGGCAAGGTTTGGAGACCAACTACTTGCGTCGTCGGTGAAGCCGACATAGAATGGTGGAGTAGGATAAATATGTGGTCATGCATGGCAGCAAACTATAAGGTTCTGGATTCAAAAAGTGGAAAACAAAAATAAGAGAAAACTATACAATGCATTACAGGTTATATCTTAAATCGTTTAAGATGCAACCTGTTATGAGGGTTGGTCATAGGGTGCCCTTCAGAGTCAGTAAGGATTGATGCCCCCTTGCCGAGGTAGGTTTGGATAATGTATGGGCCTTGCTACATGGATTCAAACTTTTTTTTGTCATGCTTGTCACAAGCTTGGTCATAAAAAAGTACTAGATCCCCTTCTTGGAAATTACGGGGTGGACATGCTTGTCATAATTGGATTTAGAGCGATGTTTTCCAGCCTTGGTAATTTGTAAAGCTTCCCGATGATCTTCGTTGGCTTGCTCCAAGAGGATTAAGCAATGCTAGAGTGTTGAAGTGTCCGAGAGAATTTCAACAACAATGTGTAAAGAGGGAATCTGAAACTCAATGGGGAGAATCGACTCTATGCCATGAACCAGATGGAAAGGGGAAAAACCCATGGTAGTCTTACGGGAAGTGCGGTAAGCACAAAGTGCAGAAAATAACATATGGGGCCAATTGGACTTGTGTTGGTTTACGGTTCATTGAAGAATTGACTTCAATATTTTCATGATGGCCTCAACTTGGCCATTCCCTTCAGGGTAATAGAATGAGGCGTACTGGTGGTCAAACTTCAGGAAGGGGGATAGTTCTTTCCAAATGGTGTCTTCGAAGTGTTTTCCAAGGTCAGATACGAGTTGTTTGGTGACGCTGAAATGAGTAATAACATGGTTAAAGAATAAAAGTGTCGTTGTTTCGGCCTGGCAGTTAAATGTAGGCATGGCCTCGACCCATTTGGTGAAATAGTCAACAACCACAATGATGTGTTTATGGTCATTCCCTGAGGGTGATTTACAATCCATAAAATCAATGGCCCAGTTACAGAAAGAGCCAACAGTGATGACTGGATGGAGAGGGGAAGAATGGGTCCTTTCTTTGGGGAAAAAAGCTAGAAATTCCAGCAATGTTTGACTGCTGTAATGCAATCAATGAAAAGAATGGGCCAGAAATACCCAGCACAGATGACCTTTTGGGAAATGGTCATTCCAGAGAAATGGCCACCATAGGATCCACTATGATAATCATTTATAACTTGTTCATTCTCATCATGTGTGAGGCATCGATGTAAAATGGTGTAAACACTGCGTCGATAAAGGACATTGCCAAGGAGGAGATAGTGCAATACATGATGGCATATGCGACGCCGATCATCATGGTCTATGTTGGGTCGAAAATTTTGTGTTCGTAGGTACACTAGGATGTCGCCATACCAGGGTTCATCCGACGAAATGATGAACAAGTGGTCGTCAGGAAAGTTAGTGATGATGGGAGGTGATGGTGACGAAGATTGTAAGTCAGTCATGAGGTCAGCCAATGCAATGGATTTAGTACTCTTGGGTGTAAAAAATGTTAGGTTATACTCTTTCAGGATAATGATCCATTTTTCCACACAACCTTGAAGAAGGCGACGGCTCAAGAGATAGACCATGGGGTTGGAATCTGGCACAACTGTGGTTCATCTCATAAGAATGTAGTGGCGTACCTTCTGAATCGAGAAGTCGAGAGTGAGGGCCAACTTCTCTTCATGGTAGTAGTGTAATGGTGGTCCAGATAATGTATGACTCACATAATAGATGATGCATTCTTAACGCACACTGTCTTCCTGAACTAACATGTCGGACACGGCATAATCGGATGCCGAAACGTAAAGGATAAAATCCTTTGAGAAATCAAGAGGTGAAATCAAGGGGGAGAAATTCAATGCTTGTTTGAGTGCTTCAAAAGCCGCTTGTGCTTGTTTGTCCCAAACAAAAGGGACATGGGTCCGAAGCAAGCGGGGCAAACCATGGACTTTCATTGCATAGTTTGGAACAAATTGACAGAGAAAGTTGGATTTCCCTTGAAGGATTTGTAATTGGATTAATGTACGTGGCGAGGGTACTTCAAGGATGGATTCAAACTTCAAAGGATCAATAGTGATCCCATTTTTGGAAATAATGAAACCCCATAGCCGACAAACAAGAATGCAAAAAACAAACTTGAGAGGGTTCAAATGAATGTTATATTTGCGACAATGCAAAAATATTTTTCGGGGATCATCCAAATGGTTGGACCACTTCTTGGATCGAGCAATGAGGTCTTCCAAGTAGACTAGGATAATGTGGACTAGGTCATGGAAGAAAAAGGTCACGACCCTCTGAAATGTGGCCCCAACGTTTTTAAGACCAAATGGCATAAATTGATAGGAAAAGATGCCCCACAGAGTAGTAAAAGAAGTATTATACTGATCTTCCTCGCAAATTTGAATCTAATTATAGCTGGTGAAACCATCCATGAAGGAGAGAATCTCATTACCCGCACATGCATCAATAAGTTGGTCAATGAAAGGCATAGGAAATTTTTCTTTGGGACATGCTAAATTCAGATCATGAAAATCAGTATTGACGCAAATGGTGCCTTGTTTTTTCTTGACTAGCACATGATTGGAAACCCAAGTGGTGTAAGCAATGGGATAAATGAACCCAAATTGACATAGTTTCTCGATCTCAGCTTTCACTACGGGTAGTTTAGAGGGGTGAATGGGTCATTGCTTTTGGAGAACGGATGGGACATCTGACCAAGTATCGATACGATGCTCAATGATGATGGGGTCAAGACCAGGCATCTTAGTCTATGAACAAGCAAAAATATCCCAAAACTCTTGGAAGAGTTATGTATAGGCACGAACTTCTTTTGGAGAGCATATGGTGCCTAACATATTATTATCCACTATATTGGGTGTGATAGAAATGTTGACCTATATGGTAGGTGATATGTTAGCCATGTTACCTTCCTCGAAGGAATTTGGGGTTGGGATAGGGTTCTTAAACCAATCCACTTGGTTATGAATGAAGGCCTTTGACCCAACTAAAAATTGATTGGCCGCAACATGGGTAGACTCTTCAGGAATGAAGTAGGCTCTATTACGCATGTCATCCCAAGGGAATTCTGGTGCAGTTAGTGCTTCGAGGATTTCTTGTTGGGCGTGGCCCAAGTGGGTACCAATTTTGTTGAAACATGATTTTGAGTTGCGCAGTGGAAAAGCACAACATTGGTGAGTGTGCAGCTTATTGAACATATTCAGTAGCACAGCTATGTTGATGTGCAGGACCCGCAGAGCAGCAAGTTTTTGTTTGAAGATATAAGTAAAGTTTAGACGAGGAAGTGACCTACTTTTGGTAAAGAGCCGGACGAAGGAAGGAGAAAGAGACCTATTGGGAAGAGTGGCGGCATGCAGTTGAGAAGCTACGCCACTACGTCGACAGGGACAGGCAGGTGGAAGAAGCAGAAAGAGACAGACCACGATGTAGTTGTAACCGTTTTGAGGACTGTGGCTGTCAGAGGAGCGTGTGAGCCACGAGTGGCCGAGCAGGACGGCCTGGTGCAGGTGAAGTAAGTTGTCGATGACAACAGTCAGGCTGGAATATAGCCACGCTGGGTTTTGGAAACCTAAGGGATTTTTCTTATGAAAGGGTTACTCTTCATTTTTGTATTGTTCTTATCCTTGATTTGATAAACTCCTGTTGAAGGAACAATTTTGTAAAGGCTCTGCAAGCTGAGTGCGCAGAGGCCTGTTGAGAGAGAAGAGAGTCCGCAACTGAGTGCGCAGACTAAGAACTATTGTACCCTTCCCAAAGACTAATTTAACAACAGTTCTTGTGGACGTAGCCTCCACCCAGGGGGTGAACCACATTAATTCTTGTGTAGTGAGATTGTTTATGTGTTTGTAATTTGCACTATCTGTTTGCTTACTATGTATGCTTGAATTCTCAGTTATCAGTTAAGTGGTTAATGCTTTTGTATGTATTCACCTAAAGAAAAATGGGGTTAATATGTTAAGTATTTCTTGAATGGATGATTGATGAATGCAAAGTGTTCTAATTCTGTGAATGTATCAGCCGTGGATAAACATATATGCAGATAAAGAATGGTTATATAATTCCTTTAATGTGTAACACCGGATGGGTGCAGTATTGATAATCTATTTGATTACATTAAGTATAAGGTTAAATAGTCACTGGTAGTAATCAAGGGAATAAGTTCTAAGTAAAACCCTTAATACGATTGTCGTAGAAGTGGAAGTGCATAATCCTATTGCACTGTCCCGTCGAGCAAGACAAGGTTGACCCGCATAATCCATGGATGAGTTGGGTGCACAGTTTGTCTATTGGAGAGGTATCAACCTGTGAAGAAGGCTATCGTTGTGCGGCCCTTAGTCTCAATGTGAGCTTGTAGCGCTACGTAATACATTTTCCCCATCAAATTGTCACCTTGCTGTAGAAACTTGATTCTGCAGTACCCCGATAGCTTCTCCTCTGGTGAGACCTCAACCTACGCATAGGTTGTTTCTGAAAGGGCCGGTGAAAAGGGGTTTTGTTGGTTAAATCTAGAACCGCAAAGAACCTGGGTCTATAATGGAAAACCTTTAGATCGTTTTATACAGCCAACAAATGGTTCTGTTGCCGCACTAAGAATCCGTGATGAGTTGACGAAGTAATGAACGATGATGAATATCAGTTGCTGGAAGGTTCAGACAATTGGCATCCCGGAAAGAAGGAGATCTCGGACTAGTGTGATAAGACCGAGAGAGATTTCATAAAGAAAGAGAATAGACATCTGTATCTATCAAATGTGCAATGGTTGAACAGACACTTGTGGAGAGATATTCATGAGATTTTCTGGGCTTCGTTCATGAACGAGGTACATACGTGGATATCGCGACTCGCAGAAAAGAAAACTTGTTTTCAAGGAGGATTACCTATAGAGTGGACTCCAGATCTCACAGCGCAGCTCAAGGCAATAGACAACCCACTATCGCGAGCAATCAACTTCTGGTTTGATAGCATACTTGAAGGATTTGTGACCAAGTTTGCTGTAGACACGTTGAAGTCCTACAGTCAAGATGAAGCATACTTTTTCAAAGGATTCAGAGGTAATTACCTGAACAATCTCAGTCTATACATTAAAATTCTTTTAGCTGAAAAAAGCGTTTTAAGGATGCAGTAATATTTTTGAATCTACCATGGTCAATAGCATTTTTAGTGATTCTGACGAAGAGACACATAATCTGAGAAGTGGAAAGAGATATAAGGTTAATAAAGAAAAGAATCCAAGAGAACCTAGAATCCACGTAAATACTGAACTCCCATGTGATATTAACAATTAGACCGCTCCTCCATCAACCACTATCCACCCTATTACACCTCAGAACCCACCGGTTGCAGAGACCTCGCGACCGATATCTCAGAACCCACCCGCTGTGAGCATAGCGCAGCCCACCCTGTAGACTGTCAATGCTGGTAACACCACAGGAGTAGGTGCTCAGGCCATTCCAACTCAGACTATTCCAGTTCAGAATACCCAACCTCAGATTCCACAGAGTAGTAGTCCTACCACTATCCCGAGTACGACATTTATTTTTTCCGCACAGATCGTCATCACTACTCAGAGCACTGCAAAACCAGGAAGAAGAATGACAGATAATGATATAAAAATGCTGATATTCAAAGGAACAACTCTAGAAGACCCTGATCAACACTGGTTTCTATGTGAAGCCATATGGAGTGTAAAGCAGATCCAGGATGATGCTGTGAAGAGAGCACACCTCATCACCACTTTCAGAGACCACGCCTTGCATTGGTTTATGAAATATTCTCAGGCACAGCCGAGAAGCCTAACAAAAATTAAGGTTGCACTCACTGCAGAGTTTAAGAAGCTGAAATCCGAATCAGAGTGCATAACGAAACTAAAGGAAATCAAGCAGAAGCCTACCGAAACAGTCTGGGAATTTGACCAAAAATTTGAGATATTGTTAGACCAAGTAAGCTTTGTTATAGCTCCGCAACAGCACCAGGAATGGTTCATTGCTACGCTGTTTCCCCATATCAGACAACCATTGATGCAGCAGAAGGTTGTGTCGCAGGTAGAGGCCTTAGAGATCGCAATGAAGCTAGAGGCTTCCAATGGGAGAAAGTAGTTCTGGGATGTTAGAATTGCAAGGTATGAAGAATGGGAAAGAACAGAGATACAAACATCAACGTGAAGTTTGGTGCACCAGATGTAAAGGAGAGGGCCACACAAGAGAACATTGCCTTCTATTTCAGGATTATCTTGACAGTGGCACAACAAACCCAATGAATAGGAATCACAATTACGCACCATGGTGTGAAATCTACAAAAGCAGAGGACATAGGCCTGAGGACTGCTATCTCATTTAGAAATATGTAAATACACCTAAGAGCTTGTATTGTAATTTCTGTAAATCAGTTGGACATGACAAATCCAACTGCCATGCATACGAGCTCATGAATGAAAGAAAGCGAGATATGGAAATGATGCGAGGTGCTAGAATGTACCATATCCAAGAGGAAAATCAGCTAAAACAAGAAAACACCCACTATGATCAGGGAGGATATAGAGGTCGTGGTTGTGGATACCGTAGAAGAGGAAGAGGCCGGGTGCAGGAAAGAGGCCATAGCCAGGTAATTTGGTATAACTGTGCCCAGTTAGGTCATGTATCTAGAGATTGTACCAACCCATGCACTACATGTAATTATTGTAAATCGTTTGAACATGTTATTGAAGAATGTCCCATGCTTAAGGTAGAAATGTAGAAACGAAGGAGGATAGAACCACTGAATCCCAACATTCAATGGATCGCATCAGAGAGAAGACCTGTGGACCCAAGTGTACATGTTATAATGTGTAGTGGTGCTGATAGAGGAAGGGACGAAGGCGTAGAAGCTTCAACGTTTGGAATGTCCCATCCTAAGCAAAATTCTGGTGAACCAGTATGGATTGGAAAAGCTCCTGGGAAAGCACCAGGCCTGGACCTTCACAAAAATTAAGGAGCATTCACAGAAGCATGGGATATCCTTAGAGAATCAGAACCTCAGTCTATGAGAATCCCGCTGCGCAGTGAAGCACTGCAAATAGCGGATATGCCAATAGCATATGATGCGACAAGCACTGCAACAGATCTAGGGACCTCTGTTGCGCAGTTCCTACAGAGCTGCATGAAGTTATTGAAGAGTGCAGATGCTTTCATGGAATTTTAAAAGCTACTCAGCCAGTACGAGCCATGCAGTGAGAAGGGGGCTGTGCAGGGCACTGTCCATAACATCAAGAGTCCCAAAAGAATAGGGAGGGAAATGAGGTTAACTGCGCAGATTGGGGACTACGAGATGGATGAGATCATTCTTGATCTTGGATCCGAAGTAAATGTCTTGACCAAGAAGTCATGGCATCAGATGGGAAAACCAAAATTACAGTGGTCCCCTCTACAGTTAATAATGGCTAATCAATGGATAGTTATACCTTTGGGGAGGTTACCCAACACCATTGTTGACATTGACGGAGTGCGCAACTATGCAGATTTTGAAGTAATTGAAATCGTGGATGACAGCCATCCTTATCCAGCGCTGCTGGGTATCGATTGGGAAATGAATAACTCTACTATTATTGATTTAAAGACTTTGAAGATGATATTTGAAGGCAACGATATTAGGGTCATCGTGTCGTTGGACCCTTCACAGGGTGAACAATATTTTGAACCGATTCATGAGCAATCCAAAGCCCAAGATTTGGACCGTATGTACAAGATGATGACTAATGCTTCTGATTATGTTAATCCAACTGTGGATGGAACACTCAGTTGGCGCTGTGATAGCTCTTACATCTCAGACTCTGATGTCAGACTGAAAAACTGGCAAAGTAGGTTGTATGAAGTATCCGCCAAGAGATGTGCATGGATCACAAATTCATTGCGCTGGACTGGAAAGGAGGTAAGCCCAATCTCCAGCTATGATGGTTTCTCTAACATTTACTCTTTTATCAATGAATATACTAGAGCAATTGCCAAAGAACATTGCTTACAGGCATTAGATATAGCGCTACATGATACGCCTGCCAGATGGTGGGCCACGCACAAACAGACACTGACAACATGGGATCAGTATAGAATTAAGATGCAAATCCGGTTTGCTGATAAGGTTACCCTGTCATTCGAGAAATACAATGGATAGAAGGATCCGAGAGAGCATATTTGGGTCTGTTCAGAAGCATGGAGGGAAAGACCACAAACATAGTGGGTACATCTGTTCATGCACACATTGGAAGAACTAATTCCAAAGAAATGGTACCTAGACCTGGAGCTACGCAGAGGCACAATGTACTAGTCTATCCTAACTGCGAGCTTCCAATAAGATTTCAGTTTTGAAGATGAAGATCTGAGCATCAAGGATGCATTGCAGGTTCTTAAGGAAAAAATATTCGGACTAGACTGTACTCAGGGAAATATGACCTTAGAAGAATTTTTTGGAGCAAGCAGTGTACTTGCGCACCTAGAGCCAGAACGGGAGGAGTAGCTAGAACCTGCTCTTGATTGTTATCACATCGATAGAGAACTCGAGGCTAGAGCAGATAGTGATGAGGAGGATCCGCGCAATATACAAATACCTGAGTCATAGGGATCGCGCGAGGTAGAAGGACCTCCACTGGAAATTCCAGATATGAGTGGACTCGTTAAAACAAGAAAATTGAACATTGGCACTAGCGAAGAGCCAAAGTTCGCAACTATTGGAGATTACTGGGATGAAGATACCGTTGAGGAGGTCGTGGGTATACTACAGGAATATCGAGAATTATTCCCAACCAAGTTCACAGAGATGAAAGGTATATTGGGAGACTTAAGAGTGATGAAAATTCATCTTAATCCTGCCACGAAGCCTATGAAACAGAGACCATATATATTGAACCCGCGCTATAAAGAACGCGTTAAGGAAGAACTCGATAAGATGCTGGATGCAGGAATCATTGAGCCGGTTGAAGAATCTGAGTGGATAAGCCCAATGGTTATCCAGAATAAGAAGACAAAGGGTGAAATCAGGATCTGTGTAGATTTCAGAAAGTTGAATGATGCTTCCATGCATGACCCATTTCCTACACCTTTTACAGATGAAGTGCTAGCCAATGTTGGAGGAAATGAGGCGTATTCTTTTACTGATGGATTCTTGGGATACTATCAGATCATGATTGATTGTGCAGATAGGCACAAGACTACTTTTTCTACAGAAAGGGGGTCGTTCCAATACACAGTGATGCCTTTCGGTCTGAAGAACACACCTCCCATATTTTCTAGAGTGGTAGTCGCAGCATTTAAATATTTTATACATAAGTTCTTAGAGGTTTATTTTGATGATTGGACAATTTTTGGGTTACTAAAGAACCATGTTGTGAACCTCAGGATGATGCTGGAAAAATGTAGGTAGCATCATATTTCTTTGAATTTGAAGAAATGTATTTTCTGTGTTCCCTATGGAATCTTGTTGGGACACATTGTCTGCAAATAAGGCTTGATGGTTGATCCTGCGAAGATCGCAGTCATTGTAAACTTTCCTATACCGAATTCAGTCAAACAGCTGTGCACTACACTGGGGCATACCGGCTACTACAAAATATTCATAAAAGGGTATGCACAGATCACTTCAACTATGGAGAAGCTGCTAAAAAAAGATGTACCATTCATTTGGAATGCGGACTGTGAGAAAGGATTTGATACACTAAAAGAAAAGATCGTCACTACGCCAATCCTAGTTTTCCAGACTAAGAGAAGCCATTCCATGTCCATGTGGATGCTTCATGTATCACATTGGGCATTGTTGTTTCTCATCTAGGAGAGGGAGGTATTGATCATCCCATTGCATTTTCCAGCATAAAGTTATCATTTGTTGAGAAAAACTACACCACCACTGAGCGAGAAGGACTAGCCATGGTCTACGCACTGCAGAAGTTCAGGAATTACTTGCTTGGCGTGCATTTCTCCATGTTCACTGACCACTCTGCTTTGAAATACCTAGTCAACAAGTTAGTGTTAGGGGGGCGCATATGCAGATGGCTACTACTCTTACAGGAGTATGATTTTGAAATTATGGTTAAGCCAGGAAGGTTGAATTTGGGACCTGATCATCTGTCAAGAATTGAGTTAGGAGAAGAGCCTACGAATTTGGAGGACAATTTGCTTGATGCGCAGCTGTTCGCCATCTAGGTTGCTGACGATTATTATCAGGACATCATTGACTTTTTGACTACTCGGTTCGCCCCCACAGAGTTCACTATGCAGCAAAAGAAGCAACTGGTAGTGCACGCGACAGACTTCACTATAATCGCAGGTCAGCTATACAAGCTAGGACCGGATGAAGTACTGCGCAGATGTGTACTAGAGCATGAGAAACCATTCATATTGGTAGATACACATTCAGGAGTTGCAGGAGGCCATTACGCCGGAAGAGCTACCACGCAGAAGATATTGCATGCAGGTCATTGGTGGCCTACAATTCATAAACATTTGAAGGAACATTGCCATAGATGCGATGTGTGTCAAAGGACAGGGAAGCCATCACGTAGGGTCAAAATGCCACTAAAACCGCAGTTAACTTTGCATGCCTTTGAGAAATGGGCCATTGATTTTGTGGGTCCTATTAACCCACCAGGGAAGAGAACTGGTACGAGGTACATTATTAGCACAACTGATTACCTCACCAGGTGGGAAGAAGCAAAGCCAATGAAAGACTGTAGCACAGCTATAGCTGCAGAGTTTATATATGAAAATATCATTACAAGGTTTGGGTTCCCGAAGATTTTGATGAGTGATCAAGGCACTCACTTTTTGAATAGAACCATTGAAGCTCTGACCGAAGAATTCCACATTCACCATAAGTGCAACATGCCATATCACCCATAGGCGAATGGAACTGTTGAAGCATTTAACAAAGTACTAGAGAATGCACTAGCCAAGATATGCAACGCCAATAGGGATGATTGGGACCTGCGCATTTCATCTGTATTATGGGCATATAGGACTACATGCAAGAAACTGACTGGTCATACACCCTTCAGGTTGGCCTATGGACAAGAAGCAATAATGCCAATGGAGTACATTGTTCCCAACCTAAGAATCACTGCGTATACCGGCATGGCAGACCACGCAGTTCTAGAAGAAAGTCCTCTACACTTGGTTGGTTTGGAGGAAGATCACTTTGTCGTAGGCTTCCACCAACAAGTACAAAAAGAACGTGAAAAAGCATGGCATGACCGCCATATCAAGAACAAGTTCTTCCAGGTAGGTGATCTAGTCCTCCTGTATGATAACAAGTTTATGAAGTTTCCTGGAAAATTTAAGATGCATTGGCTTGGCCCATATACTATAATGCATGTTACTAACGGTGGTGTAGCTCAACTAGCCACTATAGATGGAGATACCTTGCCTAGTTTGATAAATGGAAGCAGACTAAAGCTTTACCACGATAGCCCTACTTCACAGAGTCTTGTATGATCCAGGGAGGTGTGTCGCGTAGCACTGCTGAAGTTGCACACAAAAAAAAAGGGTCGCTCCTAATAGGGATAGAAATAGCTGTGCAGAGATGAATAGTACAATTGAAGGTGTGCAACAAATATAAAGGCAAGCACGAGAAATCCACATCGTAACCTGAGAACTGACAACAGATCCAGACAAGATAAGATGACCACAACAGTTGTCAGCAGGGTATTAAACTGTTACTCAAAAGGTCACCGTCGGCATAATCACGCATTTAAGGAAAACCCTATCCAGTCGGGCATCGTAAAGGATGAAGTGACAAGGGTCATAATGGGATCCGCCCGACGGATTTGGAATTTAAAGTTCAACTAGCTGTCAAACAGCTTGGCACTGCCGGCCCACCCTGCAAATTAAAGAAAGTATACATGACATGATGTAAAGACCGGCGGAAAGAGATCAATGACCTGGAGAAATCTAATCCAACGGGACTGGCATTTAATGCCTCATCTAGCCATTCTTGGTGCAGTCAATATCGCATTAGACGCAGATCTAGATGGGATTTTCTACAGTTACTACAACAATTACTACCTAGGTGATTCATTAATGCCCGCAATATTAGGGCATGCCCTATAAGTACCCATACACTTGCCCTTACGAAAATTTGCCATGACATTCAAATTTTAGCAAGTGTCAACAGCTTAAGAGTCGAAGTAGCGAGAGTTCTAATTTGTGTTGCATTTATGTCTGACGAGCCGAACTTAGAAGAGATTTTAGGTGCATTCAGACGTTCTGGCATAAGCGGTGCCATGAAGCGTCAACAGAAGAAAGCTTCATTAGAAAAGCCAGCACCATCTCAGATCTCGAAGCCGAGCTAGCTAAAACAACAACAAAAGAAGGATAAGCATTTGATGGCAGCACTGTAGAAACCAGGGGCGCCAATTACCCCAAAGCAGGTTCCGCAAGGGAACCCACTTGTACGAGTATGGATCATTCCTAAATATGTCAGCCCTAGGAAGAGTGATGCTCCAGAGCTGCAGCTACAAAAGAACCCACAATATGGAATTCCAATGCCTCCAATAGCGAAGCGCGTGTGATAGAGAAATGATCTGCTAGGTAACATCATGGATTGCAAGCTAACTGATTTTAATCTGAAGGATGCCGAGAAATTTCCTCATTTGCAGGTTGACAGATACATGAGCAGTGTCAACAATCCGGCCATGAACAAGGTAGAAATTGTTCCTATGGATTGTGCAGTACCACTACACCATGCGGGCCTGCTGAACTTGTTGCGCATCCCACATTTTGGGCGTAGCAAGGAATATAAAGTTGTGGTGCGTACTCTACTTTCGTGCATGCACTAGGGATATATATGGCTCGATTTCAAAGTTAATATTACTGTATATCTCATCGCTCGAATCACAGGGTTGAGCAAGAAGGGTGACGACCCTTCCAAAGAGTTTGTGGGCAAGAAAGATGATCAAGAACTGGCCGCAAAAATCAAGAGCACATTTAATTTTTCCATGGGGACCAGGGGTTATGAGACTGACCCCATTCCAATTGGACCTCTGCAGTTCACAATTCAGCTGTTGGTAGGACAACTTATACGTAAATCTACACCTACGCAGGTATTATCTTCGGTCATCGCCTTAGCTGCAAAAGCTATGGATGGCCATGAATACAATTGGGACAACTTCCTGCTGAATGAGTTACTACTTGACATCGAGGATATCCAGGATAAGGGGCTTCCCTTCTACTTTAATTGGCTGCTGGTCCTCATTGCCTTCGTGGGATGGAGAGAACCCAACTATCAATGCGGCTTACCAGTAGCGCAAGATCATTTCCGCGTAGTGCGGTTTGCAAATATGTGGTCCTCTACCAATCCGGAGAAGCAATGGGTTAATAACCTACAATTCTTTACTTTCCTCGAGCAGTTGCGCACTGTGATTGAGAAGACCCCGCGAATCACCAAAGAAATGATGACCCAGTATAAATCAATCATGCTTTTTGAAGCCGGGCTCCATTCCATCTTTATTCAACCGCGCCTTAATATAGAAAAATGGTTTGAGGGACAATGTCAGTTAGGCGTCCCAATGATAGAGCTCATTATTGAGGAATGGGCCGATGAATGGAAAGAACATGCACCAGAATCGTTCATCACCTCATTGGGTGAAGAAGATGAAGAAGACCGCAAAGAGGATGCAGAAGTCCAAAGTCCTTCGACCTCGAAACTTGCGCAGCAAGTAGGAGAAACAGGAAAAGAGCCACAAGTTGGCGACAAGAGAAAAGAGCCGGGCACCAGAAGCCCTCAAAATCCACCAAAGAAGAAGGTTAAGGCCACGAAACAACCTTTGGATAGAATCTTGCATGACAACAACTACAAAATGATAGCATCTCGGACGGCTGCGCACTTAGAGGATTTTCCTAGCTTTATGGGAAAGCGGGATGAGCCAGATCAGGCGTAGGTCCGAGAAAGCAATGACAAATTGACTAGTTTGGTATTGAGGATGGAGCAAGTCCACTGTGACTTTGCTTGGGAAACCAACCGACATGACCAAGTAGGGGAACCAAGTGACGCGATGCGTAGGACAACCGACTTCACAACACGGGAACGCATCGTCAAGATTGCGTCTGTGTCCATTCTCTTCCCCATAGATGAAATGACAGAAGCTGTGCGACGACTACAACATCTAGAACTAAACATAGCCATGATTCCAGCTGAAGGGATGCACCACTTGCACACCCAGATCTCGCATGAAATACATGAGCGGGACATAGTTTCCCATAATCAGTTCCTGCAACATGAAGAGAATTACCAACGAATACAAGGAGAATGAGAGCATAAGGAAACTGAACTTCAGCACACGTTGGGAAAAGAGTGCAGGATCAGAGTAGTAGTGTCAGCTGCCTACATGAAGCTCCCCGCAGTCGAGGAAGAACCAAAGATAGAAGCATCCATCTTGCAGATAGGTGCTACTGTGACCAATTTACAAGAACAGATGAGGGAGATGGAGATCTGCCATAAAGATGAAATTGAAAGGATGAAGGCTGCCCACCAGGAAGAAATAGCTGAGCTAGCAGCACAGCAGCCAGTGGACACAAAGAGGCAAGAAGAAGAAACAAGAGCAGAAGCCATAAGGGCTTCATTGCAAAATATCTGCGCCGCAGTGGCATAGTGCCAGATCTTATCCAACGATGTCTCCAATGTATGGAACGTATTGCAAGAAATTATGGAGCTGCAGAATATCCATGAGGAAAGAACACAAAAGCAACAAGAGTTGGATGCTATGGATGTGTCCATGAAGGACTTACTAGTCCGTTAGAAAAGGGAAGCCTTTGAGAAGACCAAGACGTGAAGGAGGGAACTCAAGGCCTTGAGAATGAAAGAAGTGGAAACCTCCACCAGGTTGGAGCCATTAATGGAAGAAGCACTTACCTTGACCGATGACATTGAGGCAAAACTGCAAGAACTTCGAACATCGAAAAATCATATCAAGGAAATAACTTTGGAACCTGCTTCACAGGAAAGGCTTGACAAGGTAAAGGAGTGTGAGTAGGAAGTACAACAGGTAGTTGCATAGTCGAGCATGACAGTTGAATAATTCAGCGTGTGAGCACAAATTCGAAGAAATGACAGATCGAAGAGTTGGACTAAAGTAGCTCGGGACGAGCCACAAGTAAGTGTTAGGGGCCTGTTGGGCGTGGCCGAAGTGGGTACCAATTTTGTTGAAACATGATTTTGAGCTACACAGTGGAAAAGCACAACATTGGTGAGTGTGCAGCTTGTTGAACATATTCAGTAGCGCATCTATGCTGATACGCAGGACCCGTGCAGTAGCAAGTTTTGGTATGAAGATATAAGTAAAGGTCAGACAAGGAAGTGACCTACTTTCGGTAAAGATCCGAATGAAGGAAGGAGAAAGCGACCTGTCTGGAAGAGTGGTGGCAAGCAGTTGAGAAGCTAGGCCAATATGTCGACAGGGATAGGCAGGTGGAAGAAGTAGAAAGAGATAGGCCACGATGAAGTTGTAACCGTTTTGAGGACTGCGGCTGTTAGAGGAGTGTGTGAGCCATGAGTGGCCGAACAAGATGGCCTGGAGCAGGTGAAGTAAGCTGTCGACGGTGATAGTCAGGCTGGTAGATAGCCACGCCGGGTTTTGGAAACCTAAGCATTTTTTCCTATGAATTGTAAATACATGTCCTACGGGCATGATCTATAAATAAGGCACTTTTATATGGGAAAGGGTTACTCTTCATTTTTGTATTGTTCTTACCCTTGATTTGATAAACTCTTATTGAAGGAACAATTTTGTAAAGGCTCTGCAAGCTGAGTGCGCAGAGGCCTATTGAGAGAGAAGAGAGTCTGCAGTTGAGTGCACAGACAATGAACTGTTGTACCCTTCCCAAAGACTAGTTTAACAACAGTTCTTGTGGACGCAGCCTCCACCTGGGGGGTGAACCATGTTAGTCCTTGTGTATTGAGACTGTTTATGTGTTTGTAATTTGCACTATCTGTTCGCTTACTATGTATGCTTAAATTCTCAGTTATTAGTTTAGTGGTTAATGTTTTTGTATGTATTCACCATAAAAGAAACATGGGGATAATATGTTAAGTATTTCTTGAATGGATGATTGATGAATGCGAACTGTTCTAAGTCTGTGAATGTATCAGCCGTGGATAAACATATATGCAGATAAAGAATGGTTATATAATTATGTTAATGTGTAATACTAGACGGGCGTAGTATTGATAATCTGTTTGATTACATTAAGTATAAGGTTAAATAGTCACTGGTAGTAATCAAGGGAATAAGTGCTAAGTAAAACCCTTAATACGATTGTCATAGAAGTGGAAGTGCATAAGCCTCTTGCACTGTCCCATCGAGCAAGACAAGGTCGACCTGCGCAATCCATGGATGCGTTGGGTGCGCAGTTTATCAGTTGAAGAGGTATCAACCCGCGATGAAGGCTATCGTCGTGCGGCCCTTAGTCACAGTGTGAGCTTGTAGCGCGTTGTGTAGTACATTTTCCCCATCAGCTCGTCACCTTGCTGTAGAAACGTGATTTTGCAACACCCCCATAGTTTCACCTCGGGTGAGACCTCAACCTACGCGCAGGTTGTTGCCGAAAGGGCTGGTGAAAAGGGGTTTTGTTGGTCAAAGCTAGAACCGCAAAGAACCTGGGTCTATAAAGGAAAACCTTTAGATCAGTTTATACAACCAACATTTCTTCATCACTACCAAAAATCTGTGTAGAAATATCGGTAAAGGTAAAGCTGGAGGTTGGGGGTGAAGTTGGTTCACCATTTGTGGAAATCATGTAGATAGTATTAATCTCTGTCGAGGAGGAGGATTTGGGTGTGTGAATATCCTCAATGGTGGTAATGGATGACTCTAAGGAAGATTGATTCATTTCGTGGAGAACTAGTCGATAATCTAGTAGGTGTGGACAATGATGGTAATAGTGTTTGTAGATACTGCATATGGCACAGGAATGGTTGGTGCACAATGATTTGTTTTTCTAAAGTAGGGTGGGCGCTAGTTTGACAACTAGAATATTTGGGTCATCATCTAAGGTCTTCATGTGTTCTTGAAGTTTTGGCAGTTGCAGACAATTATGGGTGGCATGTCCCAAATCATCGCACAAAGAACACCTAGGAGGTGTGTGGAAGGGAGGGGGTTATTTCACAAGTTTAGTAGGATGTGGATCAGTATGTTTCTACGTGGCTCTATCCCCCGTGTTCTTAGATGGTTGATGAGAATTGTTGGATGAAGATGGTGCCACCACACCGGGAGGTGGATTAGTGGATGTAGTGATCGGTTGGACCAGTTGAAGAATGACTTGTGGTGTCAGAGTGGGGTTTGGTGTAGGTAAATACCATACTAGAAGTCCTAGTGTAAACCCCAGGAGTTTCAATGTGGCCATGAAAGGAACGCTCACTACCCCTGATGGGGGTAAAAAGAATGGGATTGTGTGGGTTGGTGTGGCTCCAACGTGGCTGGGTACTAACGACGATTGAGGAAGAAATGGTGGTTGAGGGTTATGCACCAATTGATTGGACAAAACAATGTACAAGTCAGATATCTCAACAGCCAGCAGGGGAGGTGGTAAAAAACAAAAAGTGGAGACTATTGAGGTCTTCGAATAAATTCTTGGGGTGACAGTGGAAACCAAAGAGGTAGGTGTACCAAATACCAGTTGTTCAAGCATGGGTAGAACATTCTCTGGTGTAGCAGTCGCGTTTGGGTCATAGTAAGTAAGTTGGTCGATTTTAACAATCTGTCCCTCATCGGGGAACATCATAATGCAGAATACTGATGAAGCAGCAGCCTTCATGGCATACATGTAGCTTCGTCCTGGGATTAGGTTATAGTCAAGATGTGCGTTGATGACTTCAATGTCAATCATTATAGTTTTGTCAAATGGTAGATTGTTTGGAGGATTCTCATGACATGGTGGATAATGAGAAATGTGGAAAATTGAATGTGCTTGATGTGTTTGAAGATGAACTTGAAGAGATCCAAACACTTGATGTGGTGGAAGAGGAACTTGAATTATCTCTTGATGAAGGTTGTGCAATTTTTAAAGAAGAGCATGATTCCTCTACATTCGAACCAATCTATGACAAATGTTTCACTTTTGAAGGAGCTTCATGATACTACCCAAATGGATCCTCCCCATGATGAAACTTCTGCATTTTTTGATAAATTGGGTGAGTTAGTTCATCCTCCTACATCATACAATTGCATGTTTTGCAGCATTAGTCTCAAGGAAGTATGGGTGAAAGGATTCTTTTTGATGGTGCCACATGAGGAGTTTGGAACTCCTAGATTTACCTTTTATGATGACATGGTTGGAGCACATTCTTATTCACATTTGCAGCGGCATTCTTTGTTACTTTATGATGATGCACATCTACATGGATGCACCTATGATATGCATTTGAGTCACTTGAAGACTCATGGTTTTTCTTGCTCAACACTTGGTTCATTTGATGTTGGAGGAACTTCATACAACACTTGGGTGAATAAATTTTTGATTGGAGAACATTTTTGTTGGCAACCACATACTTTGATATATCTTTATTATTCTCACATTCATGAATGTATGGGTAAGACTTCTTTTAGTCCTTTCAAGTCTCGTTTTTTTTATCATTATTTGGTTCAGATTTTATTGGAGATTTTTCATTCACTTCTTGGATGAAAGAATACATGGCTGAATATTTCGATGCATATCAAATCCTTTTGGATCAGCATTATAGGACATGGGATCCTCACCTATGTCACTGGAGTAGATTCGATTGGTCACTTGAAGCTTGTATGCACTTGGAAAATGGTGGTATACTTGCTTGGAGGTATAAGCTCTTTCATGATTCTTTGATGAAGCACCTCCTTGATGTACATTTTCATTATGTTGTTATGTACTTTGATGATATATATTTTGTACTCATGATGTTTGGAAGAATGCATACAAGAAAATGGGATCTAGGAATCCTCTTATCTAACGGTATGGGTTGGAGACCACTCCTAATTGTTGGGGTGCAATACAAGCAATGGGACCCTGGAATAATTTTTGTCTCATTGGTTTCAAATTTTTTGGGGAAACAAGCAGTATGGGAGATGGATTTCCCACTTAATAAAGTTATTTTTATCAAAGTAGTGTAACAGCAAGCATGGTGGTTTCTCTCTAAAATCTTCATGGAATCTCAAAGACTCAAGGTTGGGCAATTCAATGGCAACTTCAAAGAATTATACAGAAAGCATGTTCTTCAACACCCATGCTTGAAATTGCTTGAGGACAAGTGATATTGGGAAGGGAGGATTTGTCATGTCCCAAATTAGCATTGGGTCAAAATGGCCTAATCACATTGGACATATTCATTAGAGTTTGTCAAATTGATGCTAAGGGTGAAATAATTGCCAAGGAGGAAAATTACTAGTTTCCTAGGTTTGGGGTGGAAGCTTTGGGATTTGGAATAAGGGGAATAATAAATGATGTTTGGAAATTAGAATGGCATAAATATTTAATAAAGGAGATAAAAAAATATATACAAGTGGAAATAAAAGTGTCATTTTATCATAAAGATGCATGGAGGAAGGGGAACCCACATATGGCTAGATTTCCCCACTACACTTGGCATCATTCTCTCACCAATTCGAATTCAAGGTGAATGGTAACATAATTGGGGGAGTTCAAAAGTTATTATTCATTTCATGACTCATCCAAGGTCTAAATGTAGAGGAAGAGTAACTCGCATGGAAGAGGAAGAGGCAATTTGGAGCTAGTGAGACACTTGGGCTAGATTCCCTAGCGTTATGACAACAATGATAAAGCTACTATGACACCTATGACACAAATCAGACCTGAAGGCTGACATATATCATATATCACTTGTTAGGGATAACCATAGACTCCAAGAGGGAACTCAAGGGATTTAGTGCAGCTAAGATGCTTCCACATGTGATTTGGTGGAAGTGGGAGACTAGGAATTGTTGTACAAGTGGCTTTCTTTGGAATCTCTTCCCAACTTGAGTTGGAATGAGTCTCTTGGAAGGGATTCCACCCATGGAGGAAATTAGAAGTTTATAAATTTCAATAAAAAAGAAGAAAACCAGCTTTTTATCATTTGAGAAAATTGCAATTGCATTTGTGAAGAGGGAGAGCTAATGGATGACTAGTTTCTTGACTTAGCCAATTTCGAGGGTGAAAGATTCCCATCCAAGTTGGTAATTGGAAAGGCCATTCAGAACTTTCATTTGGATATTAAACAGAGTCATTTGTTGCAGGTGTAAGCTACAGGGAAGATCATGGTTTCTTCTAATGCATCACATTCTCTCAACCATTTCCAGTTTTGAAGACATATTCTTGCTCCTTGAGGGAGGGCGTTTTTGGTGAGCTATTGTACTCTTTGGGGGAGATTCTAATGCACCATTTATTTTGTAATATTAATTAAATAAATTTTTTTTCATCTCCAGAAAGTTTCAGGTCTAAATACCAAGTAGAAATGTATAAATCTTTTTTTTAATGAAAGAACAGTGTCATTTCCCCACTACCTTGTTGTGAACCAATGTAATGTTGATGGATTCGAATGGATAAGTAAAATAATGATGGTTTATTAATGAATGGAATTTTATTGATGTATTATACAAGTTTCATGCTCAGTACTCAAGCATTTGAAGTCATTTTACTCAGTTGATTTACATTTGGAGTCGATTTGGTGTCATTTCCCCAAGGGTCGAACTATTGATTTTTTCCTTTGTTTGGGAGAAGGTTAGAACAGAATTAATAACTGATTAATGGTGCAAATGAGACCCAAATAATTTATTTTATACATCCCCTACCTCTGTTCATAATTTTGAGATGGTTTGGAGGCATTTGGCAAGCCATTTTCAGTACTTACCCAAGGGGGATTTGAACCCCAAATTACTAGTAAAATTGCATACTTGGCCCATAATATTAAGAGTGTTTCAAGAACTATTTTGATGGAAATAAATAATCCGTTAACATCATAATAAAGTAAAAATATATTTCATACACCTTCCTTGAATATTTGAAGGAATTTGGAGCCCATTTGAGACCTAGAGACCAATACTAGTCAAAGGGAAATTACTAGTAAAGTTCCCTACATTGGCCATAATTGAAAGAGGATTTGTAGAAGTATTTTGAAGGTCCAAAAGCATCCATGAAACACATATTTATATTCTAACATAATCCATATACATTCTCAGAATATTTGGGATCATTTGGGGCAAATTGGAGACCTAGGCATCAAAACTAGTCAAAGGTCGAATTTGAGTAAAAAGTGAAAAATTGGTCCTTTTAATAAAATTCCTAACAAGGGACATTACACAAGTCAAATATACCAGTGACACTTGACATAAAAAATGGTCGAGATCAGGCATGTGAAAAAGTGAGTAGGGTTAAGTTCCTTCCCCCATGCTATGGGCATAGGGTTTGTGATTGTGGATGTGATATGTGGTTCGTTGAGAAATGGGATCATTGAAATGCCGAGATAGATGTGACATAGAAGGTTCAAAATTATTGAGAATTCCCCTATCCCAGGTTCTAGGTAATCTACTATGTTCCCTAACTCAGAGGTGTCAATGTGGTGCGGATGTTGTCTCAAAGAGCGATCAACAATGCGTTGACCAAATGTTGGTGGGGGGGGTACCATGAGGCTGTGCATTGTGGTGGCATACTGAAATGATGATATGATGATGCAGGATTCCCCTTGTGGGGTAGATTCCCCCAATGTTGCCGACGAGAATGATGATGATGATGAGTAGGCAAGTTTTTGTGTGCGCCCCCATGCTGTGGACATTATGACATTTTATGATGATATGTATATATGATGGTCTCATTTTTGTTTTTATGGTGTTATATGCCTATATGATGTATATATACATGTGTATGGTATGATGATGCATCTATATGGTTTACTTCCTACATGTTGTGAGTGATGTGCCAGTATAAAATATTATTAGCCATTTGGTCTGTAACACTGTTATGATCTCGTGGGACATGAGTGAATGTAACGGATTCAAACATTCTAATCATTTGTTTAGTGCGTAGGAAATTTCTAAAAAGGAAAGGGTCCCTTACCTAGTAAATTTTTTTGAGTTGAGCGACAAGGAGCTCGGAGTCAAGAAACACACGAACGTGAATTATGCTCAACTGGAGAGTTGCAGTCAAGATACCAGTCACAACATTGTACTTGGCCCTGTTATTTGTAGCAGCACTGATACACACTCTGTCGAGGTGGATCAACTTGTGTGAGGGAGAAAATAATACCCAAGTTGTGGAGGCGAGGTTTGGATACCAACTACTTGCGCTGTTGGTGAAACCGACATAGAATGGCGAAGAAGGATCAATTTGTGGTCGTGCATGGAAGAAAACTATAAGGTTTTGGATTCAAAAAGTGGAAAACAAAAATAAGAGAAAACTATACAATCCATTACAGGTTATATCTTAAATCTTTTAAGATGCAACCTATTAGGAGGGTTGGTCACAGGGTGCCGTTCAGAGTTGGTAAGGATGTATGCCCCCTTGCTGAGGTAGGTTTGGATAATGTATGGGCCTTGCCAGATGGATTCAAACTTTCCTTTTTCATGAGCTTGGTCATAAAAAGGTAGTAGATCCCCTTCCTGGAAATTATGTGGGTGGACATGCTTGTCATAATTGGCTTTAGAGCGATGTTTTCCAGCCTTGGTAATTTGTAAAGCTGCCCGACGATATTTGTTGGCTTGCTCCAAGAGGATTAAGCATTGCTCAAGTGGTGAAGTGTTCGGGAGAAGTTCAACAACAATGTGTAAAGAGGGAATATGAAACTCAATGGGGAGAATCGACTCCATGCCATGAACCAGATGGAAAGGGGTAAAACCCATGGTAGTCTTAGGGGAAGTGCGGTAAGCACAAAGTGCAGAAAATAACATATGGTGCCAATTGGACTTGTGTTGGTTTATAGTTCGTTGAAGAATTGACTTCAATATTTTCTTGATAGCCTCAACTTGGCTATTCCCTTCAGGGTAATAGAATGAGGCGTATTGGTGGTCAAACTTCAGGAAGGTGGACAGTTCTTTCCAAACGATGTCTTTGAAATGTTTTCCATGGTCAGATACGAGTTGTTTGGGGACGCTGAAATGAGTAATAACATGCTTAAAGAAGAAACGTGCCATGGTTTCGGTCTGGCAGTTAAATGTAGGCATGGCCTCGACCCATTTGGTGAAATAGTCAACAACCACAGTGATGTATTAATGGTCATTCCCTGAGGGTGAGTTACACTCCATAAAATCAATGGCCCACTTACAGAAAGAGCCAATAGTGATGACTGGATGAAGAGGGGTAGGATGAGTCCTTTCCTTGTGGTAAAAAAGATGGCAATTCCGGCAATGTTTGACTACTGTAATGCAATCAGTGAAAAGGGTGGGCCAGAAATACCGAGTGTGGATGACCTTTTCGGAAGTGGTCATTCCAAAGAAATGGCCACCACAGGATCCACTATGATAATCGTTTATAACTTGTTCATCCTCATCATGTGTGAGGCATCGACGTAAAATGGTGTCAACACCGCGCCGATAAAGGACATCACCAAGGAGGAGATAGTGCAATACATGATGGCATATGCAACTCTAATCATCATGGTCTATGTTGGATCAAAACTTTTGTGTTCGTAGGTACACTAGGATGTCGCCATACCAGGGTTCATCCGATGAAACGGTGAACAAGTGGTCATTGGGAAAGTTAGTGATGATGGAAGGTGATGTTGACGAAGATTGTAAGTCAGTTATGAGGTGAGCCAATGCAAGGGCTTTGGTACTCTTGGGTGTCACAAATTTTAGGTTATACTATTGAAGGATAATGATCCATTTTTCCACACAACCTTGAAGGAGGTGGCGGCTCAAGAGATAGACCATGGGGTTGGAATCTGGCACAAGTATGGTTCATCTCATAAGAATGTAGTGGTGTACCTTCTGAACCGTGAAGACGATGGTGAGGGCCAACTTCTCTTCATGGGAGTAGTGTAATGGTGGGCCGGATAATGTCTGACTCACATAATAGATGATGCGTTCTTAACGCGTACTATCTTCTTGAACTAACACATTAGACATGGCATAATCGGATGCCGAAACGTAAAGGATAAAATCCTTCGAGAAATTAGGAGGTTAAATCAAGGGGGAGAAATTCAATGCTTGTTTGAGTGCTTCAAAATCTGCTTGTGCTTATTTGTCCCAAACAAAAGGGACATGGGTCTGAAGCAAGTGAAGGAAACCATGAACTTTCGTTGCATAGTCTGGAACAAAGCGACAGAGAAAGTTGGATATACATTGAAGGATTTGTATTTGGCATAATGTATGTGGCGAGGGTAGTTCAAGGATGGCTTGAACCTTCAAAGGATCAATAGTGATCCCATTTTTGGAAACAATGAAACCCAATAGCCAGTGAACATGAACACAAAAAACACACTTGAGAGGGTTCAAACGAATGTTATATTTGCGACAATGCAAAAATATTTTTCAAAGATCGTCCAAATGGTTGGACCGCTTCTTGGATCGAGTGGTGAGGTCATCCAAGTAGACTAGGATAATGTGGACCAGGTCATGGAAGAAAAAGGTCATGGCCCACTTAAATGTGGCCCCAACATTTTTAAGACCAAATGGCATAACTCGATAGGAAAAGGTGCCCCACAGAGTAGTGAAAGCAGTCTTATACTGATGTTCCTTGTGAATTTGAATCTGATTATAGCTGGAGAAACCATCCATGAAGGAGAGAATCTCATGACCCGCACATGCATCAATAAGTTGGTCAATGAAAGGCGTAGGAAATTTTTCTTTGGGACACGCTAAATTGAGATCATGAAAATCAGTACAGACGCAAATGGTGCCTTGTTTTTTGTTGACTAGCACATGATTGGAAACCCAAGTGGTGTAAGCAATGCGATAAATGAACCCAGCTTGACATATTTTCTCCATCTCAGCTTTTGACTACGGGTAATTTAGACGAGTGAATGGGTCGTTTCTTTTGGAGAACAGGTGGGACATCTGACCAAGTATCGATATGGTGCTTAATGATGCTAGGGTCTAGACCAAACATCTTAATCTATGACGAAGCGAAAATATCCCAGAACTCTTGGAAGAATTATGTATAGGCATGAACTTCTTCTAGAGTGCATACGACGCCTAACATATTATTATCCGCTATACTGGGTGTGATAGAAATGTCGACCTATATGGCAGGTGATATGTTAGCCATGTTACCTTCCTCGAAGGAATTTAGGGCTGGGATAGGGTTCTTAAACCAATCCTCTTAGTTATGAATGAAGGCCTTTAACTGGACTGAAAATTGATTGGCTGCAACAAGGTTAGACTCTTTGGGAATGAAGTAGGCTCTATGATACATGTCATCCCAAGGGAATTCTGGTGCAGTTAGTGCTTTGAGGATTTGTTCATCACTACGAAAAATATGTGTAGAAATATCGGTAAAGGTAAAGCTGGAGGTTGGGGGTGAAGTTGGTTCACCATTTGTGGAAATTGTGTAGATAGTATTAATCTCTACCGAGGAGGAGGATTTGGGTGCGTGAATCTCCTCAATGGTGGTAATGGATGACTCTAAGGAAGATTGATTCATTTCGTGGAGAACCAATCGATATTCTGGTAGATCTGGACAGTGATGGGAATAGTGTTCGTAGATCTTGCATATGGCGCATGAATGGTTGGTGAAAACTAATTTGTTTTTCTACTGTAGGGTGGGTGCTAGTTTGAAAACTAGAATATTTGGGTCATCATCTAAGGTCTTCATGTGTTCTTTAAGGTTTGGCATTTGCAGACAATTATCAGTGGCATGTCCCAAATCGTCACACAAAGAACACCTAGGAGGTGCACGGAAGGGAGGGGGTTATTTCACAGGTTTAGTAGGATGTGGATCAGTATGATTCTGCATGGCTCTACCCCCCATGTTCTTAGATGGTTGAGGGGAATTGTTGGATGAAGATGGTGCAACCACATCAAGAGATGGATTAGTGGCTATAGTGATTGGTTGGACTGGTTGAAGAATGACTTGTGGTGTCGAAGTGGGGTTTAGTGCAGGTAAATATGATAGTGGAAGTCCTAGTGTCAGCCCCAGGAGTTTGAATGTGGCCATGACGGGAATTCTCACTACCCCTGATGGTGGGAAAAAGAATGGCATTGTGTGGGTTTGTGTGGCTCCAACATGGATGGGTACTAATGACGGCTGAGGAAGCAATGGTGGTTGAGGGTTATGCACCAATTGATTGGATGAAACAGTGCACAAGTCAGATATCTCAATGGCTAGTAGGGGAGGTGGTAAGGAACAAAAAGTGGAGTCCATTGACGTCTTTGAATAAATTCTAGGGGCGACGATGGAAACCAAAGAGGTAGGTGTACCAAATATCGGTTGTTCAAGCATGGGGAGAACATTCTCTGGTGTAGCGAGCACATTTGGGTCATAGTAAGTAAGTTGGTCAATCTTAACAACCTGTCCCTCATGGGGGAACATCATAATGTAGAATACTGATGAAGCAATAGCCTTCATGGCATACATGTAACTTCGTCCTAGGATTAGGTTATAGGAAAGATGTGTGTTGATGACTTCAATGTCAATTGATGGCCATTCATCTCAACCCCAGGGACTACATGGGTGGTTTTTATGTAAATTGCAGTTTTTACCTTGCCGCGGTTGTCTATTGAGATTTTGGTTAGCTTGAGAAGCACCATTGTTGTTTGGATGGTTTGGTGGAGGGACGCTTCTATCTGAAGGTTGGTTGTTACCACGGTTACGACCTCATACTCTATTCTTTTGTCCTTGTTGGTTCCATTGGGCAGGTTGGTTTTGTTGGACATAAACTTTCCCTTGGGGAACCAAGGGATTTTTTGGTTGAGCAGGTGTTGGAGATATAAGGCTGCAGTGGATAATAAGCAGGAGGGGCTTGGGGTTGTGCAGGAATAGGTGCTGCTTGTGGATGGTAGCAGGTGGTGCAGTAGGGGGGGTGTATGCTGGAGGTGTATGTCTGTAGAAATGTTTCAGATAGGAAGGTATGTGTATATGGGGGCTTGGGTTGGGGAAGCATACGAAGGTGTTTCTCCCAACTGGGTGGTGGGCCGCAAAAGGTCGGGACCATTCATGGCAAGGTTAGGTGTAGGATTATAAGTCAGGGTGTTGGGAGGGGAGATATGGACATATGGATGACTATGAGATGCAACATGTCCAATAATGTCATCCGCAGCATGGGATTTCCCCGGCGCGTCCTTCCTAGAGGAATCACTGTGGGGAGCATCATGTAAAATGGAATATAGGTAGCTTGATTGAGCGTAGATAAGATCGAATTGTTAGGATTTGAGGATGGCTTCTTGTTCAGTTTGGGGTCGTTTGGATGCCACATCCTAGGCGATAACTGGTATGAGGGATTTCAAGAACTAATATAAGAATATGCGGTCATCTAGATTGATTTTTCATAAACTACGACGTCTATTCCATTCTTCAATATGGTCAGTAATATGGGTAGTTGTGTTCTTTCTACAAGAGAGTAAAATCTCAACACCAACGTCATAATGGATAGGTAACTAAAAGAACTGTAGAAAATTCAAAGCAAGGGATGTAAATGTGGAATGTGTCCCATGTGGCTGTTCAATATACCACTTAGCTGCAGAACCAGTGAGTTTCTGTTGCAAAAGGCGTAGGCAGACCGAGTCATCCACGGTAGAGTTGGAGGAACACCATAAGTGGAAGGACATGATATGGTTTTGGGGGTCTTCCCCACCCTTCCCTTCAAAGTTTGGGATTTCTGAAGGGAGTTTGGTAGGAATGGGGGGCCATGTGGGATCATGTTGGATCAGATCATTGGTTAGTCATGCCAGATCAGGTAGGTTGTGATTGGCCATGAATGGAAAACTAGTAGAAGGATATGACATAGTTGAAGTGGCTTGTGTGCTAGCCATGGCGGTGATCATGGGCCAACTCCACCAAGTGGCGGGGTAGTGGCGGGTGTCATAAAGGGGATCGAGAGACCCCGGGAAGAGGCAGAGGGATGTTGTAGGAAGGGCCAGTGCCCACAAGTGTACTACTGGTGACCAAAAGGATGGTAGTCATAATGTATCCACTAGCGATGGGTATGGATGTTGTAACTCGAATGCTAGGTGTAGGTACTGTAGATGGTATAGTAGGGATGGATGCTGAAATGGTAGTTGGGCTAGTGGAGGAACCACTGCTGATGATCCCACCAATAAAGGGGTTGGGATTCATTCCTTCCATGGGGCTAGACGGATTTGTGTATATGGGTAACTCTAATTCAGATCAGAGGTAAAACAAGGGGCGTCGGGATAAAGATCCGATGACAAAGTTGTGTGTCTGTGATGGGCAGTGTCAAGTGGACTGTGCTGCGGGGATAATCCCCATAAGAAATGAAAGTGTCTCGGTGAATCAATGGTGACAGGTGTAAAAGTGCTGACAAGATGTGGGAAATAAAATGCTAAAAAATCGTAGTGCAACCGTGTGTGCAAAATGAGAAATATCAATAAAGACGACACTCAGGCCAACAACAGTCTCAAAAACACATGTTGTAATAGCGTGCTACAACAGGTGGAGCGGTAATAAAATGGTCAAAATACCAACAAGAAGCAACCCTAAAAAATAATAAAGGTAGACTCATTGACTGAATGGTGGTATAGGAGCATGCAAACACCCATCTCAAAGATATGAAATCTCACACAAGTTGTATCCCCTGTAGGGTGATGAAATCCACAGTCAAGCAATACAAAATGGAGAACCAAGTGGCTAAAGGACATCCCTCTATCGAGAGGGACTCCGGGTAAAAGAGTCCTAGAATAAAGGAAACTAAGCTACCTCGTTCATTGAACATTCGGAAAGGTGTCCCACAGATTCATTTCTTTGGTCGTCGTACACTCGGTATGGGAGCCAACATGCACAATGAGAACAATGAGTTGGTGTCCTTCAGTACATAATGAAGTGCGGTATTCCACTCAGACTTCTGGAACCAATCTTGCTACTTTCTCTCCTAAGGGAGAGGCCCTCCGACAAATCGGTGTTAACCGTACCAATAAATAATAGGGGATTTTGGCTCCCTAAAAGAAAACAACTATGTCGCTAACGTAAATGACAAAGAGGGTGTTGTTTGGATGCCTAACCCCAATTTTCTACCTAGCTACATAATTGTTTTGTGTTCCCCAAGGTGGGTTTAAAGTGAGTTTAATTAAATCAATTTTAAGTCTCTATTGAATTATGGGGATATATTTTGTGCAAAAGTGGTGTGTAGCCAATATTGCCAGATAGTAAATGCTGAAAGAAACAACTGAGACTGAAAAATAAAACTTTTTTCTTTTTCTTTTCAAATAAAAATACTAACTACTGGAAAAAAATATGCAAATGGTGTAGCGAAACTTAGAATAATTTATGTAATATTCTATGCAGAATTTTTAAAAACAGAATACAGATCTGAATTCTTCTCGAAAAAATAGCTGATCTAAAAAAGAAATCACTTAATTTCTAGTCCCGGAGGACAAGATATCTCAGTTTGAAAATGTGTTATTTTTCAGTAGATTTCCATATGGACCATAAGTTTGGAAATTATATGTCTCCACACTACGTGATCAGATGGTGACCATATCAGTGTCATTGGATCTGGATCTGATAAACGGTGATGAACAAGGCACAAATATGACTCAAAATGGAGATATTTGGTAGGGATGGCAGAGATCCATAGATATACTAAAAATAAAACAAACCAAGCAAGATAAAATGAAAAACAAACGGGTAAGGATGGTCAAAAGAAACCACAGATCTACAGAGATCGAACCCGGTGGGAGTTGCCAAAACTGTAAATGGAGTTTTCACACCAGCTCGTGCTAAAGAGAACGTACTAAGGATTTATGAACCCTTAGTAGCAGTTCATAAACATGGATAAAAACTAAGCAATAGGCAAACGATGTATGCAAATAACAAACATGAAATAGATCTAACTACTGCAGTAAAATCGAAAATCAACAAGAACCCATAAATGAAATTTGCATTTTTATATTATATGGAAAACAAGGTTTTGTAGTAATGGTTACCTCAAAAGAAGAGGTGATGAGGGCCATTGCAACAATACGAAGAGTAGTATTCCAGGTCTATAGAGTTCCTTGCTCTTTTCCAAATGCTCAATGGGTTGGCCAAGATTCAATTAAATGGGCACAAAAGCTTAAAATGGGAGGCAAATGTGTAGTAGGAAAATTGGCAGCATGAGGGTGTGAAGAGTGATTCATGTGAAATGGGGGGCCTCCATCACCTTTTTATAGTGATTTTGAATGGTGGGGTATTGACCCATAGTTTTTGGCAACTAATGGTATTGGGAAATGGTATTAGGTATTTTCCCTCTTTTTTGAATTTGTTTTGATTTTTTCCCCTTTTTCTTTTATTTTGGGGATTTTTGGATCCTTTTTGTGGGTTTTAAACCTTTTTTTAAGGAATTTAAATATTTTTGAGGAAAATAATGCTTTTTTCCTATTTGGTTACCAATTTAGGGTTTTTTGGGGTTTTGGAGGCAAAAAATGTGGGAAAAGTGGACAAATGGGTTATGTGACTAGGGAGATGAGCTAGTGAACAATTTTTGGGTGTTAACAGGGAGCACCAATTTTGTTTTTGAAAAAGAAGGGTGGAACAATGCGCATATGTATTGACTATAGACAGTTAAACAAACTAACAATAAAAACCAAGTATCCACTCCCTATAATTGATGATCTATTTGATCAAGTAGGGGGGGGCAAGATCTTTTCTAAAATTGATTTTAGATCCAAATATCATCTGGTGAGAATCTGAGAGGAAGACATAAGTAAAACAACTTTCAGAACTAGATATGGAGACTACAAGTTTGTTGTGATGTCATTCGGTTTAACTAATGTCGGGATGCAACTTTTATTTGCACGATGTATAATATTTTCAGCAAATATCTAGATAAGTTTTTACTAGTCTTCATTGATGACATACTCATTTATTTTAAGATTGAAGAAGAACATAATGAACATCTAAAAATTGTCCTACATATATTACGAGAACAACAACTTTATGCTAAGTTTAATAAATGTGATTTCTATAAGAAGCAAATTCAATATTTAGGACATATTATTTCAAAAGAAGCTATCATTGTTGACATGGAAAAGATCAAAGCAATTATGGAGTGTCCTACTCCTAAAAATGTATCAGACATTCGATCATTTATGGGGTTAGCGGGATAATATTGAAATTTTTTCCAAGATATTTTATCCTATGAAATCCTTATAGAAGAAGGATACAAAATTGATTTGGACTTAAAAAAGTGAATCAAGCTTTTGCCAACTTAAACAATTGTTAACAACTGCACCTATTTTGAAAATAGCTGGTCCGAATGGGGAAGGACTAGGAGGAATCCTTATGCAAGATGGATATGTCATTTCCTATTCATCCCGAAAACTTACGAACCATGAGGGAAATTATGCGACTCGCGATTTAGAGTTGGATGCCATCATACATGCCTTAAAAATGTGGAGGCATTATCTTATGGGGAAAAGGTTCATCCTTAAAACAAACAATTTGGAATTAAAATACATTTTAGAACAATCAAATTTAAATGCTAGACAAGCTAGATGGTTGGTTTTCTAGGTGAGTACAAATTTGAAGTTAAACATATCAAGGGGAAAGAGAATAAGGTGCATGATGCTTTAAGTTAAAGAATACTTTGTTGTATGAGGTAAAGAGCTTTCAAATTAATTCTTATTTATATGAAAGAATCAAGACAACAAGGAAAAATGATGAATATTACTTAGAAATCAACAGTAAAATTCAAGAAAATAATTTAGGACAGCAAAAAAAAAATTTAAAAATTAATGAAATTGGATTATTGTGGTATAAAAACAGGTTATATGTACCCAAAATAACAAAAAATAGATTTGAAACATTGCAGAAATTCCATAACCCACCTTACTCTGGGCATCTGGGTTATAAAAAATGATTTTTGCTATCAAAAACATTATTTTTGGCCTAAATTAAAGACTGATATAGCCTTGTTTATTGCTAAATGTCAAGAATTCTAGGTTTTAAAATTTAACATCAACATCCAGCTAGTTTGTTACATCCATTATCCATTCCAGAATTGAAGTGGGATGTAATAAGCATGGATTTTATTACCAGTTTACCGAAAAAAGTTGAATGATGATATACATGTGGTTGTGGATAATCTGTCTAAAGCTACAGATTTCATACCTTTAAAATATACCTATAAGGCCATAAACATAATAGAAATTTTAAAATTACATGGGGTGCCAAAAAGCCATTATTTGATAGAGATGCAAAGTTTACAAATTTTTTTTGGAAAGCTTTATCTAAACACACAGCTAAATTTCAATACAATTTATCACCCACAAATAGATGGGTAGACAAAATGTACTAATCAAATATTAGAATACAAGCTCAAAATGTATGTCATACATAACCCAACACAATGGGACGACTACATACACCTTACAACATTTGCCTATAACAATGGTTATCAAACATCAAGTAAAATGTCTCTTTTTGAAATTTTGTATGGCAGAAAATGAAGGACACATGTGACTCAGGATAATGTAGTGAATAGATTGTTGTTGGGGCGATATATGTTAAAATATATTGACCATATTTTAAAAAGGGTACAACAACATTTGAAAGAAGCACATGATAGACAAAAAAGATACCATGATGAAAACAGGTGAGAAAAATAATATCAAGTTGGACAGCATGTTTATTTGAATGTAAAAGCAAATAAAATCTCTCTAATTTTGGGGACATGCAAGAAGATAGCTCCCGGATATTGTGGGTCATTCAAAATATTGTCTAAAAGAGGATTGGTGTCCTATGAACTTGCTCTACCTTCCCATGTTAAAGTTCATAATGTTTTCCATGTTTGTTTACTTAAAATGTATGTGTATTATTCTAAGCATCTCGTTGATTGGAATCTATTGTAGGTAAATCCAAAAGGGGAGTTCATGCAAAAACCCCTTCATATTCTAGACTGGAGAGAGATGCAAATCTGGAAGAAAACTATTATCTAGTTAAAAATTCAATGGAAGCGTTACATCCCTTAAGAGGCAACATGAGAAAGAGAAGATTACTTGAGAGAGGCATATCCCACCTTATTTCAAAATTTGCAGTAAAGACAATAACGTTGGGATAGTGAACATGTTTTTAAGGGGGGTGGGATGTGATATCCCATTTTTAGAACCCCTTTGAAAATAATACTATTTAAGACATAAAGTATTTTTGAGTCGATGTTGAGGCATGTGACTCCAGAGCATAAGAATGTTTTTGTCCTGATGTTATTATTTGATGTTGAGTTGGTGACTCTGGATCACCAAATGTGGAAAGAATAAAAGTGTTTTTAAATTGATATTGAGTTGAAGAAACTTTGGAGCATCAAATTATATTAATAAAATTAATATCTCGCATTATATTCTAAACTTCTTGAGTGGAATCTATTTAAAAGAGGGAGGAAGTACACTAGGAGGGGTATGACCTATTAATTAAATACATAAAAATAAATAATGATGCAAAATAATAAAGCAAGGAAAAATATTCATTAATGAAATATTAAATAAAATTAAATAATAAAAATAAACCATAACTACTTGAAAATAAAAGAACTATAAAAAGAGAGAAATAAGGGAAAAAGAGGACATTTTTTCCTAGAAAGAGAGAGAGAGACCTGGATACTGAACAAAAATCTTATTCATAAAAGAAAAGTTTTGAAAAGAGTGAACATTACAGCGGTAATGTTGTACCTCAAATTTTCACTTTTAGCCTGAAATGCTTCATCACCATGAGAAGTAAAGGTTATGATGCTCCCTAGGTGTGTTACGACCCATGGTCTTATGGTTTACCTAGTCCCTAGAAAAGTTTGTGAAGGTCCCTTGACATTTGGAGGTCGAAGAACTACTTTGACAAACCCTACTTTGAGTCTTTATGGAGAGTGTCACTCCCTTCGTATTGGCCAAGGAGTGAAAATTTCATCTTTGTTGCTCATTGCATGGCTCTAGGGGAGTGAAAATTGCAACATTTTTTCTCTGTGCTCAGTGTTAGTCGAATCAAATCCTGTTATAGCCTCTTTCCCTTGATTTTTGGGCCAAGATTCGAGCATGATATTGGGTGGATCAGCCTATCCTCTAAGTTTTCATCCATTTCCATTCATGGACCTAGTCTTCCTTGATCTTCCTTATTATCCCTTGATCCAAATCTTTCTCTCAAGTGGTTTGGCATCTCCATCCTATAAGAAGGATCTCATACCTTGGCTCACACACATGGAAAGACCTTAGAGGGGTGGTCCTTATGATCTTAGGGTGGTAAAAGGGATTTTGATAGAGAGCTTAGAGAAGATGCTACTAGTGAAAGAGTAGGTATAATCATGTCATGTAGTTGTTCCCTTTAGCTTTTCTAATGAATGAAATTGGCATGTTCTCCCAAATTGTGTTTCTTATGTTGAATGCATGTATTTTTTTAGTTGTTAGTGAATAGATTTAGTTTGATACACTTTTGCTTGGAAGGTTTTTTTCTTTTCCCTTTGTTTGTAGGATCATCAACTTGGATCCTCAAGCTAAGCATTGGATCAACAAGGAGCAGTGAGGAAAACCTTCAGGGATGAGGTAGAGCATCTACCCTTCTCATCCTTCTTATGCATATAATTGCTTAGATTTGCTTGTGTATAGACTAAATCTAGGAGAAGGTAGCAACCATTTTTTTTTTTTGTCATGGGTTAGGTGTTTAGGGAACCTACTTTTTCCCAAGAGGAATCCTACTTATCCGTAAGGAGGATTTTCTAACACAGTAATGGTTCCTAGATCACTTGAGGGTTCAGTTGTATGCATTTGAGCACTCATTACACCATGAAAGAAACATGGTTAGTTCTGGAAAGGGATTGAAATTATAAGGTTTATAGAGAGATGGTAAAAAACCTTGTGACTAATCTGTAGGAGTTTAAAAGAGATAGAAAAAAAATCCCTAGTTATCCTAACCTAGTGTGCTTGGTCTGGCTAGGGGGTGAACTACAAAATGAGCAGTAGAATGTTCATGGTCTATGGCTGGGAGGAAATTGGAAGTCACTCAAGTAATTTGGAATTCAAAGTCTGACAATTTTTTCTATCTTAAATATCCTATATTTTTACTTTTGGTTATTTATTTGATTCTTATGAGTATAATGCAGTGAGTGAATTTAATAATGTTCCTTTTATTGATCTCCTAGAAAGATTAGATAGGTGACTATAAAACCCTAACAATTGTACAGTTGTTATTAATGGATTTTTTATACATATTGAATATTTCTTGAAAGGATTTTGATCAATATTTTTCATGAAAATAATTAGTAAGCTTTATGTAAATGTTTGCAAAAATTGCAGAGGTAGCTATTCCTCTTTTAAATATAATTATGTCTATTTAGTTTGTACTTAAATTTACATTTGTAATATGCATTAATGATATTATTGGTTTATTTCTATTGTTTATAAACTAACTCTACTTAACTTCGATTGAGAATTCGAAACCCTAGCTAAAACTGAGTGATGATATTTCATATTAGAACCCTAAATTATTAAACAAATATGTTACACAACATAGAAACTTAACAAGCAATATTATCATTATTCATAATTAGTATTATATAGTAATTAAATAAACTATTAATCCTTGTATCTTTAAGCTATAAATTAATATCAAATCCCATTAGGCATCTCGTTTTGTTGGATAGAGTTGGGATAGAAACCATGTGTTTTACCATAAATATTATTCTGTAGTGCCAAAAAAAAACACATAGTTTGAATTCCTTACTACATTACACACAGTTTGATTTCATAAAATAATACACAGGGTTCAGATATATATATAAATTCTGGATAGGTCGAATGATGCCCGAAGGGATCGAGACTAAAATTGTTTATAAATATATGAGCCGGTCATATAGAAGGCCACAGCTTGAACAAAAGACATAATAAAATAAAATCTATGTATTCAATAATCCTCCGACCAAAGGTCAAGTCCACAAGAGCCACAAGACTCTCACTTTTACATATGGTCTAATTTGCCATGAAAGTTTGTTGTAATAGCCATGAATTTTCGTCCATGTTGCAACAATTGGTGTTTCTTTTTTTTGTGGATATAGGGACGAATATTCCACGTCATGGCAATAGCAATGCTTCTTTGATGCCACGTGTCAAGAACACAACTTTTCTCATATCTGTGGAAAATACATCCTACCACAAAATTGCGTCTCTATATCGACGCACAACTCCTATAAATTTCCACACTGGCGCTGAATCTTCCACGAAACTTCGTCGCAATATACACGTATCCATTCACGATCTTTTGTGGCAGATTCAACACCTGCGTCGATGATTCTTTTATAGTCCCATGAAACATCATCTCTGTATCCATGCATGGATTCCCAAACTTTCATGGCAGGTTCAGCACCTGCGTGGAAGATATTTTATAGTTCCACGAAGCATCGTCGCAGTATCCACGTAAGGATTCACAAACGTTCGTGGCAGGTTCAGCAACTGCGTGGAAACATTCTCTATATCCTACATTGTTGTTCGTCGATATAGAGACGATACCTGGAAGTGTTAAAAAAAAATTAATGCAACGATATAGTCATCGATTTGCTTCAAATAGACTAAAATCACTTCTCATGAACTAGCTCTTACATCTACAATCAAATCCTTATCAATTATTCCTTTCAGATATGCAAACAAGTCTGCTTAATGATGGTTTCCAATTCTATCAAACTTCATCAAACACATAATCTTGCATTGTATTCCTTAAAGTAGTTACCAAGTCTTTATGATAAACAGTAACACAAATAATATTTGTTCAAGTAGTTTTCATACTTATCCCTTTTCAACAATCAATTCTTCAACTTCAAGTTTTGTCTTTTAATGGCACAAATTTTCAAACTCAAACTCAATTTGCTCACAAAGAATAGGCTCGGTCTTCAAGTTATAACTGATGTTCTCCCATAACACTATTCAAACTCAACTTCAATTTGGTCACAAAGAATATGCTCAGTCTTCAAGTGATAACACAAGTCCTTCAAATATGCTATCAATATGTTTCAATGCTTTGCAAATTGTTCTTCTTCAAGCTCATATTTCACATCCTTGTGTCCTTTGAATAATCACAAGGCTTAAACAACATTTTGCAATGTATGACCTCGGTCTTACAAAGAATTATACCTTAGCTCTATTCACTTCTTAAGAATGTCTATATGCTTATCTAATGGTATATATTTAGATGCTTAATAAAACTTTATCAGAGTCATTTATCATCAAACTTTTCATGAGCTTGTAAACAACAAACACAGTTCTAGATAGATATCTCAAGAACTTGAACTAAATGTATAAACATGAAGAATTGTAAGCCCTAGTCTTAAGCACATGTGGATAGAAGTTGAATCGTAAGCCCCAGTATCTTGCATTAAAGAAATGACATCATAAAGTTGTACTTTAAACCCCTACAAGGAAATAAGATCACAATTCTACTTGTCATGAATACCCTACTTGTCATGAATACCAATGGTTGAAAATATTTCTAAATAAACTTTGAAGTCAATTGATATAATCAATCTTACCTCTACCAAAGCCCTATTTACCAAGTCTCCTAGAAGCACACTAAGCATGTAGCAACAAACAATTATTTAAGTTACAACAAAGGAATCCAACCAAAATAAATTCTAACTTGTGCAGATATGAAAAAGGTGGGAAGCAACGCACCAAAAAGAATGCACAGAGAAGGCATGTGCAGGTTGAATGTAGAACCCCAAAACTACATCACGCCACAAGATAACAAACTGGCAAAATACTTAAGCTAGGGAACAATAGAAGAGCCCAACTTAGCTTCCATGTTAGAGGCCACCTGATCCAATGAATGCACCAACCCAACAAAAACCAAAACAAATAAAGATCCCAATTGCAAATTTTGATGAGCTGCATAAATTTTCACTCTCAAGTGCACTTTATGTAATAGGATTTGCCAAAAATACCATAGAACTATATAGGCACCACATGCAAACAATGCAATTACCATGCACTCAAATGGGAATATGTATTCACTTAAGACCAAACAACTTCAAACAAAGACAAATTACACAATTTTACATGTAGCACAACCAAGTTTACATCTCCCATGCAAATATTTCTGACTCGATACAACACTTCATGGAGATGGGATTTTCTCCATAATCTATTGCCGTCTTCTTATGTGACACATGAAACTTCTTTGCACTTGTTCTTACCCAGAATTTCATTTGATTTCATGCCACCTTCTATATATTTTCTAGCTACATATGCAATCACACACAAATCAACATCATCACGTGTTTTCCCACAGTGTCGATATCTCATTCTATGATCAGTTCTAGATGAATTCTCTCCACTATAATGGTTTAGTCTCAATTAAGGACTCCCAATTTCAGTGAATTTCCTGTCTGAAGGCCAAGGCATGATACAATTAGAGGAAGCCTTCTATCTTCGAACAGACCATCTTCCCTCAATTGGAAGCAAAGATTTAGTTCATTACCAGTGGGCACATTACTTGCAACCCCCCTCAAGTGACTCACTGCTAGAAGATTCCCTAAATGGAGATGATCCTAATTTCCTGTCAATGGAAAAGACCAGGTAATCAATTGGGTGTTGAGCGAGGAAGAATGGAGATCACTATCGCAAGTGAGACATTATCAAATTCTTGAGTTTTCCCAAGTTTTCTATGTTTTCCAACTCACCAATTTTTTTGAATTTTTAAGGTTTGAATTTATACTTGATGAGTTTTGTTGGTTTTCTCTCAATTTTTCTGATTTTCCAAGTTGATGACCCGTGCCAACTTTTTGCCAGTTTTTTGTTTTTCAACACTAATATCATCTATTTGTTTTGAAGTCCTTTTGTTAATTAGTATAAGCTACTTCGCAAAAAGTGGTGTGCACCTCTCTTCTTGAGCAACTAGGGTTTCATGTGGTGATTTTTGGTGTGTGAAGGCTTCTTAACTATCTTACGAGGCTTGTCTAAAGGAAGGTGCCAAAGTTGGAGTGTGCCACATTCCAACTTTGGGTTTCCCAATCGCCATCGAATCTCCAACTTTTGGTAACCACCATAATTTTGGTAGATTGCAATTTGTAAAAGACCACAATGCCCCGATTGTCCATAAAAGACCACAATTTGATATTAAATAAGTAGTGAATACTCAACTGTGTAGAATAAGTCGTGTAGGTGACTATTGATTTTGTCTCCTTCAAACTCCAAATGTACAACCAGTAAGTTCTTAACACAGGGTCTTTGGTAAATTCAAAACTGCCATATCAACAGATTATAATGAGTTACACTGACAAGCAAACTATAACGATAAACCAATGTTTAGTAACTTGTAATAAATTAAACATATATATCATATAACAAAAAGAGATATTTAGTTGAAGATACCAACCTCAGTGTGAAACCATTCTTGAAAATATACTAAGAAGTATTACTTTCAGAAAAGACTTCGTGTGCCTCGGAGAGGCCAGTCATCTCTAGGAACCAGCTGACCCTTCAAGAGGGTTTGTACAAATCAGAGAGAGAGAAATGACTGGATTTGATTAGTTCAATGAAGTCAACATAAACAAAGTTACAAAAATTATAAAATTCAACCAAGTCTCAGCAGAAGAGAAGTGATTATCACCACAACACAACTGATCGCAGGTGATCAAAGTCAACTTCTCTATAAGACCAAAAATTCAACAAGGTGGTATATAAAAAATGAAGGAGGGTAAATGACCGCATTAACCACAAGTCAAAGACAAGGTACCACAGGTCCAATAATATCTCAATCAAGGTGGAGAAGGTACATTAAACCAAAAATGAGATATGAAGTGTCGGTACAAATATAAACAATGGTCATAAAAAAAGAAAATACAAAAGATGGTTATAACATATGTGTGGGTATTAGAAGACCCATGACCCTTAGAACCAAGGGTAAGCTGATCCAAATGTGTCCAAACAACCATAGTACTCTATAAGTGCAAAAATTCAACAAGGTGGTTTTAAAAAAGTTACTCAAGGAGGTTAAATGACCCCATTAAACACCAGTGAAAGATAAGGTACCACAAGACCAATCATAGCTCAATCAAGGTGGGGAAGGTACAACCAGTCATATCTCTCTCACATGTACAGCCGTTCTATATAACCTGAAAGTTCATCATCACAGTATGAGGAAGGGTCGTGGGATGCCAAATAAAAATATCCCTCATTTCTCTCTATGCAGTCTTGAAAGCATCACATAACAGATAAGTACCTTGTACTATAGAAAATAAAAGCCACATGTGTTAACATAATTTAGATCTCTATCAACTTAAGGACTCCTTTGTGATCCTTGTGCTGAGGTTGGTTCTCGAGATGTAATGGGCAGTAATATTATAACATAATTTTCATCTCTTTTAGTAAAAGTTGATAAAATAAACATATTGATCATATAACAGTAAGAGAGGTATAGTTGAAGATCTCCACATTAACATTTAACCAAAAATCAGATCTGAAGTGTGGTACTATTTCTGAATAGTGCTAAAGCAACAGTAAAATATTTTACAACATAAATTTGATCTCTATCAACTTCAGCACTCCTCTATGGTCCCTGTGCTGAAGTTGGTCCTCAAGATGTATTGGGCAGTAATCAAATTATAAAGAGTGATGATCATTGAAGTCATGATGAACATATCTAATATATCATATATAAAGAGAATCAAATTTTCAGACTAATTTATCTATGTGCAGCACATATAGGAGTGATGATGTTTTAGAAAACAAAGAATTTGAATATTAAAATACAAAATAATTATAAACAAGCATACAATGACTTGTGATGACATTTAAATTTAAATTTCAAATTCTACAAAAATAAAAGATATAAATGGGAAAATTGCTAAGAGCATCACATAAAAGATAAGTACCCCCGTAACTAAACCAGATAAAAGTTATCTATGTTACATACTAACAATGTTTCATACTAACAACATCTATATCCATCAAAATACAAGTCATGAACTACTTTTTCGTTGATTTCTATTTTTTTGCATTGAAATAACTTGCGAGTACGGTATCACAATCATCAATTGGCGCAATATTTACTACGATATCTCCTATTATTGTTTGTGTTTCCATGCCCTCATTTGTGCCACTTCTTGTACGTCGTTGAGCAGGGTGTGGAGGCAGTTTTGTAGGGGTGTGAACTGTAACAATGGAAATGAGGTGCATATATATATGACGTTGAATTATTATTGAAATAAATATTTCATTATTTTGATTAAAATTACAATATTTCTCTTTACCAGTCTCTTTAGATGTGACAACTGGGGTGTTAATTGAAGGTATAGTTGCTTCCCCTTGCACTCCATGCTCCTAAGTTGCAAGGTCATCCATTGAAAGAAGAAAATTTATAAGTTTAGGTCAGGAAATATATACATCTAATACCAGTATACTTTTCTATTTCCAAAGCATACATACCGGAATGGACACTATGCTCCACACTATCATGGGAAATGTTCACCCCAACATCAACTTGTACTTGCTGAGTAGCACTAGATTCACTGCTGCGGTTGCATTGTTGCTTAAAAACAAACATAAATTTTTAGTAATGGGTTATATAATCAGAAGTACTGAATAGACTTTAATAGTATACTACAATTGGTGATATGCCTGCATTTGCGTCATTGGGGAGATTGGAGTCTGCCCCAAGATTTTCCGATGTTCAACCACACTTTTAAAACCAAACATGAAACCAAGCTTTAGGTCTTCGTCGGTGCCAGCAGCTTGGAACGTATTTCCCTACAATGCATGATAACACATTTTAAAATTTCCAGTATCAAAATCAGATACTTGTTCGGTACTGTTAAATAAATATTCCCGACAACTAATCATTTAATACTTACAATTCTTGCTTTTAGTTTTCTATAGCCACCCGGGCCTAGTCTATGTTGCACGTGCTTTTCCATTCTAGCCTTGGTTGCTTTGGAGGTTTCAGGTAGCCTGTATATGAAAATTTTCAAAAACCTTAGATATCAAAAATATTACTTAAAAGAAAAAAGAAAAAAACAATTGAGCTTATTTCAGTAAAAAGGTGATATATGTTGTACCTTGCTTTACCAGGCCGTGGTTGTTTTCCTTGTCTTTTTTGCAAGTTCTCCTTTGCATTATCTATCAGCGCCTTCCACTCTTTCTCAGGAACCATGGGAGGGCACTCATGCCTGAGGTCAGCTTGCAATATTTCCCTATATTGGGCCCTGGTATATTTCAAATTCTCACCGGCTAACCTTGCAACAACTTTCATGTTGAAAGTATTTCTGAACAAGTTGACCTTGTGGTCAATCAACTCATCTCTCTTAGTGCTATCTTGGCTATTCCACCGTGTGCGAATGGTGGGGCCAAATAGCTCGAAGGCTTTGTCATCCAAATTCCTGTAGAAGACATTGTTTCCTGCTCAAACATGTAATCCATTAATTTATAATAATTTCAACGTATGTCTATTTCAATTTCATGATTAAAATAAAAAAAATAATGGATAAATACTAGCAATTTTCTTGATCTTGATAGGAACAAAAGAGTCATCCACCAGAAAGGTGAGATATAGTTTTCCAGTGCTTTTAACTCATGCCGCACCAGGAAAAGATTCCTGGTTTTCTACAGTACATTCATCTCTAGAGTCATGTGGAGTCCTAGGCTCCCTCTCATCATGCTCCAGCATGGCATCATGCTCTCTCTCACCATGATCCGGCATGGCATCACGATCCGACATGGCATCATGCTCTCTCTCACTAGTGCCATCATCAATGGAACCGAGGCCAACTGCAAGAGTGGAAAAAAGCCTCATTGGTACATTGCTTTTTTTTGTTGAATTGGACCATCACTGCTACCTATACCTATCGTGGCAGGTTCTGTAGTCACGGGTTTTAAAAAATCCTACAAACAATAAACTTTACTTTATCAGATCACTTGGAATGATAAAAAACATAATATCAAATATGAAATCAGAACATATCTTAAAAACAATTGTGAAGATGCCACTTACCCCATAAGACTTTATAACCCCTTGCAGCTCTAGAATCTTTGCCTTGTTCTCCTGTGACAAGGGCCTTTGGCGAACCAAGGAAATCATTTCACAATTTTCCCTTTTTAAGGCTACTCTAAAAGTGCGCATTGGGTCAATGGAATAGAAAATCTCTTCCTCAAACCCCTCATCACCCAGAGCTGGTGCACGTGACTAAATTCATCAAACAATAAACTTAATTATGCAATATAATTTTAACATCATTCAAATATTGATATTGTAATGAAGATTAAGTTACTATTATGCACTAACATTTACCTGACTCGGTGTTATGACCGGTGAGTGTCCACGAGGAACCGTCACCGTGGAAGTAGCAGGTGCCTTTCCACAGTCCCAAATGAACCAGTAATCCGTCATAATGTCAGAAAAATGATCCAGTAATCCATCATAAGCTCAGAAAAATATGAATGTACTAAATCGAAACATTTACTTATTTTACTAAACAATTACCTGACGAGCCATAGAGTGTGACCTTCCACGGTCACCCTTGACCATGGAAGCAGTAGGTGCCTTTCCAATGGCGCCACACCGACACAATAAATCAATAAATAAATGTTTACCTCCGACTAAATAATTGTAACATAAAGAAAAATGAGATATTGCATTAATATTAATTTTTACCTCAAAAGTAGAAGATACATGTTCTACTCCATGGCCATGAGCAGACTCCTGCCACAATTTAATAAGCATGCTTTCATATGGAAATATTAACAATAAGCATGGAAAAAGCGAATGCTAACAGTGAAAATCAGAACATCTTGTTATTGTAGTCATATTTATTTACTATATTTAACATTTAACTGACGAGGCGTAGATGCCGACCTTCCACAATCACCCTGGACCATGGAAGAGGCATGTGCTTTTCCACTGCCACCAACCTAAAAAAAAATTCAGTAGTCAATAATTGCATCAAAAACAAAAATGAGATATTCATAGCAATGTAATTACCATGTAATCACATGGACATATTCATAATAAGCATGAATAAAGCAAATGGCAACAGTGGAAATCGAATGTTAACAGAAGAAAACCAAACATTTAGTTATTGTAGTCATGTTTGGTTACTACTTTTAGCATTTACCTAATGAGGCATATTTTCTGATGGTCCAGGGTTCCCCTGGACCGTGGAAGCCACATCTATTCTATTTAAGTTGTAATCGATCAACAACTCTTCACCTATAAATATTGTTTTTATTGCACATACAAATATACGATGATGTTCGCGTGCATCGAATTCGCAATTTGGTTGCTTATTTGTTGTCACTGGTCGTGTACTATTTATAAAGCCAACAACATTTCCGGACTCTTTTGGTCTCCCATCAATATACATAGTCGCCCCTTTGTTTTTATTTTTTTCGGCTATTTGAATATAATTCGCGACAACTCCGTATCTCTGCATACTTCGAGTATATTAGACCAAGATCAACCAGTTATTGTATCTGTATAGTGGTCCTACATACTCCATCAATTCGGTTACAGTGCCATAGCAGACCATTATTCCATCCATGGAAAATAGCCCCAATCCATGTAAGGATGAAGGAGCGATGCGATACATCCTCCCTTTGATGAGGAAATCTGTGTCCACTTGAGGTAGCATATTAGGTACCCATCATTGCACTAGATGTTTATACCTCAATGGCAAATCCATGTCTCCTATGCTCTCAACATCATAATTACACAACCCACCGTTGGCAATAAAATATTTCATGCGTCTATGGAATCTTTTCCTTATCTTTTCAGATCTAGTTGATATAAAACCTGTAGATCTAGTACAGCTTGTCTCACTTTCAACCTCTCCGAGTATATCTTCATCATCACTTAAGGAAGATAGATTAGAAAAATACCTATTTGGTGGTACCTACACTCCATAAAACAAGAATAAATAAGATGGTCCTTTCTCTATTCTTTGAAAGTAGACATTTACTTCCCTCAAATCTGAGGCTTAGGAGGGACATGCCTAACCCATTTACTTCTCCTTCCAACACTACTGGGCATATTATTGGCAGCCTACCCTCTTTCTTTGAATGGCATATTTCTAGCATCCTACCATTCATTTTTAAAATTTACATGCTGGTATTTTATGCTAATGCATATGAAAACTGTTTGTTAGTGAACTGTTTGGCAAAATCACTCAACTAAGAAACATTAATTGACTAGATTAGCTCAACAAACCATAACTACAACGAGATGGTCCACTCAGGAGTACATTGTAGCAGTGTTCATAAATGTTTCATGTCAATACATCTTAACCAAAAAATCTATAAAATACTACAACAGAGAACGCAAAATAAATCATCTAACTTAGGTGAAATATTACACCTTAGACATGTTGCAAATTTCAAATCCATGCAAATTGGCACTCAAAAGGCCATGAGAAATTTGATTTTCAAAGACTATTTTTAGACATTATGTGTATATTGATTTTCAGACTATATTGTTTTTTTTTTTTTTTAAATAAATAAATTTCAATCAATAATGAGTGTATCCATCAACCAAGTAGGAGGACCAAACCAGAAAAATGTCAACCTGAGAGCAGTCCCTAGTCGGTCACTCATGTGTTGAAGAAAATTCAACACTACCAGTTAGCTCAATGTTCTAATACAATTTTCAATGACATGTAATGTAAGATAAACACATTAATCACAAAAAGGGGGTAACACACAACATCAAGAGAACTAGGCCAAATGTAGACAAGGAAAAAATATTGGTTTCAAGAAGCTTTTGAACATTGGTTTTTTACTCTGTAAGCCTTGGAATCCCTTATGGTTCAATTCTCTACAATAATGTGGTTCTTGATAATGCTTGGGTACCATAGGACTTGGCGAGCCCCTCTCATTAGTATTTCAATCCCCCCCCACGGGATTTAATAACGCTGTAATTAATAGAATAGGTTGCACACTCCTAAGACTGGAACTACCTACAAATGTATTTCTCTTGCTTGCTTTTACTTGGGGAATTTGTTAGATACTATAGCTATCATAGGACAGGCAGTTATAGTGCTTGTTATCAAAAGTTGATCAAGAAGAACTGGATGTTAGGCTTGTCTTCCTTCCATGGGAGCAATTAGACCTGCATTTTGTTGTGTAACCCATCTTTTTTTTTTTTTAAATCATCAAAATATAAGCGTTTCAGTTTTAAAAAAAGCTGCAAAACAAGTTGTCGGTGGGTTTTCTAATGAAAAATAGTTTCCCGTAATAGCTACCAGAATGTACTTTCAAATTCAATTCACGATTCTAAAGTGTGATGTTTCCTTTTTATTAGTTGTAAAATGAATTTTGGGCATCCCATGCCAACTGTGGACAATGGAAGGCAATGAACATGCTTTATACCTCACATCTGGGCAGTTCCAGGCCCTATAATGACAAGCTACAACAGTAATTAAACATATATGGGTAATGTTATGAACATTAGTAGACACGTTTCACCTTCTACCTCATTATTTAGTTTTGGGCCAATTTTGTGGATGTGAGGTAGTTTTGAGTGCAAATTAAGACTATCCATGTATTCTTACAACATGAGACGCTTGCAAAATATGAGGTATGGAAAGGCTAAGAGAAGAACTAATGGGTTTGTTGAGTGGAGTTTGGACCTCATAGCAATGGTAAACCTCCAATGTTTCATGCTATAGAATTGGATAACATCAGCTATTGAGGACTTTAAATTGATTGTACCAAGGCTGATTTCCTCTCGAATGTTATTTATTTATTTATCTATGCCTCCAAATAACTAAAAGATATGCCAAATAAGGGGAGCACTCTAGTCTCCCAAGCAAGCAAACAACCGAAGGATGCCACCTCAGCACCTCATAGTCAAAATCATATAGGTCTTTGATATTACCATTAGGATAAATAATTAAATAACAACATTAGGGACCAATGTGTTAGTTGCAATTAAATGTGTGGGGAAGGTTATGTAAGACCCTTAAACAACCCTTACACACCACACATGCTTGATGCAAATATTCAAATCATTGACAATTTAAGCCTTAACTTAAGTGAAATCAACGAGAGATATAAGTGTTGGAAACAACCAAACCATGACTAACCATTATGGAAAACATCTTAAAGTTATTATGACTTTCAATAGTAAGATCTCAAAGTTTTTATGACTTTCCTTACAATCTTCATGACAATCTGAATGGAGAGGCCCCACTCATAGCCAAATACTTTTGAGATATTTACAAATCATCGGAGTATGGTGGACCACACATTTCTCGATAGGTGTTGTCTTCATTGCACCATGCCTTTGAATAAATAGACCTCTGAACTACATGTCTATTATGATGCATGTGGATGTCTATGCAGGTTTTGAAAAGCCATGGTTGATTGTATTTAATGTAGTACCCAAGGATTTGATCCTCAGTAATCTTTGTCTGCAAAATATCTTTGGCCTTTTCAAGGGACTCTCCAACTACTTGTTTCAGATTATAAATAACATCTGGTGATAATGCTTTCAGGTTGATGCCAAATGACTGCCACCAGTGTCTCATCCAATCAGGGATGTAGAATGCAAGGTCCTCATAGATTTGAGGAATTTGAAGTCCAAACTTCAGCATGGTATAATATGTTCTATCTGTATTTTCTTTTCTCAAGAATTTCCACCATAATTCTCTATATTTTTCATAAGTGTGTGTAGTACTTGGAAACTGGAGACTAGTATCTTTATGTGGCCATGCTTCAAGAGAACGTATCCAGTTAATACAGTAGTATTGTTGGTCTGGTTTTAGCCTGGGGTAGTGTGTAGAGCCCTTTGATGAGATTAAGGTAAGATCATGGTATAGCTTTGTTAATGAATTGCTTGCATTGGTTGTTGTTCTTAGGGAGTTGTTGTAAATCATCTCTGGTACAATACTGAATCCCATAGGCATTCTTTTGAGTTGTGGCACTAGTATATTAAAAGTGTTAGATCCCTGTAAGTTAGCATCTAACACTTCAGTATGTCACAACTCCCACCTAGGTTTCTAGTCTTGCATATAATCCAACCACATGATATTATCATCAATAGTATATATTTTATGTTTTCCATTGGTCCAAGTAGAGGTTTCCATGTTTACTTCTGGGTTATGGGCCTCAGGCTCTCTTGCACCAGGCTAGCTTGTTTCAGGCCCGCTTGCTAAAAATTAGCAGCATTCTTCTGTGTCAAATATTCTCTTATTAGTAACCATTTTGAATCAAATATTCTCTTATTAGTCATTGACACATTAAAACACCTTAGATCTAAGCCTGAGGTGAATCAAGATTCAGAGTCAAATCACTGTGGATAGTACCTTGTAGTTGCAATCAAATGTATGGGGAATACTATACACACGGGAGCATCGTCTAAATACTATGTGAAGATGGTTGTGAAAGACAAGCTATGATTGATGCCTAGGAGGCCTGTTATGTGCTATAAATATGCACATTGTATCAAGTATTATTTCAACCAAGTAATATGAAGTGAGTCTCTCAAGAAAGAAAACAATCGAAGGGTAAAAGGAGATAATCTGAGCAGAGTTTTGCATTGTCAAGATGTCTCAGCAGATGCAAGGGGGTGATTTTAAATAGGCGAATGAAGAGGTGAGAGTGAATAGGGAGCAGGGTAGGCAGGACTGGGAATTACCACACCGTCACTATGGTGAATTAATGAGAGACCTAGAGTAGGTGGTTCCCTGAACAATCTAACATAGAGGTAATTTACAAGCCGGTGAAACTGATGTGTGTATGTTTTTAATAACATTTCCCGTCATAATCTCTAGAAGGAAATGAACACAAGTGCATATTTTCTATCAAAAGGAATACAATTTACATCTTACTCAAGTTTTCTTATGGAATCTATTGATGGTGTTCAAAGCAGTGATATCCAGAGCACTTTCAGGGCTAAAAGTTGAAATTCAAGACCTCATTTGAAGCAATCACATTAATATCGCCAATTAAAACAACTATCATATCCAAAATCTACGTATAAATCCAAATACATCAATCAACAACAAGCATTCCATGTATATTGGTTTAGTTATAAAATCAAAACAACCCAATTAACAAATGAAATCAACAACACCTAATTTGAACCCATAAAATGCAGAAATTTGACTCAATAGAGGAGGGTTTCAAAATCCCAAAGGAACACGCACAATGAAGGAGGTCATGAACCAAGAGCTGGTTGCAGGGGGTGGAATATCTATGAGGGAATGCTTGCGCAAAACCCTCCCATCTCAACGCCAAAATTTATGTCCCTACTTGCAAACAAGTTTATTAAAAAGGGTTCCACATACTCACATTCCAATGCATAATTTACCACAACATTCATAATCAATTCAGGATTGGACATATCTCCAACACAGATATCGATAGTTGGTAGAGGACGAAAAACCCTATCTCAGCAACCAACACAAGCAACCATTTAGGGTCTACCAATACTAGCTCTATCTCCAACATTTTTTTTAGACAAATTTGAGTTCCATTACTGCAAGTCTGGTGAATTAGAATCCACTTACGGTTGCAATTTAGGGTCTGCGGGGATTTGCACAAATGGACAGAGCACACGAAACCAACTTCAACCCCCCTCGTAGCAATTGCACGGTGAGAGTTGCAAGAGGAAATGGAATTGCAGCTGGTTGCATGCACTAGCTGGTGCAATCGAATGAGAGCAACAGAGTGTTTTCGTTAAGCTCGACAGAGACAGTTAGCAAATGACCAAAACTAATCACATCAAACCCGAAACCCTACCAAAGCATAACGAGTAACAAAGGACCACACATAACCTGTAAAAATACTCATTTCCATATTGAATTTACCACAGCATTCATAATCAATTCATGATTGGACATATCTCCAACACAAATATCAATAGTTGGCAGAGGACGAAAAACCCTATCTCAGCAATCAACACAAGCAACCATTTAGGGTCTACCAATACTACCTCTATCTCCAGCATTGTTTTTTTAACAAATTTGAGTTCCATTACTGTAAGTCTGGTAAATTAGAATCCACTTTCAGTTGCCATTGAGGGTCTGTGGGGATTTGCAAAAACGGTCGGAGCACACGAAACAAAGTTAAACCCCTCTCGTAGCAATTGCACGGTGAGAATTGCAAGAGGAAATGCAATTGTAGCAGGTTGCAAGCACTAGCTGGTGCGGTCAAATGTCAAAAGCAAAAGAGCGTTTCACAGTTAGCAAATGACCAAAATGAATCACATCAAACCCATGGACATAACATATGTTTTTGTTTTTGTTTTTAACCGTCGACAATGTTAAAGGTTGTCAAATATATGACATTTGTTATAACATAACAATGTTAGATAGGTTATCAAATATATGACATTTGTAACATAGGTTTTTTATTTTGTTTTATATAACAATTTTTTTTTATATAACAATTTTATCAATAAAAATACTAATTAAAAATTAAAAATAACGATACTAATTAAAAATTAAAAGCTAGCATACTAATTACCATACCCATAGGAATTTCAATATATGGATAGAGAGCAATTAGGATGCAGTCAATCACAACGATTGGGATGTTTAGACCATTGACATGTAGAGATTGAAGAATGATATAGTACTAGATGAACTAAAAGTGTACAATTTGATTCCGATGAAGTGGATCCAAGTGTCGACATATTTGCAAAAGACATCATCAGACGATGCAAGATCTAGTTCTCACGAAACAAAAGTGGTTGGTTGATTAAGAGGACTTACAAGTAGTGATGAACGATCAACATTAAGATTAAAACTAGCTTAGAAAGACAAACAAGGATAGAACCCCTTTCAAAATAAGTTTTTTATGTTTCCAATGAGTCTAGTAGAGTTCTAATATGAAATAACCCAAAAAATAACACATAAATCTTATAACACAATTTTGTATCTTGCTCAATCGACACATGTTCGATTCAAACCATTAACACTACAACCTCTAGGAACACCCACGCTACTGCACATGTAGAACATAATTAGATTAGAAAACTACTTTTCAAATATAACCAAGTTAATCAACAAAATGAACATATGTTGAGTGCATTTAATTTAACCTAAAAACATTGCATACCTCTACTTTTCAACAATTAAATATCATTCATATTCTTCTTCATCCAACTCAACATCTGTATCAGGATCTGGTTCTGAATAGATATTGATGAAAGGATCATTCACATCTTCATCAGCATCAAAGTCATCTTTGCTAATATAGTCATCCTCATCGTCAATGATATCATCGTCTGATACATTTGCGTGATCATCCTCTTCAACTTCTTCATCTAACAGATCGACTGCAGCTTGATCTAAATCATCATCATCCTCTTCTTCTTCGTGATTGTCTTCATCATCTAGTACATGATTATACTTTACTGGTCTTCCTCTTGGATCGTATTGAACAATGTATGACCAACCTGCTTTACCTGGCACCTCGGAGTAGTATACTTGCTCACATTGACTTGGAAGAACATAAGGCTCTATACCCGGTTCAAATGCCCTTGTCTTAACCATGGTAAATCCATTAGCATGCTCAATAACAGTTCTTTTAGGATCACGTTCATGCATCCATAACCTGTACCACTTCACCTCAAACAAAACTATTTTAAAGGAATTAAAATCACACTCAACAATGTCCTCCAAATGCCAATAGTACCTATTCTCGGTTTCTTCTGGATGTCTATCACTTCTGGAGGAAACATTGGTGACCTTAAATACTACAGTTATCCCACAACCCAAGGTTTTCCTGTTATCATCCAACTTTTTGATACGAAATTTACGACCATTACAAAACATAGCCTTGTGGTGTTTGAGCTGCAACATTGACAACAGGTTAAAAATACATTGTGAATTAATAAACATCATATAGGAGTTAGTAAATATATTTGAAAACTTAAACAAACAAAATGTAATAATTGGAAAAATGGATTGAAGTAACTAGAAAAAATGTGGGTAAAAAAATTACTTGCCTTTTTATATTTTACACCATAGGCTAAATCAACTTCCCTTTGCAACGTAAGGTTAGGAATTTGATGTCGAAGATGATGAGATGTTTTAATCATGTTACTGACCCCTTCCCATGATAACCTACCGAGGAATTCTTCACTTTCTTTTATCCAATGCTCTATCCAATCAAGGTTGTTTTCAATGTATAAATGTAAATCATCCCACACTCGACCAACTATAGGATAAAAAAACAATTCAATTTAATATTTAATTAGATCATCATTAAAGGAACATAGTTTAATATAGTTGAAAATGCATAATTATTAAAAAGAGTTAAAAACAGTATGATAATAAAAAATTGGAAAGAATAAATGTGTAACATATTAATTCAACAATGTATAATAATAATTACTTTTCACAGTCCTAAATGTAACTCTCCCCAGTAGGACCTCCCCTTCAAATTTGTTGATGGAGTCGAGATGCCGAATGCGAGGCACATTCATATTTTCTGCTAATTTAGGTAGATATTCACTAATGTACACCATGCATTGATATACCATATATCCTTCAACCATAGAACCCTCGGGGCATGCTCTTTGTCTAACAAAATCCTTCAGTGACTTCAATTGCCTCTCCACCATCCACATCGACCTTGTGTGTATTGGTCCACATAATTCAATCTCCTCAACTTGGTGTATGAGGTAGTGTTCTCGTGCATTGAAAAATGCTGGAAGTAGATACTGTTGGAATTCACACATTAGTCGGGGAATTTCTCTCTTCCAGTGCCTTATATCTTCTTTATGGATTTCTTTTGATGAAAGCCCCCTACAAATGATGCAATAAAACAATATGTCAAGGCATATATAATATTTGCCGGAAAAACATAATATATGTCAATAAGTTCTGCTATAGACCACAGACCAAGTACATTTTCGGAGTAAAACATTACTTACCTCATGTATTTTCCAAGAACATAAGTAATATGTTTTATGTTGCTGTCAAAGTCATCTGCAAGAGATAAAGGTAGAACATACTGTATCAAAAAACCGTTAATTATTAATATTTATTTCTAAATAAGAGAATAGAATTAATAAAATAGTGCATACCGATAATGAAATATATTATAGACTAATGATTACCTTAATGAATGTATGCCAATCATGTGTTTAACCCCTGCAAAATCACCTTTTTTCGTCAAGATATTATTTATGTTTGACGAAAAACCCGTCGGAAACCTGATATTTTTTATGACCTCTCTCACAATATTGCTCTGTTTCTCCGTCAAGCACCAAGGAAGACTAATATTCTATTCACGGTCATCACCATTATAATTAATGATCACACTTTGCAATGCATGATTAGATTCTTGGATGTCACTACAAATCTTTCCAATTTTTTCTTTGTCAGTCCTTCCATCTAATATTTTCCATAACATTTCTGTTATGTTCTTGCCGATATGCATTGTGTCAAACAAATGAACTATTTGCAGGTGCTCGTAGTATGACAACCTACTGAATTGGATCGGGTAAATTTTGATTCCTTGTGTGCCTTAACGACATTCATGAAACATCAATACATAATCAAATTAAAACCAATTAATCAACAATGGTATAACATATCGCGTTGAACATAATTCAATACAAAAAAAATGGCATACCTTGACGGTTTCTATTATATTCCACCTTCCATAGGTGAGGTGTCATTCTTCGTGGTTCTTTTCCATTCTCTTCTTTACCGTTAAATTTTTGTTTGTCTGTAGTTCGATAACTATGGTTCTTAGGAAGAAAGTGCCTATACTCATCGAACACTTCCTTTGCTAAACTCCTTGAATGGCGAGATTTTATCCTGGGACCGCAAAATGGACATGCATATTTACCCTTGGTTTGAATACCTACAAGATATATGAGTTGGTGTAGCAAATTAGCATTACAATTTAAAATAATGCATGATATTATCAACAGATATATAAAATATTAAGGAACAAAAGAAAGTAACAACAATATACCACAAAAATGTGTTAACCCAGGAGCATCATGAATTGTAAATGCAAGTATTCCATGGAATTGAAATCATCTTTCCCTGATTGGTCTAGAAATATCATACATAGTGACACCAGCCCATAACTTCAGCAACTCATCGATAAGAGGTTCAAGATATACGTTCATATCTTTAACCTGGTACTTGCCTAATCAATGAAAGACATAATTATCATGCATGAAACAAATCAATGAAATATTTATTGATCAAACTTTCAATTAAAAAAAACCTATTAATTAAATACCTGGAACAATCATTGCCAACATTGTGTGCTCTCTCTTGATCAACATCCAAGGAGGAAGGTTATTGTTTATAACAAAAACAGGCCACACTGAGTAGGTAGAACGAAGCTCTCCAAATGGATTGACACCATCAGCTGCCAAAGAAAGTTTAACATTACGAGGATCTTCTTTAAAAATTGGCCACTTTTCTTCGATGTAACTGAATGCAGAACCATCTGTAGGAAGTCGAAGAACATCTTCGCAACTTCTATTCTTTTTATGGAAATCCATAAACTGTGCTATACTTTTACACCTGAACAACCACTGGAAACGTGGATTATCGGAATATAACGAAGAACTTTTTGAGGCACCTTTTTAGTCACTTTATCGGTTCGATACCTACTTGTTTGACATTGTGGGCATTCATTTTCTAATGCATATTGTCCATAGTATATGATATGATCATTAGGACATGCATCAATAGCTTGATACTCCATACCAAATGCTTTCATAATGACATATATCCCTCGATATGTGCGTGGTAAAATATTTGAAGTTGGTAATAGAAATTCACCTAACAATCTACAAAATTCAAAAGAATAAATCAATGAAAACAATATTAATCATCAATATCGCTTCCAAACTTTACACATTAGATTACAATAGCAACAATATAGGAAAAAAGTCAACCCTTTCTATATATAGATATTGTGAACATACAGACAAAAATAAAAATAAAACAAATTACATACCTTAGTATCTGTGTCATACAGGTGTTTGATAATCCATTCAAAACCTTCAAGTTCACTAACAACAATATAGCAGATAAAAGATTTGTTTTTGAGCCTTCATAACGAGGTTGACATGACTTCCTATCATCACTATCATCCTAGTTGTCCTCATCCATTGGAGTAAATGTGTCTTGGATCAATCTATGTATCTCATCTTCCTGATTTGTGTCACTAATGTTATCTACATCCATTATATCATCAGAAATAACTACTTGATCATCTTCAATATTCTGATGTAGAAGTTTGTCAGGCTGTACTGAATGAGTATTTCTGCTAGTACTTGGCAAATAACTCTCTGGAACGCGACATTTTGGGGGCATTGTCTATAAATTTACAAACAACATAGAAAAATTAGTTTGTATAGAACATATAGTAAAAAAATAAGACATTTTACTAAAATTCATGCAGACATGATGAATATTACAGTGAATATATTAAAAATTGAACCCCAAAAATAGTCTTACCAGGGGACGATATTCATAACCCCCTTCGGCGTGCCCCTTCTCCCTACAATGTATTTCAGTTGTTTCTATTAAAAGTCTTCTTTTTTGCAAGCCCCTGCAATCAAAGCAAGTACAATAACATTTTCCATCTCCTCTCGCCTCTAATGCAACTCTAAACTGAGCAAGCTTCCTTGCATTTTCATTCATAGTGAAAAATCCTTGTAGTGGCCGTACAAGTAATTGTCTTACCTACACCATACAAAACAATAATTTGTCAATTACATTAGATATTATAAGTACATTTCTGAATATAGTATATTATAATCCAATATTTTCTATATTTATAAAGAAAAACATGAAGACTAAAGTTAATATGAATGGAAAGATGGTAAGTTGGTTGTGAGAAAGTCAATTGAGAATGGTTGGTTACTAAAACAAATGGTAAACGTCAAATGTTAAGGAACCAAAAATATTGGGAAATTGATAACTACTTGTATAGTATGAAGACCTCATCTAGTTTGACCACCAAAGAGGGTAGCCTCTTAGCTAATATTGTAGTTATAATCCCTAGCTTAGTAGGACACATCAATGTGGTACGCATTAGAACTAGGAGAAGAGATTATGTCACTTAGAGTGTTTCATAACTTAGGATGACAAAGAGAATTGGTATAAAGAGAATGGATTCAAGTGGCCTAACTTGGAGATGTAGTATTTGAACAAGAACCCTTATGCGTTATAGATTTTTATCTTGTAGATGAAATAGGGATGGGCTATTTGTGAACTCTCGTGAATATGTTTTCATAAGCTTCTTGAAGATGTTGCATAGCTTAAGAAGCATCACAAACTTTTTATAACAAAAAAAAGCATCACAAACAAAATATTAATCACAAGCAAGAAAAGTACCACTTAATTTAATTTAAAAAAATGGATTTAGTACTAGAATGAATGTTATTTACCATGAAAATCAACTTGTTACCCTAAAATATTTAACTACAATCTAGATTTGACAAAGTGATGCAATTCTTAAGATAGAAGTATGTTGGACTTAAAATAGCATTTCCATGAATTTCCTTGCCACAACCGTTTTATAATGAACTTTTGTGGGTAGAAAGGCAAAAAAGCAAGTTAACATGACCTAAGCCAAAAAAAACAAGTTCTTGAAAAAATATAGCAAGTTAAATGAAAATGATAGCAAGTTCTTGAAAAAAATATTAGAAAGGCAAAAAAAAAATTAACATGACCTAAGCCTCATTACTTATAAACAATATTAAAATCTAACCCTTATAAAAATATAGACAAAACATTACACATTACTAACCTTGCAAGTTCAATATTAGACCTATCCAGAATATCCAAGCTCATAAAATCACCCCGCAAGTCCAAAATCCGTGCTCAATGTGCCGCAAGAAAAGAAAATGTGAAAATTATGGTGAGAGTGTGTAGTTTATATAGCTCGACTTTCGTCCCTGTTTCCACGAAAAGTGAAACCTAAATAATTCGTCGATATAGGGACGAATGTTCGTGGAACTTTAAAAAACATGGATATTGCCACATTTTTTCCGCCCTGAAAAAAATAAATTAAAAAATCATTTTTTTGACCCACGAATGTTGGAAACGTGGAAAAATTTCGTGGAACAATTCGCCCATATGTAGTAGTGTCTGCATCTAAGTTTAACATTAGCAATATATCTCCATAACGAATACATATAGGAAATCAAAGGATTCAAATAGACATATAAACAAGATTATCACTTGAAACGTTGAATATTATTAACTCTAAAAGGGAATATAAAATGCACTAAACTATGCGATTTATTTCCATTCAATGACTATAGATTTGATCTATGATTAATGTATACAGTAATCCAAACAAAAGGCCAAGGATGGAACCCTTCAAGGGAAAGCACACTTTCATTTCTCAGTAATGACAATAGATTAATAAACATAGTATACATGAAAACAAACAAAGGCTTCCAAGCCAATTTTTAATACCAAAACATTAACAATTGTTAATGTACAAATTAATTCTACAAATGCAAATAAATAGTTACAGCATCACCATAAAAACAGTGTGCTATTAACATCTCAGAAGTGAGGTAAGGAACTGTAAGTTCCATACACCAAGCCATGTATAGGCTAAGACAAAAAGATTTCTAGTAATAATCTTCTATCCATATCGATGGAATGAGGTGATCTCACCCCTTCACTATGAAATTTGGAAACAAGGACTTGGAACAAAAGGAGCGCTGCTTCATATCAACAAAAAGATTTCTAGTAATCATCTTCTATCCATATCGATGGAATGAGTTGATCTCACCCCTTCACTATGAAATTTGGAAAACAAGGACTTGGAACAAAAGGAGCGCTTCTTCATATCAACAAAATAGGGTTCATACCCTCCTCTCCAAGAAACACCAGGCCACAAGAAAGTGCATGCTTACCTGAATATATACACATTGGTCTTCCTTTCCCTAAGGGATTCCATAACACGAACACCGAAGATTGTATATAATTGAGAAACCAATACCTTGGGTCAACAACAAGGTGACAAGTCGTCTCCAATCCTACTCGAACCTTGAGTGGAAATAGAAGAGGATTTAGGGCATATAGAAATGATGAGTTATCCATAAGTAATATTACTAATAACTATGTAGGAAATATAGGACTAGCTATAACCTCTGGATTTATGTTCATATTAAAAAAAATGAATACTCCACCAAGTAAGCATAATTCAATGGGGAAGCTGGAGTAGAGATCGGCTCTCTCCTCCTCCCTCCAAATGAGATTGAAATAATAACAAGTGAAAACCCTAACTAAAACTAAATAGGAGAAGATAGAGGTCCTTATCGAGGCTTTAACTACATCGTCAGTACATAGAGATGTGGCAAGTTCTAGGGTGAGGATGTCCCTTGAAGTTTAATGTTGCCAACGATTCCTTCCCTTGTGACATTGGCATACTACAACAATAATTAATGTGGTATTTGATAGATATGAGGATCTTGATCCTCATGGAGTTTAATGAAATTATTTAAATACATACTACCTTATTCCAAGCTTGGAATGAATGTAATAATTTAGACAATAGACTATATGCTTGACAACCATATAATATGGTATTAGATAGCATAGAAAGCATGTTTATAAATATTTAAGTCTTATATATAATAGCTTGGAAATGAATTGAATATTAAGAGTAAGTCTAAATTAAAGTTGCTCACCATAGTATGATCTTAGACCATGATCTAGGAATAACAAGTCATTTTATGAACTCGGTGGCACGATGAAGACAATACGAGCAACCTGCAAGAGATGATAAATGAAATGATATTATCTACATGCTAAGTAAGCCTCGACTTTATGTCGTATTCCTAGTATTATCGATTAGAAGGTCTAATACAAGAATCTCAAAAGAACAAAATTGACAATTTTCTATAAATAGGCAAACAAGATAACAATCTTGTATAAACAATAAATGGACAGGCAAAGAGAAAATGTTGATTGTATCGGTTCTACCAATAATTTATGATAAGACAAATAGTTATTTTCATGACATAGATAACTATCAAATCATGTGCAAAGGTTTTATTTTCAAAATAATTGTTTACAATAAAATCTTCTCAATGAGACAATGACAATCTAATATTAAAAAAAAAAATGTTGTAATTTTGGGACATGACAGAGAAAGGGAACAGATTCTTCATTATATCATTTAGAAAGCTATCTATATTATTTCTATCAAAGACCAAGTGATTTTATATTTGATAATTTTCCTCTATGGGTTCACGATGCATGGCAAGATTGAGGGTTATAATTGAAGGTCTGTGATTTGAATCAAGCTCATGGTCATTTAAGATCTCAAAATTTATTATTTCATTGTATAGAGGAATATAGAAAAAGACATAATCAACCACACTGCTTCCAAGACCATGAATGCAAGTAATCCTATTTAAATTTTGCCACTTCTTTAGGACATTGCATATTATAATATCTTGAGCACTACAACGCTTGACTAGCTCTGAGCCGAGCATATTTTTTCCTAGATCTACAGAGCTTCTAATATACCAACTAGCTAAATCAAGGTCTTTGCCAAATGAGAGAGGATTAGGTTTGGATTAGTTTCTTATCAGAATAGCTTCGTTTCTTTAGGTTCGAGCATTGAAATCTCCCATTAACATGATATCTCCAACATTTCCGAGGTTAGAAATATCTTTCTCTAAGCCATTAGAGGGACATTTATCTAAATTGCATTTATTAAAAAAGTTAGAATTAATAAGGGAGAAATAGCATATTGCTATGTAGGTTTTTATAGCATTGATGTTATGATTTCCATCCAAATATATTGATTGGAAGGGTCTTTCTTATAAAGTCTATCACTGGGAGAAATGTGTTTTTTATGTAGCAAGCTATGCCTCCAATCCCTCTATAAGAGGATTGCTTATTCCATGTCGAGCAAAGGACAAGACCATCTATGTTAGGGACCTTAGATTCTTCGTGCTCCCAAGTTTCAATGTGTAATATAATATCAATGGTTGGAATATGTAATGATGACTTAATGCATTAATTTTTAAGGAAATAATGTCCACTCTTATGTAAAAGAGTCATCCCACATGTATTATGTAATAATTTACTCTTGTTACCATTTATTATAAAAAGAGGTGAAATTACATTTATCCCACATATAAAAGCTGCGATGTAATTCCTCCTTATCTCTTGGTATATAATGAAAGACATCTAATGATCTTCTTGTAGACACACTGTGTGTTGTTGTAAAATATGGAATGTGATGAGTGGGAGTTCTCTATAGTAATATTCGAGATTATTGACGAATAGTAAGAAGACAACCTTTCTGTGGATGTTTACCCATTTTTGGTTTTACCACGTATTTTGGTGTTTTCTTTTTCTCTTTTATCCTTGTTCTTGCTATTTGATTATTTGTTGTTGTAGCAATAGGAGGCTAAGCTAGTTATGTTTTTCATGTTATGTATTGTTATATGTTATTTACATATTCTCATATTCTAACATGGTAACAGAGTAGGTTGCTAAACACTACCTCCCTCAATAAATTTTTTTACAACAACATTTTCTTCATTTTTTGTTGGGAACCTCCTTATCTTGTTTTTGCATTCAGATCCAGTAGCCATCATGGCTTCTATTTAGATATGAGCATTTTTTTTATGCAAGTTTGAGTTTTTTTCCCTCAAACTCTAACCCTTGTTTCATAGGTTTTCCTCATTTTTGTTCAAATTCTTAAAATCATGACCTTTCTATTGTCTCCAGAATGCAGAAATCAGCTGAGATCGACTATTGGTTCATTAAAATTGGCCTCTGTTTTCTTAGATTTGAATTAATTTTCCTAATATTGACTTAGAGCTTTTAATTTTTCTAAACCCTAAAGTTTTATTTGGCCTTTTTAGGTATGGTAAATTCTAAGCATGTTCTTTTACCAAACCTAGTCTTATCTTCCAAAGTTGATATCTTTTGATCCAAGAGTCAATTTGCAGTGAATTTTTTTGTTGGGAGCAGTTTTTGGAGGCCTTTATAATGAGACTACACACTCGCAAATCCAAGGAGGTACAAACTTTACATCTTACATTTTTATGTTGTACATGCATATTTTTGGTTGTTTGGGTGCAATTTCTTCTATATAAGGTCAAATTTATCTGTTGTGAAGGGAGATCTGGAGGTTTGAGGGGTGAATTTGCTTACTTGAGGGTGGGTTTCTATAATTGAAGGGATATTTTTTGTTGTTGGAAGGATTTTATTCTACCTTCTTGTTTTGCAATTTCTCAGCCTGAGGGCATTTTTCGGTTGATTGGTAGCCTGATCTGTCTAATTAGGGGGATAATTTATCCTGTTGGGATTTTTTTCTATCTTTTTTTTCTTGCTCCACGTAGTCTGTACAGCCATGTTTTTCTTGCAGCGAGTGCCATGCAATCTGGCCATGTCAATTTCTTAAAGACTCTTCTCTCCATTCTCTATGTGTTTTAATCTGTGTGGTTTTATAATCCATGGGTTTAATTTTTGCTAGCCATGATACTTCTTTGCTATGCATGACACCCATGGTCTAGGGTTTGTTGTAAGCCATGGGTTTTCAATATAAGTTGTGGGTTTATATTTTTTTTTTGTAAGCAAGACATGGAACTTTCTATTAATCCAGAAAAGGAAGAGGTACATTATTCACTTTGATATACAAAAACATCCCACCACAAGGATATACCAGAATGTAAAACTTTGCTTGTAGGCCCATATTGTCCCCAAAAAATTGGATGAGTCTACCTATAGAGTGATTTTGTAGCCTAATCATATCATCCTTCCTGGGAATAACTATAAGACAGCTTACAAAATTGACGAAAAGGACAACATTGGCATTATCTCTATAACTTGAAAGAAGGGGAACCTGATCTTTCTTTTGGTGGAGTTGCATCATTTTTAATGGTAATAGGGTTGTAACTAGAGGATCCGGGGATAGCTGAGAGCCGAATTTGCTTCACATTTAGGTGCTCTACCATAATGACCATGTTTATTTCCATTAATTTATTCAAGCTCCTTTGGTATTCAACCAAATTGATATTTTCCTTGGTGTCTACTAAGGTAGGGAAGACCTCAGTCAAAAGCCTGTGGGTGACAGATTTGAGCACCCATTGTAGAGCTCCAGAACGCTCATACAATGTTGTTCACAGCTAATTAATTCCCTCTGGGTTCTAAATCCAGTCCTCTAAATGACCATAGGAACCGTTAGTGAGCAAAGTGGAACTTTTTTGCACTAGAAACCAATTGACCCCCTCATTTCTTGCAACTTGCTCCTCTTCCCCAAGATTGGAGTGCAGATATTGAGGTCGAGGGATAAAATATATATTAATGAGGTGAGAAATATTGGTCAAGTTCGCGTTTAGCATAACTACATCACTATATAGGTCCTTTATAATCATCCAATGGTTGTTGTGGGTAGACATATCTTTTCTCTGGTCCTCCATAACGAGCCCGGGGGTAACTTTCCCAATCTAGAAAGAAACCAGAGTGCATTCAAAGAGAGATTTACTTGATTGAGTGTTTCTTAGGTCTATATCCCAACTAGAAATCCTACTGTGCTCCTCTCTCTAGTACAGACTTGAGAAATGCTGCCAAATATCAATTTCCTTTCAATCTATCCTAGTTCACAACTCTTAGGGAATGATATTCCTATAGGATTTGGGGGCTTCAATTGGTTCATCATCATGAACTGCTCATTAGCCCTTGCCACCCTGCATTTATTGGACCTCACTATGCAAACAAATTGTTACTAGAATGACAGGAATGCGAAGTTATATCTTCGCAATTGATAACCAGAATTAGAATGTAGGGCCTTATTTCCATATCCAATCTCTTATACTCATTTGTTTCCATAATTTCTCTCTCCATTATTGCCTCTAAGCTTTATGAGTGCATCATTACTCTGTACCTCTACCCCATCCTTCGCTCACTACCAAATCCTTCACCTATGTCTTCCATAAGGTAGTTAAGATTGAATTTAACCTATATTGATGGTTTGTATTTGTGCCATGTGCTCTACATGGGTATAGGTTTCCACATGTTGCAAATTATCCCTTCGACAAGTTTGAACAATCTACCTCATGATGGGTGATTTCTCCTCATGATATGTGTTTGACAGACAATCCACTCGAGCGGACGTGAGCCAGAACTCCCTAGCTCAATGTGAGTCTAGAACAAATAGAACAAACTACAAATGGATTTCCTAGATCTACTTAAGGATGAAGTACTAGATGTCTTACCTTTTACTTCGCAATCCTTTCTTCCGAATGTTGCTCCACGTCTCACGGTTGTCAGATCTCAGCTGCAAGACCTGTTAAGACACAAGAAACAACAAAAAACGAGTAAAGAGCATCTATACAATAAGAGATCTAAGTAAACAGTTAAGCTGGTAAACTACTCAATATCATCACACATTAACAATATTGGTGGAAAGAAAATTTGTATTACTATAAATAGGGAAATACATAGTAGAGACATAGAACTACAACCAAGGCTTAACGCTGCAGCCCTTCTCCATCCAAGCCATTTGCTATATCCTTCCAAGGAAGCTTGAGTCTCTCAAGGATGAGTAGAGATCTCTCAAGGATGATTTCACCAGCATGTAGACACTATAGACTTCCTCCATTTGGAGAGGGGTAGAGCTTCATTTATATAGGACTAAGTGGATAGGGTATGGATAGGGTAGGTTGAGATATGGTAGGAGAGAGATAGGGGATCCTTCCAAGAGGTTAGGAACTGAAGGCCAGCTCCTCCAACAGGTCAAGGATAGGGATCCAAGTTAGCAACCTTCGAGAATGAGCTCGAAGAAGCTATTTTTTCCATTTAACTGACTTCGTCGCACCCTGTAATGGAGCAAGGTGTGAAGTCGCAGGTTGCATGAGTGCAGCCTGCGACGACCTCTCAAAACCTAGTAGAGGCACAATGATGTCCCTTCCAGACAAATGACTTAGCCAATGGAACTTCAGGGATGTATACACTGAATCTAATGGTGGAAAGATTTTAGGTGTAACAGAATGCCCCCCAAAGCATGAAGCTATTGAAAGATTGGACAAGTGAAATGCTTTGACAGAAAGAATGGAAAAATGGACTTGTCGGATGAAGGATGCTGCTACAATACAAATAACTCTGAACTGACAATCTCATATGATGTGCAACATGGGTACCAACCAATACAATGTAGATCCATGGTAGTATTGACCGACTGAACACAATCATGGCTACTAGACACAAGCATAGATCCATGATGAGATGGTAACACAGCCATGACCAATACAAATGTGGATTTGTTTAATATGACTCAATACAAACTCCATCGCAACCTGGGTAAAACATGACTCCCCAGGGTCTTCAAGCTGAACCCGCAATGATATGAATCTATCCATGTGATTCCAAATGTCTTGACGTCGAACATGGTAGAAACCACTTGATTAGCGGTCATTGATGTATACCATTAACAAGTGCGAGGGAAATCACCATTAATGTCAATGATCCCCAAGGTATCACAGTACATATCATCAAGCGTGAATAAATGAGTTGAAGTCAAACGCAAGACGAAATATTTCGATCAAGAGTCCATGATGTAAACTCATGTCGAAAGTGAGGTAACCTGCCATTGAGGCATGTAGGGCCAAGGTACTTGGTTGGTCTCTAGATTCAATCCTTGGATGATGTGTTGAAGTCGACAAGGATGAATCCATCGAAGGAGGGCCATGATGAATACCCCATCATCAACATGAAACACGACAAAGGGTGTGTAGAGTGGATCGGATGGTACAGTGATATGCGAGAATGACTCAGAGTAGACCGACATGATTGAAGGTGTACTGACTACAAATAGATTAATAGTGAAAGTATTCTTGAACATGAGCATGGCATGACTTGGCAGTATTGACATGACAAGTATGACACAAATTCCTAATGCAACTGATGATGGAAGCTTTCTTTGAATGACTCAAAGGAGTAACAAGACTTAGGAAATAAGCGGAACTCAAGGACAAACAGATGATCCAAGTGCTGTATACAAATGCAGATGAGTGCCATGTTCAAGAACAACTAGGTACTTCCACTGATAAAGGCGTAATACAAAAGATTTCCTTTTTCCCCATCATGAACAATGAGTGCCTCATGTGTTTTTAACGAGCTTGATGAGGGTAACCAAATGCTCGGTATAGCTCATCTCATAGATGAGTCCAATCCCAAATATTTTTTGAACCTGGGATAGGAGGGGTTCATCCCATGGTAGGCCCTTCAATGTAAGAATTTAACGAGTCCATACAAGGTAAAATCAGTCGTCATTTCATGTTTAGAGAGTTTGAAAAGAACTAAAGAAGACTCCAATAGTCCTTTTTCGTAAATTTGTCCTCATCACCCAAAAAAGGGTAAAACAATGCGGGAGAGGACTCTTCCAGTCATGATTGGTTGGAGTATACCTTTTTCGTAACTAGTGCCCTCTTGTCCGAAAAAGGGGTAAACTATCACCAGGAAGATGGCCATTCAAATTCTTTTACAAGCGTGAACGCAACAAGTTTGCTTGGCAATCTTTTCATATTTTGAGATCATGAAAAGAGCTTAAAGACAGACTCTGGGGGGGTTCCTTTTCCGTAGGAGTTAAATGAGCTCGGAAAAGTGATAAATCGTAACTCAGTAACGTATTCTCATAGTTTCAAGAGCACGAGAAAGAACAAAGAGTAAGCTCATAATCATTAAATAATTACAATCGAATGAAATGAAAAGATAAACGAAAAAATAAACAGGGGGTTTTCATACCTGAGATGGTTGTTCCAATGCGAAAATGGCATAGAAAGACACTTCACAACTCCTACACACTAGGAAACTAGGTCAAATAGACAACCGAATGTTCAAATATAATAAAATCAATCCAAACCATAGAAAATGGCATAACGGCATCAAATATTTGAAAAAGGAATATTCCATTTTGTTTATAAATTGAAATAAAAACCAAATATAGTCACCATTGATCTATTTGCCAAATTTGGGAGGAGTAGTGCCATTTGGAGCCAAATCTTCACTTATTGATTCTGGGAGCTACAAGCAGCCATTTCACTCACCATCAGGAGTAGGTAACCCTAAACTTCAGCCAGCATGATTGTAGTGGTTTACATTTTTGAATTTTAGTCATTTTTTTGGGTTTTACCTTGATTTGGGAAGGGCCATTGCGCCCTCATCTCATCACAGATTTCCCTTTCAGGAAATGCAACAAGACTGAGTCGTTGCTATGGTATCACAACTGGACTACAATGACATCGCTTTGTTTGTAAAAACGGGGTGCGACGATGGCGACGTCCATCCCCAAACTTAAGCCAAGCTTAAAAGAAGGACTTTCAATGGTTGAAGCAAGTTCTAACATTGTTAAAATTATCTTATTGACAGGTTCCAAGCATCCAAAATGGTTTTGGAATGGCGAGAAAGGGAGCATGAAATAGATGACATGCATGCTGCAAATGATCCAGAATGTATAGAAGCATTGAGGAACTGTGGGCTCCTCAAGTTCTTTCTCAACCAGGGGATGAGATCCCAAATCCCACTATTGACTCATATGCTCCGATGCTGGGATGTTAGATCGATAGTGATCTCGTTCTTACTGGAACGGGTTCCCCTTTTGCGTCCTTAGGTACAACTGGAGGATAGGGATCCTAGAGATCCTCACATGGCTAGGTGGACCAATGTGATGGCCCGACATGGTGGGGTCCCCATTATTGGATACCCTCCTTGGAGGACCAGTTATTGATGGTGTAGGACTTCCCATACAGTGGTATGGACTTTAGAGATGACTCGGACTTGTCGCTGCTAAAGGGAGCAGCATGGGGAGACCTCGGTAAGAACAAATGACCCTTGTACTTTTTAAGTTTTGTGCATTTATGATTTTTTTTTGATATAGTGCTGACAGGTGAACAACATGTGTGTGCAGATGTGGGGCCTGTACGACCAGTAAGGACCTCTATTATTTCTAGGAGAGAGAGAAGAGAGGTCCCCAATATGGTCGACAGATTTGTTTGACGGAAAATCCACTCGAGCGGATCCGAGCCGGATCTCCCTAGCTCAGTGTGAGTCTAGAACAAATAGAACATACTACAAATGGATTTTCTAGATCTACTTAAGGATCAAGTACTAGATTTCTTACATTTTACTTTGCAATCCTTTCTCCTGAATGTTGCTCCACGTCCCGCGATTGTCAGATCTCAGCTGCAAAACCAGTTAAGACACAAGAAACAACACAAAATGAGTAAAGAGAATCTATACAATAAGAGATCTAAGTAAATAGTTAAGCAGGTAAACTACTCAATATCATCACACATTAACAATATTGGTGGAAAGCATTTGTATTACTGTAAATAGGGAGATACATAGTAGAGACATAGAACTACAACCAGGGCTTAACGCTGCAGCCCTTCTCCATCCAAGCCATTTGCTATATCCTTCCAAGGAAGCTTGAGTCTCTCAAGGATGAGTAGAGATCTCTCAAGGATGATTTCACCAGCATGTAGACACTATAGACTTCCTCCATTTGGAGAGGGGTAGAGCTTCATTTATATAGGACTAAGTGGATAGGGTATGGATAGGGTAGGTTGAGATATGGTAGGAGAGAGATAGGGGATCCTTCCAAGAGGTTAGGAACTGAAGGCCAGCTCCTCCAACAGGTCAAGGATAGGGATCCAAGTTAGCAACCTTCGAGAATGAGCTCGAAGAAGCTATTTTTTCCATTTAGCTGACTTCGTCGCACCCTGTAATGGAGCAAGGTGTGAAGTCGCAGGTTGCATGAGTGCAGCCTGCGACGACCTCTCAAAACCTAGCAGAGGCACAATGATGTCCCTTCCAGACAAATGACTTAGCCAATGGAACTTCAGGGATGTATACACTGAATCTAATGGTGGAAAGATTTTAGGTGTAACAGAATGCCCCCCAAAGCATGAATCTATTTAAAGATTGGACAAGTGAAATGCTTTGACAGAAAGAATGGAAAAATGGACTTGTCAGATGAAGGATGCTGCTACAATACAAATAACTCTGAACTGACAATCTCATATGATGTGCAACATGGGTACCAACCAATACAATGTAGATCCATGGTAGTATTGACCGACTGAACACAATCATGGCTACTAGACACAAGCATAGATCCATGATGAGATGGTAACACAGCCATGACCAATACAAATGTGGATTTGTTTAATATGACTCAATACAAACTCCATCGCAACCTGGGTAAAACATGACTCCCCGGGGTCTTCAAGCTGAACCCGCAATGATATGAATCTATCCATGTGATTCCAAATGTCTTGACGTCGAACATGGTAGAAACCACTTGATTAGCGGTCATTGATGTATACCATTAACAAGTGCGAGGGAAATCACCATTAATGTCAATGATCCCCAAGGTATCACAGTACATATCATCAAGCGTGAATAAATGAGTTGAAGTCAAACGCAAGACGAAATATTTCGATCAAGAGTCCATGATGTAAACTCATGTCGAAAGTGAGGTAACCTGCCATTGAGGCATGTAGGGCCAAGGTACTTGGTTGGTCTCTAGATTCAATCCTTGGATGATGTGTTGAAGTCGACAAGGATGAATCCATCGAAGGAGGGCCATGATGAATACCCCATCATCAACATGAAACACGACAAAGGGTGTGTAGAGTGGATCGGATGGTACAGTGATATGCGAGAATGACTCAGAGTAGACCGACATGATTGAAGGTGTACTGACTACAAATAGATTAATAGTGAAAGTATTCTTGAACATGAGCATGGCATGACTTGGCAGTATTGACATGACAAGTATGACACAAATTCCTAATGCAACTGATGATGGAAGCTTTCTTTGAATGACTCAAAGGAGTAACAAGACTTAGGAAATAAGCGGAACTCAAGGACAAACAGATGATCCAAGTGCTGTATACAAATGCAGATGAGTGCCATGTTCAAGAACAACTAGGTACTTCCACTGATAAAGGCGTAATACAAAAGATTTCCTTTTTCCCCATCATGAACAATGAGTGCCTCATGTGTTTTTAACGAGCTTGATGAGGGTAACCAAATGCTCGGTATAGCTCATCTCATAGATGAGTCCAATCCCAAATATTTTTTGAACCTGGGATAGGAGGGGTTCATCCCATGGTAGGCCCTTCAATGTAAGAATTTAACGAGTCCATACAAGGTAAAATCAGTCGTCATTTCATGTTTAGAGAGTTTGAAAAGAACTAAAGAAGACTCCAATAGTCCTTTTTCGTAAATTTGTCCTCATCACCCAAAAAAGGGTAAAACAATGCGGGAGAGGACTCTTCCAGTCATGATTGGTTGGAGTATACCTTTTTCGTAACTAGTGCCCTCTTGTCCGAAAAAGGGGTAAACTATCACCAGGAAGATGGCCATTCAAATTCTTTTACAAGCGTGAACGCAACAAGTTTGCTTGGCAATCTTTTCATATTTTGAGATCATGAAAAGAGCTTAAAGACAGACTCTGGGGGGGTTCCTTTTCCGTAGGAGTTAAATGAGCTCGGAAAAGTGATAAATCGTAACTCAGTAACGTATTCTCATAGTTTCAAGAGCACGAGAAAGAACAAAGAGTAAGCTCATAATCATTAAATAATTACAATCGAATGAAATGAAAAGATAAACGAAAAAATAAACAGGGGGTTTTCATACCTGAGATGGTTGTTCCAATGCGAAAATGGCATAGAAAGACACTTCACAACTCCTACACACTAGGAAACTAGGTCAAATAGACAACCGAATGTTCAAATATAATAAAATCAATCCAAACCATAGAAAATGGCATAACGGCATCAAATATTTGAAAAAGGAATATTCCATTTTGTTTATAAATTGAAATAAAAACCAAATATAGTCACCATTGATCTATTTGCCAAATTTGGGAGGAGTAGTGCCATTTGGAGCCAAATCTTCACTTATTGATTCTGGGAGCTACAAGCAGCCATTTCACTCACCATCAGGAGTAGGTAACCCTAAACTTCAGCCAGCATGATTGTAGTGGTTTACATTTTTGAATTTTAGTCATTTTTTTGGGTTTTACCTTGATTTGGGAAGGGCCATTGCGCCCTCATCTCATCACAGATTTCCCTTTCAGGAAATGCAACAAGACTGAGTCGTTGCTATGGTCTCACAACTGGACTACAATGACATCGCTTTGTTTGTAAAAACGGGGTGCGACGATGGCGACGTCCATCCCCAAACTTAAGCCAAGCTTAAAAGAAGGACTTTCAATGGTTGAAGCAAGTTCTAACATTGTTAAAATTATCTTATTGACAGGTTCCAAGCATCCAAAATGGTTTTGGAATGGCGAGAAAGGGAGCATGAAATAGATGACATGCATGCTGCAAATGATCCAGAATGTATAGAAGCATTGAGGAACTGTGGGCTCCTCAAGTTCTTTCTCAACCAGGGGATGAGATCCCAAATCCCACTATTGACTCATATGCTCCGATGCTGGGATGTTAGATCGATAGTGATCTCGTTCTTACTGGAACGGGTTCCCCTTTTGCGTCCTTAGGTACAACTGGAGGATAGGGATCCTAGAGATCCTCACATGGCTAGGTGGACCAATGTGATGGCTCGACATGGTGGGGTCCCCATTATTGGATACCCTCCTTAGAGGACCAGTTATTGATGGTGGAGGACTTCCCATACAGTGGTATGGACTTTAGAGATGACTCGGACTTGTCGCTGCTAAAGGGAGCAGCATGGGGAGACCTCGGTAAGAACAAATGACCCTTGTACTTTTTAAGTTTTGTGCATTTATGATTTTTTTTTGATATAGTGCTGACAGGTGAACAACATGTGTGTGCAGATGTGGGGCCTGTACGACCAGTAAGGACCTCTATTATTTCTAGGAGAGAGAGAAGAGAGGTCCCCAATATGGTCGACAGATTTGTTTGACGGACAATCCACTCGAGCGGATCCGAGCCGGATCTCCCTAGCTCAGTGTGAGTCTAGAACAAATAGAACATACTACAAATGGATTTTCTAGATCTACTTAAGGATCAAGTACTAGATTTCTTACATTTTACTTTGCAATCCTTTCTCCTGAATGTTGCTCCACGTCCCGCGATTGTCAGATCTCAGCTGCAAAACCAGTTAAGACACAAGAAACAACACAAAATGAGTAAAGAGAATCTATACAATAAGAGATCTAAGTAAATAGTTAAGCAGGTAAACTACTCAATATCATCACACATTAACAATATTGGTGGAAAGCATTTGTATTACTGTAAATAGGGAGATACATAGTAGAGACATAGAACTACAACCAAGGCTTAACGCTGCAGCCCTTCTCCATCCAAGCAAGCTTGAGTCTCTCAAGGATGAGTAGAGATCTCTCAAGGATGATTTCACCAACATGTAGACACTATAGACTTCCTCCATTTGGAGAGGGGTAGAGCTTCACTTATATAGGACTAAGTGGATAGAGTATGGATAGGGTAGGTTGAGATATGGTAGGAGAGAAATAGGGGATCCTTCCAAGAGGTTAGGAACCGAAGGCCAGATCCTCCAACAGGTCAAGGATAGGGATCCAAGTCAACAACCTTCGAAAATGAGCTCGAAGAAGTTATTTTTTCCATTTAACTGACTTCGTTGCACCTTGATGGATTGATAGTGATCTCGTTCTTACTGGAACGGGTTCCTCTTTCGTATCCTTAGGTACCACTAGAGGATAGGGATCCTAGAGATCCTCACATGGCTAGGTGGACCGATGTGATGGCCCAACATGGTGGGGGCCCCATTATTGGATACCCTCCTGACTTCTTCACTTGGCCAGAGCTCCAGTTACTAATGGTGGAGGACTTCCCATACAGTGGTACGGACTGTAGAGATAACCCAGACTTGCCGCTGCCAAAGGGAGCAGCATGGGGAGACCTCGGTAAGAACAAATGACCCTTGTACTTTTTAAGTTTTGTGCATTTATGAATTTTTTTTTTGATATAGTGCTGACAGGTGAACAACATGTGTGTGCAGATGTGGGGCCTGTACAACCAGTGGGGACCTCTCTTCTTGCTAGGAGAGAGAGAGGAGAGGGAGCAATTGTGGGTCAGGCTATGCACACTACCATCACAGAGACAGATAGAGTCTATGCCAGCCTGAGTGGGTTGACACTAGACGTTCCTGAGCCGACTGTAGATGAGGTGTCTCGGACCATGCAGGTACACACAGTTGGAGCTACTATGCGCTTCAACGTGTTGTTTCGTAGGGTTGTGAGAGCAGTCGACAGTTTCAAGACTCAGCAAGCTAGGGCTGCTATACCTCCTAGGTCTGTACAAGCCAGGCGATAGGCCATATGTTGTTACTGTGTGTGTACTGAGAGCTTAGAGGCCTTAGATTTTTTGTACTACTAAAAGATATGAGGCTTCAGATTTTGTAGAGACTCACTGAAATCCATTGTGCTTCAGAATTTTTGTACTAGCACTATCTTTTGAGATTGTATATATATACAGACATTCCGACAATTTATAAATTATGTGTTTCAAATGAGTGAATGATGTGGTCTTGCTTATGTGTTTGCTTATAAAATGAATTAATTACATGTTATGTCTACTTTTAACAATTCATGAATATGCTTATGTTTGTGCAATGTACCAATCTAAGATGAAGTTGGCCATAGAGTCGACAACTGTGTTAATGTCTTGTGGAATGTGCAGGTACTAAATGGACTTGAAGGACCTTTCCAGAAGACGGACTTGTCGGTATAGACGAAGAAAATGGGGGTGGTGGATGGTGTAAACTTGGTTAAGATGAGAGACCAATAGTTGAGAGTCCAAATCGATGATGACATGGTCCATACCCAAGGAAATGGCGTTAGTTAGGGTTCCAATGACTACTTGATATTCTACAACATTGTTGGTTGCGAAACCTAGACAAATTCTCACTGAGCTAATAAGCTCGCTGGTAGGTGAATAGAGAACCCAGGCTGACGAAGCAAGGTTGCATGTATGCCGATTGGCGTCGTCCGTGAATCCATAACAAGTTGCCATCTACACACACAGACAGAACATGGTATAAGAAATGAAACAAGACCTAAACACGAAAGAAATCAAAGCATCACACCACACAGAAAACACACATGCATGACATGTGCACTATATACAAAAGTACTCATGCATGAAAGACTCAAACATAGTACCTCTTTAGGTAGATCCCATTGTGGGGCTCACCCAAAGATATCCTATCATAGTCTTCAAGCTCATAAGCTCCCTTCTCTAAAACACGTCTCACTATGTAAGGTCCATGCCACATGGAATCAAACTTGCCCGCCCCCAACTTATCATGTTTTTAGTTGTATGTAAGGACCAAATCTCCTTCACTGTAAGTGTTGTAGATATTTCCCCCTACACATAGGTAGAAACTCTCTTAGGATAAAGCAGGATGCACTGACCCTATGCTAAGACAAAAAGGAAACAAATGCTACCTTGAGTTCCTGAACTAATCTTCACAACAAGATTAAATGCATTCAGAAGAGTTGAAAGACGTAACTCACCTTCCAATTCGACATTTGTCCCGCTTCTAGCTCTTGATCTCGAAGCTCCCATGTAGAACCTGTTGAAATCAAACAAAGGACAAGCATGCGATCATCCAAATACCTTGAAGCAAAGGTTAAGTTCAAATCTAAACTAGATACATTTCATATCAAAGATTTATACAATACACATGAAATGGGAAAAACAAGACAAGTTATCTTATATTACAAACTTGAAGAGTACTTACAAAGGTTGCTTGATATCCAAGCCAACCCTCCAGCTCCAAGTGCTTCCTCTAACTATCTCTACAGAAGTCTGAAGATCATAGGTTTGATGCCCTAAAATTCCTCTCCTTGGCCCATGGAAATCTTCTTCTTATAGCACATGGGAAAGTTAACCAACAAGAGAGAAGTGTGGATCTATGGAGGGTTTAGTGGATTAGGCCAGCTAAACAAAGAAGGAGTTAGGATCGAACCAAAGATGGTAATCCCAATAAAATATCCTCGAAGGTTGAGATCCCAAAATCCAAGGCAAAAAGGATAATTTTGGACTACCGCGCCCCTACCACTGAGCATAACGTGCTAGTACTGTGCCCCGGAGAAGGATCAACGCACGGTAGTTCTGACTACCACGTCCATGTAGATGTGCAGGGAGTGGTAGTGCTCACAAACAGGGCTAAGTTGGGTTGGCGGATGGTAGAAAAAGGTTTTTCTTTCAGTGTTCAGTCAATGTTTTTCACTCTGGATGTTCAGATGATCTTTAAGGGAAACTGTCGTTTAGGTCGCTAGTGCAAGGATGTGACACTAATACATAATGTGTAATATTGAGGTATAGCAGATGCCCCCTAAAGTGTGAGGTCAGAAGAGACTGATGGCCGAAAGACTTTACAAATATGGTTCGAAGATAGCATCGAGGGGAGCAATAAGGAGCTGAAACATAAACAAAATGTCAGATTCACCACCGAGTCAGGCATTCCCATGCTCGGAAACAAATGACTTAAAGCATGGCTGCCGACCAATACATTGCAGATCCATAAGTACTGAGATGATATAAATTGTAGAGAAATCATGGCTACTATGAACAAGCGTAGATCCATGAGACAATAATGGCACAGCCACGACCAATACATAAGTGGATCTGTGTGACAATACAGAAAAATCTCCATTGCAACCTGGACGTAATCAAAATACAAAAGGGTGTCCAAGATCTTCTACCCGATCGCAAACGATATGAATCTAGCCATGTGATTACAAGGTGTTGAAGTCAAACATGGTATAAACCATTTGATTACCAGTCAATGATGTGAACCGTTAACAAATGCGAGGGAAATCACCAATAATTACAATAATCCCCAAGGTATCTATAGTACATCTCAACGAAATGCGAATAAAGGAGTTGATGTCGAGCATCCAAGAGATAATTCAATCAGAGGTCAATGATGAAAACCTACTGTCGAACACGAGGAAACCTGCCTTTGAGGCATGTAGGTACCAAGGTACTATTGGTTAAATCCTAAGCCTAATTCCTGGATAGTGATTTGGTGTCGACAGGAATAGACTCGTCAAAGGTGGGCCATAATGATTCCCATATCATCGACACAAAATCGGAATGAAATATAGTATGGACCAATGAAACAGTAGAATATGTATTGACACAAAGGGAAGGTTTGATATGAAGTGGAGGTGGACTCAAGGTAATAACCCTTTGAACATATAACGGCATGAAACAGAGCTTGGGAGCAGGGACTACTTGAACAGATAGAACCAAAGGATGTGTGAACTCATAGCAATAATGAGGACGCATTATCATAATGATGACACTATCAGCAAGACTGACTACCCAAAACAGACAAGGTGAGGATGCATGCCATGTTCAAAGGTGACGACTCACAAGCTGCCAACAAGGTAAACTTGACTCATTTTCCCATTTTCCCCCAACATGATGGATGAGTACCTCTTTGTTGTTTTACGAGCTTGAGGAGGATAACAGATGCTCGGTATAGCTCATCTCATAGATGAGTCCAATCTCACATGTTTTTTGAACTTGAGAAAGGAGGGGTTCATCCCAAAGTGGGCCCTTCGATGTTGAATTTTAACGAGTCCAAGGAAGGAAAACTCGGTCGTCATTTCATGTTTAGAGAGTCTGAAAAGAACTAAAGAAGACTCCAACAGTCCTTTTTCGTAAGGTTAGCCTCATCGCTCGAAAAAGGTTAAAACAACGCGGGAGAGGACTCTTCCAGTCATGATTGGCTGGAGTATTTTTTTTTTGTAAGTAGTGCCCCCTAGTCCGAAAAAGGGGTCAACTATCACTAGGGAGACGATCATTCAAATCCTTTTACAAGCGTGAATGAATCAAGTTCGCTTGGCCATCTTTTCCTATTTTAGGAGTCTAAAAAGAGCTTAAAGAGGACTCCATGTACAACCTTGTCATGGTTGATGACCGAGTACGACAAAGGAAAAGTAAACTTGGCACAGTTCCTTTTTCGTAAATAGTCTAGCGAGGCCAGATAAAGTGATAAACCTATACTCGTTAGACACACCTTTTTACTCCAATTGTTTAACGAGCACGATAATGGTATCAAAAGCACTTGGAATATTTTTCATGTTTGGATCTAGAGCACGAAAAAGGAAAAGTAAGCTCAAACCACTTTTCATGTTTTAACCAGAGCACGAAAAAGGAAAAGTAAGCTCAAAAACCATCTTACTGTTTTTAACGAGCTTGAAGATAGGTTGGAAGAATGCTCATGATGTTTGCTTCATTTTTTAACGAGCTTGTAACAAAAAATGAACTATGCTCAGGATAATTTTCATGGTTTAATGACCTCGAAACCTAAAAAGGAAAGTATGCTTGAAAATGTTCCCAATGGTGGACTTCTTCCCGTCATGAAATCCAAAGGTTGGTACATGCCCCCAGCATGATTGCTAGAAGTAGGTGACTTATCTCCAACGTGGTGTGGAGAGGCGATTGAATTGACTTCAACGTAACTTCCAGAGGTTGAATACATGCGCCCAAGCTTCATTTCATTAGCTTAAGGTATAGGCGAGTGAAAAGAAGGTTCAGGTACTAAGTCTACGAGGAGACTCGAATCAAAGGAAAAGTATGTGTTTCATTTTTTTAACGATCTTGACACAGGATTAGAACTTTGCTCAGACTACTGGTTTCATTTTTTAATGAGCTTGAAGCCAAAGGTTCCCTCCCAACATGATGACCATAGGTTGGTAAATGCCCCTAGCATGATTGCTAACGGCTAAACTTGCCTCCCAAGCTTCGTTTCATCTAACTACTTCTCTTCCTTACCCAAAAATCCAGGCTACTAATCTGAATGTGTTCACTAGGGGGGTAGGGAGAACTAGGACCAAGTGACCTAGGCAGATGAAATGAAGGTTCAAATCTTAATTCTAGTGAGAGATTCGAACAAATGGAAGGGATATCTATTTCATTTTTACACAAGCTTGAAATAGACAATAGCAATGCTTTAAAGGGTCCTTTTTATTTTTTAATGAGCTTAAAACAGAAAGAAATTATGCTCGAAGGTAGTTTCATTTTTACGCAAGCTTGAAACCAAAACTAAACTATGCTTGGGATTGGTTTCATTTTTACACAAGCTCGAAACCAATGGTAAACTATGCTTGAGGGTTGGCTTCATTTTTTAATGAGCTTGAAACAAAGAATAAAATATGCTTGTGATAACCTATTTCATTTTTCAATGAGCTTGACACATAAAGGGAACTCTGCTCAAAATGATGGTTGGTTTAATTTTTACACAAGCTTAAAACCGAAAGTAATCTATGCTTGAAATGATGGTTGGTTTCATTTTTACACAAGCTTAAAACCAAAAGTAAACTATGCTTGAGAAAATCGTTTCATTTTTTAACGAGCTTGACACCAGAATAGAACTTTGCTCCAATGTCCCCCTCCTTAGGGGGAAGAAACCACTAAAACATGTGGAACATTTAGGGAAGTCTGGTGACTAGGAGTCATGCGATGAGTGGGCGTCATAAAGGAAAGCTGATTGATGGTCACAACATTCCCATGATGGGGAAAATACATCACTCGAAAGAGTGAGGACACTACAGCCTTCATTGCATAGACGTAATCACATCCAAGGAGTAGATTAAAATCTAAGGGACCTTGGATGACCATGACATCAATACAAACAGTTTTCCCTCCCAAAGTGATAGGTAACTAAGGAAGGGACCCTAAAGGTCTAGTAGGCCTTCTATTGAAAGCTAGTATCTGGTCAGTGACGGGCACAAGCCGAGGAGATCCTAAGGCTTTCCAAGCAGTTGAGGATAGAATACTAACAGAAGCTCCCTCATCCACTACGGTGCGAAATATTTCCTTATCGGAAACTCCTACAGATATCTAAAAAGGAACACTCGAAGGAAGATGAGATTCTGTTAGACCATTCCAATCAAAGGAAATAACCTCAGTACTTGGAGGGGGTCTCGCAGAAACGGATAGGGTTTCCCCTTACCGAGGACATTCTGAACTGATTAGGAAAACATCAGCGGTTTCCAATTCACTCTCGCTGGGAAGATAAGAACAAGACGAAGATTGTGTCAAGGTGATTGCTTCAGTCTGGACTTTCTTCAATGAAAGAGCGGGATCGAGTGGAGATGTCAGTGACTCGATCACTTCACTCTCGGAAGGGAGAGTGGGATCAATTGCAGATGAAGCTGAATTGAACACTTGGCCAACCAGCGGGGGGTTGAGGAACAACTTACTATCATTTGTTGGAAGCACCAGTTGAGAACTAGTAATATCTTCCAACTACCGTGAAGCTTCATCCATGCTTGGACAAAGGAAAGTACGGTGCATACCCTTGCATATCAAATAGGGATATAGGACTTTACCCTTCCGACCCTTCACCAAGGGGTCACTGGTTGAGGGAGTGTCATCGACATGATGGTCAGAGGTTGACAATACAAGTGGTTTGGGTTTTTTAGACCACACTTCGGATACACAAGAAAGATCATGGCAATCCTTGAGAAGGTGATCGCCCTTACAAAGTTTGCAAGGGAACTTGGGCTTACGAGGTGTTTTCATAGAATGAGTGCCATTAGGGGCAAACGGTTTACGCTTGGTCTCTTCCTTATCCTTCTTCTTCTTAACTTTCCTTTTCTTCTTCTTCTTATCCACATCTGTTATACATCAATATGGGTCAAAACAACTGTAGGATGCACGATTCAAAAATAGAACCCATTTCACTTAAAAATGCAAGCAAAACACTAGTGTTTACTCAAAGGGCCAACATGGATCAAAATCTAGAAAAGACCCAAAAATAACCAAACAAACCAAATAAAAACACTTTCCAGGAACTACCGCGGTCCTGCAGGAAACCAGGGAGCGGTACTGATAGAGTACTGTGGGCCTGAGGTAACCAGGGAGCGGTACTGATAGACTACCGCGCTCTAGATAGTGGTTAAGGCGCGGTACTACCGCTCTGTAGGTGGTTACGGGGGCGCGGTAGTGTGTGAACAGGAGGAAAGAGGCAGAAATTTGAGAAAAGATTTTGACTTTTCAAGGGTTTTCCAACCCAGAGGACTTACTAATCTGTAATAGAATTCTAATGCAGAGAACAGGGAAGTGAATGAGGGTGAAAGAACCCAATTCTTACAATCAATGAGTGAAAGCAAACTTCACAAGCAAAGAAAATGGATTCAGTCCCTAGCGGAGTCGCCAATTTTTGTTGTAGATATTTCTCCCTACGGATAGGTAGAAACTCTCTTAGGATAAAGCAGGATGCACTTACTCTATGCTAAGAAAAAAAGGAAACAAATGCTACCTTGAGTTCCTGAACTAATATTCACAACAAGATTAAATGCATTCAGAAGAGATGAAAGACGTAACTCACCTTCCAATTCGATGTTTGTCCCGCTTCTAGCTCTTGATCCCGAAGCTCCCATGTAGAACCTGTTGAAATCAAACAAAGGACAAGCATGCGATCTTCCAAATACCTTGAAGAAAAGGTTAAGTTCAAATCTAAATTAGATATATTTCATATCAAAGATTTATGCAATACACATGAAATGGGAAAAATAAGACAAGTTATCTTATATTACAAACTTGAAGAGTACTTACAAAGGTTGCTTGATATCCAAGCCAATCCTCCATGTCCAAGTGCTTCCTCTAGCTATCTCTGCAAAAGTCTGAAGATCATAGGTTTGATGCCCCAAAAGTCCTCTCCTTGGCCCATGGAAAGCTTCTCTCTTATAGCACATGGGAAGGTTAACCAACAAGAGAGAAGTGTGGATCTATGGAGGGTTTAGTGGATCAGGCTAGCTAAACAAAGAAGGAGTTAGGATCGAAACAAAAATGGTAATCCCAATAAAATCTCCTCGAAGGTTGAGATCCCAAAATCCAAGGCAAAAAGGCTAATTTTGGACTACCACGCCCCTACCACTGAGCATAATGCGGTAGTACTGCGCCCCAGAGAAGGATTAACGTGTGGTAGTTCTGACTACCATGCCCCTGTAGATGTGTAGGGAGCGGTAGTGCTCACAAACAGGACTAAGTTGGGTTGGCAGATGGCAGAAAAAGGTCTTGCTTTCAGTGTTCAGTCAGTGTTTTTCACTATGGATGTTTAGATGATCTTTAAGGGAAACTGTTGTTTAGGTCGCTAGTGCAAGGATGTGACACTAATACATAATGTGTAATATTGAGGTATAACAATAAGCGCGGGGTTCTACCGACTTGTCATACTGTGCTTTGATGCATTTCTTATGAGCCTTGTTGGCAAGAGCAACATCTCGGCGAGTTTCGTTGACTTTAGCTAGGTAGAGGAAACGTTCTTCCTCGGCATTAGTGTTTGGGAGAAGTTCGATGGCGAGCTTGAGAGATGGAATCTCACACTCTATAGGGAGGACTACCTCCAATCCATACACTAGTTGGAAAGGAGTAAATCTAGTGGCAGTTTTAACGGAATTCCTATAAGCCCAAAGTGTGGCTAAGAGCATATTATGCCAGTTGCACTTATGCATAACTACCATTCGTTGGACCATAATTTTCAAGACCTTGTTGATGGCCTCGACCTGTCCATTCGACTGTGGGTAGTATGGTGTTGGATTTTCATGGAGAAAACCCAATCTATCGCTCAACTCGTCAGCCATGTGGTTCGTAAAGTGAGAACCATGGACAGTAGCTATCGCTTGAGGAACTCCAAACCATGCTATTACAGGATTGAACATGAAGAGTGTGGCGGTATTGCCATCATTCATGTATGTAGGCATTGCCTCAGCCCACTTTGTAAAGCAGTCCACAGCTACAATGACATAACTATGCCCCCCAGTCGAGGTAGGCTTGCAATGCATGAAATCTATGCCCCATTTAGTGAAGGGGCCAACGGCAATGATCAAGTGTAACGGGGCAGGGTGGGTGCTCTTTTTTGTATGAGAGTGTTGACATGGAGGACATTTTTTTATGGCCTCGATACAATATTTGAAGATAGTAGGTCAATAATATCCTACGTGCAAAATCTTCTGGGATGTAGCCATCCCAGAGAGGTGACAGCCACATGCACCAGCGTGACAGTCATTTAGAACGTGTTCAGCCTCATCATGAGAGAGACAACGTTGGAGAATGGAATTGACACCATGACGGTAAAAGGTATCACTTATGATTAAGTAATACTTTGCATGGTGGTGTATGCGACAACGGTCATCACGAGACAGTTGAGGACTGAAATGTTGGGTTTGAAGATATAATGTAATATCTCCATACCATGGGTCAGACGAACTAATAAGAAACAATGACTCATTTGGAAAGGAGTCATTGGGATTAGACTCTTTATCAGTACGGGGGAGGTCACAGATGAGCTCGAAAAACACCAACGACTTTTTAGACTTGGCCTTTTCGAAAAGAAGATCAAATTCTTTCAGTATCACGATCCAACGTGAATACTTGCCCCTAGGCACCTAATGTGTCAAAATGTGGTAGATGGGGTTCGAATAAGCAATGATGGTGGTGGTGCGGAGAAAAATGTAATGTTGGAACTTCTACACGGCTACAATGACCACAAGAGCGAGTTTTTCAACATGTGAATACCAGGTTTCAGTGTCAATGAGACCTTTGCTGGCATAATATATCACATGTTCCTGGGTGTCCTGGTCTTCCTGAACCAAAACCATGGCGATAGTGGTGTCGGAAGCAGCAAGATATAGAATGTAATCTCAATAGTAATTCGGCGGTTGGAGCACGGGGGCATGCGTGATGGAATGATTCAAACTATCAAAACATTGTGGAGCGCAGTCGTCCCAAATGAATGGGACACCTTTCTTCATCAATCTCATGTAAGCCTACGTCTTTAGCGCGAAATTACAAATGAAGCGCTGTAAATAAGTCGCTCGTCCTTGTAGACTCTGAAGTTCTGTAATATTGGTTGGAGGTGGAAGAGCGACGATGGCTTCCACCTTCAAGGGATCAATGCAAATCCCATCTTTAGAGACAATAAATCCTAGGAGGCATCCAGACTCGACACAAAAAATACACTTATGAGGATTTAGATGGATATTGTACTGCCTGCATCTGAGGAAAACAACCGTCAGATGATCGAAGTGGAACTCATGCTGCTTCGAATGGGCAGGGAGATTGTCCAAGTAAGGTTCCACAAGTCCTTCAAATCATGGAAAGTGTACGACATGGCCTGCTGGAATGTGGCACCAGCATTTTTAAGGCCAAATGGAAGTTTGCAGTATGCAAACGTTCCCCAAGGATGAATGAAAGCAGTTGTGTGTTGGCCGGTGGGGTGAATCTCAATCTGGTTGTACCCAAAAAAACCATCCACAAATGAAAACATGATGCTTCCGACACAATTTTCGATAATCTGGTCGATAAAGCGAGTTGGGTAGTTGTCCTTGGGACAAGCTTTGTTGAGATCCTGATAATCCACATAGATGCCAATAGTACCCTGTTTTTTAGTAACAAGGACGATGTTAGAGACCCACTCTGTCAATGGTACAGGGTAAATGAAGCTGACCTTCAAGAGTTTCTCAATTTCTGCCTTGATTGTCGCAGTCTTCCGAGGGTGTACCAGTCGTAACTTTTGGCAGGCAGGTTTGATGTCGGGATAGGTTTTGATCTCATGCAAAACAATGGAGGAGTCTATCCCAGGCATCTCCTCGTAGGTCCAGGCAAATAAGTCTCGAAATCGCTTGAATAAGGCCGTAGCAGTAATGACTTCTTCATGGGAACACTTCTGGCCTAACTGAATGTGTTCCACTACACGAGGTTTAACGGAGATGTCAATCAAAGTAGTAGGTTCAATATTGGCTAAGTTGCCTTTAGAATTCGTTTGACATGCGAGTATCAAAGATTGAGAGCCAGAAAGGACATCCGGTGTAGAGATGGTGTGAATGTTGTTCTCTACAGTAGCCAAAATGGGAAGGGAAGACGAACGATGATGGAGGTCTTCCTACAGAGGATCATCTGCACTCATGATTTCCATAATGGACTCATCAGAATGGAAAGTCCATAGGAAGGGATTGGATGATATCTGCTACAGAGAACTAGAGGTGGAGGTCACGGCTAAGTGATCGTCCAGGGTTGACTTGATAGCCTTGTACATAAGTTCGACGGGTGACAAAGGCATAATGTATCCAATCAGGTGTGTGGTGGCTTCATCAGGCACAAACCATGAATCAGTGGAGTTGGGAATGAACGAAGTCTGCGAGAAGATCATGTTTACTGTGGCAACATGGTTGGGGGGATCCAGAGTAGGAAAAATTCCCATAAGGGATGAATCCTTAACAAGGTCAACCCCCACACTCTCATACTTCTATGAAGATTGTCCAATGGAAGGAACGTTATCACCTGGGTGAGAAGTGCTGTCAGGTGTGCAGAAATCCACTTGGTCGACTGTGACAATTCCGCCTTGATGGGGGAATTGCACTATGCGGAAGACTGATGAAGCAACCACATTCATGGCATAAAACCAATTACGACCAAGCAGAATGTTGTAATCTAATGGGGCAACGACTACTTTCACATTAATGGTTGTGGTCGTTCCCACCAAATCAACAGGTAAAGCTTGTAACAGCCCATGAGGTTGAAAGCCACATCCGTCAAATGCTCTGAAAGTGGTAGGAGAACGGTTCAAATCGGGAGAGCCAATGGCTCTCCAACATGAGATCGACATGACTGAGGTGGAGGTCCCCTCATCCAAAACGGAACGATGGATTGTCTTCCCAATGATGTTTGTGGCAACTTGAAATGCCAGCTGATGGGAGAGCCTCGGTTTGAAGTATTCCAGCTGGAACATAATGGTATTCGATGAATCCAGGTCAACTGCACCGATGACAGTGAGGAGAGATTTGCGCTGATTAGGATAGTTTTGCAAAACTTCTAGCATCGACATAGCTCAAGGAGCTTGTGCTAGGTCCTCTACAATGTTGTAGCTTTGACCAGCCTAAGCATTAGGATTGAAAACCGATTTTCTAATTGTGCTCTTGGGTGGACGCAATACTGACTCTAGAGAGGGCTTCTCTATGGTGAGAGGAGCAGTTGGTGCAGTGACTTCAGGCATCGAGGTGGAAGCTTTTTCAGTATTACTTCCAACAGGTTCTTTAGCTGGAATAGAGTCATACGAATGAGAATGGGTGTTCAAGTTGATGGTCTCATTGCGCACCATGAGAACATGTGCGGTGTTGGGTACTTCTCCTTGGGAAGAAGAAGTGTGAGCGATCGACCGCTGATTTCGAGCAAGGAAAGGATCGTTGAGAACTGCGGGTGTGGGTTTTCCCTTAAGAAACTTTTGAACTTCGTCTCTATGGGGGCACTCCTTAGAGAAATGGTCATCACCACACAGTAGACAAGGATACTTTAACTTCTTTTTCTGTTTGGTATCATCAGGGGCGCTCCTTTGTTCCTGCTGGGTGGAAGATTTCTTAGGTTTCCCCTTGTTCTTATTCTTACCACCAGAATTTTGAGGTGAAGTTGATGAAACAGAATTCACTTCTTCGGTGATAGCAGGAGTGGGTGATTTGGTGGTGCCGTGACTAGCCTGTGTTGGTGATGGGGAAGAACCCTGGGGGTTCGACGAACCAACGATTTGAGAAGAAAGCTGGGCAGTAAGGGATTTAATGATGCCATCAGTTTGGGTTCCCTTGGGTAGTTTCATGGGGTCATAAGTGTTATGAGGTGCATCAGGAACGATATCAAACAACGTGCCAAACTGAGCATAGACTAAGTCTAGCAAATGGGCATGTGTGATGGCTTGTTCTTCAGTGACAACACCGCCCATGGTACCATCTCGTGCTATGGTGGGTTGGAGATACTTCGTAAACCATTCTGCTAGGAGTTGATCTGGAATAGGAGCCTTAATGAGACATCGTCTCCTTCTCCACTCATGTATGTGATCTGATATGTGAGTGGCGGTATTCTGACAGAGCAAGGTTAAAAGATCTGTACCAATTTCGTACCATATGGGAAATCTGGAAGTGAGTCAAAAAGTTCATAGCAAGAGAACCAAAGTCAAGAAAATAATGTGGTGGTAATTCAATATACCACTTGGCCGCCGAACCGGTAAGAGTCCTTTGAAACAATCTAAGATGGATCGAGTCATCCATCAGGGAGTCGGACGAACACCATAAATGGTATGTCATCACATGATTTTTAGGATCTTCACCCGGCTTGCCATCAAATTTCGGGATATCAGACATAAGTTTCACCGGAAAAGGTGTCTAATTAGTTCCATGGTAAATAGGGTTGTTGGTCAAATGAGACAAGTCAAGTAGGTCCAAAGTAGCCAAAAAGGGAAGCTGTGGATTAGGCTGCGAGTACTGATAGTACGGATAAGGCTTATAAGGACCTCGCATTGATTGACCATAAGGTGTACCAAGAGGAAACTGGTCGTAGGGGTATGTGCCACCCAGACCAAATGGAAGTCCACCGCTATAATAAGGTGGTCCATCACCATAATAAGGTGGCCCATGACCATAAGGTGGTGGCCCACCTCCACTGTCGAGAGGGGGTGGGCCACCTCCAAATGGTGGTGGTCCGCTACCACTGCCAGGGTAGGATTGGCCTCCACCGCTTCCAGAATAGGATGGGCCTCCACCACCTCCGCCAGGAGGAGGTGGTGGTCCGCCACCGCCAGTGCCAGATGGGTAAGGGCCTCCTCCACCGCCTCCACCATAGTAGGGTGGTTGTCCACCACCACAACCACCAGGATAAGATGGCCCTCCACCTCCTCTTCCAGGATAGCATGGTCCTCCACCACCACCTCCAGGGGGTAGTGGGCCATGATGACCAGAATGAGGTGGACCATTGCCAGAAGGTAGGGTTCTTCCTCCTCCAGAATTATGTGGGGGCCCGCCGCCTCCAATAGGAGGTGGGGGTGGACCAAATGTGGGTGGAGATACTTGAGGGACTATGAGTGGGGGTCCATGTTGTAAAACGTTTTCCTATCCCCAAAGAGTGTAAGGATTAGGTATGGTACCCGTAGTGTGCATTTCCAGGATTATCTTGACCCGACACAGGGTTAAAATGACCTAGATACACTTGACTCGATGGAGGTTGGATTACATTGGATGGTCCCCCAACATGGGATAGTCCCGAAGTGGAAGGTTCGGCAGGTAGGGAAGTTCCAATGGAAGAACCGATAGGAACTCCGGCTGCGGTATTATGGTTTAGAGACGGCGATTTCCCCCCAGCAACAACTTGCTGACCACTAGCTAAGGGTTGACCCAACACTAGTTGTTCATTATCCGTCGTAGGTTTGACATTATCTGTAAAAAGGGTAGGGGGTAAAGAGTATCCTCCCCACGAGGGTTGGGGTTGGGGAGGAGCAGGTAACGTAACTGTGATGGTCACAGGCATGTTGGACTGTTGTTGTTCAATAGGTTGGGCAGTAGGAAGTACCGAATTGGTCTCCTGTCTAGGAGATACATGTGCAGGGATGGATGGTTGACCAGTTCCAGTAGTGGTCACGTGTTGCGTGGATGATTCCGGTGACTCGGAATATAAAGAGAGACCTGGGATTGGTCTGTAAGGGGGGTAATGATGGGTCTTCAAACCTTCATTGGAGACTTGAATTCCGACACCTCTCAACCATAGATCGAAAGTGAGACAATTGGCTATGGTAGTAGGCCAGGGGATCATCCGGAGTAGTCTCCCTGGGTGGGGGTGCAATGAAAAAATGGGCCACTGGGTGACCGATAGAAGATGTCCAATAAGCTACTAAAGGACCAGCAGCTGTTGTGGGGTCGTCCTGGGGTTGATTTATCCATTCCAACGATCCAGGCTCTCCTGAAGCGACAAGAGGTAAGTCTTATGAAGTGGGAATTTGTGCTTCTTCATCCAACGGGGGATGAGAGGCAGGTGAATCTGGAGGAGTATGAGGAAACAAAATTCCTCCGACATTCAAAGTGGGGTTTTCCACTTCATGTGACCCAGCCCTAACGTATGGATTCATCCTCACCCTCGAAATTACCTCCTGGTTAAGGGGATATTAGGGTGGCAAGTTTTGGATTCTACAGGACCTTCTCCAAGGAAAGTCAGCCAAAGTGACTGAAACAAAAATTTTCTCCTAAGGCAAGCTAAAAGAAAAGCAGACCAGACAAAACCCTACACAAACTAAGGCCACAAGCAAACTTATGTGATAAGAGTGGATTCAAAGTCTAGATCCTCACAGGGTTGTCAAGGCTTTGCAACTCGCGATATACCGTAGGGTCCAACAATATGACGTGACAAGGAGGATTGGGACCGTACCCTTGCCTGCATACCTAATTACCTAGACGGTATGTGCATAGTAGCTCCTCGAGTGATGTTCTCGGTGTATTGCTCCACCAAGACGGCCAAAAGGTTAACTAAGTTTGTCTCAGGAATCCTATTGGTGTCTCCCAATATACGCAAGGTACGTGGTAGCTCAAATCCATAGTGGTGTTGTCTAATGCACAACGGTTCAGCAAGAGACCTTCCGATATACTACCGAGTACGTGATACACCCTTTGATATACGCCAAGTACTCAAGGTGACTTGGTGGATACGTGAAAGAGCTCTATATACCGATAAGTACGTGGAAGACTACAATACCCCTGGGATGCAGTGCTGGAAAATAATGATAGCTTCCACGCTTAACGACGTCGGAACACATCTCTAACTTACACACAAGTTTCTAAATATTTTACCCTAGTTCTACCATTAATTTTATCTAGACGGTTAGGTGAATGCATGAGGTGAGTACATAATCGGAAACATAATGCACACCCCAACTACATGCAAAAAGTATGCTTTTCTTTCGATGAATGCTACCAATGGGAAGGAGAAATCTTATTTTTCTTTCCAACAAATTTACCAAAAATGATGCAATGCAACACAACCCCAAATCTACGAAAAATGATATTGAAATATTCTTTTCCTTTTCAACGAAACATAAAAACTTTTAGAACACTACTAAGCGAAATCAAAACATGTTTTTCTTTTTCTTTTGTCTTTTCAAAACGAAAATGATGTTAAGTAATGAAAACAGAGGATTTCTAGCAGAGTGTGCAAACTTTTCACTTTCACTACGATGGCCTAAAAGCATAAAAATCAAAAGATACAATTCAACTTTCCAAGCATGGGACTACTTTTGTAAAACTTGATGTCTATTCGAATTTTCCAAGAAAACGAGCAACTCATAATTCATGAAAAACACAAATAATGCAATTTTCTTTCAACTTTTCCCAAAGATTCATCAATGACACATTCCCATGCATATGCAATTCTTCAAATGATCTTGAAATATAATGGAAGCAAAGTACTTTGATCTTTCAATGAGTGCATCAAAATGACAATTTGATAACAACTATGCTTTTAAACACGAGTACTTGAATTGAAAAGATGACTTGTGGCACTCTAACAACTCAGAAAATTCTCAAGAGAAAGCAAGCACTCAATGAACTGAAAATACATTCGAACACTCAAAGTCAAACAATAACAAGTGGCACTAAAGCAAGCCAGACTCACAAATGAAATGCAAAATGAGGTCTGGAACTGATCCAATGCACTTGATCAGATCAGGCTAGGAGAGGAGGGAATGCAAAGGTGAAAAGGATGAAGGTGGGGAAGACCAAAGTATCCACCACTACCAAATCTCAGATTTGTCCCAAGTGGGAACCCAAAACAACTCCAACAAAACCAAACAACTCAATCACACAACGAAAAAGGGATCTCTGACTGGATCATATAGTGCAGAGGGATTCTGCATACAAACCACACTCAAAACAGAAGAGGAGAAAAGGTGCCTGTATGTCAAAAAGGGTATATCGGCACACTCTGTGCTTATACACAGTGCGACGTCGTGGTTCACCAATGCGGGGGGTGCGGCGGTGTTGCAGAAGCTGCAGAAGGATAGTGACAGGGTTGCGACGACAAGCCAGCAGACAAAGAACAGAGACCAAAAAATGACACTATGTCGCTCTGCGTATGTCACCCAGGTGCGACAGGCGAGATCTAAGTTCAAAAAGAGCCAAATCTCCAAGTGATGAGCAATAAACAAGTTTGGGAATGGGAATGCAGATCCAAAGGAAGTTGATCAGAGTCTTGAAAGTGAAGATCTGATGGTGAAACCAACTTAAGAAGCAAATGACAAATAAAAGGCTTGGCAAGAAATCAACTAAAAATATCATTCAACTTGACAACTAAAAAGCAATGTATTCCCCAGTATGGTCACCATATTTGTTTAACGGATAATCCACTCGAGCGGACACGAGCCGAATCTCCCTAGCTCAATGTGAGTCTAGAATGAATAGAATAGACTACAAATGTATTTCCTAGATCTACTTAGGGATCAAGTATTAGATGTCTTACCTTTTACTTCGCAGTCCTTTCTCCTGAATGTTGCTCCATGTCCTGTGGTCGTTAGATCTCAACTGCAAGACCTATTAAGACACAAGAAACAACACAAAACAAGTAAAGAGCATCTATACAATAAGAGATCTAAGTAAACAGTTAAGCAGGTAAACTACTCAATATCATCACACGTTAACAATATTGGTGGAAAGCATTTGTATTACTGTTAATAGGGAAATACATAGTAGATACATAGAACGACAACCAAGGCTTAATGTTGCATCCCTTCTCCATCCAATCCATTTGCCATATCCTTCCAAGGAAGCTTGAGTCTCTCAAGGATGAGTAGAGATCTCTCAAGGATGATTTCACCAGCATGTAGACACTATAGACTTCCTCCATTTGGAGAGGGGTAGAGCTTCACTTATATAGGACTAAGTGGATAGGGTAGGTTGAGATATGGTAGGATAGAGATAGGGGATCCTTCGAAGAGGTTAGGAACTGAATTCCATCTCCTCCAACCGGTCAGGGATAGGGATCCAAGTCTGCAACCTTCGAGAATGAGCTCGAAGAAGCTATTTTTTCCATTTAACTGACTTCATCGCACCCTATAATGGAGCAAGGCGCGACATCGCAGGTTGCATGAGTGCAGCCTGCGACGACCTCTCAAAACCTAGCAGAAGCACAATGATGTCCCTTCCAGACAAATGACTTAACCAATGGAACTTCAAGGATGTATACACTGAATCTAATGGTGGTAATATTTTAGGTGTAACAATATGGCTCAAGTTGAAGGGACCCTAATTCCCAAACATTCATCCTACGTGGGTGGCTGAGAGATATTTTGATGTCCTCTGTCAAAATTCGGTGGCATTCATGGATGAAAGCATCTCCATTCAAGATGGAATCCATGTCATTGATGATTCTTTCCCATAAGTATATCCCCTTGTTGGCCAGGTGGTATGATACTTTATTCGTTGTTCTTATTACATGGAGGGGGATTAGCACTGGAGTTTATTTTCCAAGAGCTTCCAACGTCCTTAGTTCATCATCCAATCACCAGTTGATGCTTAGATGTTTGATCGGATTTCCATTTTTTATCTTGCTTATGGTGTTGATGAGAATTTGTGAATCACCTTCCATAATTACATATCTGAAGTTATGAGTCCTAGCTATATTTACCTCTTTTGTCAGGGATTCCATTTCCATTTCATTGTTTCTATTGATGCCCATATAACTTGCATACACTCTTAAAATTATGCATGTGCTATCTATGAAGGATTCATCATACCCAGGTTTCCCTAGGTTTTCCTTAGATGCACCATCAGAGTTGATCTTCATAAAATTTGGGGGAGGAAAGCTCCAATTAGTAGAGATAGATATTCTAGGGGGAGATTCAATAGAAGAGACCATTAGGAGAATGATTCTCATGACCCAATATTTGAATATGAGAGCTTCCTAAGAATTGAAGTAATTTTCTCAGTCTAACACCCAAGTTTGTAACTTGATGGTTTCTTGGATATTGGTTTTGGATTTCCTCCAAATGATTACCAAAGTACTAGCTTTGTCTTTAAAAATCCTCTGGTTCCTTTCTTTCCAAACTTCCCACAACAAAAAAGTAGCGAATATGTTCGATATTCTATTGATCAGAGGATTGAAAAAGTTTGACACTTCCAATTGATCAAAGTGTTTTTGATGCTAGCTTGATATTTCTCTGGTACGAAAGAGAGTCATCTCTTTATCCTAGAGATCTATTACGAAGATGCATGTGTTGAAGAGGTGTTCCTTGTCTTCTCTAGTTTTGAGGTAGAGATTATAACATGAAGGACCTTCAAAGCCTCTTTTCTGTAGATTGTCCCATGTGAGGGTTTTGTTACGGACCAACAGCCAAAGAAAAGTGGCTACTTTGGGACAAATATTTTTCACCCATATTTGAGTCCAGATTGAGTCTTTTGGAATATTAGTATGTCCTTCTGCGATAGCATAACCCTCTCTGATGATGAAGCCTCATTTTTGTTGATATCCTCATCTCCACTTGTATTCATTGTTATTTACTTTTATTCTTTTATTTTGGAGCTCAATGTCAATGGAGAGAGATAGATCTAGAAGAGGTAGGAGGGGCCATATCTCCACTGGTAACCATTGCCTCCATTCACCATCCGCACTTTCTCTTTCCTAAAAGTGGCATACTTTGTAGAAGTTGAGCATTTCCAATGAATCCTAATTATTTTTATTGGGATTAAGTCAATGAAGACTCATGGCTTTCCACCATGAATCTTCCCAAGACAAAGATGTAGCTTTGTTCTAAATTTCCCCAAATTTTAGGTCCTAAATTAACTTGTAACTTGTCCATGCTAAGTTCTAGATTATTGACCCCTAGGTATGGTCATTGAAGCATATAAGACTTTGTGTGTCCCAATATGTATATTTTTATTACCATAGAATCCCCCAGGGTTCCTTATTATGTCTGATCCAATTCCGCCAAAGCTTGGATCCCATGAATTTGTTGATGGCTTTTGGGTCTCGTATTATACCAAGACCACCCTCCAACTTGTGTTTACAGACTTCCTCCTAACTAACTAAGGCCCATTTTCATTAATGATCATTAGTACCCCAAAGAAAGTTTCTTTGGAGGTTCCTAACTTTTTTGAGAATGATATTTGGAGCTGCGAGCACCGAAAAGAGATGGAGGGGCATAGCTTGAAGGACATGCTTAACCAGGGTGAGTCTACCAATAATATTGAGGGAGGGGATGAATACCATCTTGAGGGATGTTTATTGAGAAGAGATAAGATATCTTCCCAATTCTCCTACCGAAGAGGTTTATTTAGGAGAGAGGATCCTAAATACTTAGAGGTCAGATAGCATTTAGGAAATATTAGAAGTTGCGCGATGCACTGATGGACCAGCAGAGAAGTGTTGAAGAATAAAAGCTGGGATTTTTCCTGGTTGATGGTGGCTCCCGAGGATTCCCTGAAGCGATCCATAATATATTTTAATATTTGGGCTTCTTTGTACAATGGATAACCCATGAGAAGAGTGTCATCCACAAATTATTGGTGAGAATATGTAGTAGCATTACTATGAAGATTGAGACCTTTGATACAATGGGATTTGAGTTTGGCTTGAATAGTTTTTCCCAGACCTTCTGTCATAAGGATAAAAAGGAAAAGAGAGAGAGGATATCCCTATTGGATTCCTCTCGAGGGGGTGAAGGGAGTAGCAGGGGAGCCATTAATCATGATAGAAAAAAAGGACAAGGAGATGACAGAGAGAATCAAGTTTATCGAGGTCTGCTTGAAACTGAAAGCTTGAAGATTTTGGCTATGTAGTTCCAATTGAGTCTATCAAAATTGTTGGAGATGTCTAGTTTAATTAGCATCCTTGGTTTTTTAGTAGCTTTGAGGGAGTGGATAATATAATGGGAAATGATTATAGCATCTAGAATCTATTAACCCTCTACATAACCAGATTGTTCTGGGGAGATCAAAATGGGGAGAATTGGTTTAAGCCGATTTGCGATAAATTTCGTACTAATGTTGTATATGACATTGAAAATGGCTATGGGTCTGAACTTATCTAGGTATGAGGGGTTGATACCTTTTGGAATAAGGGTGAGAAAGGTAGCATTGAATCCAAAGAGAATACCATAGGTTTGACAAGTTTTCTACAATGTACCATACCCCCTCTTTAATGATATTCCAATAGGAATGAAATCAAACAGTACTGAACCCAGCCGACACAGGATATTTTCCATCTTGAATCGATTATGTGGCTCACTCTACTTCTTCCAACGTGATGTGCCTCATCAATCATGCATTGTGCTCCTCAGTAATGAGACAAGGTATATTCTCATCAATGTTGTTGGTGGCCTTAGAGTGATCCCCTGGAGATTTTGTAAGAAGACCTTTAAAGAAGGATTTTATCTCCTCGGTGATTTCCTTAGGATTTTGAAGGTTCTTTCCATGAATGTATTTAAGGGTCACAATTTCATTGTGCTGGTGACACTGAATCTTTGAATTGTGGAAGAACTTGGTGTTTTTCTCTCATTCTTTGAGCCATTTTACTCTTTATTTTTTACGCCATAGGATTTCCTCTCGCTTGAGCCTCTATTCTAACTTTTTGTTGACGAGTTCTTCTTGCTGACAAGTGGCCTCAATGCGACCTAAGAGTATCATTTCTTGTTGAAGGAATACCATTTGATCCTCGATTATTTTCTCGTCCTCGAAGATGTTGCCAAAATTTGTTTTGTTGCACAGTTTTAATTTTTGCTTCAAGTTTTTTAGCTTCTACTAGAATTTGTACATAAGAGATCCTGAGGTGATATCTCCACTTCTTGACACCATTCTCTGATATTTCATTTGAAATCTAGGTGTTCAAGCCATAATTTCTCAAAATTGAAGGGCCTATTTTTCCTTTTTCCTCCTTAGTTTTATTGGAAGCATATTGTCCTGTGATCAAAACCATTAGCCAGGAGAATCGTGGTCGACCATTCTCCTCCTTTGGTGTAGATATTTTCTAAAATTAGGAAGCGATCTAACCTTTACTCTATTTAGTGTTGCTGAAATCTTCTGTTATTCCAAGTGAAGAAGACCATTAGTTGTTTTTAGATCAATCAAACAATTGTGATCTATGAATTGTGTAAAGGTTGGATGGTCTCTATCTAGACACCTGGTCCCTCCTTTATTCTCTAGAAGGTCTCTAATGATGTTGAATTCCCCTCCTAAGATCCAGTGTTTGCTCTCATGAAGATCATGGAGCCATTGAAGATGATTAAGAAGCTGATTTTTTTAGCACTAATTTGAGGACCATATATATTGGTAATAAAACCTTTTTGTCCTTTCCAATTAGGTGAAACCTTGTCGATGTTGTTCTGGGAGTAGCTATGAATTTTTACAACATAATTTCCTCAGGGTTCCATGGGAGAGCAAGGCCTCTCAAGTCTCCCATAACATCTAGTGCAGTTCCTTTGGCTTGTTTCCAAATTCTTTTGGCTATAATATCTAGGGATTGGGCCAAGAACTTTGTTTCCTATACCATTAGAATATTAGGCTTTTACATAGCAATTTTGTTTTTAGAACTCTCTTCTTCGAGGGGTTTTTTAACCCTCTTACATTCGATGAAATAATATTCATTTAAAAAATTTTGCGAAGCGTGGAGATGAACTCAGTTATCTAGCTATATTGCCATAAATCGAGCATCGGGTTTCCCACCTCGTCCAACCACTGACGATTGGTTCTACATCATTTTTTCTTCTCCTCTAGGTGCTTCCTTTTGAGATCTTTTTTGCGACTAGCCTCAACTCCTAGTCCTAATTCTTTTACCGGAGTCTTGCGGTTTTTGTTTAGTGTTGTTCTTACTTTAATGATAGCGTGCTTGAATATTTCTAGCCATAGTTCAAATATGTGGATTATTTATTTGCATGCCTCCTCAATTTATTGCGGTTCAAGATCACCTAGCTCATAGTCATCCATATCTTCAGGAATATCATGCATCTCAAAATATGTGGATCTCCTTCTTTATTGGTGTTTATTTTCTTGTGAGGATTCTCTTTTTTTGCATATTTGGACACTTCTCCTTCCATCGGATGATTTGCTAGACAATAAAATTGATTGGAAGTAGGAACAAAGGTGGAGGTGAGTGGAGAAGGCACTTTTGTTGTTGTTCCTTCTCCTATTAGTGACTTTTGAGAAACCATCTTGATCCTTATCTTTCAAGGGATATTGTAACTGGGATACTTTATTGAGAGGGAATTCCCTGAAGAGATGACTGTGTTCATGACATTTCCTACAATAGAAGGGGATGTGCTTGTAATCAATATTTTGGAGTCATTCCATGTCTCTTTAATCTAGCAAGATGGCTTCCGGGAGGGGTTGGGAATTTTCATGTAAACACAAATCCTGGAAAATGAGGTATAACACTCTTGGTGAGTAGATTTTAGGATATTAACAAAATTACAAGGGTGTTTCCTATTGCTTCCAAGGTTTCCAAGTCCCAGTACTCTTGTGGAAGAGAGTAAAGTCTGATCCATACTAGGGATTCTTTGAAATATTCTCTGTCGGAGCTAAATTTTTCTACACATGGCCTCATATAGAGACCAACTGCATTTAAGAAGTATGGAACCCCTTCAAAGGCTACTATATAATCCTCAGGATGATTAAAGATAACTATAAAGAATCCCTTTGACCCTAGTTTTAAATCATAGTGACCTTTGGGGTTCCATTTGTGTTTAATCCAACCATTCAATACTCTTTCAGATGGCCATAATGATCCGAAAGTGATAGGATCTTTATAACCATTATTTGCAAGTGAAAGTTTGAATGCTTAAATCCATTAAAAGGGATTTAAATGAAAATTTTAAAGAGCATAAATAAAGCACATAAAAAACATAAAGAGATGCAAACCATGAAATTTGTAGGCAAGAACTGATAATGGAGTTCACCCTCCTTGGGCTATGTCTCTGGGCCACTTCCAATGAGATGGTCGATCTTATTAAGTATTCAAAGCTTACAAAATGAGTGTTCTGGAAACACTTCTAAGTTCTGTCTATTAGAATCAGAAACAGACTGCACCACTACATTCCTCTTGAAATTCTGATAAAAATGAGTATAAAGTTAACTATGTATTCCCGAGGCCTCCTCTCACACATAAATCGAGATAATATGCCTGCAAATAAGACAAAATAGTACGAACTGTGTATGGATTTCGCCTCGGGATCCATTCACATTAATTTCTTATGCACCTCAGGATTCGTTCCTGTACTCTATCTCGATTCCCATGCAAACTGCGCTCCTCCGTACCATTCCCGAACTCTGAACCGTGTTTGAAATGCGTGGCGTTTTTTAGCGCTTCAGCATTGTAACAATTTAAGGATGTTTTGTTGGTATTCATTCAATGGTGGGGCAGTGCCCCAATGGTAAGTGGTTGCATTATATGGGGAGAGATCCTGGGGTCAAGCCCGCAGGCCTATCCTCATTCCATGCATTTTTTAATATGGTTTTGAATTGTGGCGTATTATATAGTCTACGTTTAAGTTATGGTTATGATAACATTTGTTATATGGTTTGTTCATTGTATAAGTTGTTGGCTCCATGTTTGATGTATGATAAGGTTCAATTGCTATGTGTTGGAATATGGTTCTAGAAACATGGGTTTCTTGGTGTTGACATGGGGTCGAGGGATATTCCCTCGGCCCCGCCCCATTTCCAGCATTAATTCACTCAAACTTAAATAAAACCTCTGCCATATGATTTCTTAAGTGACACTGGTGGAGGGGTTGGCTAGTCGAGCTATGCAAAGACTTTGGTCGGTTATGGAGGTCTTGTGTTCGATTCCCATAGACCCCATACACCTTTTACTACTTACCATATAAACCATTTTTTACCATTTTTCAACCATTTTTTATGAAACTTAAAATGATGACAAATTCTTCATCTGGAGGCCATTTCACACGAAACAAATGTTGACAGAAAGTTGACGATGATCTCTTTACCACTATAATATTTACTTTAATTTTTTAATACTTTAACTTTGATCGGTGATGCAATGATCCTCCTGAATCAAACCTTCCCATAGACAAGGATAATTTTAGGGACGAAATTTAGCCCATGGGCTATTTTTCCATGTTTTTTTCCAAAAAAAGATTCGCCAATTTGCATTTTTTTATGCCCCGTTTTGCCAAATTTTGATGGCATAAACTTTTTTCACCCTAAAAATAGCCAAATTATTATACAAACTATATAAAATCCTTAGAATTTGAAATAATTTTAGAAAAATATCACAAAATATTTTATAGTTGACATTTTAAGAATTGGTAAGATTCGCCAAGGTTTATACACTTTTAAGTATGGGTCCTTAAAATTTTCCCTTCCCACAGAGAAGCTTTTGGACCACCAAAATCTTGAATCATTTAGACTTCAAGTGAGGACATGTTCATCTCACTTGTTCATTTTTCTTGGAACTTGTACATCTGACTCATCATAACAACAATAAAAACTGCACGGATATTGTTAAGTACATTAATCACTTTTTCAACAAGATCTTCATTCAATATTGTAGGAACAGATCATATACTGCTGATCAGTAGTAAGCTGAATATCAAAATTGAACATGTGAAAGATATTGTACTTATATCATGCTTATGCTTTATCATAGGAACACTATCAACCATAATAGATGTATTGTGATGAAATGACACTTCTTTTTCATGCTTAGTATTCTTTTCTTCCTTACATTGCATAGATATAAGTGCCAAATCCTGACTTTCATTAACAACCCTTTTCAATTGTTGTGTAGTTCCCATTGATATCTCATTTTTAAATGAATGTGAGTGTACTATGTACTCAATTCCTTACTTAAACAAATGATATTGATTATGTTCTCTATAGAAGATTTCATTTCGAGCATATAAGTACGGGATTCCCAACACAATTCCACAGATATCTAATGGAACTACATCAAATTCAACTTCATTTACAAACTTAGATGTAATTGCAAAATTTAGATCACATTGCCTTGTTACTTGTAATCTTTTATCTTTGCATACCCAACCTAATGGATAAGTTTTCCTAAGTGGTTTTCTTGTTAATCCTAATTTCTTAACTACTTCTGAAATAAGATTAGTTTGAGATCTATTACCTATGAGCATGTCGATATTAATTTGTTTTGTGATTAACCTTATATGAAACAATGCATTCCTTTTTCTATCCTTAGAATTGTCATGATCTTTAGAAGTAGAATCACATGAAGAACCAATGTTAGAATCATTACCAACAATAGATTTACCTTTCACACCTACGGTTGATATCTTTGTTTCATCCTCGGAATCTGATCCAAGGTCCTCAATGATAACCGTAGTTTTTTTCTTCCCTTTCCGATCCTTAAAAACCACTTTGGTTTCAATTATGGATGTAGCTTCCAATAGTGTTCTTCATCATGTCCCTCTCTTTGACAATGAGAACATGAAATTTTTGTGTCCCCTTTCTTCATGGTAGTTGTATGCTTTCTCTTCCCTTTGTCTTTGGCTTCTTTCAACTTACTAGATTCAACTGAAGAAAATTCATCATGAACATTCTTCCCTTTGGATTCAGTATGTGTGGCTTGAACACACACTTCATTCAGGTTAGTAGGATTAAACATAAGTATTGTATGACGCAAATAACTATGTAATCGTTCAATAAACTTGAAAAGCGTTTGACGAGTGTAGAGAGGTATACCCAAAATCAAATCTCTCTTTTTGAATTCGTGAGTGTACTCTTCTACATTATGACGTGATTACCTTGCCTTAAGTTTTTTCAATCAATCATGATTTTTGTATGTAACCTAATGGATAAAATTTCTTCTTTAACGGAATAGTAAATTCATACCAGGAAAAGATAATTTTACCTTTGTTAAGGATTCCTTCTTGTGTCTTACTCTCCCACCAGATGAGTGTCGTTCCTCCAAGGAGGAAAGTAGCTAACTCAATCTTTGTACTATCATCTGCAATCTTTTGAATCTTACATTACACCTCAATCTGTCTGATCCAATCATCTAGCTTTTCTGCGTTAATTTTACCATTATATGTAGGAAAATCAAACTTAATTTCAAGTTTCAAATAAGGTAAATCGGACTTATCCTTCTCAGGTTGTTTCTTTGAATTTGAAGAACTTTCAGAAGATGAAGAAGATGGAGAAGAAGGTTTCGAAGGGCCTCCTCCTTTTCCTGAAGTATCATTCTCTGGTTTCTCCTTTTTTATTTTCTTCTTTTCCAACCTCTCTTGATAATATGCAAACAAATTTTCTACTCTATCTGCCATTTGATAGAAACCTTTGCGGAAAGCCTTTTCATCCTCTTCTCGGTAGTATTCATCTACCATTTTATTTCTTCTTCTTGAACCAATTTCTGGATCAAACTCTTCAAGTTCTCCTTCACCATGTTGAAGCCTAGATCTTGTTAACATTCACAAACTCACAATGCAATGGTCAAGCTACTCTGATACCAAAATTGATCCAAAAATGACACGATCTTTATAACCATTATTTGCAAGTGAAAGTTTGAATGCTTAAATCCATTAAAAGGGATTTAAATGAAAATTTAAAGAGCATAACTGAAGCACATAAAACACATAAAGATATGCAAACAATGAAATTTGTAGGCAAGAACTCATAACGGAGTTCACCCTCCTTGGGCTACGTCTCTGGGCCACTTCCAATGAGAAGGTCGATCTTATTAAGTCTTCAAAGCTTACAAAATGAGTGCTATGGAAATACTTATGAGTTTTGTCTGTCAGACTCAGAAATAGACTGCACCACTGTGTTCCTCTTGTAATTCTAAGAAAAATGAGTATAAAGTTGACTATGTATGCCAGAGGCCTCCTCTAGCACACAAATCGAGATAATCTGCTTGCAAATTAGACAAAATAGTATGGACTATGTAGGGATTCTTCCTGGGGATTCGTGTCCATTAATGGTACGTGCATCTCGGGATTCATTCTAGTACTCTATCTCAATTCTTGTGAAAGCTATGTTCCTCTGTACTATTCCCAAACTTTGAACCGTCATTGAAATGCATGGCTTTTTATAGCACTTCAGCGATGTAACCTTTTAAGGATTTTACGCTGGTATTTGTTATTGGACAATATAATCGAGCGGACGCGAGCTAGATCTCCCTAGTTCAATGCGAATCTAGAACAAATAAAGACAAAACACAAAGCTACTTTCCTAGATCTAGTTAGAGGTCGAGCACTTAGACATATTACCTTCAGATTGTAGATCTTCTTCTTCATTGTTGCTCCAAGTTCCGCGGTCATCGAATCTTTAGCTGCAAGACCTGTCAAAACATGTGAAAGAAATACAAGCAGTAAAGCTGTCAAGTCCCCTCCCATCATACCAAGCATGAGAGAGAACATGACACTAAATCCGGGCATCTAGCCCCATATCCATTAGGTAAAACTCATAGATAATAAAAGACATATAAATGTGCATATTGTAATTAAACACAGCGGAATTAAAATCATCTACATATCTAACATACATATAACATTTTCATGACCGACATTAAATAAAGACATTGCATGATTTATACAAGAGAGAGAGAGAGTACTTATCTTAAAACAAAGTAGTCCCGAGCAACTGGCTATGCAACCGCAACGTTCCACCCAACCATAGGCCAATTGTGCTCATTACTAGCTTAGCACAACTTCCACCACCGAGATGGGCATGATTTGTACAAGGAAAAGGGAACAACAGACTCACACATAGCCAAAATACACCAAAATTAGCCAAGCCAATCTACAGCTGGGTTTATCAGGCTACTAAGGCAAAGGGAGGGAATGAATTGCTAAGCTAGTGAGCTCAAGCACAGAGCCATGGATACCTCTACAACATCTATCTAGCTTGGCACCCAAAATGCCTACACACCCCACTCAAGGAAGTATTCCCTTCACCGATACACAGTCCCTCAGGCCATACCTTCCATTCTAGTGTTGTCTAAGGTGTGCATAGAAGAGTAGCCGGCCCTTTTAATCTTTCTAAGAGGTTACTCCCCTCACTAGGTTTATCAAGCCAATTTTGTCCACTTCCACTCCAAATTTCTTGCTCACAGGTTCAAACGAAAACAGGGATGCACATAACAGCAAAATCACAAGTGTTGGGCATGTAGAAAAGTGTTTTTATAGTGGGATACCCAAAATGGGGTTTTCATTAGCTACAGAAAAGTGTGGGAAACCCAAAAATGAAAATGGAAGATGGGGAAAAAACCCTGGGAGAGAAAAATCATTTTCAGAAAATGTATATGGGCATTCAATGGACAAAAACGGCCTCCATAAACCCTAAAATCGTGACTCCCTTCCTCCCAGCCATTGTGCAATACGAAAACGAGTTCCCAGCCATGGAAAATGTAGTAAAAAGATGGAAAACGTGAGGGATAAATCCCTAGCTAGCTCAGACTGCGTGAGAGAGCAAATTCCATGGGTGAAAGATGGCTTTGGGCACCATTTCGTGGGTGTTTTCTTGCCCAAGAAGCAAAAATACAAATTTCCCGGTTGATGCCCTGCCCATGCATGAAATTGGTTTCCATCCCTCTTCATTCCCAAGGCATTAACTACCTCAACCAACTCTTGGAAGAATTAAATGATTGGGTGCATAAGTCAAAATGGATAGTTGGTAGTTTATGGGTTTTCTCATGAAATTTGGCTTAACATTATTGGCTCAAGGGTTTGAATAATTTCCCTCCCTACTCGTTATAAAAAGCATGCCCCCATCTCTTTGTTGCATTGCATAGCTAGTTGTTGGTATTTCATTAAAATCTATATTTACATGATGTCTTAATTTACATTGTGCATGTCTAGCATAAGAACCATATGCACCGATTTTTAATTACCGATACATAAAATGATAAATCAATGGTGGGGCCTTGGCCTTGAGCTTTTCACCATGATTAAATAACGATATTTACATCATTTACAATTTTAACGCAATAGGGTCAAAATCGGGATATTACATTCCCCTCCCCCTTACATTATCACTGTCCTCAATGCTCATTAAAATTGAACAAAAATGGATATGCCACTCTCATGGCATCCTCGAGCTCCCATGTAGCCTCATCGGGACCGTAGTGCTTCCATTGCACCTTTACCTGTCTGATGGCTTGGTTCTGGAGCAATGTTACCTTCTTGTCTAGGATGCGCAATGGATCGGTTTGGAACTCTCCCTTGGGTTCCACCTGGATCACATCCCAATTAATCACATGGTTAGGATCATGTACATATTTCTTAAGCAAAGAGACATGAAAAACACTATGAGCTCTAGTGATAGCAGGCAATGCAAGCCTATATGCAACTAGCCCTATCCTTTCAAGCACTTCAAATGGCCCACAATATCTAGGTGATAGCTTGGCACAACCCCCAAGCTTCAAGGAACTCTTCCTTGGCCTCACTCTAAGATACACATGATCCCCAACACTGAATTCCCTATGCAGTCTAAGCTTATCTGCATAGCTTTTATGTCTATCCTAGCATGCTTTTAAATTCTGCCTGATCTTTGCAACCTCTTGTTCCATTTCATCAAGCAATTCCGGCCCATGTACAATTCTATTCACTGGATTATCCCAAGTCACTAGTTTCCTACACCTTTTGCTGTACAAAGCCTCATATGGACTTATTCCCAGTGATGCGTGTTTCCCATTGTTATATGCAAACTCTACCAAGTGTAGATAATCCTCCCATTTGGATGGTTTGTCCATAACATACATGCAAAGCATGTCTTCAAGCACCTGATTTACTCCTTCTGTTTGCCCATCTGTTTGAGGATGGTATGCGGTACTAAAGTTCAACTGTGTACCTAAACCTTCAAAGAGACCCTTCCAAAAATTGGAAGTGAACTTGGTATCCCTATTAGAAATTATTGCCTTTGGCAATCCATGTAATCTGAAAATTTCCTTCATAAAAATATTTGCAATGGCATCGGCTTTATGTGGGGACTTAACCGGTATAAAATGTGTTTCCTTTGTTAACTTTTCTACCACCACCATGATGGAATCATGTTGTCTCACTGTCATTGGCAAACCTATAATAAAATCCATGGAAATTACTTCCCACTTCCATTATGAAATTGGCAATGGATGCAATAAACCTGCTGGGTGTTGGTGTTCAACCTTCACCTGCTGACATCTCATGCACCTAAAAATGTATTCATTGATGTCCTTCTTCCTCCTCGGCCAAAAATAATGTTTTCTTGCTATAGCTATTGTTTTCTGATATCCTAGGTGACCGGAGTATGGAGCTTTATGGATTTCATCCATAACAATCCTCCTCAAATCTGCCACATTTCGAATATAGGCTCTATTCTTATAAGTAAGGAGTTCGTCTTCTTCCAAATGGTATCCTTCATACTTCTTTTCAAGGTCTTCCTGCTGCAATTTGTCCTTTATCTGCACATATACTTCATCCTCAACCATATGGTTAACAATCTATTGCCTCAAATTTTGGTTGGCAAGTACTAAGCGGTACCACATACATTTCATGTGCTTTCCTGCTGAGTGCATCAACCACCTTGTTTTCTTTCCCTTTTATGTGTTTGATTTCAAAATCAAATTCACACAAAAATTCCAACCGTCTAGCTTTCCTAGCATTCAAATTTGGCTGATCAAATAAGTATTTCAGACCACAATGGTCTATCTTTAGCTCAAATTTCCTGCCCATTAAGTAATGCCTCCACATCTTTAAAGCATGTACTATGGCTGCAAGTTCTAAATCATGAGTAGCATAGTTTTTCTCGTGCTCCTTCAACTTTCTCGACTCATAGCATACTGTGTGGTTGTCTTGCATAAGAACTCCTCCAAGTCCTTGATTGCATGCATCGGTACATACCACAAAGTTCTTTTCTGGGTTTGCAATTTTCCAAATTGGTGCACTCGTAAGAAGATTCTTCAACCGTTGGAAACTTTCCTCACATCTTGGTGACCATTCAAATTTAATCCCCTTCTTTTGCAAAGAAGTGATTGGGTTTGCGACCTTGGAGAATCCTTCAATAAACCTCCTGTAGTAACCAGCAAGGCCCATAAAAGATCTCACATTTGTCACATTTCTTGGAGTTGGCCAATTCATAATGGCTTCAATCTTCTCATGGTCCACAGATATTCCTTCATCTGAGATAATGTGACCCAAATAATGGATTCTATCTTTATAAAAGTCACATTTTCTCAACTTTGCATACAACTTATGCTCTCTTAGAAATTGCAATGTTATTCTCAAATGTTCTTCATGCTCTTCTTCATTCTTAGAATAGATTAGAATGTCGTCTAGAAAAACAAGAACAAGCTTGTCCAAATACTTGCTAAAAACACTATTCATGAGACACATGAATGTAGCTGGTGCATTTGTGAGACCAAATGGTACCACCACAAACTCATAGTGTCCATACCTTGTCCTAAAGGGTGTCTTATGAATATATTCCTCTTTGATTCTTACCTGATGGTAACCTAACCTTAAGTCAATCTTTGAGAATACCTTTGCTCCTCTCATTTGATAAAAAAGGTCATCAATTCGGGGCAATGGGTATTTGTTCTTCACAGTAACTTTGTTCAATTGCCTTTAGTCAATACATAACCTAAGTCTTCCATCTTTCTTTTTCACAAATAGAACTGGTGCTCCCCAAGGGGACACACTTGCCCTGATATATTTATTTTCCAACAATTCTTGTAATTGCATTTTCAATTCTAGAAATTCCAGTGTAGTCATCCTGTAGGGTGTCTTAGACACTAGTGCGGCTCCTGGCACAAGTTCAATTGTAAAATCAATGTCTCTGTTTGTAGGAAGTCCGGGAATCTCATTAGGAAAAACATCCCTGAATTCCTGCAATACGTGATAGTCCTCCAACTTAAGAGTTTCATTCTCTATTGCCTCCAAAACATGGTCTGCATATAATTGACAACCTTTCCTATAGAACTTCTTCAACTACATGGCCGAAACCTGCCTAATAGAAGTCACCTTTGGAATGCCTTTTACAACCCTTGGGTTTCCTTCTTTGTCCATGCATTCAAAATTTTTATTATAGCAGTCAAGTTTAACCCTGTGTGCTTCTAACCAATCCATTCCAATAAGAATATCATAGGAACCCAGTGGAAAAACTTTTAGATTTGCATAGCTGAATAGCCCATCCATCTCTAAGGGACATTTCTCTACAATTTCACTAATTTTTCTCTTGGTTCTAGTGGCTAGTTGAACTAACCAAGACTTACTATGCTTTAATTTCTTAAAAGCACAAATCTCAACAATTTTAGGAGTGATATAATTGTGAGTAGATCCAGGATCAATCAAAATAGAAACAGATTGCTTAGCAATCTTACCTTCAACTTCAACCACAGTTGATTGATGATCTGCCTGGCGGTCATCTAGTGCTGCATAGATTCTAGGGATTGTCCTCGCCAATTGACCCATAGTTTCAGCTCCTTGGATGTTGTGAACTTGATTTGCATTCCCATTCCGATGTGGGAAGTTCCTAAGCATGTGGTCTCCTCCACAACCCAAACATTGAAGTGGTTCTCTTGGCTCCTTTGGATCTCTTGGCTTGTCTCCCATCATCCTAGTTGGCTTAGTCACAACCTGTGATGGCTACCTTTGCTGATTTCTGATATGAGGAGGTTTGAAACCTTTCTTCCTTTCGTCAAACTTCTCATTCTTCTTGTCCTTCCATGCCTTATGGAAATCAAGTTTGCTTTTGTTTTGATCATTGCAATACTTGGCCTTCCTTATTGCCTCCTCCAGAATTCGAGGTTCATCAAATTCAATCCTATCTTTATATGACTGAGGTAGCCCACTTAGAAAATGCTGAATTTTCACCTTATCATCTCGAATATACCTGACATATCTCAGCAACTCCAAGAACTTGTTTGCATACTCTTCCATGGTCAATTGTCCCAATTTCAGCTCATGGAACTCTTTGATCTTATCATCATAGTACCTATCAGAGAGGTACTTCTTCTTGAAGTATTTCTTGAACTGCTTCAACACAATCTTTCTTTCATTGATCTTCCTCACTTGCCTGATATGATCCCACCATATAGATGCTCTTCCATTAAAGTTGAAGATGGCTACCCTTGCCTTCATATTTCCATAGTAGTCTTGGACTTGGAAATACTTTCTCATTCCAAGAAGCCAAGCTTCAGCTTCTTGACCAAACTTTACCTCTCCATCAAATGTAGGAGGTTTTGCCTTCTTAAATTCCCAATGTGAATTGTTCATGTAATGCCTCTTTCTCTTATTCTTGTGAGATGAAGAGATTGAACCCTCAATGGATCATTCAGAGTCAGACGATCCGCTAGAAGAGATTTCTGGAGTATAGGTTTTGTCTCTAGAAACTCTTCTTGAGATATTGAACCTCTTATGGGAATTTCTCCTTGAACTACTCCAACTCCCTTCTGGATTTTCTAACTGATGTCCAGGATTAATTTGCCTCTGGATATCTGTCAAACTCTGCAGCATGGATGCATTCAACTGATTTTGTTCTTCTTGAGCTTTAATCATCCTTTCATTATCTTCTCTATAGTTTTGCAACTCCACCCTTAGTCTCCTCATGGTGGCTGCAATATCTAGGGGACTCTCTCGATTTCTTCTCCCAATGGATTCTGTTTCAGCATTCTGAACATGTATGTTTTCCCCCATGGCATCTATCTCATGCTCATAGGGATCTTGTGCATAATCCATGATGTTAATTTTCTTGGCCCAACCAAGACCCAAAACTTTCCCACTGCACTTATCTGGAATGTTTCTTTGATGTGACTATAATTCTGTAAAATGTGTTTATAAACACAACTGTTAGTTGCATTATAATACCATAAATTGGTTGCATGTATATGGGAAAATCCTATATTGACAACTTTGTCCAATCAAAGACTTTTCTCACAATCAACAATGGTCTTAGAGGGTTGATTGTCTCAGGGGGACGACGAGGGTCAAGGGGGCTTGCCCCCTTGTGGCCACCACGGTAGGGTGGGTCGAGGGCAGCGCCCTCATTTTTTTTTTTTGTAATTCCTTTGATTTCACGCAATCTGGCGTATAAGCTTCATGGCGATTTTCCATTTTCGGCACCTGAAAATCTCAGTGAAAAACTGTTGTATTTTCCCCATTTGGTGGACTTATTGAATTCTCCTCTGCCCATGTCTCAAATATCAAGTCTAAAAATCCCACCCGTGTCACGGAATTTTAATCTAGAAATTGTCGCCCATGTCACGAATATTTAGCTGAAAAAGCGTCGCCCATGTCACGAATATTTAGCTGAAAAAGCGTCGCCCGTGTAGCGGAATTTTAAGCTAAAATTCACCGCCATTGTTGTGGATCTTAACGTTAAAATTGACACCAATGTCGCAGAAAATTAGCATTATTTTTGTCGCCACACGTCACAGAAATTATCATTATTTTCGCCGTCATGCGTCGCAAAACTTAACATTAATTTTTCCGCCGCGTGTCGCAAAAATTAACCTTAATTTCATCGCCGCGCGTCGCAAACTTAACATTAATTTTGTTGTCACGCGTCGCAAAAATTAACCTTAATTTCTCCGCTGCGCGTCACAAACTTAACATTAATTTCGCCGCCACAGCCTTAGGAAAAATTTCAGAAACACTTAGAAAAATTTAAAATTTTTCCTTTCTTCTGTGATGATCATTGCTCAATAGGAGGTGACTTTTCCTCTGCAAACTCTGCAAACTATTCAATATTAGCCTTTTTAGGCCCAATGTTGCAACCTATGGTGATCAAAAAGGGATCTTCCCTTGTAACTGTGATCATAATTGGCCCATAGAGGCCCAATGCTGTATCTTATGGCTCTGATACCACACTGTCAAGTCCCCTCCCATCAGACCAAGCATGAGAGAGAACATGACACTAAATCCGATCATCTAGCCCCATATCCATTAAGTAAAACTCATAGATAATAAAAGACATATACATGTGCATATTGTAATTAAACACAGTGGAATTAAAATCATCTACATATCTAACATACATTTAAACATTTTCATGATAGACATTAAATAAAGACATTGCAGAATTTATACAAGAGAGAGAGAGTACTTATCTTAAAACAAAGTAGTCCCGAGCAACTGGCTATGCAACTGCAACGTTCCACCCAACCATAGGCCAATTGTGCTCATCACTAGCTCAGTACAACTGCCACCCCTAAGCTGGGCATTATTTATACAAGGAAAAGGGAACAACAGACTCAAACATAGCCAAAATACACCAAAATTAGCCAAGCCAATCTACAGCTGAGTTTATCAGGCTACTAAGGCAAAGGGAGGGAATGAATTGCTAAGCTAGTGAGCTCAAGCACAGAGCCATGGATATCTCTACCAGATCTATCTAGCTTGAAACCCACAATGCCTACACACCTCACTCAAGGAAGTATTCCTTTCACCAATACATAGTCCCTTAGGCCATACCTTCCATTCTAGTGTTGTCCAAGGTGTGCATAGAAGAGTAGCCAGCATTTTCATTAGCTTCAGAAAAGCATGGGAAACCCAAAAATAAAAATGGAAGATGGGGAAAAAACTCTGGGAGAGCAAAATCGTTTTCAGAGAACGTATATGGGCATTCAATGGACAAAAATGGCCTCCATAAACCCCAAAATCGTGACTCCCTTCCTCCCAGCCACTGTGCAGTACAAAAACAAGTTCCCAGCCATGGAAAATGTAGGAAAAAAATGGAAAATGTGAGGGATAAAGCCCCAGCTAGCTCTGACTACATGAGAGAGCAAATTCCATGGGTGAAAGATGGATTTGGGCACCATTTCGTGGGTGTTTTCTTGCCCAAGAAGCAAAAATACAAATTCCCCGGTTGATGGCTTTCTCAAGCACGAAATTGGTTTCCATACCTCTTCATTCCCAAGGCATTAACTACCTCAACCAACTCTTGGAAGAATTAAATGATTGGGTATATAAGTCAAAATGGGTAGTTGGTGGTTTATGAGTTTTCTCATGAAATTTGGCTTAACACTATTGGCTCAAGGGTTTGAATAATTTCCCTCCCTATTCCTTGTAGAAATCATGCCCCCATCTCTTTATTGCATTGCATAGCTAGTTGTTGGTATTTCATTAAAATCCGTATTTACATGATGTCTTAATTTACATTGTGCCTGTCTAGCACAAGAACCGTATGCACCGATTTTTAATTATCGATACATAAAATGATAAATCGATGGTAGGGCCTTGGCCTTGAGCTCCTCACCATGATTAAATAACGATATTTAGATCATTTACAATTTTAATGCAATAGGGTCAATATCAGGATATTACAAAAACATGTATAAACAATAACTGATCTAAGTAAACAGTTAAGGAAGTAAACTACAAACATTATCAACACAATAACATTTGTGGAAAGAGTTTATATTACTGTATATAAGAGGGAAATACAAAGCAGAGAGATGATTACAACCCAAACCTTAACACTGCAATCCTCCTCCAACAAGCCAAGCCATTGCCTCCAAAGGAAATGTAAGCCTCCCAAGAGATGGACAGGGATAACCTAGGCTAATTCCACCAGCATGTAAGTGATATAGACTTCCCCCCCTTTGGAATGGAGAGAGGCCTTGTATTTATTGGGACAAGTGGATAGAGTAGGTTGAGGACCATGGGGAGAGGGCTAAGGGATCCTCCCTTGAGGTTAGGGAGCCGTAGGATAGCTCACCTAGGAGTTAGGGATAGAGATCCACCTCATCCAACTTCTAGAAAATGCTCGAAAGCTACCTTTATCCCATTTAACCAACTCCGGTGAAAGTTGCATGAAGACAACCAATGCTTGATAGGAAAAATGCAGGTTGTACAAAGATACTTTGTGCCACCAGTGTAGGCCGGAAGAACATACTCTGCGCCGGCCCTAGTTGGGAACTTCTTGATCAAAGACAACATGTGCCATCCCAACTAGAAATGTGGACAAACGACATCAAATTGCTCTAACTTGCTTGCTTGATCATGGAGACTTCAAGGATCAAGGAATTGTGTTAACAAGGGACTCATGATGACGAGATTTAGGTGTAACAGAATGCCCCCGAAAGCATGAAGCTGGAAAAACAAGACAGGTGCAGTGCTTTGAAAGATAAATGGAAAGGACTTGTTAGCTAGAGGATGTTGCTGCACTACAACTCACTCTGAAATACAAGTCTCACATGACTTATAACATGGCTTTCGACCAATACATTGCAGATCCATGGTAGTAAAGATCGACTGAACACAATAATGGCTACTAGACACAATCGTAGATCCATGATGAGATGATAACACAACCATGACCAATACAAAAGTGGATCCATGTAATATGACTCAAAAAATCTCCATCGCAACCTGGGTAGAATATGACTTCCCTAAGGTCTTCAAGTTGAACCCGCAATGACACAAATCTATCCATGTGATTACAATGTTTTGGAGTCGAACATGGTAGAAACCACTTGATTACTGGTCATTTATGTATACCGTTAACAAGTGCGAGGGAAATCACTATTGATTCCAATGATCCCCAAGGTATCATAGTACATATCACCGAGTGTTAATAAATGAGTTGAGGTCGAATGCTCAATGAAATCTTTCAATCAAGAGTTAATGATGTAAACTCATGTCGAAAGCAAGGTAACCTGTCATTGAGGCATGCAGGCCCAAGGTACTTGAATGGTTTCTAGACTCAATCCTTAGATGATGTGTTGAATTCAAGAAGGATGAATCCGTCAAAGGAGGGCCATGATGAATCCCCCATCAACGACATGAAACTCGATAACAAATGTTTGGAGTGGATCGGACGGTGGAGTAATGTGCAATATTGACTCAAGGTAGACCGACATGGTGGAAGGTCTGTTGACTGTAGATGATGAGCGATGAACATCTCTTGAACATGGACATGGCATGACTTAGTAGAATTGACATGACGAGAATGATGTTGACCCCTGATGAAACTGATAGTGGAAGCATTCTTTGAGTGACCCAAAAGAGTGACATGACTCATGGAATCAATATAACTCAAAGACAAAACGGACAACCCAAGTACTGAATGCAAATTCAAATGAGTGCCATGTTCAAGAGCGACGATGTACTTCCATAAATAAAATGTAACACAAAATATTTCATTTTTTCCCATCATGATTGATGAGTGCCTCACTTGTTTTTTTAACGAGCTTAAGGAGGGTAAACAGATGCTCGGTATAGCTCATCTCATAGATGAGTCCAATCCAAAATGTTTTACAACCCTGGGAAAGGAGGGGTTCGTCTCATGATGGGACCTTCAATGTCATATTTTAATGAGTCCATAGAAGCTAAACTCGATGCCATTTCACGTTTAGAGAGTCTGAAAAAGAACTAAAGAAGACTCCAAAGGTCCTTTTTCATAAATTTAGCCTCTTCGCCCGGAAAAGGGTAAAACAACGCGAGAGAGGACTCTTCTAGCAATGATTGGCTGGAGTATTCCTTTTTCGTAAGTAGTGCCCCCTGGTCTGAAAAAGGGGTAAACTATCACCAGGAAGACGATTATTCAAATACATTTACAAGCATGAACACGTCAAGTTTGCTTGGCGATATTTTCATATTTAGAGATCCTGAAAAGAAATTAAAGAAAAGACTCTGGGGGGTTCCTTTTTCATGGGAGTTTAACGAGCCCAAAAAAGTGATAAAGTATAACTCAGTGGCTTATTCTCATTGTTTTACGAGCACAAGAAAGAACAAAGAGTTAGCTCGGTGTCATTAATAATTGCATTTAATGAGTGAAATAATGAAAAAACGACGCTCTATGAGTTGTTCATACCTCAAAATACGCATCAAAATACCACAACTACGAAAAACAAGATCAAAATTGTACTTAACTTCACCTGCAAACTTTGAAACTGGGTCAAAATGATTAACAGACTATAAATAATCCAAACTATAGCAAAATAACCCATAATGGAATAAATTTAAAAAGGAATATGCTCTTTTTCAATATAAATAGGGGTAAATTGTAAAAATAATTACTATTTTTTTTTACCAAGTTGGAGAGGTGAAAAGAGCCATTTGGAGTCATTTTTCGATTGCTAATTCCGGGAGCTGTGATCCATCATTTCAGATGCCGTCAATGACAAGTGACCCTAAACCTGACCCTTTAACTTTCTAGTGGATTAGAATTTGATTTTTATTTCATTTAGGTAAGTTTTGAGCTTGTTGAGTTGGGGGATTTGTGCTCACAGGATGGCGCAAGTCGCCCTTTCAGGATTCGTGCTGGTGCAGAAACCGGAAGGGTGTTCTACACTGAAGGCACATTGTCCGAAACGACGGTCTGTGCCGACGCAAACCACCAACTCAAAATCAAAACCTATCCAAATGAAAACTCTTTTGACGATTGGGAAAAGTTCTAAAGCTGTTAAAATGTCCTTCTTGACAGGTTTGGAGTGAGCACAATAGTTCTTGAGTGGAGAGAATAAGAGCATGAGCTTGATGATGCACAAGCGGAAGATGATCCGCAATGTGTTGTTGCATTGAGAAACTATGGTTTACTCAAGTATTTTTGAGTTCCAGGGATGAGATCCCAAGTCTCTCTGTTGACACACCCGGTCCAATGTTGGGACCTAGCACAACAACATTTCCATATTTGTGAGAACACGTTGACGATAGATGTCGAGGACATCTATTTTTTGACAAGTTTGTCCTAACGAGGAAATCCTATGTCCTTGAACGGATCACGAGGTGGTGATGGCTCACTAGAGGACCTGATCGAGCATTGGTGTACTCAAGGTACACCGATGACTGGTGGGAATATTCTCATTAAGGATGTCCAGGACCGGGCCCTTCGGACGGTACTCTTTACCATTGTGCAAGAAGTTGGCAGCCAATCTTCTTAACTGGCAAACAAATCCCAAATGATGTACATCGAGGAGTGCATGTCTCCCACTGTGTTAAACTGGTGTGAGGGGATTCTCACCAGTCTTCATGATTAGTTGACCAAATGCCAGGGTGGGGCACTAAAGCAGTTTGGGTATGGTTCCATGGTGGTGTCTTTTATGCTAGAGCAGGCATGCCACTTGCACCCACGGGTGGACCTTGAGGACCTAGATGCACGAGATCCCCACATGACTAGGTGGGCAGAGGTGATGGCTCGCCATAGTGGTGGGGGTCCCATCATCATTTTTGGCACAAGTTTCTTCACGTGGGTGCAAAGACACATCCTCATGGTGGAGGATTACCCATACCATGATACAGATTTCAGAGGGTACCCAGACTTGGTGCTTTCCGAGGGAGCGCAGTGGGACGATATCGGTAAGAACAACTGCTTGTGTTTTTTCATTTTATGCATTTATGATTTTTTTTGGAGTAGTGTCGTTGAATTTTACATGTTTCTTGCAAACGTGGGTCAAGGGCGACCGCTTGGAGTCTCTCGCCTTACGTGGAGAGGGGCAGTACCAGAGGTGGGCCCCGCGGTCCGTGATGCTCTTGAGGAGCTAGAGGAAGTCCAGGAGAACCTCCAGAGGATGACCTTGGACATTCCAGAGTCGGGTGTCCATGACCTACCCCGTCAGTACCAAAAGCTGACGGTTGGAGTCTCACTACATTTCAGCACGCTGCTCTGGAAGGTGGCGAGGGTCGTAGTCTGCTACCATGTGCATCATAGGGTTGCACAACCTAGGGTTTAGGCTCATGTTCTACATATGTATATACTGAAAGCTTATGAGCTTCATATTTTGTAGAGATGACTCTTACTGAAAGCTAGCATGCTTCATACTTTTGTATCAGCACTACCATTTTGTATCTTGTACCAATTTATATATATATAGACAGTATTGGCGGTTTTATACATCCTATGTTCTATTGGTGATTAATGAGATCTTGTTTACATGTTTTGCTTATACAATGGATAATTTACATGTTATGTCTTTCTTTATATTTTATGAATATGTTATGTGTGTGCAATGTACCAATCTAAAATGAAGTTGGCCATTAAGTCAGCAACTGTATTCATGTCTTGTGGAATGTGTAGGTATTGAATAGATTCAAAGGACCTTTCCAGAAGACGAAATCGTCAAAAGAGACGAGGTAGAGTAGGGTCGCGGATAGCGTAGATCCGATTAAGATGAGAAACCACTAGTTGTGAATCTAGATGGACGACAACATGGCTCATACCCAAGGAAAGAGTGTCAGTTAGGGTTCCAATCACCGCCCGGTATTTCGCGGTGTTGTTGGTTGCGTATCCTAGACAACTTCCTCCTGAGCTGATAAGCTTGCCGGTGGGAGAATAAAGTACCAAGGCTACCGAAGCAAGGTTACGGGTATGCCGGCTGGCGCCGTCTACCCCATATTTGTTATTGGACAATCTAATCGAGCGGACATGAGCCATATTTCCCTAGTTCAATGCAAATCTAGAACAAATAAAGACAAAACACAAAGCTACTTTCCTAGATCTAGTTAAAGATCGAGTACTTAAACATCTTACCTTCAGATTGTAGATATTCTTCCTCATTGTTGCTCCAAGTTTTGCGGTCGTCAGATCTTCAACTGCAAGACATGTCAAAACATGTGAAAACAATACTAGCAGTAAAACATGTCTAAACAATAACTGATCTAAGTAAACAGTTAAGGAAGTAAACTACAAACATTATCAACACAATAGCATTTTTGGAAAGAGTTTATATTACTGTATAAAAGAAGGAAATACAAAGTAGAGAGACGATTACAACCCAAGACTTGACGCTGCAATCCTCCTCCAACAAACCAGGCCAATGCCTCCAAAGGAAATGTAAGCCTCCCAAGAGATGGATAGGGATCACCTAGGCTAATTCCACTAGCATGTAAGTGCTATAGACTTCCCCTCCTTTGGAATGGATAGGGGCCTTGTATTTATAGGACCAAGTGGATAGAGTAGGTTGAGGATCGTGGGGAGAGGGCTAAGGGATCCTCCATTGAGGTTAGGGAACCATAGGATAGCTCACCTAGGAGTTAGGTATAGAGATCCACCTCATACAACTTCTACAAAATGCTTGAAAGCTAGTTTTATCCCATTTAACCAACTCCGGCGCAAGTTGCATGAAGACAACCAGCGCTTGATAGGGAAAATGCAGGTTCTACAAAGATACTCTGCACCGCCGGTGCAGGATGGAAGAACATACTCTACACTGGCCCTAGTTGGGAGCTTCTTGCTCAAAGACAACATGCGCCAGCCCAACTAGAAATTTGGACAAAGGGCATAAACTTGATCTAATTGGCTTGCTTGATCATGGAGACTTCAGGGATCAAGGCATTGAGGTAACAAGGGACTCATGATGATGAGATTTAGGTGTAACAATATTCATTCAATGGTGGGGCGGTGCCCCAATGGTAAGGAATTGCGTTATATGGGGATATATCTTGGGGTCAACCCCGCGGGCCTCTCCTCCTTCCATGAGTTTTTGGATATGGTTTTGAATTATGGTGTATTATATAGACTACGTTTAAGTTATGGTTACGATAACATTTGTTTTTTTTCCTTGGAAAAAGTCGTAATTTTATTTCAAAAAGATGAACAAAATTACATTCTGCACATGTAATAGAATCACTAAGATCCCTACATTGTCACATATTTATAGCTCCATATTAATGTCATATCTAAAGTTCCATACAAAATAAAAAATGATGAATATGGCTGTCCATCCAGCCCTCAATATCCGACTACATATAACATATACTGTATCAAATATGATGACAGTGACCATCTCTAGTCAACAAAATATATGTTGTCCATACAGCCCGCAACAAATACAGAAAACAGAGAAATGAAGGTGTCCATCAAAGGTCAACAGTAGCTGAGCTATTGCTCCATATGGTCCTCAAAAGCATCATAAAAAGGCATGTGGTAATAACTGTAGGTGCCTCCAATTGAGTGTATTGTAATCTTCCAAGTGCCAATGGTCATATGTTGCTGCGTCGCTTCTTTGGAGAGCTGATCGGCCATCCCATTTCTCTCCCTGTAGACATGTGTAAATGTAATATGATTAAATGTCTGCTTTAACCGTATTACCTCTTCCAGTATAGGTAAGAGTACCATCACATGACATTGTGTAAGCTCCTTTGCCCAATCGATAACAATCATGGAGTTGCCAAATATCTGTAGAGATAGACAACCTTGTTCAAGTGCAAATAACATCAACAGCCTAAGAGACATAAGTTCAGCATAGTTATTGGATCCCCTCCCCAAACCAGCCATGATATGAAAGTAATGGGACTCAGATTTGTAAAGTACACCCCCCCCTCCACACACCAATTGATGGTCAAGAGAAGCACCATCGAAATAAGCCCACGGCATGGATTTATCTATCAATTCCACGTTCACAGGTCGAGTCCTATTCACTTTGATAGGAACCATGAAGTGTTGAATAACTGCCACAGCTTGTGCCACAACAGTCTCCATCGGGACCCTACAATCCTGAAAAATGATCTTATTTCTGGTAATCCAAATGCCCCAGGAGAAGATACATGGGGCAGCCCATATGGAAGAGGTCTTTTGATATGACCACCACAATTGGAACATGTCATGTACACTCTCTCCCCACCACCTCACATTGAAGTCCAAAAATTTGCATATATCAGCCCAAACAGCCTGAGAAAACCGACAGTGAACAAAAAGATGGGAAATGGTTTCTTCCGCATTCCTACAAAGAGGACAGTACCCCGGGCCCTGGATGAATCGTTTCTTCAGGATGTCCCAGGTTGGAGCCTTATTTTCCAGTATAGCCCAGAAGAGTAATTTAGCTTTACCCGGACACTTAAACTTCCACAGTTGTTTCCACCACCACACCAATTCCCTGTTATGTACTTCCACATTTAGCTGGATATTTCCATTTTTGGGGGTGTATATTCCAGAGGGATGGTGATCCCAGATTAATTCATCGAGCCTATTAGTCATTCGAATATTCGAAAATATTAGGTTCCGGATAAAATCCTCCCAAGCTCCAAGAATATCAGCAGGAATCTCAAGACGCTGTGCAGAGGTCCACCCCTGATGCCATAGTGTGGATGATCCCGAATTCTCAATATCAGCCAGAAAATGACAACCTCTAGCTGCCAAAAAAGTCCTTAAGTCCACAGGAAGGACATGCCCACCCCTACATCCAACCCAAGGGTCCATTCCAATACGTATAAATCGCCCATTCCCTATTCGCCACACTAATCCAGATCCAACCAAATGAAAATGCTGCACCACCGCTTTCCAGACCACAGAGCAATTTTCCCTCGACTTATTGCCCTGCCTTATCCAATCGAGTAGAGTGAGAGGAGCAATGTATTTATGATAGACCACTCTAGTCCAGAGACTATGGGTATGGATAAGTCACCACGCCACCTTGGCCCCCAAGGCTTTAGCAAAAAGAAAAATATTCTTTAACCCCCATCCTCCCAGTGCTTCTGGGACCGCAATCTTCTCCCATCTGACCCACACCAAAGCTCGATTATCACCATTACCCTTCCAAAGAAAGGCAAAACACAACCTACGGATTTGCTCCAAGACTCCTTTGGGAATCCAAGCGAGTGACATCCAATACACTGGAATTGCTTTCAAAACAGATTTAACCAGAACCAGCCTCCCTGCCCTCGAGAGCCATTTATGACTCCATCCATGAAGTCGTTGTTCTAATTTTGCTATTAACCAGTGCCAATCTGCCTTCAAGTATGCATTAGGTTTCAAGTGAAAGCCAAGGTACTTTAAACCATCATCAATATCCAAAGTCCTGTAAGGTAGTCTGATAGCCAATCTGAGTATCTCCTGCTCAGTTAAATGCGAGCATGTGATTGTAGATTTGTCAATATTCACTAACATACCCGCTACAACTTGCAGTAAATTGAGACCTTCAACCACCTTATCAATATCCTGTCTCGAGCCATCGCAAAATATCAGAATGTCATCGACAAAAAGGAGATGTGTAATATACAATACCTGAGTAATGGATATGCCTCGAAAGGAACCATCAGCTTTTGCTTTCAGAATAAAATGACTGAGGCCTTCAGCAACAAGGAGAAACAGCAGTGGAGAAAGGGGGCAACCTTGTCGTAGACCCCTTCCAGCATGGAAGAAAGGACTAGCAGAACCATTGATCAGTACAACAAAGCTCACCGTGGTGATGCAGGCCATAATCCATCGAATAAATTCATAGCAGAATCCCAGGTGAGTTAGAAGCATCCGGATATAGAGCCAACTCACCCTATCATATGTTTTAGAGAGATCAATCTTAATCACCGCACCCTTCTGCTTCTGCACCTTCAGAGTGTGTAATCCTTCCTGTGCAACTCCAATGGCCTCATGAATTTGACGACCTTCCAAGAAACCAAATTGTTCACAAGAAATATGCTGAGACAAGATATTCTTGAGTCTCCCCGCCATAACCTTAAAGATGATCTTGTAGATGCAATTGCAGAGAGAGATAGGTCTGAATTCATCAAAGCTGTCAGGCTTGTCCGTTTTTGGAATGAGAGCTATAAAGGTCGAGTTGAAGGGGCCATGTAAAAACCCAGCCTTTCTCGATTCTTCCACCACATGAAATAATTCCTCCCCGAAGAAGTCATAGAATCCTATGAAGAATTCTATAGGCCAGCCATCGGGCCCCGGGCTTTTATCTTTCTGAAAGGAGTGCATAACCTGTGTGAGCTCAAACGGAAACACCTCCTTCATCAACAGTCTATTATCCTCCTCCCCCACAAAACGAGGGAAAAGCTGAGCCATCCTAATAACCTCAGCAATAGAGGCCCCAGATTGAGCGGTGAATAAGTCTCTGAAGTGTCGAACACCCATCTCTGCCAATCCATCAAAACTGGAGACCTGTTCCCCTTCAGTAGAAGATAGTTCCCAAATAGAGTTAGTGAATTTTCTCCCCTTAGCATAAGCTTGAAAAAATTTAGTGTTCTCATCCCCACACTGAAGCCAAATCGCCCTGCTTTTCATTCTCCACATCTCTTCTCTCTCACACAGAATCACATTCCTGCATCGATTCCACTCCATCAGCTCACCTTTAAGTTGTTCATCCAGATAACCCATACCCTGGCAATGTAGAAGTCTATCAATATTCATCTCAGCAGCCCGCAGATTCAGATCATCTTTCACCCTCTTTTCATTTACCCAGAGAATAGTGGCCTCCTTAATACGCTTGAGATTGAGATGAAAGTGTGCACCCGCATGCTCCTGAGAATCCTGAGGTCGATGAACCCACTGAGCCTGTACAAAATTAAGGAAATCCTCCTCCTTCATCCAGCTAGGATTGAACTTGAAAGGACTAGGGGGTTTATTCCTTCGACCTCTTAACTCCAGGAGGATGGGGCAGTGTTCAGATACCCCAACCGACCCTACCCATTGCTTGACAACATCAACCCCCATTGCCAACACATCAGCCACCAGAAACCTATCCAGTCTTTTTGCCACCCTTTGATCCCTTGTTCTCTTATTCCTCCAAGTTGGGGTTAACCTGGTTGGTAAAATGTCAAGAAGATCCTTCCTGGCGAAGGCTTGAATAAAATGATTAGCTAATGGATCCGGAGCAGCACGAGGCCCCCAAACTTCAGAGGACCCCAGAGAAAGGTTGAAATCCCCACCCAAAATCACATCCCTTCCTTCAAAGAGATCCATACTTAACAAGGAGTCCCAGAAGCCAACCCTATTTAAATAGGGCCCATAGATATTGAGAACCGTGATCATCCTGCCAATCACTACATCCCAAACTTCCAATCCAATACCAGAAGAGATGCCCCAAGAATTAGCATATCTACAACTCTTCTCCTTCCACCCCGAGGCTAGCCCTCCAGAGCGTCCACGGGCATCCACACCTACTAACTTCCAGCCAGGTAGCAAAGTTTCCAAAGACCGAACAACCACCTCACTGCCACCCAAAGTTTCTTGCAACAGTATAACATCCGGTTGATTTAAATCCACCAACCTCCAAAGTGACGATTTTTTAATGGGGCTCGCCAACCCACGACAGTTGAAGGACAATAATTTCATAAGATACCCCCTTCCACGGCGTTCGCTGCTCTAAGTGCCCACTCAATAGTAGATTGTGTACCCATCACTAAATCAACTTTAGCCCGATCCTGTGCTTTTGAAAATAGGGATTTTCGACCCCGACCTTTCCCCCCAGCACTACCAGCCAATTCAGGAAGTCCCTTACCCCCCGATCCATCAGCAGAGATCACCCGGTTTCTAAGAGCATAACGGATACAATGACCCGCAGAACTGGGAGAGTGTATGGTGGATACAATGGACGGTGTGAATACACTATCCGCGACAGGCATCAGACAAGGAGCTACAGGGCATTGTAAAACAGTACAAATAGTAGGAGGAGACCCAAGACAACCCCCCCCCATATCATTAGAAACAACAAATAATGAAACAACAGAAGAAATGTGGTGAGACATACCCGAGGGATTCGAAGATGAACCCCGACGAATAGTGGACTGCTCCTGTAGCTTCCTTGAGGTGGCCCGAGTCAAAGGTGTCGCGGTACACAATGAAGCCCCCACGGCAACGGGATCCATGCTCCCAAGAATTTCCATACCCAAATTCACCGAAGGTGCCAAATGTGTCTCGGATCTCTGCAACCCACACTGGTTGGTTGGTAACACAGAATTATGGTCCACCCCGCTATCAAAAGCACGCGCAATACCTTCATCCCCCACCGCCGGTGGGTTCACCGTCATCATAGGATCTGTGCAATCAACGTCTGCACCAACGACCGTTGGTTTACAAGCCCTAAAAGGTAAATGCCAACAGGAAACCAAGTGTCCATGAGCGTGGCAGCGGTGGAACCTAAACGACACACCCACGTAGTCCAGAATTTGAACAAAATCCCCTTCCTTAGCTTGTACAATGATCTCAGCCGATAGCCCCAGTCGGAGATCGATTTTAACCAAAATATTTGCCACCGTATAAATACCAGTCTCAATATGCGAGTGATCAGAACACACATAATCGCCAAGGAAGTTCCCAATCTCGGCAAACCGAGTTTCATTCAGAAACCCAGGAAGCTTCACCCACAGGGGTTCTTTATCAATTTTCTCCGATTTAGAGTCAAAGAAAGGGGACCATCATTTCAGAACGATTGGGACTCCCAACATCAACCAATGGCGACCTAAAACATCATCAACCTCCCCTCTGTTCGACAAAATGAATGAGAACCAGCCTTTCGTCAATACCCATATTTCAGGGGCAGCAGACACTAAATCCTTCCACTGCTCTACCGCCCATCGCTGGAGGAATCCATGACCAAATTGCTTGCCTCGAACATGTCCAACCACTGCAGTGTAAGAGAAATCCTCCACCTCCTCCATCATAACATCCACTCCCAAAACAAGCTTATCCTTCCTCTTCCGTTCCTTAACCTTCTTGGCAGTATTCTTATGACAGCTGGCCTTCACGGAATCCCCAGCTCATGGGACAAGCAGTGATTCCACTTCTGGTAGAATGTCTCGCTCGCCAGGGGAAGCCGCTACAGGTCCACTGGATGAATGTCCCGGTCGACCACTTCCCAGTCCCCGGTCATCAGATCCATGTAATTCCACCGACCTAACCAGATTACCGACCAAGAATGAAGCCAAACCTCCACTCTGATCCTACCACTGTCTACCACTCCCAGACAGAGGTTCGAGACCCTCCACATGCAAAGCATCCGAACCTATGTGGAAGTTAGTGTATAACCCCTGTTGAGGTTGTAGAGTCCACCCCAAAAGGCCAGCCAAGTCGGGCCTGTCAGTATCGATACCTGCAAATGACCGAAAGAACGCCAATTCAGCCTCTAATCCCTCCAGCCCCAGAGAGATGACCGGCGAAGAAATCCTGGCAGATGTAGATAGTGCATTTAGATGACCGTCCAAGTCCATCGCACCCGTGGGCCCAGAAGAGACCTTTGGCCCCCCGCCTATCATGAAGGGCCCAGACAAAGCCCCAGACCCATACCCCGCAGCATCGACATCTCCAATATCAGTGAACCCTCTATCACAATCCCCAGCCGATGTGTATTCCACCTCCGTCTCCATGCCGCTCGCCAAGCCGCCCCAGATGGTCCCCCAAATCAGCGAGATCTCCGAACCCAAACCAAACAAGCTACAAAACAGACGGGGTAGAAACCCCAGAATAAAACCCAGAATGAAAGGGACCAGTCCCCTATCCATCGTTCCAAGTAAACAGCTATCATCACCACACAGTCTTCTAAAATCCCCACGCTTCCCCGTATAGCCCATCACTCATCCACGGCAAGGGTTCAAAATTCGCCACCATCAAACCCCGTCAAAAACTCCAAACAGCATCAAGAATCAACTAAAAAAAATGCTAGACCAGCCAATACACCAGAGTATCGAATCCCGGATCCTCCATTGATCAGAAACCCTGGTACCCCAAGCCCCCATCGCCCATACGCTGCGTTCTCATCCTAACATCTCCCACGATAACATTTGTTATATGGTTTGTTCGTTGTATAAGGTGTTGGCTCCGCATTTGATGTATGATAAGCTTCCACTGCTATGTGTTATCATATTGTTCTAGAAACATGGGGGTATCGGTGTTGACATGGGGACGAGGGCTATGCCCTCGGCCCTGCCCCATTTCAAACATTAATTCACTTCAAACTTAAATAAAACTTCTGCCATATGCTTATTAAGTGACACTGTTGGAGGGGTTGGCTAGTATAGCTATGCGAAGACTTTGGTGGGTTATGGAGGTCTTGGGTTCGATTCCCATAAACCCCATCCACCTTTTACCAATTACCATATAAACAATTTTTGTATCCATTTAATAATTTTTACCATTTTTCAACCATTTTTGGCGAAACTTCAAATGTTGACAACTTCTTCATTCGGAGGCCATTTAGCACAAAACAAGCGTCGGCAGAAAGTTGTCGATGAGATCATTACCACTGTAACCTTTGATTTACTTTTTGAAGACTTTAAATTTGATCGACGATGCAATGATCCTCCTGGATCATATAAGCCCATAAACTTGCATATGATTGCATGATCATTCATATATTGTATATTTTATGCAAAATTGGTTGATGTAATCTCATACCTTGGTACTATAGATTATTTTGGGATGCATGATCCTACTCCATGTTATTCCTAGGCTTGTTTGGAGCCAGATGTCATTGGATCAATGGAAGGACCCTTGTCTTGATGGGCCTTCACCTGCTTTTGGATTGACATTGGTGTTATTTTTTCCCTTTGTCATGTCAATCATACTCGACTAGTGGGGGTTATATTACCAACCCACCACCCCACCCCACTCCATAGAGATGATTTCTAGGGCGTATGTGCCTGGAATTGTCTAGGCATTCTCTATAAAATATCAGAACCTACTTCAAACCCTAGGTTTCTCCTAAATTGTTTTTGCTCCTCGATTCATCCATCGATCTCATAACTGAAGGCTTGCTGAATATTTAAGGGACCCAAGATTTGGAAGGAAGTTGTGGGATTATATTATAATTAACCTTTATTTTAAATTTAAAAGGGTTTCTTAAATACGGTTTTTGTTACTATTTTTATTTAAATAGTTTGGAAATATTTATAGGCATGTTTAGATGTCCCTTTTTTAAAATTCAATTTTTTTCTAAATATTTTTTCACATCTAAATATTTAGTGTTTGATTTAACTAATTTGGACATCTTCTATATGATTTTGCTCATTCATTCTTTTTGTATTTGGCTGCATTAGAGATTACTTTCTTCGTCTATTTCGTTATGTTTATAGAGGTTATAACTTGTTCCTATTTATTTGTCACTAACCTACATTTGTTGTAGATGCTTTTTTGACATTTCTGCAGCATGATTCTCTAGTATTTTTTCATGATGATAATAAGTAACTATCTAATGCTCTCTATTCTAAAAAATTTCTTAATGGCTAGATTTTTCCATCTACATGTAATATCTTTTTTATGTGATTATGTTTTTTCTCTATTTATATGTTATTGCTAATCTGTGTTGTGTAAAAGCAATTTCATTTTTATTATGAGCAATCTCTTTATGACCTTTAGATGCTCTTACTAATTTCTTGAGTAAATCAATCTTTGAATCTATGTGATATGATGTTTTATATTGTAATGGCTTGTTATAATATTCTTTTGCTTTTCAAGGGTTTTGTTTCCTTATCATGTATTGTATAGATTGTATCTAGTTATGTGTTGCTTGTCTCTAACATTCCTATATGGATGTATTGACATTTTCAAGGCATGGATATCTGGCATGTTAACATGATGACAACAAGAAAGTAACATGTGCTTAAAGACTATTCATTTCATATTTTTATAAGTGATATCATGAATTCATCATAATTTGCTATATGTTGATCATGTTAAACATTTTGATCTATCTTTATATATCATGTCATGTATTGGTTCTATGGGCTTATCATGTTTATTATATGTTTTACTTTTGGAAGTTATTTGTGCATATTAGCTCTCTGTTTACTACAAGTTTTCATGTAACGAAAAACCTTACATGGTATCAAAGCTTAGGTCCCAAGTTCAATTCCCCCAAGTTACATTGAAGGGGGGTGTTGGGGTATGGAATAAACGTTGCACTTCTGAGAATACAATGTGGACTAATTTCCACACTAGGATCATGGGACTATGTTCTTGGTTTGGAAAGTTTACCAATATCTATAGGTTTTGGTGTAACGACAAACCTTATATCAATGTTTCTCGAGATCCAACTTAACTTCGGGCCTATATTCCATGGGAAGTCCTCACAGTTCCAAGAGAGGATGTAGTGTGTGTTGAATTGCTATTCAGTGGTATCTTTTTTGTTTCAATCCCGAATGACAAATTTTTTATTTTTAATGAGTGCCCATTTTCCTTGTTTCCTATCTCCTTTTACCTTTTGAACCTCCTTTCTTAATTCATCTTGGTCTTCTGGAATGAAGTCTTTGTTTATAAATATTCTTGATCCTTTAAGGCTCAAAATTTTACTTAGTATCCCAAGTAACCCTCATTATCGTATTTTCATTTTCAATTAGTTTTCCTAACCTATTTGCTTATGTTATATGGGTTGTTTCGATTTGTAACCTATTATGTAGTTCTACGTTAACTACGGATAGCATATCCTTTTCCGTCCCTTCTTTTAAACCAAAAATTATGAGGTTGAAGGCTCGTTTGTTGTGCTCATGTCCTAATACTAATAGCTTATTCATCTCCTCCTTAACGGGTTTGATATCTAATTGACCTTCTAGACTATTTAGGTTCAGATTTTTTGTTTCTTTTTCTTTGAGCTCTTTAAACATGTCCTTCAATTTAAGATTTACTAATGCATGAACATCTCCTTAATGGGTTGGTTGTTTGGTTTCTTCACTTTGTTTTTCCATAACCTATATTCTAACCTCCATTAACTCCATCTTGTTCTCCATCACTTTTATCTTATAGTTTATTTGTCTTTGAATCTATCTTCAAGTACAGCCACAAATTTATTATCAAGTATGACTGCAAGTTTATTTTCAAACATGGTTGCAAATATATTATCAAGCATGGCTGCAAGTTTATTTTCGAGCATGACTGCAAATTTATTTTCAAACATGGTTTCTAACTTTGTTTAAAGTTTGACATCTCTTTCTTCTTTACTTTTCTCTACTGAGTATATAGTATATAGCATCACCAAGGCTTTGTAGAGTAGTTGTGCTAGGTCTCCCTTAAGCAGTTTTTGGTTTGGTTTATGTGGTGAATTATTCATATTTGGATGATATATATAAAACAGTAACTAGAGAAGAAAAGAACGTGTGCAGCTGATTTGTACACCGCAATGCAGTTGGAGGAACGCAGACAGATGACCTTCATTGCAGAAACCCTTCCTCTTCATTGCAGATAGTTTGAATGTAGCCACGGAGATAGTTTGGAGATGCCGATTGAACCCTGGCGTGTCTCAGAACTATGCTTCATATTTCACCGAAGAAGCACAGATGTCACATATCCTGGCGCTTGGATCGTTTGCCGGAATGAAGCTGCAGATATTCGCTTGGATGGAGCCACAAATGGGTTGTTCGCTTGAATGGACTATTCGTTTGAATGGAGTTGCGGTCACTTGAATGGATCCTCAGACCATATCGCTTGGATATACAAATATTTGGAGGAATGGAGCTGTAGATCTTAAATGCAAACCTGAAAACCCTAGATGCAGATCTTCTCTTGATGGAGTCGTAGATCTTTGCTTGATGAAGCCATGAAAGGAGTTGCTGAAGCCGCGAAAGGAGCTGCAGATCTTCGGACTAGTTGCTTGAATGGACAGTTCGGTTGAAGAAAATAAAATATGTAACAAATGTTGAGCATTTTTATTAAAAACCATTTTTTCACTATTTTTTATAACATTTTTATTATATATTTGTATATATGGTTCGTTGAGTTGTGGTCGAGTGGTAAATTAGGTGATATTATATATTTGTATATATGGTTCGCTGAGTTGTGGTCAAGTGGTAAATTAGGTGATAGTTTTTATAAACAGTAAAACTTTTATTGAGGCAACTACAAATATTGGAAAAAGGATGCAAAGAAAACAATTCATTATGGATAGAAATGTTATTGGTGATGGAATCAATATACACTATGGATGGAAATGTTATTAGTGATGGAATCAATATACAATATGGAGTGCATTTCATACATCTCCATCATTTTGTAGAGTTTCCTTCCAAACTCTATCCACAACCCCTAATAACAACTTTCATCTATAAAGAATTAGACACCCAATACAACCAAAATCTAACCACATCCCTTAGCTCTTGCCCATCTTTTATAAGAGTTACAATGGCTTATCCTAATCATGTCAAGAAGGGTCACAACTCAACTACTTCTACCTAAGTGCATTTAATATCCATCTTATCTGTTGGCATGTCATCTTACATGATTCATTCAAATGTGATTCATCCTCATTTGATTGTCCATCCATCTTCCATGACCATGTCTTCAAAGAAAGTTGTCTAACACATTTTTTTTTAAATGGATAATGTTCCTCTCTTTATTTCCTATTTGAACCAAATAGTTTAGATTATGTCCCATGACCTATTTACTTTTCCCTTGGACTTATTCAATAGTGATAAAGGTTTAATTGTTTTGAGATTGATATTTTTTAGTTTGATTATTTAGAGGTTATTTAATTTGATCCTAGACTTAGGTCCAATTCATATTAGGTCTTTTTATTCTCTCTGTATTCTTACTTCTAAATTTATTTCACAATTGTCCATGATTCACATATTGGGTTTATCTTTACGAAAGTCCTCCAAGTTTGAGAATTGACCATTTCATGTATCAATAGTACCCTACACTACTCTCTCTTCCACTAATGAAGTCTTGAAAGCATCTACAAAGACAATGAAATCAACTTTAATATCCTTGTGCTCATTTTTTTTATCATGTCTAAGGTTGGTATAATTTATGTTGAGTAGTTTTTAGTGTTTACAATTACATTGAAAAAGAACTAGGCCATGGAAAAAAGAAAAAAGCATTACTCCCTTGAATGATAAAATTATGACTCGAGCCCCTAGTTCGACATAGGGTGTTCAACATAGGGTGAATCCATGAAGGTTTTTCACAAATTTTAGAAAGGATGTGCATGAAAACATTTTTTGCAAACACTTAATTGAGGCATTTTTCAAGTTTTTTATTGATCTTTGATAGCTGTATTAAATATATACAGAAATCCTCGATCAAGGAATTTTTGTATCTAATAAACATTCAATCAAGGTATTGATGGGAGTAATGTAAACCCTCACTCGAGGTATAAAAATTAATTAAACATCATGATCTTAATGAAAGTTTAGAGCTCAATCAAGTTTCAAAGTTCAATTGAAGTCTTATTTTTTGTTTTAATAAAACAAAATAGCTCACAAGTCCTTGTTTCATTTTAACATTGACAACAACCAAAAAGACCTCAACTCCAAACCTTTATCCATGTTTTTTGTCTAACCTTCATTCTATCATCCACAATTGCATGAATAATAGCATCTCCCCCTAGGAGTAGATGATTTTTTCTATTTTTAATATAAATAATTTATAAAATTTATACATTAAATTTTATTCGTATTTATCAACTAACAATAATTTTAGTGATGATACTTTTCTAGATTTATTGGTTGACCAATTTTATGATGTTAGTTTTATTTTTCAATTATGTATTGACAAACAAGAATGCTCTCGCATTTTTTTCAATCTTTGGTTAATGTACAGAGCATTGAAAATTATTTTTGAGTTGAAAATAAAATTAACAAGGTAAATGTAACAGGTTTTTTGAAAATAAAATTGATGATATAATATAACAGGTTTTTTGAAAATAAAATTTAACAAAGTTTTTCTTTAAAATTATTTAATTTAAATAATTAACTAATAATGTTACTGTTATTGTTTTACTTTCCAACTATATATCAACAAAAATATGAGTTAAATTTTTTAAAAAATTGGTAAAATTTATTAACCAATACATCTACTTGAAATCTACCATGGCCAAATACTACAATTCTCACTTATCATGTTAATGGAGATTGAATCATAATGAAAGAATACCACCATAAGTCAAACATAAGTGGAACCCAACAATCATCTTCTTTATAGCTATGTAACGGGCTGTTTTCCTTTATAACCATTGAAACAACACTGTAATCTCGTCATCATAGCTACGTATAAAGCGCTATATTCGTTTATAACCATTGAAATAGCATTGTAATCTACGTCAAAACCATTAGAAGAAAATGAACTTGAAAATGACAGTTAACTCACTTTAATTTGTGAAAATATGAAAGAACGAATTAGGGGACACTTGAGTTTAAAAGTCAAAGGGTGGGGTGTTATCTCTTAAATAATTAAAGGCTTACTTTAAAATATATTAACAAAATAGAGTGACAATGATTGCCACCGATAAACCTATCGTTAAAAGTCAAAGTGTGGGGTATTATCTCTTAAATAATTAAAGGCTTACTTTAAAATATATTAACAAAATAGAGTGACAATGATTGCCACCGATAAACCTATCGTTCGCTGGTTGTTATAACGGCTCTACAATATTCAAAACATTGTAACGGCCTAATCACTCTTGATATAATAATGCACCAACTTATAACGATAATGATCGCTGAGACAAAAATAAGAGAGGAGAACCCTCCCTTAAAATTATATATACAACTTTAAAAAATATTATTATCCACGTTTGTTTTGAATCTCATGTAACGAAATTTTATATATATATAAAAATATAAAAAGGAATGAGGTAACAATAATTAATTCAAATGTATTTTAATTTACTTGAATTTACTTGAAGGAGATTTTTATATATATAAATTTTGATGATAGATGCTCAATTTAATTGTAATTAATTTTGAAAATATATTTTTATTATATAATTGTTTTTAATAACATATGTATTGGAAACCTAATCCTATATGATTATGGTTTTATTAAATTATTTAATAAATATTTGTAAATAGTTTTCAAGAAGATGAATAGTTTCCAAGGGAATTCAAAGTACATGTTGGAAGATGAAGTCCAACAATCACATCTATTGTATAAATAAAGGATTTATGATCATAAATATAAAGCATTTGAGAGTTATTCTCTAACACTGCTATCAAAGAACCTTCTCATAACTCGTGTCACATACCCGGTGACCTCACGCTGACTCTCGGGTGATGGGGTACTGAATTTGTTAGCTAAATTTGCCTCTGATAAGTAAATTTTATTCTTCTAATAATTTCATTTATGCATTTACAGCAAAATAATCATGTGTATAATTAATCATATAATATATATGGAAGCTCTACCAACTATTCCCATAATGCATTTACATAGCCATTAATTTGGTTCCATAATTCATATGATAGCAGTGAGTAATATAATCAGAAATAAATACCATACATTTATTCACATAATGAACTTATCTGAAATATGTTCAATTGACTACAAACCAAGGATGTCCCTCCCAATTGTAGGCTCTATCAAGCCATATATTTATTTGACAGAGCCACCCCCGAGCTGAGGCTGCCCGTCGACAAGAAAGTATTGTGTTTCTGCTACAGATACCCAACCCTCTATTCTCACTCTGGCTCCAATTCCTCGTTCTGGTGATGGTGGTATAGCCATTGGTGATATAGGTTTGATAGCAATTTAGACATGAAAGAATGATGGAAAAATGATCTACCAGCCAAATATGGGTGTCTCTGACATGAAGGAATGAATGAATTATGGACTATCTGTCTCTTTTTATATACATGGTTGATACTAGCCAAGTGGCACCGAGGTTGGTGGGGACTAGCCTTTTGGCATCCCCCTTTTCCCCCGTTTCTAAGGAGAGTTGGACAAGTGGCATATTTCGGGTTGAACATATTTACCCCCTCCAATCTTAGGCTTAGGATGATCACTCTCCCCCCCTTTTGGAAGGATAGTCCCCCATCTATTCTTCGTCCTTCTTGGTTTGTAGTAGTCATGTGTTATATTAAATAAAAAATGTACATAATTACATCGTTCATGTTTTTCTTCTATCCATATCATCCATAATTACAAAATTACATTTCAAGGTAAAAATGGTGTGTTACATTCCCCTCTCCCTTAATTTACTCACCCTTCTCGATGCATTATCAACACTATATATACAATGACAGAATTTTAAAAAGTCTTAGAATAGGTCCAATATATCATTGCACAACCTCCTTTAGTTTCCAAGATTTTTTCTCATTCATAGTTTTCATAATGTTCTTGGTCCCTACAATCTAGTATATTTATCATCCATCTCGTCCAAAATGCACTAACATTTATTCTCCATTTCCTTAGTTTTATTTCCAGGATAGGCACATCTACATGCACTTACGTCATTTATTAACAATAATTATGCATGTTATAATCATTCTCATGAAATAGTCATAATGTCTATAACAATTTTCCAATTCCAAAATGTAAGAACACATATTTATTTCTTCAAATAAGTAGGAAATCTATGTCCAATATTTATTTGCATGCACATTTATTTTATTTCTTAAGGTTTCCACGGGAAATAATTTATCTCACTGCTCCTCTTGATGCATAAGGAATGGGGCTCCCTTCTCTAAGTTAATAGTACCTCGAGCTACCTTCTTTGAGTTAACAGTACTGCAGTTTTATTACGTCGATTCCATTCGAGTGCACAACACAAGGAATGGGGCTCCCTTATCTGAGTTAACAGTACCTCGAGCTCCATTCTCTGAGTTAACAGTACCTCAAGTTTGCTACCCCAATTCCCTTCCAGTATTCCATCACAGGCTGGCCAGGGAATCTTTTGTTATGATTCTAATGTCTTGAATCACTCCCAACAATTTCATTAGAATTTCCTCTTCTTTGAATTCACTCACCCTCTACGATCATAAATCCTTGTCTCTGAGCCAACAATCCCTCGGGTGATCCATCATTTACCTAGAGATTTCTTTCACAAGAAGAGTACAACTTTAGGGTTCTTGTGTCTTTGCAGTGGCCTTCTTCCCAAGCTTTCCAACTTAAAATTTTCACCATGGACTCATGATAAGTAGAATTATTATCCTCCGATTTCATAAACATAAACATGTACATGTATTAAAAATCATACTTTTATCGATCAAACAATATTGGAAATCATTATCATCACAATTAAATTCCTAATAAGAACATGAGTTCCACACATAATACTTAGCTTTCAATGGTATGAGCAATAATCCATGTCTTTATGATGGCTCACTTTTAATGCCATATCCAAGAAACAAACAGATTTTTTTACACAACTCTGTTCTTTTGATAGAGTATTCTTGTAGTCCATCCAATTTGACTACTTTTTCATGCATTTCTTTCACTGCATTCACAATAGATTCAATTTCACAACATTGTAGTTTAACTCTTGCAAGTCATAGCTCATGTTCTTCTTGCAATGTGTCTTCAGTATTATGACTTTTAATTAACTCTGAGGTATTTCTCATAGTTCTTGTCCTTTGGTCATTGTAAAAAACAGTCTTAAATGTATTGTTATGTTGGTTTCCATGTCCAAGAACTTGCTAGTTGTCCCCTTAACATAATTTTCAAATCATCCAAACAACAATGAGTATTCATTCATATACTCATTTCATTGAAACATTCATAATAACCCCTTAAAAATATTAGAGTTATATTCGCAACACTTCAATCATTTTCAACTAGCAAAAGATTAATTGCAATAAAATACCATTCGTCACATATGTGTTATTAGCACATCAAGCATTTCACAATGCAATCAACACATGTGCCAACATGCACATTGACATAATCTACTTATGCATATTCACTCAATGCATCCTTGCATTGATTCAAGAATGTTATAATGATAACTTTTATGATCTTCCATGATATGTTGAAGGATTCAACCACACATGGCCTCAAACATAGTTATCTCACATATCATTTAATTCCCAAGTAGGATTGCAATGGTTATTACTCTTAATCATTCCAATCATGACACACTAACTAATTAATGCATCAAAGTATTCTAAGATATTTTTAACCCAATGTGTTATGCCTTTATCTTAATTATATATTGATGTCATACATGGCATTCAAGTATCATCATGAACATATCAATGAATATATCAAGCATGATTAGAGAAATTCTTATCCAATTCCTTCTACACTCATGTAACATAGGCATGATCAATTCCATACCTTTATGGTTTCTATCCACACTTCATATGTTACCTGATCAACTGGTGTTTCACAGGAACTCACATGATTTCCTCCATCAACCTCATGACAATATATTTATGTGTTCTCTTTCAATGTGAGTTTGATCTCCACAAGCAACTGCATCATCAACATCTTCAGCCAAGTTCTCAACCCTTCCTTGTTATACAACAAATTATAAATTATACTTAGTTATTATGACCTACCCATTGCATATAACATGATATCATTCTTATCATATATGCAATATCACATACATGCATGTTGGTTAGGTTACAATCTTTTATTCTTATGCCATAAATCTATCTACACATAGCTACTTCCTAAACATAGAAAAACATAATCAATGCAAAAGGAGAGTCAAATAATTTCTCCCTCTCCATTTCTCTTGATAGCATAATATTCCATAACTTAACAAAACTCTTCCATGGCCTGTCTTGCAATTACATAACAATTCATTAGCTGCAATATTCTCACCCAAGTAGTAATACTTAATTCATACTTTAAGTTATACTTTCTACTTCAAAACTATACAATTTTATTTTAGAAACAAAATAGATATTTATCGTGAGGAAATCTCCGTTGTTCATAATTTTTCCTTATTTCCCACATGCGCCCTTTAATGCTACACCACATTCTTTCCATCCTTGCAACTTCTTTGATGCTTTGGATCACCTCTACATTGTATCCATTTCCAAAGTATATTGTTCCAATTATCTTATTCAATAGTATCTATGCCCAACCTCACATCTTTTTATCTGGAACTACTTCTAACCTTGTCCAACTCTATTATGCCAAAAACTCTATATCACAAGCCAATTCTACACCATGGAGTGCCTTACTCCCTTGATAGCTATTTCCAGGTGAATTGAAGTTCATAATTTACTTCACATTCTTTACACATAAGTTGTTGGTTCATATCCAAAAGCATGCATAAAGTGTATCTTTTATAGTGGATCACCCATCTCATCCATGGGGTACATGCACTCTTCATCCTGGTAGATTCCCTCTACCATCCAATCCTTTTAATGTTATTTTTATTGTGAAAACATTTTTATTGTGAAAACATTTGTCTCCAATTCTCTACAACCTTTATTACATGGTTTATTTCTCTATCACAAGGGAATATGATTTACACCCTTGTTTTATACATAGAAATATTGTTTTCTGCAACTAGTATTTCTCACACCTCTACAAATATTTACATTACGGTATCAAATATCATCTACACCAACCAAGAAATTCACATCTTTTCTCTCCAATTTATTTCATGCAACTTAGATTTCATAAGATTATAATCAATGGCACAGTATATGAATTATGTGACAATGCATAGAAGGCTTAATCAGTTAATAAGTCATCCTTTACGTAGGATATACAATCATTTTTAGTCATATTTATGCTTTATTGTATATTTTCCATCACACCACAATCCTGTGATTCATATCATTTCAACTTCAACCACTAAGAGATCTTATGTCTCTTCTTGCACTGCCTTTTTGCACATTTTGAATATGATAAATGAATGTCATGTACTTTAACTGAGGTACCATCAATCCCTTCTCAATTCCTCATGGTTATAACTAAGTGATGTTCCATTTGCATCATTGATTATCCTTTCATGTCAATAGTACCATCACAGTACTCAATACTCGTCCCTCCTTGGACTAGTACTTTGACTTGCTTGTTGGAAATCACTTTTACCAAGCATTGCTTCTTCAATTGTATCTTTACATAGCTGTGTAAGAATCATTTTGATTCTTTTGCAGAAATCCAATTCAGTCTTATATCTAACATGCTCCTATACCATCATAAAATTATTTTCTTAGGTTTAAGAGGATTCGACAATCATCCACATTGCTATTCATTACACAATTGTACCATATTCAACTCATTCCATTGTTCCTCCACACCACTATGGAAGTACAGCTATGTTATTCATACCATCATATTAAACCCATTTTACCTCTATCATACTCCCTTATCATCATAACTTATTTTCCAAAGTTAGCACTTTTGGACCAATACTACTTCACTCATGTAGCTAATTTTGAATCTCAAGATACCCACTCTTGATACCTTTACCTGATATTTACAGCATGATCTTACAACCAGTATGATATGTAAACCATTTTCCCTAATTTCATAAAATAATTTTATGTACAATAAGTAATTATGAAAAGTACACATTTGATATATATATATATAATCAAATTGGGCTGCAAGCCCCTTTTCTATTAAATTTCCTGGAAATACAAAAGGATCTGATTTATAATGGGATTCACTAATATTTATCTCCTACTAATACTCTTTCCAATGACTTCTCTCGTTGACATTTCTGAATTCGGAGCTTAAAGATACAGCTTTCCAAAATCAACATTTTTACCCAATTTTTACACTATTCATGTACTAAGCTGCACTTATTCTGATGGGCCATTTTTTGAGACCTGTAGAAGAAAAATGGTAAAGAAATGGATAAAATTCTATGCTGGGAACTAATAGAACATATAATGGGGATAATGTGAATGCTTCCGCTATTCAAATATGATGCTCCTATCAAATCTTACAAAATTATGAAATCACCAACTTTTAATTTTTTCCTTTCTTCTAGACTTAGAATTTTTACTGAAAAACTATTATCTTCCAAACTAAGCAATTATTGAAAAATTTACTCTAAGAAAAGTTACTCATCTTGGTGAGTACGAAAAATGTTGAAATTAGTAAATTTTTTGGTTATGAGTTCTGGGGCCACTTCTTCCTCCTTCAAGTTTTCAAAAATCACACTTCCGTGCACCCAAATAGTGGATTTTGGCCTTCTTTCATCTCCCAGGTTCACATCTTTTGAATTTGGCCTCAAGATTCATCTATTTTCCTAGATCGAAACTACACTGTAACAATTTGAGCCTTAGTCGAGCCTCCATTTATCCTTGGACTACACTCCTTCAAACCTATTAAATTGAATTTTATGCCAAATTTGAGCAAAATGGGCCGTTGTTCTTCACTGGTGATCTTGTATCCTCCGTTAATAGCATCAAAACGATGCAAGTCTCATCACTTTTTGATTTAATCTTCTCTTTTTATGGCCAAAACAAGATTTTGGCTCCAGACTTTGTTTTTTTTTAACTTTTTTCATTTCTGCTGATGTGGCAGAGTGATGACATGGCAAGGTACTCATGAGGTAGGGTGCTGATAAGATAGGAAATTTGTCCCTTGAACTATCATATATTTCTATGTGTCACCCCATGGCGTAGCCATGTCACCCTCCTTCTGGTAAATGGTTTCAGGATCAACAAAGGAGTGGTTTAATAAAACATCTTTTTCAATCTTGAACTGTTGCAATGATGCCACATGTCTATAGTGGTTTCCTTTCAAGATCATGCTTCTTAAATTAAAGTTCGATCACCTTCACAATCCTGAATGCTTACTAGTCGTCGACCTTCCACCTCGAGATTTTCTCCCACGCTGATCGTCGTACAACTTCTGATAGGGACATGTCACTCTTTTCTATCCCATCATGTCACTTTATTGATCCATATGCGCCCTCCAAGATTGATTGGACATTCCGAATAACATTTAGAACTGGACACTTAAATAGGTGGTCAGGAGGTATCAACATCTATAGTGAAGTGTTTTGGACAAACTGCTTTTGGGATCCTGAGTGATTTGGATGATGACACGTCTTCAGAGTGGTTTCCTTTTAGGATTTCGCATATTAGAATAAAGTTCAAGCACTTTCATGATCCTGGAAGGATCTGAGCCATTGATTTGATCAAATGTGATTTGGGCTATTTAAACTAGCACTGCTCATTTATTAACAGAATGTACAATTTTTGTTTCGACTATGATGCATAATTCCACCCAAAAATCAACTGAATATCATCGTTTTTCACCATGTATTTCACCTTCACTGAACCATGGAATATTTAAACATGAATTTCACCAATATTTCATCAGATGCATTGTTTCAAACACTTCCTATTCAACCTGGATTTCTTCCTACAAAATTCGAATACGGCCCATGAAATCCTAGTGCTGCAACCTGGGCTCTGATACCAAATTCATGTCATGTACCCAGTGAACTCATGATGACTCTAGGGTCATGCAGTACTGAATCTGCTAGCTGAATTTTCCTCAAATAAGTAAATTGTATTCTTCCAATAATTCCATTTATACATTTACAGCAAAATAATCATGTGCATAATTAATCATATAACATATATGGAAGCTCTACCAACTATTTCCATCGTAATGAAATTTACATAGCCATTAATTTGGTGCTATAATTCATAAGATGCCAGTGAGTAATAAAAATAGAAATAAATACCATACATTTATTCACATAATGAACTTATCTAAAATATGGCCAACTGACTGCAAACCAAGGACGTTCCTCCCAACTATAGGATCTATCAAGCCATATCTTTCTTTGACAGAGCCACCCCATAGTTGAGGCTAACCTTCTACAAGAAGGTACCGTGTTTTTGCTACATATAACCAATCCTCTATTCTCGGTCTGGCTTCAATTCCTTGTTCCAGTGATGGTGGTACAACCACTGGTGATATTGGTATGATAGAAAAGAAGGTTTAGACATGAAATAATGATGGAAAAATTATCTACCAGCCAAATATGGGTGTCTCTGACATGAAGTAATGAATGAGTTATGGGTTATCTCTCCCTTTTTATATGCATGGTTAATACTATCCAGGCGGCACCAAGGTTGATGGGAACTAGCTATTTGGCGTCCATGCGACTGGACACGTTTCCCCCTTTTATAAGGAGAGTTGGAAAAGTGGCATATTTGTGGTTGAAAATCTTCCCGCCCCCACCTCCAATCCTAGGATTAGGATGATCACTCTCCCCTTGTGGAAGGATAGTCCCCCATCTCTTTCATCCTTGTTGGTTTGCAATAGTCGTGTGTTATATTAAATAGAAAATAGAAAATAGAAAATAAAAAATCTACATAATTACATAGTTCATGTTTGGCTTCTAGCCATATCATCCATAATTACAAAATTAAATTTCGGGGTAAAAATGGAGTGTTACATCATGTTGTTGGCTCTTTTTGGCCTATGTTGAGTGCTTAGTCCTGGCATTTGCATCATTTCAAATACGTTGCCTGCCATTTCTCTACCCTATGCCTCCATATGCAAGATTCCTCTCAGAGGACGTTTTAGAAAACTCAATGGTCCACCCCTCCTCCGTCATATGGGATGCTTCCCCTTTGTATCTGTCTTGGTGAAGAAATGTGTATCACTTGTGGTGAAGCCTCTGTGTGGAGCCATTGAGTCTAAACCTTAATATGTGCTATCCTCCATTCTATTGTTGCATGGAGACATTCTATTGTTGCATGGAACCATTCTATTGTTGTGAACTGCTTGATTAGTGCAAAGTCACCTTGCATGGACTCTCTCCCAATGTGGTCTCCATATCTCTTGTAATAAATGCTCTCTAGTGGTGAACAACCTGAAGACTAGTGCGACTATTGAAGGCTAACTAGATTTTTCCCTTTATCTCTGTGTTTTTTAGAGTTGTACGTTATAATACTCTCTCTCTAATTTGCATGAAGACTACTACTATTGTTGTTGAATGAAGTTACATATCACTCTTGTTTATTGGAGTTGATATTGTTAAAGAATGGAGCTATGTTGCAACTGTTGATTGGAGTTGCAACTGTTGATGACACCAGGGTGAAGTTGTACACTAAAACATGTATGGAAACCCTCATTTCGTTTGGAGTGTGTTGAAGGTTGAAGGTTGGAGCTTTGTTGTTTCCACTAAATGTTTGATAGGTATATAAGATGGTTTGAAGTTTTGTAATTTTGTATGCAATCATTCTCATTTTTTTGAAAGAAATATTTTCGAGTCTGAAGGTCTATGCCTTCATATTTTAAAAAAATGAATTATAGGACTTGAATAATTTGTAAGAGTGTTGAATACTTTAAGTTTAGGATTTATATTCCTTTTTTTAGGATCAGTTGTAGAAATAGTATAGAGTCTGCATAAATCTCGTGTAGTATGCATAAATATAATATAGTGTACAGAAATAGTAAAGAAATTTGTTGTAAATAAGGTGTTAGAGACTTAGACCTACACCTTCTCTTATTCTCCCAAAACATTGTTAATTTGCAAGTGACAATTCCAGAATATGCATTAATTGGAATATATAGTTGGATCAATACTCACTAGAAAACAAAACTATCAAGAGTTGTCAAGGAAGATCAAAGCCACATTCATCTACAATGATATGTGGCATAGCATATGTGAAGGAAAAACCATTCAAATAGATGTTATCCCGACATCGAAATATGACCCAAAACCACTAACAATAGAGAAAGAATGAAATATATGGAACACCAAACATAACAAGGCATTGGAAATGATCACTGCTATAATGAGTGAAGAGGGGAGTCAGCACATATTACTTGCAACATCCTGTTTTGATGGCATGAAAAGATTAAAGGAATTGTTTGAGTCACATTCGGAGATTGAAATAATTTCAGATGATGTTGAAATTGTGCAATTTAGAAGTGAAGGATAATGATCCCATGATTGTTCCATCTGATATTAGAGAAATCATGCATAAGATCCAAGCCACTTGCACACAACTAGATCTTCCACTTGATGCCTTCATCCAGTTCCCCTTTCATACAACTTTACACTACCTTGAATCACTTCAAGGTAGTGACAAGTTGAAGGACCTCACCTTCGACACCTTGGTTGAGAATATCACAGACAGAGAGAAATATTTTGGAAAGAAGACCAGTGAGCCCACTAGAGAGACCAGTTTCCCTGCTCAGAAAGAAAAAAACCAATCAAAAGACTCTCCCAAGGGAGAGAGCAGTAGAAGAGGTTGAGGCAGAAGAAATTTCAGAGGTAGAGGGGGAAAAACAACTCAAATAAACTACCAAAATTAAAATGTAATAATTGTGGGAACAATGTGCATGAAGCAGAGCAATGTTGGACCCCTTGGGATTCCATCAAAGAAAGATATAACCAAAGGAAAGAAGAAAAATAAAATCCAAGAGGCTAGTAAAGATCCTAAATATGATCATTGTATCGTTGCACATTGTAATATTGGATACATGAAATCACATCTTTTTCATATTACAAAGATACTTGGTTGATTGATACTGGTGCAACATCGCACATGGAATTTAGAAAATATTGTTTTGAAGAACTAAATGACAATGTAGATGGCATCGTGTATTTTGCAAACAAATCCAGCCTCAAACAAAAGGGTGGTTACATCAAGCTCAAACTACCTAGATTCCTTGACTTTTTATTGCATAATGTACACTATCTTCTAGATTTGTAGAAAATGCTTCTATCCTTGGTGCAAATTCGACATCAAGGCCATTTCATCTACATGTACAATGGAATTGTAGAGATAAGGAATTCCTCTGAAATCCATGTCATCATGACCGGATATGAACATGGAAAGTTGTTGAAGCTGAAAGGTTCATCTGCAAGAGCTCAAAACTTTGCATACCTCTCTTAACATGAATAAGGTACTATGTCATCCAGTATTTTATGGAATTCTAGATATGGTCACTTAAACTATAACAGTATTTTCTTATTGAAAAAGAATGATGTTTTTTGTTTTCCCACCATTCCTAAGAAGATGAAGAAATGTGATGCATGTACACTAGGAAAACATAGTAAGCAACCATCTCATGAGTCAAAATTCAAAGCATGTAGAAAGTTAGATCTAGTTCACTTTGGCCTATGTGGCCCAATGCCTGATCCTTCTACTAGTGGTAATAAATATCTCATGACCTTTGTTCATGACTACAACAAAATGTGTTGGGTATACTTATTAAAGAAAAAATCTAAAGCATTTAAAACATTCAAAAATTGTCTTGCATGTCTAGAAAATGAAGCACAAAGGCATATTGGAACACTTCATATTGATAATGGAAAATAATACACTTCTGATTATTTTGAAGACTATCTTTGTCAACATGGGATTGCACATCAAACTACATTCCCTCAAAACCTCAACAAAATGGTGTGGCAAAAAAAATGAATAGAACCATCATGAATATGCTACACTCAATGATGTTTATCAAGAATGTGAAACTGATGTTTTGTGGTGATGCAGTGCTAAGTCTAGCCTATTTGAGAAATATAATTCCAACTCATTCTCTTGAAAATAAGACTCTCTATTAAATGTTGTATGGCCACATCCCTTTAGTGAGGCATCTCAAGGCTTTTGGTTCCACCTACTATGCCTTGATACCAAAGGAACAAAGGAACAAGCTTGGTGCTTGAAGTTGAAAGTGCATTTTCTTGGGGTATTCGGACAGCTCCAAGGCTTATCATTTTTATGATGAGTTAAACAAGAATTTATTCTTTCCAAAGATGTCATTTTTCTTGAAATTAATAAAAATGATGATTCGATTGAAAGACTAATTGATTGCCTAGAAAAAATTTCCCATATAAAGATATATTATGAAGTTGATAATGAAATTACACATCCTGAAGGGGGGATCCCTATATTGGATCAATATCTATAATTTCCTTTTGAAGCACCAACAACCCCTCATGAATAATAAGTTCCTACCAGTTCACCTAAACAGGAGGTTTAATTGGATGAGGTGATTGAAAGAATTGGAACATTAAATCTTGAAGAAAATGAAGCATTAATAGTTGATCAACCTGGGCCATCAAGGAAAATTCCGAAATGGGCCACAAAGGAACTTCAAAGTGTCCATACGGATGAACTTGGAAAGACAAGAACAAGAATTTCAACCAGACAAGAAAATGGAGGAGTTGCAGATAACTCAAACTCAAGTGATGTAGAAGACATAGATGTATCATATGATTGTGACTTAAGTTTACATGTTAACCTTGAACCAAATTCCTTGAAGAGGATGTTGCTCACAATGATTGGAAAGAATCCATACAGAATGAGTATGATGCGCTCATCATGAATGGAACTTGGAAGCTGGCAGACACTCCAGTTGGAACCAAATCAATTGGATACAAGTGTGTATACAAGAACGAATACAAATCAGATGGCTCACTTGATAATAACAATGAAAGGCTTGTGGAAAAAGGATATGCACAAAAGGAAGCCATTGACTATGAAGAGACGTTGCCCCCCACGGAAAATGGGCTACCATCCGCACCTTGTTGTCTTTGGATGCACAAATGGGTGGAAAGTTCATCAGATGGATGTGAAGACAAATTTCTTGAATGGAGACTTGAATGAGAATGTCTTCATGTCTTATCCAGAATTATTTGTTGTGAAATGGAAAGAACATAAGGCATGTAAACTCATCAAGTCATTGTCTGTCCTAAAACAAGCACCTTGCACATGGTATGAAAAGCTAAAAAAACATCTTTTGAAGTTAAATTTCAAATGTTTAATCTCGATGACGCAATATTATTTGTAAAGAAAGTTGGAAGATCTATTGTGTATCTTGTGGTGTATGTAGATGGCCTTTTGATGACAGGGAGCAATGAAAGTTATATTTCATCCATAAAGAAATATTTGAAGAATTACTTTGAAATGACAGATCTAGGACACCTTCACTACTACTTGGGAATTGAAGTGACTCAACATCCTAAGTACATATTCACCTCCCAGAAGAAGTGTGTTGGAGAATTGTTGAACATATTTTGCATGACAGAATGCAACCCTCTCTCAACTCCAAGGGAACAAATGTTAAAGCTCACTTCGAATGAAGGAAAAAAATTCGAGGATGCGACCAAGTACTGACAGCTTGTGGGAAACCTTATCTATATTACCACCGCAAGACTAGATATTTCATATGTTGTTGGCATCCTTTCAAGATTCATGCAAAAACCTTGTGAAGGAAACTGGTTTGATGGTAAAAGAGTCCTAAGATAATTGAAGGGGACTCAATACTTTGGACTCAAGTACTCTAAGGTGGATGACATAAAAATTATTGGTTACTCTGATTCATACTTTGATGGAAACAAAGAGACAGGATTGTCTACTTCTGGATACATAATGAGTCTTAGATTAGCAGTTGTCTCCTAGAGATCACACAAATAATAAGTTCCAGTAGATTCGACAAGAGAGATAGAAAATGTGGGTGCTTTGGAAGAAACAAAACATATTGTGTAGCTCAGGAAGATACTTGAATATTTGCAAGAGAAACAATAGAACTCCACTCTGTTATTGATAGACAACACTCTTGGAATCAAGTTGGCTAATAATCCTATATTCCACTATCAAACTAAGCACATCAACATGAAGTATCATTTGATTTGACATCATGTAGAGGCCAAGAGAGTACATTTATGACATTGTTCCACGAATGAGCAAATTGCAGACATCTTCACCAAAGTGCTTGGATGAGACAAGTTTGAAAAGTTTAGAAACATGATTGGACTTACAAACAACCCTTTGGATTAAGGGGGGGGATGTTGGAAACCTAATCCTATGGGATTATGATTCCACTAAATTATTTTGTAAATATTTTGTAAATTGTTTTCAAGAAGACAAATATTCCTCAAAGGAATGCAAATGACTTGTTGGAAGATGAAGTCCAATATTCATGTTTATTGTATAAATAAAGGGTTTTTTATCATGAATAAAGCATTCAGGAGTCATTCTCTAATAATATCTATATTTGATTTAGATTTTGTTTTCATGTTTCTTGACATTTTTTCTATATTTTTATGGATATTTTTTATTTATGTTTTTTCATTATTTTTATTTCATTTTTATTACATAATATGATTATATCCTCATTAAAATGAATCAACTAGATTATTAAATCTTTTTTTAAATCAATAAAACAAATTATATTATAATCTAATTGTTGAAATTAATCTTACTAATTATTTTACACCATATCATTAGTGAAATAAATACATAAAATTGTGTTTCACTATATAATTGTTAATATCAATGTAGTGATACATTTTTCATTGTGTTATTTTCTAAAACTAAAGTAAATGTAGTATATCATTTATAAATATATTATTGCTTAAATCAAACCATGAATTCCATTAAATCATTTTGCAATGAAACCTTATTGAAATCGATGCACAAAATAAGTTTACATTCGTGAAAATTTGATCACAATCTGGATCTAGTTCACAGAAAAATCCTCACAATGAGTTTACAAGAATGCATAGAAGATAGAAAATCTAAGCAGAATCACTTGAGAAATAAAACTCAATTGGATAAAATTCCATCAATCTATTAATGAAGAATAAGAGTGCGTTAAATAATACATCTCTGAGAGAGAATTTGAATGCCTTAGAATCAACTCGAGTAGATCACATGTTGATGGCTTAGACTTAGGAAAAATATCCATCTATGACAACTTACAAACTCCAACTCTCACTAGATGATCACAAATTGGCTAAGTGGGAATAGTTGGTTAATGAGTGATAAAAAGAAGCAACTGAGTGGATGTTCAGGAGAAAAATATGGAAGGGAGTTTAGGAAAAATCATGCAAAATTTCTAAGGTTACCAAAGCACACCTAACTCATCCTAATCCCAGATAAAAGCAGGTAAATTTGTTGTATTATATCATAAAGTAGGATAAAGAAGGAATAAAGCAGATAGGGTGCCTTAGCTCATAAAAGCTCCTTTAAAGAATCCCGTGGGGCACACTTGTGGATAAAAATCACTTGGTGGTCAATTTATGCACTAAGAACAACAGCTACCATGGTCTAAACACCTAGGAATCAATCAAAAAATTATAAACTAAGGTCTCTAAGGTCTAGATGGTGATTAATTATTCTAACAGCATTCTAATTTTATAACTAACATTACGTCATCTAATTAATATTTCACATTAATGTTAGATTTAGACACTTAGGAGCTAGTTAAGATTAATTTGGTTTGATGTGTCTTTAGGTAAAGTGTGTTTCTTTAGTATGCATTTATACTTATGCAACTTAATAACCATGATATGTTCTAGGCATAGCACAGTCCATTGGTTAACCTTCACCTCGATTATAACGACTATTGATCCATGGCTTAACACCCGATTGGTCCATGATATCTACTTAAAGAGCATGGAGGGTCATTTTCTTAATGCTTGATTGTGACAAAATCATAAGTTTATTTTTTTCCTTTGGAATTAATATATTGTCTCAATTAGTTATTTGGTTAGGACCATCGACTGTTTCCCTATCTGAGCATTTAAGCCCCTAAAAGCATTGATGTGTGACTTATGATTTGTTTATGTGAGTGGTTCCTTAAGGTGTTCAAACTATGTGGAGATACCCAATTTAGTCAAACAAGATACCAGAGTGCTTATGAAGAATCACTCCCATAGTTTATCAAGATCTTGAACTAGTGTAGTTGCATGCATTAAAATATTTCAAGGTTCTTCTCTTTTTTTTTCACTTCTAGGAGAAGAAAGGTGTTTCATTGCATCCAAGAGAAAATTTTAGTTGGAAACTCGTTTTATTTCACTCGAAAATATTTTTTCTAACCCAAGATATGGTCACTTTACTAGATCGATACGTATACTATATACATTTACGTATTTTTTTTAATATTTCTCATATTGTTTCATATTTTATCCTATTTTTGTATTTTATTCCCACATTGTTACATTTTCAATCTGCGTATGCTCTCTGATGTGCTCTCTATGCAAACTTGGAGAATTAGAAATAAAGCGGAAAAGGTTTTTTTGGTTGTGTATGGTATTTGTCATGTTCCTTGTGTGGACTTGGTAAACCAAAATTAGTGAGAACAATTGCATTTTCTAGGTAATCTAATCAAGTTTTAATCCCAAATTTGAGAAGTTTTGATTTCAATTTTTTTGTTTGTTAGTGCATGTCTATGTAGTGTCTCAAAGGCCAAAACCAATACTTTTTTCTAGGCACACTCTCCAATAACAACATTCTTCTTCATAATATTAGTATATCTTTGTTATATCTTTGTTTAATTCACTTGGTTAAAACTTACTTTATTAAGTAAGAGGTCTTGGCCGGTTCAAGTCCTTCCTTTTATTACTTTAACCAAATATTCATATTACTTTTAAAAATTCTTGTAACTTTAAATTATAACGTAACTTCACTATAAAAGTGCTTTCCACTTGTTCTATAAAAGTGGGTCACTTATTTTAAAAAGTAACTTATTTGTAAAAGTGAGTTTATATGGAAAATTAGTAAGTAGAAGAAAATATTTATTGCATTGAGGACCCATCAAATGTGATTCAATTTTTTTCTTCCATGTGAAGGCTCCTTGGTTCCATCATATGTTTTTTTCAAAATGCATAACTTTGACATCCGATGCTTGTTTTTAGTGTCCCTTTTTTTAACTTACTATTTTTTTGATATATTTTCATCTAAACAATTGTTTCTATCTTACAATCCATAATACCTAAGCATTATAATATGGCTATTCCAAGTAACATTATGCCTACCAGTACAGATACTTCTCATGGAGAGCACATATCGAGGATGTCCTACGAGGTAAGGGACTTTATCAAATTACTTTGGGAAAAGAAACTTCCCCCCACTTATGTCTCAAAGAAACTATATGAGATAATAAAAATCCTGAATCATCTAGATTAATTGAGATGTGCATCTTTAATGACATATTATTCCACTTTTAACAAATTGACCAACGAAATGTGGCTTGGCAAAAAATGGAAATTGTCTTTGGTGAATATAATGAGATTCAAGGTCACTAGCTTGAAAATTAGTCGATTTCTTTAAATCCAAGGGATTTCTCTTGCACTGAATAATATCTATCTATGTTCAAAACCCATAGACTCTTAGTTGAAGAGTGACAAATATTTAAGCAAGAAAGTTATGTATTTTTGTTATTATTTTTAAGCTTGGTCCTCCTTATTCAATTTTTGTATCTACTTTTCACTCCACTAGAGAATCTCTAGGGTATACTTATATAGAACCTAGCTTCAAGATTTTTGTGATTCTTTGATTAGAGAGAAAGATAATCTCTTTCATCTTGTTAATATCCTAGTGGGAAGCCTTCACTAACACCTCGGGGTTTTGGTGTAACGGTTCATATCATTTGGTATCAAAGCCTCGACCCAAGTTTGAGTCACAGAGTGGGTGTCAATGTCGGCATTGCAGTGCTTTTCCGGGGCTCTTACGGATAAAAGGGGACACCACCATACGGCCGCACATCCATCCCAGAGTCTGGACTATAGAGCGTGGTGGGATGTTAATGTCCTAGTGGGAGGCCTTCACTAACACCTCGGGGTTTTGGTGTAATGGTATGTATCATTTGTGAGGAACCTCTAACAATTAATTAATGAAAATGCACGATATATCATAAATAACAGAACGCAAAATAGATTTATTGATCGTGGGCCACTTCAAGGGGGAAACCTCCTTTGAGGAAGCTCAATACAAATAAATTCTCGGTGCCTTCATTGACATCAACACACACTTATATACTAAGTTTATGTGCCAATACTATGGATCAATACCATGGAACATATAATACTACGGGACGACTTACAAAGCATATTCGTCCAATACTATGGATCAATACCATGGAATACAGAATACTATGGGCTAATACAAACTAAGGATCAATACCATGGAACATATAATACTACGGGACGACTTACAAATCATATTACTCCAACAACAATATACTAACAAAGTAAAGAGAAGGGTTGACAAAAGGTTCCTAACATCCCCTCCCCCTTAAAAAAAGCTTTATCCTCAAATCTTTAGATGTGGAAATTGATGTTGAATCTGAAGGAGTGGTTCCCATGTAGCATCCTATGATTTAATTCTGTGTCACTCAATTAATACCCCTATGATAGGTCGAGATAGAAGATGGAGAGTTCACCTATTGAGGATGGTCTCCGGCTCCAAAAGGATGGATCCTTCATTATCCAGTTCTGGTAAAATAGTTGGTCCTCTTATGTTGGTGCCAAGAACTTTCATGAGACAAGAGACATGAAATACTGGATGAATGCAAGAAGAAGGAGGAAGTTCCAATTTATAAGCAACGAACCCAATATTATGAAGAAACTTATAGGTCCCATAGAACTTTGGAGTGAGCTTATGACGCCCTTTGAGTTTAAGGGAGTACTTCTTGGAAGGATTTAGACAAAGAAAAACCATATCACCTGCTTGAAAAGTGCGCTCAGAACAGTGCTGATCGGTTTGTTGTTGTATTAGAATTCTTTCCATGTGAAGATTGTCCTACAAAATGAGAAGAATCTGATCGCGGTTTCGAAGAACTGAGTCAATTTCCTAAACTGGTGAACTACTAAGGGTGTATGGAAGAAGAACTGGCAGTCCTGACCATAGATTGCTTCATATGGAGTCATTTTAGATGCAATATGGTACCACTAGAGCCCTTTAATGAAATCCATAGAAATATATGTCCAAATCTGTGTAGGGATGGGCAAGGGTTCGAGCAAACCCATAAAGAGTGTCATTTCACCCTTGTTGATCTGGAAAGTATCACATTCAACCACCATCTGTTGAATTTTCCTTTTCATTCCCTGCCAAAAGAAGTGACACTGTGCCCGCTCATACATTGTGAGGAACCCAAATTTCCCTGTTGATGGAAAAGCATGGAGTTCATAGAAGACATAGCCACGTTGAACAATTTGCAACCAATTTGGAACAGGCATAGAAATAGCTGAAAGAGAAGCTTGGTCATCAAATGTGCAAGAAAAAGAATCCACCACCAGATTGTCCTTACCCTTCTTGTAAGTGATCTCATAGGCATAACCCATGAGTTTTCTAACGCATTTCAATTGTGCTGGGGAGGATACCCGTTCCAAGAAATTTTTCAGACTCTAGTGATCAGTCTTGATGAGAATAATTCCATAATAGGTATGGTTTCCACTTATGTACTGCATGCAAAATAGCCATCATTTCCTTCTCAGATGTAGAGGTGGCTAAATTCTTACCGGAAAGGTCTCTTGAATGCAGCAATCCCACTGGTTTAGCAAAGACACCTACATATCTATCCAAAATGTTTTGTGGAGTCAAGGGAGTAGTAGAGACCATTGATGGGTGCATCTGAATGGAATGGAGCTGAGCGATGACACAATGTGAATTCTTCTTAAGGGTCTTTTCCAGGTGATGTGAATTGATGATGCAGAGAGACCCTGGTTATAAGCCTGTAAATGTGTGTTTTTTCCCATTGACTGAAAACTGCACCCAAAGTTCAGCAAAATCCCATGAGATGGGGCCAAGTGTGTGTAAACATTGAGCGCCCAAAACCACATCACATCTTCCTAAGGAAAAGGAAAACATGTCATAGCGCAGGTTATAATATTCCATATAGATACACACATTGCAACACTTCCCCTTACAAGATAAGGTGCCCCCATTTTCAATCATGACTTCAAAGTTGGAGCAAGGATGGAGAAAAGAATTAGCCTGTTTGGAGATCTGAGGGTCAATGAAGTTATGAGTGCTACCATAATCAATGAGTATTGTAAGAGGGAGATTCTTGAAGTAACCCATGAACTGCATTGTTTGTGGGGTGGTGACTCTAGCTAAAGCATGGAGAGATATCTTTGGGTGGTCATCCGTAGACGGAGGGTCAACAGGCGGCTACTGAATGTCGACATGATCATCTATTGTTTCTGGAACTTCTTCACCAAGTTCAGAGGTAGAAAGAGAATCCACATCCAAGAGATAGAGTTGTTTCTCAACACATCTATGTCCTTGAGTGAATTTCTCATTAGAATTATAACAAATCCCTTTTTCTCTGCTTCATACAAATGCTTGATAGGAGTTGGTCAAGGAGCTGACGTGATGGGATGACGTTGGGAAACCATATTTCTAAATGGAACAAATGTGGATTTGGAGCACTGTTGGGTTGTGATCTTGTCCTCCGCCAACTTAGCCAACCCTAGGACTTCCATCATTGTGTAGGGACATAACATTTTAACCTCTGAGCAGATTTCATCCTTGAGACCACTGATAAAACAACTCCTGCAAAATTCATCAGACAATCCTTCTCTGTGATTTGCTAGTTTCTTAAATTTTGTCTGATACTTACTCATAGTGCCAATTTGGCGAATTTTAGTGAGTGCTCTTATGCAGTCATCAAAAGGACCAAATCATTGCAAAAGGATTTGGCAAAAATCTGTCCATTTTGGCTCGTCATGAGCCTTGACGTACCAATGGTACCATTGAAGGGATTCTTGTTCCAAATGAAAGGGAGCAAGTAGAAATTTGTGGACATCAAAAGTATTATACAGACTGAAATATTGTCCTGCCCGGTATATCCATCCAGTCGGATCATTACCATGGAAGCGAGGAAAATCAAGCTTCGGCCCACAAAAATTGTTGGCAGAAGAGAACCTAGTGGCTGCAGAAGATTCTGGCTATCATTTATTGTTCATGGTTGAATGTTAAATATGGAGGCTGAAAAATTTCTCATCTAGATCTTGGAGCTTGGTTTTGAGGGTTGCAAGTTCTTCCTCCATGATTTGTGCTCCTGCGTGGGTGACAACCATAACCAAGAGTTTTTTTTATTTTTGAATGGGTAGAAAAAAAAAAAAAAAGCTTTTTTAGAAAAGGGAAATTTCAATTTGGGAAAAGCTTTGATGGGTAATTGGGGTTTGACTAGGTTTTGAACACTTTCCAATGGACAGGGAAGTAGAAAATGCCGATTTTAGAAGTGGAGTGAAAGAATGGGAAAATTTGTCAAAGAGGGACAAAGAAGTAGAATTAGGAAATGAACACTATGGAAATTTTTTAAGGCGATTGGGTGAAAATCGAAGAAGTTATGGCAAAACCTAAAAATAGACAAATGTTGGATTTATGGCTTTGGGAAGTGGAATTTGGGATATGGTCCTTGAGAATGAAATATGCAGAATGGGATTGCAGGGGTGTCAGTGAAGTTTCAAGGGAAACGAAATTAAAACGAAGAAGATATGGTGAAAAAATAGAATTGTATACTTTTTTTTTATACCGGAATGGATCTGCAACGGCACAGAAGTGATTGACAACAGTTTTGGACATATGTAATATGTGATTTATCAGCTGGAAATAGATATGGATCCACGGTATGTGCGTATTCCTAAAGGTTTAGGGGATTCACTCGGCCACCAATGTTGTCTAACGACTTGCATATTGGGGTAGCACCCTTCACTCCACGGCTCAGGTAAAACTGATAACTGCTTTGCCACAAACGACAACTCTTGTTTTACCTCATGGGTGGGAACTAGTCAATCATGTCATGGTCGTTGCCCTTTTCACTAGCAAGTCCTCTTAATGGGCCATCTACTTCGGGGTTCCTGTGGTACTCTTCACAATGAGTTTTAGGGCTTATGCCCAAGTACTTCCCACAGTTAAGCATCTAGGGATGATTCTCGAATCCAAACCTGCAATTGATAGGAACAAATACAGATGCGAAAAAAATATTTGGCATAAATTCCACCCAACGAGCCCAAGACTGTGCTCTGATACCAGATGTGAAGAACCTCCAACAATTAATTAATGAAAATGCACGAAATATCAGAAATAACAGAACACAGAATAGATTTATTGATCGTGGGCCACTTCGAGGGGGAACCTCCTTTGAGAAAGCCCAATACAAATAAATTCTATGTGCCTTCATTGGCCTCAACATGTACTTATATACTAAGTCTATGCGCCAATACTATGGATCAATACCATGGAACATATAATACTACAGGACGACTTACAAATCGTATGCATCTAATACTATGGATCAATACCATGGAACATATAATACTGCAGGATGACTTACAAAGCATATGTGTCCAACAACAATATACTAACAAAGTAAGGATAAGGGTTGACACAGGTTCCTAACACATCTTGGAGTGATAATCAATGTAGGTACATCTAATAAATACTTAGTGGCACAAAAATAGGATAAATCCAAGCATCCAAAGAAGAAACACCCTCACAACAATGACCAAAACAATGGTCCCAAACCCTCTTAGAAATATCCTACACGCAATGGTGATAAAGCAATTGAATTGAAAGGGATGAAGACTAAATGAAATTGCAATTTTTGTGGATGAGATGGTCATGTGGAATCTAAGTGTTTTAAGAAAATGAAATCCTTGGAAGTAGCAATGAAGAATCACAATATCAATCTTGACTCCTCTTCTAATTCTTCCTCTAATGGACATGTACTTTGTGTTTCTCATTTCCCCTTAATGCATCATCTACTTCTTCTTTTAATAAATGGCTCATTGATTTTGGAGCCATTTTCTCCACTCTAAAAGTTTAACGCCAAATAAATATTTTTTGGAACACATAATGCATATTTTAAGTGACCATCATCAAGATGGATTATTTTAGACCCAACAACATTAAGAGTTCTAAAAATGCAACAACAAATAAATATTTTTTCATGATGATAGATCTCTTAGTGTTGTAGGGTTTGTAAAAGTCCAGCTAGATGATGGCCATTTCAAAGATATTATGTGTTCCAAGTCTTTCCTGCAATTTGTTGTTATTTTATCATATCAATCAGTCCACTAAAGGTAATACTATAGAGTTTTCACCTCACCAAGTTGTAATTAGGGATTTAAAATTCCTAAGCATGTCCTAGCAATTGGAATTGTTGATGATATTACAAGGTTGTATAGATTTGAAAACTTTGGGTCATCATCTTTTCCATTAGTTTTTATTGATCATAGCGATGATATAACTTTGGCATGAACGATTTGGTCCTCGAAATAATCGCTCATTGCAACAACTATGTAATCATAAATTAGTGATTGGTATTCCTCTTATTTCTTATGGAGATGGTGTTTGTCTTAGGTGTGTTTTCAACAAATATCATGAAGAGAATTTCGACAAATGTGCATCTTGACATGCCATGGGCCCCTTGCATCTTGTTCTTAGTTATTTGTGGGTCTTGCTTCCTCCTACTGCTTTATCTAGATTCAAGTACTTATTAACTTTCATTGATGAATTATCCAAACATACTTGGCTTTACTTTTTAAAACTTAAGGGTGAAATTTTTGACATGTTTTTGGGATACAAGGAACTTGTAGAAAAACAATTTGGACATCAAATACACAAGTTAAGAACTAATGGACATTAATATGCAAAAAATACATTTACAAATTATGTACTGCATAGGGAATTCAAATTAAATTATTATTACATATGCACCATAACAAAATGGTGTTTTTGAGACAAAGAAATGCACATAAAATGGCATGGAAAATTGTCTGATCCAATTTAAGGGATTGAAATCCTCATTTTTGGGTAAAATCCATTAATTAGTAAAATTATATATATATATATTACAATAACGGTTGTAAATTTGTATTAAGGACAAGCAAAACAACTGCCGGGAACTTTACAACCATGAATTTTTACTACTTTCATGAGTCTCTACTCAGAATTCATCAAAAAGGAGAAAACAACAAAAACCAGGCTTTGTGAGTCTGGACAGCCCATGGGCCAAGTGGGTGAGGCTTAGCTGCCGCAACTGTAAAAGGCATAATAAAAAAAGTAGATAGAAAAGGCATCTTAAACTTAGTCGGACTTAATCTTCTTCCTTATTCCCTGGAACAGTTGGAGCTTTAGGCCATTCATCGGCCAGTTTTTCAACTTTAAGTTCGAGCTTGCTGAGGCAATATCCCATTCTGCCTTGAACATTGGCCATGTCCTGGAATTTGGCGTCTATGTCATTTGTGAATTCCTCCCGAAGATTGTTGAGGTCCTGTTTGAGAACATCCCATCTCCTTACGTTAACACTGTCCATGTTCAGCATGAGCTTTGTTTGCTCCTGGACTAAGGATTTTACTCTATCCAACTCTGTCATTCGATCCTCCATGGAAGGCACAGGATTGGAACTAGATGTCATTGAACTCGTTCTGAGAGGGATCTGACTCACTCCTTTCTTTGAAAAACTTGACGCAAGATTGACATGAGTGCTTCTGCTAAAATGAGTGCCGCACTCTTTGAAATAGCCTTCATTCTCCATTGGGTCCCATGAATCTTGGTTTTTCCAAGTGGGAGTATTGCTCCATAGAATGATATTGCCTAACTGCTCTGCTGCAGATTCCAGGTGATGATGACATTCGCCCAAGGAACCAACATTGGATTCACTTTAGAGTATGCAAGTGGTTGTACAAACAAAATGTGCTTTGACACCTTGACCGACCAGTTTGGCTGAGAGCCTCAGAATTTATGGGATGTGGGAAACAGAGATGACCTCATCCACTTGTAAGTCGCCCTTGTTCATGAGCGTTACTTTGTTAGCCTCTGTATCTGCCATCGAATTTAGCCACCGAAGTATATGGAAGGACCAAATCTTCTTGATTTTATTCTGCATCAACCTTATTTTCTTGAGGATTTGTCCTAAATGAACCTGACTAGGCTTCCTTTGCATTTGTAGGGCCTGAATAATTACCCTGGAGTCTCTAAATATTGCTAGACTTTGGATATTCCAGTTGGAATCCAGCCTTAGCCCATGCCATAGAGCAAGTGCATCCACCCTATTGTTGGTGTCTGAGCCAAGGCCCCAAGCATAGGTCAGTTCTATCTTGCTAGAGGGGTCCATAAGGACCCCTCCTCTGCCAGCCATGCCTAGATTCCCTTTTGAGGTGCCATCGAAGTATAAGAAATGCTCTTTGAGAGTCGATCTCCACTTTATAAATTCTTGTTCTTCTAGTGAGATTTCCCAATTTGTTCTCAAGAATGGTTTGGGGGTATTCCTGTGTTAGAAACCCATGTCTTTACTTTGTTAGTATATTGTTGTTGGACGCATATGCTTTGTAAGTCGTCCTGTAGTATTTGTTGATCCATATTTTATATTAGCCCATAGTATTGACCCATAGTATTGGATGCATATGCTTTGTAAGTCGTCCCATAGTATTATATGTCCCATGGTTTTGACTCATAGTATTGGCGCCTAGACTTAGCCCATGGTTTGTATTGACACATAGTATTGACCCATGGTATTGGTGCCTAGACTTAATATATAAGTGTGTGTTGAGGCCTATGAAGGCACCGTGAAGTTAATTGTATTGAGCTTGCTCAAAGGAGGTTGCCCCCTCGAAGTGGCCCGTCATCAATATAAAAGTGATTCTGAGTTCTATTATTTATGATATCTCGTGTATTTGCATTAATTAATTATTGCAGCTTCATCACATCTGGTATCAGAGCACTTTCTTGGGCTCGTTGGGTGGAATTTCTGCCAAATTTTTTTTCGCATCTATTGCAGATTCGGATTTGGGAATAATCCTTATTCGCTTAACTGTGGGAAGTACTTGGGCATAATCCCTAAAACTCATTGTGAGGAGTACCACAGGAACCCCAAAGTAGCCGGCCCATTGAGAGGACCTGCCAGTGAAAAGGGCAACAACCCCTACCTGATTGACTAGTTCCCAACCATGAGGTAAACCAAGAGCTGTTGTTTGTGGCAAAGCGGTTATCAGTTTTACCTGAGCCGTGGAGTGAGGGGTACTACCCCAATACGCAAGCCGTCAGACAGCATTGGTGGCCGAGTGAAACACCTGAACTGTTAGGAAGCTGTACATACCTGGGGTCCATATCTATTTTCAGTTGAACTGTTGCCGATCACTTCCACTCCAGATCGAGCCATTTCAGATCTATTCTGAAAGTTGTTCCAGATCTAGTCGTCATTTCAGATCCAGCCATTTTCGATCCCTTTCGCACTGTTGCAGATCCATCTGTTGCAGATCCCTTCTGCGCTGCTGTTGCTGATCCATTTCTGAAAATATATATATATATATATATGTGTGTGTGTGTGTTTTTTGGCCATATCTACCTTGTTTCAACTCTGTTTTCCCTGAAAATTCACTGACATCCCTGCAATCCCATTCTGCATATTTCATTCCTAAAGACCCTATCCCAAATTCCACTTCCCAAGACCAGAAATCCCACATTTTTCTATTCAAGGGTTTGCCATAACTTTTTCAATTTTCACCCGATTGCCTTCAAATTTTACCATAGAGTTCCCGCTTCTGAAATCGCCATTTTTTGCTTCCTTGTCCCTCAGAAAGTGTCGAAAACCTAGTCAAACCCCAATTACCCCTCCGAGTTTTTCCCAAATCCAAATTTCCCCTTACTAAATAAGCTTGTGTTTGTGTTTTTCTATCCATCCCCCCCCCCCCCCCAAAAAAAAGAAAAAAATACTGGTTATGGTTGTAACTCGCACAAGAGCAAACACCATGGAGGAAGCACTTGCAGCCATCCAAACCAAACTCCAAGATCTGGATGAAAAATTTCTTAGCCTCCATCTTCAGCATTTAGCCATGAACAATAACCAACAGCCAGAATCTTTTGCAGCCACCGGGTTCTCTTCTTCCAGCAATTTTCGTGGGTCAAAGCTTGATTTTCCTCGCTTCAATGGTACTGTTCCGACTGGATGGATATACCGAGCAGAAAAATATTTCAGTCTGCATAATACTTTTGATGTCCAGAAAGTTCCACTTGCATCCTTTCATTTGGAATAGGAATCCATTCAATGGTACTGTTGGTACATCAAAGCTCATCTCGAGCCAAACTGGACAGATTTTTTCCAATTCCTTTTGCCACGATTTGGTCCTAGTGCTTTTGACGACTTCACTGGAGCACTCACTAAACTTCACCAAACTAGCACAGTGAGAGAGTATCAGATGGAATTTGAGAAACTAGCCAATCACACAAAAGGATTGTCTGATGAATTCTACAAGAGTTGTTTTATCAGTGGTCTCAAGGATGAAATTCGCTCAGAGGTTAAAATGGTTTGTCCCAACACAATGATGGAAGTCCTAGGGTTGGCTAAGCTGGCCGAGGACAAGATCGCAGCTCAACAATGCTGCAAACCCACCTTTGTTCCCTTCAAAAATATGGGTTCCCAACGACCTCCCATCACGCCTACTCCTCAACCAACTCCTATCAAGCAATTGTCTGAAACAGAGATGCAGGCACGCCGAGAAAAAGGGCTTTGTTATAATTGTGATGAGAAATTCACTCGGGGACATAGATGTGTTCAACAAAAGCTCTATCTCTTAGATGTGGATTCTCCGCCTGCCTCAGAACTTGATGAAGAAGCTCCAGATACAATAGATGATCAGGTCGAATTTCATCACCCGCCTGTTGACACCCCATCTCAGGACGACCCACCCGAGATCTCTCTCCATGCTGTAACCGGCGTCACCACCCCAATAACAATGCGAGTCAAGGGATGCTTCAAGAAGCTCCCTCTTACCATACTCATTGATTTTTGTAGCACTCATAACTTCATTGATCCTCGGATTGCCAAACAAGCTGATTGTTTTGTCCATCCTTGCTCCAACTTTGAAGTCATGGTTGCCAATGGGGGAACCTTACCTTGCAAGGGGATGTGTCACAATGTGCGTATCTCTATGGAATATTATAACCTACGCTCTCACATGTTTTCCTTGTCCTTAGGCGGATGTGATGTGGTTTTGGGAGTTCAATGGTTACTCACACTTGGCCCCATCTTATGGGATTTTATTGAACTTTGGATGCAGTTTTCAGTCAATGGGACACAACACAAATTTATGGGCTTACAACCAGGGTCTCTCTGCATCATCAGTTCACATCGCCTGGAAAAAATACTTAAGAAGAATTCACATGGTGTCATCGCTCAGCTCCATTCCATTCAGATGCACCCATCAATAGTCTCCACTACTTCCTTGGATAGATATGCAGGTGTCTTTCCTGAACCAATGAGCTTGTTTCCTTTAAGAGACCTTTCCGGTAAGAATTTAGCCGCATCTACCTCTCAGCAAGAAATGATGACTAGTTTGCATACAATACAGAAGTGGCAGCCATCCCTATTGGGGAATTATTTCTGCATCAAGACTGATCTCCAGAGTCTGGAAAATTTCCTAGAACAATGGGTCTCCTCCCCAACACACCTGAAATGGGTTATCCAACTCATGGGTTATGACTATGCGACCACTTACCAAAAGGGTAAGGACAATATGGTGGAAGATGCTCCTCCTCGCACATTTGATGACCCAATTTCTCTTACAGCTATTTCTCTGCTTGTTCCAAATTGGTTGCAATCTGTTCAACGAGGCTATCTCTTCTATGAACTCCATGCTTCTTCATCAGTAGGGCACTCTGGGTTCCTCAAAACGTATGACTAGGAACAATGTAACTTCTTTTGGCAGGGACTCAAAAGGACAATTCAACGGATGGTGGTTGACTGTGATACTTTCCAGGTCAACAAGGGTGAAACGACCCTCCTTTCGGGACTGCTTGAACCCTTGCCCATCCCTCCACAGATTTGGACAACTATTTCTATGGATTTCCTAGAAGCGCTCCAGTGGTATAGTACCACATCTTAAAAGACACCATATGAAGCAGTCTCTGGATAGGCACCACCAGTTCTTCTTCCATACACCTTCAGCAGCTCCCCAGTTCAGGAAATTGACTCAATTCTTCGAAACCGTGATCAGCTTCTTCTCATTCTGCAGGACAATTTTCACATGGCAAGAATTTGACTTAAACAACAAGCCGATCAGCACCATTATGAGTGCACTTTTCATATCACTGATATGGTTCTTCTTTGTCTATAGCCTTCCATGCAATCCTCCCTAAAACTCCAAAGGCGCAAGTGGCTCGGAATGCATCCCGAGGATGCTACAGAGGACCCACTCCTTCAGATTCTGCATCAATTTCCACATCTAAAGCTTTGAGGACAAAGCTTTTTCTAAGGGAGAGGGGATGTTAGAAACCCATCATCTTTACTTTGTTAGTATATTGTTGTTGGATGCATATGCTTTGTAAGTCGTCCCGTAGTATTTGTTGATCCATAGTTTATATTAGCCCATAGTATTGGACGCATATGCTTTGTAAGTCATCCCATAGTATTATATGTCCCATGGTTTTGACTCATAGTATTGGCGCCTAGACTTAGCCCATGGTTTGTATTGACACATAGTATTGACCCATGGTATTGGTGCCTCAACTTAGTATATAAGTGTGTGTTGAGGCCTATGAAGGCACTGTGAAGTTAATTGTATTGAGCTTGCTCAAAGGAGATTTCCCCCGCGAAGTGGCCCGTGATCAATATAAAAGTGATTCTGAGTTCTATTATTTTTTGATATCTCGTGTATTTGCATTAATTAATTATTGGAGGTTCATCACATCCTGTCCTGGTGATTTGGGATAAACTCCTTAAGCCAAAGGTCTTCATCAGGGTCCAAAGTGTCTGAGTTCCTGAGTTATTTCTTGGAATCCAAGGCCTCTCCCAAGAGAAATTTGATCTTAATTGCAACTCGATCTGGGTTGCAGCTTTCCTCCCGGAAGAGCAGATTATTTCTTTAGAGCCAAATTTTCCACATGGTGAACTTGGGGAGCCACATCCAACAAGTTTTGAGAAGATTCTTTTTCCTTAAAGAGAAACGGGTTTGATTCGCCCAGCTGCTTAAGAGATCGGGGACATTTGTGGGTAGGGAGAAGTGATCAGATCCTAACTTCAAGATTTTGTTCCAGGCTTCTTTTGCAAAAGGGCATCCTAGCAGCAAATGATCTGTGGTTTCTTCCTCTTCCATGCACAGCAGACATCTAGAGGGGCCTTCCCAGTCTCTTCTTTTTAGGTTTTCACTTGTTAGGATACTTTTATGGGCTAGCGTCCAAGTGAACATATCAATTTCGGGGATCAAAACAAAGGACCAAATTGTCTTCCAAGGCGTTGGGTCGGGGGGGACATGCGAGACTTCTTGTAATGACTTGTACCCTGCAGCTATTGTGTACTTTCCAGGGGAAGTGCCCCAACCTCTTTTATATTTTGCTAAGGATTTCATAGGGGATTTACCTTGAAGCACCTCGAGCAGAATTCTGGATTCAATCTCCAGCCTTTTCGGATAGTTCCCAAGTTCCACTCCTTCCAACTACGGTTCTCATCTTCTTCCCAGTAGGAGATGTCCCAGAGTGTTCGAAGATTTCTGTTCTGGATCCAAAGTTTTATATTGATCATTCCTTGCTGATGGTCCAAAGGAGGATTCCCTAGAATAGAGTCCTCCCATATCCTTATTCACCTTCCGTTGCCAGGAATCCACATCAACTTTGATTGGAAATGGTCTAAATCCCTAAGGCATAGTGAGAAGATTGGAGAACCTCTTGGAACTTTTGGTGGTATATCCAGGCATCTTAACCAATGTCCATAGAAGTATTTTTTCCAGAGAACTTGCTTTCTCCAGGAGGGTTTGCCAGATACTAGATTCCACAGAAGCTTGGAACCCATGGCTAGGTTTTGGGTAGCCACATCTTAGATGTGCAGACCTCCTTGCAGAATCAGTTTTTTGACCTTCTCCCAACTAACAAGATGAAGTTTCCTCTCATTCTACCTTCCTCCTTCCCACAAGAACCTTCTCAATAGGCCGTCGATCTTGAGGGTGATGGTTTTTGGAGCGAGGAGAATTGAGTTCTGGTAAATAGGGAGACTTGTCAGAACCGACTTCAGCAGGACCACTTGCCCTGCAAGGTTCAACCAATTAGCTCCCCAAGCTTGTATGTGGATTTTCAATTTATCAAGGAGGGGTAGCCATTGGGCCACTCTTGGGGTTGCTTTGAATATCGAAATTCCTAGATATTTGAAAGAATCCCTGGTAGTGTTTCCATCCATCTCTAAAGCTCTAGTGATTTCGAGCATCTCTCTTGGTGAGAAATTCCAACCATAGATCTTACTTTTTTGGAAGTTGATTTTGTTTCCTAAAATCTCTTTATACATGTTAAGTTCCTGCTTAAAATGCCTTGCTGTGATAACACTGGCTCCTCCCAACAGCAAGTTATCGTCTGCAAACTATGCATGGTTGATGTTATGGACATTTGAAACCATTCTGAGGCCCAATAGAGACTCGATTTGTTGGCAGTGGTTCAGCTGGAAACTAAGGACTGAGGCTTCGATTGCATAGAGGAGAGGAGATAGATGGAAACCTTGTCTCAGTCCCCTTGAGGCTTGGAAAAATTATGTTGAGCGACCATTCACCAATGAGGCAATCCAAGAAGAGGAAATACAGGCTTTCACCCAGCTTGTGAACTCTTTTTAAAACCCCAGCTTCTCCATGACATTGAAAAGGAAATCATGTCTAACTCTATCAAACGCATTAGCAAGATTGAGCTTAATAATCCTACCTTTTTCTTTACTTTGGCAGCTCGAGTCGATGGCTTCCTGAACCAGCATGATGTTGTCCAGGATTTGACGCCCTTTGATGAAGCCTCCTTGTTTTTCCGAGATAATTCCTGGCAAAATTATCTTTAACCTGTTGGCGATAATTTTAGAGACTAGCTTGTAGCTAGTATTGAAAATAGAGATTGGGTGGAATCTGCTAAAATTGTTAGCCCCTTTCTCTTTTGGAATTAGGGATAAAAACGCCGAGTTGGTGCTTCCCCCGATCTTGGAGCAGAATTGGGACTTCTTGACCATTCTCAATAGATCTTCCTTGATGATATGCCAGCATGCCTTATAAAACCGAGCTATGAATCCTTCTGGTCTAGGGGCCTTATCAGCTTCCATGTGGTCCAGGGTGTTTTTGAGCTCTTGCATGTTAATCGGGGCTAACAACTAGAAGTTTTCTTCATTTTTCACAAGTTGGGGAACTAGGGACAGCAGATAGGAGTTTGGATCAATGGGAGCCTTAATAGGAGCCATGTACAGGTCTTTATAAAAGGGGTGGGAATATTTCTTAATTCCTTCGAAGTCTTTTATCTGTTGATCCTAAAACTGAATTTCAGTGACCGTTTTAAAGTGCTTACAGGCTTCCGCTTGCTTGTGGAAATAACTCGTATTCTTGTCACCTGCTTGGAGCCAGAGGGTTGTAGACTTTTGCCTCCAGTATTCTTCTTCTTCTTTGCAGGCATGGTGAAGAGCGTTTTGGAGATCGACTTCTTGGTTAAGCAACTGTTGGGTCGAATCGACATCTTCCATAGTCGACTGGTGTAGCTCGAGGGCTTCCTGTGTCTCTTTTCTTTTGGAGGCTAGAGATCTGATTGATTTTTCCCAGCTTTTTAATGCTCTTTTAAGGCCTCTTAACTTTTATTCCCACACACAGAAAGGAGATCCATAAACCTGCTTGTTCCAGGAAGCAGAGACGACCTCCTTGAACCCTTCTTGGTTAATCCATATCGGACTGAAACAGAATGGGATGGGACCAAGATTTCTTTCAAGGGAAAGATCTAGGAGAATGGGCTTATGATCTGAGATATAATTAGGAAGGATTTTGGAAGTGGCCAGTAAAACAAAAGTCAGGAAGGTGGATTGGACGAGAAACCTATCCAGATGGGCTGTAATGTGACCTGGACCCAACCTTTTATTTGTCCAGGTGAACTTTCCATGGGTGGGCTTGATGTCTTCTAAATCCCATTCCAGAATAAGATCCTCAACCCATTACAGAATAAGATCCTCAACCCATTCTCTTGGAGGGTCTCTGATCGGAGAGCCTCCTTTTTTCTCCTCTAACGATAGAGTGACATTGAGATATCCTGCAATGATGAAATTTACAGGATGGTGCATGCTAAGGAAGGCCTTTAGGGAGTCCCAACAGATTCTTTTCTCGGATAGCAAGACCGGAACATATTTATTGAAAATACGTACTTGGTGACAGGAGTCTTTATGAAGGAATTTGGTGAAAATCCAGTGGGTGGTGCTTTCTTCATCAATCAGGTCAAATTTTGTGCTATCCCAGAAGGTGCCTATTCCTCCTAAGGCTCCTCTTGCACTTACTACCTTTCTGCGCCCCTCTTTCCAAAATGTTTTGCTTGCATGGAGGAGATCGGAGTCCTCCAATTTTGTCTCCTGGATTAGAAGGATCTCAGGCATTGAAATTTGGATTAGATCTTTCAGGGACTCTTCTTTTAACTTGTTGCCTAGCCCACTACAATTCCAGGAGACGTATTTCATTACTTACTGAGAAAGGAGGGGGTAGCTCCCTTTGGAGCCTTGCCTTGCTTCCTTGTTGTTCGAGTATTCATCATTCCCTTGAGAGTTTTCTGGGACCCTTGTAGTACATCCAGGTAGGTCTTTTCTTCTCTTTTTTTTTTCTTGGACTTCCTTCCCCTGGAGGGTTTTTATGGGGTGGCTTTTGAGTTGCTTGATTCTGTTTCTCCACCATCTGAGTCCCCTTCGAAATCTGAGCCAAGGCTGATGTGATACTCCTCCATTTCCCTCTCCTTTGGGGTAGCTTCTGGGGATTCAATGTCCTTCTCCAATGGGGCAACTTCAGGGGCTACAGGATTGGGGGTTGGGCCACCTTTTCTAGTGTCTTTTGGATCCTTCTCCTAAAATTTCGTGGCCTTAGGTCTCTTGTCTAAGCTTGAGGCTTCTTTCTGCGCTTCCTTGGCTTCAAGAATGGGTTGGGGTTTTTCAGTAGGGCCTAGGGTTTTCTTCTCTTTCAATTTTGGGGCAGCTTTACCTTTTTTAACCTTTTTCCAGCCTTCTCCTTCCTCTTTGTCTGCCAGTTGTGCCTTTGGACAGTTTCATTGTAAATGGCCATGCTCATGGCAGTTTCTGCACTTGAACGACAGTTTTTCATAATCGAGCTTTTGGTAGTGATGCCATGCACCCACTATAAGCTTGACGGCTTCAGGAAGCCCAGCTTCAAGATCCACTTCCATGCAGATCCTTGCGCATGAGTATTGGGCTTTGTTGTCCACTTTGTCTATGAACCGACCAAGGTCGTTTCCGATCTTCTACAGGGATTGAATGTTCCAGCAATGAACAGGAAGGTTGGGTAGCCAGACCCAGACTAGAAATTATTTAGGGACGTCGATGGAGGGGTCAAAGTCAAGCATCCATCTATTGAGGTACAGACCCTGAGTTCCCATGAAATAAGGGTCTCTTCTAAAGATAACATCAAGGTCTTCTTTTGTGATAAACTTGAAGATGAAGAAGCCTCTTCCAATTGCATAACAAGTCACACTATTCTGGAGCTGAGGTCTCCAATTCCTTTGGATCTAGTTAGTGGTTATTGCAGAGGGCCAAATCCCCATAAATTTCCCAACCAGGCCTTTTTTTGCCAAGGCCAAAGCGATCTTGATGGGTTGTTCCTTAGGTAAGGCTATTTCTGGGATAGTTTCTAGCTTCTTGATGAATTTTGGGACTGTAGGGTTTGTTGGCTTCTTACCTTGCAGATCAATGAGCCTTCGAAATGCCTCTGCTACTGAAACCGATGGGGGGGAGTCAACTCCCCTCCCCCTGGCACACCCATGGATGGATAGCTCTCTTGCTACACTCTCTGCCTTCTCATGTCGAACCCTAGCATCTCGCTCGCTCCTAGCTAATGATGATTGGATTTTATGGTAAAATTATATAGTTAAGCACACTACCACAAAGGATTTAAAAGATATAACACTATAAGAAGCATGGAGAAAAATTAAACCATATTTAAGCCACTTTTTTTTGTTTAGTAATGAAGCATGGCCTCACATCCTTGATGAAAAACATAAACCGTTATAGCCTAAAAGTTAGAAGTGAATTTTTGTTGGATGTTCTAAATATGTAAAAGGTTATAAATTTCCTCAACATAGTTCCAATCACATTATTATTTGAATATATATTAAATGTGATGAAATCTCTTGGCTTATGAACCTAATTTGTGTTTGTGACATATTCAACCTATGAGCCATTTTCTATTCCTAGGTTCTCTACTAGTGATATGACTTTGGTTTCTTCTTCAGATGATGGAAGTAAGTATGAAAATCCACCTCCACCTGCTCACTTTCACTAGTTGGGTCCATTGAACATGATCTGACACCAGAATCACCACTTCCTAGAGGGATCTATATAATGTGTGAAGCAACTATTGATCTTGTCATTGATCCCAAATCTCATTGTTGAACACATTCACATTTGAGAGACTTTTCTATTTTTGGCTCAAGTTTTAGATACTCGTGATCCAAAAACATTTGTAGAATTTTCTATTCATCTAGATTGAGATGCAACAATTAGTGAAGGATACCATTCCTTAATGGTGAACGAGACTTTGGATCTTGTACCTTGTCCAAAGGAAAAAAACTTGTCATATGTGAATCGGTGTATAGGACTAAGTATGCATCAAATGGAAGTGTTGAAATACTAAAGGAAATATTGGTTTCCAAAGGATTTAAAAAATTTAAAGCAAGTGACTACAATGAAACATTTTCCCCTATCACTAGAATGAACTCCATCTACCTTGTTCTCTCCCTTGAAACTTCACATAAATGGGAGGTCCAACAAATGGGTGTCAAATACACCTTCTTGCATGCATATTTGTAATAGAAAATTTATATGGAACAATATATTGGCTATGTTCATAATGACTCTAGCCTTGTTTGTCCCCTTAATAAATCTCTCTATGGCCTTAAGTGAGCTCCTCATGATTGGTATGCCAAAATGGATATCTTTATTCTTGACACTAGTTTTTATAGATGCCATTCTAACCCCAATGTCTATACAAATAAAGTAGGAAACCATTTCATAATATTTGTTTGTTTAGGCTGGTGATCTTATTCTCACTGGTAATGACCTTAAACTTTTAATGCATATGAAATTCAACCTCAGGAGGAAATTGAAATGACCAACTTAGAATGTTTCATTATTTTCTTGGCCTCCAAGTTTTAAAACCAAAGAATAAAATTTTCTTTCTCAACCTAATTATTCTTGTGACCTTATGCTTTGATCTAATATTGAATATTTTAAACCAACCTCATCTCCCTTCGAGTCTGGAGTCAAACTTATTGGCAGCACCATAAGTAGATGACACCTTGTACCATTAGTTAGCTAAAGTATTTTGTACTTGACTCATTCCTATCCTGATATTTCCTTTGATGTTAGTCTTATTGCTTGGTATATGCACACACCCCTACATCATATGTAATATTGAAACTACCCTCCCTAGCAGTGTGAATACTAGTAGGCTTAGAATGAAAGAACTTCTTTGTGGCTCACCCACCTCACTAATTGATTGATCTATATCAATATAATATGAGTTTAAATTGATCTAATTAGATGGATTCCCATATATATATGTAGAGCTTCCAATTTATAGGTTTCTGATCCCACCCTTCATTTAAGACCTTTACTCCCAACCTGTGCCTAGAAGTTGTGACAAAAAAAATGGGTTTTTTTATAAAAATAATCTATTGATCCGAGGGGAAAATTCTCACTATGGATAATTGGATCCAACCAACTCACTACACAAGGATAGATCTAAATTCAATTGATTCCCATCGAGATGGAAAGCTTATGTTCCTTCATTATGATGCCCTTTTCTCTCAAACTATGAATTCCTAGAGCATAGTGACAACATTGTTAACCATATAAATAAAAAGAGAAAATATAACTTAAAAATGAGTAAAGATACATACATAGCTCAAACTCACACCTTTAACCATAATAAGAAATTAAGTGAAGCATTACACTTCACACTTTAAGAATCCAAATGGAATAACATGGAAAGCATACAATTGAACAAAACTAATAGAAATGAAAGTTTGATGTGAAATAGAAAATAAGAGATAAACATGAGGACTGCAAACTAAAATTTCAACTTTCTCATAAATTATGCACATTACACACATGAAAATGAAAATATACTAACTAAGGGATAGTCTAACCCCCAACCTAAGTAATCCAAAAAAAAGCTATATACAATTACAAAGGAAAATGAATATATCCTCAGCATGTGCATTATAATAATTGTTGTGGAAAAAATTGCACAAGGGTGAGTCCTTCCCACTTGGTGAGGGGCAAAGCCTTGTAGATTATAGCAAGGCCTCAGTATTAGGTGCACCTTTTTGGTGGGTGATGATCCAAGTGATCCTGCAAGTGGTTGTTAGTGGAAATAGATTAAAAAAATAAATAAAAGTGAAATAAAACAAAGAATAAGAGGGGTAGAGATGAAAACTTCAACAATCAATAGATGCCAAACCACTTTGTATCACCCAATGGTCAAGCATGTACAACACCTTAGGATATGTGAGCTCCAATGGATGCAAACAATCCCCATTAGGTACGTCTATTTAATCCATAGTAGATGTAAGTAGCTTGGAGAAAAAATGAGAAGAACTCTTGCCCCTTGAAGGAAGGTGGCGAAGGAGCTTGGTAAATGCTAAACAAGAGGGAAGAGGTGAGCTATAAGGGAGCTCAAGAAAAATTCCAACAACATAACCTTGCTCTTGATCTATCCCTTTACAATCATGCCCATGGATTCCTTTTATAGGCCAAAATGTGGCCAAGAAATAACTAGATCCGAATGTGAACTCCTTGATATTATAATCTAGGTCTAAGGTACATAAGAGAGGCCATTTAAGAAGGTGCTCAAGTGTGTAAGCAACTCAAGTGTGTGAGGGGAAAAATTCAAATTTGTGGAGGTAATGGAGCTTTCATGAGTCATTAATGAACCACTAGTGGTTGAGATTCCATCGTTTCTATTGTCATGCAGATATCAAGGGATTATCCACAATGGTCGCATGAGCATAGTTCTGGGAACCTGCATAGTAGTGCATATTAATAGACATGTAGCCGCATGGTTGTGGTTTTGACCTTTTTTAGGGTGTTTCTAACTCATGTTTCTTCTTGGGTATGATGAGGATGCCTTTGGTGGGATGCATTCTATATGTTGATGATGATTTACCATGCAAATTATGGAAATGTTGCATGTGTGTGATATTTCAGAGTTAACGGATGCCCCCTGATGTATGAGGTTCATAGGGTACTGTAGAGTCGATAATGACTCATCATTTCTTGTTTGTTCTCTCTATTGTTCTAAAAGCTACAAATCGTGTGTGGACGAATAGGTATTCCCATGGGTGGAAAATTGCTCATGAATATGTAACAAGGAATTATGTTTTATAAAAACAAGGTGGGCATACCCATGCTCATGAAATTTGACCAAAAGTGGCTACAAAAAAGAAGAGGCCGAGGGGTCACCTCAAGATATTGTTGGTGCATGGATGAAGGTGGCTTCAATCCATGCAAATAGTAACTGAACCTATAAAAGTTGTTACAGGTGTTGAAGAAGTAGCACTACTGATATCCATGATGAGCCCAAGGGGGTGGGGGACTGGAATACCCATGAGTATTCTAAAGAGAGTATATCACTGAACTCATGCTACCACGATTTATAAATGTGAACACTGCTACCTTCAAACCATACGACTCTCCATAATGCGATAGATGTGTTGACATCAAGCATAAGAGATATCACTAAGTTAGGAAGCACAAAGGGATCTCCCTACTTAGATCGAGGAAATCCCTTATAGTAATTGAAAGGGACCCCAAGGTATAACTACAACTACTTGAACTCTTGGAATGTAGTGATGTGATGTCAATGAGATCTGCAGTACATGATAAGAAAAGGGTCTCATACAGAGAACCAAGATCATTTTGTAACCGGCTATTGGACTAACAAACCTAACACAAGTCTAACTGGTAAGGGTGAGGTTCATGACTTCCTTTGATCAATGTCAACTTGGGGGAGTACTGGTCAGCATCATTCTTCAAAAGGAACAAAGTGTAAGGGAGGGAGACAAATTGCAGATGAATGGTTTCATGATGGACACAAGACTGAGGGTGATGGTGATTGAAAAAATGCATAATCTTGGGGAGAGGGTGACTCAAAAACATTGATCAAAGGAGACCAGAGGTTGTTGCTAAAAGAATAGTGATGTTCCCACGGTGCTGAGTGGATTGGGGAATAGTTTTTACATAAAGAATAATTGGTGGGGACCCCACTTTTTTTGGGGTGTCGGGGGACCAATTTGATGATGGGATGGATTCCCGTGGTTTTGAGCGAATCAGGGAACCAAATTGATGATGGGTGAAGTTGCCACGATTTTGAGTAAGTCTAGGATCATTTTCCATGGTGATGTGAGGGTCATTTTTCCAATGTGAAGACAAGTGTCCCATGAATAAATTCCATGTAGTTGGTTCCTACGAGAATAACTAAATAGAATTGGCTGCTTCTAAGGGTGGGGAGCCAATTGGTGTATTAATGGAACATGGTACAAATAAGATTGCAGATGGTAATGTGATCATGGTGGGATGAGTGGGATCCTGTGTTTCTTGATTGTAACATGTCTCGAGGAATTTGATGGCACCGACTATTGAAGTTGGGGGAGTAAATGCGAAGCTATAAAATGATGAGCTATGGGTTGATCATTTTAAAGTTGATCAAATTCCTCAGGCTTGTGGGGGGTTCAACATCATGGGTTTCAAATGATGAATGGGATGCAATGGTGTATATACCCATGGGGGAAGAATGCTACCCGCAGTAGTGATATTGAAGGCATATCATTACCAGGGTTGAGGACCCTATGGTTATCAGCGGGAATGTCTAGTAAAAAGCAATGCAAATATAAGGAAGGAATTTCCTAGATGTCAGTTTCGTAATGATACCTGTGAGAGAAGCTCGACGTCATTGATGAGGGAGGGAGTCTTGTTATTATAATGGAAAAAAGAGAGTATCCTACATGTCTTGTTCGTAATCCTGCACATGCAACACACATACCCAATAGTAGTAAAGGACATGAAAAAGGTATTGATGATGCAAAATATAAAACCAAAACATAGCACACCTGTGTCGTACTCTTGATCAAGTGTAGAAGCATTTAAGGTACAACCTGTTGACAAGGCTATTGAGGGTAATACCTTTTGGGCCAGTTAAGACATATACCCATTTGGGGAGGCATTGTTTAATGACATAAGGACCTATTCATTTATATATAAATTTACTAGGTCATGGTTTGTTGTATTTTTTGGTGTTGAAGACGAGGACAAAGTCTCTTCATTGAAGGTGCGAGGTCGAACATGTATGTCATAGTGTGATTTGGATCAAACCTTCATAAACTCATTTTGTGGGTGTAAGCCACGACGTTCTTTGTTGAGGTGTTCCAAAGTAAAAAACCTTTGCTTGAGGGTGGGAGTATCAAGTAACAACTCCACAACAAATTGGAGGGTATGGATTTGGAATTCTATGGCCAATATGGCTTCTATTCCATGGACAAGGTGGAAGGGAGTAAATACAATAGCAGTATTGACTAAGGTGTGATAAGCCCAAAGATATGGGAATAACATGTGATTCCAATTATATTTGTTCTTATTTACTGTGAGTTGGAGCATAGTTTTGAGAACTGTGTTCACAGCTTCAACTTGGTTTTTTTCATGGGCGTGGTAGGATATCAAGAATTCATGTTTAAATCCTAACAATCGTGATAGTTCATCAAACATCTCATTACAAAATGGGTTCCATTATCATAAACCAATTGTTTGGATACGCCAAAGCGTGAGATGGCATGGTTAAAGAAGAAACGAGCGGCAATGATGCCTTTGCAATCGAAAGTGGGAATGGATTCTTCCCACTTGGTAAAGTAGTCAATAGCTATGATGATGTATTGGTGTCCTTGCGTCGAATTAGGGAGAAACTCCATAAAATCAATTTCCCATTTAAAAAATGGGTCAGTTGTGATTACTGGATAGAGAAGGGCAGGTGGTGACAGTGTTTTGTAGGAAAATACCTAACAATTCGCACATCTTTTGACCATGTAGAAACAATCGTTTAATACTTAGGGAAAAAAATAATCAACGCGTAATTTCTTTGCGCGGTGGCCATCCCTGAGAGGTGCCCTCCACATGATCCACTATGAGATTCATTGATAACTTGTTCATATTCCTCATGTGTTAAACAACGACGTAGGATGGTGTCGACGCCATGATGGTACAGGATGTCACTTATAAGAATCTATCTTGGTTCTTGATGACAAATATATCAGCAATCATCACGGGATAGGTGGGGGAAGAAATTTTGAGTATGAAGATAAATTAAGATACTTCCATACCATGGGTCATCGCTAGCAATGAGGAAGAGATGTTCGTCGAGTATCTGGCCATTCACAGGTTTACCCTAGGTTGTGGGTGGGATATTAGTGACAAACTCGGCTAGGGCCAATGCTTTATACATTTAGGGATCAAGAACTCAAGGTTGAATTCCTGTAGGATAGCAATCCAACGTGCAAACTTACTATTGATAAGACTGCAGCTAAGTATGTATTGCATGGGGTTTTGATTCAACAACTACAGTTGTTTTGCGGAGAAAAATGTAGTGGCATGGTTTTTGTATGGAAAGAATGACGGATAATGCAAGATTCTCATCATGAGTGTAATTTATTGTTGGTCATGATGAGGTTTTACTAACTTAGTAAATGATGTGTTCATGGTAAACCTCGGCTAGTTGGACTAGAATGCTCTCTACAACGGAAGTTGAGACCAAGATATAAAGGGTAAAATATTTGTCAAATTCTAGAGGTGAGATGAGGGGAGTTGAATAAAAGGATTTATTCAAAGCGGCAAAGGACATTTGGGCATTTTCATCCCATTTAAAGGGGGTGTATTTCCTAAGAAGTTGCAAAAAACCATATGCCTATGTGGCACAATTGGGAATGAAATGCTGAAGGAAGTTGGCCTTTCCTTGAATGCTTTGTAATTGGCACCATGTTCAAGGGGGTTCTAGTTCGAGGATGGCTTGGAATTTCGAGGGGTCAATCATGATTTATTCCTTGGATATGATGAATCCTAATAATCGGTCTGTTGTGACACATAAAACACATTTTACTATGGTAATCCCAGTGGAATATCCATAAATATTGTTGTAGAAAAATTTGCACAAGGGTGAATCCTTCCCACTTGGTGAGGGGAAAAGCCTTGTACGATGTTGCAAGGCATCACTATTATGTGCCCCTTTTTGGTGGGTGATTCTCCAAGTGATCCTGCAAGTGGTTTTTAGTGGAAATAGATAAAAAAATGAAATAAAACAAACAACAAGAGGGGTTAGAAATGAAACTTCAACAACCAATAGATGCCAAACCACTTTTTATTTCCCAATGGTCAAGCATTTACAACACCTTAGGAGATGTGAGCTCCAATGGAGGGAAATAATCCCCATTGGGGAGGACTATTTAGTCCAAACTAGATGTTAAGTAGCTTAGAGAACAAATGAGAAGAAATCTTACCCCTTGAAGGTAGGTGGAAAAGGAGCTTGGTAAATGCTAAACAACAGGGAAGAGGTAAGCTATGAGGGACCTCAAGCACAATTCTAATAGCATAACCTTGCTCTTGGTTTCTCCCTATGTCCATGGATTCCTTTTATAGGCTACGAGGTGGCCAATAAATAACTAGATCCCAATGTGAACTCCTTGAAATTATGATCTAGATCCAAGGTACACAAGTGATGCCATTTAAGGAACTCAAGTGTGCGAGTGACCAAATTCAAATTTGTGGAGGTAAGGGAGCTTTCATGAGTCATTAATGACTCACTAGTGGTTTGGATTCCACTATTTCTATCAGTCGCACATATATCGAGGGATTATCCACATTGGTCGCACAGAATTAGTTATGGTAACCTACATGGTAGCACATATTAACAGGCATGTGTCCATGCGGTTGTGGTTTTGACTATTTTTAGGGTGTTTCTAACTCATGCTATTTCTTAGGTCATATGAGGATGTCTTTGGTGGGATGCATGCTATATGTTGATGATTCTTTACCATGCAAATTGCTGAAATGTCGAATGTGTGCGATATTTGTGTTAAGTTTAGCCTAATTTGACTAGCAAGATCACTGAAAGAAACACAATCACAAGATAGACAAAGATTTACCCTAGGAAACCCTCATGGGGTAGAAAACCCAGCAAAGCTTTCCTCAATATAGATAATCAACCAAATACAAAATGTAGTCCAAGAATAGAGCTCATTCTCCTCCTATGCAGACCTCTCTCACACTTGTGCACTACTCCCAAGTGGATGAATGAATGAGATAAGTGAGGAACAACCTCTTATACTTGTTTCCCGGCTGACCTTTTTACCCTAATGGGGCTAACCTCTTCCAGAAGAGTCTAATAACCCCCAAAAGGTAAACTCAAGGCCGACCTCACATGGGAGATCTAATAAACCTAGTTACCACACTCTCTCGAAGGAATAAACATCTCCGGATATACAATAGGGTCACCATGGGGGAATGTACCATCTCCGAAATACAAATATAATATTCTTTGAAGTTACAATATTTCAACACTCCCCCTTAACGAGAAGGATACTATAACAACATCTGCAGGAGCAAGGAGTCATCAACTACGTGGTACATGATACATCTATAAATCATTGGAAGCTTTATTTATACATCATCATTAGTAACTCATATAGTTACTAGAACATAATCAACACTGGAACATCAATATCTTCAGTACTGAGTCTTCATCTTCTATAGCGCTTGATCAGCTACAACATCATTATCATCTCGATCATCTCGATCATCATCATGTGGATCATCTCGATCTATAGCATCTAGATCAACTCGATCTACAACATCTGGATCATCTCAATCTACAGCATCTGGATCACCTCGATCTACAGCATCTGGATCATCTCGATCTACAGCATCTGGATCATCTCGATCTACAACATCGTCATCTAGATCATCACGATTAGTAGCATCATCACGGTCAGCAACATCGTCGTCTATATCATCACGGTCAGCAGCATCATCATCTAGATCATCACGATCAACAACATCATCATCTAGATCATCAGCATACCCTGCAACACACATGATCCTTCCTTTCAGAATTACAGGATCATGGACAGTCCTTCCTTTCAGAATTATGGGACTCTGGTCCATCAACTCAGGTGATCCTGCCTTTAGAAATTACGGGATCGTGGACAGTCCTTCCTTTCGGAATTATGAGACTCTGGTCCATCAACTCTGGTGATCTTTCCTTTTGGAATTACGGGATCCTGGACAATCCTTCCTTTCAGAATTACGGGATTCTGGACAATCCTTCCTTTTGGAATTACAGGATTTCAGTCCATCAACAATCATATCTTAGACAATCCTTCCTTTCAGAATTACGGGATTATTAGTCTAAGGATCAATATTTAAGACTATCCTTCCTTTCGGAATTACGGGATCACTGTCTAAGGATGATCAATCCTACCACAATCCAAGGATCAACTTGTAAGACTATCCTTCCATTCGAAATTACAGGATCACTGTCTAAGGATGATCAATCCTTGATCCATTTAAGACACCTCTCATGTCTATGGACAATGCAGTCCAGATCTATTTACAGGATGATCAATCCTGATCCATTTAAGACACCTCTCATGTCTAAGGACGATGCAGTCCTCTCATCCACTTAGATAAATTCTAAGGACCACTCATCGACTTCATCGTTGGTATCACCAATACAGGTATCCACATCATTGACCTCACTGTCGATGCAGGCAATCTCATCATTAGTGACCACATCACTCCCCCTTTCGGGGAGGGTCCTTCTGAACTACACCAAGCTTGTCTTGAAAATACTCAAACTTCACTCGGGACAGAGGTTTGGTCAATATATCAGCAACTTGTTTGTCAGTGCTTACATACTCGAGCTTCATAGCTCCTTTCTGCACCATATCCCATATATAAAAATATCGGATCTCTATGTGTTTTGACTTATCATGGAACACTGGATTTTCTGTCATCTTGATACAACTTTGGTTGTCACACAGGATCTCAGTGGGTTCCATCTCTAAGTCAAATAAACTAGATAACAACTTGTGAAGCCATATTGCTTCACAACTAGCATAGCAAGCAGCAATATATTTCCTTTCAGCTGTACTAAGAGCCACACTAGACTGTTTCCTACTAAACCATGAGATCATGGCAGATCCTAAGCAATAACATCCTCCCGATGTGCTCTTGCTGTCTGATACACTTCCTACCCAATCAGCATCTGTGTAGCCATACAATCTGAAACCATGATCTCCAAGATAACATAGACCAAAGTCTATCGTACCCTTTAGGTACCTCATCACATGCTTTGCATCTATGAGATGAACTCGTCTAGGTTCCACTAGATACCGACTTAAGGTATTCACGGTAAAGCATATGTCTGGTCTAGTATTTGCTAAATACATCAATGACCCAATAATATGTCTGTACAGAGTCATATCCACTAATTCTGATGAGTCATCTACTAACAATTTCAAGTTGGAATCCATGGGAGTGGCCATGGCCTCACATTCCAACATATCAAATCTTTTCAAGATTTCCACAACATACTTTCCCTTGTTGAGAAAGATTCCCTCTGGGCCTTGCCATACTTCTAGCCCTAAGAAGTAGTACATCAATCCGAGATCTTTCATCTCAAACTCTAAAGATATTTTCTTCTTGCATTCGATAATCTGTTTCTCATTTCCTGTTAGAAACAGATCATCCACATATAGCAGCAATATGACAAGTTCATCATCCATAACCTTGAGATAAAGATTAGGATCAGCTTTGCTTTTGGTAAATCCTAAGCTGGTCAAGAAACTGTCGATTCTTCCATACCAAGCTCTGGGATCTTGCTTCAACCCATACAAAGCCTTCTTTAATTTGCACACATGGGTTTTTCCATCTTCCACCTCAAATCCTTGAGGTTGTTCTATATACACTTCCTCCTCAATTACACCATTCAGGAAGGCTGTCTTTACATCCATTTGGTGTAATTTCCACTTCATCATGGATGCAAGTGCCATGATAGTTCTAATGGAAGTGTACCTTGCAACTGGTGCAAATGTTTCTTCATAGTCAATTCCCTCTTTCTGTGAGAACCCTCTGGCTACAAACCTTGCCTTATATTTTTCAATGCTGCCATCTGCAGCATGCTTTATCTTGTATATCCATTTGGAGGATACCACACTTTTATCCTTTGGCTTGGGAACTATATCCTAAACATCATTCTTCATTATTGACTAGTACTCCTTTGTCATTGCCTCAACCCACTCTTTCTTATCGGATGCTTCTTCATAACTAGTGGGTTCTTGATCTACTAGGTTACACATTAAGGCCACATAGTTGGAGAATGTCTTTGGTTTCTTGATCACCCTAGTGCAGCCTTCAGGAGCTCCATATTTTTCTGCTCCTAATATAATGTCTCTTGCCCATGCTGGCTTTCTCTTCCTTGAAATTTCCATGACAAGGGGTTCTTGTGGTTCCATCATGTCGTGGTCTTCAGGAGTTGTCTCTCCATAGGTGGGTGCAACCTCTGTGATCCTGGAGGGTGTATATTCCTCATATACTTCTTCATACTGGCACTTCCTGGATCTCTTGAGAGCTACCTCTTCATCAAATGTCACGTCTCTACTTATTTCCATATGATGGAACCCTGGGATGTTTATTCTGAATGCTTTGGATGCATCACAATATCCAACAAATATTCCCTTCTTCCCAAAGGGATCTAGCTTGGTTCTCTTTTCTTTTGGAATGTGAATGTATACTGGGCATCCAAATATCTTGAGGTGACTTACTTCAGGCTTCTTCCCTATGAATACTTCTTTTGGGGTCTTGAAATCAAGAGCACTATGAGATAGTCTATTTTGCACATAGACTGTTGTCCTGGCTGCTTCAGCACATAAATACATGGAAAGGTCTTGATCATGTATCATTGTCTTTACTGCCTCCATAATGGTTCTATTCTTTCTTTCCGCAACACCATTCTGTTGGGGATTGTAGGGAGTGGTTAGTTCCCTCTTGATTCCAACTTCCTTACAAAAGACTTCAAAATCTTTTGAAGTATATTCTCCACCATTATCTATCCTGAGTATCTTAATCTTCTTTTCTGAATGGTTTTCTATCAAGGCTTTGAATTCTTTGAACTTTCCAAAGACCTCATCTTTTCCCTTCAGAAAATAGATCCAAGTCTTCCTTGAGTAATCATCAATAAATGTGAGGTAGTATTCATATCCACTCAAGGATGTGGATGGCATTGGTCCACATACATCTGAATGAATCAATTCCAAAGTACCCTTGGTCTTTGTCTCACTCTTTGGAAATGGGTTCTTGATATTCTTTCCTTTTGCACATCCTTTGTGTGTGCCATCATGATCAATCTTTAAGTCGGGTAGTCTTATAACTACTTTGCTCACATGAGGTAGTGCTTTGTAGTTAATGTGAGCAAGCCTTCTATGCCATAGCTCACTTGGGCTAGTGGCTTCATGAACAAGTGCAGCTTCAGGATGAGCCTTGAGTTTATATAGCCCACCTTCCTCTTCACCAATAACAATTGCATCCTCAATTGATTTTCCTTTGGACCACATGAGTACTTGTCCATCTATGAATGCAACCCTATAACCTTTCTTATCTAATGCAGAAATAGAAAGTAAGTTCTTCTTCAAACCTGGTACATATAGGATTTCTTTCATCTTTAGTGGAGTTCCAGAATCAAGCTTGTAGCTTGCTTCACCAATTCCCTTGATGGGATATTGATATTCATCTCCCAAGGACACCTTCTGAGGTGAGGACTTTTCTTCTAGATTTGAGAGAGTTTTCTTTTGACCTGTCATGTGCTTTAAAGCACGACTATCAATGAGCCATGTATCTTCTATAGGTGTTACTATCCTAGAGAGTGCAGAGAATAGAACACACTCTTCTGCATCTACTTCTACTACTTTAGCTTTCTTTCTTTTAGACATTTCCTTTTCTTCTTCTTCACTATCATTTTCTGCAAGATGTGCATGATGTCTTTTGTGAAAATTCTTCTTCTTTCTTGAGGGATAATTTTTGGCAAAGTGTCCGGGTTTGTGACAACGATAAAATTTAACTAAGGAGAGATCTCTTTCTGAGCTTACTCCTTCTTTCTTTTGAAATCTATGTGGAGGATGAGAGTTCTTATGGCCATTCTTCATGGAGTTGAAATGACTCCTTCTTCTTCTGGTGTGAGTGGCCAAGGCTTGGTCATCTTCTTTGAGTAGGGATTCCCTATTGGCTACCCTAGCCTCTTCTTGAATGCAATCCTCCCATACCACATCAAACTTCATACTTTCTTTTCTTGCACACATAGTTTGTATTAATGACTCCCAAGGTCTAGTGAGACCATTTAAAGCAGTCATGACTAGTTCATCTTCATCAAGGGTGTCTCCAATGGCATCTAGTTGTTCCTTGAGCTGGGAGACCCTTGTGAAATAGTCTTGAATGGATTCTCCTTTATTCATTTTGGTACTCTTCAATTGAGTTCTTAGATTCATCTTTCTGTTGATGTTCCTCCCTTCATACATTCTACCTAGGGAATCATACATTTCCTTTGGGGTCTTCTTGGATGCCACTTGGGGAATCAAGTGGTCTTTTATAGAATCAGCAATGATTCTCTTTGCCCTAATCAAGTCCTTCCTATACTTCTCTTTGGTATATTGGACAAGATCATTCTCTTCAAGAATGAGACCAATCCTGTATTTCCATGCCCGAAAATTCTCTATACCCTCTAACTTGTCTTCAAGCATAGTGCTTGGAGCCATCTTATCTAGGGGTCAAAGAGATTGAAGTTTCTCAAGAGATAGAATAACACTTACCAGGAGATGTGCTTAATTGAGTTGAAAGTTCTGGTGTATTCTACTTCTAGAAACTTCAACTTTTCACCTTCCGGATCTACAACAGAATTTTTGGTTTTCTGGTCTTCTCTTTTCTGGTTTTCTGGTGCACAGGTTCGCAGCTTTTCTGATTCACTGGTGCACAGGTGCGCAGCTTTTCTCGTTCTCTGGTTTTCTGGTTTTCTGCACTTTTGGTCAAACTAGGGTTTGACTTTCTTGGAGTTCTACCCAACCAAAAATCTCGATCCAGGGCTCAAAACTTCGATTTTGAGGAGGGCTATCTAGCCATGCAATCAGAATCCAAAAATTCCAACTTTTGCAGAAACCCTAATTTTCATCGAAGGAGGAGAGAGAGGTATTTTCACCTTGTGAAAGATGTTCTATTCAGCCTAGCTCAGATACCATGTTAAGTTGAGCCTAATTTGACTAGCAAGATCACTGAAAGAAACACAATCACAAGATAGACAAAGATTTACCCTAGGAAACCCTCATGGGGTAGAAAACCCAGCAAAGCTTTCCCCAATATAGATAATCAACCAAATACAAAATGTAGTCCAAGACTAGAGCTCCTTCTTCTCCTATGCAGACCTCTCTCTCACTTGTGTGCTACTCCCAAGTGGATGAATGAATGAGATAAGTGAGGAACAACTTCCTCTACTTATACTTGTTTCCCGACTGACCTTTTTAACCTAATGGGGTTGACCTCTTCTAGAAGAGTCTAATAACCCCCAAAAGGTAAACTTAGGGCCGAACTCACATGGGAGATCTAATAACCCTAGTTACCACACTCTCTCAGAGGAATAAACATCTCCGGATATACAATAGGGTCACCACAGAGGAATGTACCATCTCCGGAATACAAATATAATATTCTTTGAAGTTACAATATTTCAACAATTTGACCATTAACAATAATGGTTGATTACTAGTGACACTCAATACATTCTTTTATTAAATCTCCTAAAATGAACTTCTTAGCTATTGTAAGACGACCTCACTCTATGTTATTTTTTATGAGCTAATCTTTTGTTATCAGTCTCTAATCATTTAATGCATTTATTAACTGAAAACATGTTGAGATCCTAAGTAATAATGTAATAGGAAAAAATAAGAAATTACACACATTTGACACTTGGATTTACCCTGGAAAACCCCAACTAGGGAAAAACCAACAATAGATTATTTTTATTAATAATAAAATTCTAGGGCTCCTATCCTAGAATAATGTCCCACTCAAGAATAATACAATGATCGAATGCTAGAAAATCACGCCTCAAGATCATTCCTTTGATATTGTTGGTTTCTAACCCTTGGTTTCCCCTTGCTCTTTTCCTATGACCCTATCCCAACACCTCCACACTTGATGGAAGTCCTTCTCCACCCACTCAATGAGATTTCACTCACTCATTCTGTGTGACTGATGTGTGTCACCTACTCTCACCTAGGATTCCTTTTATAACATTACAATATGAAATTACCTTGGGCTAATACCAGGGGACCTCTAGATCACTTTACATAAAGTAATTACAAAAGTACATTCACTTTAATAGTTCACTTTACTAATGTGAATATCCTAAGTCTAGGAGACATTAATGATGACTTGCACTTGCTAGACATTGTCCATGTGGAAGTACATGTACGATGCTACAAAAATAAAAACTCCCTCTTACTAAGGAAGGTACTTCTATAAGAGAAACATGTAGCTAGTTCTCCCTCTAACACTAGAATACTATCGCTCACACCATCCTACACACTAGCATTCCTCAAACCCTTCTTGTTAGTTGTTCCTTGTTTACCGGAAGACACAAAATCGATTACTCTACACATGATACACATTAGTGCCAATAAATTGGAAAACTTCGTCAAAGGTCTCCTCTCATTCACTGTGTTCCTAGGATCCTCCTTCTCCTAAGCATACATCAATGCCATATCATACCAACTAGGTGTCCTAGCAGAACTGGAATGTGTTAACTCCCTCTTCCCTATAAAGGTATACTCCCCACACTGAAAGTATGTGAATTCTACTCACCCTTCAAAGACTTCTTCTCCTTGCCCTATGTCGCTAAGATATATACATGATCCAATATCCCCTTGGACCCACATGTAGGCTGATTCAGCAACATATACAACTTACCCTGTCTAACACCAAGCAACGCTGCTCCATCGTAGGTAGCTCCCTCTAACCATATGAGTACCTGTCCATCTTAGAACAAAAACCATATCCCTTTTCCTCTATATTTGAAATTGAGAGCAAGTTCATCTTTAGCTATGGAACATACATCACTCCTACCACCTCTAGAGATCCCCATGACCCCTTTACTACATGTGTGGTGTTAACCCCACAATCCACGTGGAAGTTTAAGTTTGTCTATGAAATACTAAGGAACATATCCCCCATCCCCATCATATGTCTAGATACACTATTATGCACTGAGAAAATAAACATTTCCAACTCCTATAGCTCCCTCAGCTCAGATATGCTCCTTAGTTATGCCCATATCTATCCTTGTTACCAGATCTATTTGTGTTGTCTGGTTAACTTCTCTTCTTCTTTGGATTGATCTCTTTATGAAAAGAGTCTTCCTATCATCCCTTGATCTCTGGATGAAAGTCCTTCTCCACCCATCTGAAATCCTTGAGTCACAACCCTTCATGGCTCTAGCAAAAGTTCATCTTTGCTCCAAAGTTGATGACATGAGAAAAAGTCCTTCTTTGCTTCTATGTGTTTTCTTATGGCATAGAGATCTAAGTGAAAGTACATCTTCACCTTCCCAAGATCATCTTGTTGGATACTTGGCCTTCTTCCATAACTCAACAAGCCACCCACACATATGTTTTATGCTTCCTAGATTTGTTCCTCGAGGCTCTACCTGGACCTACTTCCTATTTCTTGGATCTACAACTTATTACTTCCCAAGGTTTTTTGTATCTTTATATTGCTTCCTAGGGTCTGTCTTGGGCCGCCCAATCTTTATGCTCACTACTTGATCCTTTCTGGGAACTGCCTAGTTATCTATGGACCCTCTCAAGTCCTTATGGGAATTGTTTGAGGTCTTTTCTAGGTTTTTTGATGTTTCCATAACCTTCATGGGTTTACGTACAGTTTCTTGGATTGTCTACCCCACTCACAACCCACTGTACTACTAGCCTATGGCCCTAGTGACTATCCTTTATTGGTTCTCAGCTGGCGTCTGGCTGAGTTTCCTCGTAAATTTACATGGCTCTGGTAATTGTTGGGGACGATGGTTGTGGATATGATTACAACCCACTACTTTAGTCGTATTTTCCTCTACTAGCAGCCTTATCACCTGTTATATACCATATCTCAGCCTGTCATGTCTTCCCTACCTGTCATCATCCTTTCTAGCATCGACCCAACCCTCCACAGTTTTTCTTCTATTTGTCGGCATTGCCCTAGATCCCTACAGATACGTTGTGTTAGCGGATCCTCTTCTCTACTAAGATCCCCACTTTAACAATTATTGTTGAAAGCCTCCGCTATCAGTGACCTTCATGACCAGTTAGCTCCTCATGTGCCCTCCATTGAGCTTCCTTCATTCAGTTAGTTCCAGTTACACTCAGTTACACCTACCACACTCAGTTAGACTCAGTTTGACTGATGGTTGACAGTCACTTGAGCATTGATGACTCTACTGATGATGACATAAACTTCTAGTTGTGCTCCGATGACACTCCAATGATCTTTTGATCACTCCATGAAGGATAATTTGAATTGCCACCTTGGCATTCGAATCCTCATGCATTGTACTACTTATTTGTCCATATTGTGATTAATGAGTTAGTGTGTGTGAAGTTATTTTGCTTCTATCTAAGTTCTACTGTATTATTATTCTGTTGCTCATTTACACTGCATTGACCACTCTTAATCTTATTCCTAAATTATTTCTTGTGAGGTATACATCAGCTCTTAGATCTACTGTGAGGATTTTCACATGGTATCAGAGCATGTTGAGAGTATTGTTTATCTCCATTCCTGAGAGTTTTTTGCAGGTTATTATCAAGATTTCGAGTGTAGCAGTTTCTGCATTTTTGCAGCAGTAGCAGTTGCAGACTTTTCTATTGTTTTTGCAGGTCTTCTACAACTTCCATGTATTCAGAAGAAATCTATACTCCTCCATTCAACTATGATTCTCTTTCTCCATTCAACTATGATGAATGGAAACCAAAGATGATAGCACATTTGAAGAGAAATGGTCTCTTTGATTATTGTTTTGAAAGAGAGTTTGAATCCTCTGAAGAAGAGATTGACTGGTTAAATAAAGGTGACAGTGTCCTTGCAACAATGATGTTTTCTATGTTTCGATGCTTAGTACACCAATTCATTGATGATGTTGAATCTCCAAAAGAGCTATGGGCTTACCTGGATGAAATATTTGGCAGACAGAATGAAGGGATTGGTCCAAACCCTTTATAGAGCAAACCCAGTGATGCATTCACTCCCCTTGATGATCTCATTGATCATGAATCAGTATCAAACATATATCCTATTGAAGTTGTCCACAAAGAAGAAGAACTTGCAGATTCTACACTCATGCTCCAAATTCCTTCTATTTCGAATTCTGTGCCAACTCACACTCTAGATATTGCATAGGTTCCTGAATCCTCTCTTGCACCAGAGTCTGTTGGTTTGCATCATGATCTCATGAATGTTTCGGAGGTCAAATCAGCCATTGAAGGTAATGCATTCGCTCTCCTTGATCACTCACCTCTTATGTTCTACTATATGATCATTATTTCATGCTTTCATAAGGTTATTGAAGATGATGGCCATTTCCATTCGCTTGGGATAATTTCTCATGCATTTAATGGTTTAGATCTCACCTCTAATGGTTCAAAGGAGATCTTCAGCAACCATGATTCAAGTCTTGGATTTGATTTGGATTTCAAGCTATCATTGATATTTGATGGTTCTTTTGGGCATAATCTCACCCATAATGGCCATTGCCATTCGCTTGGGATAATTTCTCATGCATTCAATGGTTTAGATCTCACCTCAAATGGTTCAAAGGAGATCTTGAGAAACCATTCTTCAAGTCTTGGATCTGATTTGGATTCAAAGCATTTACTATCATGTCATGGTTCTTTTGGACACAATCTCACCTATGATGGTTCGAAGGAGAAGACAAAAGACTATTTGCACATTCAAAGATTTGATCCTACCTCGGCTGATTCGAATCACGGGTTCAAGGATCATTCTCATACTTTTGGATTTGTTCTCATCACATTCAATCTGAAGAGCAAGTACAAGCACATGCTTTTTGAGCATGATCCACTTCTTCCCAAGAAGAAGATACCTCCAAACATATGACCAAGCATCACACTTGCTTGAGTTTGGAGCATTTATTTTTGGTGTGCCCTATAGTCTATTTTGAGGGGGGGTATTTTTCCCATGAGCTTTTCCCCATTTCCTCGATTTATTGGTTGTTATTATTCATTGTATTGGGTGACCTTTGGTCTCAGTTACCAGGGCCCATGATGGATTAAGGGGGGGTGTTATGATATTCCTATACTCCATCCTAGTCCTGCCATCATTTTCATTATTTGCATTTTTAGTCATGCATGCAACATGCATGCATGCAATTGCATGCATCCCAGTCATTAGTCGCAGCACCTAGCGTCAGTTAGCCAGCCCCCAGGAGCTTCTCTCAGATCAGTTTTATCCCTCCTAGAGCTTAGTGCGCCCTTCCTCCTTGATTTAAGGAAGCCACTCATCCTCTCTCGCCTACCACTCAGTTGCACTTCAGTTAATTGAGTTATCATCAATTCTTTTCTTGATTTAAGGCTAGACTAACTCTTAACTAACTATATCACTCCGATGGACCTCCAATGAGACTATACTACCCATTCTGACTCCAGTTAGCTCCTCATGTGCCCTCCACTAAGCTTCCTTCATTCAGTTAGTTCCAGTTACACTCAATTACACCTACCACACTTAGTTAGACTCAGTTTGACTGATGGTTGACAGTTACTTGAGCATTGATGATGAGATAGACTTCTAGTTGTGCTCCGATGACACTCCAATGATCTTTTGATCACTCCATGAAGGCTAATTCGAATTGCCACCTTGGAATTTGAATCCTCGTGCATTGTACTACTTATTTGTCCATATTGTGATTAATGAATTAGTGTGTGTGAAGTTATTTTGCTTCTATCCGAGTTCTATTGTATTATTATTCTGTTGCTCATTTGCACTGCAGTGACCACTCTTAATCTTATTCCTAAATTCTTTCTTGTGAGGTATACATCAGCTCTTAGATCTGTTGTGAGGATTTTCACAAGTTTGTCACTCGATAAAGGTCAATTTTCAATTTTTATCTACTAGAGATGGTCGTGGTGGGAAAGATAAACAAACCATAGATGAGATAATCACATAATACGTTTTTCCCTTAAGAAGAAATATATACTATGACGTACATGGAAAATGACATTTTCCTCGAAAAAAAATCATAAAATTTTATTTTCATCAAAGTTTACATTCTTCATGATTACAATAGGCATCCATCAGAATAAACTGAAAACATTCGTCAAATTCATGATTTTACATTTCTCCTATTGATTCAAATCATTTATAATACACCAAGCATAATGAAGCTTTAAAAAGACAAAATAGGCAAAAAAGATCCAAATCATTACATATCTCATAACTAGAACAATCATACAGGTCCAAGATCCAAAAAGAGCCTATATTAGTCATTTGAACTCTACATATCTCTGATTTTTCAGGAACTACTAGATTTATCAAAAGATAACTCCATATAACCATTTGAAGCATAACTTCTTTTAACATTAGCAACATTAAAAACAAAAAAAAGGAATGAACATAATTCCCAAACTTCCACGACCTTATAGGTCTAAAACCATCATTTTCTTCTCATGGTAGTTTAGAGATTGGAGGATGAAAGAAACCTGTAAAAACACCATTTAAATCTTTAGATATATACCACTCTCCCTATCTCATTTCCATTCCAAAATTTGAAAGAGAATCTGCAACACCATTTATTTCCCTAAATATGTGTGAAAAATAAACCTTTGAAAATGTCCTTTTCAGTCTTAACACTTCATCTAGTAAGGGTTGTAAATAAATATTAAGACAGTTTTTCCCCTCTGTAACCCAATCTATGACTAGTTTCGAATCACCAAAAACTTGGAGGCTAAGAATACTATTTTCAATTGCAAGAGATAATAACAATCTGAGAGCGTTTAAATCTGCATAGTTATTTGTTCCAACTCCTAATCCCCCTCTGAGAGTGATTTTCTTGTCTTCTGAAAGATGCAAAACACCTCATAAGCCTGATTTTTCCTGATCTGATTGAGTTGCTCCGTCAAAATAAGATGAGGGAATCTCTCTATTGATTTCTTCTTTCTTGATATGTCTCACCAATAACACGTTTTTTTTTTCAGGAAATTTTTTGATAATGGCTATACTACGACTGGCACATAGAAGTGGATACATCGTTTTCCCTTCGAATAATAGTTGATTCCTGGCAATCCACACTTCCCAACCTATAATAAGAGGCAGAATCTTATATGCATGAAACCTAGGGTTTAAACACAATTTCTTAAGATAATTGTGCGCCGAATTTCCTTGCCAAGATAGCTTATGATTTAACAGAGTACTTGAATACAACCATACCTGTTTTGCATATAAAAAATCAACTAACAGATGATAGTTAGTCTCTTCATCGTTTTTACAAAGAATACACCATCCAGGACATTCAAGATTCCTTCTTTGTAATTTGTCCCACGTGAAATACTTATCCATTAGGAAGAACCACATAAGGATTTTAGATTTAGGAGGACAATTAAATTTCCAGACACTTCTCCACCACCAGGCTGGATCCTCCATTTGCATATGGTTTATCAGATATAAGTAACCCAATTTTGGAGCATAATCACCATGAGGATTTATTTCCCAAACCAATTAGTCCTTCTACTGGTTAAGATGTAAATGGAAAGTAAGGAGCTGCTTGATATATAATTTCCATTTGAGTTCATCTTCACGTCTAAAACCTAATGAATCAACATTCCTCCAACCTTATCTAAAAAATGTAGAATAATCACAAACCAATAATTGATTTAAAGTAAAATTACCTTTGAATCTGAGCTGCATAACCATACTTAATGGAAAGGACTAAGTTTTTTCACTTCCCACCCACGAATCTTCGCCAATCCTGACACTTCTTCCATTACCTATTTTCCAAGTAAGGCCCCTACTAATCACATCAAAATCTAGTACCGCTGCTTTCCAGCACACTGAAACATTTTGGATGTATTTTTGATGATTTCTAATCCATTATAATATAGTAGCAGGAAATATATATTTCTGAACAATCGCCTCTTTCCGTAGGCCAGTACCTGAGATCAGTCTCCAAACTGATTTAGCTACCAGCAACTTAGCAAAAATTGGTAAAACCTTGATACTCCATCCACCTACAAATTTAGGGTAAAGCAAGTCATTTCCAATTGATCCAAATAGTCCCTTTTTACATTGACATACCTGCCCAAAAAAAACTAGAACATTAATTTCCTTATAGCTTCAAGAATTCCTCGAGGAACCCATGACAAAGTCATCTAGTAAACATTGATACATTCAAAGTTAGTATATTGGAATACATTGAAAGACATTGATACATTCAAAGTTAATATATTGGAATACATTGAAAGTTAATATCTTGGAAAATGATATTGTAAAAGACGTTGATACATTCAAAGTGAAGGAAAACTCCTATGCACTCCAAATAATGCAACTAGCTAAATCCAAACATATGATGTGAGGTTAATGGAAGACGAAGTGAAAGAAATTGAAACGACGTGGAGTGAAGCACATAGACTAGCTATATTAAATATGAACATTTATTTCTTTGAACTTCTTTGCTTCATTTAATTTTTGATTCTTTGTTTAAGTTGACAATTTCAAATTTTGAATTGAGTTTTGAAACTCGTAAGGTTATCTTTCAATTTTTAATTCTATTCACACATTATCAAACCTAGGTAATAATATTACAGTGTAAAAACATGAAACACATTTATGCGATACAAAGATTTGAACTATGCATACATTCTACAACTATTCATCCTTTACTCTCTCTCTCTCTTTTATCTCTATCTCTAAGGTAATTACTTACTATTTGAAACCCTTAAAGTGTCCTTTAGATTATTATTATTTTTTAATTTTTCCATTTTTAGCTTTTATATGACTGGTTCGTATTTTTTTAAAAGATCGATGCTTTATTCCTTCTTTTAAGTTAGATTTTGAGTTACTTTTTTATCTCTTGACTTTAAGTAGGTGTTTCCATGGCTACGCTTCATTCCATTATATCTTTCTTTTCCCTACAGGAGTATCATTTTAGAACTTGATTTCTTTTACTTCATTTGTATGCAATTTTTATATAATCATTTCATAGGCTGGATATGTATACATTTTGTGTAACTATCAGTATAGATCCATCTTAATTATGGCTCTATCAAAAATTGAGAGGGATCAAATCATTTAGGTGCTCATAAATACCCTTGAGTGTTTAGTTTACCTAATTCTATCTAGCAATTTGCCCAATTTACAATTATTACAAAACTAATATCTAACTCATTGATCTATTATTAACTTAAAAGTACATAATCTAATATATATGGATATCTTTTAAATAGGCCAAATTTGCATTAATTAATTAATTATGAAGTAACATAGTTATTTCCCATCATTTATCCAAAACTAATATCTAACTCATTGTTTTATTATTAACTTAAAATTACATAATCCATTATAATTGTAGAGGCACCAACTATTCCAATTTAGAATCAAATTGTAAATGTTGTAAATGCTAACACATAAATCCTATAAATAGGCACAAATTGTATTAATTAATTAATTATGAAGTAAAACTGTTATTTATGCCAATTTAATCCATCTATTTCATGTTGTAAACTATAACATATAAATCCTACATATACGCAAAAGTTGCATTCATTAAGTAATTTAGAAGTAAAATAAGTGCAATTTACCCAATTATTATTAATTTGCAATCATGGCAATTATAATAAAAATTGCATTCATCCATTGATTATGAAGTAAAGTAGTTAATCGTATTCCCTTGTTAATGTGTGTCTCTCTTGTAAATCAAATAAAGGAAAGACTAACTAATACACAAAGATTTAGTTGTCTTGTAACTATTTATGAAAATATTTATTTGAAATGTGAGGATGCGTGAATGGAAATTGAAATTGAAAATATATATTAATATAAATGTATTTTACAATCTAGCCAATTTAAATTTGGAGCCAACATGTGTATGGTTTTATAATTTTGATGTATATTAAGATTATGGAGCCCACAGGTGACAGACATGACACATCTCATCCACTTTGGGCTGTAAAAAGTGCATCTCGACGCAATGAAATGTCTTTTTTATAGATTGCCATTATCGTCCTAAAATCTTAAAGCCAAACTTTTTAGTTCTTGAATTAAAAAACTTTGTTCAACAAAACTAACCATCTCCTAGCACTAAACTAAACGAATTGTGCCTATCTTAAACCATGGCACACCCATCTTTTTAGTTAGAGAGTGACATACCTATCTTAAACCCTGGAACACATATCTTTTAGTTAGGGTCATTGATTCCTTTAGGTAGCTAGCCTATCCTTAAACCATGGCACGCCCAATCCCATCTTTTAGCTAGATAGCGACATGCCTATCATAAACGTTGGTACACCTATCTTTGAGTTGAGTTCTTGATTCTTTTAGGTGGCTAGTGCATCCTTAGGCCTAGTAGGGTCGTCCTATCCCTTAACGTAGGTGTGTACCGTTCAATTGTATATTTGTCCTATCCCTTAGCGTACCAATTTCACTTTCCGTCTACCTAACCACAGGCTGAGGGTAGCCTAAATTTAGAACCTGACATAATCAAGGAAGTGTGGGACCTACATTGACAGCTTGCAGGAGATCGCACATTTATAAGTCTCTTTCGCACATTTATAAGTCTCTTTGGAGAAATCAATGAGATAATTGTAACAAAAGCTTAAACAAGGTCATGAAGCGGGCGGGCTTAATTATTACAGGGCCGGGTAGGCCTTTTGCGTCACGTGTGTTATGGATCTACTCATGGTGCTACACGGTTTACCAAATTCCATTCCGTATATCCTTTCGTCGAACCGATGTTTGGCTATTTTGCCCTTCGTACTGTTGTTCCCATCCTCCTCTATACTTAACAGTTAACCCTACGGTATCATTTAAACGACATTTTGAAGTTAATCCGACTTGCAGCCAACCAAATGATTCCCCACAAGAGGGGTTATCATGGTAGCGAAGTCTTTACGGAAAGTTATTGGAAAGCAATAAAAAAGAAACTTTGGTATATTTGGGTATAGTTTTGTTTGAGATATATTACGATTTAAGGGGTTTGTTTTGTTTGGTGGTTTAACTTATTTTGGATCGGCGATTTTAATGATCAGAAGTCTATTGTAGATTATGTTTAAAGTTTTGGTTTTGGATTCATAACTTAGCCTTGTAAGAAACAACAAGCTTTTGCTCTTTTTTCAGTGAAAACAGAGTATCAAGTCACAATTTTTGTAGGTTAAGAAGTCGTACGGCTTCAACATATCGCTTCGGAGTTTGCATTTCAGTAGTAGTATCCGACTTACCTCTAATGTGGCAATCAAAGTGCCATCAAGCTTGCCAAAGGTCTAGTTCAACATCAGCCTGACAAACACATTGAGCTAAAAATGCACTTCTTCATAAAGTTTTTTCAAGATTGTGTTCTTAAAGTGCTATTTTTCCCTATAGATGACCAAGTTGTAGACATCTTAACAAAGTCTTTTAAGGAAGCTATTGATGTGTGGTTTGACATTCGATTGGTCCATTATCTTTATCTAAAGAGAATCTAGGGTAATTTTCTTGATGATCAATTGTGAGAAACTTATATGTAATTTTTTCCCCTTTTGAATTAAGATATTGCCTCAAATTTTAACTAGATAAAAATATCAATTTATTGATTTGTGATATGTTTATGTGAGTAACTACTTAAAATGTTTAATTTGGGTAGAAATACCATGTTTTAGTGAAAATAATAAGTAAATAATTTTTTTATAATGTCAACCTTAACCTAAAAGTCATTTGTAAACACATGGCACTTTAATAAAATATCAAAATATTAAGTAAATAAATAATTTGCAATATAAACCTTAATCTAAAATTCAACCCCCGACACATACTATAATTAATTAAAATTAAAAAAACTAGTGAAACTTTTATACTTCTGATATGCGATATCATATGAGGGATCAAATCTCTTGAAGTGCAAACTTAAGTGCAAAATTTGAAAAAATGTTTATAACTCAAATGATCTAATCTCTACATTCGCATATCATCTCATGCAATGAGAGATACAGATATACATATTGTTAGTATAATTCTTAAATGTAATGATGAGATATAGGCATGGTAGAGAGAAGATATTGAATCTACAAATGGATGTAATAGTGAGATATATGCGTGGGGAAGATAGTTTTAAAAGTTTAAGATTCCACTGGTGTAAGTATTTATATGGTTTAGTCAAATTCCTCTTAATTAAGTTTTGTAAAGTTCTAATATTATCGTGATAAAACAAAAGTGATAAAATTTGAACTTTTATTGTATAGATGTTTATTAGTTTTTATTTATAATTTTAAATTATTTTTAAATTACATAAAAAGGAAATTAATTTAGTTATTTATAATAAAAAATAATTCAAAAAATTATGTATACATAGTTTTTTTATTTAAAATTTTCACCAAACTTTTTTATTCATCTAAATTTTTATATAAATGGTTTAAAAGAAAATAAAGAATAAATAGACTTTTAAATCATAAAATCTACAAGTTTATGATTTTACTTCATATTCATAGTTTTTTCTCCATAACCACAATGGCATATAAAAACATTCAAAATATATAAAAATTCACAATTCAATTCAATTCTTCTAAGGATTTTTCCTCGAGTCACCTCGCATGAAAGCCCACTCAATTGTACTTCAAATTTTTAGCTCTTATCTCCTAATCCTCTTGAGTGTTGGAATTAGGATCCATGATCAAATACAAATATATATGATCTAATTTTAATTTTAATTATAAATGTAAATAGTGTAATTCTCTTTAATCTATTTTTATTTACCTATATTTAATTTAATTTTTATTTGTATTTAACTACACGTAATTAATTTTATATATGTATATATATGTTCATTGGTTGTAGCTTGGGTGATTGGGAGGAAGGATTCTTGCCCTCCCCACCTAGGTTCAATTTTTGTAAGTGACATGATGCTCTTGTCGAGCCTTATTGTAATGATTGTATTTCCGACCATACCTTGATTCTCTACCTAGAATAGCAGGTGTTGACATCTTTCCTGGTGGACTTGTTGGCTATATATATCGATGTAACTATCGATGTAAAATTGTCAAACTATGCCATATCCTACCTATCGATGTAACTGTCGACGTAAAACTGTCAAACTATGCCATATCATAACTATTAGTGTAACTATCGATGTAAAACTATCAAACTATGCCATATCCCCTCCCGAGATGCAATATATATTTATGCTTAAACCTATCTATCAACTAATAACTTTTGATGACATTTAATTTTATCGAGATTATGATACTTGGTATCATCTCATCCCAATTGCTTACCAATAAAAAAAATCGTTCCACTTCAACTTATTTGAAGAAGGTTACCAGTTACATTGATTTTTTTTATATTATAATTTATAAAAAAAACTATTAATTTATTATTTATAAAAATGATAAAAATATAAAAATTAAAACTAATTAAAATTAAAACTAATTAAAATTAAATTTAAATAAACTTAAAACTAATAAATAATAAAACATAAAAATTAAAACTAATTAAAATTAAATTTAAATAAACTTAAAACTAACCCCTTACTTAAAATTTCAACATTACTTTAAATATGAAAAATACCAACTCTACTATGTCCCTTCCTCCCGTCCTTTTAACCCCGTGTCATGTATATTTCCATTTAACCCCACTCATCAAACAATATCCTATTATGAACTTGATAACTTTCCATAACATTTCATTTTATCTTAACAAACACATCCCATATTGATACTTCATATCATCTCATTCCAAGTGCTTACAAATATAGTTTTTCTTTCCCTTCAACTAATTTGAAAAAGTTTATAATATATTCTACCCCTCTCTCTCCGCTTTGCATATACTTTTTTAATCATCATGGAAACTCCAAGTACCAAACTCTTGTTACATAGGTTTATAAAACCAAACCATTTTGCATTTGTATTATAATACTGTATCATTGAATTACTAGTAGACAAAGATGATTTTGGACGATGTTGATTTAGATAACCACTCTAACAACTTTTAATGATATTTTCTGTATACTAGGTTGTTTATGTCATTAACATAACTACATAAATGTGTTGGAAATAAGCATATGCCTCTGTTTGAATTATATATGTTTATGCAAATGTTTTTATTATTATATATGTTTATGCAAAATATATGATTCTTGAATGTTTTAATTATGTTATCTGAAGTTATTGTCACGTATTCGATGACCTCTTGATGAATATTGGGTCACAGGTACTAAGTTTGCTAATTGAATTTGCTTTTGATATTCAAATCATTTTTCTTTTGTTTTAATTAAACAGTTACAACATAAATAAATATATAGTTGCCAATAAAAATAAATATAAAATATCTACATATTATCTCCATAGAAATTGACTTGCCCATCTCTATGGAAATCCACTCGCCCATACCATTAATTATATCCTTTTAATTCATACAATGACAACAATTCATTCACATAAAAATAAATACCAATAATTTATACATAGAGGAAGACTTATATGAAAATATGACTAACTGACTACAACCAAGAATGTTCCTCCCAATTGAAGGCTTTGTCAAGCCATATCTTTCTTTGATAGAGCCACCCTCAAGCTGGGGATACCCATCCACAAGAAGGTACTAAGTTTCTGCTATAGCTACCCAATCTTCTATTCTCGGTCTGTCTCTAATTCTTTGTTCTGTTGATGGTGGTACAACCATTGGTGTTTTAGGTATGATAGCAATGATGGTTCAAACGTGGGAGATTGATGAAACAATGGTCTAGCAGCAAAAATGGGTGTCTCTGACATGAAATATTGATTGAAGAATGGGTTAGTTCTCACTATTTATATGCATGGTGGAGAATAGCCAAGTGGCACTCATGGTGATAAGAACTAGCCACTTGGAATCCATGCAGTTGGACACTTTTCCCTTTCCTAAAGAGATTTGGACAATCAACATGCATGGATTGGGAACCTTTCCCTCTCTAATCCTATGCTTGGGATAATCTATCTCCTCCTTGTAGAGAGATAGCCCCCCCATCTCATTGTTGATGTATATGTAACTTCGGAATGTATTTCACATATATGTATATTGTATTCCTATAGAGATGGTATTATTCCTCTATAAGGAAGTGTCGTCATTTATATTGTAAGTGTCGTAACTTATACTTGATGGGTTATTAGACCACCTTATTTGGGGTCGGCCCTGTATAAGTCATGTGGGTCAAAGGGTTATTAGACCACCCTATTGGGGGTCGGCCATGTGGGTCAAAGGGTTATTAGACCACCCTATTGGGGGTCGGCCCACTCAGCATTATGTTATGTGGTTAAGTTCGAGCCGACATGAGTTAGGTAAAAAGGCAAGTCAAGTCAAGTATAAATAGAGTGCGGGAGGCACTCTATTTACTTACTCACTTCTCACATATGCTCTCAAGGAGGAGAGGCGCACTTATGGAGGAGGAGGATTGCTGCTAGGTTATGGATATCTCTCTTGGTTGGTTGTATCATTGCTCTATCTATCTCTGAGGAAGTTATTGGGGTTTTTCACCTTTATGGTTTTCCCCAAGTAAATCTTTGTGTCTCTTGTGTGCTTGCATTATTGTCTCCATGATTGATATGCTGTAGATATGCTGTACATGTTGTTCTCTCAGTTAAGATCCTAGATCATATTCAAGTAAATTCAGAAAATTCAACATGGTATCAGAGCTAGCCTGAAAGAAGGCATGATATGGCATGTATGACACTTGTTGCACTTACGATGCTAGGGCTTGATATAGCAAAAACCAGCCATCGTAGCACTTTCGCTATAAATCCATTTTGGCGAAGTTTTCGGATCTGAAATTGTTACAGGCCGAAGCTAAGATCTCCAGGTATCTTGTGTCCAAAGGACAACCTCTAATTCGTTGTACTTTGTGATTTATGATCTGTACAATATAGGGTTTCTGCATCTTCCAGATCTGAGTCAAAATCAGGTGACCTTGGGAAAAAGGTCATAACTTGGGCTAGGAAGCTCCAAATGAAATTTCGTAAAAAGTGACAGGTAGTACACAGTCTGTACTATCTCAGAAAACTTTTTCAGAGGCCGAAGTTGAACCAGTGACACGTGGCACGCCGTACAAGTTCGATCTACTGTTTTATCCCATAAACAGGTCACGTTGCGACACTTGGCATAACTCTCTCTCAGAAAATCCAATTGAGGTCAGAACTGTCAGGATGGAAAGATAACAGGACGAGCTATCTCAGAAAACGTTTTCAGAGGCCGAATTTCAAACAGTGACACGTGGCACGCCGTACAAGTTCGCTCTTCTGTTTTATCCCAAAACAGGTCACGTTGCGACACTTGGCATAACTCTCTCTCAGAGAATCCAATTGAGGTCAGACCTGTCAGGATGGAAAGGTAACAGGTCAGGCTATCTCAGAAAACTTTTTTCAAACCCTGTGGATCAAAAATTTAGGAGTTACACTAGAAACAATCAGGTACATATTTCTGTCAAAACAGAATTATTTTTTGGTACCTTCATTCATGGCTTCCGGAATTTAGGGCTTTGAAGAAAGTTGGAATTTTTGTAATCGGAGACCACGGCTGGATGCTACTCATCAAAATCGAAATTTAGAGACCAAGATCAGAATTTTTGGTTGGGCAGAAGGCCGGGCTTGATTAGACCCTAGTTCGGGACTTTGATCAGAAAAGTGGAAAATTAGGGCTTCTGTAAAATTGGGAATTTTTGAAATCTGTGACCACGGCTGGAAGCTCCTCAGAAAAATAGAAGCTTAGAGCTTTGGATCAAACATTTTGATGGGGCAAAAGAGTGGGCTTCATCAAACCCCAGTTCAGGGTCACGTCCAGTGAATCTAGAAGTTTCAAAGGCAAAATTGAGGAGTGAAACTTTGCAGTTTTCAAATTCTGAATATACCAACTTGATCAGCTCATCAAGGCACATATTTCTATCCTATCAGAAGTTTGAAATTCAAAGTTTGAATTTTTGGGGTTTCTCTGACAAACCCATATCCAGCTCAAGGTCCAGTTCTTGCAAATCAAGTGGATTGGGTTAATCCTAGAAGAAGATGGATTGGTCACTTGCATAAGTGAAGAAGTTCCTGTTTCAGAGGGAGATGAGGCTAAGGCCTTACATAAGAAGATTACAAGTGATCTCGACAGGTATGACTCATTGAGGTATGTTTTGATATTTGTCCATGATTAAGTTTATGGTATGTTTGTCTTCATGTTATTACGGTTAGTACAATTTTGATTTTAGATTTGTCGTATAACCTTAACAAAATTATGAATGCATGATAGAAGATATTCATTGGTTAGGGTGTTGACACTTATGATTGTACTAATGCATTATGGTGTTGTATGAGGTTTATGTTGTCTACTAACATGAAAGGTACACCAAGAAAGGCAAAGCATGTTCCAGTTCAAGAACATATGATCATGAGGATAAAGACTCATCCATTGTCATGGATCTCATAGAAGATCCATTTACGAGGTATGTATAACTTGGCTTTATAATGGCTAACCTATGAGATATACAGGTTACTAGCACAAGTCATTGAAGAAGAACAAGAAGACATCATGTGAGTATGTTAGACATAACTAGCTAGCATGCTAATCCAGGTATGTTTTTCCTATATCAAGTTACAATCTCATCTTGTGATAAGATCCTTTATATAAGTATACTTGGCATGATTGATTATGATTATTCATTGAAGTTAGTAATCATGGGTTTAGGCATATTATGCTTTTTACTTTAATGATATGACTAACCAGAAAAGTCCTATGGTCAAATAGGAATATAAGTAAAATAATATGTCTCTTATATTGATTGATTTGACTAACCAGAAGAATCATGAAACCATAGGTTTGAATAGTCATGATTTTATGCATATTATATCTCTTCTCTTGATTGATGATATGACTAACCCGAAGAGTCATAGATTTGAGTAATTACAGGTTTAGACATGTTATGTTTCTTATGATTTGACTAACCATAAGAATCCTACATAAACCTTGAATGCTAATGCTTATTATTTCTGTTTGAGATGATCATGACTATACATGCTTGAGATTATTGTGTTTTAATAGTATACTAATGAATGTATGTTTTTATATGAGATCACAAGGATAACACATTCATGATACTAATAAGCATGCATAGGGACCAAGGATGAATATGAGATTCAAGAACAGGTAATCCACGAAGCAAAGATCAAGAGGGAGTACACTCCAGTGGTTTATGCAAGGATGCAGATATCCAGAGGGAGTTGTCCATCTCTCTACATCCCACAACAGAAAGGTGTAGAATAAGCTACATTAGATTAGTACTCCAGCAGCTCCTGCAAGGAAGCGAAGACTCAGAGGGAGTCCACCCAACGAACAAACAAAGATAAGTATTTTAATTATCATTTCTTACATATTTGTTTGTTTAAATAAAATTGTTCAAAAGATGTATATGCTCATGGTATTAGACTTAGGATATGTATTGTGCATATTAGAATAATTACAATAATGAACAGTATACTACTAATATGCATGGGTAAGTAGCCTATGGCACTGTACAACATTCCATTGCTACTTATCTAGAATGAAACCTCTTTGCTGACATGTTGGGAGTTGTGCACACTCTTAACAATGTTCTGGTAGAGATTGGAAGGCATCTAGAAAGTTACGGAATATGGATAAATGTTGTATTGAAGCATTGGCTAAGATAATTGCATGAATGTATGACATATTTCTTTATGTGTAAGAATTTGTTCTGAAAACTATGAGATGTTTTCTAATCATGCAATTTAACTTGTTGTGTAGGAAAGATCATATGCCATCTCCTACAAAAGAAGAACTACAACATTTGTTCAACAATAAAGATATCTATTGAAGATATTGAAGATATTGAAGTTCCCAGGATCTGGGATGAAGAAATGAAATGCCATGATCCGTCGATCATGAAGAATGATGTTTGGGATGTAATCCCAAGACATGAAGGGAAGTTTGCTATGACTTCCAAACGGAACTATCAGATCAAGCATGTTGCAGATGGCAGCATTGAGAAATATAAAAGTGATGAATTAGAAGATACACCAGATGGATTCAAGATAGCTTCCTTGAATGGTGTAGTTGAAGAAGAAGTACATGTAGAGCAGCCACTTGGTTCTGAGACACATGATAGGAAATCATATATGTGCAGAACTTGGTATGGTGAAGATAGATTGATTGCCGACACGCAGCGGAAGCTTACTACCGATTTCGAGATGAAGAACTTGGGGATGATGCACTATTTGTTTTTGGCATGGAGGTGTGGCAGAGTGCAGATGGAATCTTCCTTGGACAAGGGAAGTATGCAGTAGAGATCCTGAAGAGGTTCGGGATGATGAATTGCAAGGCCATGGCCACACCTATGGCATCGAATCTGAAGCTTCTTTGTGATGCTTCATCTGAGCCAGTTGATGTTTCTATGTATCGTCAGATGATTGGGTCCTTGATGTACCTGACGAACACGAGACCAGACATTTGCTTTGCTATGAACACATTGAGCCAGTTCCTGACGGATCCGAGGAGTGTTCACCTAGTTGCTGTAAAGCATGTTCTGAGGTACCTGAAGGGTACAGTGGATTATGGGCTCAGATATGAGGCGAATCAAAAGTTTAACCTGCATGGTTATGTTGATTCAGATTGGGCTGGCAGTGCTGCAGATAGGAAGAGCACATCTGGGTGTTGCTTCAGTATGGGATCAGGTGTGATCTCTTGGTTTAGCAGGAAGCAGTCTTGCGTAGCACTGAGTACAGCTGAGGCAGAGTATGTTGCAGCCTGTTCAGCTAGTTGTGAGGCAGTATGGCTACGGAAGCTACTGTCTGAGTTATTTGATCTCCCGCTGGAGGCTACTGGTATCTTCTGTGATAACCAGAGTTGTGTGAAGCTGTTCGAGAACCCAGTGTTTCATGACAGGTCGAAACACATAGAGATCAAATATCACTATATCAGGGATATGGTGCAGAGAGGAGCTGTGAAGCTCCTGTATGTTGCGACGGATGAGCAGATTGCAGATGTGCTGACGAAGCCACTAGCCAGCGTGAAGTTCGAGTACTTCAGAGAGAGGCTTGGTGTTATTCAGATCGAGGACACTTCGAGGAAGAAGTGACGGACACATTTGCTGAAGCCATTCCAAGCATGTTGGAAGGAGGATCCTTCACATGGCTGTGGATGTAAGCGCTGGATGATGAGCATCAGGATGATGTTCTAGTTTCTGCTTGATATGATCAGTTGGATCATTTTATGTATGTATGTACGCATCATGTTGGATGCTGGATATGATCAGTTGGATCATTTTATGTATGTATGTACGCATCATGTTGGATGCTGGATATGATCAGTTGGATCATTTTATGTATGTATGTACGCATCATGTTGGATGCTGGATATGATCAGTTGGATCATTTTATATGTATGTACGCATCATGTTGGATGCAGGATATGATCAGTTGGATCATGTGTATGTATTGTTTATGCATCATGTTGGATGCTTGGACCATGTATCTGTATATGTATCAGGTGGATACATTGTATGATCAGGTGGATCATGTATGGTGATATGTATCATGTATTTGTATTTGTATCAGGTGGATACATTGATGATCAGGAGGATCATGTATGATGATATGTATCAGGTAGATACTTGGTATGCATCAGGTAGATGCATTGATGATCAGGAGGATCATGTATGATGATATGTATCAGGTAGATACTTGGTATGCATCAGGTAGATGCATTGATGATTAGGAGGATCATGTATGATGATATGTATCAGGTAGATACTTGGTATGCATCAGGTAGATGCATTGATGATCAGGAGGATCATGTATGATACTTGGTATGAATCAGGAAGATGCATTGATGATCAGGTAGATCATGCAGCAGTATGTTGCAGTGATGATCAGGATGATCATAGATGACGAGCTTCAGGATGTTGCTCCAGATGACATGCAGCAGGATGTTGCAGTGATGATCAGGATGATCATAGATGACGAGCTTCAGGATGTTGCTCCAGATGACATGCAGCAGGATGTTGCAGTGATGATCAGGATGATCATAGATGACGAGCTTCAGGATGTTGCTCCAGATGACTTGCAGCAGGACGTTGCAGTGATTATGATCAGGACGATCATGAGTACATCAGGATGATGTATGGTGAGTATCAGGTTGATACTCTGTGGCCGTGGATCAGGTTGTGCAGATGAGCATGTCTGGGAGATCCTATAGGTCGGAGTTGTGTACCCGTAACAGCCTGGGATGCTCTTTCGAGACATTGCTCTGGGAGGACATGTAATTCGTTGCCCTGGGAGATCTCAGGTCGGAGTTGTGTACCCGTAACATCCTGAGATGCTCTTGCGAGGTTTTGTCCTATGGCATGTAATTTGGGCCCTGGGAGATTTCAGGTCGGAGTTGTGTACCCGTAACATCCTGAGATGCTCTTGCGAGGTTTTGCCATGACCACATGTAATTTGTGCCCTAGGAGATCTCAGGTCGGAGTTGTGTACCCGTAACATCCTGAGATGCTCTTGCTAGGTTTTGTGGTGGACCACATGTAATTTGTGCCCTGGGAGATCTTAGGTCGGTGTTGTGTACCCGTAACATCCTAAGATGCTCTGTCGAGGTTTTGTGGTGGGGTCACATGTAATAGCGCCCTGGGAGATCCTACAGGTTGGAGTTGTGTACCCGTAATATCCTGGGATGCTCTTTCGAGGTTTTGTGACGCACGTAATAAGTCCTGAGGATTCCATAGTATGGCCAGTGATGACGAAGACCTGCAGGTGGTGGGCCTACATCCAGTATGAAAAAGGACTGGCTCTGTAGAACTTCCTATGATGAGTAGATTCAGAGATTGATTGAGATAGCAGCAGCAGTAACGATGATGATGACTCGATGACGATTATCCAGTGACGATGATCCAGAGAAGATGACTTGTGCTAGAAGAACTGTGCTGAGAAATACCTTCCTAGTTAAGAGGGAGTGTTGATGTATATGTAACTTCGGAATGTATTTCACATATATGTATATTGTATTCCTATAGAGATGGTATTATTCCTCTATAAGGAAGTGTCGTCATTTATATTGTAAGTGTCGTAACTTATACTTGATGGGTTATTAGACCACCTTATTTGGGGTCGGCCCTGTATAAGTCATGTGGGTCAAAGGGTTATTAGACCACCCTATTGGGGGTCGGCCATGTGGGTCAAAGGGTTATTAGACCACCCTATTGGGGGTCGGCCCACTCAGCATTATGTTATGTGGTTAAGTTCGAGCCGACATGAGTTAGGTAAAAAGGCAAGTCAAGTCAAGTATAAATAGAGTGCGGGAGGCACTCTATTTACTTACTCACTTCTCACATATGCTCTCAAGGAGGAGAGGCGCACTTATGGAGGAGGAGGATTGCTGCTAGGTTATGGATATCTCTCTTGGTTGGTTGTATCATTGCTCTATCTATCTCTGAGGAAGTTATTGGGGTTTTTCACCTTTATGGTTTTCCCCAAGTAAATCTTTGTGTCTCTTGTGTGCTTGCATTATTGTCTCCATGATTGATATGCTGTAGATATGCTGTACATGTTGTTCTCTCAGTTAAGATCCTAGATCATATTCAAGTAAATTCAGAAAATTCAACACTCATCTTCATCCAACTTGGTCTGCGGTAGTCGTGTTTTTTTTTAATATTAAATGTAAAATGCACAAAATTTCATTATTTTGGTCTCAGTGAACCATTCATGTTTGGATTCTAGCCCTTTCTATCATAGTTACATAATTACATTATGGGGCCAGAAATGGGGTGTTATAGTTACCATGTCCACATCTTTTTTTATTATATGTGTTTATGTAAATACATGATTCTCAAATATTTTAAATTATGTCATTTAAAGTTATGAAACACACTTGAGTTAGCATTTTGGTTGTACTTCATCTTATATAGAGAGATACAAGAGTACGAAACATTGGAGTCACTATTGGTGGGGATTTCAATTTGGTACTATCTGCTAGATTTATTTGTGGAGAAGTATCTAGGCCTAATCCCTTAGCAAACTATTTCACATATTTTTTTGAGGAACAAAACTTAATTTGAATAAAATATATGGGTGAATCCACGAATGTGGTTCGCCATTTTTGGCGGATTGAATGGGGAAAAATTGTTTTTCGGACCCTTGATCGAGGTATTTTAAAGGCCTTGATCGAGGTTTCAAATTCTCAATCGAGGGTTTAAAAATACCTCGATCGAGGGCTTCAACGGACCTCGATCGAGGGTATGCGACAGGAAAAAAAAACAAAACAGGGCCCGACCGGGCTGGTCGGCCCTGTTTCTGCAAGTAATCAACAGAGACGGCCACAACGACGCATCCGAAGCATCCGGACTCCCTCGACCAAGCTCACGCCCATGCCACCTCACCACAGTGACGCCACCTTACCACAGGGCCTCCACCATGTCTTATATTCCACTAGGTGGGTAGAATTCATCCAATGTTTTGTTATTTAAAAAAAAATATATATTTTGTTTGTGTTGTATAAAATTGGGTTTTTGATAAAATCTAGTTTTTATTTGGTTTTTATGGATTCGTTAGGATGTAGCCATTGAAACTAAACAAAGATTGAAACCGAAAACCACCATTGAAACCAAATTAATTGAAAAAAAAGTATTTTAAACTAAAACAAAAACCCCTTTCAAACCAAAACAAAAACCAAAACCATTTGAAATTTGAAACAGATTTAGGGTTTTGAATTTAGTTTGCAGTTATTTGTTTAAATTATTTGATTTATTTTTGTTTATATCAACCGGTAGCATTTCACTGCATAAATGCTACCGGTTTTATTTTAAAATGTGTTTTTACAAGCAGAAATGCTGGCCATTTATTTTCAATCCTCTAAGAATGCCAAGAGGATTGAAAAAAAAACTTATATTACATTACTTAACCTATAACTCTAAACCTACCAATATAACATCAGAAAAAATTAATATTAATAATATAATATAAAAAATTAAAAAATTAATATTAATAATATATATAATCATATATTATTTATTAATTTTTACTTAATTTATTTAAAAAAAATAATATTTAATATTAATAATATAATATAAAAAATTAAAAAATTAATATTAATAATATATATAATCACATATTATTTATTAATTTTTACTTAATTTATTTTAAAAAAATAATATTTAATATTAATAATATAATATAAAAAATTAAAAAATTAATATTAATAATATATAATCATATATTATTAATCATAACCATAACCTAACAACTTGCCACCATAACCAGTTCATGTAGCATCATCCAACCACCTAATATTGTAACTAGTTTAGATTTTGCAAAATAAAAAATGTCGGATTCTAGTAAAAATCCCTCGTCCAAGCCAAATCGTCAAGTTTTTAGACAACTCCTTATCAAAGTGCCATTCCTAATCAATGTGAGGAAAAAATGGAAGTTGTATCTTATTACATTGATTTCATGGCATAGTTAACATTTTTCAATAATCATCAAATATGATTATTAGTAATTGATTATTTTTATTAAAAAATAAAATTGTAAAATAGTTAAAAGGTTTAAAAGTATAATAGTTATTTTATTGAGTATAATACTTGGGCGTGAGGATCCCAAAGGGAACAAGATCCATTGATTGCTACATAAAGTCCAGGAGATGGGGCATCATATCGCCTAGATGTAAGGGTGTTATCTCATAGCAATTACACACACCAAATACAAATACAATTACAAATACTTTAAATTCATGTATGCTAAATATCAAATGCAACAATAAATATATAAGCAAAGAAAGTAAAAAAATTATGGCATACTAACCTCATCCAAGAAATTGTCCTAAATAGGATCCTCTCTTAGGCCATGAAAAGTATGTCCACAATGTGAACATCAATGAAGATAAATTGGCCTGGAACCATAATGGATAGCTTGGAAAAATTCCCAACATCGGGTGGCCTAACATCATTAGATGATGTCTCTGAATGATAAGCCACTACAAATGCATTTTGCTGGACTAGACTACATGTGTTTGGATTAGATTTTTCCACCATCTTTGTGGAATACAAACTACAATTCAACAATAAAAACACCTTTTTAAAAATATGGACATTTCTAAAATGTAAAAATTATAAAAATGGCTAGACAAATAAAACTTACGGAAATGCTCCTTGGAAATTGGCAATGGATGACTATAGGTCCTCCTAGAACAAGCTCATATTAACTCCTTATACAAAATTTGTTGTTGGTATGGGAGGGTCAAATAAAAAATAGTAATCAACCTTATTTTGTTTGTTTGTATATACACAAAGTAACATGCACGTGTTCCTACTATTTGTATGCTTAGAATCATGTAGCACTTTCAAGAATACACATGTGTTCCTAATGCTTGCATTCTCTTTTAATTATAAAATATGATGTGGAATTTATATTGAATGTGACATATGGTTGCATGCATAAGTTTGTATTTATATTTATGGGTTCATAAATGGAGTGCATTGTTAAATTAACTTTGCATAATCTCCATTAACGTACATATGTATTTTGTAATTAGTTTATTATAAGAATGTTGAGGTTACATAATGGTACCATAGTGAAGAAATTCAATGTGGTGATGGTGGATTATGGAGTGCCCCATGGAATCAATAGTGAAAAGAGGCTACTAGGTATGTTACACAAAGTAAGAATCCATAGCTAATGTGAGAAGTCAAAATCCATAGATAGAAATAGACCCCTTAATGGTTTGATGACCAAAAACCATCCCAATGGAGATGTGGAAAAGGGAAAGAAAGGATTAGGTTGACACGAGTGCCATGTAAACCTAACTTCACAAGAACTAATCGATTGAAAATTTGGAAAGAAATGATTGGAAATAAATTGAAGATTTAAAGGATTCAATAAGATTTGAGGAAGACAAAGTTCGATTACTAGAAACATAATAAGGGTTCACATTTTGCTAAGGAAACAACATAAAAGTGAGGATGGGACGAACAACCTCATTGTTGTGCCCATTCTTATTTGTAGAGTTAGGAAATGGTTTCTTGAGAAAAAAATTGCTTCTTAGACCTATTTCTTCTTTAAATCCTTTACTTTCTAAGCCCTCTCTAAGCCACTGATGCAGTAGCAATTTTTTTGCAAACATTGGTGATTGTAAGATGCCTCCATAAACCTCCATTTCTAGATTTGCAGTGGAGAAAATCATGATAGAATAGAAGAAATCCCTATTCCATAGTTACCAAGTTTATCCAAATCACATCAAAAGATTTGAAAATTTGACAATGGTTTGATGTGAACTGATCTAGCCAAACAACACCTCAATTTTGTTTAGTCAAATAGCATCTCAAGTTGGTTTAGTCAAACAACTTTTAAAGCCACCAAATGACCCCAATTTTCTTCTTCGTAGTTCTTGCCCAATCCCAGTGGGACTCATGCTTGTGCATGAAGAGCCGAGACTTTGATTGGAATCTCTACTCAATGTATTCTATGTAATAATGTTTATTTGATACTTTCACAAATCCAAAACATAACATTGAACTCCTTTGATACTTTCACAAATAGAAGACATAATCTATAAACATGGATGCAAATGATTCCAAACACCAACACACAAGACTAAACTAAGAAGTAAATAACTAATTATTTAGTGAACTAGAAAATAATTAGATATTTCCTTTTTTTACAAGTATATGAGTTCATTGTTATTCTCTTATGTTTTAAAGATTATTTAAAAAAACCACAATTCATATATGCCTATGATCCCTGAGAAATAATGCTAAACTAAGAAACAAATTGTCCTCATCTAAAACAATGATTGTAGGAACCTTCCTCTCACTCGATGGTTAAGGATCAATAGGAGCAGACTCTAGTCCAGTGGTGGCCTTGAATTTGAATTGGAATTGAAATTGGATTTGGAATTGAATTTGAAATTTAAATTTGAAATTTGAAATTGAAATTTGAATTTGAATTTGAATTGAATTTGAATTTGAAATGTGAAATTTGAAATAGAATTTTAAATTTGAATTGAATTTGAATTTGAAATGTGAAATTTGGAATAGAATTTGAAAATTGAATTTCAAAATGACATGTGAAATTTGGAATAGAATTTGAAAAATGAATTTGAATTTTAAATGTGAAATTTGAATGAAAATCAGAATTAGAAATTGAAATGTGATGCAGAGAGTTCTGAAGAGAGAGATTCATTGCTTTGTGCTCCGCGAAGCATGAGAGGATCTGACATCGCCGAACAGGCTGGCCATCAACAGTGCTCTCGTTCACCGAGGAGTGATGCCAGGCCGGGGTCGGCTCCCAATGGTGGCGGCAGCAGGAGAGGTAGTGTGTTGGTTCATCCCGACGACATACATGTGGATCCCTCGGTGGAGGATGTGCAACAAGACACGAGTGCATCAAGTGCGTATTTTTTGTTAGCACATTTTCAGTAAATTTTTAGTATATAATGCATTGAATTTCAGTTGCATGTTATAATATATATTTTTAGTAACATTTGTGTTTTGGTTTGGATTGTAGGTGCCTCGTCAGGTGGATCATACGACGATGACGTCGCACAGATCACTCTCGCTGATATCACTTCCCAGTGAGAGTGGGTGGCCTCATGTATCTGCACATTGAGGGAGGATTCTCCCACACATAGATCTTTGTCCATGATGTTATCGATAGTTGATGAGATGTTGTCCCTCTACAGGAGGGTAGGACCTCTAAGTGACATTTGGCGTCATGCATGCCAGAGGAGGAGACAGGATGTAATTGGGATCCACAAATGGGATGATGTCAAGGTCGCCATAAGAGGGCATGACATCAAGTGTGCTTTGTTCGACATCCCACCTAACTGCGTTGTCGGTCAACCCCTTAGACTCCGGGAGTTTAAGTTGGAGGTTGCTGCACCACATCTATATGATAGATTTGTCAGAGCGTGGGTCATGTTCCCCCACCATGACCAAGTCCCATTGTACTTTGCAAAACATGTTTATGCAGAGTTTGTTTTGGACATGCGCCCGGATTACACCAGCACAGGGTCCTCGTTCTATGGGGCTGGTAGGGGACGCTCCTACCAACGTCCTAGAGCTCAGAGAGACCCTGCCTTCATGCCACCCGCTCCGAGGTTGGTACCGTTTCCAGACAGGACGGTTATCAGGTCGAGGGATGTGGCACAATCATCCCAGCTTGCTGTAGAGGCTAGACAGGACCTTGCAGAGTTGTTGTTCACTGCCATGGGCAGTGCTATTGTTGCTGTGCATGGAGAGGCATCTAGACCACCCGCTCCACCTGCAGATCCAGATATAGAGTATGTCCATAGTGACATGCTCAGGAGTTTAGATGGCGAGGCCCTACTGAGGTATGCTAAGTCATCCCGAGATGCATACTTTCAGTTGTATCGCAGATGCGTCGCTATGGGACAAGTATACTTTTGTACAATTATGTATATATCTTCTTCATGTTACATCATATTAATGTCGCAAATTGAATGGTCAATAATAATTAAGGGATTGGTATTCTATTGATCCATGTAGGGGACCCCATTCATGGATCAACTCTTTGGTAGTGAGCCATCAGTTGGTCCATCCGCTCATCCCCACCCGCAGACAACAGTAGTCGAGGTAAGTTATAATTTATGTTCCAATTTAATTTATGTTTGAATATTATTTCTTAGTTTAAATAATTTGTGTTTTATTTCTTAATTTTTGAGATTTTATGTTTTACATCTTAACTTCAAATGAATTTCAAATTGTACAGGGAAAAGGAAAGGGGATAGATCCTGATTATGGACATGAGGACCGCGAAAGTCCTCACAAGCCGGGTTCAGACACAGATGTGAGTTTTAATTTATGTTCCAATTCATGTTATATAGTCACATTTAGTAATTGATTTTTGTACTTTATGTTTCAATTTTTTACGGATAACCTTTAAATTATGTTAAATAGTTTTACTTTTTAATAAATATAACTTATTACATGTAATGCAATATTACACAGGCATCGCTATGGGTGGGTGTCAATGTTGCAATGGATTTCACATATGGTTGGGATGCAACTCGAGTACATGGTCTTGATGAAGGGCCATCTACCCGTATTCCTACCCAGATCCCAGATATCACCTTTGAAACGATGGATATGGAGGAATTCCTTGAGGGTTTAGCATCTCAGAGACAGCAGCGGGCTACTGCACACAAGGACAGTCAGAGGGACGATCACAGGCCTCGTGGGGGTAGTGGCCAATGAGTTGATGATCTATACATTTCCATGTTTTGGATATTTTCATATTTTATATATTTTCATGTGTTTGGATGATCTATGTATATGTTTTCATTTTTTGGATATGGATTTCTATAATTTATACATGGACTTTTATCATATATGGACTTTGGATATGGACTTTTGGATATTTTGTATATCTTATCATATTGATGTCTTCATGTGTATTTTGTATATGATTTGAAATCGATTGTTTTTTATATTAGATATGGATATAGTTATTACAGTTACAAATTTATGTTTTGTCTTTTCAAATGCAAATTTAATGTGTAGTTACAATTTAGTTCAATTTAAAATGCAAATTTCGACTACATTACAGAACATCTTCCAAAATTTAGAATTGAATACATACATTACATTTTAAGATTGAAATTACAATTCCAATTCAATTACAATGTAAAATTTAAAATTTTATGTGTAATTTCAATTCCAAATCAATTACAATTTAAAAGCTCGTTTTCAACTACATTACAATTGCATAAATGAAATCAAAATGTAAAATTAGAATACATTTGAAATTAAAAATTCAAATTGCAATTAAATTATGTTGTCTACACATTACAATTCAATTACAATTTACATATTCCAATTCAATTACAATTTAAAATTAAAATCTCAAATTTAATGTGTAATTTCAATTGAAAATTCAATCTGTTGTTCCAATTTACAAGTTCAATTTCAATTACATTACAATTGCATTTGAAATAAATTTTTTAAATTAGAATACATTGTACAATCTAAAATTTAAATTTTACAATTTTACATTGTATAGATGTATTTTAAAAGAATGCAATTGTATTTGAAATCAAAATTTAAAATTAGAATACATTTGAAATTGAAAATTGAAATTAACAGTTTGCATTATGTTGTCTACACATTACAATTCACTTACAATTTCCACATTCCAATTCAATTACATGGAAAATTTAATGTGTAATTTCAATTGAAAATTCAATGTGTTGTTGTATACAAGTTATATAATATGTAGGTAATCTTTGTGTTCTTTTATTTTAAGTGGGTGCTCTAATCTAAAGTCATAAAAGTATGGTTTGTTTTCTTGGCAATGAGCATAACCACCTAGTCAACTTGTATCTTATGACCCTTGTTTTCCTTTGTCGACCATGGTTAAGACCCCATGACCCATTCCTACTACATAGAATCTCTTAACGATGTATGTGTCCCACTAAGAGGCCAGTGATTTGGGTATGTGTGGTGGCCTAAGGTCTGGTTTAGGGGATTGAGCCCCTATTAGCTTCATTTTGGACCAAAGGCCCAAAGCCCATTTCTCATGTGAAAAAATTTCTAATGTTACCCATATCCCACTTAAGGACAAATGTAATTTCTAAAGGGTTTTTGTGGTGGCTAGAAGAATATTTAATGTCCCATAAAAATTATAAGATTCATTTATGGGTTAATGACCTTATTTTCCTTCTCTAATCATGGTCAAGGACCTAAGACCCATCCTTACTACACAAAAAATCCTATTGGTACCCCTATCCAACTCGCATGTAAAATATCACTTTTAGAGGGCCTACATCACAATTCAAGGCCTTGATCATCACAATTAGCCCAATAATATTCATTTAGGGTCTAATTACATCGATTTATCCTCAAATCACGGTTAAGGCTTTGAGATTGATCCTAATGCACAAAATGTTGTAATATTACCCATATCTTACTTGAAGGATACATGTTATGTGGCTTATGACATTATTTGTGGCCCCTGCATAGAACATGTTATGCAGATTATGACATTATTTGTGGCCCTTGATATTTAAAGGATTCATATATGGACCAAGGCATTATTTTCCTCCCTCGACCATGGCTAATTCCTAATTCCTTATTATGTTCAAGGTCTTAAGACCCATCTCTTTCACGCAAAAACTTATGATCATGAACTTATATCCCATTTCTATGCCGAAAATTCACTTTAAAGGGTCTATATGTTGTGTTTCAAGGCCTTGATCATGACCCTTTAGCTCAAGAATTATAATTTAGGGTCTAATTCCCTTAGTTTCTCCTCCAGCTATTGTTCAAGACTTATCCCTACTACATAAAACCTTTTATTGGCACCCTTATTCCACTCTAAGGACAATGATTTCCTCTAGAGGGCATGTTTTGTGGTTTGTGGCCTTATTCATGACCCTAGGTCCATAGAAGCTTCATCGCCCTTATTTTCCTATCCCATTGATTGAAAAGGCTTTAAGACCAATCCTTACTATCCAAGGCATTATTATAGAAACCATTCTCCACTTGGAGGTTGAATATACATTTTAGAGGCCCCACATGGTGGGTTGAATCCTTGTTCATGGCTCGTGATCCCTAAAAGCTTCATTTAGAGCTTAATTCCATTTCCCCTTCCCTTATAATGGTCAAGTCTCCGAGACCTACCCCTTATATGCAAAACATTTTGAGCACACCCATATTAACAATGGAGGTCAAATATATGTGGTGGTTTGAGGTATCAATCATGGTTCAATGATTCATTTTCTATTCTCTTTCATAATAATAAATTATTTATGCTTAACATAAAATTATCTTCAAGATCTTTCCAATATGTGAATTGAGTTTAACTTTGATGATTGGAAGAAATATTATTATCCTCTCCACATATATTCAATAATGTTTTTTAATATTTAAGTGAGGAGAGACATTTCTGCAATTAAATATGAGAGAGTTGTGTAAAGTATAAAAAATATGAACCCATAACTATTATGTAAAAGCATCAATACTTTTTTTTTAAAATCACATTCTCAATTCCTAAATTAATAATAAAATATAAAAACTGGGTTGAGATAAGAGTAGTATCTTGAATTAAACTAACCATTTGAACTAAAATAAAAACTTATTTACCTTACCAATATTCATAAAATATATTTATATAATATCATACAATAAAATATATTCTTATAATATCATGTACAATTTTTATATGTTATAATGATACCTCCCATTTAGATTTCATCATAGGGATTTATAGCTGACATTTATCCACATCTTTTATTTATCTAAGAAGTACAGAGTAACCACCCCTATATTTCCCATAGAGAAACCAAATCAACATATGAACCAAAAAACAGAAATAACTATGTCATGTCCATGGATTGATGTGGAGGGCACTACCACCAACACCCATGCTTCTTGTATTTTTGCTTGAATACCTACATGCGTTACAGTCAATTTACAAATAAATCCAATAATGCAATCTCCATGTTAGATCACTAGCCACAAAATCCACGATAAAACTATTGGAAAATGCAATGTTCAAGACAAATACACTACAAATAAGATAAGCATGAGATATTTTTCATTACGGATATGTACATATTTTCCATGTTATTATTACGTTTACATTTCAACTTTCATTATCATGTAATCCATGTCTATAAAAAACAAAGACATGCACAAGTTGTGTTTTGGTTTGATAATTGAGGTTTTTTTACGCATCAAGGCCATATAATACTAATTAATTTCTCTCAAAGAGGTTCCATGCCTATGCGTGCAAAACTGCATGATAAAGATGGTTTTTGATGCATGTAATCCAAAAATTGAGAAGGTTTGATGGTTAGAAATTATAGTGAATGTTTGTGAGTTGTGCCAACAATGGGTATTGTTTGCATGAAAATATATTCAAAGATTATGTGTAAGTGCCCTTTAGTTGAATTGTACCCTATATCTCCTATGTTATATTCCATATAGCACCAAGTGCCAATATTTTTATTAAATGGAGTGAGGAGAGGCAAAAAAAATTGGTCCTAACTTTGATATCTTCTTGATAACAAAACTAATTGATTATTGTTGAATGAAACATTTTTTCAATACATTGGTATTTGATAATATTTTTATATAATTGATAATGAAATACAATGTAATTGATGAGGAAATACAATGAATGGATTATAATGTATAAAATTTTGCAAATTTGAAATCAAAATTTAAAATTAGAATAGATTGTACAATTCAAAATTTAAATTTTACAATTCCACATTGTATAGATGTATTTTAAATTCTCAATTACATAACAATTGTATTTAAAAGCAAAATTTAAAATTAAAACATTTACATGTTCAAGTGTATTCACATTGGAGCACCATGACCCAAATTTCACAAAAGCCTCCCATCTAGTATTTGTATTCTTGACATTAAAGCATCTACAAAAGTACATTTATAAAACCACCTCCACAAAAATCTCCATAAAAATATTACACAAGACAACATGAAAACTATGCCAATGATGCAAGTGGCATACATGTAACTCATTCATCTGGCCAATGGGTTATAGGAATGCAAGTCTCCATAATACGATCATGGTCAGCTTCTGTCATCTTCCATCTCTTTGGATCGCCTCTCTTCACCTTGATTTCTGTTAGATGTATCCGAGCTGCCACCACCAAATGACTGTATTGACATGATATATATCCAGGCATAAAATCTATGTAAATAATATGATCACCCTTTTTTTCACTTTTTAAAAAAAGTGTCCCATTAGAACCATGTCTCCTATTTGGTATGTGAACTCCCCATCTTGGTACGATCGCACCAACCTACTTTTTATTTGCGTGCACTGCATCAAATAGTATGCCACATTTGCTTGGTTGTGGCGGGGGTGAAATGACAACGAACACATCACCTGCAAGATACATTACAAATATTATTCAAATGTCCTACGTGCATTTCTACAACATTTGTATATGTGTAATATATAATGAACTAATTAACTTAATGAAGACTCTTGTACCTTCCCTAACCATATCGAAAACTTGATCATGATCTAATGAGACCATTGCCTCTTCAGTGTGCATCTCTTGCCATGTTGGAATTGGAAGTGGGCCCTTTGGATTAAGAGATACTTATTTCCATGGTTTGACATATACATCATTTTCACACTGATCAAGCCTGCATCCATTTCCATCAATGCAAAAATCGCAAAAACATGCATACTTCCTTGTTTCAATGGAAAATATGTCACCCATGTCTTTACTTCGAAGCGAATGCAATTCCCTTATACCAGGGATGGCCTCACAATACCATGGAATGGATCTATTAACATCTCCAAGGGAAACATCCCAAAAGAATCTACATGGAATTCAGTTTGTCATATGTAAATTCCTATTGATTATGTGCTCTTTTGGAAATGATGATATTGAATGTTATTAGCTTATTAATTGAGTTTGGAGTTTATTACCTGCACACCGGCCTTGCTTGTTCGCGACCTTGATGTCCCAAATGATGTGTGCACCAATCAACTACTTCAGTGGAGCATTTGATTCAGGTTGCACCATGACTCATCTGGTACCTCCTAAGTGCTCGTTTCACACATGCACCTACGCCATCATGTTCACCCTTTCCATGCCCTGTCTCAAAAAAGCTCCAGGTGTGTTGGATTCCTGTCTGTTTGTGAAGGTGACTCAACCAATAAAATGAGTGTGCCAATTTGAATTGCCCTGCACACCCATCTGACCAAATCCAGTGTTTAGCAAATGATATGCCTCTTTGCCTGAATGAATCATAAATCAACCCAAAGCAGTGTTGAACGAATAATGTGTCATGCTCACGATCATCACTAACATAAAAATGGTACTCCTTGATCACTTCACGTGACTGGGGAGTGCTATCCCTACCATCAATGCTTTCCTAAGCATGTCTGTACAATACATGTATGAAGATAGACACCTAGTCGGAGTGATAGTACTCACTCTATATCTCTCTCTGAGGAGCAAAGGTGTAGTTCTCCGCAAAGTCTACCACTGATAAGATTGTGCCTGGCTCAAATACGTCACAAGAATGTTTGAATTTTGAAGCTTGCCACCTAGACCTATGGGAGTGCTTTATGTATTTATAAATCTGACTTTGAAACTTCTCCATGAAATCTAAAACATGAATCTCATCATCGAGCAAGTCGATCCTCTTAGATGGCACAGATGAAGAAGATGTTGGATTCATGGTGACGTACTCGTACCTCTTCCACCTAACGGTGATATCTAACAATCCATGGTGTGTTGGATCAATAGGAAAGTTCTTATGGAACAATGTCAAATCATCGCATTCATGGCATTTTCTCCCATCTACACACCTCTTATTGAAAAACACGTGTTCAGGATTCCTGTTGCATAGTATCATACAAATAAAATCTCGCACTGTGTGAGGCGTTAGTACACAGTTCCAGTGCCTTTTGCAAAAATCCATAAATGTGTCATAGTATAGTTGAAATTCAACGTGGTACAGGCAACAACAAGTGTCGCAAATCGTATTCGGCCTAATATACCACGGTTTCAATTTGTTGAACATGCTAAATGATATTTGAACACCAGGATTGGTTTCTTGGAATTCCTCATAAAGTGCAACTCTCTTCATCTCCATCACGTGCTTACAGTGCTCCTGATAAATGCCTGTGGATCAACGTTGTCGCAGGACATGCTTTCTATCTGGAATAGCACGAGAATGGCTATCCCAAAACTCTATCACCTTCTCTCTAATGCCTGCTGCCATCTTGCCTCGATAGGGTTCCCTACAAATAAGATCCCAACAAGAAGCTTCATCATTTTCATTTATCCGAACCCTGAATTTAGTATATTTGAGCAATGTTCTTTTTGAAACATTGAGCAATGATGCCATTGTTGATACCATTCGATTTCTTGAGGTGCTTGTGCCACAACAGCCGTTGTAATTTCCTTATGAGCAGCTCGGGTATCATTGTTTCTTGATTTTCCAAATGAAGATAATGCAGTTCTTACATTTTCTATTGCATTCTCGCATGTCTTTTTTGTTTTAACATCTTGAAAACCCAACAACTTTGTGGTACGTTTCAATTTTTTGTGTTTTATCAACCCATGTAGGATTTGAGCTTGTGCCATTGTTGAATGTTGTTCAAAATATGACTTGATTATGTTATTGAAATGCTCTCTAGCTCTTCGACTAGGGATCGAGTTCCCAATTTGTTCTTGTGCAGAAACAACTACACAATCCTCTAGAAAATTTCCACCCCTTGCAACCCCACTGCAACTCCCAATTATATTTTCAATGTGAGAGGGAAAGGTGTCATGTGATGGTTGATCAGGATCATGAGGCGGCACATGGTCATGTGATTCTTGATCACCATGATGTGATCCATAATCTCTCCCTACATAACATGTAAATTAACAAATTGAAAATTGGTTACATGATAGTTGTGCATTGAACTTTGAAATTGCTAGTAACTTGAAATTTGATGTGGAAATTGAAAAATTGGAAAATTGAAAATTGCATGTGAATTGAATTTTTCAACTAATACATTTAGCTTGAGAATTGTTCTAAGTAAAAATTAAAATTGCTAGTAACTTGAAATTTGAAATTGCTCAAGTAACTTGAAATTGCTAATAAATTGAAATTTGAAATTGCTACTAACTTGAAATTTGAAATTGCTCAAGTAACTTGAAATTACTAGCTTAATTAAACTTGAGAATTGTTCTAGAAGTAAAGTTTGAAATTCCTAGTAAAATTTGGAATTGCTTGTAACTTGAAATTGGTAGTAACTTGTACATTTAACTTTAAAATTGATCGTAACTTGAAAATCAACTATATATATTTAAGTCAAGATAATTATTAATAACTTGATAAAAATTATTGTGGGCATAAAAATTAATATCATTTATAATCATCACAATATATAATTGTGGACAAATTTTCTTTATGCAATTTATGTCCATTTTACTAAATTACATTACAAGAAAAATGTTATTTTAACTTTATGGTATAAAATAAATAAATAAATATTTAAAATACAAGTTACAAATCACCACAAAGAATAAATGATTACAACACTTTTACCCTAGAATTTCAAGCACAACATCATGCATCCCATGTTGTATATATGTGAAATAAAAATTTAAGATTGGTTCTTTACCCATGATAACATACCTATTATACTCTAAATGTGGGGAAAAAACATTGATTTAGAGATGAATACAATATTTAATTAAAAACATTGTAGTGATAACAATAGATAATTATGGAAATTGTAACTCTTATCATAAATTGCAATTTAAGGATTTTTTTATCAATAATGTTTCACATATCAATGCATAAGGTTGCAAACATTGTAAATAATTATTTCCAATTTGTCTTAAAAAAATATATGATCTTCTAATCATTAATCTTATCATGGTGATATGTCATGTTATGTAAATAAAAGTACATGTGATAAATGTAATTTTTTTTAAATAAACATTATAATTAAATAGCTGTTTGAACATTCAAATATTCATTCCTAGGAAAATATTACCAACCACCATAACTATGAAAATATTCATTCATTTGTTTTCAAATTGAATAAATTCTAACTAATACATAACTATCACAACATGTTCATTTCAAAATATTCATGCATTTGTTTTGAAATTGAATTTTCTAATAAAATAAGAATTGAAATTACATTTTTTAACTTGAAATTGTTAGTAACTTAAAAAATTGCAATTAGTTAAATATGTACAATTTAACTTAAAAATAGTGTCCAAGTGTACATTTAATTTGAAAATTGTTAGTTAATATGTACATACATTTTAACTTGAAAATAGAATCTAAATGTAGATTTCATTTGAAAATTGTTGGACAATAAAATTGAAAATTGTTAGTAAACTTTGAAATAATTTGTAAATTGTTATTTAAGCAACTTGGAAACATAATTTCAAAAATTGTTAGCAACTTTGAAGTAATTTGAAAATAGTTAAAAATATGTATATGTATTAACATGAAAATATAATCTAAATTTACATGTTTCATTTAAAAATTGTTTCAATTCAACATTTGTTAGTCACTTGAAAATTGTTCATTTAACATAAAAACTGTTACAAACTTTGAAATTTAAATAACAAATGGATGAAATAAATAAGAATATCATTACAAATAAATATGAAACAAATTAAATTATGAAATTTAGTTAAATTTATTGGAAAATTGTTACTAATTTTGTAAATTATGTAGCATGATATTTAAATTATGATAGCATGTAATTCATTAATTTACCTTGGTTGTTCTCCATTGGAATTTGTTGCACCAAATGTGCATCTTTTTCTTCTCTCAACCTCGCTATTTGTTGTCTCATTCATTCTCTATTCTTTTCACGCTCTTCATTGTCATTTTGTTGTCTAGCATGTTTTCTTTGTCTTTTTTTTTTATTCCCCATCAATCTACAATGAAAACAAACAAACAAAAATTCAAATTGTTATAACAAACAACAATATGTTAGTATGAAATCTTGAAATATGCCTACAAAGAAATCTTACATGTCTAATAAGGTCTAATTCAGCAACATGAAAATGACAAAGCTCTAATTCAACAAGATCAAAATGACAAAACTCTAATGGAAAAAAATAGCAATGAGTTAACATGTTTTTTTTATTAATTGTTTGTTGGTTATATACAGGTTCGTTGATGTTTTTCCGAGGGAAGGGTAGTTCGAAACATTAATTGTTTCCAACTCCTTTCGCGGTTTCACCCTGGTTCGTTTATATATTTTTTTACATAGAAGAACCCTCAATCGAGCCTATTTGACAGACCCTCGATCAAGCAAATACCTCGATCGAGGTCTTTATAAACCCTAGATCGAGGTATTTTTAAACCCTCGATCGAGGTGCTGTTAATCCCTCGATCAAGGTATTTAAAATACCTCGATCGAGCAAATAGCTCATGGTTTAACAAATACCTCGATCGGCTTGAAAAACAGGCCGAGAGCCCTTTTCCCTGTAGAATGAAAGTTTTGTCTGTCTTCCAGAGAGTTAAACCATGTCATTAAATGCTCATTAATGAGTGGATTTGATACCATTGGATTCGTCAATGAATCCTCTATCCAGATATATAAAATTTGCGAATTTTTATCTTCATATGTCTTTTGTTTTTAAATTTCTACTAAAACTTGCCCTAAAAAACCCTGCCGACAACTTCGATTGAGCTTAAAGATAAATCCACAACATTCAAAATACACATCCAAAAAATTTGAAAAAATACACAAGCCCTAGATAAACGCCAGATAAATGCATCCTCTTTAAGATGGTATTTTTAGTTTTTCAAATTATGTAAAAAATCAAAATATTTCGTGCACACACACGTGTGTGCAAAATGCGACTTAAATCTTTATTGGTCATTTTCGAAAAACAATAATGAATCAATTTTTTTGAGAAAAATTAAAAGAAAAATATGTAAGCCCTAGTGCATTCTGTCTAGATCATGTTCATATATTTCATTTTTAAAATTTTTTACTTTAACATTAAATTATTGTGCACACACACAAACTACTTGTTAATTGCTCTTCAAATTTTTAAGTACACACGTTTCATTAAATGAAAATTTGACACGATATATGAGATTGGTATATTTCGAAAGAAATATCATTGGAAATCCAACATAATTCTCTACATTTCGTTTTTCAACCGCATGTCAAAATTCATGTGGCAAGTATGAGTTTCGAGGGTTTCAATTTAATACATGGGTAAAATTTCTGTTTTCCACCATCATATTTGGCTAAAAAGAGTTACCCATCTTCATGGAATCCCCCATATACAAGTGGTCTATACTTATTGAAACTCATGAAAGGGAAGAGAAGGCATCTCAAAGAGGTTGGATATGTTCTTTAAGTTGGAAAAATAGATTGAGAAGGTTGAGAGATATAGACCCTAGGTGTGTAGTAGTGGTTCCTCAAACCACCTTCCTATTCTTCTTCAAGTTGACAAGGAGGACAAAAATACCTCTACTCCCTTTAAATTCAATCACTTTTGGTTGGATGAGGACAAACTTAAACTGCTTATCTCAAGGAATTGGAATATTTATGATCCATCTTCAAGAGAGTCAACTATAATTTCTATTTGCTTCAAACATCAAGCATGTTAAGAAACTAGTAGCAATGTGGGTAAAGAAGAAAAAGGAAGAAAATAAAGTATAACTTAAACAAGTTGAAGTAGAAATTTACTCTCTCCCTCTTAAAACAAAATTTACTCTTTCTCTCTGAATAACAATGTTCTAGGGGTTTTCGACAATGAAGAATGTTTAGCTTTAAAGACTTTGGAGGATAGAAAGAAGATCTGATTGGACAAAGAATAGATGGAGTGGAGACCCAAAAGCAGGGCTATCTAGTTAGAAGATGGGGACAACAATACATAATATTTTCACAATTATGCCAATTACAGGAAAAATGTAAATACAATATGGGAAATTAATAACTTAGATGGATCCAAGGAAACATATTTTGAATACATTGAAAATGTAGGCAATGCACATTTCCAAAAACTTTTCAAAGAGAATGAAGTATTAATCATAGATGACACTCCAAAGGTGAGAAGACTTTTCTCTAGTTTTTTTTAATCAAAGCATGAATGAGAGACTCATAGCTAGAGTACCCCAATTCAGGAAATAAAGGGATTTTTTTCATTTAAGAAGGACAAGAGCCCGAGACAAGATAATTGGTTTGTGGAATTCTATGCTTTTTATGGCATGTTGGAAGATGATATCTTGAGGGTGGTGAAGGAATAAAAGGAATTAGGTAAGAGTCTGAGACAAGATAATTGGATTGTGGAATTATATGCTTTTTTTAATGACATATTGGAAGATGAGCTCTTAAGGGTGGCAAAGGAATAAGAGGAATTAGGTAAAATACTAGGGACACTCAATTCCAATTTCATTGCTTTAATCCATGATTCAAAAGAATGATCCAACTTCTTTCAAAGTATTTTTAATTTAGACCTATCTCATTATGTAATCTTATCTAGAAGCTCATTTGAAAGATTATAGAAAACATACTTTGGGGAATGTTTTACAAAGTAACTTCAAAGGAGAAATTTGGGTTTATGTTAAATACGCAAATTCATAATGCTATGGGTTCTATGCAAGAGATTTTACATACATTAATAAAATCAAACAAAATTCCAGCAGTAGTGACGAAGGCTGACTTAGCTATGGCATATGACAAAGTGAACTAGTTGTACATCAGGCTGGTATTGCTTCCATTGGGTACGAATATTTCTACTTTTAATTTGAATTTAGTATGTCTAACTTCAACATCTTTTTTTGTTGTAATAGATGTGTCTCCTTATAGAATTTTCAATCCTTCAAAGGGGCTTAAACAAGATTGTCCATTGTCCCCTCTTTCATTTCTACTATTGGCCGAGGAACTAATTCTAGATTAATATTTGAAGCAAAAAGGTTGGGGGATATCATTGTCCCCTCTCCCAGTTGAATACCTATTGCAATGTAATTGGTATCGAGATAAACTTAAATAATTCATGTATGTGCTTCAATGAACTTGGGCCTTATTTGAAAGATAAAATATCTCAGATATTGGCTCTCCCTTCAAATCCCCTTGATTAATGGGTGAAATATATTAGGTTCAACATAAAACCAAATGGATATAGGTTTGAAGACCGATTATGGGTATACAAAAGAAATGAGGCAAGGATTTCATGTCGGTACCTTGGATGGTCATCTTATGGAGGAAGGATGATCTAGGTAAATTTGATCTTGGAGAGAATTCTAGTATATTACTTATCCATTGCTCATGTTCCAAAATGAATTCTTGAGAACACCGAGAAAATATTATTTAGTTTCCTATGGACTGGGAAGAAGCAATTAGAACGAATTACAATTTTCAAATGGAAAAAACATACAAGGCCAAAAGAGGCAGGAGGTTGGGGTTTAAAGAACATTTTTATTTTCCTATTAAGCTTTGGTGATAAAAAACATGTGGAGACTCTTTCTCAATAACATATTATGGGGAAAAGTCATGAGATCTAAATGGTTTACAGAGAAGGCTCCGTTAGAGGAATGGATAAGGTCAAAATAAAGGTTACTCAAAGGTACTTCCATTGTTTGGAAAGGGTTGATGAAATAGTAGTGAAATATTTTCCTATTATAGGGAAATGGGTTTTCTAGAAAGTTTCAATAGGATATAAACTTAGAGTTGGGGATGACCCTTGGGTCAGTTGTAGTGAAAACTTCAAGTTGTGTAGAGTGAAAGGATGAACTAAAAGCTAAAGGTAAATCAATGTTAGTTGATTTGTCCATTGGGGTGCCATGGGATTGGTTTCATTCTTGGTTGTCAATTGAAGATCTTAATTATATGGTAACTTGGAAGTGGAATGGATAAACTATATTCTCCTTTTAAATCACAAATTTTTTTCTTTTACAAGATCATGAGGATGAATTGAAATTCACCTAGAACAAATCTACAGGTACATTTATGCTAAATTAGAATATGAAGGTTTGATAGCTCAATTTATAACTAAGGATATGATTTGGTGGTGGAATGCAATTTGGAAACTAATATCTCCACTCAAAGTGATAATTTTTCATGTTTCACAAATTATCTAATAACATTCTCACCTAAGACAACAATAAAAAATGAAGTTTGATTAATGGACCAAACCATTGTTTTCTATACAAATTTGAAGATGAATAGGGAAAGCATATTTTGTTTCTTGTTCTTTTATTAAGCTTGTTTGGAATGAAATCCTTCAAATGATGGGTGAGCCCAATACATGTAATGAAAATAAACTTATGGAATGTTTTGAAACTTGGATTCCAAACCCATTTATCAAGGCCCACAATGTGCTACTATGCTATGTCATATGTGGATTGTGGCCATGTAGAAATAAGATGATATTTCAAGGGGATAACATGGATGTTGGGCTAGTATATCATAACATGAGGCTCTCCTACAAAGAATATTTGGAAGCTTCCAATTTAAGGACAATCAAAGTCCTTAAATATCTAGTTATTGACTTCACCAAAGATTGGGGATTTTTTTATGGTTCCTAGTAAGGAGTGCCAGGGAAGGGTGGAGTGGGTGTGGTGACTGAAAACTATTGATGGATTAGTGTAATGAAAAATGATATGTTTCCAATTTGACACTTGATCCTATAATGAAGACACTCTTGTAGGCTAAAATTGTTTTGGATCATATCTCTTACACTTATGTATTTATGGAATTTAATAAAAAATGAGATTCACTTTATTTGTAGCTAATTTATTTATTAATAATTAAAGTCTGCCTAAGCCTCTCTTATTTATGAATTAGTGATGTCTTGTCTCTCTTATATATATTTGATGAGAAATGGAATGAATCTATAGGAAGCTTTAAACCTATGATAGATAAGGGAGCCAAAGGTCCAGCTAGTGGATTACTCCAACAACAACTTGTCATAACTATGGTCTAATTGGAAGTTTAGAAATTCTGAAGCATATTTCGAGGATGGTGATCCGGGTCACATCGAGGGTTTCATTTTGCATGTTGAAAATTTGTAGGGCCTTGCATCAGAGGTTAGGGTAGATATAGTTCTTAGGTCAGGGTGACTAGTGCTCCTCAAATCATGTTAGAGGCCATTCCCATCTATTGGTGTTTGATGTCTCACATCATATAGGAATCCTTGATAGGATTCAACAAATTTGTTTTAACTATCTATGGAAGGGGAAGAGTGGATGTCAAGGATCCAACAAGTTGGAAAACCATCACTTATCTTAATGTCTTGGGTGGATTGGGGGTTAAAAATATATTTATTTTAAATCATGTTCTTGCAACAAAATCCTTGTGGGTTTTTTTTACCATGGATAGCCTGTGGTGAAGGATCTTGATAGCCAAGTACATAGCCCCAAACCTAGTAATTTATTGGGTTAGAAGGCGTAACAAGTCTATTTTGAAGGCTTTGAATAAGTGGAAAGTGATCACTCTGACATTTATGGTGATTGGTTGCTTCTTATTATAATGGATTGGATCAATGTCGAGTATTAGGGAACTACAACAAAATTGGCCAGTAGTGCCGAAATTTGCATTGTTTTTTAGTGTATTTTTTCCTAAATTTGGACTGAATTCTAGACGCTAAATCCAGTGCCTCACTACGTTTCATATTTTTGCCTAATTTTATGCCTTACTTTGCACTGAATTTAGTGCCATTTTTTATGCCTAGTCTAGTTAGCATTGATTTTAGCACCAGGTTTTTCTCCCTTTTTAGCATCAATTTTAGCACCTAAAATAATGCCTCTGCAAATTAAAATTTATGTAAATAAAAATGGAAAATGGTAAAAAAAAATCAAAACAAGGAATGCTAAGGGAATGCTATGATTTAGACCCAGATCATTTGTCCAAAGGAAAGAGCTCTACTTGAGCTACATTCCCACAAAAAAATTCCATTAAAATTATAGATCTAAACTAAAACATATTAACCTAGTGAAAATTAAAATTTACAAATCTAAAAGGGGAAATGGTAAAAAAAAAGAAAACATAAATGGAAAATGGTAAGGAATGTTGGTATTTGAACCCTGATCACTTTCCAAAAGGAAATAAATATACTTGAGCTACATTAATCCAAAAAAAATGCCATTTAAAGTGAAAATATGAACTAAAACTAGCCTAACAATGCATATCTGAGATAAATATTAGCATGTAATATTTCGAGAAAAGTAAGCAATCGTAGATAGATGGATACCAGTATTTGAACCTAGATCTCCTTATAGTAGTGAAATGTCCTTCCTTGGTCCACATCCATGAATCAGATCTACACATTACTAAACAAAGCCCCCAATATCATCTTCTTCTTCTTCTTTCTCCATTAAATCTACAACAAAGAAACCACAATAGAAATCAGTATGTCAATAAAGGAAAAACAAATTAAAAGAGAAAGGAAGGAGAAGAAGGGAATGGAGAATCCATAACCTTCCTCATGGAGGTTCCTCCATGAAACCTTAGCCTCCATGCATGAAACCCTAAACCCACAACAAGAAAAAACAGGAAACATTAACAAATCTATAAAATAAAGAAAAGTAGTAGAAGAAGGAAGGATGATAAGGTAAGGAAGAAGCCATTACCTTTTTCACAGAGCTTCGTTCATGAAATATTATCCTCCATGCATGAAACCCTAAACCTGCAACAACAAAGAAGAGAGAAAGAGAGGAAATAAGAGAAGAATGAGAGAGTGAGGGATTTTTGTGAGGGAAAAAAAGAAATTTTAATTAAAATAAGAAAAATAACTTCACACTAATTAGGATTGAGACAAGTGGCTTATTTTTTAGCCCACAATTTCTCTTAAGTTACATTTTAAAAAGTTTCCCTCTTAAATTTCTTTTTGAAAAGTCTCCTTCATTTTCATTTGCTTAGTCAAGAAATATGGTGCTAAATATGGCACTACAAAGGGAGCAAAGCGTGGCGCTAAAAATGGAGCAAAAACTGGTGCTAAAAAGGGAGAAAAACCTGGTGCTAAAAAGAAGCCAAACCCGACGGTAATGATTTTGGTGCTAAAAAAAGATCAAAACTTGGTGCTAAATATAATGCTAATTAGCGTTGACTTTATCGCCAACTTGAAAATATAGGTGCTAAAAATGGTAGATATTGCACCAAGCTGTGAAATAGGCCCATCTAACTCTAGTTCTACAAAGCAAAAGAGGGATCAAATCTGCAAACCTTTCACCACTAAACTACAATACACATCCCTCTCACCACTATGCTAAAACATACCGATGCATGCATTCTTATTTTTTATTTATTTTTATTTTTATTTTTATTTTTATGGGACAGACGAACACTTTCCCCCACCTAGGCTCCACTGTGCTACAACACACTGATGCATGCATTCTTATTTTTTATTTATTTAATTCTTTTTATGGGACAGATGGACACTTCCCCTCCACCCGGATTGTATCAATGTGCCTTCTTGGTGCAATAATGTAGAGTTTGATGTAGAGATATTACAATTTAGGGGACTGAGATGTGTCATATCTATAATACATATCTATTAAAAAATATCTATATAAAATAAAAATCAATAGTGTTGCTTAGAAAATAAAATACATATATGGAGCACAAAGGGATAGCTTGGATTAAATGGAAAAAAATTGCCATCCCAAAAAGTCGAGGAGGTTGGGGAGCGAAAAATATTTTTTCCTTCTCCAAGGATCTAGGGCCACGAGTGTTTGGAGGCTGATTACAAGAACAAGTTAGTGGAATACAATTGTCTACCAGAAATATATAGCTTTGGCATTGATATTGGAATATATTTGTAATCTGAGAAAGTATTTCCATAATATATCTATTATCTAGAACGTGGTTATTCAATCCTTCGATTTGATTGGAAATGGTTTGGTTTAAAAAGTGGGTGACGGTCAAAGTGTTAGAGTGGGAAAAGATACTTGGACAGGGAGTCGTCTCCTTCATAAAATTCCGGTTCACATGGTCAATTATCTCAAAGATAGAGGTAAGGTAACACTCAGTCATATTGTAGATCATTCAGTCAGCTCCTTTATGGGGCAAGGATGGTTGAGTGTTGATCTCTTGGGATGTATGGGAGAACACAATATTCGATGGGGATTTTTATGGGACAATTAAAGAACAACCATGTGCATCTTACGCAAGACAAAAATTCTCTAGTTTGGTTATTCAATGCTCATGCTTTTATTTCCTAAAAGTAGCTTACAGAATTGTATTTAAATAAATTGAAGGAGGCAATCAAGAATGGTGGTGGAGAGCTATTTGGAAATTCCATTTCCCTCAAAATGAAAAAGTACTCATGTAGTTTCTCATGTCCAATAAAGCTCTCACCTAGGATGTCTTGCAAAGGAAGGAAAGATCGAGTCCTGGAATATGTAGCTTGTGTAAAAATAATGAGGAGACTAACTTTTTCACGTCCCCTTCCATCATTTGAATACAAGGGAGGGAAACATGACCAACATACTGAGCTTATTGGCAATCTCAGCCCCATACACTACTAAGAAATTCATGAATAAATAAAAAATCTGTGTGCTCATACTCAATATAAACACAGCGGAAATAAACATATTTGCACACACACAAACAGTAATGCATCAACATATCAATCACAAGCAGAGGATGATTCACTCATGCAGAGAATTAATCCCATTCCAATGCTATGCACAGATCTCATATCAACCATATGAAGATAATCATTTCGATCCATTAACATGAATAATTATCATTCATAATTAACACATTGCAAAACATAGAATGCATATAATATAAACACAGAGAACACTTATCTTTGAGATGAAGTTGTCCAAACAACTGGCTATGTGAGAGAAACGTTCCACCCAACCATAGATCTCTGTCCAGCCTAATTATTTCAGCTGAGAGATCACCTTCGAGTTGGGTTTTGTATCCCATAAGGAGGAACTAGATGGGCTCATTCACAACCATGGTTTCACTCACAACTATGCTAAGCCAACACACAGTTGGGTTTATCAAGCATAAAAAAGACAAAGGAGAGAAATGATAATCCAATGAGCTCAACCATAGAGCCACAGGAATCTCAAGATAATTCAAACAGTCAAGGCACCCACAGTACCTACCACACCCAAAACAAGGAAGGTCCCCTTCTCTATTGCATAGTCCTCAGGCATCCCTTCCCTCCAGTGCTCTTCGGGATGGGCATAGAAAGGTCCAAGTTCCTAAATCGTTGAGATTCCAACCTTCATTAGGTTTATCAAGCATTCCCAACCTCTGCTCAGTCATTCACACTTGGATTTCTCACAATTCTGTCATCAATTTACTCAATCCCGTCACTGGGTTTCTGGGCTATGAAAACTGGGTTTTTCTATGGATTTGAGGGTATCCAATGCTCTCAAATTTTCCCCAAGTTTCATACCTATGGATCCCCCATTGGATTTTACTGTCAATACCAAATTCTAGGAGTTTATGGTTCTTCAAAACGTGGGTTCTTGTAAAGTTGCGATTTCTGGTTTTTCTCACTGCTGGGAATTCGTAATGGATGAAAAATGATGTTGGGGTCTTCCACAATGGAATTGGAATGAGGAATAAGCAACCCCCATGAGGTAGGGTGACTTGAGGTACAAGAAAAATAGAGCCCATACCTGCCATACGAATCTATGGGCTGCCCATGCTCCATTGAAGCCATGGACTGAATTCTTCAACAACTTCCTTACAATAGAATTAAATGTTAGCAAGGAAAGTCAAATGGGTTCTCACAATGACATTTGCTAGCATATGTATCATCCCCACAACCCCCTCACCACTCCATAGTGGATACACATGGCCCCTTCTCATTCGTTGCTTCCATAGTCAGTTTTGGTATTTTATTACAATATCAAATATTTACATCATTTACAATATTCCATGGCTTAATAGATCATGGGTAATAAAATATCAAATACTTTCCTTTCTAAATAAAATCCGAGCATACACTAGCGGGGCCTTGGCCTTGAGATCCACGCTAGGGAAACATACATCGCATGTATACAATATTTACATTAAAAGCCAATATTTCATAAGGGTCAAAATTGGGGTATTACAAACTTCCAATTAATTCTGGAATGTTCATATGCTAAATAGCTTTGAAAAACTATGTAGACAATTCTAAGAGTAAGGTGTCCATGGATTTGCATTCAATACAATATTGTTTAAGAATTTGGTGCTCAAATCCCGCTTTAAATGATCTTAATGAATTACCTTTAATCTCAACCTGGTAAATTTGGAAGGCAAGGAATACAAGTATTTTTTAGGATATTTCTTTAGCCCTCTTTCATTGTGCTAGAAAGAGTATTATCATTATACATTTTTTTCCTCATGACCAAATGAAAATGAATATTTGTCATATTCAAATCGAGGAAATTAATAGTGATATTCCCTAGGTGTTTTTTGATGGGGCGACATAGCGAAATCAAAACCTAAGTGGAGCGGGAGGGATCTTGTATATTTCTAAGGATCATAGTTTAATGCTTAAAGCAGGATTGGGGCCAGATACCAACAATTTCGTAGAGTTAAAAGGCCTTTTGTTAGTGTTGTGTTTGGTGGTGGAAAAAAACATAAAAAGCTTATAGGTTTTTAGGGATGCACTTCTTATAATCAATTGGATTTACAATAAAGAATTATTCCATAATATTTATCTCGAGCAACTATTGAAGGAGGTTATAATGTTGAAAACAACACTGGACACTTCTTCCTTTTCTCACCTATATAGAGAAAGGAACATTCTAGTAGACAATCTTTTGAAGGCAGTAATGAAGATGGAATAAGGGATGATGGCACATCGTAGAGGAAAATGTAGGTAAATCAGATGAGTAATATCATAAAACTTGGGGTAAAAAAATACTATTATTATTATTACTTTAAAAAAATTGTGGTATATCATTTGAAATAGATTCATTTTTTAATTGTGTTTCTATCACTTTAGTGTTTAATAAATAAATTTTTAAAGGCGGATTGGATGTGGGTGGTCAAAAAAGTTGAAAATAGAATTGGTACTTGCTGCTACAAATGGTTTTCTTTGGGTGGCAAGCTTACACTAGAAAAATCTATATTAATAGGTATTCTTGTTTACTGGTTTTCTTTAGCTATGTTTCTAGTTTCCATCTTGCATTTGATCAAGAACATAATCTTTAATTTCTTATGGTCCATGGAAGATTATGGAATGAAAATACATCTTGTCAAGTGGCAAATGGCCTCACTTCCTAAGAAAATGGAAGAATGGGTAATTAAAAATTTACACTCGTTTAGTCTTGCTTTATGTTTAAATTTTTTTTGGAAAGGTCTTTATGGAACAGGTCTCTGGAGTGATATCTTGAAAACAACATATTTGAAGAAGGCCACAGTTGTTGAATGGATCAGATCCATCAACAAATTTGTTGTGAATGCTTCAATTTTTTGGAAAGGTTTTGTCAAAACTTTTCACATTATTAGTAGATGACTATCATGGAGGGTGGGAAATGGAAATTAGGTGCTTGTAGGGGTTGATCCCTACATTGGTGGTGATGATTTATTCTCATTTTTTGATGAGTTGTTGTCTTATTTACATAATAGGGGCTACAGGTACCTTGTGGATATTAGAAATAATGGAGATCCTTATAGTAGTATAGAATATTGGAAGAAGGCTGAGACTTTGGGTTTGGTTGGTGATATAGCTCAAGAATGGGACACGTACATCGATGATATAAAATAAGCAGGTATCAGACTTGAAGATATAGAAGGTAAGTTGGTTAGAATCTGGAATAAGAAGAATGGACAGATGAGTGCAAATCTACTTATGATGCCATTTCTAGTTTATCAAGTTCTTCTTTAGGTAGGTGGTGGTCTAAGAAAATATGGAAATGGAACATTCCCTTAAAACTAAAATGTTTTTTATGGATCATATTGGAAAATAAAATACTAACTTTGGATAACTTGGTTAAGAGAGGCTGGAGAGGTCCAAATATTTTCCCACTATGTCAATTGGATGGTGAATTTGTTGAACACATATTTGTAAATTGTTCATATTATATGGATGTTTAGAGAATGGTTGCATGTACTTTGAACATTTCAAATGTTTCGGGGGAATCTTCTTGGTGGAAAATATGGAAACATGGGTAAATAATAACCCCAAATATAAACATGGGTAAATAATAACCCCAAATATAAAGAAGGGACAATACTTACATTCTAGGGCATCTGGTGCTCTATAAATTCAAGCAGGATATCTTTATATTATGCTCCAAAATTGTGGGTCTTTATAGTGATTATAATAAAGAAGTAACTTAAATCCTATAGAATTGTAAACACTCCTACATTTCAATCTGATACTATTGTGGGTTTTTTTGATGGTGCTACCCAACTAGGGAAATGTTGGGGTATCCTCCTAAAATTGAATCAATCTCACTAGTTTCATATATGGATGGGGTGTGGGTTGGGATCTGTTAGGAACCCGTGTCAACCCTTTGTTAGTATATTGTTGTTGGACGCATATGCTTTGTAAGTCGTCCCGTAGTATTATATGTCCCATGGTTTTGAATCATAGTATTGGGCATAGACTTAGTATATAAGTGTGTATTGATGTCATTGAAGGGACCGTGAAGTTAATTGTATTTATCTTGCTCAAATGAGGTTGCCCCCTTGAAGTTGCTCGTGATCAATATAAAAGTGATTCTGAGTTCTATTATTTTTTATATCTCGTGTATTTGCATTAATTAATTATTGCAGGTTCTTCACATCTGGTGTCAGAGCACTTTCTTGGGCTCGTTGGGTGGAATTTATGCCAAAATTTTTTTTTCGCATCTGTTGCAAGTTCGAATCTGGGAATAATCCCTATCCGCTTAACTATGGGAAGTACTTGGGAATAAGTCCTAAAACGCATTGTGAGGAGTACCACAGGAACCCCAAAGTAGCTGGCCCATTGAGAGGACCTGCCAGCGAAAAGGGCAATGACCCCTACCCGATTGATTAGTTCCCACCCATGAGGTAAACCAAGAGCTGTCATTTGTGGCAAAGCGGTTATCAGTTTTACCTGAACCATGGAGTGAGGGGTACTTCCCCAATATGCAAGCCGTCAGATAGCATTGGTGGCCGAGTGAATCCCCTGAACCGATAGGAAGCTGCACATACCCGTGGTCCATATCTATTTTCAGCTGAACTATTTTCGATCACTTCCGCTCCAGATCTAGCCGTTTCAAATCTATTCTAAAAGTCATTCCAGATCCAGTCATCGTTTCAGATCCAACCGTTTTTCGATCCCTTCCGTGCAGTTGCAGATCCATTTGTTGCGGATCCCTTTCGCGCCGCCATTGCCGATCCATTTCGGCCATATCTCCCTTGTTTCAACTCTGTTTTCCCAGAAACTTCATTGACATCCCTGTAATCCCATTCTGCATATTTCATTCTTGAAAACCCTATCCCAAATTCCACTTCCCAAGACCAGAAATCCTACATTTGTCTATTTTTAGGGTTTGCCATAACTCCTTCAATTTTCATCCAAATGCCTTCAAATTTGCCACCGTGCTCCTTTCCTAATTCTGCTTTTTTGTCCCTCTCTACCAAATTTTCTCATTCTTTCACCCCGCTTCTGAAATCCCCATTTTTTGCCTCCCTGTCCATCAGAAAGTGTCCAAATCCTAGTCAAACCCCAATTATCAATCCAATTTTTTCCCAAACCCAAATTTTACTTTACTAAATAAGATTTTGTTTGTGTTTTTCTATACATTTCCAAAAAAAAAAAACTCCTGGTTGTGGTTGTCACCCGCGCAGGAGCAAAAACCATGGAGGAAGCTCTTGTAGCCATCCAAACCAAACTCCAAGATCTGGATGAAAAATTTCTCAGCCTCCATCTTCAGCATTCAGCCATGAACAATAACCGACAGCCAGAATCTTTTGCAGCTACAGGGTTCTCTTCTTCCAGCAATTTTCGTGGGCCGAAGCTAGATTTTCCTTGCTTCAATGGTACTGATCCGACTGGATGGATATACCGAGCAGAATAATATTTCAGTTTGCATAATACTTTTGATGTCCAGAAAGTTCCACTTGCATCCTTTCATTTGGAATAGGAAGCCCTTCAATGGTACCGTTGGTACATCAAAGCTCATCCCGAGCCAAACTGGATAGATTTTTGCCAACTCCTTTTGCCACGATTTGGTCCTAGTGCCTTTGACGACTTCACAGGAGAACTCACTAAACTTCACCAAACTGGCACAGTGACAGAGTATCAGACGAAATTTGAGAAACTAGCCAATCACACAGAATGATTGTCTGATGAATTCTACAAGAGTTGTTTTATCAGTGGTCTCAAGGATGAAATCTGCTTAGAGGTCAAAATGTTCTATCCCAACACAATGATGGAAGTCCTAGGGTTGGCTAAGCTGGCCGAGGACAAGATTGTAGCTCAACAACGCTCCAAACCCACCTTTGTTCCCTTCAGAAATATGGGTTCCCAACGACCTCCCATCACACCTTCTCCTCAACCAACTCCTATCAAGCATTTGTCTGAAACAGAGATGCAGGCACGCCAAGAAAAAGGGCTTTGTTATAATTGTGATGATAAATTCACTCGGGGATATAGATGTGTTCAACAAAAGCTCTATCTCTTGGATGTGGATTCTCCACCTGCCTCTGAACTTGGTGAAGAAGCTCTAGCTACAGTCGATGATCAGGTTGAGATTCAACACTTGCTTATTGACACCCCATCTCAGGACGACCCACCCGAGATCTCTCTCCATGCTTTAATCGGCGTCGCCACCCCAGAAACAATGCGGGTCATGGGATACTTCAAGAAGCTCCCTCTTACCATACTCATTGATTCTGGTAGCACTCATAACTTCATTAACCCTCGGATTGCCAAACAGGATGATTGTTTTGTCCATCCTTGCTCCCACTTTGAAGTCATGGTTTCCAATGGGGGCATCTTACCTTGCAACAGGAAGTGTCAATATGTGTATCTCTATGGAAGATTATAGCCTGCGCTCTGACATGTTTGCCTTGTCCTTAGGAGGATGTGATGTGGTTTTGGGACTTCAATGGTTACGCACACTTGGCCCCATCTTATGGGATGTTGCTGAACTTTGGATGCAGTTTTCAGTCAATGGGGCAAAACACAAATTTATGGGATTACAACCAGGGTCTCTCTACATCATCAGTTCACATCGCTTGGAGAAAATCCTTAAGAAGAATTCACATGGTGTCATCACTCAGCTCCATTCCATTCAGATGCACCCATCAACAGTCTTCACTACTTCATTGGATAGATATGCAGGTGTCTTTACAACCAATGAGCTTGCTTCCTTCAAGAGACCTTTCCGGTAAGAATTTAGCTGCATCTACCTCTCAACAGGAAATGATGGCTATTTTGCATGCAGTATAAAAGTGGCAACCATACCTATTAGGGAATTATTTCTGCATCAAGACTGATCTTCAAGGTCTGGAAAATTTCCTGGAATAATGGGTCTCCTCCCCAACACACCTGAAATGGGTTATCCAACTCTTAGGTTATCCCTATGCGATCACTTACAATAAGGGTAAGGACAATATGGTGGCAGATGCTCCTTCTCGCACAATTGATGACCCAGTTTCTCTTACAGCTATTTCTCTCCTTGTTCCAAATTGGTTGCAATATGTTCAATAGGGCTATCTCTTTTATGAACTCCATGCGTCTTCATCAGCAGGGCACTCTGGGTTCTTCAAAATGTATGACTGGGAACATTGTAACTTCTTTTGGCAGGGACTGAGAATGACAATTCAATAGATGGTGGCTGATTGTGATACGTTCCAGGTCAACAAGGGTGAAACGACACTCCTTTCGGGACTGCTCAAACCCTTGCCCATCCCTACACAGATTTGGCCAACTATTTCTATGGATTTCTTAGAAGCGCTCTTGTGGTACAATACCACATCTACAAGGACACCATATGAAGCAGTCTATGGACATACATCGCCATTTCTTCTTCCATACACCCTTAGTAGCTCCTCAGTTCAGGCAATTGACTCAGTTCTTCGGAACCGCAATCAAATTCTTCTCATTCTGCAGGACAATCTTCACATGGCTAGAATTCGATTGCAACAACAAGCCGATCAACACCATTCTGAGTGCACTTTTCACGCAGCTAGTATGGTTCTTCTTCGTCTATAGCCTTCCAAGCAATCCTCCCTGAAACACCAAAGGCGTCAGTGGTCCAAAATGCAACCCAAGGATGGTACCGGGGAACCATTCATTCAGATTCTGCATCAATTTCCCCAACCAAAGCTTTGAGGAGAAAGCTTTTTCTAAGGGAGAGGGGATGTTAAGAACCTGTGTCAACCCTTTGTTAGTATATTGTTGTTGGACACATATGCTTTGTAAGTTGTCCCGTCATATTTGTTGATTCATAGTTTATATTAGCCCATGGTATTGACCCATAGTATTGGACGCATATGCTTTGTAAGTCGTCCCGTAGTATTATATGTTCCATGGTTTTGACTCATAGTATTGGGCATAGAATTAGTATATAAGTGTGTATTGAGGTCATTGAAGGCACAGTGAAGTTAATTGTATTGAGCTTGCTCAAAGGAGGTTGCCCCCTCGAAGTGGCCCGTGATCAATATAAAAGTGATTTTGAGTTCTATTATTTCTGATATCTCGTGTATTTGCATTAATTAATTATTCTAGGTTTTTCATAGGATCTAATACCCATCTTGAACTGTTGGCTTTATGGGGATTACTGAGGTTTCCTGCTAACATTGGTAATGAATTCATTCATGTACTTGGGGACTCCAGATTCATCATAGAGTGGGATTCTAGTGGCTCAAGTATATAGGTGTTCTCATTGGTGCATTGATGTTCACGGACAAGAACTTTTATTGGAATTTTTTTTGAAATCACCTTCAAGCATATATATCGAGAATTGAACAAAGTGGTAGATGATATTTGTAAGAAAAGCATAGGTCTTTTTGCTAGCATTCTTTTATATGAGAAGCATTGGAACAACTCCATATATTCCCATGGCTGCATTGATATGTTCTGAAGTTTTTTTTGCATTTCTTGATGAGTATTTTTTTCTCTAGCTACATAAACATCCATTTCTATAAACTTAACTACATAGACATCCATTTCTATAAACTTGATAAGGAAGAGTTTATGTTTCTTCTTGATTTTAGTCTAAGATTATTACTTTTTTATTATCAATGATAAATAGATATGTGCACATTCTGATATGATATGATGACTATTCATATTAGAATTTTGACCAGCAAAAGTTGATTTCCTTTGAAGGAAGAATCCATGTAAATAGCTTTTACTTTCTTTAATTCGAAAGAATAACAAAACGTAGGTTTTCTTGAGTGTGAAAAAAAGAATATGCACTCATAACAAATAACTATATACACTCAATAAATGAGTGTCATTTAACATGCACAAAGTTATATTATTGCATTAGTAGAATTAATAACTTAAATTGATAAAAGAGTATTGTTACATTCAAATACATTACAAATTAAAAAATAATTAACAATAGTGATTAAAAATAAAAGACTAGGATAAAATAAATTTATATAAATTCATTTTATCTTTATATGTATCAAGTATTATATGTATCAAGTTTTAAAATAGATCAAATTCTTTAAAGTATGACTATAGATCTATCTTAAAAGTTGATCTATTAAGCACTTAAAGGGATCCAATTTATTGAGAAAATGTGTTAAATTTGAAAAACTTTAAAAAGATAATTAAATCTTTAAAAAAATTTAACTTCCTTATATCTCATCTCATGAATAATGACTTTTTCAAACATGGTTTTGTCGAAATCCGAACTAGAATTTTTAGAATTTCCAAATAACAGTATTAATCTTGTATAATTTAGATGCTATAGAGTTTCGAGGGTGTTGAATCCAAAAAAACGTTTTAATCAACACAAATTTTTTATTTTTTAGATTTAAAATAGCCAAATTCCGACCAAGTTTTGGCTGCACTGGCTCTTGGCTGGACGGGCTTAGACAGCTTCTTATTATACTTTAAACAATAAAAAATAATTATTTATAAAATTAAAACAAAAGATGTCATGTTACGATGAAACGCATTCTAACCTTTTCCATAACCCTAATTAATAACTCTGAAAAAACATAAATAAAATTTCCTAATCTTCTCTCCAGTAAGGTCAACTTACTCGAAAAATGTGAAGAAGGTATCTAATAGCTGTTTCTTTCGTTGGCCAATGCTGCCTTAAATCCACTGTTGATAAATCTTTACATTTAAAGATTCCATAAAAAATATAGAATCTGAAAATCTGATTCTCAAGCGTACAATACTGAAAGCTGTTGATAAATCTTTACATTCATAAGGAGATTAAAAATTATGGAATCTGAAATTCATAAACATGTTATCTCACACATACAATCCCAATTTGAGTTTCAATCTTAAAGCGTCATAAACTGTCTAACCCTAAACCACGCAAAGCAATTTTCTGTTACCCTTATTCTAACCCTAAACCAGATGTGTTATGATTTGGTGTGAATTCTTCTGTGTCAGCGAAAAACAATCAAAAGCTTACCAGATGAAATGGTGATTCTCTTCTTTCGTAGCGCTTCTCCTTTCCTGAAACACTGTATTCTCTCAGCTTTCTTCTCCTCTTTTCTCTTTGTGCCGAACACAGCTCCTTGTATATATACAAACTGCTTTCTTGAGGCGCCATTAAAATAAATGCTCTCTGATATTCCAGAGAGAATCAAAGTCCACTGGTGGAACTGCAGAAGAATCCAGTTGATCAAGTGGTCGATCCAGTGGATTACAGGCAGCAGAAGTCATTTCATCAATCATGTCTGTACTCAAACACGGAGGCCCATTGGCCTCTTGAATAGGCTGAGCTAATACCTTTTGAGAGAGGCCATCGTCAGCCCACCGAAAGCTGCCGACTGAATTATTCGCTCCCATAGTATTGTCATTGTCTAATGATTTATGATGTAAACCAGAGCTAGAAGAGGGGTCCACTGAACTTCCTTGAGACTGGCGAACCAGGGCCTTTGAAGACTGCAAAGTAGAAGAATATGCATATGCGGGAATCCCCATGCTTAACGGATTAGGAGGTAAAGACAGTGGATTGAATAATATAGGGGGCGGTAAACCTGGCAGCTGCTGAATCCCCATCTGCTGTTCCAGTATTGAACTAGTCGGCTCACGCTTCATATTGGATAATGAGAACAGCGCAGCTGCAGGCATCATATTCATATGAATTCTTGGATCATTGATCATAAGATTGTGCATGTATGAAGAATGCTTCATCTGTCTAGCAATTTCTGATAGTTGATCAGAAGACTCAGGATAACTGGAGCTGTTGCCACGTTGAAACTTGTGAAAACTAGCGCTAGGATCCATGGATGTGGAGAAGTAAGACACATCATGGCCCTTTGCAGAAGTGCCCGAATCGCTTTCAATGGATCCTGCTTCTTGATCATTCGCCACCGTTGTGTTGTAAGGGGATTCCAAGAGTGAGGGTAAGGATGGAGAGCCGGGTAGATCAAAGTATGCGTGTCTGCTCATCAATCCTAAGGAGCTCCGGCTCTTCCCGCTTGCACCCTTCTGAAAAATTCTGCACACCACCCAATCATCCTGCAACAATTCCAGACATCTACACATCATATATTTTTGTTTTCTGGTTTATGTCACTATTTTGTTGCAGAGAGAAAGTTGTTTTACAGCCATGTGGGAAAGATCCTCTATTTATCTATATGAAAATATTCATTTAGGTTTGCACTTCAAGTTTAGTTTTATTGCTCTTTCTACTTGATAAAACAAGACATATATATTTCAGGTGATTTTGGAGAATTCACAGTTTCAAGGTTAGGAGGTGGATGTTTCTAATCCATATCAGAATTCATCGTCAAGATGCATCCTGACGATGAATCCTGATATAAATTTGAAACTTCGATCTAATAACTTTGAAACTGTGAATTCTCCTAGATCACCTGAAACAAACAACCACAGAAATCTAGCAAAAGATATATATATATATACAGAATAACTGGGTGTATAGTATGAATTCTATTAACTCACGTTGCAGTTTCTGGGTAAGCGATGGTAGGAGAATTTGCCCTCCAGACGATACTCGTGCATTATCCAGTTGGTTTTCTCTCCCTTGGGAGCTCTGCCTTTGTAAAAAACCAGCGTTTTCTTCATTCCAACCAGCGCAGATGATCGTGAATTGGAAACCTCTCGATCCTTCCCGGTTGTTTTCCAGTATCCAGCCTGTGTTGCTCTGTTGGTCCGAAGGCCTGTTGGATACTTGCGGTCCCGGAGGTTGAAGAAATACCATTGCTTCTCTCCCATTTTAGCTTTCGCTGCACACAATTGTTATCATGAAATCGATCTTATAACATAATATTTACAATATCAAATCTATGACCAAGACCAGTAAGATATATATAAATTGATGTCTATATATTTTAGAATGGTGATATATCGTGTATATATACCTGGGAGATCCCAAGGCTCACACTTGTTGAGGTCCACTTCTGTAATTACACGCGCAGAGAAGTTGCTGTCCAAAATCTTTTTGGTGAGATAGTAAGTAATCAGTTCCTCGTCCGTGGGATGAAACCTAAACCCGGGAGGCATGTGCTCCTCGCCCTCGGTTTCTTGCGCATTATTCATCGGATTCAAGGTTGACTCCATTCCCGATTCCATATCTTCTCCTAAAACCGACCAGAAGGGAAGCTACCGACCAATTGATTAATAAAACAGCAACTAGCCCTTGAAACTATCATCAAGCTGGCAGGACAGGTCTGCACAGCCCCATCAATTCGAACAGTAAACCCCACGCAGGCTGAATTCTCGTGCCCTTATGTCTACCTCGTCTGATACTTCATACTTGAAGAAATCACAGGGCAGATTTTTCAAAGCTTTTACTGTTGTTATTATTAGAAATCTCTCTGTAATGCACGAGCAGAAAAGATTCACATTACCTAGTATGTAAGCATTACAGTCCAAGCCCAATAAAGCTCGCTTTCAGGCCTCCATATACAGACAATTAATGGACACAAACCTGACACAGAAAATACATCATATCAATATACACACGAATATATACATCTTTATCTCTATGCTTCCCGTCGCTTTATCAATAAAAGGATGCAGAGAACGAAAGCTGCGGCCATGAAAACAAACAGAATTTGGAATCACAGTTCCTGCCGCTGTTCATTTTATGCATGAGCCTCAACCCGTGGGGGACAAGATATTTAAGGCCATCTATCGCGGAGAAAATGAACAACTTTATGGACTACAATCAGAAATCTCACCGACCCACTCCATTTTTCCATTTTCACTTTAATATTTTAATATATGTCGGTTGAGTTTTCGTCTCTCCTAGTTTTGGGGCTCTATGTTGGTATTATTTTAAAATCCACCCGTGGAGTACCCAACAAAAGGGCTTTGTTTATTGTTTTTTCAAATCTTATTATTATTTCTTTAAAAATTTAACAAGTCAATAGAATTTTATATAGTTTGATATAAAAATGTATTTGTAATTAGTTTTCGTTAATTGTTTTTAAATTATAAAGTGTCATATCAACAATAAAAATCTATAATTTTTTATATCATTACCATTTATATAATTAAAAATATAAAATAGAATTTTATGATATTAAGATGAACTTAATTTAATAATTGTTAGTTTGAGAGTTCCAATGAATATAAAAATACAAGAAAGTCAACAATTAATTTTGTTTGTTGCATATACTTTGGATATCACGAACTCACAATTTAGCAATAAATTATATGCTTAGCTCACTAAATCAAAATATATGGAATTCAATGTCTTAACATGGTTTATAAAATCACTACGTAGATAGGAAAAAGAAGGCAAATGTTGCATAGACTTGTACGTTTTTATCTTTACAAATCAGTGGATGGATTCTGGATTCTAATGTTGGGAAAAGAGAAGACAGATTTTATCTTACAAGGCTGTTGATGCACGGAAAGGGAAGACAGATTTCGCATTCACTTAAACACGTTTTTATCTTACAGGTTAGTTTATGTTAAGATAATACATCTCGTGATTATCTAAATCTATGTTGTAATAATATGCTTGTTTACCACTATTAAAAAACATATTAAATTTCACCTCGTGATTATCTAAATTTATGTTACATAATATGCTTGTTTAGCACTGCTTAAAAACATATTAAATTGAACAAAATTAAAATAGTTAATTAGATCGTTTAAAGTTAATGTAATTTTCCCTTTAAAAAGGTGTATATATAAATAACTTGCTTAGTGAGCAAAAGTTGCACCAAGTTCAAGATATTTTTAATTTTAACTTTTAAACTTCTATTAGTATATGGTAGGAGGATGATCGTTGTCATATTATAGTTGAACTTATTCTTAAGCTTGGTTGAGCTTTCCATTCTGATTCATGAGTTGTTATCACCGTAGGAATTTGAAATTCAAAGGACTACTCTAAATTGATGGTTTCAATAATTTGATTAAACATTTTTTTAATGTTAATGATAGGTTAACAAACTTTCTTACCGTAATTAATAAGTAAATCCTCTAACACAAACAATTTAATCATGAAATTCTTTCCATTGAATTATCTTCCATCATTATTATTTATCCTTTCTAAATTAGAGGGTTTTACATTCATTCATTTATTTATTTTTTTTATATATGATATATTAATTGAAATTCTAGTTTATTTTAAGTTATATGTAATATTAAAGACATATTCACTACATTAATTTATTTATTTTTATATATGATATATTAATTGAAATTCTAGTTTATTTTAAGTTATATATAATATTAAAGACATATTCACTAAACTCATAATAACTTTGTTGATATATTTAGATGAAAAGTTGATAATGAAACTAACATTAATAATTATAAATTTTATATTATAAGGAATTGAAAAATAAGATTTAGAATTTTACGTTCCTTTTCATGTGGACATGGTTTTTCTCCTAGGCTGAAGGCGACTTTTCATGCACTGGAAGTAGTTCCTGGTAGGGGGGAGGGCTTCTATCATGAGGCAGGGGAGATTGGGATATCCTCAATTGATCTAAATCTGAATGAGGGGCGGGATAAGTGTCATCTCACGAGTGCAAGGGAAAGGAATCATTGTCGAAAACCTACAAAGTGCAGCAAGGTTTGAAGTATTATGTGCTGGGAAGTGACGTTAACATGGACAGTGTTTGAGTTCTGTCCAGTCGAGCGCTTGTGGGGTGTGTTGAATCTATTAGGGTTTCTCGACTCGAGCTTGTTGAATGGGTGAATAAACATTGGCTCCTCGAATTTGGCTATGCACCCCGCATCAATATGCTAATTAATGGATGGATCTGCTTCATTTTCCCTGAAGTAGAACATATTCCAAGGGTTTTGGATAGAATTTGGCTTATTATGGATGATTCTCTGGTCTTGAAGCGATGGCATTTGGCTTATTATCATTCTCTAGTTGGATGGGGTTAAATCCAAACTAAATTATCCTTTCAATTTTAACAATTCGTGGTTACTGGATGAATACTTTTTCAAAAGGGTTAGGAACAGATGGATGAGCTTTCCTATTCCTTAGGTGTGCATAACTATGGATTGTTTGGTTTCAAACCTTAAATTTCTAAAGAAGTTATTATTTGGGAAAGGGGACAAAAAATGAAATCAAATGTAGATCTATTAAGGATTGAAGAACAAATGAAGGGGATCATGGAATCCAGTGTTGACTATGTTCTGGAGGAAGAAGATAAATTGGAACTACTTGAATTAGAAAGCCACAAATATCTTCTGTTAAAGAAGGAGAAAATGAAATCGAGATTGAAAAGTAGGGCTATTTGGGTCACCCTGTTGATGTATATGTAACTTCGGAATGTATTTCATCTATGTATTTTATATATATATTTGTTGTACCCTTATAAGAGATGTGTTATTCCTCTATAAGGAAGTGTCGTCATGTGGATTGACAAGTGTCGCAAGTGTGTGTACTTGCCGATGGGTTATTAGGCCACCATGTGTGGGGTCGACCATGAAATATATATTATATTGTGGATGTATCTAGATAGAAAAGTCGGCCCCATAGTGTAACTGGGAAAATAGGTTAAGTATAAATAGAGATCAGGAGATCTCTATTTGCATCATTCAGAATGACACACTTCTCTCACTCAGAAAGTGGTGCACTAGTGAGGAGGAGGATCATCTGCTCTAGGAGACTATCTCAAGTGTATTTTGGTTGTACTTTGGTTGAGCCATTGCTCTCTCTATCTCTGAGGAAGTTGTGGGTTTTTTCACCTTAGGGTTTTCCACACGGAAACTCTGTGTCTCTTGTCTCTCATGCTTTTGATTCTTGTGATGCTTGTGATGCTTATTGTGATTGTTATGTATTGATATACTGTATATGTTATTCTCTCAGTAAAGATCCAAGAGTATTGTGAATTAATGCTCAAATTCTAACATGGTATCAGAGCTAACCTGAGAAGAAGACATTTTGCAGTGATGGAAACTTGAGTTTCTTGTTTATTGGGTTTCTCTCCACAAGTTTTGGAAAAGAAGTATAATAGATTGACTCTACTCATCAAGGCAAATCTATCTATCCAATCAGAATTCAATTCTGAGCATTTTCAGATTTGGCCCTAAAAATTAGGGTTTCCACAAAAATAGGAATTTCTGAAATCTGAAGACATAACTGGAAGCCCCTTGCAAAAATCGAAGTTCAGAGCTTTGGATCGATATTTTTGGCTAGGTAGATCTCCAGGAAACTCAAACCCTAATTCAAGGCTCTCCCTAGTGAACCCGGGAGGACAAAAAGGCAAATATGAAGGGTAAAGATTTGTTGATCTCAAATTCTGAATACACTAGGCTAATCAGCTCATCAAGGTGCATCTTTCTATCCTTTCAGAAAATTAAAATTCACATTTTGAATTTTTAGGGTTTTTCTGACAAACCCTAATCCGGGACGAGATCCAGTTTTTAGCATTTCAAGTGGTAAGACCTAAATCTTTTCTATTTCCATGTCTCACCACACCAAGCTTGAGGATAATCTTGAAGGGGATGATAACTTCCGAGCTTGGAAGTATAGGATTGGGTTAATCCTGGAAGAGAATGAGTTGGACTCATATATAAAAGAAGACATCCCTATCCGAGAGGATGAAGAGGCTAAGGTATTGCATAAGAAGAACTTGGTCAAGGAAAAGAGAATCATTGTTGATTCTATCAAAGACCATCTCATACCCCATGTGTCTTCTCTAAAGACACCCAAGGCTATGTTTGACTCTTTGACCAAGCTATTTGAAGGAAAGAACATAAATCGAAAGGTGACCCTGCAGAATCAATTGAAAGGGGTCAAGATGTCGAATGGAGAAACCATTCAATCCTATTTCTCCAAGGTCTCTCAGATCAAGGAACAACTTGAAGCTGTAGATGAAATGGTGGAGAATGGTGAAATTATTATGACTACTTTGAATGGCCTACCTAGGTCATGGGACTCCTTTATCCAGGGGATCTGTGCCAGAAAGAAGTTAATCTCCTTCAGCAAATTATGGGAGGAATGTTCTCAAGAAGAAGCAAGGCTTGTGGCAAGAGAAGAGAAGATGGAAAATGAAGATCAAGCTCTCACAGCTCACACTAAGAAGGGCAAGTTCAATATGGAGCCATCCCATCAAAAGAAAAAATCTTCTCATCATTTTCACAAAGACAAGAAAGATCTAAGGTGTTTCACTTGCAATGAGAAGGGTCACTTTGCTTTAGAATGTCCCAAGAACAAAAGGGACAACCACAACAACAACAACTCCAGCAAGAAGAAGGGTAACAAAAGAAGGTACCATGCTCATGCTGCCGAAGATGATGAACCTCCAAAGAAGAAGGCTAGGGCAGAAAGTGATGATAGTAATGATGACTCATCAAGTGAAGAAGAGTATGTTCTAATCTCTGCTCTCACAGGTACTATCTCCCATGGTTGTAATGATTGGTTGATTGATATTGGGGCTTCCAAACACATGACTGGGTTTAAGGAATCTTTTGTGAATATATCTGAACATGAATCACCCCATAAGGTGAAACTTGGGGATGATTATCAATACCCAATCAAAGGAAGTCGTGAAGCCTCCTACAACCTAGATTCTAGAAAATCTTTGAAGATGAAAGAAGACCTTTATGTACCCGGACTCAAGAAGAATTTACTCTCTATCTCTGAATTGGATGCAAAAGGTATGAGGGTTGCATTTGTGGATGGCCAAGTCCTAATGTGGCCAAAGGGAAAGACCATAGATGATGCAGTTGTGATTGGAGAGCAAGAGGGAGGTTTGTATAAATTAAAAGGACAACCTGAGCATGCCATGGTGCATGAATCCATGGAGCCAAGTGAACTTTGGCATAGAAGACTTGCTCATATGCACTACAGGGCACTTCCAATTGCAAGCAAGGCTGTGGAGGGTCTTCCTGAAATCAAGACCAAACATGAAGGTGTTTGCAAAGGATGTGCAAAAGGTAAGAATATTAAGAAGGCTTTCTCAAGCATTGAAAGCAAGGAAAAAGATATCCTGGAAATCATTCACTCAGATGTATGTGGTCCTATGTCATCCAGTTCTCTAAGTGGGTATGTTTACTATGTCTCATTTATTGATGACTTCTCTAGGAAGACTTGGGTATACTTCTTGAAAAACAAAGATGAGGTGTTTGATAAGTTCAAGGAATTCAAAACATTGATGGAGAATCAAACTGACAAAAGGATCAAAACATTCAGATCCGACAATGGTGGAGAATTCACCTCAGGTGACTTCAAGAAGCTTTGCAGTGATTTAGGGATTAAGAGGGAGTTGACTGATCCTTATAATCCTCAACAGAATGGAGTTGCAGCAAGGAAGAATAGAACAATCATGGAAGCAACAAGGGCAATGCTACATGACCAGGATCTACCTATGCATCTATGGGCAGAAGCAGCTAGAACAGCTGTATATGTGCAGAACATAACACCCCACAAGATATTGGACAGCAAGACACCAGAAGAGGTCTTTTCTGGTAAGAAACCTAAAGTCAGCCATCTCAGAATATTTGGTTGTCCAGTATACACTCATGTCCCAAAGGAAAAGAGGAGCAAACTAGATCCTTCAGGAAAGAAGTGTATCTTTGTGGGTTACAGTGAAAGCTCAAAGGCTTACATAATATACTTTCCAGGGTTCAAGAAGGCAACTATCGAAGTTTATGAAGAAACTAAGGAAACTAGATTTCAAGACACTACAATGACTGAAGCAATTCCAGAAGTTGTTCATGAGTTCGAAGATCTGCAAGAACTTGTACATCCACCCCGTGAGGATAACTCTCACAAGAGGAAACCTGCATGGGATAGAGAGCTCATTCAAGATGCAGAAATATTTGGCATTCCAGAAGAAGAAAATAGAGCAAAGAAAAGATCCAGATCACATACTAGCTATGTTGCTTTACTATGTGACATTATGAACAAAGAACCTTCCAGTTATGAAGAAGCAGCGGAAAAGAAAGAATGGAAGGATGTTATGGTTGAGGAATACCAATCAATAATGAAAAATGATGTTTGGGATGTTGTCCCAAGACCTAAAGAGAAGTCTGTTGTGGCTTCCAAATGGATCTACAAAATCAAGCATGCTGTAGATGGCAGTGTAGAGAAATACAAAGAAAGATTCGTAGCTCGTGGCTTCTCTCAGAAAGAGGGAATAGATTATGAAGAAACTTTTGCACCTGTAGCTAGGTATTCTTCCATCAGAACAGTACTTGCCCTGGCTATTGCAATGAAATGGAAAATACACCAAATGGATGTCAAGACTACTTTCTTGAATGGTGTAGTTGAAGAGGAAGAATATGTGGAGTAGCCACTCGGTTTTGAAATACATGACAGAGAGTCATATGTGTGCAGATTGAAGAAAGCTTTGTATGGCTTGGAACAAGCTCCAAGAACCTGGTATGGTAGGATGGACAGTTTCCTATCTAGTTTGGGCTTTACCAAGAGTAAAGCGGATTCCAACCTCTACTACAAGGTTGAGGAAGGGAATCCTATGATTCTACTCCTGTATGTGGATGACTTATTTGTAACAGGAGATGATAGACTGATTACAGATACTAAGAGGAAGCTTGCTGTTGAGTTCGATATGAAAGATTTGGGAATGATGCATTATTTCCTAAGTATGGAGGTGTGGCAGAATTCAGGTGGGATCTTCCTTGGTCAAGGGAAGTACACAATAGATATCTTGAAGAGATTTGGGATGATGGATTGCAAGGCCATGGCCACACCCATGGCATCGAATCTAAAGCTTCTATGTAATGCTTCATCTGAGCCGGTTGATGTCTCTATGTATCGTCAGATGATTGGGTCCTTGATGTACTTGACGAACACGAGACCATATATTTGCTTTGCAGTGAACACATTGAGTTAGTTCCTAACGGATCCGAGGAGTGTTCACTTGGTTGATGTAAAGCATGTCCTAAGGTACCTGAAGGGTACAGTGGATTATGGGCTCAAGTATGAAGCGAATCAAAAGTTTAACCTGCAGGGTTATGTTGATTCAGATTGGGCTGGCAGTGCTACAGATAGGAAGAGCACATCTTGGTGTTGCTTCAGTATGGGATTAGGTGTGATCTCTTGGTTTAGCAGGAAGCAGTCCTGTGTAGCACTGAGTATAGTTGAGGCAGAGTATGTTGCAGCCTGCTCAGCTAGTTGTGAGGCAGTATGGCTACGGAAGCTACTGTCTGAGTTATTTGATCTCCCATTGGATGCTACTGGTATCTTTTGTGATAACCAGAGTTGTGTGAAGTTGTCCGAGAACCCAGTGTTTCATGATAGGTCGAAACACATAGAGATCAAATATCACTATTTTAGGGATATGGTGAAGAAAGGAGTTGTGAAGCTCCTGTATGTTGCGATGAACGAGTAGATTGCAGATGTGCTAACGAAGCCACTAGTGAGGGTGAAGTTTGAGTACTTCAGGGAGAGGCTTGGTGTTCTTCAGATTGACGACACTTTGAGGAAGAAGTGATGGACACATTTGCTGAAGCCATTCCAAGCATGTTGGAAGGAGGATCCTTCACATGGCTATGGATGTAAGCATTGGATGATGAGCATTAGGATGATGCTCCAGTTATTGCTCTGTATATGCATCATGTTGGATGCTGGATATGATCAGTTGGATCATTTATATTTGTATGTATGTACACATCATGTTGATGCTGGATATGATCAGTTCGATCATTTATATTTATATGTATGTACGCATCATGTTGATGCTGGATATGATTAGTTGGATCATTTATATTTATATGTATGTACGCATCATGTTGGATGATGGATATGATTAGTTGGATCATTTGTATGTATTTGTATATGCATCATGTTGGATGCTTGGACCATGTATCTGTATATGTATCAGGTGGATACATCGTATGATCAGGTAGATCATGTATGTTGATATGTATCATGTATTTGTATTTGTATCAAGTGGATACACTGTAAGATCAGTTGGATCATGTATGATGATATGTATCAGGTAGATGCTTGGTCTGCAACAGGTGGATGCATTGTATGATCAGGTTGATCATGATGATGAGCTTCAGGATGTTGCTCCAGATGATATGTACCAGGATGCTACAAGTGATGATGATCAGTATGATCATGGGCATCAGGATGATGCCCCGTGCGATGATGATCCGTTGGATCATGAGTATCAAGTTGATACTTGGAGGTCAGAGATGATATGTGGCAGGTTGTGCAAATAGCATGTAATCAGTCCTGAAAGATCTTGTCGGTCGTGCTATGGCACATAAATGTTCCTGGGGTACTCTTTCCGGTATTGCTATGTAGTATGTAATCAGTCCTCAGATATCCGATAGTTTGAGCTGTGTGCTTGTAATTAGTCCTGGGATGAGGTATTACTATAGAGACATGTAATTAGTCCTGGAGATCCGAGAGGTTCAACTGTGTGCTCGTAATTAGTCCTGGGATGCTCTTTAGAGATCTTGCTAGTTGTGCTGTGGCACATAAATGTTCCTGGGATGCTCTTTAAAGGTTTTGTCTATCCACATGTAATCAGTCCTGGAGATCCAAGAGGTTGAGCTGTATGCTCGTAATAAGTCTTGGGATGCTCTTTAGAAATCTTGCCAGTCATGCTGCGGCACATAAATGTTCCTGGGATGCTCTTTAAAGGTATTGTGGAGGAGATGCATGTAATCAGTCCTAGGAGATCTTTCCGGTCGTGCTTAGGAACATAAATGTTCCTGGGATACTCTTTCTGGTATTGCATCTGCACATAAAATTAGTCCTGAGAGGCCACCTCTATCAGACCGTTCGCACAGATGATGAAGACCTGCAGGTGGTGGGCCTACATACAGTATGAAAAAGGAATGCTTCTGTAGAACTTCCTATGACGAGTAGAGTCAGAGATTGGTTGAGATAGCAGCAACCGTGACGATGATGACGACGATGCATCGATGACGATGATCTTGAGAAGAAGACTGGTCTAACAGAATTGTGTCGAGAAATACCTTCCTAGTTAAGAGGGAGTGTTGATGTATATGTAACTTCGGAATGTATTTCATCTATGTATTTTATATATATATTTATTGTACCCTTATAAGAGATGTGTTATTCCTCTATAAGGAAGTGTCGTCATGTGGATTGACAAGTGTCGCAAGTGTGTGTACTTACCGATGGGTTATTAGACCACCATTTGTGGGGTTGGCCCTGAAATATATATTATATTGTGGATGTATCTAGATAGACAAGTCGGCCCCATAGTGTAACTGGGCAAATAGGTTAAGTATAAATAGAGATCAGGAGATCTCTATTTGCATCATTCAGAATGACACACTTCTCTCACTCAGAAAGTGGCGCACTAGTGAGGAGGAGGATCATCTGCTCTAGGAGACTATCTCAAGTGTATTTTGGTTGTACTTTGGTTGAGCCATTGCTCTCTCTATCTCTGAGGAAGTTATGGGGTTTTTCACCTTAGGGTTTTCCCCATGGAAACTCTGTGTCTCTTGTCTCTCATGCTTTTGATTCTTGTGATGCTTGTCATGCTTATTTTGATTGTTATGCATTGATATACTGTATATGTTATTCTCTCAGTAAAGATCGAAGAGTATTGTGAATTAATGCTCAAATTCTAACACCCCCTTCGAGATAAAAACACAATATTTTTTCACCAATATGCCTCTGTCAAGCACTCTATATGCAGATAAATTGTTACCAATACACATAGAGCATATGAGATTTATTGTCAACCCGAGAAAGTCTTTTTATTTCAAAGGATAAGTGCACAATCTATGCTTAAACACCGAACCATTAGAAGTGAATAATTTTATCTTCTATCATCCATGTTCCTCTCAAGAATCTATGCAATCCCAATTGCCTTCTAACTGCTACACTTCAATTCCTCTCTATCATGCATCAATAAGAAATGGTATCAGATCTAATCAATAATTGCAGGAAAGAAATCTCATTCGTATTCTAGAACAATCACTTGTCTGATCTAATCACTCTGGAAATCATAAGGCATAAATTGAACATTAATCTAGAAATCCAATTCCAACAGATTGAGTCAACTATTCTAAGAAATGGAATTGCAGAATGGAAATCAACGATCATAACAGAAAAGATAAATTGCCAGGACTCATGGGATCACAATTTTAACTGTAAGATGAACACAGCTGTGTATAACTGAAAATGAAACGAATAAAGCAAACCTTACTCAGTCGACTGTTATTCTATACCATTCACCAATCTCACAGAAATATAATCTTTAACTATACTGAAAATCCACACAATAAATATTGCTACCGCGTACAAAAAGAAAGAACAAAGCATCACACAACAATGAATTCAAAATCCTATTTTAACTCAGCAATCTCTGTGGAATACGGGCCCAAACTTCACACAGAGACACTGGCTGAACAACACGAACTCCTTTAGCTCAGAAGTAACCCCTTATATTAATAGAAGAATGAGTACACAGTTTTTCTCGGCTGCTAATACAATGAATTAATTGTCTGTTGTTCAACCCCTTGGGTCGAGGTGACTCCCCCATATTTATACAAATCATAACATCAAACCCTATAATCAGGTAGCCATGAAGATCTCTGATCTGCAGGCGCCCTAAATAACTAGCTGTTACAATACGTGGCAAAACAGAAACATCCAGATATGAGAAAGTAATCATTTGACCCAAGAGTGGCGGTCCTTCCAGCTCATAGCTAGACTCGAGCAGCAACATACTTAAGATAGCAAATTCTGTTACAGCTGCCCTATCACAGCTGTGACTTAATTGATGATTCGAGCCCCAAGGATCCCTTTTCAAGCAACGAACATCCCTTCTTTCACGACTTGTTCAGCCCCGATCTTCCTGCAGTCCATTTATCTCAACTACCTTCATAAATCGTAACATGTTAGCACAATTGAGAGATGCACAGCTTTAATTATCACAATCATAAGCATTAATAAGATAAAACAATGATTAATCATACCTTGGTAATTTGGGAGATAAAGTGAGGACAATAGGTCTAATTTGCATGATAAATGGTGTAAGATAGGGGCAGGAAAGATGGTTGAAGATGATTAAAAAGGGCCAATTCTGGGCTCAACATCTCCCCCCAACTACCCTGTTGCATGTCCTCATGCAACAACCTTCATTATTCAAAATATGAGTCCTGTACTGAGCTCTATCCATGGAGAGAGGAAGAATTGTAGGAAACCCAGGCACCTTATCTATCCTTTCAACAACCTCTATGAGTAACCCAACATCTTCCTTCATGACTATTCCCCTTCCACTACTAATTGCTGGTATCTGGAAATGCAGTTAGTGTAGTGGGAATCTTCTTGCAGTCTCATTATGCTATGCCTGAGAGCTTAGAAGGCAATCCTTAATCTGAATCTAGATCAATAACATTCCTAGGAGGGAGAAGCACTGGTTCTTGTGGGGCAGTGTCTTCTGGCACCTCTAAGTTTAATAAAAGAGTTGCTGGTTCTTGTGTGACAGCAACATCCTTTAGGCTCTCTTTAGCAGCTACCATCATTGCTTTTAGAGACACTGGTTCTTGTGTAACAGTGTCTTCCTTGTCCCTCTGCTGCTGAGATTGGATCTCCTTCTCATTGTGCAGCTCCTCCTCCAAAATTTCGGTGTCACCTGAGCATGGTGTCTGTACCTGTTCATCTTCTCCCAACTGTGTATCGGGAATTAAATCCACTCCAGGTTTATCTTTTAAATGAAATTCAGGAGCTCCTGTTGCAACTTCCAAGGATGTTGGTTCTTGTGTAGCAACATCCTGGCTTGCCTCTTCATCGTCATGTTGTTGCAATTCTTCTCCTAGGAGCTCTGTGTCATGGGATTCCTCTGGGGTTACCACCCAGAGTTCATCATTGAATTCCAGAGTGTCCTCTATTCCGGGTTCTTCTCCCACCTATTTGGCTGATTGGACAAGTAAATTCAGGTTTGCTGGTTCTTGTGTTACAGCATCCTGTTCCAGTTTATCACTGTCCTACCTTTGAGCCTCTTCTTCCAAAATTTCTCTGTCCTGGGAGCATTCTGGGGTCACAGTATGGAATTCTTCATTGGCCTCCAGAGTGACCTCCATTCTAGGTTCTTCTCCCATCTGTTCTATAATCTCTGTATCATGAGAACATTCTGGAGTTGCCATATATTCTTTATTAGGCTCCAGAGTGTCCTCCATCCCATGTTCTTCCCCTAACTATTCTCTGTTCTCTATGTCATGGGAAGTGGCAGCTTCAGCAAGGATATTCAAAGATGCTGGTTCTTATGTGACAGCACCTTCTTTTTCTGCTGCTTCCTTTATTGTGACCGTGGGCTGTTGTGCTGAATAAGTGCTTAGTTTGATTTTGTGGCCTGCCTTTTTGAAAATTTCTCCACAGATGGGACAAAGTATTCGTTCATCCTCCTGCTCAGCTTCAGCAGAATCTGATCCCTCTAGTTGTTCTGCAGCCTCTATCAATGTGTACATTTTTCTTTCACCCTGTTTTCTGCAGTTTTCCTTCCAAGTTTCCAACTCCCTTCTAAGTACTTGGAGGTCCTCTTTCAGCATTGCGTTCTCATACAGAAGTCCTTCAATTCCAGTTTCTTCCTCCACTGGCCTTTGTGGAGCATCCATCGGTCTTGGTACAAGGATTGGGGGCTCAACCTGTGTCTCTAAGGTTGCCCATCTTTTCCTAGCTACCTCTGCTGCTGTGGCAGATCGAGTTCTTTTCTTTCTAATTGGTGCTATTAGGTTAAATTCATTGGTGGCTCTCTTTCTCTTCTTCTGTGGCATTTTCTTTTGTGGTTTTTCCTTTTGTGGCGTTTCCTTCTGTGGAGCTGGGACATAGGGAACCAAAGCTGAGGTTGAAGGAATATTTCTTTGCCCCTCATGCTGCTCTTCTTCAATCACAGCTCCTCCTCCTACCCACTCAGGTGAAGACTCAACTGTTATCAGCTCAATGTCTTCTTCCCTTTCCCTGGATCTGTCATCTTCAGGTTCCATTGTTGCAGCATTTGATGCTGCTCCAATTTCACCTTCTGCTGTCGGAGCTGCCCTATTATCCAGGTTTTCCATAAAGGTTTCATCTACACCATCGCCTAATGGCTCTATTTGTGCCTCCAATTGTTCTCCTTCAAATGCAGTTTCATCCCCCAATGGTTCTGCTTGTGCCGGAGATTCATCTCTCCCGCATGGCCCTGGTTGTTCTTCCTCTAATATAGGTTCATCCCCCCTAGATGGCCTAGCTTGTGCCCCCGGTTGTTGTTCTTCTACTATGGTTTCACCCACCCTAGATGGTCCTGCTTCTCCCATTTCATCCCTCCCCCCAACTTCACTGGAGGAACTCCAGTCCTCCTGCTGTGGCGGAACCTGTATTTGCTATAATGGGATGACCCGCAAGGGAACAGGTTGCTGAGGTAGGGTGATGAATTGTTCCCAGGTTATATGATATTGGGAAAGGGTTCTTACTATGATTAATTTGATAAGGCCATGGTGGGTGAGAGAGGATAGTGGGTGCTTAGCAGACTGAACAAATGCCGCCATATGACGCAAGTCGTGCAGTAAATAAAATGGAATGTTCAATAAAATGCCATGGCGGAGATGAGAAAGCAAAGGAAGTTCAGAGTTATACACAGTTTGATATCTACCTTCACAAGTAATGTATTTCTTGAGGAAGATAGCAACCTGGTCCCATGGCCGCGGCAGTGAGTTCAGTGCAATACCTCTCCTGGATGCTTCAACTTGCTCCCCTGGAAGTAAAAATTCTTCTCGTGCAACCGTTGTAGGGACTCGTCAGTTAAACCATGGTTTTCCCACCATCAGGATGGCTGTAACCTCAGATATAATGGTCTCAGAGACGTCTATACATAGCCCCCACACCATGGAGTGAGTTTTGGTAAGATTCAAGGCAAATTGCAGGGCTGCATCCCGATCGAATCCATCCAATCGCTCAAAGAATTCGAGCCAGCCGGCAGCTTGAAAAATGGCAAGAACTTGAAGATTTCGCCTGAGTTCCCGTGTATTGAAAGGTTCATGGTGAACTGGAATCCCCATGGTCCTAGCTGCAAGCTGAAGTTGGTATTCCACAGATTATAGGATCCTAGAATGGAAGTTGCAGCACAGAGAATACACAAATCGTTGAGCGGAGACGTTGAGAGAATGAGCAAATTTGGAAAGTTAACCACAGAAAAGCGTTTGAAATTTCCATGCCGAATTGGGGAAGGTGGCAGTTATTAGTGTTTACATCGTACGAGGGAAAGGTTTAATCAGGTATAATGGTGGTACAAGTGAAGGTACGACTAATATCATTTAAATGATATCAATGCTTAATCACGTGATAAATGAAAGCCATAGCTCATAAGACTGTGCATCGGAATGCTGCGGAAAGTAGTGGAGCATGCAGTTGGTGACGTCGCGGAGCCGAACTCGTGCACAGTCGGACATGTGGTGATGATGACTCAGATAAGGCAATAATTTCTTCTGCTGGTGAAACACAAACCATCGTGTCCTCGGGGTCGGAATGATGAGTTCGCCGGCACGGCTGAGGTGAATCAGCACCATGATTAGCAGGTTTGGAAGAATTCTTCTGCTAACACAGGAGTTACCACTGCAAGTTGCCAAAAAAATGATAGCACGACCGACGAAAAAGATGTTGCAGTCGCTAAAAAAAATATATTGCAGCCGCCAGGAAAGAAGTTGTAGCCATCGGAAAAGAATTCACGGCAGCCGGAAAAAGAATTTACGGTATTGGGGAAAATTACGGCTTGTCACGGAAAAGTTTTACGGCGGCAGGAAAAAAATTACAGCTGGTGGGAAAAATTTTACGACTGTGGGAAATATGTTGCAGCCTGGAGGGAAAGTTGTTGCAGCTTACAGGAAAATGGTTGCAGCTGCCGGAAAATAGTTCACGTCCGTCGGAAAAAGTTCATAGCTGTCAGGTAAAAGATTTTACCGGTCGACGGAAAATGATAACGCAACCACTGGGAAATTATGTTGCAGCTGTTGTGACATGATGTTGCAGCAGCTGGAAAGAAGTCGCAGCTGCTGGGGATGATTCACAGCCGCCGAGAAAAAGGATTAACGGCTGCCGGGAAAAAATGATTTTATGGTTGACGGAAAACAATAACGCAGATGCTGGGAAATGAGGTGGCAGCTGCGGAAAAAGATGTTGCAGCCGCCGATGTTGCAGCTGCCGAAAAATATTGACGGCAGGCGGGAAAAGGGATATTATGACCACTGAGGAAATGAGGTGGCAATCGCTGGGAAATAAGGTGGCAGCTACGGAAAAAGATGTTGCAGCTGCCGGAAAAGATTGACGGCAGCCGGGAAAAGGGGTATTACGTCCGCTGGGGAAATGAGGTGGCAACCGTTGGGAAATGAGGTGGCAGCTGCGGAAAAAGATGTTGCAGCTGCCGATGTCGCAGCTGCCAGAAAAGTAGTTGGAGCTGACGGGAAAAAGGATTTGCAGCCGTGGGGAAAAGGATTTTTGCGGTTGATGGGAAATGATAACATGGTTGCCGGAAAAGATATACAGTTGCCGGAAAAGATGTTGCAGCTGCCGGAAAATATGTCGCAGCTGCTGGATTTTTTTTTTTTTTAGCAAGGACAGCACAGGGAGATTTTCGCTTGACGGGCCCAACTGGTCGTTCTCCTGGCGCTTCCCTGAAATTTTTTGAAAAATGACAGCAAACGAAAAGATCAAATGCAAAGAGAAAAGAAAAAAAAAACAACAATTATACGCTACAGCAGGAAATTATTTATGTACAGCAAATACAATTTTTAGTTTAAGGATTGGCAAAGGCAAAGAAAAATTCTTGCTCTGGTGCCAACTGATAATCTGGATCGGCAGCAATTTGTGAAATGAATGCATCTTTCGAGATGGGCTTACAATACAGTCGCAGTCTGTGGCCGTTAGCGAGTAATGGTATACAATTTTCATCAATGGTCACCAGGCGAATAGTGCCGTTGTCAAATACCTTGTCGACCAAATATGGACCCAGCCATCTTGTACGTAATTTTCCTTTAAAATCCTTCTTGAATCTGGAGTCGTATAATAGTGCCCAGTCTCCTTCACAGAAGATTTTCTTTTTGATGAATTGGTCATGCCAGTTGGATCTCTGTTGCTGGAGCAGCACAGTCTGGTCTACTGCAGCTAACCGTTTCTCATCCAGTTCATTTAATTGATTCAATCTTCTCTTCTGGGCTTCTGTTACATCTAGATTCATTTCGGTGGCTGTTTTCGGGGTCTTGATCTCAAATTCAATTGGAAAGATGGCACTCTTTACATACACCAGATCATAAGGAGAAAACCCTGTGGTGTTGTGCCAAGTTGTGCGATATGCCCACAGTGCTTCTGGAAGCCTGTCATCCCAATCCTTTTGATGGCTTTTAACTGTTTTATTAAGGATTGCTTCAATAACTTTATTAGTACTTTCCACCTGACCATTAGCCTGGGGGTGGTAAGGTGAAGCTATCTTGTGCTGCACATGATACTTCCTAAGCAAGGATTCAAATTTGTGTGAGATAAATTGCGGTCCCCCATCGGTAACTACTTCGTTTGGTACCCCAAAGCGGGTAAAGATTTCACTGTACAGAAAATCAATCACCGCCTGGTCATTAGCCTTAGTCAAAGCTACAGCCTCTACCCACTTGGTCATGTAATATGTACACACCGGAATGTAAACCTTTTGTTTGGAAGGAGGGCTGATAGGGCCAACAAAATCCAATGCCCATCTATCAAACGATTTTAATACCACTTGGGGCTGTAAAGGAATTTGATCTGTTTTATTAGGTTGGCCCATCCTTTGGCAACTGTCACAGGACTGAACATATCTTTTAGCATCCCTGAACAGTGTCGGCCAATAGTAGCCCATTCGCAGCACTTTATGTCCTGTTCTTTTGTCTGCAAAGTGTCCTCCACAAGGTTCATCATGACAGGCCTTCAGTATATGAAAGATCTCATCTTACCTTACACATCTCCTAATCTCAAGATCGGGTCCTGTGTAAAAGAGATGACCATTGAGCCAACAATACCTGGCACTTTGTTGGATGATTTTTCTCTTCTCTCGTTTAGACATATGTGGTGGGAGCTTTCCTGCAACCAAATAATTAGCAACGTCTGCCTACCAGGGGGAATGAGCTGATAGTGCGAATAGATGCTCATCTGGAAAAGAATCCTCAATAGGGGAACTATCATCACTATTAGTAAAACGTGATAAAAAATCAGCAACAACATTTTCTTTTCCAGGTTTATCTATAATGGTAATATCAAATTCCTGCAATAATAAGAGCCACCTGGTTACTCTGGCATTGGTGACAGGTTTGTTCATCAAATACTTAATGGCAGAGTGGTCAGTGTGCACAAATGTAGGATACGTAGTGATGTAATACCGAAATTTATTAATAGAATAAACGATAGCCAGGAATTCTTTTTCAGTGACAGTATAATTAAGTTCAGCAGGGGCTAAGTTTTTACTAACATAATATATAGCATAAGGTACTTGACCATCCTACTGTCCTAGTACTGCTCCAATGGCAGTATCAGAAGCCTCTGAAGAAATGTGAAAAGGTATGGTCCAATTAGGTCCCCTTAAGATAGGGGTTGTGGACAACTTCTCTTTAAGCTTATCAAACGCTGTCTGGCATGCTTCACTCCACACAAATTGTGCGTCCTTCATTAACAATGAAAACAAAGGGGAAGCAAGTTTGGAGAAGTTTTCTATAAACCTCCTGTAATATCCAGCGTGTCCCAGAAAACTTCGAACTTCTTTCTGCGTTGAAGGAGTAGGTATATTTTTTATCCCCTTAATTTTTTAAGGATCCACCTAAATGCCATCGGTAGAGATGAAATGTCCTAATACCACCCCCTCACTCATCATCATATGGCATTTTTCAGTGCTTAATGAAAGGCGAGCTTGTTCACAGCGAATTAAAACCTTCTTTAAATTTTCCAGTGCTTCCTCAAAATCCTTGCCATAGGGAGTAAAATCATCCATAAAGACTTCCATACTATCATTAACCAATTCATAGAAGATGCCAATTACAGCTCTTTGGAACGTTGCTGGTGCATTACATAAGCCAAAGGTGAGCACCCTATAGGGAAATGTTCCCCAGGGGCAAGTGAAGGTGGTTTTATCCTGGTCTTCAGGAGCAATCTGAATTTGGTTGTACCCGCTCAACCCATCCAAGAAGGAGAAGAATTTTTTTCCTAATAGGGTATAAAGTACCTGGTCGATAAAGGGCAGAGGGAAATGATCCTTTTGCGTAGCATTGTTCAGCTCCCTATAATCGACACAGACTCTCCACTTAACATTTTTTTTTGGCATAATTACAAGTGGGGAAACCCACTCACTATCTGAAATAGGATAGATAAATCCTGCTTCCAAAAGTTTCTGGATTTCCTCCTTCACTATATCCCTCAGATTGGGGTTCATGCGTCGTTGAGGTTGACACACAGGCTGGGAATCATTTTTGATATAAATATGGTGGGTGCACAGATTAGAGGGGATACCTCGCATATCTGTATACTCCCAGGCGAATGCCCCCTTTCGTTCCTTTAAAAGACTGATTAGGCACCTCTGTTCCTCTGAGGAGAGGCCAGGGTTGATATTCAAAGTTCTTCCAGGCTCTACCTCAATAGGAATGCTTTTTGAATTTTTCAAAACTGGGATTATGTTTGTGTCACCAACCAATGTTTCCTCCGTAAGATTTTCTTGTTCTTCCTTACCAAGGGTAATGTTCAGGATTTGATAGACTTCTTTATCCACTGAAGCAGGTTCGCTAATGAAATTACTGATGGCATCGTCTTCTGTTTCATTTTCTCATAAAGGTTTCTATCTATGGGAGGCAGGTTGACACTCCTTGAAAGAAGTGCAGGTACGTATCCCATTTTATTGGTTTTCTCTAGCTCGGGTTCCAAAGACTATTCTTAGAATCATTTGCAGGCTTATGTTCAATTTTCTGTAGTTTGGAAATCCAGATGGGGGAAAGTTACACCTTGCTAGTAGGGAAAGGTTTTCCAAGCCAAAATGTTGGGGTGGGTGGGATATTAAAAATATCCATCAGTTCAATACTGCTTTGAGACTGAAGAGCCTATGGAGAGGGTCATTTGGAAAATGGTTGTGGATTGAAGCTCTCCATGGAAAATACATCAAAGGTAATTTTTTGAATGGATCATGAATCCAGTTAAAAATACTAAGGATGTATCTAAATTTTGGTATGGGTTCATTAAAGCATACCCATGGATGGGTAGAGGCCTAAGTTGGAAGGTGGGTTCAAATACAAACTTTCTAGTAGATATTGATCCTATAATAGGGTTGGAGGAGAATTATTTGTTATCTCCATATTTATTGGATTATCTTGTAGATCTAGGTTTTATCACATTGGCACAAATTAGGTGACTTACTTGTATAAACTGTTCAGATTCATATTGGATTTCTGCTTCTGATCTTCGGTTGGGGAGTTGTTGAGCTATGGAATGAGACATATATATCTCTTACCTTAATTATGCATGCATCAAGCTGAATGGTAGTGATTATGTACTCCTTTGGTCCTTTAATGTTGCTCAAGGTCATATTTATGCTAAGGTTGCTTACTCTATGATTGATCAATATGGCTCTTTCAATGTGCCCAAGTGGTGGTACAATAAATTGTGGAATTGGCACATTCCCTTGAAAATCAATTGCTTCATATGGCTACCCATTGAAAATTGCTTGAAGACTTGGGACAATCTAACTCATATAGGCTGGATTGGCCCAAATATTTGTGCTTTGTGCAGAGTTGTTGATGAATCAGTTAAGCACATATTTTTCAAGTGCAAATTTACAATTCTTGTTTGGAAGATTGTTTGTAATTCCCTTAACATTTATTGGAATTATATGTAGATGGAATATTGATGTTTAACAAATTTCATGTCAAAAAATATGTTCAAACAAGATCCAAATCCTACATACATGGGAAAGGGAAATCTATGTAGTGCTTAAATTTTTCCATTGCGCGTTTAAGAGGCATTAAACTAATTAATAGTAAGTGATTTTCTAACCTTTTGGAAAACATCCCATGAGTGATTGGTTAATAATATCAAATGAGTGATTTTCATTATGTAACATCGTTTAGGGTTAATAACCTTTCATTATATACAATTATCCTTATGGGTGTATATGGATTTTTATTAAAACAAGGTAGATGGAAGCAAAGCTTCTAGTCCCTGCCAAAACTAAAAGCAAAATTACCAAGTCCTTAGTTAATCTACAATAGTTTTTTGCATTAACAACAACATGTACACTTGGCTTGATCTGTACCCACATCATTATATGTAGATAAGTAAGGATTTGACTACATAAATCAAATAAAAAGAGTTGTTCTATATTTTTAACTTAGATTAACTTAAACATAATACTTTAGTGTGTTTCTTTTTGGGAGAATTCAAAGGAGAAACCTCATAGTGGCTTAATTTGAAATGTTGAATTCATGAAAAATTAAAAAAAAAAATTCCGAAGGTTGAAAGAGCTTGAATCAAACTCCTTGGTCGAAGGTTGCATACCCTTCTGTTGTATAGAACAATTACAAACTATGCTCGGAAGATGGAGCTTATGGGCTATGCAAAGAATCCCATCCCAGTACATTGAATCAAAGGAAACACAATTGGTAATTGTGTTGTGGTTAAATGAGCTACTAGAAATATTTATTTATTTTTCAGGCCCACAAGCAAACTTGGTCAAATGAGCTACTAGAGATATTTATTTCTTTGTAAGGCCCACAAGCAAACTTGGTCTTCCCATGCACCATTCAAGAAAAGAAGCAAGGTGTGTTATCAAGGAAATCCATTCCCCAATAACCCAAACAATCGTAGAAATACTTACGAGGCCATGCCGCTTCTATGGAAGCTATAATAACATATAAAATTCGAGATCTTGTTATCGTTAACCTTTGTCAATGTTGAAGCTGGTTTTGGAAGTGTGGCTATAGTGGCTATCATGCAGTAAGGGACTTTTCATGAAACAACAATTGAGGTATCCAAAAGGAAACACATATCACACTTTCCTACTTGATTTTGATTTATCGCCACCGCTTGCCAACATGATGATAAGGACCCATGCTCGATCCAAAAAACCACACAATGATTTGTACAAAACTCAGTTTATAGCTAGGGCATTTATACATACAACATGAGGCCGTGGGAATATAATTGGTCATTTTCTCCATGAGGAAGGCCCTGAGTTGGTTTTATATATTATGTTGCAAGGGGTGTTATATATCTGCATGATTTTTCATATGCTTACAGTGCTGCCAGAGATGGTGTTTCATATGCTTCCAGATGCAATATTCATATGAACTTTTAGTCCATTGATAAATTTATGTTTGATAATGGAAAATTTTATTTAAATAGAATTCCAGTTAATCCCGAGTGTAGGAACTATCTGTAAATTGCAGGCTAATTTATGCTAGGCTTGTGGGAATCGAGATCTTTGTTATTTAATGATAGTTAAAAATTTAGATTTAATTCTATTTCTAATTGTAAATCCATGCATTTATTGAACCTAAATGCATACAATTTAGTTCAGTTCCCACTATAATATTATTATCTTTGGATCTTTTTTCTTTATATATAGTTATTTATGGAAAATGCAAGTCATAATTATATTAATGTGTGGAAATTGAGATAGCTAATGCTAGGGAATTGAGGCAATAAGGATTTGCAGTAGAGAAATATAACCGGATAACTAGAACAAACTAATAAATCTTCGATAGAGTAAGATTGATATAGCAAATAAAATAAACAAAAAACTCTGAAAAATGTATTTTATTTAAAGACAAATAAAACACCCATACGTTATGTTTTTGTTTTTGTAACTAGGGGAATCAGCAATTGCAGACTGGGCAAGTACTCGCGTGACACGGGGTCTAGGGATCCAATCCCGCTACCACTATACCCCTAGGTGCCCCACACACCCTACAAGCATGGCACATGGGTAAATCTGGTGGGATTTGAACTCATGACCTTCATTTACAACTTGTGACTTCATAACAACTGAACCGCCAATGAGCCACACCCGTGCGGACACACCCATACGTTATGTTAATTACTAAAAATAATTTTAATTGAAAATAACATATATTCTATCAATTAAAATTAATAGAATTAGAATATGTCTCATGCTTAAGATCCTTTTGATATTTTGCAGCTAAAAAGATAATTACACTAATTTTATGCTAAGATAGTATAACTAGGGAATGTGATTTGCAGAATAGACTTAGGTCACCAAATGGAGCTTATAACACTTACATTTGATCTTTCAAATTCATAAACACTTTTCCATTTCATAATCCAATAAAAAGAGAGTTGAAAAACCGATTTATAGGAATATGCACTTAATAGTTGGTTGCATTGATTGACAAGGTGGTTGTTTTCATTGATTGACAAGGTGGCTCTGCTCCTGTCGTGACAAGGAAAAAGAAAAATCATCTCTGGAGGCAGCTTTTACTTATTCTAGTGGGAAAGTACTAAAGAAGCTTGAAGGTGTCAAGGTATATATGAAAAGTATTAGCTTACTTCATGAAAAATACTATATACTATGATTATTTAAACTAAAATTGGGTTTATGGTGGACAGGAGGCTATGGCTACGACACACAAGTGCTACATTATCCAACGTAGTTGGGCCAGTCGATGAGGTTTCCAACGGTGTGACTAGTACTGGGGATTTGAAGTTATTAACTATTAATTTCCAAAGCTACATGGGAAAAGTGTCCTTGGTTGTAACATGTGGCATCTAAGAGATATGAAATAGTTGTGCATCGATTGCGTGGAATATTTCCACAACATGAAGTAGGCCGTCACTACAAGCAGTAGTCTTTCCATGTGATATGTCAGGAGGATATTCTAGAAATGCAATAGTAGAGACACCTGTAGCGTTCAAATATAATCCATACTACCTGAATAATGCATTTATTTAGATCTTGGAATAGACTTATACTGTCTTGATTTAACCTTGTTAAGGCTATATTTAGATATAGATGAGCACACACCAAATTATTAGACTTTGATTCTAATATTATATTATATATGCGTCCATGGTTCAAAAAAAAAAATGACAACTAACGGGATTTTGATGGCTTGAAATTGGTGTAAGAATACAAAGAGAAAAATATTTAGTATTATATACCTTACCATGGTCCAAAAAATGGTTGAAATCAGAGGGGTGGTAGGTGGTAGGTGGGGGTAGTAGTGGGCGGAAATATAAAATAAATTTTAATGAGATTTCCGAAAATGATCACATTGACTGTTTTTTCATAGAGACAAAAACAAGCTATATTACGTATGTAATTATGGCCGCAAAATGGATTAAAATCCGGGAATGCACGGTTGCAAAATGGATTCAAATTTGAGAATAATCCCAATTACTGCAAATTGATCACATCATATGGTATTTGAATAGAGAGATAGTTCTTCAATGGAATTGATATCCCTTTCCACTCAAACTTGTTTCTTTGCTTCTAGTGCCCGTTCTCTGGCTTACTTCATGGCTCTGCTTGGAAGATGAACAGGATCAAATACTTGTTTCCGAGTATGTGCCAAATGGAACTCTTCAGAGCATTTAGAATGTAAGTAAATTTTAGTATCATTCTTTTGGACAAGCATTAATATCGTACAAAAAGTTAAACACAAACACCAGAAGTTGTAAACTTTTATGTTCTTTCCGTTGGTTATTACTGGTTTTTGAATGTTTTCGAATATAACAGTGAGGTTTAATTAATAATTCCATGCATTTCTAGAAGGAAAGGCTGTCAAATTCGCCAATAATAATCAAAACTAGATGAAACCATTTACCATTAGAACATAATTATTATACAAGATAATTAAAATTTATTGCTGGAGTCAACAGAGTTAGTTCCTCTTGGGATATGACATAGTTACTTAGTGCTGGCACAATACACAACCTCTATATCCAGTAGTCAAACCTAGGCACTCTGACGATGGCATTCACAAGCTAGATAAACAAATTTAAATAGATTATAACCAGTAATCAAACAATCTTTCTAACAATGAGACAATTTTAAATAGATTATAACCAACAAGCAAACATTCTTTCTAACATCGAGACTAAACATATTGTTTTCAATAAGGAAATATAGATTCGAGAACCTAAAAAAAAATCAATATTATCCATTGATACCAATGTGTGTTTACAATGAGAAATTCAAGCTAATACATAACAATCAAGTATACAGGCGTAAATGGAATCATATCTGCCACATATTTACACACCATCGCTACCCTCTCATATGAATAACAGTAATATATATAAAAATGATACCCATCATTATTCATGGTGCATTTACAACTTTTTATAGTAACATATTTAAAAAAATATAAGAAGATTGGTTTAAATATACTGTAAGAGTGCAAGAGTGCAGAGATGTTGTTATGTATCCTGTTAGAAGAAAAGAACATGACAAAGAATAGGAAATATTATACAGAGAAAGATCACGAGAACATTGCTACCACAAACTCATTGAATTTTCCATGTACTAGAAAATAATAAGCGATACAAATAGCAAATAGTGTGACGAATGGAACTGCAAAATTTTACGATTCAATATCCCCTAATTTTACAAATCATACATTTGGGTGAATTGAAATTTGATAGCAGATTTTTCAGTGAAGGATTTTATGATAGTAACAAAGGAAAATCTATTTTTTTAGGGTTCAGAATATTGATCCGATTTTCTCACAATAATATTGATCCGATTTTCTCACAATAATGTTGTATTTTGCAGAGTCCTCTATCAATTTACCTCATCATCCTGGAATATACGCTCTTAATCATACCTCTAACTCATTTTTTTAATCATACCTCTAGCTCAGTTGTTGCAGGGTTTATGTTAGGCCACGTCACAGATCAAGAGGTTATTTAAATTAGTGAAGATTCTATTTGAGTATAACAACTTTTACGTAATTTTTGTGGTTCATAGTCATCAACGTTTGTAGATACATCGAAAATCCTGAAGCTTTCCACGTCTAGGGAATACACAAACTGCATGCATCTACCAGATGTAAGAGAGAAACTAAAACTCAATGCAATGATTGCATTCTTCAATCCATCATTCCCACTGAGACTGCATGCTATCGTATTATCTTTCTAGAGAACTCACCACGTGTGCTGATGCCATAGCTTCTTGATTCATGTCTACAAGCATGAATATTGGCACGTCTTTTACCTTTCCTTTCTATTACATACTTTAAGATGCAACCATGTGTATATATAGCCCATGTATTTTTCTGGCCAATTGGATCATGGTGTCAAACATATGGCATGCAAACCCTGACTAAGCTCCCATTGTGTGGCATATGTGTTTCTCAGATTTATCCACAAAATTCTCGTCACATCAATTATGTAGATGGTCCAAGTCGTCATACCCAAAATCTTGCTTCTGCAACTTGGAGTTTTCATCAAATTGAAGGAAAGTTCATTCAAGGTTCCCGCAAACTCCCAATAGCACAAATTGGTAGAGCGAAGACAGAGTTCTGTAACGAAACTAGTATAGAATCTAGTATATAATCAATCCTCAACATTCAGATTCTAAAATATTCTTTAAAAAATTGATAGAAATCTATTTCAAATCTCTGTTTCTTCGCTAGGATGTGTTTGCATGGGGATTATATGTTCTTTTTATTTCATTTTCCGGCTCATGGTTTCGGGATCTTCCTCCGGTGTGGATTTAGTTTGAGCTTTTGTCTCTTGAGCAGTGAATTCTAGTGGGATCTCCTTCCCTCCTACTTCAAACTTGTTCTTTTTCTCAGGAGTATCCTTCTGGGTTGTGGGGGATTGCTTTATAATGGTTTTCCTTTTGCCTTGAGCTATTTGGGATCAAATAACCATCATTCTCCATAACATAAGATCTCTATGAATCGCCTTGTTGGATTTTACTGTAACACTGGTAGGGAATTCCCTAGTTTTAGTGCATTGTAATGAGCATAGTAGGGCCCCCTTTCAAGTTTGGTCGAGGCATTGATTGACCTCGCTATTCGCTCTAATACACAGTATCAAAATGTGGAACTTGGTGGAGAAACCTAGATTTCCCACTAGATTTAGTAGGGAATTGGCAATTTTAGTCACTTAGATTCGAACTATGGTTCACCAGAAACCCTCTCTATACTTGGGAAAGCAACGACAATTTTTTCTACAGCAAGGAAGGAGATCGACCTGAAGAAGATCGCCCCAGAAACAACTATAGTTCAATGCCACTATCCTTTTACCCTAGACAAGTGAGTGCCCTTCGGAACCATCATTCGCCAATGGCCAGAAAAATAGTATAGAGGGCGCTTTTCTTAGTCACTTTTCAGTTATAGTTCTTGCAATTGTTAGAATATTTGGCTAAAAAATGCATGGGTTGTAAAATTATAATTGCTACTTGGTCTCATCAGAATGCTTGCTTACAATATTAATGTGAATGGTTTGTAAAAATATAATTGTTGATTGCAGTTATTGTTTTTGTTTAGCAGGAGGAACAGGTGCTCTTGAAATGTTGTTTGATGTCTACATTGTGTCGCAGATAGGTCAGTGCAGGGAACAGAGCATAAATGCATAGATAGGAACGGTTGTTGGTGGTAGGTTAGAGCGAAAATATCATCTTTGCGAGTAGCACCTACTACCTTGACAAAGAAAACTCTCCAAACATCCCCAGAAATATTACAAAAGCGGACCGTTCCAACTTCGAAATCGATAGGTTGAGGTAGCTGTCATAAATTTTTTATCTGTAGTATTAGTATCACCATGTTGCATATGTTTATCGGTGCATATTTGCAATTCTGACCAATGCATATTTGGTGACATTTGAGTACTTTTGTACTCAGTACTGTATGGTCATCAACATACCTGTATTTAACATTCAATCGAGGGTCAGACATTACCTTTTCATGAAACCATTCCTACAACATAGCTTCAAAACATAGATTAGAATAAGAGTGCAGAGACCATTGATGGAAGGTGTGTTTCTCTCTTTCCGTTTAAAAGGAATTTTAACTACATGGTTTTGTAACCTTACGGGATTTGAACCCCAAACACTGAATGTATTTTATACATGTTTCTCCAACAATAACACAGTTAAAATAACCCAATTTTGTGATTTTGTTTAACAATTTTCCTTACGACTTGGACATAAAAAAAAACTGCAAAGACTTGTGTTAGAGTTGTTGCAGGTAAGATTTTAACACAATAACCTTCCCGTAGCTTAATTCTCAGCGTCAAAATTTTGGAACACTACATCAAATCCTATAGCCTTTCCCCAGATATTGTTGAATCATCGAGCGTCAGCAGGAACTTGAGTTCTGCGTGCAAACTTACATACATTAGCTGAATAATTCAGCGTTCTACAAGATATACGCTAGCATAAATACGCATATCTATGAATTGAAAAGGTGGAAAGCACAATAGCTCAGGAAGAAGCACCGTCATTCAGTGATCTCAAATATTATCGATACCCAATATGGAAACACCAAATCTAAAACGATACTGAAATCTAAAAACATTAAGCCTCGGGATCTATACACAAATCTGAAACAGTTGAATATGAAGAGAGAATGTTATAAGTGCAGTACCTCTCCAATGAATATGGGACCGCTTTTATCTTCAAAGCTGGGTCTCTGTGCTTGGGAACTCATGTTGATCCTTGGAAATTCCTTTACTTAAACACTGGTACTAGTACTGCTAGATTCAACCAAAATTCAGAAGAAAGAAATGGAGTCATGGAAGAGTCAGAAAAACCTTAAAATTTAAACTGAATTCAACCAAAAAAATATGGAACGAAACCCGGAAAAGACAAGCCAGGAAAATAAAAAGTTACCGTGTATGTTTGTAAATGCTTGGTTGATGCAAATATATGGCTACATTGAGTGGAAGTGATGCATAATAAATAGGCAAGACAGGAGAAGTTGAGGGTGACACCTCCTCCGTGCAATTGGGAGTGTGGTGGCAGTTTGCGGGGACCAATGAGATTCAGATGCAACACTTGTTTCATGAACCCTGCACATGTAACATGTAGAGAGTATCTCATTGACCACTGTTCTCGTGAATTACAAATTTACAGATACTAATAAAAAAATCGTTACCTTTGTTTGAGGCCACATAAGGTTCTAAATGCATTGATTTTCCAAAGTATATTTATGTCTTAAAAACTTTGGTTAAAATGCTGTGTAATTATGACATGTTAATAGAAATAGGCAAAGTGTAATTATGACATGTTAATAGAAATAGGCAAAATTGATTTCTATTGTCCCCACTGCCTAGGAAGGGACTAATAAGGAGAACATAAAGCATGAAAACGAGTAGAAGAAAAAACAAAAAACATGCATAAAAATATAAAACACAATTTTTTTATAGTAATTTTCATTTATTTTGATTAATTTTTTGTCACAATTTTTTACTTTAAAATAATAATTTTTGCTTTTTCTACTATTTATTTCAGGATTAAAAATATAGAATTAAATATGTATATATATGTTTATTTATATGGGTAAAATTTATCCACTTTGATTATAATTTTTTCAATATTTATACATGTGAAAGTTATATATATATAAGAATAAGATTGAACATATTCAAAATGGAAGTATTCACAATTTACAACACTTAATCATTTTAGCTAGCCCACCAGCTTTTAGCTTTTAGTTATAGGGTCTTATATTATTAAGAGTGTGTAATTTTATAAGGAAATGTTATTTATCTTCAATTTAGATGTATTTAAATTAAAAACAAATTTCACTATGATAATTATAAATGTTTGTTTTAATTTTAATTATATATTTTTTAATGTTAAATCTTTAAAAAAATAATTGATAAAAATAAAGATTCATAAAATTTTTATAATTTTTTTTCAATAGAAAAAAAACTGTACTCTTGCTATTCACAGGGAATCAATAAGTACATATTCAGTCTGTGCAATCTCATAATACTGAACACTCATTCAACAAACCTCTGGAAAAGAACAACCATCACATATATAACAATTCATAAAGACATATACCAATATTTAGTACAAAAACAAAAACAATAGAGGGGCCAAAGGGAAAATATCCTTCTAGTTACAACACAAAATAATTTAAGGACCCACTATGCTCCAAAGTATTATCCACAAATTGATCCCATCATAGAAAGAATTCCTCTCTTTCAAGTGCCTATTTCGATAAAGAATCTACTTCCAAATTTAGTTCATGTCAAATGTGTTCAATATTGATGACAACAAAAGAAGATAGAAGGAGCTAACCCAGTGGGGACATCAAGTGAGGCCCTTATATAGCAATGTATAGACACCCGAGGATTTGACCCCGAGACCTTCTGTTCACAATTTACAACACTCATCCACTTGATCTAGCCCACTAGGATTTTGGAGTTATTGTAACTTCAAAGAATACCTTGAGATATTGTAACTTCAAAGAATATTATATTTGTACTTTATTATTCCGGAGATGTTTCATTCCTCCGTGAAGATCTTATTGTATATCCGGAGATGTTTATTCCTCCGTCGAAATGTGGTAACTTGGGTTATTAGACTTCCCTAGTGGGGGTCGGCCCTGTATGTGTTATATGGGTCAAAGGGTTATTAGACCCACCATGTGGGGGTCGGCCCAGTCAGTTATAATGGGGTATTTAACCTAATGGTTAAATACGAGCCTACATGTACTTGTGTAAAATACATATCAGAGTAGTGTATAAATAGAGGAGGTGTGTTCCTCATTATACACACTCACTCACTTGAGGATAGCGCACTTGTGGAGGAGAAGTCTGCTATTGTGGAGGAGGAGATCATGTCTCAGGGTTTCATCTTTGTATATTGCTGGTCATCTATATTGAGGAAGCTTTGCTGGGTTTTCTACCCCATGAGGGTTTCCCAGGATAAATCTCTATCTCTTGTGTTTATGCTATGCTTGTTGTTTCTTCAGTGATCCTGTATATGCTATTATTGTGAAATGGAATGTAATGTTGCTATTTTATGTCTTAGCATATTAAATCTTAACATGGTATCAAAGCTAACCTGAAGGAAGACAAGGTATGGCACTTACGACACTTGCTTTACTTACGACAATTTGAAGGTTAGGGTTTTACATAGCAAAAACCAGTCATCGTGGAACATTCGCTATAAATCCATTTCTGCGAAGGTTCAGGGTCTGAAAAGTTTACAGGTCGAAGATAACATCCCCAGGTACCTTGTGTCCAAAGGGCATCCTCAGATTCGTTGTACTTTGTGAGTTATGATCAGTAGAAGTTAGGGTTTCTGCCTCTTCCAGATCTCAGTCAAAATCAGGTGACCTTGGCAAAAAGGTCATAACTTGGGCTAGGAAGATCCAAATGCAATTTCGTAAAAAGTGACAGGTAGTACACAGACTGTACTATCTTAGGAAACTTTTTCAGAGGCCGAAGGTGAACCAGTGACACGTGGAACGCCGTAAAAGTTCGTTCTCCTGTTTTATCCCATAAACAGGTCATGTTGCGACACTTGGCATAACTCTCTCTCAGAAAACCCAATTGAGGTTAGACCTGTCAGGATGGAAAGATGACAGGTCAGGCTACTGCAGAAAATGGGTTTCAGACCTTGTGGAGCAAAAATTTTAGAGTTATAGCAGAAACAATCAGGTGCATATTTCTGTCAAAATAGAATTATTTTTGGAGCACCTTTATTCATGGCTTCCGGAATTTAGGGTTTCGGAGAAAGTTAGAATTTTTGGAATCGGAGTCCACGGCTGAATGCTACTCAAGAAAATCAAAATTTAGAGACCAAGATCGAATTTTTTGGTTGGGTGGAAGACCGGGCTTGATCAAACCCCAGTTCGGGATTTTGATCGGAAAGATGGAAAATTAGGGCTTCAGCAAAAGTTGGAATTTTTGAAGTCTGTAACCACAGCTGGAAGCTCCTAAGAAAAATAAGAGTTTAGAGCCTTGGATCAAACCTTTTCAATGAGCAGAAGGGTGGGCTTCATCAAACCCTAGTTTGGGATCCTGTCCAGAAGATCCAGAAGTTTCAAAGGCAATTTTGAGGGGTCAAATTTTGGAGATTTCAAAATTGAAGTATGCTAGTTTGATCAGCCTAGCAAGACACATCCTTCCATTCATTCGGAAGTGTGAAAGTCAAAGATTGAATTTTTAGGGTTTCTCCAGCAAACTCTAATCAAGCTCCAGATCAAGTTTCAGGGGGAGTTGAGGCTAAGGCCTTACATAAGAAGACTACAAAAAGTCTCGACAGGTATGAATTAAGGAGGTTCAGGTATGCCTTGAAATCTGATTCTTGATTAAGTTCATAATGTGTTTGTCTTCATGTTATTTATTAGTACAATCTTGATTAATGTTATTAATTGTCTTATCACCCTAGTAACAATATGAATGCATGTGAATGATCGAAGACATTCATTGATTAGGGCTATATGAGTGTACTTATGCATTATGGTGGTGTGTGAGGTTGATGTTGTTTGCTAACAAGACACAGGTACATTACAAAAGACAAATCAAGTTCCATGACCATGACAACATGAAGACAAATACTCACGAGGTATGTATGACTTTGTTGTATTATGTTTAACCTATGAGACATGCAGGTTCTAGCTCAGGATCTCTAAATCATTGAAGAGATTGTTTAGGTATGTTGTACATAACTAAGCAGGTATACTAATCCAGGTATGTTTTCCTATGTCATGTTAGAATCTTACCTTATATAAGTATACTTGGTATGATTGGTTATGCTTATTCATAAAGTTAGTAATCAAGGGATTATGCATATTATGTCTTTTATCTTGATTGATGATATGCATGAGTAAAAGAAGACTTCCCTGAAATCTTGAATACTAATGTTTATTAACTATAATCATGACTATACATTTTCAAGATTATTTAGAACTATAATGTTTTGATAACATTTAGAACATACTAATGGGTGTATGTTTGTGTATGAGATCATGAGGATGACACTTGAACATGCACAGTGGTACAGAATGAATAGAAGTTCAAAAGACATACAGAAGATCAAGCGGGAGGCAACCACACAAACATAAAAGATAAGTATTTGAGTTGTTATTTGAAATAGTAAATGATATTGCCTGTAATAGGTTGTATGCATATTTGTATTCCTAGAATATATGATGCTGAGTGTAAATATTCATAGAACATTGAACAGTATACTACTAATATGCATATGATTGGTAAGTTGGACAAACATTCCATTGTTGCTTGTCTAGAATGAAACCTCTTTGCTGACATGCTGAGAGTTGTGCACACTCTCGATAGTATGTTCTTGTAGAGATGGAAGGCATCTAGATAGCCACTGTATGCATACAGGATATGGGAAAGTGTTGTGCCAAAGTATTGGTCAAGATAGTTGCATAACTATGTAAATGATATATGTATGCATAATAGGTTATCATGTCAATATGATTTGATGATTATGAAGTATTACTAATCATGTACCTAATTTTGATTTGTAGGAAAAATCATGATGAATGATGAACAAGCGATGGATGTTCAACAAAAGGATTTACAAATCAAACACACTATAGAAGGCTTGTGGCTAGAAGATTCTCTTAGAAAAGAGAAAGAGAATCATGATGAGATGTTTGTTCTAAGAGGATAGATAAAACCATTCTCTTAATGGTGTAATTAAAGAAGAAGTGTGATTTAGGTTCTGTATGGATACCCAGGATCGATAATCAATTGATGAGCTTAATGATCACCACGGGTGATGTGGATCTCAACCTTTGCTACAAGGTTGAATATGGTTTTTATACACAGATGACATGGATGCAAGAAGGAACTCACCACAAAGTTTGAATAATATTGAGGCTCATATCAGTAGACTCATCTATCGAGAGATGGCACAAATAGATATGTAGAAAATCATTCAATGCAGAATGTGAATGATGTTTAGTCACAAAGGGAGAATTGACAGTTTCTTGATAAGCTTGGGCTTTACCAAAAATTAAAGTTGTTCCTAACCTTTACATTAAGGCTATGGATCATACTATTATTATGATATCCTTCTTATAGGGAATGAGAAACAGATCATGAAAAGAAAGAAGAAGATGGCTACAGAAATGAAAAATGAAAGATCTCAGATTGATGCATTACTTCCTAAGTCTGGAAGTATGGCAAGGAAGGAATCTTTCTCAACCAAGGTAAGTATGTTGTGAATTTTATAAAAATATTTGATATGTTGGAGTATAAAGCCATGGCCACTCCCATGGACTCCAACTTGAAGTTGTTAGTTAATGACTCATCGTATTTAGTGGACCTAACCCTATATAGACAAATCATTGGGTCATTGATGTATTTAACAAATACTAGGCCAAATATATGCTTTGCTGCAAATACCCTAAGTCAGTGTCTAGTAGAACCTAGAAAGGTTCACTTAATAACTACAAAGCATGTAGTGAGGTACCTAAAAGGTACAATAGATTTTGGTCTATATTATCTTGGAGGTCATGAACACCGTTTACATGGTTACTCAGGTTCTGATTGGGAAGGAAGTGCCTCAGACAGAAAGAGTACATCAGGTGGATGTTATAGTCTTGAATCTGCCATGATCTCATGGTTCAACAAGGAACAATCTAGTGTGGCTCTTAGTACTGCTGAAGCAGAATATATATATAGCTGTCTGCTCTGCCAGCTGTGAAGCAGTGTGGCTTCAGAAGCTATTATATGGAGTGTTTGACTTAGAAATGAATCAAGATAGAAAATCTTGTATTCCACGATAAGTCAATAACACATAGAGATCCGATACTTCTATATACGAGATATGGTGCAGAGAGGAGCTATCAAGCTAAAGTATATAAGCACTGAGGATCAGATTGCTGATATCTTGACTAAACCTCTGTCTCGAGTAAAGTTTGAATACTTCCGAGACAAGCTTGGTATAGTCCAGAAGGACCCTCCTCGAAAGGGGGAGTAGTATAGTATCTAATAACAAGTCTGTCCCTTCTTTTTTGTTGCACTTAGTTACTTAGAATTATTTAGATTTAAAACTCTTATATCTTTTACCTTTGATGACAGATGTATTAGTGAGAATACATGCTATATGTATACATGTTTTTGATGATGATGATACATGTTTTGATGATACATGTCTTGATGATGATGATACATGTTTTGATGATGATTATACATGTTTTGATGATACATGCTTTGATGATACATGTTTTGATGATGATGATACATGTTTTGGTGATACATGTTTTGGTGATGAGGATACATGTTTTTGGTATACAACATGTGAAGGGATTGGACCATTCCTGGACTTCAGTCTGAAAGAAAAGCCGTAGACGTATGTCTTCGAAAATGAAGTTCTTGGTGAACATGTGAAGGGATTGGATCATTTCTGGACTTCAGTCCGAAAGAAGAGCCGTAGACGTACGTCTTCGAAAATGAAGTTCTTAGTGAACATGTGAGGGGATTGGATCATTCCCGGACTTCAGTCCTAAAGAAGAGCCGTAGACATGAGGTCTCCGATAACTGAACGATAGGACTGGATCGTCCCTAGACTTCGGTTCAAAAGGTACACGATAGGACTGGATCATCCCTGGACCTCGGTTCAAAATGTACATGACAAATCCTAGAATTGCTCTAGGTTACATCCAGCATGAAACAGGGCTGGCTCTGTAGTTGTGATACATCCAGCATGAAACAGGGCTGGCTCTGTAGATATCATACATCCAGCATGAAACAGGGCTGGCTCTATAGATGTGATACATCCAGCATGAAACAGGGCTGGCTCTGTAGTTGTGATACATCCAGCATGAAACAGGGCTGGCTCTGTAGATATGATACATCCAGCATGAAACAGGGCTGGCTCTGTAGATGTGATACATCCAGCATGAAACAGGGCTGGCTCTGTAGATATGATACATCCAGCATGAAACAGGGCTGGCTCTGTAGATGTGATACATCCAGCATGAAACAGGGCTGGCTCTGTAGATGTGATACATCCAGCATGAAACAGGGCTAGCTCTGTAGTTGTGATACATCCGGCATGAAACATGGCTGGCTCTGTAGATATGATACATCCAGCATGAAACAGGGCTGGGTCTGTAGATGTGATACATCCAGTATGAAACAGGGCTGGCTCTGTAGATATGATACATCCAGCATGAAACAGGGCTGGCTCTGTAGATGTGATACATCTAGCATGAAACAGGGCTGGCTTTGTAGATGTGATACATCCAGCATGAAACAGGGCTGGCTCTGTAGTTGTGATACATCCAGCATGAAACAGGGCTGGCTCTGTAGATATGATACATCCAGCATGAAACAGGGCTGGCTCTGTAGATGTGATACATCCAGCATGAAACAGGGTTGGCTCTGTAGATGTGATACATCAAGCATGAAACAGGGCTGGCTCTGTAGATGTGATACATCCAGCATGAAACAGGGCTGGCTCTATAGATGTGTCACATCCAGTATGAAAAAGGACTAGCTCTGTGGTTGGGATTGGATCGTCCCTAGACATGGTGAGATGTCTTAAAGTGATAAGGACTGATCATCCTGTAAATAGATTGGGATTGCCTCATCCCTAGACATGGTGAGATGTCTTAAAGTGATAAGGACTAATCATGCTGTAAATAGATTGGGATTGCCTCGTCCCTAGACATGGTCAGATGTCTTAAAGTGATAAGGACTAATCATCCTGTAAATAGATTGGGATTGCCTCGTCCCTAGACATGGTGAGGTGTCTTAAAGTGATAAGGATTGATCATCCTGTAAGTTGATCTGGATTTCATCATCCATAGAAATGAGAGTTGTCTTAAACCGAGAGGGACTGATCATCCCGTAAGCGGATCAGGATTGTATCATCCTTGGACCTATGTCCTAAAGTGAGAGGGATTGATCATCCTGTAATTGGATCTTGTGTGTTGCAGGGTATGCTGCTATTGTGTATACTTGTATTGATGAGGATACTTATATTGATGATATGTATACTTGTATTGATGAGGATACTTGTATTGATGATGTGTATACTTGCATTGATGAGGTTACTTGTATTGATGATGTGTATACTTGTATTGATGATGTGTATACTTGTATTGATGAGGATACTTGTATTGATGATATTTATACTTGTATTGATGATGTTGTTGATAGTGATGATCTAGATGACGATGTTGTTGATCGTGATGATCTAGATGATGATGCTGTTGATCGTGATGATCTAGATGACGATGCTGCTGATCGTGATGATCTAGATGACGATGCTGCTGATCATGATGATCTAGATGACGATGATGATGATCGTGTGATGACGATGCTGATGATCGTGTGATGACGATGCTGATGATCGTGAGATGACGATGCTGATGATCATGTGATGACGATGCTGATGATCGTGTGATGACAATGCTGATGATCGTGTGATGACGATGCTGATGATCGTGATGCTGATGACGATGCTGATGATCGTGTGATGATGATGCTGATGATCGTGAGATGATGAAGCTGATGATCGTGAGGATCCAGATGTTGATGTTGTTGTAGTTGTTCGAGTGCTGCAGAAGATAAAGACTCAGTACTGAAGATGTTGATGTTCCAGTATTGAAGATGTTCCAGTAATTGCTTGAGTTACTCATGATGTTGAGAAAGCTTCCAATGATTTATAGATGTATCATGTATGATGTTGATGACTCCTTGCTCGTGCAGATGCTGTTATAATATCCTTCTCGTTAAGGGGGAGTGTTGAGATATTGTAACTTCAAAGAATATTATATTTGTACTTTATTATTCCGGAGATGTTTCATTCCTCCATGAAGATCTTATTGTATATCCAGAGATGTTTATTCCTCCGTCGAAATGTGGTAACTTGGGTTATTAGACTTCCCTAGTGGGGGTCAGCCCTGTATGTGTTATATGGGTCAAAGGGTTATTAGACCCACCATGTGGGGGTCGGCCCAGTCAGTTATAATGGGGTATTTAACCTAATGGTTAAATACGAGCCTACATGTACTTGTGTAAAATACATATCAGAGTAGTGTATAAATAGAGGAGGTGTGTTCCTCATTATACACACTCACTCACTTGAGGATAGCGCACTTGTGGAGGAGAAGTCTGATATTGTGGAGGAGGAGATCATGTCTCAGGGTTTCATCTTTGTATATTGCTGGTCATCTATATTGAGGAAGCTTTGCTGGGTTTTCTACCCCATGAGGGTTTCCCAGGATAAATTTCTGTCTCTTGTGTTTATGCTATGCTTGTTGTTTCTTCAGTGATCCTGTATATGCTATTATTGTGAAATGGAATGTAATGCTGCTATTTTCTGTCTTAGCATATTAAATCTTAACATCTACTTCCAAATTTAGTTCATGTCAAATGTGTTCAATATTGATGACAACAAAAGAATATAGAAGGACATTTGTTCTCCAACACCAATTTTGGAGTGCAATCACTTTTTTTTTCACATGTGGTTCACAAACCCCCCAGCAGGTTTGCTAATTCCATAATAAGAAATCACATGGGGCCAACCCAAAGGGGATACACCCTCTTTTCTCTAATTATGGAGCTAACCCAGTGGGGACATCAAGTGAGGCCCTTATATAGCAATGTATAGACACCCGAGGATTTGACCCCGAGACCTTCTGTTCACAATTTACAACACTCATCCACTTGATCTAGCCCACTAGGATTTTGGAGTGCAATCACTTGCAAGTTGTAAAGATAATTTTCCCATTTGATGATCACGATGCAATCCCCATAAAATTTTAATGAATCAATTCCAAAAGTAGAAGCCACAATATAAAGACACCACAATTCCATCATCTCAACCTTCATATTGGAACCAGACCCACAATTCACTTTGAATTTGGAGAAGTGGTCCTTATTGATTCTCATAACCACCCTAGATGGACATATGCCTCCTTGTGTAGCCCCATCAAAGAAATGAGTAGCTTCTTGAGAAATAGGAAGCTCCACAACTTGATTGATTCTGAAATTTTTAAAATTTGATGCAAAATATTCCTTATACACTCCTACTATTTGTAAACAACAAGCATAAGAGTTCAGATTATTTCCTTCAAATATTGAATAATTTATGTCCTTCCATTTTTCCTAGGAAATGAAAGCATGTAATGTACTATGCTCTGAACAATTATTGTACCAATCAAGAAAGTTTTGTTAAAAGGATTGGCTCCCCGAGGTTTGAGAAATGTTAAGGGAATTACAAACAATCTTCCAAACAATAATCGTAAGATTTCACTTCAAAAATATGTGATCAACTGATTCATCACCAAATCTACACAAAGAACAAATATTTGGGCCAATCCATCCTCTATGAGTTAGATTTTCCCAATTCTTCAAGCAATTTTCAAAGGATATCCATATGAGCATTTCATTTTCAAGGGAATGTGCCAATTCCACAATTTATTTTACCACCACTTGGCCACAATGAAAGAGCCATCTTGAAAAATCACAGAGTAAGCAGCCTTAGCTGAAATATGACCTTGAGTAGCATTAAAGGACCAAAGGAGTACATGGTCATCACTACCATTCATCTCGATGCTTGCAAAATTAATGTAAGAGATATATCTATCTCATTCCATATCCCCAAAACTCCCCAACCCAAGGTCAAAAGAAGAAATCCAGTAGGAATATGAAGAATTTAGCTAGGTAAGTCACTTAATGTGTGCCAATGTGATAAAACCCAGCTCTACAAGATAATCCAATAAATATGGAGACAAAAAATAATTCTCCTCCAACTCGATTATAGGATCAATCCCGACCAAAACATTTGATCTTAAATGCACCTTCCAACTTAGGCATTTACCCATCCATGGGTATGCTTTAATGAACCCATATCAAACTTTAGATACATTCCTAGTATTTTTAACTGGATTCATGATTCATTTCGAAGAATTACCTTTGATGTATTTTCCATGGAGAGCTTCTCTCCACAGTCCTTTCCAAATAACCCTATCCATAGGCTCTTCAGTCTCAAAGCACTACTGAACCGATAGATATTTTTAATATCCCTTCCACCCCAACATTTTTCCTGGACAAACTTTCCCAACTAGAAAGGTGTAACTTTCCCCCATTTGCATTTCTAGACATCAAAAAATTGAACATGAGCCTACAGATCATTATGAGAATATTCCATGGAACCTGAGCTAGAGAAAAACAATAAAATGGGATACCTACCGACACTTATTTCAAGGAGATTCAACCTTCCTCCCATAGATAGAAACATGTATGACAAATGACCAATCCCCTTTTCAAAATTTTCAACCAATGAAAAACAGTCTTTAATCCTATAATCAATTGTCTTTAAGTAGTATCCCAAATACTTGAAACCCTACACCATATTCGAGACTTGGAAGGGCATAAAAGATGAGATATGGTCTAGAATAATCTCGTCAACCTTGTGAGTGATAAAACAAGATTTAGTAATGCTAACCTCCATCCCGGAGGCTACACAAAAAATATTAAATATTTCAGCAAAACATATCTATTCATCCACCCTACCATTTCCAAACAAAATCATATCATCTACAAATAATAAGTGTGCAATGAAAACATAAGCTGGTATTTTGATTCATTTTAATTTTCCTTCTTCATTGGATTTATTGATCATGTGACTAAGACCTTCAATAACCAACAAAAATAATAAAGGAGATAAGGGGCAACCCTGTTTGAGTCCTCTAGAAATTTTGAAGAAACAGGAAGGAGATCCATTGATAAGCATAGAGAAATGTTCTGAAGTAACACCTGACATTATCCAATTTGCAACAACAACAAGAAGCCCAATTTGGATGAGAAGTATCCTCAAATATACCCAATCCACATGATCATAGTCCTTCACCAAATCCATTTTCAACAACAAAGCATCAATATATTTATATTTCATAGAGTGTAAAAATTCTTGTGTGATTCCTATCGCATCAAAAATTTGTCTGTCAGCCAGAAACTCAAACTGTTCTTTAGATATAGTCCTGGCAAGAATAGCCTTAATCCTATAGGAGATCATTTTTGTGATTACTTTATATACCAAGTTACACAAAGAAATTGGTCGAAAGTCATTAAATGTAATAGGTTTATTACACTTAGGAATTAATTAAAGGAAGGTTTATTACATGCCCTTATAGCCTCTACTGTTCAGCCATAGACATAAGCTCCTTCCACATCAAGTAATATACTTGATATATTCCTTATGGATTCGAACTTGGTCCAATACCTACAGATATATAGGACATGGGCATAGAAATCTACCCTTTTGGATCAGTCACCTATCATTCTCTAGTTGGATGGAGTTAAATCCAAACTAAATTATCCTTTCAATTTTAACAATTCATGGTTACTCGATGTAGACTTTTGCAATAGGGTTAGGAATAGATGGTCGAGCTTTCCTATTCCTTAGAGGTGCATTCCTATGGATTGAAAACCCTTTTCGAAGCTTAAATGTCTAAAGAACGAAGTTATCATTTTGGAAAAGGGACAAAATATGAAAGCAAATGTAGATCTATTAAGGATTGAAGAAAAAATGTTTACTATATTCTGGCGGAAGAAGATAAATTGGAACTACTTGAACTAGAAATCCAAAAAGATCTTCTGTTAAAGCAAGAGGAAATGACACGGGTATTGAAAAGTTAGGCTATTTGGGTCACCCTTGGGAATAAAAACACATGATATTTTCACCAATATGCCTCCTATAGAAGGAATATTAACTCTATTTGGGAGTTGAAGTATGATAGGGGGAATGTGATTTAATCTCATAAATATTTGGAATGTATGGAAATTCACATTTTTTTGAACAATGTCTAGACTATGGCTCCTCTCAAATAGATGCTCAGTTGAAAGTGATCAGTCATTTACCTTCCTTATTTAATTATGAAGAGGGGTTAGATATTGGGAAACATGTTACTATAGATGAATTTGAAACTATTTTGAAATAGTTTGCTAAGGATAAGAGCCATGGTCTGGATGGTTGGACAATGGAAACATTTCTTCACTTTTTTTACTTAATGTGGAAGGATCTTATGTCTATGGCTAAATAGTCAAGGCTGGAAATGTATGTATGTGGGGCCCTAAATTCTACCTTCCTTGCACTTATTCCTAAGTGCAATAAACATATTACATTTAATGAATTTTAACCATTTGCTTTGTGTAACTTGGTCTATAAATTAATCACAAAAATCATCTCCAATAGGATTAACCCTATTCTTGCCAGGACTATATCTAAAGAATAGTTTGGGTTTCTGGTTGACAGACAGATTTCAAATTCGATAGGAGTCATGCAATAATGCTTCTAGTCTATCAAATATAAATATGATGATGCTTTGATGTTGAAAATGGATTTGGTGAAGTCCTATGAACATGTGATTGGGTATATTTGAGGATACTTCTCATCCAAATTGGGCTTCCTATTTTTGTTGCAAACTGGATAATGTCATGTGTTACTTCAGGACATTTATTTGTGCTTATCAATAGATCAACTTCATGTTTCTTCAAAATTTCTAGCGGCCTCATACATGGTTTCCCTTTATCTCCTTTATTGTTTTTGCTGGTTATTGAAGGCATGATCCAGATGATCAATAAAGCCAAGGAAGATGGAAAATTAAAATGAATCAAAATATCAGCTTCCGTTTTCATCACACATTTATGATTTGTATATGATGTGATTTTGTTTGGAAATGGTACAGTGGATGAATGGATATGTTTTGCTAAAATCATTAATATGTTTTGTGCATCCTAAGGGATGGAGGTTAACATTACTAAATATTCTTTTATGACTCACATGGTTGACATGATTATTCTGGACCAGATCTCATCTTTTATTCCCTTCTAGGTCTCAAATATGGTGGAGGGTTTCAATTATTTGGGATACTACTTAAAACCATTTGGTTATAGGATTAATGACTGGTTTTGCTTGGTTGAAAAATTTGAAAAGGGGTTTGGTCATTGGTCATACAGGTTACTATTTATGGGAGGCAGGCTGACTCTCCTTGAAAGAAGTGTTGGTAGGTATCCCATTTTATTTGTTTTCTATGGCTCAGGTTCCTAGGACTATTCTTATAATGATCCGTAGGATAATGTTCAATTTTTTGCGGTCTAAAAATGCAAATGGGGGAAAGTTACACCTTGCTAGTTGGGAAAGGTTGTCCAAGCCAAAATGTTGGGGTGGATGGGATATTAAAATATATAGCGGTTCAGTACTACTTCGAGACCGAAGAGTCTATAGAGAGGGTTATTTGGAAAAGGGCCATGGAGTGAAGCTATCCATGGAAAATACATCGAAGGTAATTTTTTGAAATGGATCATGAATCCAGTTAAAAATACTAGGAATGTATCTAAATTTTGGCCTAGTTTCATTAAATCATTCCCATGGATGGGTAAAATCCTAAGTTGAAATGTGGGTTTAAGATCAACTTTCTAGTCGGGATTGATCCTATAATCGGGTTAGAGGAAAATTATTTGTTGTCTCCATATTTATTGGATTATCTTGGAGAGTAGGGTTTTATCACATCGACACACATTAAGTGACTTACTTGGATAAATTCTTCAGATTCCTACTGGATTTCTGCTTGTGATCTTGGGTTGGGGATTTGTTGGGCTATGGAATGAGATAGATATATCTCTTACCTTAATTATGTAGGCATCAGGTTGAATGCTATTGATGATGTACTCGTTTGGTCCTTTATTATTTCTCAAGGTCATATTTCGGCTAAGGATGCTTACTCTATGATTTCTCAAGATGGCTCTTTCATTGTGCCCAAGTGGTGGTATAATAAATTGTGGAATTTGCACATTCCCTTGAAAATCAATTACTTCATATCGATATCCTTTGAAAATTGCTTGAAGAGTTGGGACAATCTAACTTATAGAGGTTGGATTGGCCCAAATATTTGTGCTTTGTGCAGAGTTGATGATGAATCAGTTAATCACATATTTGTGAAGTGCAACTTTATGATTCTTATTTGGAAGATTGTTTGTAATTCCCTTAACATTTCTCAGACACGAGGGAGCCAATCCTTTGACCAAAACTTTCTTGATTGGTACAATAATTGTTCAGAGCATAGTACATTACTTGCTTTCATTTCCTAGGAAAAATGGAAGGACATAAATTATTCAATATTTGAAGGAAAGAACTTGAACTCTTATGCTTGTTTTTTACATATAGTAGGATTGTATAAGGAATATTTTGCAGCAAAGCTTAAAATTTTCAGAATCATTCAGGTCTTGCAACTTCATATTTCTTAAGAAGCTACTAGCTTCTTTGATGGGGCTGCACAGGGAGGGATATGTCCAGTTAGGGTGGTTCTGAGGATCAACAAGGACAACTTCTCCAAATTCAAAGTGAATTGTGGGTTTGGTTCCAACATGAAGGTTGAGATGATGGCATTGTGGTGTCTTTCTAGTGTGGATTCTACTTTTGGAATTGATTCATTAAAATTTTATGGGGATTTGTAATATCCCAATTTTGACCCCATCGCATTAAAATGTAAATGATGTAAAATTGTTATGAAATTGTGGTGAGGAGCTCAAGGACAAGGCCCCACCATCGGTTTAGCATTAAAATTTATGCATAAGGTTTGTGTGCTATCCAGGCACAATAGAAACCGCAAATATCATGTAAATATGCATTTTAATAAATTACCCACAACTAGCTATGCAATGCAATGCAACACGAGTATGGGGGCATGGTTTTTACAAGGAAATGGGAGGGAAATATTCAAACCCTTGGACCAATAAATCCAAGCCAAGTGTCAATGAGAGAACTCATGAAATTTCAACTACCCATGTTGAATCTTGTACCCAATCATTTTATTTCTCCCAAGAGTTGGTTGAAATAGTTATTATTTGGGGAAATGGAGAGGTATGGATACCCAAATTCGGGTATGGGAAAGCCACCATTTTTGGAAAATGTGTTTGGATACTTGGGAAAGAAAATAGCCATGAAATTTATCCCCAAGCCATTGTTCACCCATCAGTTTTGATGTCCCAAGAGTTCTAGGAAAGTTGGGCGTTTTCCTCCATGAATTTTATGTTTTTTTCCTTCATTCTTAGTTGGGAGACGGGCATTTTTGTGATATAGAATAGTGGGGAAGAAGAGGAATCTATTTTGGTGGTTCGTTTTTTCCATTTTAAATGCCCATATACCTGTGGGAAATTCGAGTTTGATCCCCAAGGGTCGATTTCCCCTCTCAAAGGTCGTTTTTGGGTGTGCCACGAATTGGGAGAGCCAATGGGAACCCTATTTTGCAAATCCCATAGTTAAAAATGTATGTGATAACTATGTGTGGAAGATAATAACCACATATACTATGAAAGAAGAACTTTATACTATGAATGAGAACTCTAGCCATGAAAAATGATGATTTTTGCAAAAAAAAACACCAAAAACACCCCCTAAATAGAAAATTGTTGATACCAGTATACACGTTTTTCTTTTCAGGGTAAAAAATAGAGCCATGGCCTAAACATCCCATACTGTTGTTCACAAAAACTTTAAAATCAACCCGTAAATTGTAATTTTTTCTTTTCTTCAAGAGATAAATTACAACTTTTTTGAAACTTGCATATTAAACCAAAAACAAAAATTCATAGATAATTTCACCACTCTAACCATATAAAAACAAAGAAATTATGATGTTATTCATAATGAAATAATATATTAGACCATACAAGAACAAATGATTCATATAAATATTCAAAAAATCCTTTAGAGTTTCAATTACAAACATCATACTAATAAAAAACATCTAAAATTCTTCATGTGAAATTATTCAAATCCATCCATGGATTATGACGCCCCATCAGATTCTACATTTTTTGCAGATGAAGGACTAGATGAAGATGTAGATGACCCATATTCTTCTCTATTATCAATGGGTGCACCATCTGAGTCTACATCTATGCCCATCATTTCAGATGTCATATTCCTTCAGGATCTACGACTTGGTTTAACATAATCCCATCTTGCAACTTCTTGTTTTGGAAGCAACCTCTTGATAATATCTATAGTCTTGGAGACAAGAGTGCCTTTATTTGTCAACTTGAAATCATAAACAAGTATATCAACTTCCTCTAATTTCAAGATGTCAATGTGGCGATGATTTATTTTTGACCCTTTCTTTTTCTCTTTCTGCAAACATTTTTCTCAACCACCATCTTTTCCTTGTACACACCATCAAATGGGTGTGTATATGTTGCATACCATTGTACTTCTATTGATACTAGTTCTTCATTTTATTTATTGACCTTCATAGCTTTTGAAATCCAGAATGGATAATGACGTGCATCATTTGTAGCCAAAACTATAATCATGCAACCCTCCTCGATATCTTGTACTGATCCCTTATAAAGGTCTTCAATCTCTCGACACTTTGCGGATGATCTTCTAGAGCCAATATACATTTCTTTTTCCTCTACTTGAGAAAACTCAGCACGTCGAGGTTCAAAATTTGTTACCTTCTTTTCATTTGATAAACTTTGTGGCCAAGCAAATGGAGACTTGAAATATATATCTCCATTTGTAGAGTTTGAAATTATGTCACTGTGCTCCATGAAAAAAGACTCCCACCAAATAGAATAAGCAACATCAAAGTACTCATATGTATCTTCAATAGAATTTCTGATTTATTCCAAGGATTGAGAAGAATCAAAATCTCTACTATGTCGCCTTGCATTATGAATCTATGTAGATGATTGTAATAACAATAAATTTGAAGCATACATTTGACGATTGGGATGAATTTCAAAATTCCAAACCTGATGAAGGACCCCATTCTATGCTAGTTGAGTACTTCTTACCCCACAGTGTTTTTCCATCAATATTTTTTATACGAAATTGATGTTGAAAGCCAATGTCATTAATTTTTTCAATGCACCTTTATTCACCATGCAATCCAAACATAAATCTTTGCATGTCAACAGTTTCTTCCAATTTCTGTACAATAGGCTCTCGATGGTATGCTTTTCTTATAATTTCAATCAATGATGGTAGGCTCTCAAATTTCTTCTTGCTCAATGTCCTTGAAAAATGGCTGAACATTTGATCAGTATGATCATGCATATTTCCAACAAGAAGGAAACCAACTTTTACGTTTTTAAAAATTCCCAATTCAACAAGCATGCTTAGATAACCAAACATGACCTAATTTTTGTTTTCTCGGCTTGTGTTGTCCAATTGTAGATATAGAACTTCAAAAAGATCACCAGGCCAATGAGTAAGGACATGGTGAATTATGGTGATGGTCAAATTTGCATCATTGTGAATATTTGAAGCTGTAAAGTAAACCCTTGGAAACATTTCACCATTAAAAACCATACACCCAACCAAGTGAAACTAAATAAAATTTTCCTCCTTTAAATTCTTTGGCACATGGACAAAATGTGGCAAGAGTGTTTTTTTCTGATCCATGCCATCAATTATCAAACCCATATACTTATGTGGAGCATCATAACACTTGTTGCGATGTTTGTACAACTTTTGTTATTCATTTGATTGTTGATTGTGATGTTCTTGCAGTTCATTGATTGTGGAATCCACAAACAACATAACAAAAGAATATTGATAACTAGTTTTAATAATTGACATTTATCTAAAAAAACAATTTTGTAAACATACCTCTTTCTATCCCTTTCGATCTATCCCTTCTTTCTTTAATAGAAGCACATGTACTGCAGATCCTCATCCTTGACCTCTTTGGAATGCAAACGTTGATGAACTTATTTTTCCATACTCTTGTGAAATATGCATATCTAATGAAGTTGCAATTTCCTTGACCACCTTGAACATAATTGTTGTATAAGTTGTAGATTTCCTACCTTGTGAAATTATTTGGAATGTGTATTGTTTCTCTATTTGGAATACTCTCTCCATGCTTGGAAAATAAATAATGCATCCATGATATTGCAATGTGTGTTGATGGCCTAGTGATTCATCCTTGATAACCGTCAGAATGAAATGTAGGATCCTTTTTCATTCTTGTTTGGATTCTTGATAATCGAATATTACCAATTGAGTGAATCTATTTGAATTCCTTTCTACAAAGAAGAACATTTCCAATGCGATAATCATAACTTGTCCTTTTAGAAATCATGCACCCCACTAAATATGAATTTTTCATACTTTTGTTCATTGATAAATACATATTCCTTTTCTCTAAGGCATAATTGCGGCCTATACCTTTCAAACCAATTTTGTGGAAAAACTCACTCGAAATCAAATGAGTAACGGAACTTGGACTTGTGAGAAATTCTTTCCTAGATCTTGTATAACTGGAATGCTTTGGATTGACATAAAAAGGTCTAGTCCTACACTTAATCCTGCTCATTATTGGATTGTGTCGCTGCATTTCCTGGACCATTATGTCTGCAACAACATCCTCATTAATATGTATGTTTTCATTCCTAGGCATATAACCTCCCTCATTGAAAATCTCATCACCAAATCCAGTATGAAAATGATTGTCATGCTCACTAATAAGTTGATTAATTGTTGATAGATCAATGTGACCATCAACACTATTGGTGCCACTAAATTCTTCACTGAAAGGGAACTCTTGAGATTCAACATTGACATCATTGGTGCCTGTAAAACTCTTACTTGGAGGAGAATCATTGTCTTCATCATTGGTTCCTATAAAATCCTTACTTGGATGAGAATCATTGTCTTCATCATTGGTGGCTTCATCGTCAACAAAATGATCATCGATGCCATTGAAATCCTTGCTTGAAGGAAAATTAACATCGGTGCCATTGAAATCTTCACTTGGAGGAAAGTCATCATCAGTTCCATTGAAATCCTCGATTGGAGGAAAGTCATCATCTATTCCATTGAAATCCTCGCTTGGAGGAAAGTCACCATCGGTTCCATTGAAATCCTTGCTTGGAGGAAAATCATCATCGGAGCCATTAAAATCCTTGCTTGGAGGTAACTCATCATCGGTGCCATAGAAATCCTCGCTTGGAGGAAACTCGTCATCAGTGCCATTAACATCCTCTCTTGGAAGAAAATAATCTTCACCATTATTGATGTCTTTGTCCTCACCAAAATCATCATCTGTCCCATTAAAATCCTCACTTGGAGGAAAATCATCATCAGTCCCATAAAGATCCTTGCTGGGAGGAAAATCATCATTTGTCCCATTAAAATCCTTGCAGCTAGGAGGAGAATTATCATTGGTTCCATTAAAATCCTTGCTTGAAGGAAAATAATCATTCGTCCCATTAGAATACTTGCTATGAAGAAAACCAAAAAAAATTATTTGTACATGCATGCTCAACAAAAGCATCATTAGTCCCATCAAAGTCCCCACTTTCAAGAAAGTCATCATTGGTGCATTGAAAATCCTCCTCGCTAGGAGGAAAATTGTCATCATCTTTCTTACTGTATTTAGGATCCCCACTTGGAGGAAGATCTTCATCATCACCATCACATTCTTGCCCTTCATTACTAGTGTCTTCAAATCTTCATAATTAGGAATTTCTTGAAGAACATGCTTGATTACATTGCTTGCACTGCCAATATCTTGGCTAGATGAACAATACAACTCTTCATTGACATTGTAATTTAATTCAGATGAGTCCATGACTTCTCACTAAAAGATAGAATTATAGAAAAATATTAATAGATAAGATAATGAAATTTTACCATAATCCTCACAAAAAAGTAGAATGGTGCAACTGTCAACCATCAATCTTATAGCTATGAGAATGAAATTTTCCCTCCAAAAAATTCCCTCCTAAATTTTCACTCCAAAAATTACCTCCAAAATTTCCCTACAAAAATAAATCGCACATTTCCAGCACATTCATAAAATTAGTAAAAAAAAGAATTTATGATATAAAAAACTTCGAAATAATGTATTAACTAATCACATATTTCTATCCCAAACATATAAGACTAGTAAAGTTTCTTGTAATTTTTTTTATATACAATTTGTAATAAAGTAATGGCTATTTACATTTTTTTTACTACCACATTCATAACATTAGTAATGTTTAATGTAAACCCATCTTATATAAATTTAATAATAATGCATTAACTAATTTCATTTTTTTAATCCCACATTCATAAAACAAGTAATGTTAAACCTAATCTAGGCTATATAAACCATTTAGATTTCCTACTATTCATCATTGAATTTCTAGCAATTTAGTAGCACTTTCAAGGTTAGTGCTTTTTCCATTTTTAATAAATTTGTTAGTTTTATTGTTAATTTGACAATGATTGTTTTATGGTTTTATTGATTTTTTATGGCTTTTTGCTTATCTCACATTCTTAAGAGTATTAGACTTAAACCTAATCTATCTTATTAATACAATATTGTTTATACTTTGGAGCAATTCACGAAGGGATTTCAAGAAGAACGAGAAGGTTGCAGAGAAGAGCTTCTAGCATTTTCGAGAGAGGAGGCTCTACCACTTTCCGGGTTAGTTATATATATATATTTTTTTAAATGTATTTTTTTTTAAATTCGTGTCTTCTTAATTGAAGCAAGGCTTTCCCCCTATCCTGCGAATTTTAGTTTGGATTTAAAAATAAAAATAAATATTTTAAACCTACATTTACAAATAAATAAAACCTACCCCCTAACCCTTCATCCTCCTCCCGCCCCTCCCTTTCCCTTCCTCTCGCTATCCCTCCCTTCACCCTCCTCCCACCACCCCCTTCCCCCTCCTCCCCCTCGTCCTCCTCCCTTATCCATCCTCCCGCCGCCCCATTCCCCCTCGTCCTTGCACCCTCTCCCATCCTCCTCCTCCCGCCGCCCCCTTCCCTATCTTCCTCACACCCCCTCCATTCCCCGTCTTCCCGTTTCCCCCCTTTCCCCTCATACCCCTCTTCCTCCTCCCTTATCCCTCCTCCCGCCGCCCCCTTCCTCCTCCTCCTCGCACCCCCTCCCTTCCCCCTCCTCCTGCCACCCCCCTTCCCCCTCCTACCCCTCCTCGTCCTCCCTTCTCCCTCCTCCTGTCACCCCCTCCCCTCCCACTCCTCCTCCTCCTTGCCACCATCTTTCCCCTCCCCCCCCCCCTCCTCCTCATCCTCCCTTCTCCCTCCGCGTTCCTTTGGTGCCCAAGCGAGCGGAGCGACACTCACATGGGCACACACATGCATTCAGTTTGACACCTTCATTTTTTATATCTCTACATAAACCCCCCCCCTCCTCTCTATAACCCCACCCCCCCTCTCTTCCTATACACCCAATCACCCCCCCTCTCTTCCACTATGCCCAATCCCTCCTTCCTCCCTCACCCCTCTCTTCTCTTCTTAACCACAAGGGTTAGGAGATTTAGTCATCCTTTTCCATGAATAACACCTAAAGCAATGACATAGGATCTCCTAGGGCTAGCCTTGATTCCAAGTATGAATATGGGTGTGGCCATTATAATTTCTTAAATTCTAGGCATGGGTGTTTGGGCCTTATACATGGTTGAGGGATGGAACATTGGATTTAATCCCTCAGATAAGAATGTAATCATCGAAGTTCAAGAACAATGCCTTAGTCCACTACACACGACCTCTCAAGCATATCCTCCATTATGAGTAGCGATACTAATGATCATAAGAATGTAGCCCCTATAAACATTGACATCTAACCCTTATCACCAATATACCCTATAACCCCTAATCATTATAATCCCTATCTAGTAACGCTTATAACCCACAAATCCTATAATATGTATATATTATTACACAAAATCACTAACTCACATTATCCTATTGTACATATAAATATTCATCCTTATAACCATAAATCCATGACCCCTATGTCTCAATCCCCAAACCCTTGACCATGAGTCCCTAGCCATTGCAATCCCTAGTCCCTAGTACAAATAACCATTATAACTATTGTTCCACTATAATCCTAAACTAGTATATCCCCTAAAACTCCTAAATCCTAACACATAATGATATATCCCCCATTCCATAACACCTAAATATCCCTTAACCTCTATAATCCTAACCACATAATCCTAACCTCTAAAGTGTCTATTCAAATAAAAATTAACCCCTAACCCTTATAACGTCTAATTCTCATCAACCCTAAACTCTATCATCAAACAACCAACCCTTAAATCCTATAACCCATCGCAAGTTGAGAGAGAGAGAGAGAGAGAGAGAGAGAGAGAGAGAGAGAGAGAGAAATATTGGATCCTATGGGTTTAGTGAGATAGAGATTGGGGGTCAGGGGCTTAGAGAGAGAGACAAAGAGAGAGGGGCAGATTGGGGGTTAGGGGATTAAAGAAAGAGAGTGAGAGGGAAAGAAATTGGTGGTTATGGGTTTCGGGAGAAAAATTAAGAGATCGGGGGTCAAGTGTTTAGAGAGAAAAAACAAGGGTTAGGCGCTCAGAGAGAGAAAGAGAGAATGGAGATTAGAGGTTGAGAGAGAGAGAGAGAGAGAGAGATAGAATTAGAGCTATTGGGGGTTACAAGTTTTGAGAGAGAGAGAGAATGGAGGTTATGGGTTTAGATAAAAAGAGGGAGAGAAAGGGATAGATTGGTGGTTAGGGGCTTAGAGAGAGAGAGAGAGAGAGAGAGAGAGAGAGATTGGAGTTTTGAGGCTTAGAGGGAGGGAGAGATAAATTGGTGGTTAGGTGTTTAGAGAGTGAGAGAGAGAGAGGGGCAGGGAGAGAGAGATAGAGAGAGAGTAGAGGTCAGGATTTTGGAGAGGGAGAAAGTGAGAGATTGGTGGTTTGAGGTCTAGAGAGAGAGAGAGAGAGATTGGAGGATGGAGATTTAGAGAAAGAGAGAGATTGAAAGTTAGGGGTTTAGAGAGAGAGAGATAGAAAGAGATATATTAGTGGTTGGGGGTTTAGAGAGAGAGAGAGAGAGTAGGTGTTTAGAGAGAGAAAGAGAGATTGGTGGTTAGGGGTTTAAAGAGAGATATATTTGAGCTTAGTGGTTTAGGGAGAGGGAGAGAGTGAGTAAGAGACAAATATTCTAAGTTAGGGGTTTAGAGAGAGAGAGAGAGAGAGATTGGGTGTTAGGGGTATAGAGACATAGATTGTGGGATAATAGTTTAGAGAGAGATAGAATGATGGTCATGGTTTTAGGTAGGAAGAGAGAGATATTGGGGTTAAGGGTTTAGAGAGAGAGAGAGAATAGACGTTAGGGGTTTAGATAAAGATATAGAAAGAGTGAGAATGGGGGATTTGGGTTTAGAGAGAGAGAGAGAGAGAGAGATTAGAGGTTAGGGGTTTAGAGAAAGAGAGAGATTGGTGGTAAGGGGTTTGGAGAGAGAATATGGGTGCTTAATGGTTGAGAGAGAGAGAGACAAAGTGTGAGATTGGTGGTTAGGTGTCTAGGGAGAGACAAACGGATTAGGGTTTCATTTTTTTTAGAGAGAGAGAGAGAGAGAATAGGGGTTAGAGGTAGAGAGAGAGAGAGATTGGAAGCTAGGGGTTAAGGGTTTAGTGAGGGAGAGTGAGAGACAAAGAGAGAGTGGAGGTTAGGGGTTCATAGATCGAGAGAGAGAGAGATTGGATAGATTGGAGGTTAGGATTTTAGAGAGAGAGTGAAAGATTGTTTGTTAGTGGTTTAGAGAGAGAGATGTTGGGGCTTAAGGGTTCAGAGAGAGAGAGGGAGATTGGGGGATAGGGATTTAGAGAGAAAGAGAGAGAGAGATTGGGGGTTAGGGGTTTAGAGAGAGAGAGAGAGATTGGTTTCTAGGGGTACAGAGATAGACAAGGAGATATTGTAACTTAAGGGTTTAGAGAGAGAGAGAGAGATTGGAGTGTATGGGTTTAGAGAGAGAGATTGGTGGTAAGGGTTTTAGAGAGATAGTTAGAGAGCAGAGAGAGGGGGGATTGGAGGTTAGGGGTTGAGAGTGAGAGAGAGGTTGGTGGTTAAGGTTTTTTTTCAGAGAGAGAGATTGGGAGTTATGGTTTTAGAGAGGGAGAGAGAGAGAAATTGGATATTAGGGGTTCATAGAGGGAGATTGAGAGAGAAATATATTGTATCTTAGGGGTTTAGAGAGAGAGAAAGAAAGAGATTGGTGGTTAGTGGTTCAGAGAGAGAGAGAGAGTTTGGGGTTAGGGGTTTAGAGAGAGAGAGAGAGGTAGCGGGAGAGAAATTGATGGTTAGGGGTTTAGGTAGGATGAGAGAGATAGTGAGAGTTAAGGGTTTAAAGAGAGATTGGGAATTAAGGGTTTAGAGAGAGAGAGAGAGAGAGATTGGTAGTTAGGTGTTTCAAGAGAGAGAGGATAGAGCTTAGGTTTTTATAGACACAAAGAGATTGATTGATAGGTGTCTAGAGAGAGAGAAAGTGATAGAGATTGGGGGTTAGGAGTTTATATAGAGAGAGATAGATTAGGGGTTAGGAGCAGAAAGAGAGATATTGGAAGTTAAAGGGATTACAAAGAGATAAAAAGAGAGAGAGAGAGACTTTAGGTTAGGATTTTAGAGAGAGAGAGAGAGAGAGAGAGAGATTGGGTGTTAGGGATCAAAGAGTGAGAGATGGAGATAGATTGGGGGTTAGGGGTTCAGATAGAGAGATTAGAACTTAGGGGTTTAGAGAGAGTGAGATAGAGTGAAATAAATAGACTGATAGCCAGGGGATTAGAGAGAGAAAGATTGGAACTTTGTGGTTGAGAGAGAGAGAGAGAGAGAGAGAGAGAGATTGGTGGTTAGTGGTTGAGAGAGAGAGAGAGAGAGAGAGAGAGAGACTGGAGGTTATGGGTTTATTGAGATAAAGATTTGGGATTAGGGGTTTAGAGAGAGAGAGAGAGAGAATGGGGTTTAGGTGCTTAGAGAGAGAGAGGGAAAGAAATTGATGTTTACGGGTTGAGGGGGAAACATAAAGAGATTGTTGGTTAAGCATATATAGAGAGAAAGTGTGGGTTAGGAATTTCGAGAGAGAGAGAGAGATTGGACGTTAGAGGTTTAGAGAGAGAAAGAGAATTAGAGGAATTTATGGTTATAGATTTATACTGAGAGAGAGAGAGAGAATGGAGGTAGAGGGAGAGAAAGAGAGAGATTGGTGGTCTGGGGTTTAATGATAGAGAGAGAGATATTAAAGCTTAGTTGCTTAGAGAGGGAGATAGAAATTGGTGGCTAGGTATTTAGAGAGAGAGAGAGAGAGAGAGAGAGAGAGAGAGATCAGAGAGAGGTTAGGGTTCTACAGAGAAAGTGAGAGATTGGTGGTTAACAATCTAGAGAGAGAGAGATATTGGGGGTACAGGTTTAGAGAGAGAGATTGGGGGTTAGGTGTATAGAGAGAGAGAGAGAGATATTGGGGTTTAGTTGTATAGAGAGACATAGTGAGTGAGAGAGATTGAAAGTTAGGGGTTTAGAGAGAGAGATCGGTTGTTAGTGGTTTAGAGAGAGAGAGAGAGAGATTGGAGGTTAGGGGATTACGAAGAGAGAGAGAGAGAGAGAGAGAGAGAGAGAGATTGGTGGTTAGGGGTTTAGAGAGAAAATTTATTGGAGATTAGTGGTTCAAATAGAGAGAGAGAGATATTGGGGGCTAGGGAATTAGAAAGAGAGACATACTGGGGTTTAGGGTTTAGAGAGTGTTGCTGCTGCAACCTAATCAGAAAAATTTGCTGAAAGTTGTAGGGCCCCTCCTTTTATTTTTTGGATTTTACTTAGAATCTAGATTCCTAGAGAAGCTCTCCTTTGTCACTTAGAGGATTTTCTGATTTTTGAGTGAAGAAAGCAAGTTTTTTTTAGATAAGTCCAACTCAAGTTTTCCCGTTGAAATGGTTGGAGGAACTTGGTGAGAAGCACTGAATAGGCGGAGAAAAAGTGATTTTTCTTGGATAAAATCCCTGTTTCAGAGCAACTCGGCAAGTTGCACCAAAACGGTCGAATTGTTTTTTAAAAAAGGGTCGCGGAAAAAAAACTTAGTTTTAATTTGAAGTTGCAGTTGGTCGGAGGAACTGAGTGAGTCATGCCGGTCACTACACTGCAACTAAGCGAGTCACACCGATCGCTTCGTTTCAACTGATCCAGTCACGCCGACCGCTTCGCTGCAAATGAGAAAGACACACCGATCGACACAGAATTGGAATTTTAGCATTTCATGATGAACACACAAAGTGTCGCCGACGCCTTTGGCACAAAAAAAAAAGATACACTGAAAAGGAGCTGATCCTCTCTAGCGAGAAGTCTCTAAATGATGCCAACGTCGGTGCAAGATTGAGAAAACCACTGACACATTTCGTTGCGAATGAGCGAGTCACGCCGAAACAGTCGGCGACATTTTTTTTGGCAACAATGGGGGGAAAAGGGAATTTTGCGCCAAACGGGATCCATTCATTAATGTCCCCACCAACCTTTTCCCTCTCGAATTTATTTCTATGTTTTCAACATTATTTATGGGAAAAATCATTTTTTTTATTAACATTTGCAAAACATTTTTTTAAGCGAATTTGTCTCCATAAATCGCTGGACGCCAAGTAACCAACACCGTTGAACTAGGATTCACAACCACTCTGCAACTACTAGGTAGGCTACATTTCCCTTCGTAATTGGTACTATCATTAGGAATTTTTCCCTTGCGTGATTTTATATACCATAGTTGAATCAGATTCAGACATAGAAGTGGTGGTTGACACCCCAATAGAAACCATGTTCGAGGATACCAAGGTGGTGGACGAAATCGCCCCAAAATACAAATGGGGTGAACTGTATGAGCTTATAAGAGATTCAAGTGTACCTTATGCATATATCGAAGAGATGATATTATACCAAAAGATTAAGAAATAAAGACAGCACAAGGAAGCCACACGCCAAGAACTATTCCCTTGCTCAAAAGTAATTAGGTGGATCCTGCCTTCCGTGAATGTTGCCACGAGGATCATTTCAAACACCAAAGGGGAAGGGTTTTCCTCTTTTCAACCAACTCACATCGCGGCAGCTTATAAATTACCCTCACCCAGGGTCATGATGGCCGACGACTGTATCAGGGGTGTAAACATTAACCCCCTTGACTATGCTAAAAGGATGATAAACCCCAGGAAACAACTAAGGATTAAGACGAGTGGGGAATATGATACACAGAACCTTAGAACCCCATTCAGAATAATATAATTTGTGCTACAAAGAATTTTTGGTAGGGAAAATTGGAGTGTTTACAAGCTTAACTAGGTGCCCCTGATCTACTATATATATTTCCATGGCACTATATTTAATTGGGCGGATATAATATCCAAGAGTGTGGCATCGGCAATAGCAGCAACACAAGGAGGATTGACACAAAAAAGGGAAGAAGTCTACATGTCCTCATATCTCATAGACTGCATAATGTTCAGACACCCATTCCCTGCATTAGGATGCTCTGGAACCAAGCTGAGTCTCCCATCTATGCAGCTTATCAAATTACATGGGCCCATAGATACCCGAGCTATTACAAGCTCATCTGTGAGGAAGTGATCATTCCTCTATACTGGTTGATTTTCAACGAGGAGCCAAACTACTTATCAGAAGATGCTATGGCCATCATAAACGAGTATGGGGATTATTATTTTTCATCTAAAGGAACCTATATCAAGATGTATGGAGGTACCAAATCCTTGTCTCTTATGCCAAAATATGTAACAGATTTCATAGTACACAAGGAGGCCGTAAGACAAGACTTTATTAATGGGATTGGAAGTTATATGAATGAGCACTAGAAGGAATCCTACCCACCGCTTCTGTTCACTATTGGGGCCTATACATTTCCCAAGGTCAAGGGTGATAAAGCTTTGATAAAAGATTTGGAAGCCTTCCATTTTGAAAAGAATATTTTTGTAAGAAATGATAGCCAAAATAAGGTCGCTCATCATTGTGCAGCTTGTAAAATTACTTTCGAGTACACAGATCACTTCTTAAAGGAAGAGGAAGTGTATCGAAGGGTGAACAACATGACTTAGTTAAACAAACGCTTTGTTCGCAAGAGCGGAGCTGGTTCTAGTCAGGCTACCAGCACAACAAAGGAGGAAGAGTTACAAAGACAAAGAGAAGTAGCTGAGAAGTTGCAAGAGGCAGAAACAGAATGACTACGAGCACAAGAAACAAAGATACAACAAAAGGAAGAGGCCGAGAGGAAGCAAAGAGAAACAGATGAGCAATGAAGAAAAGAGGAGGAATATAAAAGGGAAGAAGAAAACACTATAAGAGAGATAGAAGAAAGAGAAACTGCTTAAGAACTATGAAGAAAAGAAGAAGAAGATCGATTCAAGGAAGTTGTAGATAAAGAAAGAACCCAAGGAGGAAACACGAGTCAACAACACATGGACATAGACCCACCTAAAGTTTCAGGTGTCGTGCTTACCAGAGGTCACCTCCCATTTGTAGAGCTCAGGCTCACACCTTTCACCTCGTTGAAGCAACACACCGTGGCCAAATTGGACACAATAATCTTTTATTCATGGAGGAATACCATCACAACGAGGATAGAGAAGAGATTGAAAATGGGTGCCCGGCCTGATATTGTCACTGTCCAGGAAAACACGATCATGGAGGGTACTCATAAGGACCCTAAATTCGCAGCCTCTGTAAGTATAGAAGTGGCACAAGTAAGTGCAAATAATGTTGACAAGATCTTGAACGATATCGAGCACAACAAGGAGAAAATGATGAAATTAAAGGATAACTTGGTAAAGGCGCAAGGAGAAGGGATATAACTATAAAGGAAATATGATAGCATGATAGATGAAAATGACAAATTACTGAATGAATATAAGAACCTGGACACAAAGAAGGAGGAATTAACTATATAGTTAGTAATCATGGAAGGTGAAAGAAGTGACTTTGAATCCTGCATCAGTGAATTAGAAACCAGAGAGTAGGTAGCAAATCAGCAGGCTAAAGATTTGAAAGTGCAGATGGAGGAGCTGGTCAAAGAGAAGGGGTCTCTTAGAGAACATGTGGATTTGGAAAACAAGACATGAATCCTTTCTATGAGAAAGCATGCAAAATCCAGGAGAAGATTTGACACTTACAAGAATTGATAACTGAATAAATATACAAAATGAAACAAATAATAGCGAGGCTGAACATTATTGCTGCAGAATCAATGGTGATCAGACAAAGGTTTTTTAACACTATAAATAATATTAAGAGGCATATAACGTGGACGGAAGGGAAGATAGATTTTCTGTCATGTCCCAAATTTGGAATTGGGTCACAATGGCCTAATCACATTAGCCATATTCATTAGAGTTTGTAAAATTGATGTTAAGGGTCAAATAATTGCCAAGGAGGAAAATTACTAATTTCCTAGGTTTGGGGTGGAAGCTTTGGGATTTGGAATAATGGAGATAATAAATGATGTTTGAACATTAGAATGGAATAAATATTTAATAAAGGACCTAAATAAATATATACAAGTGAAAATCAATGTGGCATTTGATCATGAAGACACATGGAGGAAGTGGGACCCACATATGGCTAGATTTCCCCACTACATTTGGCCTCATTCTCTCACCAATTCGAATTCAAGGTGAATGGTAACATACTTGGGGGAGTCCAAAAGGTATTATTCATCGCATGACTCATCCAAGGTCGAAATATAGAGGAAGAGTAACTCCCATGGAAGAGGAAGAGGCAATTTGGAGCTAGTGAGACACTTGGGCTAGATTCTCTAGCTCTATGACAACAATGATGAAGATGCTATGACACATATGACACAAATCAGACATGAAGGCTGACATATGACATATATGACATGTCAGGGATAAAAATAGACTCCAAGAGGGCGCTCAAGGGTGTTAGGGCAGCTAAGATGCTTCCACATGTGATTTGGTGGAAGTGGGAGACTAGGAATTGTTGTACAAGTGGCGTTCTTTGGAATCTCTTCCCAACTTGAGTTGGCATGAGTCTCTTGGAAGGAATTCGACCCATGGAGGCCATTAGAAATTTATAAATGTCAATAAAAAAGAATGAAAGCAGCTTTTGATCATTTGTAGAATTTGCAATTGCATTTGTGAAGAGGGAGAGCTAGTGGATGACTAGTTTCTTGCCTTAGCCAATTTCGAGGGTGAAAGATTCCCATCCAAGTTGGTAATTGGAAAGGCCATTCAGAGCTTTCATTTGGAGCTTTAATGGAGTCTTTATTTGCAGGTGTAAGCTACAGGGAAGCTCATGGTTTCTTCTATTGCAGCTCACTCCTTCAACCATTTCCAGTTTTGATGGCATATTCTTGATCCTTGAGGGAGGGCGTTTTTGGTGAGTTATTGTACTCTTTGGGGAAGCTTTTAATGCCCCATTTATTTTGTAATATGAATTAAATACTCTGTTATTCATCTCCAAAAAGTTTCAGGTCGAAATTCCAAGTAGAAATGTATAAATCTCATTTTTAATGGAAGAACAATGCCATTTCCCCACTACCTTGTTGTGAGCCAATGTATTGATGATGATTTCGAATGAATGAATGATTCTATGATATATTTGTGATCAATATACTGCCATGGATGTATTCTACAAGTTTCATGTACTGTACTTGAGCATTTGAATCATTTTTACTCAGTTTAGTTGTATTGGGAGGTGAAATAGTGCCATTTCCCCAATGGTCGAATTGGAGATTTTTGCAGTTGAATGGGAGAGGGTGAGAACAGTTGTAATAATCCATTAATGGTGCATATGAGACTTTAATAAAATACTTAACACATTACATACCTCTGTTCATAAATTTGAGTGGGTTTGGAGGCATTTGGGAAGCCATTTTCAGTGCTTACCCCAGGGGGATTTGAACCCCAAATTACTAGTAAAATTGCATAATTGGTTCAGAATATTAAGAGAGTTTGCAGAGGTCTTTTGGTGGACATATGTCATCCATAAAAATCATATTCAATTTATAATATCATTCATACACCTTCCTTGAATATTTGAAGGCATTTGGAGTCAATTTGAGACCTAGAGACCAATACTAGTCAAAGGAAAATCACTAGTAAAGTTACCTACATTGATCAGAATTGAAAGAGGATTTGCAGAAGTATTTTGAAGGTCCAAAGGCATCCCTGAAACACATATTTATGTTCTAATACCATTCATATACCTTCTCAGAAGATTTGGGATCATTTGGGGCAAAATTGGGACCTAGAGATCAAAACTAGTCAAAGGTCTAACTAGGAAAAAAAAAGTGAAAAATTGCCATTTTAATAAAATTCCTAACAAGGGACATTACAGTGGTATCAGAGCATGGTCCTTGCACCTGTGGATTAGGAACATACATTCAAGAATAACTGGCAGCCATGTCTTACTATTATGATGAATCCTATGAGTACAATTCTTATGAGGAATATGCAGATGCTTATGAGCAATATGAAACAGAATGTGAATGGTACGAGGAAGAGATGCCATCATGCAATAATTCTTACAATTTCAAGAGAAATGAAGATTATTCTTATGACTTTAAATCTGATGAATATGAGTGTGTCACACCAACCAAAGATAATTCTATGACTGAGTTCCAAAGATGGAGAGCAAAATATAAAACCTTGCCCCAACAATATCAAAAATATCAAGAATATTTGGCTTTTAGCAAAAATACACAAAATGCCATGTCTTTTGAGTACTTTGCTGAACATGTTTTTGAAAATAGGCCTAAACATGAAGATGTGGAGTTAGTAAAGAAAGGTTTATGCCCTTCTTGTAAAGAACCTTGGAGTGAGTATCATACATGTGTGCATGAAATTATGTCCCACTTGAGGAGAGCTTTTGGAAATTTTTCAAAAAAAGATTCCAAAGATATTGATCATAAGGAAAACAAGGGGAAGAATGCATACAAGAAAATGGGATCCAGGAATCCTCTTATCTAATGGTGTAGGTTGGAGAGCACTCTTAATTGTTGGGGTGCAATACAAGCAATGGGACCCTGGAATAATTTTTGTCTCATTGGTTTCATTTTTTTTGGGGAAGCAAGCAGTATGGGAGATGGATTCCCCACTTAATAAAGTGATTTTAATCACAGTAGTGCAGCAGCAAGCATGGTGGTTCCTCTCTAAAATATTCATGGAAACTCAAAGACTCAAGGTTTGGCAATTCAATGGCAACTTCAAAGAATTATACAGAAAGCAGGTTCTTCAACACCCATGTTTGAAATTGCTTGAGGACAAGCAATATTGGGAAGGGAGGATTTGTCATGTCCCAAATTTGGAATTGGGTCACAATGGCCTAATCACATTAGCCATATTCGTTAGAGTTTGTAAAATTGATGTTAAGGGTCAAATAATTGCCAAGGAGGAAAATTACTAGTTTCCTAGGTTTGGGGTGGAAGCTTTGGGATTTGGAATAATGGAGATAATAAATGATGTTTGAACATTAGAATGGAATAAATATTTAATAAAGGACCTAAATAAATATATACAAGTGAAAATCAAAGTGGCATTTGATCATGAAGACACATGGAGGAAGTGGGACCCACATATGGCTAGATTTCCCCACTACATTTGGCCTCATTCTCTCACCAATTCGAATTCAAGGTGAATGGTAACATACTTGGGGGAGTCCAAAAGGTATTATTCATGGCATGACTCATCCAAGGTCGAAATATAGAGGAAGAGTAACTCCCATGGAAGAGGAAGAGGCAATTTGGAGCTAGTGAGACACTTGGGCTAGATTCTCTAGCTCTATGACAACAATGATGAAGATGCTATGACACCTATGACACAAATCAGACCTGAAGGTTGAAATATGACATATATGACATGTCAGGGCTAAAAATAGACTCCAAGAGGGCACTCAAGGGTGTTAGGGCAGCTAAGATGCTTCCACATGTGATTTGGTGGAAGTGGGAGACTAAGAATTGTTGTACAAGTGGCGTTCTTTGGAATCTCTTCCAAACTTGAGTTGGCATGAGTCTCTTGGAAGGAATTCGACCCATGGAGGCAATTAGAAATTTATAAATGTCAATAACAAAGAATGAAAGCAGCTTTTGATCATTTGTATAATTTGCAATTGCATTTGTGAAGAGAGAGAGCTAGTGGATGACTAGTTTCTTGCCTTAGCCAATTTCGAGGGTGAAAGATTCCCATCCAAGTTGGTAATTGGAAAGGCCATTCAGACCTTTCATTTGGAGCTTTAATGGAGTCTTTATTTGCAGGTGTAAGCTACAGAGCAGCTCATGGTTTCTTCTATTGCAGCTCACTCCTTCAACCATTTCCAGTTTTGATGGCATATTCTTGATCCTTGAGGGAGGGCGTTTTTGGTGAGATATTGTACTCTTTGGGGAAGCTTTTAATGCCCCATTTCTTTTGTAATATGAATTAAATACTCTGTTATTCATCTCCAAAAATTTTCAGGTCGAAATTCCAAGTAGAAATGTATAAATCTCATTTTTAATGGAAGAACAATGCCATTTCCCCACTACCTTGTTGTGAGCCAATGTATTGATGATGATTTCGAATGAATGGATGATTATCTCATATATTTGTGATCAATATACTGCCATGGATGTATTCTACAAGTTTCATGTACTGTACTTGAGCATTTGAATCATTTTTACTCAGTTTAGTTGTATTGGGAGGTGAAATAGTGCCATTTCCCCAAGGGTCGAATTGGGGATTTTTGCAGTTGAATGGGAGAGGGTGAGAACAGTTGTAATAATCCATTAATGGTGCATATGAGACTTTAATAAAATACTTAACACATTACATACCTCTGTTCATAAATTTGAGTGGGTTTGGAGGCATTTGGGAAGCCATTTTCAGTGCTTACCCCAGGGGGATTTGAACCCCAAATTACTAGTAAAATTGCATAATTGGTTCAGAATCTTAAGAGAGTTTGCAGAGGTCTTTTGGTGGACATATGTCATCCATAAACATCATATTCAATTTATAATATCATTCATACACTTTACTTGAATATTTGAAGGCATTTGGAGTCAATTTGAGACCTAGAGACCAATACTAGTCAAAGGAAAATCACTAGTAAAGTTACCTACATTGATCAGAATTGAAAGAGGATTTGCAGAAGTATTTTAAAGGTCCAAAGGCATCCCTGAAACACATATTTATGTTCTAATACCATTCATATACCTTCTCAGAAGATTTGGGATCATTTGGGGCAAAATTGGGACCTAGAGATCAAAACTAGTCAAAGGTCTAACTAGGAAAAAAAAAGTGAAAAATTGCCATTTTAATAAAATTCCTAACAAGGGACATTACATTTTCCTTACCACTTGCCCTAGAAGACAATTACTGATCTTAATCTAGACATGTAACTCCTTGAGTTTTGCAGAAGATCCGACAAGAGGATAAATGTTGAAATCCTTAAAACTACTAAGAAATGTTCAGAGTTCTACAAGGAGATTCATCAAGTCCATGAAAAGTGTCATATCGTCATGGTCCTAGATATGAATGAGCTATCCACGAAGGATCAATGGTTAGTGGAGCTGCGGAATGGACTAAAAGAGGATACAAAATATATCAGAAGATTGGACGTGCTTACAGAAGAGGATCTTCATCATTATATTGGACAGGCATCCATAAATGCATATTTCCTTGAGGACAGCTACAAGGCCACATCAGAAGGAGTGGCAAGTGTAAAGAAAGAGTTGTCAACTCCCAAATTATCTTTGAAATTTTTAGAGCTTGTGCAATGTAACGTTATTTTTGAAGAGGTCGACATCTGGAGAAATTACATCACTAGTTTGGGGGGCCCTTTACGGAGTTAATTGTAAATTGTAATTTATTGTAATTTTTATTGTGCAAACACTAAAGGATAAATTTTGGGAGTCCAAGGGTTAGGGTAGGTGAAACAAACAACCATATAGAGACAAAATTTTGTAATATAAATAGAGGGTGAGAATACTTGTAAAATGACTTTTTTTGCAAGTGAATGAGATGCTAGAGGCATTTTGAAAAAGAAATATTTCTTTGCTAATGAGGAAAGACTTATTCACTAGGGAAAAGTCTTGCACTGGTGTTTTCCTGGAATGTACGATTGCTGGAACATAATTATTTCCATTTCTGCTAATGTCCTGCTATGAGATATTTATAATTTTGTCAAACTATTTCAATGATGCTGAATGGTTTCTTTATTTCATGCAAATGTTTATGTGTAAAAGAGTAATAGATTGTGCAAATTTAATATCAGAGCTATCTTTGATAATTTATGCTATAAATGTGAATATTTATCTTAATGGCTATCTGTTAGATTTATCTAAGCATTTCAGCTTATTACTCTTACTTTAAACTTGCTCCCTGCGGGGATAGGTTAGATTAATTTAGAATAGGAATAGATAATTGATAAGGTAGGAGCGGTAAGACGAGAGGTAAGAACCTGGGCATCGCTAGTGTGGTTTCTACCTATTAAATATATGGATTTAGTTAGAGAACACTTGCATCTGCATACCTATAAAACTAAAACTACATAAACGGTGGGTCAGGCCTCAATCGGTAAAAAAAAACCAAAACAAATACATTATAGTAGTAGGACTGTTAATCGGATGGATTCCCCACACCAAACGGTGAATGATATAATTGGGATTATTTACCGAGGATAATTCCTACTGTAGATGGTGATATTTTATGGACATCAAGAGATTTTCCGCTAAAAGGAGGGTCGCCAGTGCATGGCTGGCAGAGGAAACCCGTTCTCAACAGGGAATTTTTTTGTGTCCCTATTAAACAAAACCATATCAGAAGAAGTGATTCCCAAAACTGAACATCAAGAAAAGTTAGATCCTAAAACAGAAAATAAAGAATGTTTATACACTGTCCCATTCGAGGAAATAGACCACTTTTAGAGACATACAAGATCTCATGTGAGAAATATTGGAGGATTGATCATAATTCTTGCCTTACCTAGAAGGCAAGATCCCAAGAAAGAGATCTCACACACTAAATATTATGTCCTTGTAGAAAATTTGGATGAGTTGTTGGAATTATCATTTCAAGAAATCCCAGATCCCCTCAATCAGTTGGGACTTGAATCCCCTCCAGCTCAAGCATTACCTCATACCCTACATCACTCACCACCGCATTCTCCACCATGAATTGTGGCTCACAATATAACCAACCACTTGCGTGGAGAGCCAGAGGGCCACTTAACTTGGATGCACCTTTACATGATTTGCTTAAGCACCTAGAAAGAGTACTACCAATATTCGATCCTGGAAAAGGTATTTCTACTGAAGATCACCTGAAAAGTTTTTATTTGGATATGAATATTTTAAATGTGGAACATGAAGATGTAGTCTATAGACTTTTCCCTTACACTTTTGAACCTAGAGCATCTTCATGGTATTTCAGTTTGCAAGCAAATTCGATAGCAAACTGGGACAGTTTTGAAAATGTTTTTATAAACAAAATTTTCAACCAAAAGACTGTTGCCATGCTTATGAAAGAATTGTTTTCTATGAGGATGGAAAAGAAAGAAAAGGTACAGGAGTTCAACCAGATATTCACTACCTTATTAAACAATTTCAGTGCTTCAAGGAAACTTGCCGAAGAATCCTTGGTATAATATTACACTACAACACTTTATCCACCTATAGCCATGTTTGTTAAGAGGGCAGTTCAGGCCATTTTGATAGAAAACTATGAAGAAAACAAGAAGGCAGAGGCTGAACTAGATAGAACCATGAAACATACATTGGAACTGGAAGTGAAACCAATGACAAGTAATAAGCCTCTTATAATATCTAGACCCAAAGAGGAGCCCTCGAACGAATTATAAAATGTGGTAAAAATGGTACAAAACTTATCTAACAAGATAGTAGATTTGGAAAAGGAAAAAGGAGTTAGTTCATCAAGAAAACCATTCAAACCTTTCTATAAGAAAAGGGAATAAAATGCACAACCCCGACCATTGTTGAACAACTCTATTTTTTTAAATTTGAATGAAGTTGGCATGGATAATTTCTAAACATTCCATCAAGAACATCACTCTGAAAAGAGTTTCCCACAATGGATTAACACAATGACTTTGGTGTTGAACCAATTATTAGATGCACAGTTAATAGACCAGGAAGACCAAGCCCATGAACAAGAAAATCAGAATGAGGAAACCACTATGGTATTATGGGACCGGGCACCTACTTTGGGATTGAATGAAGAAGAAGAGGTGGAGGAAATTCAATTGTCATATGTGAATTATGCTACTAGAAGCAAAGGGCCAGTTGAATACCAAAGCCTAATATATCCTAAAGTAAGGACAACAAACGAGAATATAAAAAAGAGAAATGGCATTGTTAGCACCTGATTTCTACATCATATGTATGGAGGTTAAATAGAAGGGTATCTTAAAAATTTCCCTAAAAAAGGCCTAAATCCCCTTTATTTCCCATAGCTAGGTGCTAAAGGTATAAGAAAAATGGATGTGGGGGTGTTAAATATAAGAAAGGGCAAAGGCAAGGCTAAGACACGACCAAAATGGCCAAAAAGGAGCCAAAGTCTATAGTCTGATGGAAAAAAATTTCAAAGGTTAACCCTCACACAGGTTTCTGCCGTTATATGGGCATGAAAGGGAGATTAACGACCCTCGTTAATCGTCGCATGGCCAAAGAGCACGTTGGACAGGCATAAACAGTGGTTCCGATGGGAAATGCCGTTGGACAGGTGGTGGGCAGAGGTTGCATCGCATGGCGAGGGAGGCGGTAAGCAAAACCATATCAGGAGCATGCGATACCTCCAAGGCAGAAAGGTGAATGGTTGGCCACGTGGATGGCCAAGGCGAGTCAAGGAGGGACACGTGGATAAAAGGTATGGGTCCCACAGTGGTAAGTACAATGTGACAGAATAAATGGTTTAGATTAGCTCGAGAAGATCGATGGTCCTCGTCGATCGTCGCATCGAAGAGATGCACGCCAGATAGACAGGATGGTGGTTGCGATGGGAAAACGCATTTTCTAGGTGTCACCACCAAGGATGGTCACAAGGAATGAAAGTGGTATTGAAAACCACTTTGAATATTTGCGATGCCATTTTTTTAGGCATGTGTTGTCAAAATGAATAGTGGAGATCAAGACATGGGAAATGATCCAACAGCAGGAAAGGGAAAGAGGTCAAATCAATAAAGGGGGATCATATCTAACGGTCCAGATCTTTGCTCAGGAGATCAACAGATGAGAAGGGTTGACAGCTGGCAAAGAAGATTGAGGGATAAAGAAAAAGGGTTATATATATAAAAAACGCACATGAAGGTTGACATTTGTGTTTTGAGACCGGTCAGGGTCGGAACCCTCTCGGCATGTGGAAGATGGGGAAAGAGATAAGAGAATCCATTATCAAGCTTCCCCAGGGATAGGTAGAGCTTCATGGTTGTTGTTTTTTACAAATCTAAACCTATTTATGGCAGGGAATGGATGAAGAACTCGTGTCTGATGGACTTAGGGTTAAAATCGCTTAGCAAGATAGGGTTTGGATGCATTTGATACAGGGTCTTGGCTGTTGATGCCTGGAATTAAGAAGAAATTGGAGGGTTCAGACGTGCATAGAGAAATCCAGCTATTTTCCAAGTAAAGGCCTCGACCGTTGGAAGTTTCCTGGACTTCATGCATCCCAGGTGCCCGAATCCGAGGGTTTGTTTCAGGGAAGTCTATCATCGCTGCTTAGAGGTGGGTTTTCGCCTTGGGAACTGCCTAACCGGTTCAAATGCCTGTTGAACTTGAGACAGAAGGCTAAAGAGGCCGACCGCCAAAATTGGAGGAGGTGATAGAATGGAAAAGATGGGAGCACTACAAGCGCTGGTACGATGCTATCAAGCATGGCAGGTTATAGTTTGGTCGACGCCGGAGATAAAAGGGCTAGAGCAGCAAGTGATAGAGGTGTGGGGCAGAGAATAAATTACTTGTGTAGACTATCGGGTGTCCTGAGATGCTCCAAGGATGATGTGACCCACGTCATTTGATGGACGAAAGGGAAATGAGGTGAAGTTTTATGACGTAGGCGAGGCCCGGTGGATAGGCAGCTTAAAGGAATCTCTACTGCCACCAAAATGATTGTAAATATGGTGGAGGCCATCTCAGTGTTGTCATATGTTCCTCTATCTATCTAGAGATCCTTGCCGAGCATGTTTCGCGTCAGCTTGAGCCTTTGGCATCATTGTTGCTCACCTGGGAGGTTTGATCAAGTTATCATGGTGAATATGGCCACATGTAGCTGTTGTCATCATCATGGCTATTATAAGCATGGTCTTTGCATCCCCTATTTGAAATTAGTGCATGGGAAAAGATTGTGCACCTGGAAGCACAAGAATTTTTCAGTTAGAGTTTGGTTATGGAAAAATATCAGGAATCCGATGTGGGTTTTATGCCAGAGCAGGCATGGTCCGAGGTGGAGGAAGAGCATGCTCCTTTGTCTCCTATGGTATTCAAGCACATAGAATCTAGCTCCGCTAGTGAAGATGAGGAGCCTGAAGGGCGACAAGTGTCCAAAAGAGTCCAACATTGAGGAAAGAAGAGACCTCCTGAAGAGAAGCAAGGAATCCAGCAGGACACCGAGATTCTTATGGATTTCGTGATCTGCACTAAGGAAGCAACAACCCCCCCTCCAATGGATGAGTCGCAGGCTGACAACTCTTTGAAAGTAGAGGAATTGTTTGATTCACAAGGCCAATTGAAGACTCAAGAGTAAGGTGGCGCCTTGCTCATGGTACTTTTGTTTCCCGTCTTAATCAGTCTGTTTTAAACTTGGCACGTATGTAATATTCCCAATTTGGGGCTATTGAGGTGGCAACATAATTTTGTTTGTTTCCTAAGGACCAATTTGAGATTGGGAGCCTATATAAGAATTGTAATAGAAGAACTAAGGGTTGGAAAATCATTCGGCCAAGGCCTGAGGGGCGAGCCTGGTTTTGAGACATTCATATTAATACAATGTGCAGTGCCTATGGTAGACTGTTTTGCATAGATTCTTGTGTTGAACAACATACTCATTAGATTGTCTGTAGATCCGAGGGTGTGTCAATTTATAGATATCATGGTAGTGGACATACCTGAAGCTTATGGTTTCATATTGAGTAGGGACTGTTCTACAAAATTAAACGGTTATTTTGAAATGGATTGGTCCCATTTGTGGCTACCATACCAAAATAGATAGAATCAAATTAAAGTACTAAGAGAGCCTCACATGAAAAAAAATGTAACTCAGTTAGAAGAAAAGAATGAACCGGTAAACTTCTCATCTTCAGTTTTGGGGAATTATTTCTTAGAAATTGAGCCAAGAAACTATCAAGCGGAAGATGTCAGTCATGATTCAGATAGACAGTCTGATCTCCTTCAATTCTTACAGACTGATGATGTTGATTGTAACATAGTAGAATTAGTTACTAACTTAGAATACAGTACTAAATTATTAGGATCAGAAAATAAATTTTGGATTTTATATTTTGATGGTTCCAAAACACAAGAGGGATCAGGAGCCAGTTGTGTTCTTGTTGATCCTGAAGGAAACAAACAATTTCTCTCTTGTAGGCTAGAGTTTGAATGTGCAAAAAACACGGCTGAATATGAAGCTCTAGTCCAAGGTCTAAAAAGAGCCATTGATTTAAATATCAAGAATTTAAAAGTCTTTGGTGACTCAGAAATAGTTTTCAGATAGATAAGAAACATAATTCATTTTATGCTCCCGCACTTAAAAGGATATCAATATGAAGTTTGGAATTTGATTTCACAATTTGATGCTTTTAATAAATGCCATTCCTAGATTAGAGAATGCTGCAGCTGATTTATTAGATACTCCTGCTTCTAGATTAGTATAGGCAAATAATAAATGTTCTATTGAATTAATTTTCAGGCCATCAGTACCTGATAACGTTACAAATATGAGGGTGCTCAACGATGATGAACATATTATTAGTTTTCTGACAAATGAAGATGCCTTCAAAGACTCCATAATTGATAAGGAAGAACACCAGTTGGATTTAAAGAACAAGGATGTTGGTAAAGGAAATTTCATGCCAAAGGCAGTAGGAAATCTTGAAGGATTGTTTGATTTGTAGAATAAATTCAGAAGACCAGCAAATGTCAAGACAAACAGTTCCTAGATGCAGTATGAGTTGGTAAATTTAGGAACATAAGCTAAGCCCAAATATGTTAATCTAGGGAAATGATGTTCACCAGGAGAAAGATGCAAGTTTATCAAACTTTTTCAGCAATACAAATATGTGTTCGCATGGACTTATGAAGATTTGAAGAGGTATTACACACGCATCATACATCATGTGATACCTATTAAGCTAGGTGTAAAGCCATTTCAGCAGCAACTACCGAAGATGCATCCTACACTTGAACCATTAATACAAAAGGAGTTAAAGAAGTTGTTGGATGCTAAGATTATTTTCAAGGTTCAATACTCTAAATGGGTGGTTAACCTAGTCCCCGTAAGGAATAAATTGGGAGAGATATGATTATGTGTCAACTTTCGAAACTTGAATAGAGAATTAGACAAAGACAACTATCCGGTGCCACCAATGGAGAAAATTTTGAAGATGCTATTAGGCTCAGAATTGTTCTCCCTGTTAGATGTATTTTCTAGATACAATCAAGTACTAGTGTCTGAGCAAGATCAACTCAAGACTACATTTCGCACGAAGTGGGGAACATTCACATATAGGAGAATTCCTTTTGTCCTAATGAATGTTGGAGCCACATTCCATAGGGCCATGGATATTGCATTCTGAGGTTTAGTTGGTCACTGTGTTGTCATATATTTAGATGATGTAACAATTTTTTCTAAAAACCGAGAAGACCATGTTTTCCATTTGAAGCATATTTATTACCGTTGCAGAAAGTATGGTATATCTGTAAGTCCAAAGAAGAGTATTTTTTGTTGTACTTGAAGGAAAATTATTAGGACACATCATCTCAAAGAAGGGAATCTCGATAGATCCAGAAAGAGTTCATGCTATAACTCAGATTCCCGTGCCCCATAAAAAAAGACTATGCAATCATTTATGGGCACGATTAATTTTGTTTGAAGGTTTGTACCTGATTTCGCACAAATTGTAAAACTTTTGCAGCAAATGGTGAAGCAAAGTTTGCAATTTAAATGGGATAATGTTGAGAAAGTTGCATTCATGGATATAAATACTGCTATAACTCATGCACCTTCTTTGAGAAGTCCATAATTTGAAGAATATTTTATCATATACAATTTTGTTTCAGACAATTCTCTTGCAGCAGTGCTCACACAGAAAGGAGAACTAGGTGACGAGTATCCAATATCTTTCATGATCACTGGTTTACAAGGAGTTGAATTGAATTACCCAATCGTGGATAAACAAGCATATGATGTTTTTAAGGCGGTAAAGAAGTTCATACCTTATATTTTGAAAAGTAGAACAAAATTCATAATACCTCATCCGGTTGTCAGATCCTTATTTGTGCAGAAGAATTTGGGAGAAAGGAGAGGAAATTGGGTAAATGCACTACAAGAGTATGATCTAGAATTCAAACCAGCCACTATAATTAAAGGTCAAGGGTTGTATAATTTTCTCACTGAAAACCAAATTGAAGAGGATCGTTATTGAGAAAACGAAGCCGAATTGAATTAAACTGAAGTGTGTTCCATTTTTACTACTCCAGAATCCTGGTACATAGATTTGGTGCACTATCTCCAACAAGGATACCCGCAAGAACACTGGAGTTATAAGCAGAGAAGGGCGCTCTGATTTAAATTAGCATCTTACCAAATAATTGATGGAGTCCTCTTTAGAAAAAATTATGATGGAATTTTTTTTGATGCCTTGAGAAAGAAGATGCGGATAACGTGGTCAAAGAGTTACATGATGGCCCTCAGGGGGACATTATGTTGTAGACACCACTGCTCACAAAATACTAAGATTTGGGTACTACTGGCCTACTCTTTTCAAAGACGCTCATTCTTATGCAAGAAAATGTGATGTATGCCAAAGAAGTGCTGGTAGGCTACCGCAAGTAGTAGGACCATTGCAACCAGTTATCATTTCAGAGCCATTTGAGAAATGGGGAATAGATGTTATTGGAGAAATCAATCCAAATTATTCATTGCAACTTCAATATATCCTCACAGCTACTAATTATTTTACATGGTGGGTGGAAGTAATTCCTTTTCATAAATTAAACGAAGATGCAGTCATCTAGTTCATGCTGGAGAACATCATAACCAGGTTTGGGGTTCCAATTTCCTTTTTTTTATAATGCATCTTATTTATCATCTGTCAAATTAACTACATTTTCATTTGAAAAGGGAGTCAAACTGCATTACTTAGGTAATTATTATCCTGGGGGAAATGGATTAGCAGAATCTACAAATAAAATCGCATTCGAATTTGAAAGAAAATTGTTATTGAGAGTCAGATAAATTGGCATGTAGCTCTCCCTAATGCTTCATGGGTTGATAGAGTCACTATGAAACATTCTTTAGGAGTTTCTCCTTATACATTGGTGTATGGGAAAGAAGTTATACTCCCACCAAACATGCTACTCCCATCCCTGCAATTAGCCCAGGCCTCTAGAGAATCCAGTAGTGAAATCTTAGAGTCACGAATCAATACTCTGATGAAGCTCAAAGAATCACAGAAAAAGGCCAAGGATAGATTCAATCATCACTAGGATATTATCAAGATATGGTTTGATAAACAAAATTCAAGTAAGAGAAATTTTGAGGTAGGAGACTTAGTTCTAAAATGGGATCACCCACATGATGAAAAGGGAAAACATACAAAATTTCAACATTTATGGATTGACCCATATCAGATTGTTGAAAAGCTTGGCCCAGCGACATACAAAATCCAAGACTTAAAAGGGGAGGAGGAAAATATCCTTGTCAATGGCCTAGCTCTCAAACAATACTTCACCTAGGTTTAGGAACCCCTGTTGTACATAAATAAACTTTTCCTTTCCTTAGCTTTTTTAGTTTGTTTATTTCCTAAATTGATTAGTTTTAGTTTGTTTTGCTTGGCTTATTGATTGATTTGCTTTTATTTTTGTTTTTGTTTTGGAATAAACCCCAGCTCAATTTTTGACGTGCACAAATATAGGAATCTAAACGATCTCATGATATTTTTTCAATCAATGGATAATCAGATTTTGCTTGAAGAAAAGAAATTCTTTGTATAACATTGGAATTTGGGATTTTTAATTACTACTCAGTTTTAGAAAGGGAAACCCACTTCATCTTTATGTTGAGTCATTGTAATCGCTGTAAAATAACTAAGACTCATGAGTTCCGAATTACTATCTTGGGGCTCTGTCCACTCTCACATCAATAACCATCCTAGGTCACCTACTACAATGGACCCATGAAAATGAAGTAGGTCTTATAGATGTATGGCATTTAAAATGATCCCATACTACAAATTTAAAATCCAAAAGGCTTATATCAAAGAGTCAAATTTCTGAAAATTTTCATCTCCATCAGAGAAATGGTGTTGAAAACAAAGATGTCCAATCAAGAAGGTTTCCCATATTGCATGCCCATAAAGGTTCTTCTTCGTCCGTGAGCATAACAAACAAATAAATTTCTCACTCACACAAAAGGACATTATGGATGGAAGAACCTACATCAAGTTTTGAAGATTGAATAAATCTATCAAAGAATACTCAGATGAAGAAACTTGTCAAGAAATAAAGCATCTAAAGAAATGCTTACAACATGGGGATAAGGAACAAATGAATACATCTGTTTTATTTTGTTACAATCCTGTGGAGTGATATGTAACGAAAACCGAAATATGGAACTCAAATGAAATCCATATTTTGGCCTGGTAGATTGGTCAAGAAATCTAGTCCAAGTTACTCTATTCCCTGAAATTTATGACCAATATTATACAAGAAAGACTATCTCTCTGTATAAAATATGGCCTTTTAAAACCTTGAAAATTTGATAGAGACATCGTTTTACATTTAGGATCAATAATATGTAAGCACTTCTGATTTTCAAAAGGAATTGTTCAGAGATCTGTATTTAGAAGCCAGTCACTAATTGTTACTGCTACAAAATAATCCCCAAAATTTTGTGAAAATTGTAGGGCCCCTCCTATTTTTTTGGATTTTACTTAGAATCTAACTTCCTAGAGAAGCTCTCCTTTGTCACTTAGAAGTTTTCCTGATTATTGAGTGAAGAAAGATTTTTTTTTTTGGATAAGTCTAACTCAAGTTTTCTTGCCGAAATGGTCGGAGTGCTTTTTAAAAAATGGTCGCAACAAAACACTTAGTGTTTCTTTGAAGTTGCGGTTGGTCGGAGGAAATGAGCGAGTCATGCAGACCGCTTTGTTGCAACTGAGTGAGTCATGCCGACCGCTTTGCTGCAAATGAGCAAGTCACGTCGATCGACGAAGAATTGGAATTTTAGCGTTTCAAGGTGAATTCACGAAGTGTCACCGATGCCTTTGGTGCAAAACAAAAAGATACACCGAAAATGCACCGATCCTCTCCAGAGAGAAGTATCCCAATTATGTCGACGTCGATGAAAGATTGAGAATGCCGCCGATGCATTTCGCTGCGAATGAGTGAGTCACGCCGAAACGGTTGGCATCATTTTTTTTTGCTAGTGACGTTAAGGAAAGGGAATTTCGCGCCAAACGTACTCCGTTCATTAATGTCACCACCAACATTTTCCCTCACGCATTTATTGCTAGATTTTCAACATTATATATAGGGAAAATCATTTTTTTTAATAATAGTTGTGAAATGTCGTTTTAAGCAAATTTGTCTCCATCAATCACTGGATGCCAATTACCCAACACCGTTGAACTGGGATTCACAACCACTCTGCAACTGCTAGGTAGGCCATGTTTTCCTTTGTAAGTGTTAATATCATTTGGAATTTTGTCCTTGCATGATTTTATATACCATTGGGTTGTATGGTTTTCTTTGTTTTTGATCAATTTGTAGACAAACCCTTTTTTTCGGTTAGACATTGTTGGGTTGTCGCACCCCGTTTCTAGTGGTCTCAACCTCATGCTATTAGGGCCACCCTGTGCAATTTTTTTTATACCCCGGCCCATATATATATACCATTCAACGACACCCTCCCAGAAGCCCTCTCAGTGTCTCCAATTGGGATAACCGCATAGGGTTTTACCGCACAAGGCCCAGTGTTTTTCTAGTTAGGGAGAATGGGCCGACTGTGTGATTTTCTATTTTCCAACCTAACACAATTCCTCCCATGGAGACACTTCTCAAATGAAAAATTTTGTTCCCATGGTGGTTTGTTTTTCAATTTTGGAACCCCGCAGGCTTCGGCCAATTTTGTGTTGATTTTATGCGTGCACTTTCCCAATGATAGAAAACGTAATCTAGTTTTGGGTTTGTTGCAAAATACGATACGATAGAGTCTTTTCATATTGATGAAATAAAATGAATGGATTGGTTCAGAACCCTGTGCATCCCGTAGGGTAGTCGGGATACTAGACTCGAGGTCAACAAGGAAATCGTCAACAAGAGATAGCTAGGGCTAATGGTTTCAAGGAGAAAACCCAAGAGGACTTGTTAAATTTGGTGTTGGAGCTTCCACTAACAACGAACCCTTTTTCATAGATAAATTCCATGTACTACCATCTTTTGTTCGACTTGAATCTAATAAACTAGCCATATCTCATTTGGGGACCATCTTAATATCAAGAATTCATTGGCTTCATCATGGACGTATCGCCAGTATGGGATAGGATCGAGTACCTCCCCTAGTCCATGAGATAGATATGGAACCTATCCTTTGAACCATTTCATGCCTCTCTTTTTTTATTTCTTCCCGAAGTACTTCGAATAGGGGGGAAAGATTTGTTTTAGTAACCCTGAAGGATTTCATACCTAGTGAATGGCTCTTCACCTTTTATATAAGGAACATAAATTCCTGTAGTTTACCAAATTTGATGAACATCTTTAAAATAAACCACCATCAGTCATATGAGAAATAGGGATACTTTGGTTGGAGAACATCTCTTGAAGTGTTTTATATAAACTGTCAGTGCATATTGTGTTGATGTATATGTAACTTCGGAATGTATTTCACATATATGTATATTGTATTCCTATAGAGATGGTATTATTCGTCTATAAGGAAGTGTCGTCATTTATATTGTAAATGTCGTAACTTATTCTTGATGGGTTATTAGACCACCTTGTTGGGGTCGGCCCTGTATAAGTCATGTGGTTCAAAGGGTTATTAGACCACCCTATTGGGGGTCGGCCCAGTCAGCATTATGTTATGTGGTTAAGTTCGAGCCTACATGAGTTAGGTAAAAAGGCAAGTCAAGTCAAGTATAAATAGAGTGCGGGAGGCACTCTATTTACTCACTCACTTCTCACTCATGCACTGAAGGAGGAGTGGCGCACTTATGGAGGAGGAGGATCTACTGCTAGGTTATGTCTATCTCTTGTGGTTGGGTTGTATCATTGCTCTATCTATCTCTGAGGAAGTTATTGGGGTTTTTCACCTTTATGGTTTTCCCCAAGTAAATCTTTGTGTCTCTTGTGTGCTTGCATTATTGTCTCCATGATTGATATGCTGTAGATATGTTGTACATGTTATTCTCTTAGCTAAGATCCTAGATCAGATTGAAGTAAATTTAGAAAATTTAACATGGTATCAGAGCTAGCCTGAAAGAAGGCATGATATGGCATGTATGACACTTGTTGCACTTACGATGTTAGGGCTTGATATAGCAAAAACCAGTCGTCGTAGAACTTTCGCTATAAATCTGTTTTGAAAAAGTTTTGGGATCTGAAATCTTTACAAGTCGAATATTAAATCTCCAGGTACCTTGTATCCAAAGGACAACCTCTAATTCATTGTACTTTGTGATTTATGATCTGTACAATATATGGTTTCTACCTCTTCCAGATCTGAGTCAAAATCAGGTGACCTTGGGAAAAAGGTCATAACTTGGGATAGGAAGCTCCAAATGAAATTTAGTAAAAAGTGACAGGTAGTACACATACTGTAATATCTCATAAAAATTTTGCAGAGGCTAAAGATGAACCAGTGAGACGTGGCATGCCGTACAAGTGTGCTCTCCTGTATTATCTCATAAATAGGTCACGTTACGACACTTGGCATAACTCTCTCTCAGAGATTCCAATTGAGGTCAGACTTGTTAGGATAGAAGGATAACAGGGAGATCTATCTCAGGAAAGTTTTTTAGAGGCCGAAGTTTAAACAGTGACATGTGGCACGCTGTACAAGTTCACTCTCCTGTATTATCCCAAAACAGGTCACGTTGCGACATTTGGCATAACTCTCTCTCAGAGAATCCAATTGAGGTAAGACCTATCAGGATGGAAATATAACAGGTCAGGCTATCTCAGGAAACTTTTTCAGACCCTGTGGATTGAAAAGTTCAGAGTTACACCAGAAACAATCAGGTACATATTTATGTCAAAACAGAATTATTTTTGAGTACCTTCATTCATGGCTTCTGGAATTTAGGGCTTTGGAGAAAGTTGGAATTTTTGTAATCGGAGACCACGGCTGAATGCTACTCATCAAAATAAAAATTTAGAGACCAACATCAGAATTTTTGGTTGGGAAAAAGGCCGAGCTTGATCTGACCCTAGTCCGGGACTTTGATCAAAAAATTGGAAAATTAGGGCTTCTGTAAAAATGGAAATTTTTGAAATCTATGACCACGGCTGGAAGCTCCTCAGAAAAATAGAAGCTTAGAGATTTGGATCAAACCTTTTTATTGGGTAGAAGAGTGGGCTTCATCAAACCCCAGTTCAGGGTCACGTGCAGTGAATCTAGAAGTTTCAAAGGCAAAATTGAGGAGTGAAACTTTGCAGTTTTCAAATTCTGAATATACCAGTTTGATCAGCTCATCAAGGCACATATTTCTATCCTTTCGAAAGTTTGAAATTCAAAGTTTGAATTTTTGGGGTTTCTCTGACAAACCCATATCCAGCTCCAGGTCCAGTTCTTGCAAGTCAAGTGGATTGGGTTAATCCTAGAAGAAGATGGATTGGTCACCTGCATAAATGAAGAAGTTCTTATTTCAGAGGGAGATGAGGCGAAGGACTTACATAAAAATACTACAAGCGATCTCGACAGGTATGACTCATCGAGGTATGTTTCGATATTTGTTCATGATTAAGTTTATGGCATGTTTGTCTTCATGTTATTACGGTTAGTACAATCTTGATTTTAGATTTGTCGTATCACCTTAACAAAATTATGAATGCATGAGAGAAGATATTCATTGGTTAGGGTGTTGACACTTATGATTGTACTAATGCATTATGGTGTTGTATGAGGTTTATGTTGTCTACTAACATGAAAGGTACACCAAGAAAGAAAAATCATGTTCTGGTTCAAGAACATATGATCATGATGACATGAGGACAAAGATTCATCCATTGTCATGGATCTCATAGAACATCCATTTACAACGTATGTATAACTTGGTTTTATAATGGTTAACCTATGAGATATACAAGTTACTAGCACAAGTCATTGAAGAAGAACAAGAAGACATCATGTGAGTATGTTAGACATAACTAGCTAGCATGCTAATCCAAGTATGTTTTTCCTATATCAAGATAGAATCCTACCTTGTGTTAGGATCTTATACTGTTGTGTTGTTGATAATGATTATTCATGAAGTCATAAGTTTGAATAATCATGTGTATATGCATATTATGTGTCTTACCTTAACTAATGATATGACTAACCCGAAGAGTCATAGGTTGAGTAATTATAAGTTTAGACATGTTATGCTTCTTATGATTTGACTAACCATAAGAATCCTACATAAACCTTGAATGCTAATGCTTATTATTTCTGTTTGAAATGATCATGACTATACATGCTTGAGATTATTGTGGTTTAATAGTATACTAATGAATGTATGATTTTATATGAGATTACAAGGATAACTCAATCATGATACTAATAAGCATGCATAGGGACCAAGGATGAATATGAGTTCAAGAACAGGTAATCCATGAATCAAAGATCAAGAGGGAGTACACTCCAGTGGTTTATGCAAGGATGCAGATATTCAGAGGGAGTTGACCATCTCTCTTCATTCCACAACAGAAAGGTGTAGAAGAAGCTACTTCAGATTAGGACTCCAGCAGCGCCTACAAGGAAGCAAAGACTCAGAGGGATTCCACCCAACGAACAAACAAAGATAAGTATTTTAATTATCATTTCTTGCATATTTGTTTGTTTAAATAAAATTGTTCAATGATGTATATGCTCATGTTCCTAGACTTAGGATATGTATTGTGCATATTAGAATAGCTGCATTGATGAACAATATACTACTAATATACATGGGTATGTGGCCTATGGCACTGTACAACATTCCATTGCTAATTATCTAGAATGAAACCTCTTTGCTGACATGTTGGGAGTTGTGCACACTCTTAACAATGTTCTGGTAGAGATTGGAAGGCATCTAGAAAGTTATGGGATATGGATAAATGTTGTATTGAAGCATTGGCTAAGATAATTGCATGATTGTATGACATATTTATTTATGTGTAAGAATTTGTTCTGAAAATTATGAGATGTTTCTAATCATGCAATTTAACTTGTTTTGTAGGAAAGACTGTATATGTTCACCTACAAAAGGACTACAACATTTGTTCCAACAACAAAGATATCTATTGAAGATATTGAAGTTCCCAGGATCTGGGATGAAGAAATGGAATGCCATGATCCGTCGATCATGAAGAATGATTTTTGGGATGCGTTCCCAAGAGCTGAAGGGAAGTCTGTTGTGACTTCCAAATGGAACTATCAGATCAAGCATGCTGCAGATGGCAGCATTGAGAAATACAAAAGTGATGAAATAGAAGATGCACCAGATGGATTTCAAAACAGCATGGTGTAGTCATATATGTGTGCAAAACTTGGTATGGTAGGATAGACAGGTTTCTATCCAGTTTGGGATTTACCAAGAATAAAGCGGATTCCAACCTTTTCTACAAGGTTGAGGAAGGCAATCCAGCGATACTACTATGTGGATGACCTGTTTGTATCAGGTGAGGATAGATTGATTGCCGACACGCAGCGGAAGCTTGCTGCCGAGTTCGAGTTGAGGAACTTGGGGATGATGCGCTATTTGTTTTTGGCATGGAGGTGTGGTAGAGTGATGGAATATTCCTTGGACAAGGGAAGTATGCAGTAGAGATCCTGAAGAGGTTCGAGATGATGGATTGCAAGGCCATGGCCACACCTATGGCATCGAATCTGAAGCTTCTTTGTGATGCTTCATCTGAGTTGGTTGATGTCTCTTCAGATGATTGGGTCCTTGATGTACCTGACGAACACGAGACCAGATATTTTCTTTGCGGTGAACACATTGAGCCAGTTCCTGACGGATCCGAGGAGTGTTCACTTGGTTGTTGTAAAGCATGTTCTGAGGCACCTGAAGGGTACAGTGAATTATGGGCTCAAGTATGAGGTGAATCAAAAGCTTAACCTGCAGGGTTATGTTGATTCAGATTGGGCTGGCAGTGCTACAGATAGGAAGAGCACATCTGGGTGCTGCTTCAGTATGGGATCAGGTGTGATCTCTTGGTTTAGCAGGAAGTAGTCCTGCGTAGCACTGAGTACAGCTAAGGCAGAGTATGTTGCAGCCTGTTCAGCTAGTTGTGAGGCAGTATGGCTACGGAAGCTACTGTCTGAGTTATTTGATCTCCTGTTGGATGCTACTGGTATCTTCTGTGATAACCAGAGTTGTGTGAAGCTGTCTGAGAATCCATTGTTTCATGACAGGTCGAAACACATAGAGATCAAATATCACTATATCAGGGATATGGTGCAGAGAGGAGCTGTGAAGCTCCTATATGTTGCGACGGACGAGCAGATTGCAGATGTGCTGACGAAGCCACTAGCCAGGGTGAAGTTCGAGTACTTCAGAGAGAGGCTTGGCATTCTTCAGATCGAGGACACTTTGAGGAAGAAGTGATGGACACATTTGCTGAAGCCATTCCAAGCATGTTGGAAGGAGGATCCTTCACATGGCTGTGGATGTAAGCGCTGGATGACGAGCATCAGGATGATGTTCTTGTTTCTACTTGGACATGATCAGTTGGATCATTTGTATATGTATGTATGCATCATGTTGGATGCTGGATATGATCAGTTGGATCATTTGTATATGTTGGATGCTGGATATGATTAGTTGGATCATTTTTGTATATGTATGTATGCATCATGTTGGATGCTGGATATGATCAGTTGGATCATTTGTATGTATGTACGCATCATCTTGGATGCTGGATATGATCAGGTAGATCATGTATGTTGATGGATACATTGTGTGGATCATGTATCTATGTATCAGGTGGATAGATTGTATGATCAGGTAGATCATGTATATTGATATGTATCAGGTATGATTAGGTAGATCATGTATGTTGATGGATACATTGTGTGGATCATGTATCTATGTATCAGGTGGATACACTATGTGTGATGATATCTATCAGGTAGATACTTGGTGTGCATTAGATGGATGCATTGTATGATCAGGATGATCGTGGATGACGAGCTTCTCTAGATGACATGCAGCAGGATGTTGCAGTGATGATGATCAGGATGATCATGTGTACATCAGGATGATGTATGGTGAGTATCAGATGATACTTTGTGGCTGTGGATCAGGTTGTGCAGATAAGCATGTAATTTGTGCCCTAGGAGATTTGCAGATTGTCTTTCGAGGTTTTGCCTATGGCATGTAATTCGGTGCCCTGGGACATCTGGCAAATGCTCTTTCGAGGTTTTGCTTTGGGAGGACATATAATTTGTGCCATGGGAGATCTGTAGTTAGTCTTTCGAGGTTTTGCCTATGGCATGTAATTCGGTGCCCTGGGATATCTGGCAGATGCTCTTTTGAGGTTTTGTCCTATGGCATGTAATTTTCTCCTGGGAGATCTGGACAGGATGAAAAAAGGCCTCATATGCTTCAGCCAGGTTTTTCCATGACCACATGTAATTTGCTCCTGGGAGATCTGGACAGGATGAAAAAGGCCTCAGATGCTTCAACCAGGTTTTTTGGTGAGATCACATGTAATGTGCTCCTGGGAGATCCAACAAGTAGAGCTGTGTGCTCGTAACAGCCTGGGATGCTTCAGCTAGGTTTTGTGATGGGTCACATGTAATGTGCTCCTGGGAGATCCTACAGGTAGAGCTGTGGCCTCGTAATAGGCTGGGATGCTGTAGCCAGGTTTTGTGACGCACGTAATAAGTCCTGAGGATTCCACAGTATGGCCAGTGATGATGAAGACCTGTAGGTGGTGGGCCTACATCCAGTATGAAAAAGGACTGGCTCTGTAGAACTTCCTATGACGAGTAGATTCAGAGATTGATTGAGATAGCAGCAGCAGTGATTATGATGATGACTCGATGACGATTATCCAGTGACGATGATATAGAGAAGATGACTTTTGCTAGAAGAACCGTGCTGAGAAATACCTTCCTAGTTAAGAGGGAGTGTTGATGTATATGTAACTTCGGAATGTATTTCACATATATGTATATTGTATTCCTATAGAGATGGTAGTATTCCTCTATAAGGAAGTGTTGTCATTTATATTGTAAATGTCATAACTTATTCTTGATGGGTTATTATACCACCTTGTTGGGGTCAGCCCTGTATAAGTCATGTGGTTCAAAGGGTTATTAGACCACCCTATTGGGGGTCGGCCCAGTCAGCATTATGTTATGTGGTTAAGTTCCAGCCTACATGAGTTAGGTAAAAAGGCAAGTCAAGTCAAGTATAAATAGAGTGTGGGAGGCACTCTATTTGTTCACTCACTTCTCACTCATGCACTGAAGGAGGAGTGGCGCACTTATGGAGGAGGAGGATCTGCTGCTAGGTTATGTCTATCTCTTGTGGTTGGGTTGTATCATTGCTCTATCTATCTCTGAGGAAGTTATTGGGGTTTTTCACCTTTATGGTTTTCCCCAAGTAAATCTTTGTGTCTCTTGTGTGCTTGCATTATTGTCTCCATGATTGATATGCTGTACATGTTATTCTCTTAGTTAAGATCCTAGATCAGATTGAAGTAAATTCAGAAAATTTAACATATTGATTTCCACACACCTGCATGCTGTTGAAGCAAAGAAAACCTTAGCAACATATGCCTGGCAGCATGGAAGTAATGAATTGCTTAACTCTGTTTGTTCTCTATAGTGTAAACGTTTTAGAAATTGTTCTTTTTGGGAAAAATTTGCTTATACAGTGATCCCAATGTCTCACATTATTAAAAAATGCAAAAAAGAGTTGGTAAGCGAAAGTCTAGGACAATTGAATCAGATTCAGACATAGAAGTGGTGGTTAACACCCCAATAGAAACCATGTTCGAGGATACCAAGGTGGTGACTAGAATCGCCCCAAAATACAAATGGGGTGAACTATATCAGATTATAAGAGATTCAAGTGTACCTGATGCATCTCTAAAAGAGATGATATTATACCAAAACATTAAGAAATCGGGACTGCACAAGGAAACCACATGCCCAGAACTATTCCCTTGCTCAAAAGTAATCGGGTGGATCTTGCCTTGCATGAATGTTTCCATGAGGATCATTTGAAACACCAAAGGGGAAGGGTTTTCCTCTTTCCAATCAGCTCACATCGTGACAACTTATAAAATACCATCATCCATGGTCATGATGACTGAATACTTGATCGGGGGTGTAAACATTGACCCCCTTGACTGTGCTAAAAGGATGATAACCCCGGGGAAACAACTAAGGATGAAGATGAGTGGGGAATATGATACACGAAGCTTAAGAACCCCATTCAAAATAACAGCATTAATGCTAAGCAGAATTTGGGAAAATGGGAACATTTACAAGATTAACTGGGTGCCCCTGATCTACTATATAGCTTTCCATCGCACTGTATTTAATTGGGTGGATATAATATCCGAGATTCTAGCATCGACAATAGCAACAACACAAGGAGTATTGACACAAAAAAGGGAAGAATTCTAGATGTCCTTGTATCTCATTGACTGCATAATGGTTAGATACCCATTCCCTACATTGGGATGCATCTGGAACCAAACTGAGTCTCCCATCTATGTAGCTTATCGGATTACATGGGCCCATAGGTACGCGAGCTATTACAAGCCCATCTGTGAGGAATTTATCATTCCTCTATACTGGTTGATTTTCAATGAGGAGCCAAATTGCTTATCCAAGAATTCTATGACTGTCATAAACGAGTATGGGGATTATTATTTTTCATATGAAGGCACCTATATCAGGATGTATGGAGGTACCAAAGCCCCATCTCTTATGCTGAAATATGTAACAGATTTCGTGGTACACTAGGAGGTCATTAGACAGGTCTTTATTAATGAGATTGGAAGTTATATGCATGAGCACAAGAAGGAATCCTACCCACCACTTCCGTTCACTATTGAGGCCTATAAATTTCCCAAGGTCAAGGGAACTGAAGCTTTCATAAAATTATTTGGAAGCCTTCCATTTTGGAGAGAATATTTTTGTATGGAATGATAGCCAAAATAAGGTCGCTCAGCATTGTTTGGCTTATAAAATTACTTTTGAGTACACAGATCACTTCTTAAAGGACAAGGACATGTATCGAAGGGTGAACAACATGACTGAGTTAAACAAATGCTTTGTTCACAAGAGTGGAGCTGGTTCTAGTTAGGCTGCTAGCACAACAAAGGAGGCAGAGTTTCACAGACAAAGAGAAGAAGCTAAGAAGTTGCAAGCGACAGAAGTAGAACGGCTACGAGCGGAAGAAACAGAGAGACAACAAAAGAAAGAGGCCGAGATGTAGCAAAGAGAAGCAGCTGAGCAATGAATAAAAGAGGAGGAAGATAAAAGGGAAGAAGAAAATGCTAGAAGAGAGATAGAATAAAGACAAGCTGCTGAAGAACTACGAAGAAAAGAAGAAGAAGATCAATTCAAGGAAGTCATGGATAAAGAAAGAAACCAAGGCAAAAACATGATTCCACAACATATGGACATAAGCCCACTTGAAGTGTCAAGTGTCACACTTACTGGAGGTAACCTCCCATTTGTAGAGCTCAGGCTCACACCTTTCACCCCGTCGAAGCAACATACCGTGGCCAAATTGGACACGATAATTTTTTATTCAGGGAGGAAGACCATCACAAGGAGGACAAAGAAGAGCATTAGAGAAATTTTGAGGTCTAAAATGGGCCTCCTCAGGAAAATTATAAAATAATAGTGGAAATAATAAAATAATATTAGCATACCCCATCAAATTTTGGAGGAAAAAAGAAAAACTATTTCTTCAATTAGTATTTTCAACTTATCTCCCTCTATATATTCACTCAAATTTCAATCATGAGCAGTCGTTGGATGGGGAATTTAATTCTGCATCCAATGAGTACCCACTCGACATACTTTTGATGGACCCCGCTGCCCGAAAAAGAAGATATACATGAAAAAACATGATGTTGACATCACCATCACGTTTTTTCATGTATTTCTTCTTTTTGGGGAACCGGGGTCCTTCAAAAGTATTCAGAGTGGGTACTCGTTGGATGTGGAATTGATTTCCCCATCGAACGACTGCTCGTGATTGAAATTTGAGTGAATATACAGGGAGATAAGTTGAAAATACGAATTGAAGTAGTTTTTTCACTTTGACCTTTTTACTTTTTTACCCAAACATGGTGATTCATCCCCCATGGTTGACATCATCACCTTGAATCCTATTGGTTGATTTTTACAGTAAATTTCTTTTGTTTTGAGGCCCATTTTTTACCTCACAATTTCTCTAATGGATTGAAAATGGGCGCCCGTCCTGATACTGTCACTGTCCAGAAAAACATGATCATGGAGAGTACTCATAAGGACCCTTAATTTACAGCCTCTATAATTATAGCAGGAGCATAAGCAAGTGCAGATAACATTGACAAGTTGTTGAACGATATCGAGCACAACAAGGAGAAAATGTTGAAATTAAAGGATAACTTTGTAAAGGCGCAAGGAGAAGGGATAAAACTAGAAAAGAAACATGGTTCCATGATTGCCAAAAAGGACAAATTATTGAATGACTATCAGAATCGAGAAATAGAGAAGGTGGCATTTACTATACAGTTAGTAATCATGGAAGATAAAAGAAGCGACTTTGAAGCCCGCATCAGTGAATTAGAAACCAGATAGTCAGTGGCAAATCAGTAGGCTGAATATTTGAAAGTGCAGATGGAGGAGCTGGTCAAAGAGAAGGAGTCTCTTATAGAATAGGTGGAGCTGGAAAATAATAAAAAACAAGACATGAATCCTTTCTATGAGCAAGCGTGCAAAATCCAAGATAAGATCTATCACTTACAAGAATTGATAACTGAAGAAATCTACAAAATGAAACAAATAATAGCGAGGATGAACGTGATTGCTACAGAATCAATGGTGATCAGAAAAAGGTTGTTTAACACTATAAATAATATTAAGAGGAAGATAATGTGGAGGGAAGGGAAGACAGAATTTCCTGACCACTTTCCTAGAAGGAAATTGCTTATCTTAATCTAGACATGCAACTCCTTGAGTTTTGCAAAAGAGCTAGAAGGAGGATAAATGTTGAAATCCATAAAACTACTGAGAAATGTACAAAGTTCTATAAGAGGATTCATTAGGTCTGAAAGTGTCATCTCGTCATTGTTGTTGGGCTTCAATCTACTAATGCATATCAAACCTTAAGTTTATGTCAACCTGGGTTGGTAGACTTAGAGGCATATCCAAGTATAAGGACTCAAAGCTAGACTTGTCTTGGAAATCTAATTTATCTATGAAATAAACCTATTAACAAACTAAGTTACTATGATTTGAAAACACAAAAATTCCCTTACAAGAACAACTTCATTTGATATTTCATTTACGCAGCAATTTATATGTGAAAGCAATTTGAGATAATAAAACAATTACAAAGTAATCCTAACCCTAAAATATGAACTATAAAACTCTGCCTATTATCCCAGCATTGAACAAGCAATCAAACATTAATTCCCTTTACAGGAAAGCATTCGTAATGTGTAATTGTTCTTAATACTCCATCATTGAATAGTCAAGCAATGCACAGTAAGGTGAGATCATTCTCCAGCGTATAATCAATGAGATAACAGAACTTTATAAAACTGATTGAAAACTAGTTTAACTCGTTCTGCAATGTAAAATCGAATCCTACAGAAATTAAAACATACCACTGGCAACAATCAAATCGTTTGCAGAGATTCAATAGTTCACTGGAAAACAAAAGGTAGTGTACAGACTCGACAGAGGGGGCCCTCCAATGCCTCGTTCACACATGCAATTGAAGAATCACAGAGCTTTAAACTTTAAATATATTCACCATAAAATCAATCAAACACAGTAACAGAACAACGCAATCAAGAACAGTATGCGTTTTCAGTCTCAAATCGTGATCATCTTCTCCTCTGTTTTATGAAGTACTTATACAAATTCTTGAAAACTAGAAATGCTATTAACCTGGAAACTAATTAATGAAACATAGTCCTCGAGATCCTCTATCAGATCTATGAAAATCAACAAAATCGGAACTGCCCTGCTTTTGTGCTGAGTGGTAGCATAGGTGGTCATCTTTGACCGACTTTGACTTGACACCTATGAGAGCCACATCATCTATTCGTTGGAAGTTCATCCATCCTTGGAAACTGAGGATCTTTTCTCCATCTTTCAGTTCACGCCTAGCTAGCCTGCAAGTGTTCAACCTTGGAGATATTACGGGAATTTAGCACATCCTGTAATCTTGAAAAATCTTAATTTAAATGCCTTAAAAATCCCATAATTCACTTATTAAGAAGCAACGACATTTATACCTTTGACCAAGGTTTTGTGGATAAAATTAAGGTTTTATGGATCGAGTATGAAGGTTTATGGAGGAAACTGGAAAATCTCTGGATGGAAAAATAGGTGAAAAATGGTGCCCAACGTCTCCCCCAAGAGGAAGCTGTTGCATGTCCTCATGCACAAAAAAGAAAAAGTATTTCCAAAATTTTTGACCCTGCTTATGTTCTGAACAAAATCTTGTTGCTGAAACTCTGCTTCTAATCCTCTGATGTACCTCCTATCTGAGATGATGCATATGTAGAAGTTCGAGCTGCATAAAGAACTTTCAGTTTTTCATACTTGGTCTGGTAAATCTTCTTTTGTTTATGCCATTTATATGCATGCTTGGAGATTCGTGCCCTTTGAACTTTAAGTTTCCTGTTCTTTTCTGTTAACTTTTCATTCTTCATTTCTAATTCTTTTACTTCCATTTTCAACTTCTTAATCTTTTTACTGGTTTTGGAAGTTTTCTTCTTTCCCATCTTCACTGAAGGCTGCTCAGAATTAGTATCCATATCTTCATTCTCTTGCACTGAATCTCCCTTCTTTTCTTTTTCTAGAGTTTGTTGCTCCAAGAAAGGAGAAGCTTGATCATCTAAAATTTCCTGTCCTGGATGCTTTTTCCCTTCTTTTTCTTGTTGATCAAAGAAAAGATTTATCCTTTTAGTCTGCTTTATCACTTCATCTAAAATATTTTCGGTTTCTTGGGTACTTTTACATTCATGGACTTGACCTATCTCACCTATTGGATATTCTTCTTGGCTTTCCAAGGATTGTATATATTCATACTGCTTTTGCTGGCTTTCATCATCCTCTTCTAATGCTGACTTCTTTTGAGCTTGCTGATGTTTCCTTGGCTTCTTCTCATGAGTGGTGAAGATTTGATCTTGCTTTTGAATCTTTCTTTCTTCTTTCATCATGCTCCTGGTTCGTATTCTTCTCTGAGGCTGTTTTGGGCTTGCTACCTCAGAGTTATCTTCATCATCTATGATTATTAACACATTTTCTTTCTTTCTCCCTTTAAGCAGTTTTGAGCTTGTTGCTTCAGGGTTCTGTTCTTCATCCTTTGGGTATGTTATCATCAATAGTTTGTCTTCTTCCAAGTTTTCTTCAGGCAGCTCTTCTAGCTCTTCAAACTAATTATGAATGATAAATTCTTGCCATGTCAACTTTTGTTTCTATAACTCATATGTGATGATTATTTTAATGAGCCCACAATGAAAAAGGCTTGTTAGCTTGTCTTTTTCACGTTTTTGAACAGCCTTAGCCATCTTTGAAAGGCTTGGTAATAAAAAATGGGGCATATTAATCTCACAATCACCCCTCAGGTGCTGCAACATCTTGATGTGATAAAGATATACAATGCTAAATATCCCTTCACAAGTGATGAATCTTTGGATGATATATACTATTTCATCCCAGGGATGAACCAACCAACTCCTTGGTATCCCCTTCTTCCATTCCACTGAACCTGCCTGCCCTTGACCTGCATAGAAAGGGTGTCCATGCCTTCTCCTTGAATTGTTTTGTTTTAAAGAATCTTTCCCCCTGCTATGGTAAGCCAATGATCTGTGCCAAAATATCTTCAGACAGTCTGAAACTTAAATTTCCTACTGTAGCCCTCTCTCCATCAAATGAGCCAGCAAAAGCTAGGCTAACATTATCATTGTGCCCATCAAATTTTTCGAAGAAAGACACCCATTGTTTCTTCTCGAAAATTTCCATGCATCTTTCATGAATGGTTGTGGGCTCAAATTTCTCTGGTTCCAGTCTAGACACCATTTTACAACTTTAACAGGAAAAATCTCTTTTTTATATGCAATGGAAAATTTCAAATAAGACTGAACCCTAGCTTATAACTCCAGTTTCAAATTTTAAACTCTGTAAAATTTCTTCTTTCTTCAATCGTTCTTCTGATAGTCTGAATTGATAGCAAAAACCAGGGTGTCAAGCTTACATAGCCTGCACGGTTCCTTGATTTGCACATTCTGGATGAAATACGCATCCTCGTATCTGTATTTCTTCTTCTGTAATGCCAATGGTGTTTCTTTTCATCACTCCAAAATTCGTGTCGAGGATTTTTAAAGAAAGGAATATGCTTCGAGTTTCTGATTTGAGAGATTGTGCTTTCCCCCACTGTAATGCAACCAGCGTTTCCTCCTTAGATTAATAGAAGTCTGTCAACTCTCAACATGGATGTGAGGTGTGGGGAAGAGCAAATCAGCTGGACAACCACGGATGTTTGTAAATTGAGCTTCCCTATACATGGGCGAGATTCGTGGGAGGTAATATCAATGATTCCCTCGTTTTATGCAATGATGTTTTGAACAGGCCACTTAATTCCCTGTTGATTCGCCACTTCATGATATGTTCCATGACCCCTTTCATATACTAACTTTTGTTTTTAACTTAATGCGTATCATGCAATAATGTCTTCATCTTAGAGTATATGAAAGAGAACATGAAAATATTCAAATTTCCTTGGTAAATAAAACATGTATATATATTTTGTGTTTCTTTGCTTTCTGTTGAAAAGACCTGCCTGTAGAATGCAATCTAGGTTTGATCAATCAAAAATTTCTTCTGAGGTTGATTGTAGCCACCATTTTAACACCTAGGGTAAGATAATGAGAAATGAATGGGCTGCTAGCAAGGATTATGAAGGTGGTAGAGTAGACAGTCAAGTTTATGAGGATAGGTAGGTATTTTTTTGTCATTATTTCAAAATAAAGAATCATGCAAACTTTTAAAGCATATAAATTAAAATTCTTACAGACTTTGCTTTGATATTCCCTTGTGCTTTTCTTGCTGCTTGATGTAATTGATCTGCTTGTCTATTGAAAAGAGAATTTGCATGTTCCTAGTCCACTCATGTCCTTCCGATGTCTTCTAAATAAAACAAACTGTCTACTATCTCAGGTTCCTGTGCAAAAGTTCCAATAAAATGTACCTTTCAGGTCCCTTCGGCTGACTTCTTCTGCAAGACTTTGAGGTCTGTGAAATAAAAGTTGAAATTCTGGAATTTGAAAAGGGCTTGAAGATAGAAAGCATGAAATGCTTATCCCCCTAGGCCTATGTATGAACTTGTCCTCAAGTCAAGCAAATGTTTGATTGTACTGATAGTCATGAAAGAAATGATTCTGAAAAAAAGTAAATTTTTTTTTTTTGTGAATTTTCAATGGCCAAGTAAACTTGGTTTTCCAAGGAAAATTCGAGTTTATGTTGTGCCAGATGCCTGGTTTTCACAACTAAACCTCCTTTTTTTCATGTTTATATATATATATATATATATATATATATATATATATATATATTTGATATTTTCTTTTTTTTTTTATTGGCAATATCAGAGCAGCTAAGAAGTAAGTGAAGGAGGAACACTGATGTGTATATCCAGCACTTCCATTTCCTGTTGCTATGAAATCTGCTGTATAAAATCTTCTTTGTTGATATGCTTGGTATACAGTTTGAGCCGATGGCCATTGACCACAAAAGTACATGCTGCATCATCATTTGTTTGAAGTTTCACTGAGCCATTGTCATATACCTCGGCAATCTCATATGGACCAAGCCAGTGAGTTGTGAATTTGGCTTTGAAGTCTTTGAACTTTGAGTCAAACAGTAGTGCCCAGTCACCAATGTGAAATTGTTTCTTTTTAATAAACTTGTCATGCCATTGAGCTCTCTGCTGCTGAATCAAAATATTGTGTTCTACGGCAGCCTGTCTCATCTCATCGAGTTGATTCAACTGAAGTATTCTTTCTTACTGAGCCTCTGAAAGATCCATGCCCAAATCTATTGCTAACTTGAAAGTATGAAATTGAAACTCTATAGGGAGGAGGACTTGCTTACTGTAAACAAGCTGATAAGGAGAAAAACCAGTACTGTTTTTCCAAGTGATCCAGTATTCCCATAAAGCTTCAGTAAGCTTAGCTGACCAATCCTTCCGATGCATCTAGACAGTTTTGGTAATGATTCCTTCTAAAGTCTTGTTTGTAGATTCCACTTGGCCATTTGCTTGTGTATGGTAAGGGGTAGACTTTCTGTGCTTAATCTTATACTTTTCTGCTATCTCCTGCACTAGTTTAGAAGTAAACTGGGCACCTTGATCAGTTACAATCTCTCTAGGCACCCCAAATCTGACAAATATCTCCTCAAAAAGAAAGTTTACCACAGTCTGTTCGGTGGCTCTTGGTAATGGTTTGGCCTCTACCCACTTAGTAACATAGTCCATACAGACCAAAATGTACATCTTTCCTTGTGATGGTGGATTGATTGGACCAATAAAGTCAAGGGCCCACTTTTCAAATGGTTCAATGAGGATTTGTGGTTGGAGTGGCATTTCATCAGACCGGACTGGCCATCCCATCTGTTGACAAGTATCACAACTTCTAACATACCTCTTAGCATCTTTGAAAATGGAAGGCCAATTATACCCCAAATTGAGTACCTTGTATGCTGTCCTTTTATCGACAAAATGGCCACCACACGATTCATCATGACATGCCTTTAAAATATCTAAGACTTCATCCTGTCGTACACATCTTCTTATAATGAGATCATATCCTATGTAAAAGAGATCATCATTAACCCATATATGCCTAGCACTTTGTTTAATAATCTTTTTCTTTTCTTTAGATGACATAGATGGTGGTAGTTGGCCTGATGATAAGTAGTTGGCAATATCAGCATACCAAGGAGTGATAACAGAAATTGCAAACAGGTGTTCATCAAGAAAACTATCTAAAACAGGAACAACCTCACTAGTATTGTGTAAGCGAGACAGGAAATCTGCTACTTGATTTTCTCGTCCAGGTCGATCTAGAACAGTGATATTGAATTCCTGCATTAATAACAACCATCTAGTAATCCGACCATTAGTGATAGACTTATTCATTAAATATCGTAAGGCTGAATGATCTGTATGGACAAAAATTTCGTAGCCAGTTATGTAATGATGGAATTTGTTTACAGCATGAACCACCGCCAACATCTCCTTTTCAGTGACTTTATAGTTCAACTCTGCAGGTGTCAGATTTTTACTAATAAAATAGATGGCATAAGTTAAAGTATGTTCTTTTTGGCCCAATGAGGCCCCTATTGCAGTAGCAGAGGCATCAGTAGAAATATGGAAAGGCAATGTCCAATTTGGTCCCCTTAAAATGGGAGCAGTTGAGAGCTTCTCTTTAAGTGTCTGAAAGGTAGATTGACAGTTAGCATTCCAATTAAAATTCACATCCTTTGAAAGCAATTTAAACAATGGCAGAGCTATCTTACTAAAATTTGCAATAAATCTACGATAATAACCTGCATACCCTAAAAAGCTTCTTACATCTGTTTGAGTTGTTGGTTTAGATAAATTTTCAATGATTTGAATTTTAGCAAGATCTACTTTGATTCCAGATGAAGAAATGTGATGCCCTAAAACAATCCCTTCAGTCATCATCATAAAACACTTTTCATTACTAAGTGAAAGGTTGGAGTCAACACACCTTTTTAGAATTTTCTCCAAGTTTGCTAATGAATCTTCAAAGGTACTTCCATACACAGAAAAATCATCCATGTAAATTTCAACGCACTCATGAATTAGATTTGCAAAGATGGCCAAGACTGCTCTCTGAAAGGTAGCTGGGGCATTACATAAGCCAAAAGGTAAAATCTTGTAGGCATATGTGCCCCAGGGACATGTAAAGGTGGTTTTGTCTTGGTCTTCTTTTGCAATACTAATTTGATTATATCCACTGAAACCATCTAAAAATGAAAAATATTGTTTTCCAGCTAAGGTATCCAACACTTGATCAATGAAAGGCAATGGAAAATAGTCTTTTAATGTTGCCTTATTCAACCCCTTGTAATCTACACATATGCGCCATTTATCATTTTTTTTAGGAACAACAACCAAGGGAGAGACCCATTGGCTGTCGAAGATGGGGTAAATAAATCCCACTTTTAACAACTTTTGCAACTCTTCCTTGACTATTTCTTTTAGTATAGGGTTCATTCTGCGTTGCGGTTGTCTAAGAGGTCTGATTTTATCATCTATGTAAATGTGGTGAATGCATGTCTCATGATGAATACCTAGCATATCAGTGTACTCCCAAGCAAATGCATGGGAATGTTTATTCAGCAAAGTAATCAACTGTTCTTCCTGTGATGTAGTAAGATGTGCACTTATTTTCAAGGTTTTTCCTGGACTGATTTCAACTGTTTTACTGTGAATATCTATGATTGAATGAACATTAAAAATATCATTAAGTGCTAATGCTAGAGAATGTACTGTGCAATTTTCCTGAAAATTATAACGCAAAACTTGATCGTCTACAGCATATTGCATAGCTCTTAATTCTTCAGAAATATCAAGTTCAGCAATGAAGTAATCCAACAAATCTTCGTGATTTTCTTCCTGAAAATCAACGAACTGATTGATACTTAGGACAGGCTGAATCACTTCTTCTTCTTGTTCTTTGGTCTCATTAATCCATGACAACTGATCTAATGGAGAAGGTCTTTGGGCAGAAGGGTAAAGTGCAATTTGTTTCCTCTTTGTCCCATGTGAAATGAGCATACTTCCTAACCTACATCCTATGAAAGCATTCGCTGTTGCCAGCCAGGGTCTGCAAAGGATCAATGGGTGACCTCCTAGGTTAGACTTTGGCTGTAGCACTATAAAATCAACAGGATACTCCCAAGAGTCTAAAGAAACAATGATATCTTCTAAGACCCCTTTAGGTGTAATTTTAGACCTATCACTAATTCCAAGACTGTTGTGGTTGGTCTGAGATTTGTCAAGTGAAGGTATTCCATTGTCTCTAGTGTCATGACATTAATGGTAGCACCTAAATCGATCAATGTTTTTGGAATTGAAAAGTTATTAATAGTAATTGTAACCATTGGAATTCCAGGATCTACATACTTTTCAATGAAAATAGTGTTAGACATTAAGCCTACTAGATTGCCTACCACATGAATTTTTGATGGATCCTTCTTTCTTTTATTAAGACATAATTCCTTAACTGCTTTAGTGTAAATTGGAATATCCTTTATGGCCTGCAGTAGAGGAATTTTGACATATACATTTGTTAACTCATTCAAAACATTAAAATTAGGTAAGGAAATTGAAGGTTTTTCTTTGACCAACCTTTTGGGAAAAGGAGGTGTAGTAGATACTAATGTTTTCCCTTTTTGACTATGATTTTCTGACTGAGAGTTTTCTGTATTTAATTTTTTTGGAGTTTTCTCATTTTTTGTTTGTTCTTCTAAGATAATAGGAGATTCTTTTTGTAAGGTTTTCCCAGATATTAGATTGATATTTTGCAGTGGGAGGATTGAGTAGGGAAGCGCCATTCCATCATCAACATTATACATGGGTCTGTCTGTTTTATTATTTGGATTTGGAATTGGCTGAGATGGAAATTGTGTAGGCCGAGCTGGAGGCTGATTGGATGGCAATTGAAGCTATTGAGGTGGTGTACCCAATTGAGGAGCCATGTCGTGGGGTTGTTGAAACGATGGAACTTGAAAAGATGGGGCTTAGACTTGATTCTGCTAGTATTGGGGATAGGCAGAAGGTTGTTGATAGGGCTGCAAATAAGCCTGTTGATATGTCTGGTTACCATGGGCATATCCTCTCCAATTTGGAGCAGATTGGGCTAATGGAGGAGACCAAGTTTTCCAAGGCATGGGTGCACTCCATGAATTCTAAATAGGAGTTTGATAATTTGTATGAAATTGCTGCATAGGATCTTGAGACATACCTGAAAATCGTGGCTGCCAAGGTCTTTGTTGTCCCATAAAGTAGAGAGACTCCATGCTTTGATTCTCCTCCATTCAAGCTGCCTGCAATTCTTTCAATCTAGGGAAGTCATCAGTTTTGTGATTAAAAGTACATAAGCCACAAATTTCAACAGTATTTAAAGAACATTCTTTTAGTGGGTGTTTCTTTGTACATTTAGGACAAAAAATAGACAAAGCTTGATCTTGTTGGTCCTATTGTTCTTACCTCTTCTTGGTTTTTGCTGCTTCGACTTGTGTGCCCAAGGTACTCAATAAATCAGTCTTGAAATCTTCTAGCAGATTGCCAAGCTCAACTCTAGAGATACCACTGTTTGCAGATTTAGTTACTTTGGTATTGATATCCCTTTTTCCAGTTCGAGCCTTTCTTCTTGAATATTTCTGACATAAATCTTGTATCTCATCAAAGGGAAGGTAAGAGATGTCACCTTTGCCCATAACATTCAAAATAGCCAAATACTCTTCTCTTATTCCTTTTAGGAATATTGTTCTAATCATCTCAGGTGTTAAAGAATTGTATTTAGATTTCTGCAGGTTGTATGAGAATCTTTCCAAATACTCCTCCAAGCTCTCATCTTTCTGTTGAGTTATTCCAAAAATGTCATCTTTTAGACCCTTTGATCTGCAATATGCCTGATATTTTCAAAGAAAGATCTTCCTCATTTCATCCCAGCTAGTGATAGAATGTTCTCCTAATCCCATGAACCATTTCAAGGCAGTTGCTTTAAGGGTAGCAGGGAAAAGGTGAAGCTTATGGGTGTCATCAGTGTATCCATAAGTTCAACACAAGATATCAAACTCAAATAGGAAAGAGTCAGGATCTTCAGACGTCATGCCATAGAAGTTTGGTAAGATAGATGGTGGGATATTCTTCATTTTTACCTCTTCTCCTAAGATAATGCTAGTGTCCAAGATAGGAAATTTAAAGGTGGATTCCTGATCTTTTGTTGTTCTTTCATCCCTCTCATGTCTTCTCTCTTCTTCCCTTCTCTCTTGTCTACGTTTGTTTTCTATTTCTAACATCCTCTCATACTCCCTTCTCTGTTCTGCAGTTGGCCCTTTTGATGTTTCTTCCTCAGCCATTTTAAAAGTACCCACTGTTGTGATGAATCCTTTTGGAAAAGAAGGTCCTGTTACTTCTGTTTTTGGGGTGTTTTGGATAAATATTCCTTTCTCGTCTCTTTGTCTTGACATAAAACTAAAATCTACTCTATATTTTTTTTTATAGAAAAATTTTGTTTTTACCAGAGAACTAAAGTTCCTAAGCCTGCTTCTACAATGCCTCCCCGGCAATGGCACCAAAATGTTGGGCTTCAATCTACTAATGCAGATCAAACCTTAAGTTTATGTCAATCTGGGTTGGTAGACTTAGAGGCATATCCAAGTATAAGGACTCAAAGCTAGACTTGTCTTGGAAATCTAATCTATCTATGAAATAAACCTATTAACAAACTAAGTTACTGTGATTTGAAAACACAAAAATCCCTTATAGGAATAGCTTCATTTGATATTTCGTTTACGCAGCAATTTATATGTGAAAGCAATTTGAGATAATAAAAACAATTACAAAGTAATCCTAACCCTAAAAGATGAACTATAAAACTCTGCCTATTATCCTAGCATTGAATAAGCAATCAAACATTAATTCTCTTTACAGGAAAGCATTCGTAATGTGTAATTGTTCTTAATACTCCATCATTGAATAGTCAAGCAATGCACAGTAAGGTGAGATCATTCTCTAGCATATAATCAATGAGATAACAGAGCTTTATAAAACTGATTGAAAACTAGTTTAACTTGTTCTGCAATATAAAATCGAATACTACAGAAATTAAAACATACCACTGGCAACAATCAAATCATTTGTAGAGATTCAATAGTTCACTAGCAAATAAAAGGGAGTGTACAGACTCGACAGAGGGGGCCCTCTAATGCCTCGTTCACACACGCAATTGAAGAATCACAGAGCTTTAAACTTTAAATATATTCACCATAAAATCGATCAAACACAGTAATAGAACAACGCAGTCAAGAGCAGTATGCGTTTTCAGTCTCAAATCGTGATCATCTTCTCCTCTGTTTAATGAAGTACTTATACAAATTCTTGAAAACTAGAAATTCTATTAACCTGGAAACTAATTAATGAAACATAGTCCTCGAGATCCTCTATCAGATCTATGAAAATCAACAAAATCGGAACTGCCCTGCTTTTGTGCCGAGTGGTAGCATAGGTGGTCGTCTTTGACCGACTTTGACTTGACACCTATGAGAGGCACATCATTTATTCATTGGAAGTTCATCCATCCTTGGACACTGAGGATCTTTTCTCCATCTTTCAGTTCACGCCTAGCTGGCCTGCAAGTGTTCAACCTTGGAGACATTACGGGAAGTTAGCACATCCTGTAATCTTGAAAAATCTTAATTTAAATGCCTTAAAAATCCCATAATTCACTTATTAAGAAGCAACGACATTTATACCTTTGACCAAGGTTTTGTGGATTAAATTAAGGTTTTATGGATTGAGTATGAAGGTTTATGGAGGAAACTGAAAAATATTTGGATGGCAAAATAGGTGAAAAATGGTGCCCAACAATCGTCCCAGATATGAATGAGCTTCCCAGGAAAGATCAACAATTAATGGAGCTGCAAAACGGATTAAAAGAGGATACAAAATATATCAGAAGATTGGACGTGCTTACAGAAGAGGATCTTCATTATTATATTGGACACACGTCCATAAATGCATATTTCCTTGAGGACAGCTACAAGGCCGCAGCAGAAGGAGTGGTAAGTGTAGAGAAATAGTTTTCAACTCATGAAGTGTCTTTGAAAGTTTTAGAGCCTGTACAATGTAACATTATTTTTGAAGAGGTCGACATCTGGAGAAATTACATCACTAGTTTGGGGGGTCCTCCACGGAGTTAATTGGAAATTAAAATTTATTGCAATTTTTATTGTGCAAACACTACAGGACAAATTTTGGGAGTCTAAGGGTTAGGGTAGGTGAAACGAATATCCATATAGATACAAAATTTTGTAATATAAATAGATGGTGAGAATACTTGTAAAAGGAATTTTTTTGCTAGTGAATTAGATGCTGGAGGCATTTTGTAAAATAACTATTTCTTTGCTAATGAGCAAAGACTTGTTCATTGGGGAAAAAGCTTACACTGGTGTTTTCCTGGAACGTGTGATTGATAGAACAAAATTATTTCCATTTATGCTAATATCATGCTGTTAGATATTTCTAATTCTGTAGAAATATTTCATTGATGTTGAATGGTTTCTTTATTTCATGCAAATGTTTATGTGTAACAGAGTAATAGATTGTGCAAATTTAATATCAGAGCTATCTTTGATAATTTCTGTTGTAAATGTGAATATTTATCTTAATGGCTATCTGTTAGGTTTATCGGAACATTTAATGTAATACCCCATTTTGACCCTTCGGATATGTTAGCTTTTAATGCAAATATTGTATACATGTGATGTATGTGTTCCTAGCGTGGAGCTCAAGGCCAAGGCCCTGCTAGTGGATGCCCGAACTTTTATTTAAATGCAAGTATTAGAAATTATGTTACCCATATGCTATTTAGCCATGGAACATTGTAAAAATGATGTAAATAGACATCATGCAATAAAATACCAAAACTGGCTATGGAGGCAACGAATGAGAAGGGGCCATGTGTATCCACTAGGGAGTGGTGAGGGGGCTATTGGATTGAACCATAGGCTGCCATATGTCACCTTGAGAACCCATTTGACTTACCTTGTTGACATTTATTTTTGTTGTAAGGAAGTGGTTGAGGAATTCAGTCCATGGCTTCAATGGAGCATGTGGAGCCCAAAAATTCGTATGGCAAAGTATGGGCTCTGTTTTCTTGTACCAAAAGTCACTCTACCTCATGGGATTTATTCTTCCTCATCCCCATTCCATTGTGGAAGTAACCAACATCATTTTCCATCCAAAAATGAATTCCAGCAGTGAGCAAAACTAGAAATCGCAACTGTGAAAGAACCCACGTTTTGAAGGGCCATAAATACTCATAATTGGTATCTGATAGTGAAATCCAAGGGGGAATCCATAGGTATGAACCTTGGGGCGAATTTGGGAGAATTAACTACCCTGAAATCCATTGGAAAACCCAGTTTTTATAGCCCATAAATCCAGTGACAGAATTGAGTTATTTGTTGACAGAAATGAGAGAAAATCCAAGTGTGGATGTTTGAACAGAGGATTGGATTGCTTGAGTTTAGCCTGAGATGTGTGTAGATCTGTGGTGGAGCTCACTGGCTTAGCATCCTCATCCTTTCCTTATTGCATGATTGATAAACCCAGCTGTTTGCTGGCTTAGCATGACTGTTTGAGTGATTCCATGGCTATGAGTGAGCCTATCTAGTTCCTCCTTAGTGGATACACATCCCAGCTCGGGGGTGATCTCTCAGCTGAAAGAATACAGGCTGGATAGAGATCTATGGTTGGGTGGAATGTTGCTCTCACATAGCCAGTTGTTTGGACGTTTGCATTTCAAGATAAGTATTCTTTGTGGATTAGTTTATATGCATTCTATGTTCTGCAATGTGTTAATTATGAATGCTAACTGTTCATGTTAATGAGATGAAATGAATATCTTGATATGGTTGATATGAAACTTGTGCATAGCATAATAATGGGATTGATTCGATGTTTGTTGATTCATCATCTGCTTGGGATAGATATGCCGATGGATTCCAATCTCTATGTGTGTTATTATGTTTAATTCCGCTGTGTTTATATTGAGTATGAATTGCACACAAAAGTTTTAATTATCCAGGCATTTCTTAGAATTTTGAATGGGGCTGAGATTGACAATAAGCCTGGTAGATTGGAAATGTTTTCTCCCTTGCATCGGGCTGATGGAAGGGGACATGACATTTCATCTTATTACTCTTACTTTAAACTTGCTCCCTATAGGGATAGGTTAGATTATTTTAGAATAGGAATAGGTAATTGATAAGGTAAAAGCGGTAAGACGAGAGGTAAGAGACTATGCATCGCTAGTCTGGTTTCTACCTATCAATTATATGCATTTAGTTAGAGAACACTTGCATATGCATACCTATAAAACTAAAACTACATAAACGGTGGGTCGAGCCGCAACCAGTAAAACAAAACAAAACAAATACATTGCGGTAGCTAGACCATTAACTAGACGGATTCCCTAAAGCAAATGGTGAATGATCTAATTAAGATTATTTACTAGGGAGAATCCTTACTATAGATGATGAGATTTTCTGGGAATCAACAGAGAGATAGAGAGAGATTTGGGGCTAGTGGATTAGAGAGAGAGACATTTTGGGGTTTAGGGTTTAGAGAGAGAGAGATATTAGTGCTGAGGGGTATAGAAAGAGAGAGGGCTATTATGGTTTAATGGTTTAGAGAGAGATATAAAGGGAGAGAAAATGGTGGTTACGAACTTACGGAGGAAGATATAGATATTGGTGGATAATGGGTTAGAGAGATAGGGGGTTATGGTTTTAGAGCTTGAGAAAGTGAGATATTGGTGGCTTCATGTCAGGAGAGAGAGAGAGAGATGTTGATGTATATGTAACTTCGGAATGTATTTCATCTATGTATTTTATATATATTTATTGTACCCTTAATAGAGATGTGTTATTCCTCTATAAGGAAGTGTCGTCATGTGGATTGAAAAGTGTCGCAAGTGTGTGTACTTGCCAATGGGTTATTAGACCACCATGTGTGGGGTCAGCCCTGAAAATATATATTATAATGTGGATGTACCTAGCTAGACAAGTCGGCCCCATAAGGTCACCGGGAAAACAGATTTGTATAAATAGAGATCAGGTGGTCTCTATTTAGATCACTCGGAAAAGTATCTCACTCTCACTTAGAAAGTGGCGCACTAGTGAGGAGGATCATCTGCTACTAGGAGACTATCTCAGTGTATTTTTGTTGTACTTTGGTTGAGCCATTACTCTCTCTATCTCTGAGAAAGTTGTGGGGTTTTTCACCTTAGGGTTTTCCCCATGGAAACTCTGTGTCTCTTGTCTCTCATGCTTTTGATTCTTGTGATGCTTGTCATGCTTATTATGATTGTCATGCATTGATATAATGTATATGTTATTCTCTCAGTAAATATCCCAGAGTATTGTGAATTAATGCTCAAAATTTAACATGGTATCAGAGCTAACCTGAGAAGAAGACATTTTGCAGTGATGGAAACTTGAGTTTCTTGTTTATTGGGTTTCTCTCCACAGATTTTGGAAAAGCAGTATAGTAGATTGACTCTACTCATCAAGGCACATCTATGTGTCCAATCAGAATTCAATTCCGAGCATTTTCAGATTTGGCCCTAAAAATTAGGGTTTCCACAAAAATAGGAATTTCTAGAATCTGAAGACACAACTAGAAGCTCCTTGCAAAAATCAAATTTTATAGCTTTGGATCAAGATTTTTGGCTCGGTAGATCTCCGGTAAACTCAAACCCTAATTCAGGGCTCTCCCTGGTGAACCCGGGAGGACAAAAAGGAAAATATGAAGGGTAAAAATTTACTGATCTCAATTTCTGAATGCACCAGGCTGATCATCTTATCAAGGCGCATCTTTCTATCCTTTCATAAATTTGAAATTCATATTTTGAATTTTTAGGGTTTTTCTGACAAACCCTAATCCGGGACCAGATCCAGTTTTCAGCATTTCAAGTGGTAAGACCTAAATCTTTTCTATTTCCATTTGAATTACTCTTTATGATGTCTCACCACACCAAGCTTGAGGATAAGCTTGAAGGGGATGATAACTTCCGAGCTTGGAAGTATAAGATTGGGTTAATCCTGGAAGAGAATGAGTTGGACTCATATATAAAAGAAGACATCCCTATCCCAGAGGATGAAGAGGCCAAAGTATTGCATAAGAAGAACTTGGTCAAGGCAAAGAGAATCATTGCTGATTCTATCAAAGATCATCTCATACCCCATGTGTCTTCTATAAAGACACCCAAAGAGATGTTTGACTCTTTGACCAAGATATTTGAATGGAAGAACATAAATCAGAAGATGACCCTGTGGAACCAATTGAAAGGAGTAAAGTTTCAGAATGGAGAAACCATTCAATCTTATTTTTCTAGGGTTTCCCAGATTAAGGAACAATTGGAAGCGGTAGATGAAATGGTGGAGAATGGTGAATTTGTCATGACCACTCTGAATGGCCTACCTAGGTCATGGGACTCCTTCATTCAAGGAATCTGTGCAAGAAAGAAGTTGGTATCCTTCAACAGATTGCGAGAAGAACGCTCTCAAGAAGAAGCTAGACTTATAGCCCATGAGGAAAAGATGGGAGGTGAAGATCAAGCTCTTACAGCTCACACCAAAAGAAGCAAGCCCAAGAAGGAGCACTCTCGCCACAAGAGATCCTATCAAAAGAATAGGAAAGATCTAAGATGCTTCACATGCAATGAGAAGGGTCAGTTTGCTTCAGATTGTCCCAAGAACAAAAGGGATAATAACAACAACTCCAGTAAGAAGAAGAAGGGCAGCAAAAGAAGGTTTCATGCTCATGCTGCCGAAGATGATGAACCCCCAAATAAGAAGGCTAGGGAAGAAAGTGATAGTGATGATGACTCATTAGGTGAAGAAGAGTATGTTTTGATATCTTCTCTCACAGGTACTGTCTCCCATGGTTGTAATGATTGGTTAATTGACAGTGGGGCTTCCAAACACATGACTGGGTTTAAGGAATCTTTTGTGAACCTATCTAAACATGAATCACCCCATAAGGTGAAACTTGGGGATGATTATCAATACCTAATCAAAGGAAGTGGTGAATCCTCCTACAACCTAGATTCTGGAAAATCTTTGAAGATGAAAGAAGTCCTTTATGTACATGGGTTCAAGAAGAATTTACTCTCCATCTCTGCACTGTATGCAAAAGGTATGAGGGTTGCATTTGTGGATAGCCAAGTCTTAATGTGGCCAAAGGGAAAGACCATAGATGATGCAGTAGTGATTGGAGAGCAAGAGGGAGGTTTGTATAAATTGAAGGAACAACCTAAACATGCCATGGTACATGAATCCATGGAGACAAGTGAACTTTGGCATAGAAGACTTGCTCATATGCACTATAGGGCACTTCCAATTGCAAGCAAGGCTGTAGAGGGTCTTCCTGAAATCAAGACTAAACATGAACGTGTTTGCAAAGGATGTGCAAAAGGCAAGATCATTAAGAAGGCTTTTCCAAGCAGTGAAAGCAAGGCAAAGGATATCCTGGAGATCATCCACTCAGATGTATGTGGTCCTATGTCATCCAGTTCTCTTAGTGGGTATGTTTACTATGTCTCATTTATTGATGACTTCTCCAAGAAGACTTGGGTATACTTCTTGAAGAACAAAGATGAGGTGTTTGATAAGTTCAAGGATTTTAAAACCTTTATGGAGAATCAAACTGACAAGAAGATCAAAACATTCAGATCTGACAATGGCAGAGAATTCACCTCAGGTGACTTCAAGAAGCTTTGCAATGATTCAGGGATTAAGAGGGAGTTGACTGCTCCTTATAATCCTCAACGGAATGGAGTTGCAGAAAGGAAGAACAGAACTATCATGGAAGCAACAAGGGAAATGCTGCATGACCAGGATCTACCTATGCATCTATGGGCAGAAGCAGCTAGAACAACTGTATATGTGCAGAACAGAACACCCCACAAGATATTGGATAACAAGACACCAGAAGAGGTCTTTTCTGGTAAGAAACCTGAAGTCAACCATCTAAGAATATTTGGTTGTCCAGTATACACTCATGTCCCAAAGGAAAAGAGGACTAAACTAGATCCTTTAGGAAAGAAGGGTATCTTTGTGGAATACAGTGAAAGCTCGAAGGCTTACAAAATATACTTTCCAGGGTTCAAGAAGATTGATGTCAGCAGGGATGTAACATTTGATGAAAAATCAACATTCATCAAATCAAGGAAGGCACTTATCGAAGTTTGTGAAGAACCTACGGAAACAAGATTTCAAGACACTACCATGACTGAAGCAGTTCCAGAAGTTGTTCTTGAGTTTGAAGATCCAAAAGAAACTGTAGATCCACCCCGTGATGATAACCCTCACAAAAGGAAACCTGCATGGGCTAGAGAGCTCATTCAAGATGCAGAAAGATTTGGCATTCTAGAAGAATAACACAGAGCAAAGAAGAGAACCAGATCACATACCAGCTATGTTGCTTTACTCTGTGACATAATGAACAAAGAGCCTTCCAGTTATGAAGAAGTAGTGGAAAAGAAAGAATGGAAGGATGCCATGGTTGAGGAATACCAATCAATAATTCAGAATGATGTTTGGGATGTTGTCCCAAGACCTAAAGAGAAGTCTGTTGTGACTTCCAAATGGATCTACAAAATCAAGCATGTTGCAGATGGTAGTGTAGAGAAGTATAAGGAAAGATTCGTAGCTCGTGGCTTCTCTCAGAAAGAGGGAATAGATTATGAAGAAACTTTTGCACCTGTAGCCAGGTATACTTCCATCAGAACAGTACTTGCCCTGGTTGCAGCAATGAAATGGAAAATATACCAGATGGATGTCAAGACTGCCTTCTTGAATGGTGTAGTTGAAGAGGAAGTATATGTAGAGCAGCCACTCGGTTTTGAAATACATGATAGGGAGTCATATGCGTGCATATTGAAGAAAGCCTTGTATGGCTTGAAACAAGCTCCCAGAACCTGGTATGGTAGGATGGACAGTTTCCTATCTAGTTTGGGCTTTACCAAGAAGTAAAGCAGATTCCAACCTCTACTACAAGGTTGAGGAAATAAATCCTATGATTCTACTCCTGTATGTGGATGACCTATTTGTAACAGGAGATGACAAATTGATTGCAGATACGAAGAGGAAGCTTGCTGCTGAATTTGATATGAAAGATTTGGGAATGATGCATTATTTCCTAGGTATGGAGGTGTGGGAGAGTGCAGGTGGGATCTTCCTTGGTGAAGGGAAGTACACAGTAGATATCCTGAAGAGATTCGGGATGATGGATTGCAAGGCCATGGCCACACCTATGGCATTGAATCTGAAGCTTCTATGTGATGCTTCTTCTGAGCTGATTAATGTCTCTATGTATCGTCAGATGATTGGGTCCTTGATGTACCTGAGGAACATGAGACCAGATATTTGCTTTGCGGTGAACACATTGAGTCAGTTCCTGACAGATCCGAGGAGTGTTCATTTGGTTGCTGTTAAGCATGTTCTGAGGTACCTGAAGGGTACAGTGGATTATGGGATCAAGTATGAAGTGAATCAAAAGTTTAACCTGCAGGGTTATCTTGATTCAGATTGGGCTGGCAGTGCTGCAGATAGGAAGAGCACATATGGGTGCTGCTTCAGTATGGGATCAGGTGTGATCTCTTGGTTTAGTAGGAAGCAGTCCTACGTAGCACTGAGTACAGCTGAGACAGAGTATGTTGAAGCCTGTTCAGCTAGTTGTGAGGAAGTATGGCTACGAAAGCTACTGTCTGAGTTATTTGATCTCCCATTGGATGCTACTGGTATCTTATGTGATAACTAGAGTTGTGTGAAGCTGTCTGAGAATCCAGTGTTTCATGACAAGTTGAAACACATAGAGATCAAATATCACTATATCAGGGATATGGTGCAGAGAGGAGCTGTGAAGCTCCTGTATGTTGCGATGGACGAGCAGATTGCAGATGTGCTGACAAAGCCACTAGGCAGGGTGAAGTTCGAGCACTTCAGAGAGAGGCTTGGCATTCTTCAGATCGAGGACACTTCGAGGAAGAAGTGATGGACACATTTGCTGAATCCATTCCAAGCATGTTGGAAGGAGGATCCTTCACATGGCTGTGGATGTAAGTGCTGGATGATGTTCTGGTTTCTACTTTGTATGATCAGTTGGATCATTTATATGTATATGTATGTACGCATCATGTTGGATGCTGGATATGATCACTTGGATCATTTATATGTATATGTATGTACGCATCATGTTGGATGTTGGATGTGATTAGTTCGATCATTTATATGTATGTATGCATCATGTTGGATGCTTGGACCATGTATCTGTATATGTATCAGGTGGATACATTGTATGATCAGGTGGATCATGTATGGTGATATGTATCATGTATTTGTTTTTGTATCAGGTGGATACAGTGTATGATCAGGTGGATCATGTATGATGATATGTATCAGGTAGATACTTGGTATGCATCAGGTAGATGCATTGTATGATCATGATGATCATGGATGATGAGCTTTAGGATGTTGCTCCAGATGACATGCAGCAAGATGTTGCAATGATGATGATTAGGATGATCATGTGTACATCAGGATGATCTATGGTGAGTATCAGGTTGATACTCTATGGCCATGGATCAGGTTGTGCAGATGAGCATATGATTTGGCCCTAGGAGATTTGCAGATAGTCTTTCGAGGTTTTGCCTATGGCATGTAATTTGTGCCCTGGGATATCTGGCAAATGCTCTTTCGAGGTTTTGCTTTGGGAGGACATATAATTTGGCCCTAGGAGATCTGCAGATAGTCTTTCGAGGTTTTGCTTATGGCATGTAGTTTGTGCCCTGGGATATCTGGCAGATGCTCTTTCGAGGTTTTGTCCTATGGCATTTAATATGTCCCTGGGAGATTCGATAGGTTGGGTTGTGTGCCCATAATAAGTCCTGGGATGCTCTTGCGAGGTTTTCCATGACCACATATAATCTATCCCTGGGAGATCCTATAGGTAGAGCTGTGTGCTCGTAACAGCCTGGGATGCTCTTGCGAGGTTTTGTGGTGACCACATATAATATGTCCCTAGGAGATCCTATAGGTAGAGTTGTGTGCTCGTAACAGCCTGGGATGCTCTTGCGAGGTTTTGTGGTGAGGTCACATATAATATGGCCTTGGGAGATCCTATAGGTAGAGCCATGTGCTCGTAACAGCCTGGGATGCTCTTTCGAGGTTTTGTGATGCACGTAATAAGTCTTGAGGGTTCCACAGTATGGCCAGTGATGATGAAGACCTGCAGGTGGTGGGGCTACATCCAGTATGAAAAAGGACTGGCTCTGTAAAACTTCCTATGATGAGTAGAGTCAGAGATTGGTTGAGATAGTAGTAGCAGTGACGATGATGATGATGATGATCCTGAGAAGAAGACTTGTCTAGCAGATCTGTGTCGATAAATACCTTCCTAGTTAAGAGGGAGTGTTGATGTATATGTAACTTCAGAATGTATTTCATCTATGTATTTTATATATATTTATTGTACCCTTAATAGAGATGTGTTATTCATCTATAAGGAAGTGTCATCATGTGGATTGACAAGTGTCACAAGTGTGTGTACTTGCTGATGGGTTATTACACCAACATGTGTGGGGTCGGCCCTGAAAATATATATTGTAATTTGGATGTACCTAGCTAGACAAGTCGGCCCCATAAGGTCACTAGGAAAACATATTAGTATAAATAGAGATCAGGTGGTCTTTATTTAGATCACTTGGAAAAGTATCTCACTCTCACTCAGAAAGTGGTGCACTAGTGAGGAGGAGGATCATCTGCTACTAGGAGAATATCTCAGTGTATTTTGGTTGTACTTTGGTTGAGCCATTGCTCTCTCTATCTCTAAGGAAGTTGTGGGGTTTTTCACCTTAGGGTTTTCCCCACGGAAACTCTGTGTCTCTTGTCTCTCATGCTTTTGATTCTTGTGATGCTTGTCATGCTTATTGTGATTGTCATGCATAGATATACTGTATATGTTATTCTCTCAGTAAAGATCCTAGAGTATTGTGAATTAATGCTCAAAATTTAACAAGAGAGAGAGAGAGAGAGAGGTTTGCAGATAGATGTTTAGAGAGAGAGAGAGAGTGGTGGATTGGAATTTAGGGTTTTAATGTATAAAGAGAGATATTAGGTGTTAAAGGTTTAAAGAGAGAGAGAGAGAGAGATTGGAGGTTAGAGAATGAGAGAGAGAGAGCGCGATTAGAGCATATGGGTTTAGAGAGAGAGAGAGATTGGTTGTAAGGGGTTTAGAGAGAGAGAGAGATATTGGGGCTCAAGTGTTTATATATAGAGAGAGATATTGGGGATTATGGATTTAGAGGGAAAGAAATTGATTGGAGGTTTGAAAACAAAGAGAAATTAGGGTTAGGTTTTTATAGAGAGATTGATAAAAACTGGAGGTTAGGAGTTTAAAGGGGGAGAGAGAGATATTGGGGGTTAGGGGTCTATAGGGAGAACTCATTACCCCTGTAACCCTTAAAGACTATCAATTTTGAACACTAAAATATATAACCATTAACCCCATAACATTAGCAACTCTTAACCTACAATTGTTATAACCCTAACCCCTACCACCTTTAACTCATATACACTCTAACCCTTTGTACCCCTATATATTTGTAACTAATAAGCCCTATAATTGATAACATATTAACATCAACCAACACAACCCCAAAATGGTAACCTAAATAATCCCTAACCCATATACACCATGTATCCCTATCACCCATAAACCATTAACTCTACATAAAAAACACCTAACACTAAATTCTTGACCAATAAAACCCTTCCTAACCATAGAGCTTATAATCCCTATCCCCCACGAGCCTTTATGAACCCTACTATCTATCTTGAAATCATTGTTATAACCTTTATTTGTATGGACTTTATAATAATTTAGTAGTGTTAACCCCAAACACCTGAAACCTTAAATCCTAGTTAACCCAAAACACCTTAATCCCCTAACCCACAAGCTCTAATAAAGGCCTTTATGGGGGAGGGGCTCTTGGAATAAATGAGAAAATAGAGATTTATTGTGAAATAAATGCACTAAGCGTTACCCACCGAACAAAAAACATTATGCATATGTGTACACCTTCTATGTGCGCGCCTTTGCTAAACATGAAAATTTTCAAATGACCCGTGCTCTTCTACTGCATTTTTTTTTGCTCATATCATATTTTTTTCGCTCTTCTCACACATAGCTCGAAAATCACTTGCATTTTGCATTGAATTCACACAGCTTTTGGAGTTTATTTGAAAATTTGGATTGAATACAAATCAGTTGGATTCTATTTGGCTCTTTGGATTGAATACACACCAGTTGGACTCTATTTGTCTCTTTGGATTGAATACACAACAGTTGGAATCTATTTGGATCTTTGGATTGAATTCTCATTCTTCTTGGACACACTTGAACTCTTCTTACATATAGTGGATACATCAAAAGACAATTTTACATTTCAAGCAAAGAGAAATCCTTGAGATATGGTGACATTTTTTCCTTATGAATTGTATTTATTTTAGTTTTTCCTCATGAATTGAATGATAAATGTATTTTAGTCTTCTTAATATTCAACATAGACAATAAAAACATCTTACCACAAAAAAACTACAACATGCACCAAGTAATGCTTTCAACCTTTCATAAAGATAATAATTTTTTTTTACTTGCATCACCACCAATAACCTTTCATAATCACATGTCACGTCCCTAATCCCCTCAATGCCCTTTGAGTGATGGGGGAACAAGCCTAATATTTTTTTTCTCCCAAAACTTATCCACAATTATGTCTATTCCGCAATTCCGCAATCCGCAATCTACATGTCGGAAGTCGGAAGGGAGGAATGCTCAAATCACGACATCGAACAAACTACGACTCTAAATTCCGCATTATGCAATGTGGGAGTCATACATGTGGAGCGCCAAAATGACCATGCGTTGAAGAAATATGATCCCAACTTTCACATTCCACAATGCGGGAGTAAGAAATGAGGAACTCCAAAATGCTCGTTGTCGAAAACGCCTCTTCGACTTCCACAGTTCCACAATCGGCGATGCGAGACTCAAAAATAGGAACTCCAAATTCACCAGTCTGTATAAATTACCTCTCCGACTTCTGCAATTCATAATCTACCTTACGGAAGTTAGAAATCGGAACAAACATTTCACAACTTCAAAAAATTTACTCTTTCGACATTCGCAATCCGCAGTCTGCATTGCGGGAGTCGGAATTCAGAACCATCACGAATAACTCCATAGAATCACTCTTCCGACTTCTGCAATCCATAATCTACATTGCGGGTTCTGGAAGTCGGAATCCCAAATACACAACTTCTCTGGCTCATCAATTTCTCATCTAGAGTCCATTCTGGGAAAACTCAATACCGTTGGAAATCTCTCGGAAAGATATTTACAATAGTATGGACCCCTTCGATGCCTGAGGAATCTGACCTTTCCTCTTTTCTAACCAAAAATCTGCCCTGAAGTCCATCAAAACCTCTTTATCCAACTGTCAAAATCCCTGGAATCACCCTTCCAAGGCCCCTCCCTCCATCTAACCACAAAGGGGGCATGAACACATTAGGGGGTGTCTAAATCATCCCCCAAGCTCATATGATGAAGTACAAACCCTCTCAGGAGGTGTGCAACGCATAGAAACACACATAATGGAATTGAATCTAATGCATGAATATACAACATACATGGTTAACAACATAACAACCTACTTAACATAAGCAAAATGATGAAGCAAAAACCAATGCACCAGCCCCAATTTCAGGCTTATCCACAGAATTCCTTTTGGTCAATTAGATATGCTCAATCCATTCAAAATTAACTTGAAATAATAAATGAACACAACATAGGAATTAGTATTGTGGAGAACCACAGAAAAAAATTCTCTTATAAGATGAATTGTCCAACAAATTGGCTATGTGAGAAAAATGTTCCACCCAACCATAGGTCTCTATACAGCCTATACTCTTTTAGCTGAGAGACCACCCCTGAGTTGGGTTTTATATCCATTAAGAAGGGAAAAAGAGGCTCACTCACAACCATGGATTCTCCCAAACACACATGCTAAGCCAACACACAGTTGGGTTTGTCAAGAATGTAAGCATCAATGGAGGAGGATTCTAATCCACTGAACTCAACCTCAGAGCTGCAGGCCTTTCAATTCACATTCAGACAGTCTTGGCACCCATAATACCTACAAAACCCAATAGAAGGAAGTATTCCCTTCACTGCTACACAGTCCCTCAGGACATACGTTCCCTCCAATGCTCTTTAGGGTGGGCATAGAAATGTCCAAGCTGCTGGATCCTTGAGACTCTAGCCATCACTGGGATTATCAAGAAACCCTACCTTATATCATATTTTTCTCTATAATTTCCTCTTGGGTTTTCTCAAATTCTATAACCAAAACAACTCTATCCCGTAGATGTTTTCTCGGCTTTCAACACAGGGATTTATCACGGTCTTCTGAGAATATCACACTCTGTAAACTGGCCCTAGGGTTTAGATCAACGAACCCCCTACTAGATTGAGCTTCCCACATGAAGTTCTAGGCAAGTTTGACACTAAAAAATTGGGGTTTTTCATAATCACAAATTTGATTTTCTTTCTCACTGCATAGATATTTGTTCTGCATGTAAAAATCCTTGTGCTAATGACTAATGGAATGGGGATCAAGGGATATGAATTCCCAAGGGTAGAGTGACTTATGGTTCAAGGAAAACAGAGTCCCATACCCTGCCATCCGAAATTTCAGGATTTACCACACTCCATTGAATTCATGAACAATTTCTTCAACCACCTTCTGCAACAGAATTGAATGTCAGCAAGGAAGGTCAAATTGGTTCTAAGGATGACATTTTTCAGTCCAAGTTTCAATACCACAACCCACTCACCTATCCCTAGTGGATACACATAGCCCTCTCTTATTAGTTTCCTCCATAGCTAGTTGTCTTGGCATTTTTATTGCAATAATAATATTTGCATCATTTACAATGTCCCATGGATTAATAGCACATGGATAACAAAATATAACTACTTGTGTTTACATAAAAACCTAGCATCCACTAGTGGGGCCTTGGCCTTGAGCTCCATGCTAGGAAGACATACATCGCATGAATACAATATTTACATTGAAATCCAAATATGTTTTAAGGGTCAAAATGGGGTATTAAATTTCCCTCCCCCATGGAAAAACACTGTCCTCAGTGTTCTCCAAACTAAACAAAAATGGGAATGTATCACTCATGGCATCTTCCAGCTCCCATGTATCCTCATCAGGACTAAGGTTCTTCCATTGCACCTTCACCTATCTGATAGCTCAGTTCTAGAGCAATGTGACCTTCTTGTTGAGGATGCGCATAGTTCCACTTGGAACTCTCCCTCTAGTTCCACCTTTATCACATTCCAATCAATTATGTGATTAGGATCATGTACATATTTCTTAAGCAAAGAAACATGGAAAATATTATGAGCTCTCATGTTAGCAAGCAATGCAATCCTATATGCAATTGGTCCTATCCTATCAAGGACTTCAAATGGCCCACAATATTTTGGTTCCAACTTGGCACAAATCCCCAAATTTAAGGAACTTTTCTTTGGCTTCACTCTCAAATAAACATGATCTCCAATCTTAAATTCCTTATGCACTCTTCTCAAATCTGCATAACTCTTTTTCATGTCTTGAGTTGCCTTTAAATTATGCTTGATTTTAACAATTTCATGTTCCATTTCTTCCATCATCTCTGGTCCAAGCACTACCTTGTTCACTGGGTTATCCCACTCACTGGAGTCCTGCATCCTTTTCCATACAATACCTCAAAAGGACTCATCCTCAATGAATCATGACGTCCATTATTGTATGCAAATTCTACCAAATGTAGGTAGTATTCCCACTTGGATGGTTTGTCCATCACATACATACTCAACATGTCTTCAAGAACTTGATTTACCCTCTCAGTTTTACCATATGTTAGAGGATGATATGTTGTACTAAAGTTCATTTGAGTTCCCAACTCCTGAAATAGTCCCTTCCAAAAATTGGATGTGAACTTTACATCTCGATCTGAAACAATTGCTTTGGGAAATCCATGCAATTTGAATATCTCCTTCATGAAAATGTTTGCTATGTAACTTGTCTTGTGAGTGGATTTGAATGGAATAAAGTGATCTACCTTTTATAGCTTGTCCACCACTACCATGATTGAATCATGATTCCTCACTATCATTCGAAAACCTGTTATAAAATCCATAGAAATCACTTCCCACTTCCATTCTGGAATGGGAAAAGGATGCAATGATCCTGTTGGATGTTGATGTTCTGCCTTGACTTGTTGGCATTTTTAACACCTAGAAATGTATTATGGTATGTCCTTCTTCATTCCATGCCAAAAATATTGTTGTCTTGCTGTTGTTATTGTCTTTTGATATCCTGGATGTCCAGAGTATGGCATTTGATTTATTTCATCCATCACAAGCTTCTTCAAATATGCACAATCTGGAATATACACTCTAGTACTGTGATAAATGAGAACATCATCTTCACCAAGATGATATCCTGCACACCTTTAATCTAATTTCCCTACCGCAAATTCTCTTTAATTTGAAGGTAAGTTCCATCATTGGTTTGAGCTTCAATAACTCTTTCCTTCAAATCTGATTTGCACATACTTACTGATGCAACATTAAACTTTATGTTGAGAGCATCTGCAACCTTATTCTCATTTCCTTTCACATGCTTAATTTCAAAATCGAATTCACGGAGAAATTCCATCCACCTTGCTTTCCTAGCATTCAAGTTTGGATGATCAAACAAATACTTCATTAAGATCATGTGGTCTATCCTAAGCTCAAAAATTATTCCCAACAAATAATGTCTCCACATCTTGAGATCATGTACTATGGCTTCCAGCTCTAAATCATGTGTGACATATTTATTTTCATGCTCTTTCAGTTTCCTTGACTCATAGACAATCACAAATCCTTCTTGGATGAGCACCCCACCTAGACTTCCAATGCAAGCATCTGTACACATTATAAAATGCTTCCTTGGATATGCAATCTTCAAAACAGGAGCATTGGTAAGCAACTTCTTTAACTGCTGAAAGCTTCTCTCACATTTTTCATACCATACGAACTTAGTATTCTTCTTCTGGGATGATGTAATTGGATGAGCTATCTTAGAGAATGCTTCAATGAACCTTCTATAATAGACTGCAAGACCCATAAAAGATCTAACATCTGAAACATTCTTTGGAGTAGGTAAGTCCATTATGGCTTCAATCTTTTATGGACCCACTGCAATTCCTTCTTCTGAGATGACGCGACCCAAATACTATACCTTCCTTTGATATAAATCACACTTGCACAACTTTGCATACAACTGGTGTTTTCTAAGAACTTGCAACACCATTTTTAGATGTTCATCATCGTGCTCATCTTCATTCCTCGAATAAACAAGAATGTAGCAGACACTTATACAAATACTTATCACAAATTTATCCAAATACTTGCTGAAGACACTATTCATGAGACACATGAATGTACCAAGTGCAGTGGTAAGACCAAATGGCACCACTAGGAACTCATAATGACCATATCTTGTCCTAAAATCTATCTTGTGAATGTCTTCTTCTTTTATCTCAACCTAATGATAACCAAACCTTAAGTCAATATTTGAAAACACTCTAACTTCCTTCATTTGATCAAACAAATCATCAATTGTTGGAAATGGATACATATTCTTGATTGTCAATTTATTGAGCTATCTCTAATCAATACACAGCCGTAAAGTCCCATCTTTTTTATTGACAAATAACACTGGTTCTCCAAAGGGAGATACACTAGGCATGATATACTTCTTATCCATTAGTTCCTGTAGCTACATCTTTAACTTTACCAATTCTGTTGTACTCATTCTATAAGGAGCTTTGGAAATTGGTGCTACCCTTGGAACAAGGTCAGTGGTAAAATCTATATCTCTCTTTGGTGGCAGCCTATGCACTTCATATGGAAACACATCTTGGAACTCTTGCAACAAATGGAAGTCTTCTATCCTTGGCCCATTGTCCTCTGATGAATTTGATATGTGGACTGCATATAATTGGCAAACCTTCTTATAAATTTTTTTTAACTGTAAGGCTGAAATTTGTTGTGCTGAAACATGCTTGGGGATTCCCTTTACCAATATGGTTCTACCCTCTTCATCAATGCATTCAAGTACCTTTTCATAGCAATCTATCTTGGCTCTATGCCTTTCCAACAAATCCATGCCAATTAGGGCATCATAAGATCCTAATGGTAGGACATTCAAATTTACTTGTGTGAGGAGTCCATTCAAATCCTTGGGGAAATCCATCACTACTTCCCTCACTTTTCTCTTGGTCCTTGTGGCCAATTGAACTAGCCAAGACTCATTGTGCTTCATTTTTCTAAGAGAACAACCCTCAACCGTTTTTGGAGAAACATAAATATGCATAGCTCCTGGGTTAATCAAAACAGAAATGGATTTCTTAACAATATTACCTTCAACTTCCACCACTACTGACTAATGGTCTGCTTAATGATTATCCAATGCTACATAGATTTTAGGTGATACCCTTTCCATATCCTCCGCTATAGCTGCTCCTTCTAAGTTGTGAAAACTTCTGGGATTCTCATTCCGATGTGGACAATCTCCAAGAACATGGTTTCCTCCATATCCCCAACACTGAAGTGTCCCTTTTGGTGTTCTTTCTGCTACCACTACTGGTTTGTTACCACTTCTTGCTTGCTGGCCCTGTGGAAAATTCCTTGGCTTATTTTTGAATGGTGACTTGAATCCACTTTTCCATTGTTCAAACCTCCCATTTGAATTCCCTTTCCATCCTGGGTGGACCTCTGTTTTTCCTTTTCTCTGCTCATATCAATGCACTGCCATTCTAATGGCTTCATTAATACTAGGTGGGTTAACAAAATCAATCCTATCTCTGAAATTTTGAGGTATACTTCCAAGGAAGTAGTGGATCTTAACCCTCTCATCCTTGATATAGTCCACATAACTCAAAAATTCCAAAAACTTATGGGCATGCTCATCCATAGATTTCTGTCCCAACCTAAGTTCATTGAACTCTTTCCTCTTATGGTCATAATACCTAGCTAATAGTTATTTTTCCTTGAAATAACTATTGAATCTCTTCTAGTCGATCCTCCTTTCACTGATCCTTTTCACTTGCATGAGGTGCTCCCACCAAATTGAAGCTCTTCCACTTAGATTGTAAATGGCAATTCTAGCCTTTTCATTTCCTAAGTAATCATGAATCCTGAAGTATTTCTTCATCCCAAGAAGCCATGCCTCTACCTCTTGGAAATTCTTACTTTCTCCATCAAATGTGGGAGGCCTTGCCTTCCTAAATTCTCCCTATGGTATCCCTCTAGATCTATTTTTTCTTTCAAGCCTGCTAGAAGTATGCTATTGGATTCTTCGAGGGTCTCTTGAGTGACACGACTGGCTCGAAGAAGATATTGAAGAGGGTGTGCTATGCTTTTTGCTCACCGAACTCTTCCTTGGGCTTGGATTCCTCTTCCTAGAATGCCCTCTAGAGCAAATTTTGACACCCCTTCCTTCTTTACTTACGTTGCTTGGGTTGGACCCAAGGTTTTCCCTCTGCTTCATATCAATGAGGCTCTGGAAAATAGCATCATTGATCTAATTATGTTCTTCCCGAGCATTCATCAACCTTTCATTGAAGCTTATCATGGTTTCAACCAACTTCTGAGGGGTTATTTGCTCCCTTCTTCCATTGGATTCAATCTCAGCATGATCTTCTTGCACATTTTCTCCTAGCACGTCTTCATCATGCTCGTAAGGATCCTGGGTGTCATTCATGGTTACCATTTTCCTTTGGATATTTCTTTCCCTTGCTTTCTTCTCTCTTCTTCTCTCTTCTACTCTATTAAAATGCTTTAAGCTGCAATCATTGTGCATCATAGAGGCGTTTATTAAACATCATAACAACACATATAAAACATAGAACATCCATTTTTAACATAAATAAATTCATGGAGTAATTTATAAATCTATTATACCTTCTTCTTTGGCCCACGCAGCCCTAGTGCTGCAACCTTGGGATCTTATACCATTCTGTCACATCCTCAATCCCCTCAGTGCCCTTTGAGTGATGGGGGAACAAGCTTGATAACTTTGTTTTCTCCCAAAACTTATCCACAACTTTGATCCTTTTACAAAGTTGCAATTGTCTCTGGTCCGCAATTCCGTAATCCCCAATCCACAGGTCGGAATTGAGAAGGGAGGAACGATCAAATCATGACATCAAACAAAATATGACTGCAAATTCTGCATTCTACAATGCAGGAGTCAGAACTGTGGAGCACCAAAATGCCTGATGTCGAATAAATACGATCCTGACTTCCGCATTTCATAGTGCGGGAGTCGGAAATGCGGAATGCCAAAATTCCTGGCATTGAAAACACCTCTTTGAATTTCATAGTTCCGCAATGCGAGATGCGAGACTCGAAAATCGGAACTCCAAATTCACCAATCCGAAGAAATTACCTCTCTAACTTCCACAATCCACAATCTGACTTGCAGAAGTCGAAAATCAGAACCACCATTTCACAACTCTGGAAAATTTACTCTTCCAACTTATACAATCTGCAATTCGTGTTGCGGGAGTTAGAAGTAGCAACCACCATGCATAACTCTATATAATCACTCTTCCAACTTCTACAATCTGCAATCCGTATTGCAGGTCTGGGAAGTCAAAATCCCAACTCTGCAACTTATCTGGCTCATAACTTTCTCACTCGGAGTCCATTCTAGAAAAATCGATACCGTTAGAAAGCTCTCAGAGAGCTCTTTGCAATAGTGTGGAACCCTTCCATGCCTAAGGACTTTGACCTTTCCTCTTTTCCAACCAAAAATATGCCTTGAAGTCAATCAAAACCTCTTTATTCCATTGTCAAAATCCTTGAAATCACCTTGCCAAGGCCCCTACCTTCATATGACCATAGAGGGGGCATGAAAACATCAGGGGGTGTCTAAATCATCCCCCAAGCTCATATGCTGAAGTAAAAACCCTCTCAGGAAGTGTGCAATGCATAGAAATAAACATAGTGAAATTGAATCTAATGCATGCATCTACAACATACAGGGTTAACAACTTAACAACCTACTTAACATAAGCAAAATGATGAAGCAACAACCAATGTACTAGCCCCATATTCAGGCTTATCCACATAATTCTTGTTGGTTAATTACAAATGCTCAATCCATTCAAAATTAACTTGAAACAAAAAATGAACACAACATAGGAATTAGTATCATGGAGAACCATAGAAAACACTTATCTTATAAGATGAACAATCCAACCAACTTGCTATGTGAGAGCAACGTTCCACCCAACCATAGGTCTCTTTCTAGCCTATACTCTTTCAGCTGAGAGAATACCCCCGAACTGGGAAGTGTATCCACTAAGGAGGGATAAACAAGCTCACTCACAACCTTGGATTCTCCCAAACACACATGCTAAGACAAGACACAGTTAGGTTTATCAAGCATGTAAGGATTAATGGATTAGGATGCTAATCCAGTGAGCTCAACCTTAAAGCTATAGGCCTCTCAATTCACATTCAGACAGTCTTGGAACCCACAATACCTACCACACCCAACACAAGGCACATAAAGGTCTAAGATGCTAGATCCTTGAGACTCTATCCTTCAATGTGTTTATCAAGCCACCCTACCTTCTGTCCTATTCTTCTCTTTCATTTCCACTTGGGTTTTCTCAACTTCTACAACCAAAACAACTCTATCCCGCAGCTAGGTTCTCGACTTTCAACATAGGGATTTCTGACGGTCTTCTGAGCATCTCACACTCTATAAATTGGCACTAGGGTTTAGATCAACGAATCCCCTACTGGATTGAGCTTCCCACATGAAGTTTTGGGCAAGTTCGGCAATAAAACATTGAGGTTTTTCATGATCGATATTTTTATTTTCTTTCTCACTACTCGACTCTCTGTTCTGCGTGTAAAAATACCACGCTAATTCCTAATGGAATGGAGATGAGGGGATACGAATTCCTAGGGGTAGAGTCACTTGTGTTTCAAGGAAGACAAAGTCCCATACCCTACCATCCGAAATTTTGGGATTTCCCACACTCCATTGAATTCATGAACAGTTTCCTCTACCACCTTCTGTAGCAGAATTAAATTTCAGCATGGTCAAATGGGTTCTAAGGATGACATTTGTGTTGATGTATATGTAACTTCGGAATGTATTTCATCTGTGTATTTCATTTATATATTATTGTACTCCTCTATACGGAAGTGTCATCATGTGTATTGACAAGTGTCGCAAGTGTGTTAACTTGCCGATGGGTTATTAGACCACCATGTGTGGGGTCGGCCCTGATTTATGTAATATATTGTTGATGTACCTAACTAGAGAAGTCGGCCCCATAAGGTTATTAGGAAAACATAACAAGTATAAATAGAGATTGGGAGACCTCTATTTGGATCACTCAGAAACTCATTCTTCCTTCACTCGGAAAGTGGCACACTTGTGAGGAGGAGGTTCAGCTGCTAGGAGGAGTCTATCTCTTGTATTTTGGTTGTACATTGGTTGAGCTATTGCTCTATATATCTCTGAGGAAGTTGTGGGGTTTTTCACCTTAGGGTTTTCCCCATGGAAACTCTATGTGTCTATTATCTCTCATGCTTTTGATTCTTGTGATGATTAACATGCTTGTTATGATTGATATGCATTGATATACTGCACATGTTGTTCTCTCAATAAAGATTCTAGAGTATTGTGAATTAATGCTCAGAATTTAACATGGTATCAGAGCTAACCTGAGAAGAAGACATTGTGCAGTGACAAAAACCAAGGGTTTCTTGTTTATTGGGTTTCTCTCCACATATTTTGGAAAATCAGTATAGTAGATTGACTCTACTCATCAAGGAGAATATATCTCTCCAATCAGAATTCAATTATGAGCTTTTTTAGATTTGGCCCTAAAAATTAGGGTTTCCACAAAAAATAGGAATTTCTGGAATCGTAAGACATAGCTGGAAGCTCCTTGCAAACATCTAAGTTTAGAGCTTTGGATCGAGATTTCTCGCTAGGTAGATCTCCGAGAAACTCAAACCCTAATTTAGGGTCCTCCCTAGTAAACCCGAGAAGACTAAAAGGCATTTTTGAAGGGTGAAGCTTTGCAGATCTCAAATTTTGAATACACTAGGCTGATCAGCTCATCAAGGCGCATCTTTCTATCCTTTCAGAAAGTTGAAATTCACATTTTGAATTTTTAGGGTTTTTTCGACAAACCCTAATCTGGGACCAAATCCAGTTTTCAGCAAAACAAGTTGTAAGACCTAAATCTCTTCTATTTCCATTTGAAATACTCTTTAAGATGTCTCACCACACCAAGCTTGAGGATAAGCTTAAAGGGGTTGATAACTTCCGAGCCTAGAAGTATAGGATTGGGTTAATCCTGGAAGAAAATGAATTGGACTCCTACATCAGCTCTGAGGTCCCTATCCCAGAGGATGAAGAGGCTAAGGTATTGCATAAGAAGAACTTGGTCAAGGTGAAGAGAATCATTGTTGATTCTATCAAAGACCATCTCATACCTCATGTGTCATCTCTAAAGACACCCAAGGAGATTTTTGACTCCCTGACCAAGTTATTTGAAGGGAAGAACATAAATCGGAAGATGACTCTACGGAATCAATTGAAAGGGGTCAAGATGTTGAATGGAGAGACCATTCAATCTTAATTCGGCAAGGTCTCTCAAATCAAGGAACAACTTGAAGCTGTGGATGTAGTGGAAAATGGTGAAGTTGTTATGACCACTCTAAATGGCCTACCTAGGTCATCGGACTCCTTTATTCAAGGAATCTGTGCAAGAAAGAAATTGATCTCTTACAGTAAACTGTGAGAGGAATGCTCTCAAGAAGAATCTAGACTTGTAGCTCTAGAAGAAAAGATGGGAGGTGAAAATCAAGCTCTCGCAACTCACACCAAAAGAAGCAAGCCCAAGAAGGAGCACTCTCACTACAAGAGATCCTATCACAACCAACAAAAGAATAAGAAGGATCTAAGATGCTTCACATGCAATGAGAAGGGTCAATTTGCTTCAGAATGTCCCAAGAACAAAAGGGATAACAACAACAACTCCAACAAGAAGAAGAATGGCAGCAAAAGAAAGTTCCATGCTCATGCTGCCGAATATGATGAACCTCCAAAGAAGAAGGCTAGGGTAGAAAGTGATGATGACTCATCAAGTGAAGAAGATTATGTTCTAATCTATGCTCTCACAGGTACTATCTCTCATGGTTGTAATGATTGGTTAATTGACAGTGGGGCTTCCAAACACATGACTGGGTTTAAAGAATCTTTCATAAACCTATCTGAAGATGAGTCACCCCATAAGGTGAAACTTGGGGATGATTATCAATACCCTATCAAAGGAAGTGGTGAAGCCTCCTACAACCTAGATTCTAGAAAGTCTTTGATCATGAAAGAAGTTCTTTATGTACCTGGGCTCAAGAAGAATCTTCTCTCCAACTCTACTTTGGATGCAAAAGGCATGAGGGTTTCATTTGTAGATTGCCAAGTCCTAATGTGGCCAAAGGGTAAAACTATTGATGATGTAGTGGTGATTGGAGAGCAAGAGGGAGGTTTGTATAAATTGAAGGGACAACCTGAACATGCCATGGTACATGATTCCATGGAGCCAAGTGAACTTTGGCATAGAATACTTGCACATATGCACTACAGAGCATTACCAATTGCAAGCAAAGTAGTAGAAGGTCTTCCTGAAATCAATACCAAGCATGAAGGTTCTTTCAAACGATGTGCAAAAGGAAAGAACATAAAAAAGGCATTTCCAAGTAGTGAAAGCAAGGAAAAAATCATCTTGGAAATTATCCACTCCAATGTATGCGGTCCTATGTCATCTAGTTCTCTGAGTGGATCCGACAATGGTGGAGAATTCACCTCAGGTGACTTCAAGAAGCTATGCAGTGATTCAGGGATTAAGAGGGAGTTGACTGATCCCTACAATCCACAATAGAATGGAGTTGCAGAAAGGAATAATAGAACAATCATGGAAGCAGCACGGGCAATGCTGCATGACCAGGATCTACCCATGCATCTATGGGCAGAAGCAACTAGGACAGGTAATCCAGGAAGCAAAGATCAAGAGGGAGCACACTCCAACAGTTCATGCAAGGAAGCAAATAATGAGAGGGAGTCCACCCAACAACAAACAAACAAAGATAAGTATTTGAATTGTCATTTCTTGTATATTTGATTGTTCAATGATGTATATACTTAGGTTGTGTATTTTGCATATTTGCATTAATGAATAGTATACTACTAATATGCATGTAATGGTTAAGTGGCCTATGGAACTGTACAACATTCCATTGCTACTTATCTAGAATGAAACCTCTTTGCTGACATGTTGGGAGTTATGTACAATCTTAACAATGTTCTGGTAGAGATTGGAAGGCATCTAGAAAGTTACGAGATATGGATAAATATTGTATTGAAGCATTGGCTTAAATAATTGCATGACTGTATGACATATTTATTTATGTGAAAGAATTTGTTCTGAAAATTATAAGATGTTTCTAATCATGCAATTTAACTTGTTTTGTAGGAAAGACTGTATACCTTCACCTACAAAAGAAGGACTACAACATTTGTTTAAGCAACAAAATTATCTGTTGAAGATATTGAAGATATTAAAGTTCCCAGGATACGGGAAGAATGCCATGATCCGTCAATCATGAAGAACGATGTTTGGGATGCGGTCCCAAGACCTAAAGAGAAGTCTGTTGTGACTTCCAAATGGATCTATAAGATCAAGCATGCTGCAGATGGAAGCATAGAGAAATACAAAGAAATATTTGTAGCTCATGGCTTCTCTCAGAAAGAGGGAATAGACTATGAAGAAACTTTTGCTCCTGTAGCCAGGTACACTTCCATCAGATCAGTACTTTCCCTGGCTGCAACGATGAAATCGAAGATACACCAGATGGATGTCAGGACTGCCTTCTTGAATGGTCTAGTCGAAGAGGAAGTGTATGTGGAGCATCCACTCGGTTTGAAACACATGACAGGGAGTCACATGTGTGCAAATTGAAGAAAGCCTTATATGGCTTGAAGCAAGCTCCCAAAACATGGTATGGTAGGATGGATAGTTTCCTATATAGTTTGGGCTTTACCAAGAGTAAAGCGGATTCCAACCTTTACTACAAGGTTGAGGAAGGAAATCCTGTGATTCTACTCCTGTATGGAGATGACTTGTTTGTAACAGGAGATGACAGATTCATTGCTGATACAAAGAGGAAGCTTGCTGCCGAGTTCGATATGAAGGACATGGGGATGATGCACTATTTTCTAGGTATGGAGGTGTGGTAGAGTTCTGATGGTATCTTCCTTGGACAAGGGAAGTATACTGTAGATATCCTGAAGAGGTTCGGGATGATGGATTGCAAGGCCATGGCCACACCTATGGCATCGAATCTGAAGCTTCTATGTGATGCTTCATCTGAGCTGGTTGATGTCTCTATGTATCGTCAGATGATTGGGTCCTTGATGTACCTAACGAACACCAGACCAGATATTTGCTTTGCAGTGAACACATTGAGCCAGTTCCTGACGGATCCAAGGAGTGTTCACCTAGTTGCTGTAAAGCATATTCTGAGGTACCTGAAGGGTACAGTTGATTATGGGCTCAAGTATGAAGCGAATCAAAAGTTTAACCTACAGGGTTATGTTGGTTCAGATTGGGCAAGTAGTGCTACAGATAGGAAGAGCACATCTGGGTGTTGCTTTAGTATGGGATCATGTGTAATCTCTTGGTTTAGTAGGAAGCAGTCCTACGTAGCACTTAGTACAGCCAAGGCAGAGTATGTTGCAGTCTGTTCGGATAGTTGTGAGGCAGTATGACTTCGAAAGCTACTGTTTGAGTTATTTGATCTCTAGTTGGATGCTACTAGTATCTTCTGTGATAACCAAAGTTGTGTGAAGCTATCTGAGAACCCAGTGTTTCACAACAAGTCGAAACACATAGAGATCAAATATCACTATATCAGGGATATGGTGTAGAGAGGAGTAGTGAAGCTCCTGTATGTTGTGACGGACGAGCAGATTGCAAATGTGCTGATGAAACCAATAGCCAGAGTGAAGTTCGAGTACTTCAAAAAGAGGCTTGGTGTTCTTCAAATTGATGACACTTCAAGGAAGAAGTGATGAGCACATTTGTAGAATCCATTCCAAGCATGTTGGAAGGAGGATCCTTCACATGGCTCTGGATGTAAGCACGGGATGATGAGCATCAGGACGATGCTCCAGTTATTGCTATATATATGTATGTACGCATCATGTTGGATGTTGGATATGATCAGTTGGATCATTTATATGTATATGTATGTACGCATAATGGTGGATGCTGGATATGATCAGTTGGATCATTTATTTGTATATGTATGTACACATCATGTTGGATGCTAGACATGATCAGTTGGATCATTTTTGTATATGCATCATTTTGGATGCTTGGACCATGTATCTATATATGTATCAGGTGGATACTGTGTATGATCAGGTAGATCATGTATGTTGATATATATCAGGTGGATACATTGTGTGGATCATGTATGATGATATGTATCAGGTAGATACTTGGTATGCATAAGGTTGATGCATTGTATGATCAAGATGATCATGGATGACGAGCTTCAGGATGTTTCTCCAGATGACATGCATCAGGACAATGCAGTGATGATGATCAGGATGATCATGTGTACATCAAGATGATGTATGGTGAGTATTGGGTTGATACTCTATGGCCGTTGAACAGGTTGTGTAGATAAGCATATAATTTAGCCCTGGGAGTTTTGCAGATAGTCTTTGGAGGTTTTTCCTATGGCATTTAATCTGGACCTAGGACATCTAGCAAATGCTCTTTCGACGTTTTTCTTTGGGAGGACATATAATTTGGCCCTGGGAGATCTGCAGATAGTCTTTTGAGGTTTTTCCTATGGCATATAATTTGGCCCTAGGATATCTGGCAGATGCTCTTTCGAGGTTTTTTCCTATGGCATATAATATGTCCCTGGGATATCCGATAGGTTGGGCTGTGTACTCGTAATAAGTCCTGGGATGCTCTTGCAAGGTTTTTCCATGACCACATGTAATATGTCCCTAGGTGATCCTATAGGTAGAGCTATATGCTCATAACAGCCTGGGATGCTCTTGCGAGGTTTTGTGGTCAGGTCACATATAATATGTCCCTGGGAGATCCTACAAGTAGATCTGTGTGCTCGTAACAACCTGGGATGCTCTTGCAAGGTTTTGTGATGCACATAATAAGTCCTGAGGATTCCACAGTATGGCCAGTGATAAAGACCTGCAGGTGGTGGGCCTACATCCAGTATGAAAAAGGACTGGCTATGTAGAACTTCCTATGATGAGTATATTCAAAGATTGGTTAAGATAGCAGCAGTAGTGACGATGATGATGATGGTGCATCAATGACGATGATCCAGAAAAGAAGATTTGTGCTAGCAGATCTATGTCAAGAAATACATTCCTAGTTAAGAGGGAGTGTTGATGTATATGTAACTTCGGAATGTATTTCATCCATGTATTTCATTTATATATTATTGTACTCGTATAGAGATGTGTCATTCCTCTATACGGAAGTGTCGTCATGTGTATTGACAAGAGTCGCAAGTGTGTTAACTTGTCGATGGGTTATTAGACCACCATGTGTCGGGTCGGCCCTAATTTATGTAATATATGGTTGATGTAACTAACTAGACAAGTCGGCCCCATAAGGTTATTAGGAAAACAGAACAAGTATTAATAGAGATCGGGAGATCTCTATTTGGATCACTCAGAAAGTCATTCTTCCTTCACTCGGAAAGTGGCACACTTGTGAGGAGGAGGTTCAGCTACTAGGAGGAGTCTATATCTTGTATTTTGGTTGTACTTTGGTTGAGCTATTGCTCTATCTATCTCTGAGGAAGTTGTGGGGTTTTTCACCTTAGGGTTTTCTCCATGGAAACTCTGCGTGGCTATTGTCTCTCATTCTTTTGATTCTTGTGATGATTGACATGCTTGTTATGATTGATATGCATTGATATACTGTACATGTTGTTCTGTCAGTAAAGATCCTAGAGTATTGTGAATTAATGCTCAAAATTTAACAATTTGGAAGTCCAAGGTTCAATCCCAGACCCCCCTCACGTCTCCCTAGTGGATACACATGGACCTCTCTTATTAGTTGCCTCCATAGCCATTTTTCTTGCTATTTTTGTTGCAATAATAATATTTACATCATTTACAATGTCCAATGGATTAATAGCACATGTATAACGGAATATAACTACTTTCCTTTACATAAAAACCTAGCATCCAATAGCGGGGCCTTGGACTTGAGCTCCACGCTAGGAAAACATACATCACATGTATACAATATTTACATTGAAAGCCAAATATGTTCTAACAGGAAAACACTACAACAAATTACCCTTTCAGGGGAGGTTTTAGCTTGTGGCGGTTTTGCTAACCCCCCCCAAAAGTATTTTCAGGTATTTGCGGGTGGTCCTAACAAACCCCCCACCAAAAGTCCTGAAAATTGGACTTTTGGGGGCGGTTTTTACAAAACCACCCCCAAAAGTCCAATTCTCAGGACTTTTTTTTTGGGGAGCGGTGGAAAGACCCCCTCCCCCTAAAGGTCCTTTGCAAGGTGGTTGTTAGAACCCCCCCAGAAAAATTCCTAAGAATTGGACTTTTGGGGGCAGTTGAATGAAATCCACCCCCAAATGTCATGTTAATTTGGTATTTAGAGGTGGTTGGTTTAATGCCGCACCCAAACATGTTGAGAATTTTGACTTGTGTAGGCGGTTGTGAAAAAGCCACCCTCAAAATTCCAATTTTCATGAATTTTCTTGGGGCGGGCTTGAAAGACCCCCCCTAAAGGTCCTTTTCAAGGCAGCTGTGAAAAAAACCCCCTTAAAAGTCATAAGAATTTGGACATTTGGGGGCGGTGGTTATAAATCCACCCTCAAAGGTCCATTTGTCAAGATATTTTTTTTTGGGGGGGGGGGTTGAAATACCCCCCCTAAATGTCCTTTTCAAGGTGGTTGTTAAACCCCCCCCCTTAATGTCATGACAATTTGTATGTTTGGGGGTGGTGGTTAGAAAGCCACCCTCAAAAGTAGTGGGTTACCCTTGGGCTCCATATGTCCCCATAAATTTCACAGTGAACCCACATGGCGTAAGACATGATCTTTTTTCCTCATACCATGGCCTAGGAATTTACCACTTATATATGGGGATTGTTATACCTTAAAAAATTTCTCCCTTACGTGAGAAATATTCTGTATGGAAGGATTAGTTATGGTTTTGGGCCTTTTGCATGGCCCTTCAACCTTGCAAACTAATGTTATGATTTAAGACCCAAAAGTTTGTCCATGTACCATTGCTTATGTTTGAAGAGCCATCCATGGTATTTTAGTCTTGACTTTAGTCCATAGTTGACTTCAATCCATAGTTGGATGACTATGGTTCCCTCATGGTTGATGTTGGTTGATTTTAATCCATAGTTAATATGCTCCCATTCATTTGTGTTAGCTTTTCAGAATTTACTTCAATCTGATCTAGGAGCTTAACTGAGAGAACAGCATGTATAGCATATCTATAGCATATCAATCATGGACATAATAATGCAAGCACACAAGAGACAATAGACACATAGAGTTTCACTGGGAAAAACCATAAAGGTGAAAAACCCCACAACTTCCTCAGAGATAGGTAGAGCAATGATACAACCCAAGCATAAGAGATAGTCTTCTCCTAGCAGCAGCTTCTCCTCCTCGACAAGTTAGCCACTCTCCAATGAGAGTATGAGTGAGAAAAGTGAATGATTAAATAGAGAGCAATGATACAACCCAAGCATAAGAGATAGTCTTCTCCTAGCAGCAGCTTCTCCTCCTCGACAAGTTAGCCACTCTCCAATGAGAGTATGAGTGAGAAAAGTGAATGATTAAATAGAGTGTCTCCCACACTCTATTTATACTTGAATTCACTTGCCTAATAACCTTTACTAGGTTGGCCTTAACTTAACCACATAACATAATGATGATAGGGCCGACCCCCAATAGGGTGGTCTAATAACCCTTTTACCCACATGACTCATACAGGGCAGACCCCATCAAGGTGGTCTAATAACCCATCAAGTATAAGTTACGACACTTACAATATAAATGACCACACTTCCGTATAGAGGAATAAGAACATCTCTATAGGAATACAAACACTTCCGTATAGAGGAATAATAACATCTCTATAGAAATACAATATACATAGGTGAAATACATTCCGAAGTTACAATTACATCAACACTCCCTCTTAACTAGGAAGGTATTTCTCGACACAGGTCTTCTACACAAGTCTTATTCTTTGGATCATAGTCACTGGATCATCGACATCGAATCATCGTCATTGTCACTATTGCTGCTATCTCAATCAATCTTTGAACTACTCATCATAGGAAGTTCTATAGAGCCAGTCTTTTTTCATACTGGATGTAGGCCCACCACTTGTAGGTCTTCATCATCACCGGCCATACTATGGAATCCTTAGGACTTATTACGTGCATCAACAAAATATCAAAAGAGCATCCTAGGCATTTTATAAGCACACAACTCAACCTATTAGATCTCCCAGGATCTTTTACATGTGACTGTCACAAAACCTTAAAAGAGTGTCTTGCCAAGCAAAATCTCTAAAGTGCATCTAAGGCCTTTTTCATCTTGTCCAGATCTTCAGGACTTATTACATGTGACCCCTACCACAAAAACTTAAAAGAGTTTCTTGCCATGCAAGGTTTCTAAAAAGCATCTGAGGCCTTTTTCATCCTATTTAGATCTCTAGGACTTATTACATGTGGTCCCCACAAGACCTTAAAAGAGTGTCTTGCCAAGCAAGATCTCTAAAGAGCATCTAAGGCCTTTTTCATCCTGTCCATATCTCTAGGACTCATTACATGTGGTCTAGCAAAACCTTAAAAGAGTGTCTTGCCAGGCAAGATCTCTAAAGAGCATCTGAGGCCTTTTTCATCCTTTCCAAATCTCTAGGACTTATTACATGCTACCCTTGCACAACTTGTCCACGGCCACAGAGTATCAACCTGATACTCACCATACATCGTCCTGATGTACATGATCATCCTGATCATCATCATTGCATCGTCCTGATGCATGTCATCTAGAGCAACATCTTGAAGCTCGTCATCCATTATCATCCTGATCATACAATGCATCCACCTGATGCATACCAAGTATCAACCTGATACATATCATCATACATGATCCACCTGATCATACAATGTATCCACCTGATATATATACAGATACATGATCCACCTAATCATATAATGTATCCACCTGATATATATCGACATACATGATCTACCTGATCATACAATGTATCCACCTGATACATATACAGATACATGGTCCAAGCATCCAACATGATGCATATACATATACATAATCCAACTGATCATAACAAGCATCCAACATGATGCATATACATATACAGGATCCAACTGTTATAACAAGCATGCAACATGATGCATATACAGAGCAGTAACTGGAGCATCGACTTGATGCTCATGATCTGGCACTTACATCCATAGCCATGGGAATGATCCTCCTCTCACCATGCTTGGAATGGATTCCAACAAATGTGTCCATCACTTCTTCCTCGAAGTGTCGTCAATTTGAAGAACACCAAGCCTCTCCTTGAAGTACTCAAACTTCACTCTGGCTAGTGGTTTCGTTAGCACATCTGCAACCTGCTCATCCGTCGCAACATACAGGAGCTTCACTGCTCCTCTCTACACCATATCCCTGATATAGTGATATTTGATCTCAAAGTGCTTCAACCTGTTGTGGAACATTGGATTCTCAGACAGCTTCACACAACTGTGGTTATCACAAATGATACCAGTAGCATCCAGCGGGAGATCAAATAACTCAGACAGTAGCTTCCGAAGCCATACTGCCTCACAACTAGCTCAACAAGTAGCAACATACTCTGCTTCCGATGTACTCAGTACTACGCAGGGATACTTCCTACTAAACCAAGAGATCACACCTGATCCTATACTGAAGCAGCACCCAGAAGTGCTCTTCATATCTGCAGCACTACCTACCCAGTCTGAATCAACATAACCCTGTAGGTTAAACTTTTGATTCGCATCATACTTGAGCCCATTATCAATTGCACCCTTCAGGTACCTCAGAATATGCTTTACAGCAACCAGGTGAACACCTCTGGGATCCATCAGGAACTGGCTCAATGTGTTCACGGCAAAGCAAATATCTGGTCTCGTGTTCATTAGGTACATCAAGGACCCAATCATCTGATGATACATAGTGACATCAACCGGCTCAAATGAAGCATCACATAGAAGCTTCAGGTTCGATTCCATAGTTATGGCCATGGCCTTGCAGTCCATCATCATGGACCTCTTCAGGATCTCTTCTACATACTTCTCTTGTCCAAGGAAGATCCCATCTGCACTCTGCCACACCTCCATGCCTAGAAAATAGTGTATCATCCACAAGTTGCTCATCTCGAACTTGTCAGCAAGCTTCCTCTTGGTATCAGCAATCAATCCATCCTCACCTGTTACAAACAGGTCATCCACATACAATAGTAGTATCACAGGATTTCCTTCCTCCACCTTGTAGTAAAGGTTGGAATCTGCTTTACTCTTGGTAAGGCCCAAATTGGATAGAAAGTTGGCTATCCTACCATACCAAGTCCTAAGAGCTTGCATCAAGCCATACAAGGCTTTCTTCAACTTGCACACATATGACTCTCTGTCATGTGTCTCAAAACCAAGTGGCTGCACCACATACACTTAGTCCTCAACTACACCATTCAAGAAAGTTGTCTTGACATCCATTTGGTGTGTCTTCCATTTCATCACTACAGCCAGAGAAAGTACTATTCTAATGGAAGTGTATCTGGCTACAGGAGAAAAAGTCTCTTCATAGTCTATCCCCTCTTTCTGAGAGAAGCCATGAGCTACAATCCTCGCTTTGTATTTTTCTATGCTACCGTCTGCAACATGCTTGATCTTATAGATCCACATGGAAGTCAGAACATACTTCCCTTTAGGTCTTGGGACTGCATCCCAAACATTATTCTTCATGATCGACTGGTACTTCTCGATCATGGCGTTCTTCCTGAATCATATGAACTTCAATATCTTCAATATCTTCAATAGATAACTTTGTTGTTGAACAAATGTTGTAGTCCTTCTTTTGTGGGTGATGGTATACAATCTTTCCTACAAAACAAGTTAAATTGCAAGATTAGAAAACATCTCATAGTTTTCAGAACAAATTCTTACACATAAATAAATATGTCATACAGTCATGCAATTATCTTAGCCAATACTTCAATACAACATTTATCCATATCTCGTAACTTTTTAGATTCCTTCCAATCTCTACCAGAACATTGTTAAGAGTGTGCACAACTCCCAACATGTTAGCAAAGAGGTTTCATTCTAGATAAGTAGCAATGGAATGTTGTACAGTGCCATAGGCCACTTACACATCAGATGCATATTAGTAGTATACTGTTCATTAATGCAATCATTCTAATATGCATAATACACAACCTAAGTATAGGAACATAAGTGTATACATAATTGAACAATATTAATCAAATATACAAGAAATGATAATTTAAATACTTATCTTTGTTTGTTGTTGTTGAGTTGACTCCTTCTTAGTCTTTGCGTCCTTTCTGCAACTCCATTCTGATGTGGATTGTGAGAAGTGGTCAAATCCCTCTGAATGTCTGCATCCTTGCAGAAACTACTGGAGTGTGCTCCCTCTTGATCTTTGCTTCCTGGATTACCTATCCTTGAACTTATATCCATCCTTGATCACAATGCATGCTTACTAGTATCATCATTGTGTTACTCTCGAGATCTTATACATAATCATACATTCATTAGTATAATATCAATACTATCAAAACACAATAATCTTAAACATGTATAGTCATGATCATTTCAAACACAGATAATAAGCATTAGCATTCAATATTTTAGGGAAGACATCTCTTACTCATGCATATTCATATTTGACCAAAGGACTTTTCTGGTTAGTCATATCATCAATCAAGGTAAGAGACATAATATGCATAAATCCTTGATTATTTACATTTCTAACTTCATGAATAATCATTATCAACCATACAACAGTATAAGATCCTAACACAAGGTACGATTCTAACTTGACATAGGAAAAACATACCTGGTTATCATATTTGCTAGTTATGTCTAGCAATGTCTTCTTGTTCTCTTTAATGACTTGTGCTAGTAACCTGCATATCTCATAGGTTAATCATTATAGAACCAAGTTATGCATACCTCGTAAGTAGATATTCTATGTGATCCATGACAATGCATGAATCTTTGTCTTCATGTCAACATGGTCATATGTTCTTGAACTAGAACATGATTTGTCTTTCTTGATGTACCTTTCATGTTAGTGGACAACATCAACCTCATACAACACCACAATGCATTAGTAGAATCTTAAGTGTCAAAACCCTAGTTAATGAATATTTGCATTCATAATTTTATTAAGGTGATACGACAAGTCTAAAGTTAATCAAGATTGTACTAACCTTAATGAAGAAAAACATACCATAAACTTAATCATGAACATAACTCAAAACATACCTGGATAAGTCATACCTGTCGAGATTGCTTGTAATCTTCTTATGTAAGGCGTTAGCCTCATCTCCCTCTGAAACAGGAACTTCTTCACTTATGTAGGTGACCAATCCATTCTCTTCTAGGATTAACCCAATCCACTTGATTTGCAGAAATTGGATCTGGAGCTGGATTAGGGTTTGTTAGAGAAACCCTAAAAATTCAAACTTTCGAAAGAATAGAAATATGCTCCTTGATGAGCTGATCAAGCTGATATACTCAGAGTTTGAAAACTGCAAAGTTTCACCCCTCAAAATTGCCTTTGAAACTTCTGGATCTTCTAGACAGGATCCTAAACTAGGGTTTGATACAACCCACCCTTCTACCCAACCAAAAGGTTTTATCCAAAGCTCTAAAATTTGATTTTTCTGAGGAGATTCCAGCCATGGTCACAGACTTTAGAAATTCCAACTTTTGCAGATGCCCTAATTTTCCACCTTTCCGATCAAAATCCTGAACTAGGGTTTGATTAAGCCCGGCCTTCTGCCCAACCAAAAAATTTGATCTTGGTCTCTAGATTTCGATTTTGATGAGGATCATCCAGCCATGGTCTCTGATACAAAATATTTCAACATTCTCCGAAACCCTAAATTACCGGAGCCATGAATGAAGGTGCTTAAAATCCAATTCTGTTTTGACAGAAATATGCACCTGATTGTTTCTGGTGTACCTCTGAAATTTCAAATCTGCAAGGTCTGAAAATTCTTCCTGTGGTATCCTAACCTGTTATCTTTCCAACCCCACAGGTCTAACCTCAATTGGATTCTCTGAGAGAGAGTTATGCCAAGTGTCGCAATGTGACCTGTTTATGGGATAAAACAGGAGAGCGAACTTGTACGGCGTGCCATGTGTCAATGGTTCAGTTTCGGCCTCTGAACCACTTTTCTGAGAAGGTACAGTCTGTTCCCTACCTGCCAGGTTTTATGAAATTTAATTTGGAGCTTCCTATCCCAAGTTATGACCCTTTTTCCTGGGTCACCTGTTTATGACTCAAATATAGAAGAGGCAGAAACCCTATATTGTACATATCATAAATCACAAAGTAAAATGAATTAGAGGTTTTCATTTGGACACAAGGTACATGGGGATCTTATCTTCGACCTGTAAGATTTTTCAGATCTTGAAACCTCGCCAAAATGTATTTATAGCCAAAGCGCTACGATGACTGGTTTTTGCTATATCAAGCCCTAGCTTCGCAAATGCGACAAGTGTCATAAATGCCATACCATGCCTTCTTTCAGGCTAGCTCTAATACCATGTTAGTTTTTCAGAATTTACTTCAATCTGATCTAGGATCTTAACTGAGAGAACAACATGTACAACATATCTACAACATATCAATCATGGACATAATAATGCAAGCACACAAGAGACAATATACACAGAGTTTCACCGGGAAAAACCATAAAGGTGAAAAACCCCACAACTTCCTCAGAGATAGATAGAGCAATGATACAACCCAAGCATAAGAGATAGTCTTCTCCTAGCAGCAGCTTCTCCTCCTCCACAAGTGAGCCACTCTCCAATGAGAGTATGAGTAAGAAAAGTGAATGATCAAATAGAGTGCCTCTCACACTCTATTTATACTTGACTTTACTTGCCTAATAGACTTTACTAGGTTAGCCTTAACTTAACCACATAACATAATGCTAATAGGGACGACCCCCAATAGGTGGTCTAATAACCCTTTTACCCACATGACTCATACAAGGCTGACCCCATCAAGGTGGTCTAATAATCCATCAAGTATAAGTTACGACACTTACAATATAAATGACGACACTTCCGTATAGAGGAATAATAACATCTCTATAGGAATACAATATACATAGGTGAAATACATTCCGAAGTTACAATTACATCAACAATTTTACCTCTGATGTCCTCTTCACCACCCCGAACTCGACCCCCAACATCCTCTTCAGAACTCCAATCCTGCCCCCCTCGAAAGCATTCCCTTTTTCACCTACGGACTCCACCGTGTCACAACCCTCCCTTCTCATGTCTATCTCTATATACCCTTGTTGTCCAAAACCAAAATCCCACAAGCAATCAGTCAAAGAGAAATCTGCTAGAATATTGGACAATACTAAGACAGGGAGTGAATCAGTATTGTTATCTTTTTTAACAATTTAAACCAATTTTTTAATATTAATTAAAACTTGCAATCAACAAAATACACAGAACACAGATTTTTATTGTGGAAACCCAATTGGGAAAACCACAAACTCTTTCTATAACCACAAAATTATATTTACAATTAGTTTTTGTCTGCTACTACAGACAAGGATGCTACTACACCCAATTTACCAGCTACTATTGTAAGGATGTTATGACCGATTGGTTTATTAGCTACTACCGAAAGGATGCTTCGACACCATATTTACCACCAACTAACGGAGGGAGGCTACAACCCCCTGGTTTATCAGTTACTAATGAAAGGATGCTTTGACACCTTGTTTACCAGCAACTATTGGAAGGAGGCTACACCCCCCTTGCAAGCATGCAGCCTGCCCTAGCACCACCCTACCTCCCTAATTTGATCTTATAACTTCAATGGGATAAATATATGTTTATACTTTCATTGTCCTTTGTTTCTGATGTTCAATCCAAGCTCCAAAGGCTGCCTCTGTTCCTTTTATTCTTCTCTGAAATCTGTACTGCTTCAGATATTTATTTAAGCACACATAAAACACTCTCATATTCTTTTTACCTTCTTTGGCTTCTACATCGCTTCAGGTCTTCATATCGAATATACAGAGACTCTGTTCTTCTTCTCTGGGATCTATGCTGCTTTAGATTCTCATGTTAAAACGCAGAGACATATTGTTATGCTTTTTGCTTTTCTAGCCTTTGTTTTGTGCTTCTTCATATGCTTGTCTTCCATGCCTCGAGACCCCTTGGCTTCCAAAATCAAACTCTGTCTAATATATTCATCATCTTCATATGAATCATCGTTTCTTTTCATCATAACCTGTATTAAACAATTAATTATGTCCTTCTAAAAGAAACTCGCGTCCTTCCACAAAGAATATGTCTCTGTTTATTATCTAATAAAATCTTCTTCATTATCTTTTTATTAATTTATTCCTGTAGCTCATCTTTTGTTATCATATCTTTGTTTATGAATAATACAATTCTGTTTATTTATCTCTGATTTATTCCTGTAGCTTATTGTTTATGCAAATGCTTTTATATAACCTTTCATAAATGTTTTGCAGGTATAATGCATTGCAGGTGCATCCCACTATGCAGGCATATACACTTTGCAAGCAGAATACTCACAAAATTATTTTCTATATCTTCCACCATATCTATAGGCATCATGATTTTCACAATGTTTGCATCCATTACCTTTCACAGACTATGTAGGCATAATTATTCACATTTTGCAAGAATTTTTCCTTCTTAAGGATAATATGATTTTTCACCAACTTGGCAGGTGTAATTTTTGCACATGTGAGCACCAAAGAAGAAACTAACACCATGGCTAGATGGACAAGTTTCCAAAGAACATATCCACACCTTTGGACGGATTTATCTGTAGAACCACAACTTCTAGCGTGCATTTCCAATGGCCTTGTTGGTGTCCATTTTGTCACCATTTTTTATCAGTAAACATGCTCTGATTGGTGTTATTTTCACTGTTTTGATATGATAAGTCATTCTCTTTGCCATTCAGACTATCAAAAAGACCCAGGTATGCGTTTATTTGAAAATCATACGAATCATGAATAATTATTATCATTTTTATGGTTTATTGACTATCATCTCATATTTCTAGACATTCTTGGCATTTAGTTTTTGTTCTACAGGATGCGGTCATCATTCAGACCTTCATTCAGCCATGCGTTCATGCCGAGGACGTCTAGCCGCATTCAGCCTACCATTCAGACCTTCATTCAGCCCATGAAATCGTCGGTTGGAATATTTCTGGTCAATAAAGGCAAAAACGGAAAGATGGGTTCTGTTAGAAACATGGCTGTCGTGGTTGGTGAACCCCTGTTCTAGAAGATTCGCCCTCCTACTCGCCTTGCTTGACAATACATCTTCGTCTCATATCAATGCTCCAGCAGTTCTGGCTTCCTAATCGCCCAGCTTAACAGGACACACTCCTACCCATGTCAACGTTCCATAAGATCCTACTCCTCACACGCTAAGCTTTCCAATGCATCCTCTGCCCACGATGGAAGGAAACCAACTCATAGTTGTTCGCGTCAAGGGGGATCAACACTATGGACTCAGGAAGATGGCTTGTGCAATATCGTAAACAACCATGCAGTCATTCAATAGTCATTAAGACTTCTATTTTTAGAGAGGTCAATTATGTCGACCTTCTCTCTGATTGTAAACTTATATATAGATGCCTCCTTTGGAGAAACGCAGCACAATATAGTGCATACATACATAGAGGATAGCAGTAATTTGTAGAAACACTGTGTAACTTTCTGAGTCAATGGAAATTGCCGAATTCAACTGTTGATGTCTTGTTGTTGGTGATTAGTTTGAGTTAAGCTTCCATCTCTGATTGCTGGGAAGGGCCCCTCAACAACCAGAGGTTTTACTGTATATATTTTGCATTTCCTTTTTGCAAATTAATAGTTTTTATTTCCAGTATTTAACTTAATTCAAGTAGATGATGTTGTATTATTTCCTGTACATCAAAGTCCTTTATTTCTTGTAGTTATATGGTGTTGTTAGTTTAAGTTGTTAGTTTTATTTACATGCTTAGAAGTTAAAGTGACCATTCATGCTCAAATCTTCTTATTTTTCTTTCAGTTTTGTCATTTGCAATTAGATAGAGTCAACTAGTCAACGTTTTAGTAGTTCAAGTTCAATTCCTAGTTAGATCTAGTTCTGCTAATGATTTTCCTGTAGCTGTAGGTTAGTTTTATTCATATCTCAGTTTTGTTTTATTATGCTATAGAAGTAGTTCATTCCTTTGATAATGACTAGTATAGGTTGCTTCTTGTTATCTTAGCTTCTAAATAGTCTATTCATTGCTTCCCTTGCATTGTAGGTTCATATGCACCAACTAGCAGGTGTTAAGATCATCCAATCTGCTTCTTTCCCTAGTTTAAATCGTTTTCCTCCATCCAGACTGTCATTCGGACTGTCATCCGAATAGTCATATGGACTTTAATATTTCCTGCACTGTTTTTATGCTTATTTAGAATCCAGTTTCTTAGGTCTTCGAACTGTAATATTTCTTGCATTCAATTAGCATTCTTAGATATAATTAAGATCTTGTTCCACACTACATAGAGTTTTAATTAAGTTTTGTGATCATTCTTAGTTTCCATTCCATCTTCCTTCAATTTGCTTTAACTGGTTTTTAAGGTATGTCATTCATGTTTAATTTGATAATATGTTACTGTTCTCGAATTCATCAGTTCCATTCTTAGTTTTGTTATGTCATGTTTCTTAAGATTGATTTCGGATTAGAGTTAGTAACTTCATTCTCCAAGTTATCTCAGTTTTGAATAGTTTCTCAGTTCAAGCATAGGATTAGTTTTTCCATTTATATAGCCAATGAAGATGTTCATAGAATAGGATTTGGTTTAGAAGTAAAACATCTTTATCAAGTTTTCTACTTGCTTTTACCTAAAACATCTTTATCAAGTTTTCTACTTGCTTTTACCTAAAACATCTTTATCAAGTTTTCTACTTGCTTCCAAATCAAATTCAATTCAAGTAAATATCTTTATTAAGTTTTCTACTTGATTCTAGATTTCATTAGTTCCAAGTCATTTGCTTATCAATAGAAGATATATCATAATGTTTAAAATTAATTGTAGTTGGACAATCTTTAGTTTGCATTTATTTTTAGAAGTTAAATTAGATTTGTTCCCATTTTGTTTCCTTATCACATTTGAAAGTCACTTTGATACATTCTCTCCCATTCCTATTACATTTGATACACTTCCTCAGAATCCTCAAGGAGAATGGAATTAGGTAATTTACTGTAGTCTTGAATTTTGAATTGAATGTATGAATAGTTGTTGAATTCATTTGTAGTTTTGCTTTAAGTTGATATAGTTCTTTGTTTCATAGTTAGTTGTCAATTGAGTTATCTCATAGATAGGTTTCTGAACTCATTTACAATTGTTTCTAATTCCTAGATTAGAACATTATCTGTAATTTTCCATTTCATCAAAGTAGTCCTGTTTTGATTTAGTTTTGATTCCTAGAATAACATTGTTGTTGTTGATGTATATGTAACTTCGTATTGTATTTCACCCATGTATATTGTACTCCTATAGAGATGGTATTATTCCTCTATATAGAAGTGTCGTCATTTGTATTGACAAGTGTCGCAAGTGTTGTAACTTGCATATGATGGGTTATTAGACCACCAAGTGTGGGGTCGTCCCTAATTAGTATTACCATGGGTTATTATACTGAGTTAGAGAAGTCGGCCCTGCTAGTTTATTAGGGAAGTCAGGTCATGTATAAATAGAGTGCGGGAGGCACTCTATTTGATCACTTCATTATTCACTTCTACACTCATCGGAAAGTAGCACACAAGTGAGGAAGGAGGAGTAGTTGCTAGGAGGACTATCTCTTGTACTTTGGTTGTATCATTTTTGTTTCTATCTTTGAGGAAGTTGTGGGGTTTTTCACTTTTATGGTTTTCCCCAGTGAAACTCTGTGTGTCTATTGCCTCATGTGATTGCTTGGTGTGCTTGATATGATTGATATGCTGTACATGTTATTCTCTCAGTAAAGATCCTAGAGTATGTTGAATCAATGCTCAAAATCTAACATGGTATCAGAGCTAACCTGAGAAGAAGACACTATGTAGCTGCGAAAGCTAGGGCTTCTTGTTTATTGGGTTTCTCTCCACAGATATTGAAAGGAAGTAGGGTATTTTGACTCTCCTCAACAATGCGCATTTTTCTGTCTAATCAGAATTCAATTCTGGGCACTTTCATTTTTGGCCCTAAAAATTAGGGTTTTCACAAAAATAGGAATTTCTGAATTCTGAGACCATAGCTAGAAGCTCCTTGGAAAAATCGAAGTTTAGAGATTTGGATCGAACTTTTTGGTTGGGTGAAGCTCTGGGAAACTCAAACCCTAATTCAAGGTCCTCCTTAGTGAATCCGGGAGATTGAAAAGCATTTCTGATGGGTGAAAATTTGCAGTTTTCAATTTTTGAGTATACCAGGCTGATCAGCTCATCAAGGCACATCTTTCTATCCTTTCAGAAGTTTGAAATTCACATTTTGAATTTTTAGGGTTTCTCTAACAAACCCTAATCCAACACCAGATCCAGATTTCTGCAAATCAAGTGGTAAGACCTAAATCTTTTCTATTTGCATTTGAATTACATTTTAAGATGTCCCACCACACCAAGCTTGAGGATAAGCTTGAAGGAGATGATAAATTTTGAGCATGGAAGTATAGGATTGGGTTAATCCTATAAGAGAATGAGTTGGACAGTTACATAAGTGAAGAGGTCCCTGTCCCAGAGGGAGAAGAGGCTAAGGCCTTACACAAAAAGAACTTGGTCAAGGCAAAGAGGATCATTGCTAATTCTATCAAAGACCATCTCATACCACATGTGTCATCTCTAAAGACACCTAAGGAGATGTTTGATTCCCTAACCAAGCTATTTGAAGGGAAGAACATAAATCAGAAGATGACCTTGAGGAATCAACTGAAAAATATCAAGATCTAGAATGCAGAGACTATGCAATCTTATTTCTCAAGGGTCTCCTAGATAAAATAACAACTTGAAGCTGTGGGAGAAGATATAGAGAATGGAGAAGTGGTAATGACCACTCTTAAGGGCCTTCCTAGTTCATGGGATTCCTTCATCCAAGGAATTTGTGCTAGGAAGAAACTTATCTCATTCAGTAGGTTATGGGAAGAATGCTCACAGGAAGAAGCTAAAATTGTAGCTCGAGAAGAGAAGATGGGGAATGAAGACCAAGCTCTCACAGCACACTCCAAAAGACATGGTGACAAAAAGGTTCACCATCATGTCAAGAAAGAAAGGCATCACCATGAGAATCAAAGGGGTAGTCCCAAACCTTGAAGAAACATGTCTGATATCCATTGCTATACATGTGATGAAAAGGGACACTATTCTATAGACTGTCTCAGAAATAAGAAGGATGGCTCTTATAAGAAGAAGAACTTCAAAAGAAGACATCCTGCTCATGTTGTAGAGGATGATGAACCTCCCAGGAAGAGGGCTAGAGGAGAAAGTGAATATTTTTCAAGTGATGAGGAGTATGTTTTGATTTCTGCCCTCACTGGAACCATTACTCATGGAAGTAATGATTGGCTTATAGATAGTGGGGCTTCCAAACACATGATAGGATTCAAGGGATCCTTTATGAACCTATCTGAACATGAATCACCCCATAAGGTGAAACTTGGGGATGACTACCAGTATCCAATAAAAGAAAGTGGTGAAGCCTCCTATAAGCTAGACTATGGAAATTCCATGAAGATGAAAGATGTACTATATGTTCCAAGTCTCAAGAAGAACCTACTCTCCATATCTGCATTAGATGCAAAAGGCATGAGGGTTGCATTTGTAGATGGCCAAGTCCTAATATGGCCAAAGGGTAAGACTATAGATGATGCAGTGGTAATTGGAGAGCAAGAGGGAGGACTATAGAAATTGAAGGGCCAACCAGGACAAGCCATGGTCCATGATTCAGTAGAGCCAAGTGAGATTTGGCATAGAAGGCTTGCACACATGCACTATAGGGCATTACCAATTGCAAGCAAAGCTGTAGAAGGTCTTCCTGAACTCCAAACAAAGCATGAAGGTATTTGCAAAGGTTGTGCAAAGGGAAAGACCACAAAGAAGACATTTCCAAGCAGTGAAATCAAGGCAAAAATAATATTGGAAATCATCCACTCTGATGTATGCGGTCCCATGTCATCCAGTTCTTTGAGTGGGTATGTATACTATGTTTCTTTCATTGATGATTTCTCTAGGAAGACTTGGGTTTACTTCTTGAAGAACAAAGATGAAGTGTTTGACAAGTTCAAGGAATTCAAAACCTTGATAGAAAACCAAACTGACATGAAGATCAAGATCTTCAGATCTTACAATGGAAGATAATTTAACTTAGGTGACTTCAAGAAGCTATGCAGTGACTCAGGAATTAAGAGGGAGTTGACTACTTGTTAAAATCCACAACAGAATGGGGTTTCCAAAAGAAAGAATAGAAAGATCATGGAAGCATCTAGGGCAATGCTTCAAGACCAAGATCTACCCATGCACTTATGGGATGAAGCAGCAAGGATAGCTGTATATGTGCAGAACAGAACACCTCATAAGATACTTGACAACAAAACACCAAAAGAAGTGTTCACTGGTAAGAAACCAGAAGTTATCCATCTTAGAATATTTGGTTTCCCAGTATATACTCACATCCCAAAAGAAAAGAGGACAAAGCTAGATCCTTCAGGAAATAAGGGCATATTCGTGGGTTATAGTGATAGCTTGAAGGCTTACAGAATCTACTTCCCAAGATTTAAGAAGATTGATATTAGCAGGGATGTAACATTTGATAAAGGATTAGCATACATCAAATCAAGAAAGACACCTGTTGAAGACAACGGGGAACCTAGAATATCTAGAACACTAGACACCACTATGAATGAAGCAACTCTTGAAGAAGATCATGAGATGGAAGATCCACAACAACTTGTAGATCCACCTCGTGAGAAGAACTCTCACAAGAGGAAACCATCATGGGCTAGAGAGCTCATTCAAGATGCAGAAAGGTTTGGCATTCTAGAAGAGGAACACAGAGAAAGGAAAAGGACAAGATCATATACCTGCTATGTTGCTTTACTCTGTGACATAATGAACAAAGAACCTTCTAGTTATGAAGAAGCAACAGAAAAGAAAGAATGGAAGGATGCCATGGTCGAGGAATACCAGTTGATCATGAAGAATGGTGTTTGGGATGTGGTCCCAAGACCAGATGGGAAGTCTATGGTGACTTCCAAATGGATCTATAAGATCAAGCATGTTGCAGATGGTAGCATAGAGAAATATAAAGCAATATTTGTAGCTTGTGGCTTCCCACAGAAAGAAGGGATTGATTATGAAGAGACTTTTACTCCTATGGCCAGGTACACTTCCATTAGATCAGTACTTGATCTGGTTGTATTAATGAAATGGAAGGTACACCAGATGGATGTCAAGATAGATTTCTTGAATGGTGTAGTTGAAGAGGAAGTGTATGTGGAGCAACCACTCGGGTTTGAGACACATGATCGAGGGTCACATGTTTGCAAACTGAAGAAAGCCCTGTATGGTTTGAAATAGGCACCCAGGACCTGGTATGGAAAAATAGATGGATTCCTATCTAGTTTGGGCTTTACCAAGAGTAAAGCGGATTCCAACCTATACTACAAGGTTGAGGAAGGCAATCCAGTAATACTACTATTGTATGTGGATGACCTGCTTGTAACAGGTGAGGAAAGAATGATTGCCGGCACGAAGAGGAATCTTGTTGTTGAGTTTGAGATGAAGGACTTGGGAATGATGCACTACTTTCTTGGTATGGAGGTGTGGCAGAGTGCAGATGGAATCTTCCTTGGACAAGGAAAGTATGCAGTAGAGATACTGAAGAGGTTCGGGATGATGGACTGCAAGGCCATGGCCACACCTATGGCATCAAACCTAAATCTTCTGTGTGATGCTTCATCTGAGCCGGTTGATGCCACGATGTATTGTCAGATGATCAGGTCCTTGATGTACCTAATGAATATGAGACCAAAAATCTGCTTTGCAGTGAGCACCTTGAGCCAGTACTTGACAGATCCGAGACATGTTCACCTGATAGCTGCAAAGCATATTCTGAGGTACTGGAAGGTTATAGTTGACTATGAGCTCAAGTATGAGGTGAATCAAAAGTTTAACCTGGAGGGTTATGTTGATTTGGATTGGGAAGGCAGTTCCATTGATCGAAAGAGCACTTCGGGGTGCTGCTTCAGTATGGGATCCAGTATGATGTCTTGGTTTAGCAGGAATCAGTCCTGTGTGGCACTGAGTACAGCTGATGCAAAGTATGTCGCAACTTGTTTGGCTAGTTATGAGGTAGTAGGGCTTAGGAAGCTACTGTCTGATTTGTTTGATCTCGAGCTGAGTGATACTTGTATATATTGCGACAACTAGAGTTGTGTGAAGTTGTTAGAGAACCTAGTGTTCCATGACAAGTCGAAGCACATTGAGATCAAGTATCACTATATCAGGGATATGGTGCAGAGAGGAGCAGTGAATCTCCTGTATGTTGCGACAGATGAGTAGATAACTGATGTGTTGACTAAGGCTTAGTGAAGTTTGAATACTTCAGAGGGAGACTTGGTGTACTTTAGATCGAGATACCTTCCAAGGGGAAGTGATGAGACCGGAGACACAGATGCACATGAGCCATCCTCACATAGTTAGAGGAAATTTCTTCTATGGTGCAGATGTAAGGGTTGGGGCCATTCTCACATGGTTAGAGGAAATTCCTTCCATGGTGAGATGTAAGGGTTGGGCCATTTTCACATGGTTAGAGGAAATTCATTCCATGGTGAAATGTAAGGGTTGGGCGTAACTTTTCCGACATGGTCATAGGAAATTCCTTCAATGGTTAGAGGAAATTCCTTCCATGGTCGTCGATGTAAGTGATGTGAGCCTTTCCTGGATGGTCAGAGGAAAGTCCTTCCATGCTAGTGAGTGTAAGTGCTGAGCCTTTCCCGGATGGTTAGAGGAAAGTCCTTCCATGTTGGTGAGTGTAAGTGTTGTGTGTGTGCATCTGGGTTGTGCTCCATGGAATATGAGGTGATCTGAAGATGATGATGTGATAGTATGGTACACAGGTTTTGCAGAGGCATATGATCAGTCCTGAGATGCTCTTGCAGGTTTTGAAGAGGAAGTGTAATCAATCCTAAGAGATCTTGCAGGTTTTGCAGAGGTAGTATAATCAGTCCTGAGGTGTACCTACTTGATGGCTTGCTCATAGAGATGTTGAAGACCTAGATGAAGGCTAGGCCTACATCCATCATGAAAAAAGGTTGGCTCTGTAATGATGAAGACCTGCAGGTGGTGGGCCTACATCCAGTATGAAAAAGGACTGGCTCTGTAGAACTTCCTATGATGAGTAGATTGGAGATTGATTGATATAGCAGTAGCGATGATGATGATTTGATGAGGATGATCCAGTGATGATGATCCAGAGAAGAAGACTTGTGCTAGCAGATCTATGTCGAGAAATACCTTCCTAGTTAAGAGGGAGTGTTGATGTATATGTAACTTTGGAATGTATTTCACCCATGTATATTGTACTCCTATAGAGATGGTATTATTCCTCTATACGGAAGTGTCATCATTTGTATTGACAAGTGTCGCAAGTGTCGTAACTTGCATGTGATGGGTTATTATACCACCAAGTGTGGGGTCGGCCCTGATTAGTATTACCATGGGTTATTAGACTGAGTCAGATAAGTCAGCCCTGCTAGTTTATTAGGAAAGTCAGGTCGTGTATAAATAGAGTGCGGGAGGCAGTCTATTTGATCACTTCATTATTCACTTCTACACTCATCGAAAAGTGGTGCACAAGTGAGGAAGGAGGAGTAGCTGCTAGGAGAACTATCTCTTGTACTTTGGTTTTATCATTTCTCTTTCTATCTCTGAGGAAGTTGTGGGGTTTTTCACCTTTATGGTTTTACCTAGTGAAACTCTGTGTGTCTATTGTCTCATGTGATTTCTTGTTGTGCTTGATACGATTGATATTATGTACATGTTATTCTCTCAGTAAATATACTAGAGTATGTTGAATTAATGCTCAAAATCTAACAGTTGTTTTTCATCTTTTAGTTATTATCCATGGAGTAGAGTAGTATAGCTTGATACTATTTTGATTTGTTGATTTAGTTAGGTTTGATCAGTTCAGTAGTTGTATTTTTAAAGTTTGACTCGGTTTTTTATTTTGAAAGATCTTTCGATCTTTTCTTTATTAAACATTTCTAAGGTCTACCGAGCCGAAACTTAGGTCTCGTTCTACCTCAGCATATACTGTGCCACAACTCTAATATTACCAACCCTAGTCGATAATTAGATATTTTGGTGACTCTTTAAGTTAGTAAATACATCCCAACATTTTGGCACCATTTCCATGGAGTTGTAGATATGTAGAATTCAGTTGTAGATAGGTAGAACTTAGTTGTAGATAGGTAGAACCTTTAAAAAAAAAACTTAGTGATAGATTTGAATTCTCCTCTTTGAAATTTAGAAATAGGCTGGTGGCGGGTGAGCAGTAAGACGAGAGGTAAGAACCTAGGCATCTGTTATAACAGGCATACCCAAAACCCAACAATAGTAGTGATGTAGTTAGACTCATCAAAAAGGTATAAGAGGACACCTAAAGGGGATAGTCCTACTTGGAAAGCAAAGGAAATACTTTCTGGAAATCAATTAGGAGAAACCATAGGGACATCATAAAAGTTTGTTCATAAAGAAATTCCACTAGAAGAACCTCAAGCTCATATTGAGACTGAAGCTAGACAAGAAGAAATTCAAAATGATAAAACTTCAAAACCTCTTAACTCTCCATTAGTTCAAAAACCCAAAGACACTACATTTTCAATAGTAGTTGGTTCAAACTTAGTAGACTTTGTTGATCCTACACAATTAGATACTCTGTTAGAAAATTTTGTGAACATATTTATTTCACAGATTGAAACAACAACAGTAAGACCTTCAAAGCTGGAATCCCATGTAGCTAGTAATTCTCCTCCTAAAAAGAAAAATACTCTTCCCGAAATAGAACATTGGGATATCCCGTATTCTCCAAGAGAGGAACCATGTAAGTATTCTCTCTTTGGTAGTCAAGTCTTCATAGAGGATGAAAATGAAGATCATGTCTGGAAAGATGAAGAAGAGGGAGAGGTTAGAACTGAAGGTCTTTTGGATTCTCCATCTTAGAGACTGCACAAGATGTAACCATGAAAAACATCCCTCCTTCCTCACTACCAACCTTTTATGGGAAGAGTAGTGAGGATCTGGATACATTCTTATTCGAATTTGACATTTTGCGTAGGAGTTATAACTACCTACAAGATGGCCAAAAGCTAAAACTCTTTCCTTCCACATTAAAATATTCTTCTCTTTGATGGTTCATGGGGTTAGGAGAATCTAGTATTAGAACTTGGGAAGACATGAAGCATGCATTTCTTCGGAAGTATTAGGATTACTATAAAATTAAGGACTCTCGTAATGATATTTTTAAAATACAACAACTCGAAGATGAGAGCCTAGAAGACTATCTTGAAATATTTAACTATGTGTTACATAAATCTAAATATAGTGATCTTTGGGAGGATGCAGTAAGAATACTCCTCCTCAAGGGAATCTCAGAAGAATTCCTAGAAAACCTTGATCTCATGGAATTAGGAGACATCTCTCATATGCCTTTTTCACATATTTGTGAGCCATGTAGGAATTAATCTAGGAGCAGAGGGAAAAGTGGAAGACACTTTCGGGAATCTTATGCTAGGAACTTAAAAGGAAACACATCCGATCATGGTGGAGTTATAAGGGTAGAATTGGGAAACCTATTGGAAAATTTCAAAACAGATATATTAGGAGCCATGGGTTCTCAATTAGATGCATTACAAGCCAAAAGGAGACAGGATGAAGAGCATGCATCAATGACTTTTTTATGTCCTAGGTGTAGAACTAAACATCCCCAATGGGAATGTCCAGTGAATAATGTTTCAGTTTGTCACCTTTGTACAGAAGGACATCCGACTGATAATTGTCCATCATTGCTTGGGTTGCAAGCTGTGTATAAGAGTGGAAACTTTGGTGAAGCATCTAGGAGGCCTTGGAAACCTAGAGATCAATCATCATATCAGGATCCATCATCACAAATTCCACCCTATTACTATCCTTATCAACCTACTCAACAATGGAACACTCTATGCTGGAAACATTGGCCGCCTCAGTACCCTCCTCAGAATGTCCAACAACAAAAATTTCCACATGGATGTAGAAAAATCTTATGCTCAACCACCTCCTCCTATGCCTAACTATCCTTACCCACCTAATATTCAACAACTCTTTCCTGGATTTGTACCTCCTTCACTACCCCCTATCACAAATCAACCTCACCATTTCCAGAACATGAATCTTCCAAGACCCACAATATTACCTACACAATCGATACCAAATCCTAACAACAAGCCAACCCAAGATCTTAATAAAATTGGGTTGTTACCTCTTCCATCATATGCCATTTCGACTGCACCAATACATGAGATTCAATTGCGGTCTGGAAGAGTTTTGCAAGATCAGCCTAAGTCATCAATTGTTCTCCGAGAAGAAAATGAAGAAGAAAACATACCTAGTGAAGTTTTGAATGATGACATTCTTGAAGATGTGGTCATTCCTAAATCTTCAACACACAACCATCCTCATAAATAAGTAATTATGGGAGAAAAGTCACCCCCATATCCGAAGCGTCTAGTAATAGAAAAACCTGTAACTTATCCAGAGTATGATATCATTAACGAATTGAAAAATATTTGTATTAAGATCCCTTTGTTACAAGCCATTAAGGATATCCCTATCTATAGTAAAGTAATAATGGAACTATGTATTAAAAGACCAGGGAGAAAACAAAAATACCCTCTGATAATTCATATAGTTGGTGAAATGTCAGATTACATAGTAGACCAACCTAGAATCCCAAAGTATTCAAACCCAGGAAACCCTATGGTGACTGTTATCATCAATAACACCACCATAGGAAATACACTTATTGATCTAGGAGCTGCTATTAACATGATGACTACCACAGTTTTAGAAAATCTCCATTTTGGACAGTTCCTCCGCCCTACCCCAACAATGCTAAAATTAGCAGATCGCACTATGGTGCAGCCTGCTGGGATCTTAGATGACATCACTGTATTAGTAGCTTCATGGGAATATCCCATGGACTTCATGGTCATAGAATCAAAAGACCCTTCCAAAGGTCACCCCATTATACTGGGAAGACCTTGGTTGGCTACTGTCAATGCATTCATAGGATGCAGGGATGGAGAAATGATTACCTATGATGGGCTATCTACAAAAAAATTAGCTTTATACCCACCAGCACAGCCAATAACTGAAAACATGTTTTGGTTAGATTGTTCTTTGGGGGATGAGAACTTGGAAGAACTTTCCCTTGTTAGTGATTTCTCATGGGCACTTCAAGAATAGAATATCGAGAATGTGTTGAACCAATTTATCTCTTCCACAACATGTATAGACTTTCCTCAGTCTTTTTCCCAACTTGACCAAATCTTTGGAGATGGATTCCAAGAAAACATGAACCTCTCAACATTTACAAGTATACCCTGTGTCTTCGCAATTGAAGAACATCTAGGATCCTATACCATACCTTGTGAGGTTAGCTCCGACAAATTTCTACATATAAATGAAGGTTTAGATGAGAGTCACCAAAAACAATTACTAAAAGTTCTCAAGAGTCAAACTGAAGCATTTTCATGGGAATACACCGATATTAAGGGTATACACCCAGATAACTGTATTCACCACATTTACACAGACTCAAACATACCTGCTATCAGGCAGCCCTAGAGAAGAATGAATCCAACCCTAAAATATATAGTAAAATATGAATTACAAAAACTCTTTAACGTTGGTTTCATCTACCCAAATTCTAACAGTAAATGGGTGTCTCCTTTGGTAGTAGTTCTAAAGAAAATTATAGGGAAATGGTGTATCTGTGTTGAATTTTGAGAATTGAACAAGGCCACTCTTAAGGACTACTTCCATTTTCCTTTCATTAACCAGGTGTTAGACACCTTATCAGGGAAACAATATTTTTTGTTCCTTGATGGGTATAGTGGATACAATCAAATATTAATAGCACCTGAGGATCAAGACACGACAACCTTTACTTATTCTTGGGGGACATATGCCTATCGAGTGTTTCCATTTGGCCTATGTAATACACCTGCTACTTTCCAGCGTGTAGTTTTAGGAATCTTTGTTGACCTTATACATGATTGTGTAGAAGTTTATATGGATGATTTTACGGTTTATGGTAATACCTTCCAAGAAGCCCTTGAAAACCTTGAAACAGTTCTTATTCGGTGCCAAGAAACGAACGTAGCTCTTAGTCATGAATAATGAGGGCATAGTTCTGGGACATCATGTCTCTCTTCAAGGTATCAAGATCGATCCTGCCAAGATAGAAATAATTGTTAATCTTTCTCCTCCAAAAAATCTGAAGGAAGTAAGAAGTTTTCCTGGCCATGCAGGCTATTATAGACGTTTTATTGAAAACTTCAGTAAGATAGCTGCACCTATGTTCAAGCTACTCATGAAAGACACATAATTCTAATGGACTGAACCTTGTCAACATGCCTTCGAAAATTTGAAGGAAAAGCTATCAGTGGCACCAATACTTAGGGGACCCAATTGGTCCCTTCCATTCCATATATCCACTGATGCTTCCGACATAGCTATAGGAGCAGTCTTAGGTAATAAAGAGGGACAAACATCACATGCCATCTACTTTTCTAGTAAAAATTTGACTCCTGCAAAATCGAAATACATTGTTACTGAAAAAGAGTTTCTAGTAGTAGTTTATGCCATCAACAAGTTTCGTCATTATATCACAGGATATGAAATTTTTATACACCTTGACCACTCTTCCATTAGATTTTTGATGAACAAACCTATCACCAATGGAAGAGTGACTCGATGGCTTCTTTTGTTACAAGAATTTAACCATTGTTAATCGTGCTAGTTGAGAGAATGTGGTAGCAGATTTTCTCTCTTGAATTCAAATTGACGATAGTGCCAACCCTGTCGATGATAGCTTCCCAGATGAACATTTGTTCATTGTGTCTATTCAAACCCCTTGGTTTGCAGACATAGCCAGTTATTTAGCAATTGGAAAGCTACCAAACCATCTCTCCCCACCCGAGAAACGTAGGATCATAGTTCAAAGTTCTAATTATTCTTGGGTGGACAATGATCTTTTTCGTACCAGTCCTGATCTTATCATTAGACAATATGTACGAGAGGATGAGATGACAGAGATCCTTCATGCATGTCTTGGTGGACCTTGTGGTGGGTACTTTTCTGATAAAAAAACATCATACAAAGTGTTGCACTCTGGATATTATTGGCCAAGCATTTTCAAAGTTGCTGCCAAGTATGTCAAGGGGTGTGATAGTTTCCAAAGAATGGGTAGACCTATGCCATCCGATGAGATTCCCTTACAACCTCAAGTTATGATTGATCCTTTTGAGAAATGGGCTCTAGATTTTGTTGGGCCAATTTCCCCTATGTCTCTCAAGAAGAAGTACATCCTAGTTTGCACAGACTATGTCACCATGTGGGTAGAAGCTAAAGCCTTATTCTGGGCCATAGAGAAATCCATGGTAGAGTTTATATATCAAGAAATATTTACCAAATTCGGTGTACCTAGGGAAATTGTAACCGATCAAGGATCTCAGTTTACCTCCAAGTTAATGAAAGAGCTTAATAACAAATATGGCATTAGACATTGTAAATATTCACCATATCACCCACAAGCCAATGGTCAAGTAGAGTCCACCAATAAAGTATTAGAAGCCATCCTAACTAAGACTATCCAGTTACACCACAAAGACTGGGTAGATAGGCTCCCAGAGGCCTTGTGGGCTTATAGAATAACTTGGAGGAATACCACTGGCCACACACCTTATGAACTCGTTTATGGTAAACAAGTTCTTCTACCTATTGAATTTCAAGTCAAAACCTTTTGTATGACTGCACAATTAGGGATGAATCTGGAAGAAGCACAGAGACAATGAATCTTGTAGATAAATGAATTAGATGAGATTAGACAAGATGCTATTCAATGCACAATTTTAATTCAAAACCAATGCAAAAGGTGGCATGATAGATACATTAAACAAAAAACAATTCAAAATTGGAGACTGGGCATTACTTTTTGATTCAAGATACAAAAACTTTAAAGGTAAATTAACTACTCATTGGATGGGTCCATATGAAATTGTTACATCTTTTGATAATGGATCCGTTAGGATTAAGACAATTGATGATTCTCAAATTTCCTTTGTTGTAAATGGACATAGACTTAGACTATATCATCAACCAATGTCTAAACAAGATTTTGTGTAGAATGCCTTACAGCAGAAGGAGATGGAGCTGGTAGAAGAGGAAGTCATTCCTCCTTCTCCTAGTTCTTGAATTATTTTGGCTTATTTTCATTTGTAAATATCTAAATATATTTTTTGTTTTTCAATAATAAGAGTCATTTCTAACGACTGATTTCATTTTTACAGGAAATTCATTTGTATGACCAGCTTATGAAATTTTGTCAATTAGAACAAGAAGACTCTTTTCCCTTTTTCCTAAAATTCATATGACTTTTTCTTTGTACATATGTTTTTGTTTGGAATAAAATTAAATCATCTAACAAGTGGTTTTGTAGTTTGATTACGAGTAACTTATCATTATAATCAGATCATGCAATATTATCCAAAAAGGGAAGTGCTCTAAAAATAAACACTTATAATGCATCTTAACTCCTCTTTCAATTATTGTTGAAAATTGAAAATTTATAGTGAAAATTTCAAGTATTCTTTATATCATTTTTTAACCACTTTCTTCTATGATTCTATATATGATATTTGATTAAGACCTGTACATTTCTGATTTATCATTAGAACAGTTGCTTAAAGACCTACTTTAATCATCATAATTTTCAAAAGTTTTATCTTACACCTATGGACTACTAGTTCATCCTAGACTAATTATCAAAACTTGTCTCTTAAAGGACCTTTAAAAGGTAGCCCAAAAGTGAGTGATATTTTCTATTTTTTGGGGTACATTACTGATCTTTTGTGAAGAAGATAGACTAAGAGGCCAAAGAACAGCTTTAGGTTATTATCTTTTGATATGATCTATAATTCAGGCTATTATAAATAAAGTTACTCATAAGGTTAGCTCTAAAAATTTGAATTATTTGTTTAGCAGGCTTATCACACTCTAGTGTTACTAAAAAATAAATAAATCATTATATGAAGCAAACCCACCGGGGTATTGAACAAGCTCGCTGGCACCGGGTCCATGCTAAGTAAAATCTTAAACAAGGAAGCTCGGTAAATGCAAGTAAACCCGTCGGGGTACTAATTAACTAATCATGTCAAGGGTCAAATTAAATGCCATCTTAACTCATTTCGTCTCATCAAATGAATTGATTAACCGTCATATGGCTATCATACGATTTTAATCATCCATTAAGTTTTATTGTGCGATCCATAGTTTCATTTATTAAGTCATCATGATTTTTATGTGTAATTTGTGTCTATAATTTCATAATGAGGATTACATTCAACCTATCCAAAGTTCACTTTGAACATGGTCAAATATATCATAGCCATACAAATTCATTAACTCACGCAGTTCTATGATGGCACACGACTCAAGATAACTAAATGATAGCGTATCATTCGAATGTGCCAAATCTATCCCCATGATCATTCAGTCGTTGAAATGGAACTAAATTTAAACTAACCCTTGCATAAATTTTGCTTCATCTTGCTCACTCTCCATCTGCCCTGAACCTATCAAGCTTCACCCTCTATATCTCTTGCATCCCCTAATCCATTTACATTCCCCATCCCCTGTTCAACAATTCCAATCTGTTATGAGCCTGGCAGCTACCAGGACCTCCTCCGCATCCCTAAATTTAAGGCATGCCATGAAGTGTTCCTGTGAGTGGTCTGGGGTCCATTTCTTCATCTTCTTGACGGACACAATGACGAGGTTTCACTCCTTTTTGCTAATGGGTTTGATGGAAAAATCGATAAGGTTGGCCATTTCACCTTTCCCGTAACAGAAGAGTCCATCGCGTAGGCCACGAAACTGCTAAGGGAAGGTGCCCGTTGGCACAAACACCTTTTCCTTCCACGAACGGAGCATGAATTTGCTCTTAAAGCAGGCTATGAGCATGTTGCAGACACAAAAGGATTTCACTGAGAATGGGTTAAGCCTGAATATCTTGAGCCCTTGACTATCATCATTAGGTTGATCACTTGTGAGGGTAAGTACACCATTTTTAAACCCTGTCACTTCTGGTTATTGGCACATTTTGTTAATAATCAGGCCCTAAATTTCCCATTCTATTTTCTAAAGATCCTAGAAAAGATGTCTAGCCAGGTTAGCAAGAATGTGGTTAACCCTGCTGGCATTCTATGCCATCACTTCCTTATAAAAATCCTAATAACCCACCAATTGAAGGAAAATGGGAAAACATGGGGTAGCTTTGTATTTGAAACACTAAACCCCCATCTGGTCAAGAAGACACTTGTTAAAGCCTTTGACTCCCACAAGCGTCACTGATTCCAACCAGTACAGATGAGCTCGTTCAAACCCCTGTCCAAACAAAAAGGGATTCCAAGTCTGTACGATTTAGTGAGGGTGCCTCAGGAGAAGTACACCCTATTCCTTCATCCTCTCCTGTGCCTGTCCACGACGACACAACTACGGAACTCCCATTCTTCTCACCAATACCCACAAAGTCAAGAAGGGCCAATCATGACCAGTTTATCAACCAAACCATTGTCCATTCCGTCGATCAGTTTGTCATTCAGCCAATGCATTCGGACAACCCCGACGACCAAGCAAATGACCCTATCTTTGAATCACCTCTCCTTGTGTTAGCCAACATCTCTGTTAGTTTACTTGAAGACCATATCCTGGAACCCACCCCTTCACATACTGGATATAAGGCCCATGAGGAACATATTACACCTGCTGATCCCGAACCACCTCTAAGGGGACCAAGCCCTCAAAAAGACATTGAGTCTTTTGCATAAGCATCTGATCCACTCCGTCAGACTATCGACAGATTAACCAAATACATAGCAGAGTTGAGAAGTCAGAACGAGAAGTATGTTGAGATCATCTCTGGGCTCCATCAAGAGAACAAGGACTTACGTTTCCAGGTGAAATGTGTGGAAGATTTAAATGAAGCCAAGACATCCTCCAACCTTTCTCTCTGGTTGAAGCATGATACATTGAAGGATTAGTTCCATAAGCTTAGAGCTAAATCCACTTCCTCTTCTAAGTCGAAGGAAGCTGCTACTGTAGGTCAACCTTCTTCCTGAATTCTCTTTCTTTTTTGCTTAGTGGGACCTGGCATGTCTCCGGTTTGGGAGAATGTTGGTGTCCATTTTGTCACCATTTTGGATCAGTAAACATGCTCTGATTGGCGTTATTTTCACTGTTTTGATATGATAAGTCATTCTCTTTGCCATTCAGACTATCAAACAGACCCAGGTATGCATTTATTTGAAAATCATACGAATCATGAATAATTATTATAATTTTTATGGTTTATTGACTGTCATCTCATATTTCTAGACATTCTTGGCATTTAGTTTTTGTTCTATAGGCTACAGTCATCATTCGGACCTTCATTCAGCCATGTGTTCACATCAAGGATGTCTAGCTGCATTCATCCTTCCGTTCAGACCTTCATCCATCCCACAAAATCGTTAGCTGGAATATTTTTGGTCATTAAAGGAAAAAATAGAATGATGGGTTCTGTTAGCAACGTGGCGATCGTGGTTGGTGAGCCACTATTCTAGAAGATTCACCCTCCTACTTGCCTCGCTTGATATCACATCTTCTGCTCACGTCAACTCTCCAAAAGTTCCAGATTCCAGATCGCCCATCCTGATAGCATGCACTCCTGCCCATGTCAACATTCCAAAAGATCCTTGTCCTCCCATGCTCGGCCTGCCAATGCATCCTCTGCCCACGATGGAAGGAAACCGACTCACAGCTGTTTGCTTCAAGGGGAATCAACGCCGTGGACTCAGGCAGATGGCCTATGCACTATCGTAAATGACCATGCAGTCGTTCAATAGTCATTAAGACTTCTACTTTTAGAGAGGTCCATTATGTTGACCTTCTCTCTGATTGTAAACTTATATATAGACGCCTCATTTGGAGAAACACAACACAATATAGTGCATACATACATAGAGGATAGCAATAATTTGTAGAAACGCTATGTAACTTTCTCAATCAATGGAAATTCCTGAATTCTACTGTTGATGTTTTGTTGTTGGTGATTAGTTTGAGTTAATATTCCATCTCTGATTGCTGGGAAGGGCCCCTCAACAACCAAAGGTTTTACTGTATATATTTTGCATTTTCTTTCTGCAAATTAATAGTTTTTATTTCCAGTATTTTACTTAATTCCTATAGATGATGTTTTTCTATTTCTTGTACATGACAGTTCTTTATTTCTTGTTGTTATATCTTGTTTTTAGTTTTTAAGTTGTTAGTTTTATTTACATGCTTATAAGTTAAAGTGACTGGTCATGCTCAAATCTTCTTAGTTTGTTTTCAGTTTTGTCATTTGCAATTAGATAGAGTCAACTAGTTAACGTTTTAGTAGTTCAAGTTCAATTCCTATTTAGAATTAGCTCTGCTAATGATTTTCCTGTAGTTGTAGGTTAGTTTTATTCATATCTCAGTTTTTTTTTTATTACGCTATAGAAGTAGTTCATTCTTTAGATAATAACTAGTATAGGTTGCTTCTTGTTATCTTAGATTATAAACAGTCTATTCATTGCTTCCCTTGCATTGTAGGTTCATATGCACCAACCAGCTGGCATTAATATCATCCATTCTACTTCTTTCCCTAGTTTAAATCATTTTCCTCCATCCGGACCGTCATTCGGACCGTCTTTCAGACTGTCATCCGAATCGTCAGACAGACTTTAATATTTCCTGCACTATTTTTATGCTTATTTAGAATCCAGTTTCTTAGGTCTTCGAACTGTAATATTTCTTGTATTCAATTAGCATTTTTAGATATAATTAAGATCTTGTTCCACACTACATAGAGTTTTAATTAAGTTTTTTCATCATTCTTAGTTTCCATTCCATCTTCCTTAACTTTGCTTTAACTGCTTTTTGAGGTATGCCGTTCATGTTTAATTTGATAATATGTTGTTGTTCTTGAATTCATCAGTTCCATTCTTAGTTTCAGTATGTCACGTTTCTTAAGATTGATTTCGGATTAGAGTTAGTAATTTCATTCTCCAAGTTATCTTAGTTTTGAATAGTTTCTCAGTTCAAGCATAGGATTAGTTTTTCCATTTATATAGCCAATGAAGATGTTCATAAAATCGGATTTGGTTCAGAAGTAAAACATCTTTATCAAGTTTCCTACTTGCTTTTACATAAAATGTCTTTATCAAGTTTTCTACTTGCTTCAAAATCAAATTCAATTCAGGTAAATATCTTTATTAATTTTTCTACTTGCTTCTAGATTTCATTAGTTCCAAGTCATTTGCTTATGGATAGAAGATAGATCATAATGTTTAAAGTTAATTGTAGTTGGACAATCTTTAGTTTAAATTTATTTGTAGAAGTTAAATTAGATTTGTTCCCATTTTGTTTACTTATCACATTTGAAAGTCACTTTGATACATTCTCTCACATTCCTATTATGTTTGGTACACTTCCTTAAAATCCTCAAGGAGAATGGAATTAGGTAATTTACTGTAGTCTTGAATTTTGAATTGAATGTATGAATAGTTGTTGAATTCATTTGTAGTTTTGCTTTAAGTTGATATAGTTCTTTGTTTCATAGTTCTTTGTCAATTGAATTATCTCATAGATAGGTTTCTGAACTCATTTACAATTGTTTCTAATTCCTAGATTAGAACTTTATCAGTAATTTTCCATTTCATCAAAGGAGTCCTGTTTTGATTTAGTTCTGATTCCTAGAATAACATTGTTGTTTTTCATCTTTTCAGTTATTATCCAAGGAGTAGAGTAGTATAGCTTGATACTATTCTGATCTGTTGATTTAGTTAGGTTTGATCAATTAAGTAGTTGTATTTTTAAAGTTTGACTTGGTTTTTCATTTTGAAAGATCTTTCGATCTTTTCTTTATTAAACATTTCTAAGGTCTGCCGAGCCGAAACTTAGGTCCCATTCTACCTCAGCATATACTATGCCACAAATCTAAGATTACCAACCCTGGTCGATAATTAAATATTTTGGTGATTCTTTAAGTGAGTAAATACACCCCAACAAGCCTCTCAGACTTCAGTTAGACATAAACACAAACTTTATCTCAATTTGGTAGGCTTGTATTTCGCACGTGTAACCTCCAAAGAACAATCTGAGACCATGAATAGATGGCCAGATCATCAAGTAACAGACAAATACCATCTGATGAATTTATCAGCACAAGGACAATATTTGGCAGGCATTTCCAAATATCCCCTTAACCTTCTGTTTTTAACACTTAGACAAATTTCATTTATTTTTAATAGGGAAAACATGATTTTTCTCAATTTGGTAGGTTAATTTCTTGCATATATGGCCATCAAGGATGGAACTAAAAGGATGATTGGATAGAAACATCACCAAAGAACAGACTCATGGAATTGGACAAATTTATTGACACTAAGACAACATTTGGTGGGCATTTGAAAATGGCCTTCTGAACTTGTGTGCTGACCCTTACACAAATTTTCCAAACCGTAGGTCAGCTAAGGTGGATTCTTACTTTCACCAAAACCATGAACCAATGATACCAGATGATGTAATACATATTACTGAGCACAACCAAACTGATTTCACCTTCAAACTCATCTTTCTATGACTTAGGTGGGCATATTACTAGACTGGTGCAAAATTGCCTGAAATGCTATTTTGGAAGACTTATAACTTTGTCATAAAACACTCTTTTGGAGAAATGAGACAATAGTTAGATAGCCTATTCAACAAGGTATAGCCTGATATTTTCCGATACATTTTATAATTCTCTTATGAGGTATGGCGGGTATTTTCCTAAGGCCACTTGGACCAATTTTTGAACACACAGTCAATTTCTAGGATTTATAAAACTACCTAAACCCTTGTTTTTGTAGACCTATAACTTTTTCATGAAGAAATATTTTGGATAAATGAGACCATGGTCAGATAGCCACTTCAACAAGCTATAGCCTGACATGATGGGGTGAGCATTTTCCTTAAACTATGAATTATGGTGGGAATTTTCTTAGAGTAGTTTTGACTAATTTTTCCATACTTGGTCAATTTCTAAAGTTTCACAAAGTTGCCATACTTTTCTAGAATGATGTCAGATTGCAACACTGACTTCATGATAGAACCATAACACCATCAAGTGTATTTCCAGCCTCATCACACATGCCACATCATAGTACATGCCATGTCATCACTTCCTTTGTCTTTCACTAGGTTTTCCATGCACTAACTTCATGATAGAACAAGAACATCATCATGTGTCTTTCCAGCCTCATCACACATGCCACATCATCATACATGCCATGTCATCACTTCATTTGTTATTCCTTTGTATTTCACTGATTTTTCCCTACCATCATGCCCTTGGTTATTCCTTTGTCATTACTGAACTCCTTTGACATCAATGACAACCACATTCAACAAAATCAACTAACGTAGAAAAAAAAATAGACCCAACAAGTATGGAATGAAATAATGGTCAGCACTGATGATTAGAATGGGTTTGGCCAAAGGCTTAGCACTACGATATTGTCTTCAGGATTGCTCATATCTCCCCTAGAACATCAAAAGAGTTAGTTTCTCGAGTGAAAGGCTTTCTGAATGATTTGAGACCAATATTGATGTTCTAGAGTAGGAAGCATGAGAGTACTTCTTACAAGACCTAGTGTCTTTTACAGATGATAGAAAAATATTTGTGGATGCATTGTTAAGTAGGACATTTGTGACATTTATAATGTGTGGAACATGGAATGGCATGATTTTTTTTCATCTTGTTCTAAAACTTTTTTCGACAGCTTAAACCTCTATGGAGTTATTACATTCCCATGTGAAGAGGTTCTCAACATAAGCTCCAAATATGTATATAAACAAGAGCCACAAAGTGGCAATGTCCTTGACTAATTTGCTAAATATAGTTGTTGCTATAAGCTAAAAGCTAGAGAAACAAGAACAACATAGATACCTAAGACCAACTTATTGGTTAATGTGACTAAGTAAACTCAAATTTCTAAGGGGTAATATTCAACATTTTTGTTTGCTTAGCATTTATTGAATAAAATCAATAATCATTGTTTTTTATGAGTGGTTCTTGCACTAAGGAGGAGGCCAGTTTGTGTTGGAATATCAAGTAATACTGAGAAGCGGGGTGAATCATGAGGTTGAGAAGACATATGATAGTGTTCTAGTGCTATCATGAAGTGATTGCTACAATCTGACATCATTCTGAGATATAAATTTTTGAAGAGGCTATATGACCATCGTCTTTGTTCTCATAAAGGGTGTTCGATGACAAAGTTATAGGTCTTCCAAAATAGTGTTTCAAGCTGTTTTGCACCAGTGCTGGTAAAATTGCTTAAGTGGCCTCAGGGAAATGGACACCATAATTTGTATTTGATGGATGAAATGATTATGAGGACATAGGGACCTATATTTTTTATTGGTGCATATTACCATATGATTAGTTTGTCCAAAAAGTCTCTAATGGTGAAGTTACTAGTCTGCCAAAAGTGCCTTCTAGCTTGATTTGCAATGTTCTAGTAAAATGCCGGCCAAGGAGAGAGGATGAGGTTTCAAAGGATGAAATTGGCATGGATTGAATCCGCATGTTGTCCCCCATGCTTTGGATGCTTCATATTTACAATATTGGTAAAATAAAAAATCACCTTAGTAAACCTAGGTTTTGATAAAATTGTGTAAGTGTTAAAACCAGTTACAAAAGGCCATTTGCAAATGCCCGCCAAATGTTGTCTTTATGTCAATAACATGATCTAATGGCGTGAGTCTGTTCCTTGGTGATCTGTCTATCTATCCATGGTTTTAGTTTCCTCTCTAGTGGTCACATGTGAGATATAAACCTACCAAATTGAGAAACTCGGGAAATTGACTAAGTGTTGGAAAACTTGTCTAAGTGGCCTCCGGGAAATGCCCTCCATATCTCATAAGTGAATGATAAAAATTATGTGAAAGTATCAGGATATATCTTGTTGAATATTCTATATGAACATGGTCTCAATTCTCAAAAAGGGTGTTTGATGACAAAGTTATAGGTCTGGCAAAACAAGGTTTTAGGCTGTTTTCCATCAGTGCTGGTAAAACTGCCGAGGTGGCCTCAGGGAAATGCACGCCATAATTTGTATTTGATGGTTGAAATGATTATGAGGACATAGGGACCTATATTTTTTATTGTTTCATCTTACCACAAGATTAGTTTTTCCAAAGAGTCTCTGAGGGTGAAGTTATCAGTCTACCAAAAGTGCCTTATGGCTTGATTTGCACTATTCTAGTAAAAAGCCCGCCAAGGAGAGAGGATGAGGTTTCAGAGGATGAAATTGGAATGTTTGGAATCAACATGTTGTACCCCATGATTTGGATGCTTCATATTGCCAAAATTGGTAAAATAAAAAATCACCTTAGTAAACCTAGGTTTTGATCAAATTGTGTAAGTGTTAAAACCAGTTACAAAAAGCCATTTGCAAATGTCCACCAAATGTTCTCTTTATGTCAATAAAATCATCTAATGTGTGAAGAACCTACAAAAATTAATTGATAAAATGCACGATATATTAGATCACATAATACTTTTATTGATCGCGGACCACTTCGAGGGGGAAGCCACCTTTGAGCAAGCTCAATACAAATAAATTCATGGTGCCTTCATTGGCCTCAAAACACACTTATATACTAAGTCTATGCCCAATACTATGGGTCAATACCATGGAACATATAATACTATGTGACGACTTAAAAATCATATGCGTCCAATACTATGGGTCAATACCATGGAACATATAATACTACGTGACGACTTAAAAAGCATATGCGTCCAATACTATGGGTCAATACCATGGGCTAATACAAACTATGGATAAAAAAATACTACAGGGAGACTTACAAAGCATATGGGCCCAACAATAATATACTAACAAATTAAAGAGAAGTGTTGACACGGGTTCCTAACATCCCCTCTCCCTTAGAAAAATCTTTGTCCTCAAAGCTTTAGATGTGGAAATTGATGCGGAGTATGAAGGATTGGTTCCCCTATAGCATCCTCGGGTTGCATTCCATGCCACTAAATTAATACCTCTGTGATAGATTGAGAGAGAAGCTGATGCCTTTTGAGTTTCAAGGAGGATTGCTTGGAAGGTTGGAGACAAAGAAGAACCATATCACCTGCTTGAAAAGTGCGCCTAGAGAGGTGCTAATCGGCTTGTTGTTTCATTCAAATTTTGGCCATGTGAAGATTGTCCTGCAAAATGAGAAGAATTTGATCGCGGTTTCGAAGAACCGAGTCAATTACCTAAACTAGGGAACTACTGAGAGTGTATGGAAGAAGAACTAGTGGTTCCTATGCATAGATTGCTTCATATGGTGTCATTTTAGATGTGGTATTGTACCACCGGAGCACTTCAAGGAAATACATAGAAATAGTTGTCCAAATCTATGTAGGGATGGGCAAGGGTTCAAGCAGTCTTGAAAGGAGTGTAGTTTCACCCTAGTTGACCTGGAAAGTATCATAGTCAGACACCATTTGTTGAATTGTCATTTTCAGTCCCTCCCAAAAGAAGTTACACTATTCCCGGTCATACGTTTTGAGAAACCCGGAGTTCCCTGCCGATGGAGAAGCATGGAGTTCATATAAGACACAGCCTTGTTGAACAAATTGCAACCAATTTGGAACAAGTAGAGAAATAGCTGTAAGAGAAATTGGGTCATCAAATGTGCGAGAAGGAGCATCCACAACCAGATTGTCCTTACCCTTCTGGTAAGTGATCGCATAGGTATAACCCATGAGTTGGATAACCCATTTTAGGTGCGCTGAGGAGGAGACCCATTTTTCCAAGAAATTTTCTAGACTCTGGTGAGCAGTCTTGATGCAGAAATAATTCCCTAATAGGTATGGCTTCCACTTCTATACTGCATGCAAAATAGCCATCATTTCCTTGTCAGATGTAGATGCAGCTAAATTCTTACCAGAAAGGTCTCTTGAAGGTGACAATCCCACTAGTTCAACAAAGACAACTGCATATATATCCAAGGAAGTAGTGGAGACCGTTGATGGGTGAATCTAAATGGAATGGAGCTGAGCGATGACACCATGTGAATTCTTCTTAAGAATATTTTTCAAGTGATGTGAATTGATTATGCAGAGAGACCTTGTTTGTAAGCCCATAAATTTGTGTTGTTTCCCATTGACTGAAAAATGCATCCAAAGTTTAGCAAAATCCCATAAGATGGGGCCAAGTGTGCATAACCATTGAACGCCCAAAACCACGTCACATCCTCCTAAGGACAAGGAAAACATGTCCAAGTGCAAGTTATAATCTTCCAGAGAGATACACACATTGTGACACTTCCCCTTGCAAGGTAAGTTGCCCCGATTGGAAATCATGACTTCAAAGTTGGAGCAAGGATGGACAAAGAAATCATCCTGTTTGGTGATCCGATGGTCAATGAAATTATGAGTGCTACCCGAATCAATCAATATTGTAAGAGGGATTTTCTTGAAGTAACCCCTGACCCGCATTGTTTGTGGGGTGGTGAATCCGACTAAAGCATGGAGAGATATCTCTGGGTGGTCATTTGGAGACGGAGGGTCAATAGGCGGCTGTGGAATGTTGACTTGATCATCGAGTGTATCTGGAGCTTTTGTACTAAGTTCGGATGCAGGCGAAGAATCCACATCTAACAGATAGAGCTGTTTCTCAACACATCTATGTCCCTGATTGAATTTCTCATCACAATTATAACAAAGCCCTTTTTCTCTTTGTGCCTGCATCTCTTCTTCATACAAATGCTTGATAGGAGTGGTGCGAGGAGCTAGCATGATGGGAGGTCACTGGGAAACCATATTTCTAAATGGAACAAAGGTGGATTTGGAGCGTTGTTGGGTTGTGATCTTGTCCTCCACCAACTTAGCCAACCCAAGGAATTCCATCATTATGGTGGGACGAAATATTTTAACCTCTGAGTGGATTTCATCCTTAAGATGACTGATAAAACAACTCCTATAGATTTCATCAAAAAATCCTTCTGTGTGGTTGGCTAGTTTCTCAAATTCTGTCTGATACTCTCTCACAATGCCAAATTGGTGAAGTTTAGTGAGTGCTCCTGTGAAGTCATCAAAAGTGCTAGGACCAAATTGTTGCAAAAGGATTTGGCAAAAATCTATCCATTTTGGCTCATCACAAGCCTTGATGTACCAACGGTACCATTGAAGGGCTTCCTGTTCCAAATGAAAGGATGCAAGTAGAACTTTTTGGACATCAAAAGTATTATGCAGACTGAAATATTATTCTGCTTGGTATATCCATCTAGTCGGATCAATACCATTGAAGCGAGGAAAATCAAGCTTCGGCCCACGAAAATTGCTGGAAGAAGAGAGCCTAGTGTTCATGGTTGAATGCTGAAGATGGAGGCTGAGAAATTTTTCATCCAAATCTTGGAGTTTGGTTTTTCAGGGGTGCAAGTTCTTCCTCCATGATTTATGCTTCTCCGCGGGTGACAACCATAACCAGGAGTTTTTTGTTTTTCTGAATGGGTATAAAAACACAAAGAAAAGCTTATTTAGTAAAGGGAAATTTGGATTTGGGAAAAACACAGATGGGTAATTGGGGTTTGACTAGGTTTTGGACACTTTCGAATGGATAGGGAAGCAGAAAATGAGAATTTCAAAAGCGAGGTGAAAGAATGGGAACATTTGTCAGAGAGGGACAAAGAAGTAGAAATAGGGAATGAACATGGTGGTAAAATTTGAAGGTGATTGGGTGAAAATCGAAGAAGTTATGGAAAACCCTAAAAATAGAAAAATGTGGGATTTCGGGTTTTGGGAAGTGGAATTTGGGATAGGGTCCTCAGGAATGAAATATGCAGAATGGGATTGCAAGAGTGTCAGTGAAGTTTTAGGGGAAACATAGTCAAAACAAAGGAGATATGGCAAAAAACAGAGTTTTTTTTTCTTCTCAAAATGGATCTGAAACAACTTTCGGAATGGATCGGAAACAATGGGATTTGAAATGGCTTGGAATCGATCGAAAATGGTTGGATATGAAACGACTTTCAGAATGGGTCTGAAATGGCTGGATATGCAACAGGGTGGAAGTGATCAACAAAATATGGATCTGCAATGACGCGGAAATGATCGACAACAAATGGATCTGCAACAGTGCGGACGTGATCGGTAACAGATGGATCTGCAAAGGAACAGAAGTGATCGGCAATAGTTCAGCTGAAAAATAGATATGGACCCTAGGTAGGCTCAGCTTCCTAACGGTTCAGGGGTTTCACTCGGCCACCAATGTTGTCTGACGGCTTGAGCATTGGGGAAGTACCCCTCACTCTACGGCTCAAGTAAATCTGATAATCGCTTTGCCACAAACTACAGCTCTTGGTTTACCTCACGGGTGGGAACTAGTCAATCAGGTAGGGGTCATTTCCCTTTTCACTGGAAGGTCCTCTCAATGGGCCAGCTACTTTTGTTCGTATATCCACATCATCTTTTTCAGGATCTTGCATGCAATTAGGGTTTGCATGCAAATTCTAGGGTTTGCATGCACTTTGCATGCATCCCAATCACCAGTTTGATGCCTCCAGCACCTTAGCCACCTTATTCTAGCACCCGGGAGCCACTTACTTCAAAGTTTTAGCCTCCTAGGATGAAAGGCGCCAACTTCTCACCTACTACCAGAGAAGGGAACACTTGTTCACCTAGCACTGCAGTTCCACTTCAGTTACACTCAGTTAGCTCCGATTCTCCCTGATTTGAGGCTAGTTTCACTCCCGACTGACTGTTTCACTTCCGTTGGACCTCTAGATTGACTAGATGACTTGTTCTGACTTCAGTTAGCTTCCCATGCACCCCCCACTGAGCCTCCTTCCCTTAATAAGTGCTACACACTTCAGTTACACATGACACACTCAATTAGACTCAGATTGACACCTGGATGACTGGTTCTTGTGCATTGATGACCACCACCGATTGATGATGAGGACTCCTAGTTGGAGTCAAGCTACTCCATTCAGTGATTCAAATGACCTACTTAGGCAATTCAAATTGCTTAGTCATTGTGACAGTTTATACTGTAATCATTCACCCTTATTGGGATATTGAGCACTGCTGCATGTTTTGCACAGTTTTGCACCATATTTTCTATGTTCATCTATTGTGATTGATTTACTTGTTCATTAGATCTACTGTGACTAATTTTACATGGTATCATAGCCATGGTAGGGACAAGATTTCTTTTCTACAGGTGTTCTACGTGAAGAGAGAGCAATCTTTGCTCACCAATATATTTCAGCAGCGGCATGCAAAATCTCATGTGCATTCGCTCATGTGCATGCAAGGTTGAAAACATAGTGTTTGTTTGTGTGTGATTTGCAGGTTTCTTACTTCCTCCATGTGCATTCGCTAATGCAAAGATGGAGACTTCTTCTTCACAAAATATTCTTACTCCATTCAACTATGATGAATGGAAACCAAAGATGATTGCATTCTTGAAGAGACAATGTCTTTTTGATATGTGCATTGGTAATACAAGAGATTTTGATTCCGATGAAGAGGAGAATGATTGGCTCAATGATTGTGATAGAGCTTTTGGAGCAATATGTCTTGCTATGTCTCCTTGTATGCGCTACCTCAGTAAGACTGCTGAAAATCCAAGTGATCTATGGGTCCAACTTGACAGAGAATTTGGAAAGCAGGAAGAAGAGGATCATGCCTGCCTTTTGGAGAACAAGCCCAGTGAGATATCCTTATGTGTTCTTTCCGATCATGTGTTGGCCTCAACAATTGTTCAAGATGAAGAAGAAACTATAGATTCAACACTCATTCTCTCAAATTCTTCTATTTCGAATTCTGAGCAAGATAAACAAGCTCATACTCTAGATTCCGAAGAGGTTCTTAAATCCTCTACTTCACATGAGTTTGGCAGTATGCAAAATAATGATCTAATTGAAGTTTTGGAGGTAAAATTTGATTTTGGAGGTGAAGCATTCACCCTCCTTGATTGCATTCCTTTTATAAACTTATGTTCTATCATTTGCAAAGTTTCTTAGATTTTTAATGAAGATGAAGAGCAGTACCATTCACTTGAGTTCAATTCCCATGCACTTTTTGCTGATTTTGGTTTTGATCTCACCCTTGTTGGTTCAAAGGAGGTCTCAAGAAACCATTCATCTATTTTTGGAGCTGATTTAATTTCTATTGATAAGAAGTTCAAGTTTCAAGATCTATTTGATTCGATTGGAGCTATTCCTACCTCACTTGGTTCGAATCATAGGTTCCAGGATCATCCTCATATTTTCAGATTTGTTCTCACCATTTTCGGTATGAAGAGCAAGTTCATAAAGTCTCCACATTCACTTGCATCCACTGATGGAGAATTCAAGCACATGTTTTTGGAGCATGATCCATTTACTCCCAAGAGTAAGATACCTCCAGACATATCTACTTGATTTTGGAGCAGTTAAATCTTTTGGTATGCTACATTCTATTTTTGAGGGGGGGTATTTTTCCCATGAGGTTTTCCCCATTTCCTTAGTTTATTGACTATTATTAGTTTGGATTATTATTGTATTGGGGTGACCTTTGGTCTTAGTTACCAGGGCCCCACATTATTTTTTTTGCACATCATAATCTAGCTTGAGGGGGGGGTGTTCGGATATCCACATCATCTTTTTCAGGATCTTGCATGAAATTAGGGTTTGCATGCAAATTCTAGGGTTTGCATGCACTTTGCATGCATCCCAATCACCAGTTTGATGCCTCCAGCACCTTAGCCACCTTATTCTAGCACCTGGGAGCCACTTAATTCAGATTTTTAGCCTCCTAGGCTGAAAGGCGCCCACTTCTCACCTACTGCCAGAGAAGGGCGCACTTGTTCACCTGCCACTGCAGTTCCACTTCAGTTACACTCAGTTAGCTCCGATTCTCCCTGATTTGAGGCTAGTTTCACTCCCGACTGACTGTTTCACTTCCGTTGGACCTCCAAATTGACTAGATGACTTGTTCTGACTTCAGTTAGCCTCCCATGCGCCCCCCACTGAGCCTCCTTCCCTTAATCAGTGCTACACACTTCAGTTACACATGACACACTCAGTTAGACTCAGATTGACACCTGGATGGTTGGTTCTTGTGCATTGATGACCACCACCGATTGATGATGAGGACTCCTAGTTGGAGTCAAGCTACTCCATTCAGTGATTCAAATGACCTACTTAGGCAATTCGAATTGCTTAGTCATTGTGATAGTTTATATTGTAATCATTCACCCTTATTGGGATATTGAGCACTGCTGCATGTTTTGCACAATTTTGCACCATATTTTCTATGTTCATCTGTTGTGATTGATTTACTTGTTCATTAGATCTACTGTGACTAATTTTACAACTTCGAGGTTCCCGTGCTACTCCTCACAATGAGTTTTAGGGATTATTGCCAAGTACTTCCCATAGTTAAGTGGATAGGGATTATTCCCAGATCCGAACCTGCAACAGATGCGAAAAAAAAATTTGACAGAAATTCCACCCAACGAGCCCAAGAAAGTTCTCTAATACCAGATGTGACGAATCTACAACAATTAATTGATAAAATGCACGATATATTAGATCACAGAATACTTTTATTGTTCGCGAGCCACTTCGAGGGCGCAACCTCCTTTGATCAAGATTAATAGAAATAACTTCACGGTGCCTGCATTGGCCTCAACACACACTTATATACTAATTCTATGCCCAATACTATGGGTCAAAACCATGGAACATATAATACTACGGGACAACTTACAAAGCATATGCGTCCAACAACAATATACTAACAAAGTAAAGAGAAGTGTTGACACAGGTTCCTAACATAATGGCATGAGTATGTTCCTTGGTGATATGTCTATCTATACATGGTTTTATTTTCCTCTCTGGTGGTCACATGTGTGAGATATAAACTTGCCAAATTGAGAAATATTATGTTTTCCTGTTAAAAATAAATAAAATCTATCTAAGTGTTAAACATAGGAAATCTGAAAGGTCATTTGGAAATGCATGCGAGAGGCTGTCTTTTCTCTAGCAAATTCATCCAATAACATGAATATGTTCTCTAGTGATTTGTCTATCCATTCTTGGTCTTAGTTCTCCATTTGGTGATCACATGTGTGAGATATAAACCGACCAAATTGAAAAAAATATGGAAGGCAAGATAATTCAAGCATTTCTAGAAAAATCCTTGCTCAACCTTTGTATTGATTTTTCATTAATGTCGTGTCATCAATGGCAACCTTTCTCATCAGGATGCCTGTCTAAACAAAAAACACATTTCTATCTTATAACAAGCAGGAAATTGTACAATAATGCAGTATTATTTTTGTGCGACCTATGCACTGCCTCCCCTAATCTATTTGAAGCAAATTACATAGGATATTAACCAATAGTTAATCATTTGAACGAACTGTTTTTTTTTTCTTTGACTGGGATGATAGGGTGAAAAATTAACTCCTTGATATGGCATGGGCGTAGGTCCCCACTAACTCCTGATATGGTGCAACCACAAGATACCATAGCCTATGTCTAGAAGTTCATAAAACTATTTGGAAGCTTGATGAAGGGTTCAAAGCTCAGTAAGTGGCAATGTATATTTTAATTCCATAGGCAAAAGAAAAACACTAAAGATAGATTGATGCTTCCTTTCACATCCTACAAGCAGTCTCATATTGATCACTAAAAATAGTGGATTCAAAGATGAATTCTCTATAATGTTATCTTCTTAATGACCTAAGGAATTATGAACATGTATAAATACAACCCTAACACATCCATTTTCAAAAGAACATTATTGCCTTAATTATACATTATAGCCTTCATAGTCATGGAAACATGATGGTCAGCTATACAATTCCCCAATATCAAAATGTACAGGTTGGAGTCAGAGGGACTAACTGTATTGATAAAGATTTTGTTGTTCTATATTAGTTCAAGTGCGAAGAAAATTGTGACATGTCTTCTATGAAGGATACATTTAGTTTTCTCCTTCCAAGGTTTTGAACTTAATGAAAATACAAGCTTTACACCTCTATACACAACAAAGGTTTTGAAATTAATGAAAATATGATAGACAGATTGTTCAATCCATATATTCACAACATAACATCTCATTTCAAGTGCAAGGAAGAATGTATTTCAAAATGGCACATTATGCCCATAACATACAATTAGTGCCCAAATTTTTAAATCATTGTAAATATTAATCCTGAACTACAAAAAATTTATAAACTATGTCCCAATCTGATTACAAATATTCAATAAATCAACTATTCTTAGTTGAAACAACAGCACTGGAATCAATAGTCACATAGTATAACCACTAGTTACATAGTTCAATGTCATCCTTATGCCAAGGAATGTAGCTACACAAAGCATATTGTAGATTAGATAATGTGCTATTGGGACGTGGTAGAGATATATTTCCAAATAGGGGATCTAAAATTTGTGTCGGATTCATAACATAATATCCTTTTCAAATAGGAACACAGTGTACCATTGCATTCAGGTCAGCCTTATGTATTGTTGCCCTTGCAACTTCCACCCTTGATTTTAATGCAATTAGATATAATTTATTTCCTTGCAGATCCAATTGGGAAGTTGGTGTTAGCTCATTAGTATTATCTTGACCCTGCGAATAAATGGGACAAAGTAAGATGCATGGTAATAAGAAGTTAAACATTTGTGATCCTAGAATAAAGAATTACAAACTTACCAAGATTGTGGTTTTCATTTTGTCAATTTGCAGTTTAGTTGGAGCCATTGGGGTTTTCTATACCAAATCCTGATCATATTTTGATGCATGACTCTGCACCTAATAGACAATGATTTCTAATAAATTGATAAAATAAAATAAAATTGATCTAAATTACAAAATTTTATAATACTTACTAAGGATGATAGAGTCCGCATTGAAGTCAATTTTTTTTTGTATTAGTCCATTCATAGAGGTTTTTTTGTCCCTTGTATTACTCTGCGAAGACAAAACAATATAGTACATGCATTCAAAGATGAAAATATAATGTTCTTTAAAATAATAGTTAAAAAACTATGTTGGGCCTGGCCCAAGTAAGGCATTTTTAACAAAACATTTTTGGAATTGCAAAGTTGAGCGCAGTTCAGTGGAATATTTTTTGGCAAAGACAGTTTTGGGAGCTGCAAAGTTGAGCGTAGCGCAGCATCGACAGAGTAAGGAAGCCAGTTCCACGAAGAGACAACGCTGCGAAGAGCCTAATCCACGGGGATATGGAAAGGAAGAATGTTGGAAGGAAAACTGTACATATTTCGGTAAGACCATCGGTGGTCTATTTTTGGTTAAGACACTCCATGATTACCAAGCAGGTGAGTAAGGAGTAAGGCAGAAGGAAAGAGATCGGTCGCACAAGCAAGGGAGCACTACATGGACCAACCACATGAAGCCATAAGAGAAGGAACGACTGGGTGAAAGCGACCTATCGGCATGCGCTCGACAAGGGGGATGAAAGCAATGTGACCATGTGTAGAGGATGGCCATGACAGAGGAGTCGCTATCAAAGCCTAATAGTCCGGTTAGGGTAAAAATGTGACAGTTTTGGGAAACCTTAGGGTTTTTTCCTATGCATTGTAAACACATGACCTACGGGCATGATCTATAAAAGAACACAAGTCAAATAATTGCCAAGGAGGAAAATTACTAGTTTCCTAGGTTTGGGGTGGAAGCTTTGGGATTTGGAATAAGGGGAATAATAAATAATGTTTGAACATTAGAATGGCATAAATATTTAATAAAGGATCTAAATAAATATATATAGGTGAAAATCAAAGGGGCATTTGATCATGAAGAAACATGGGGGAAGGGGGGCCCACATATCGCTAGATTTCCCCACTATACTTGGCATCATTCTCTCACTAATTCGAATTCAAGGTGAATGGTAACATAATTGGGAGAGTTCAAAAGGTATTATTCATTGCATGACACATCCAAGGTTGAAATGTAGAGGAAGAGTAACTCCCATGGAAGAGGAAGAGGCAATTTGGAGCTAGTGAGACACTTGGGCTAGATTCCCTATCTTTATGACAACAATGATGAAGATGCTATAACACCTATGAAACAAATCAGACCTGAAGGCTGACATATGACATATATGACATGTCAAGGATAAAAGTAGCCTCCAATAGGGCGCTCAAGGGAGTTAGGGAATCTAAGATGCTTCCACATTTGATTTGGTGGAAGTGGGAGACTAGGAATTGTTGTACAAGTGGCGTTCTTTGGAATCTCTTCCCAACTTGAGTTGGCATGAGTCTCTTGGAAGGAATTCGACCCATGGAGGACATTATAAGTTTATAAATGTCAATAACAAATAATGAAACCAGCTTTGATCATTTGAGAAATTTGCAATTGTATTTGTGAAGAGGGAGAGCTAGTGGATGACTAGTTTCTTGCCTTAACCAATTTTGACGGTGAAAGATTCTCATCCAAGTTGGTAATTGGAAAGGACATTCAGACCTTTCATTTGGATATTTAATGGATTCATTTTTTGCAGGTGTAATCTATAGGGTAGATCATGGTTTCTTCTATTTCAACACACTCTCTCAACCATTTCCAGTTTTCATGGCATATTATTGACCCTTGAGGGAGGGCATTTTTGGTGAGCTCTTGTACTCTTTGGGAGAGATTATCATGATCTATTTCTGTTGTAATATGATTAATTAACTCTTTTATTCATCTCTAGAAATTTTCCAGTCGAAATACCAAGTGGTTATATGTAAAATGGATTATTAATGAGAAAACAGTGACCATTCCCCCACTAGATTTACGTATGCCAATGTATTGATGATGATTTCGAATGGAAGAATATTTATATGATATATTTATGATGTATGGACTTAAATTGATTATTATTACAAGTTTCATGTTCATCACTTAAGCATTTTGATCCATATTGCTCAGTTTTAGTTTATTTGAAGAAGATTTCAAGCTATTTCCCCTAAGGTCGAACTAATGATTTTTGTTGTTGTTTGGGAGAAGGTTAGAATAGACTTAATAATTGATTAATGGTTCAAATGAGACCTAAATAATTTCCCTCAGACATCCCATACATCGTTTCATAATTTTGAGTGAGTTTGGAGGCATTTGGAGAGTCATTTTCAGTACTTACCCTTAGGGGATTTGAACCCCAAATTGCTAGTTGAATTTCATACTTTGTCCAGAATCTTAAACAAGTTTTCAGAAGTATTTTGATGGTCATAAATCATCCCTGAAAATCATAATCAAGTACAAATATCATTCATACATATTCCTTGAATATTTGAAGGCATTTGGAGACAATTTGAGACTTGGAGACCAATACTAGTCAAAGAGGAATTGCTAGTCAAAATCCCTATCTTGACCAGAATCGAAAGAGGATTTGCAGAAGTATTTTAAAGGTCCAAAAGAATCTGTGAAACACATATTTATGTTATAACATAATCCATATACCTTCTCATAATATTTGGGATCAATTGGAGCAATTTGGAGACCTAGAGCTCAAAACTAGTCAAAAGTCGAACTAGGGAAAAAAGTGAAAAATTGCAATTTTCATAAAATTGCTAACAAGGGACATTACATTCTTTCGGTAGTGCACCAGAATCCTCTGGATTTCCACATCAAATTCTAGTTCCATTGCATTGAATTCATTGGAGAAATCCAATGAAGTTTATCCAGGTGTGAAGGATCCAGATAAAAGTGACTATTGTCCTAAAGAAGTGCTCAGTAGTAGTCTACCTCAATTATTGATATTTTTTTGTAGGTTATTCAAATTTTTTGAGTGCAGCAAGAGTTGCAACATTTTTCTACAGTTGCAGTAGTTTTCACCTTGTATTCGTTCCAGCAATTGTAATGGATAATTCTAATCTCCTCTCTCTCCCAGGATCGTGACTATCACCCTTCAATTACCTTGATTGGAGGGCTGATATGCATATGGTGTTGTGCAAAAAGTCATTGTACAGGGTAACAATTTGGAAGGATCCCGAACCACAATCAACTATGGAGAAAGAGAAGTATCTAAATAGATTGGACGAAGCATTTGGTTTGATGTTTATTCATATTTCCAGAGATCTACTCTTCCACCGCAATGGATTGAAGACTCCAAGAGAATTATGGTTGAAGTTAGATACCCTCTTCAGAAAACAAGATGAGTTAAGAGGCCAAATTCTGGAAACTGAGTTGATTTCTCTCCAACCGAGCATTTTTGAGACCATTCAACACTTCTTTTCAAAATTTAAATCTCTGGTTTTGCAATGCAAGCAGTGTGGTATTGAGAAGAAGGGTGAGAAGCTAGTGCTATCCATTCTGAGAAAGCTACGTCCTAAATTCTCCATATTTGTCTCTACCTTTCATTCTGGGTGAATGTCAATCTTTGGTTGGAAGATTCCCTCCATAGATGTTTTCACTGAATCTCTCATCCAAGAACAAGATAAGCTGATCCAGATGGGTTCCTTGAAGGCATCCAAAAATAAAGCTCTTATGGATGGAGAACCAAAAAGTGTGAATGGGGAGCACAAAGGAAAGGATAAGAGGCCATATGAACCTAAGAATAATGCCAAACCAAGTCCATCTGAAGGATCCTCCAGCTCCAAGAAGGACACACAAAAGAAGTTTGAGAAATCCAAGTGTACATACTGCAAGAAGGGAAATCATCCTGAGAGTTCCTGTATGAATAAGACCATAGATCTAATGGAAAAACTCCTTGAGAAACATAACATTTCCATTCTTGAAGGTGCAAGGAAGAATGATCAAGGAGGCAAGTCAGAAGATCATGAGATATGCCATTCATTGCGGGATGGGTTCTCACAATCCCAAGCTATTATTATAGATTTTGGAGCCTCCAACCACATGGTTGCCTCCAGAGAGCCATTTTATTTATTAGATCTCACTGATGGACCAAGCATACACATGGGAGATGATTCTCAAATATTTTTTGAAGGGAAAGGTACCATACAGCTTTAGCATGGAAGGTTCAACCATGTATTGTATGTTCCCTCTCTAGTAGCTAATTTGTTGTCTGTTTACTAGATGACACACATAGGTCCTCCAAAGAAAATAGTATTTGGACCTGATTCAGTTGAGGTTATTGAGATATCATATGGAAACATGATAGAAAAAGGAGTTGCAAATCATGCCTCCAATACTTATGAGTTCTCCTCCTTCTTTCCATACTCCCATCAAAGTGCTCTCTTGACTCATGTAAATGAGACAAGTCGGCTCAGGCATGAAATATTCGGTCACCTAAACTTAAAATATTTCCAGCAGTTGCACAAGGAAGAGATGGTTGAAGGTCTACCGAACATAAAATTATCTCAAGCGATCTACAAAGGTTGTGTTGCTACTACAACTTGATCCCGATGACTCCCTTAGGAAATTATGGCCCCCCCCTTTTATTTTTTGAAGAAGTCCTTTGGTCCTAAGAAGCTTGTTTTTTAACTCTTAAAGTTTTCTCTTTCTTCAGTAAAATTTTGTTTTTCTGCTATGGCAATTTTCCCTTTTGGTTAGCATTGGTCACAAACTTTAATGCTAAAATTGCCGACCGTTGTGCGGTTTTTAATGCTAAATTTCCTGACCGCTGTGCAGCTTTTAATGCTAAAATTTCCGACTGGTCGTAGATTTTAACCTTATCATAGCCAACCGTTGCACATTTTTTAAGTTTATCTTGCACCGACCGGTCGCAGATTTTAAAGCCAAATGCACCGACCGTTGCACAAAGTCCCATTTTATTGTTGCCAACAGTACGCTAGAGTCTAGTTTAAAATGCGTCGACCGTTTTGCTGGTTTTGACCTTTACTTCGCCGACCTTTTGTGTCATTTTGGCCTATGTTTGTCGCAATTCCTGGACGCTAATTTTAGGCTTATTTTCACCGATCGTTGCACTACATTTTAATTTAACCCCATCGACCTTTGTTTCAATCCCTCGTCACAGAGTTTACCTTTATTACCATCTATAGTTGCACAAGAATTAACATTTGAATCGTTGATCGATGACACAACTCGTATTTTTGGAAAGCACAGAGAGATAAGTTGGTGGGGAATTCAATTTCAGCCCTATGCAAAGTTATTTCTTTTGCATTGAGCCCTGTGCACATTTACTACCCCAACTGTCCACCCCACGGGAATTAATTTATCTTGTTATATATTCGCCTAATGGGGTTTTTCATCCCATTCTTTCCAAGACCGAGAACGTTGATGTTTTCCATTGGAAGCTTCAGACTATCACTAGCCAAGATACGTGCATCAACCGTAGCAAGTCGTTCTGATACTGATAGGTAGGTCCTCAATTTCCTCCCTTTGGTTTTTTCCGATAGGAAACCCCGTTGAGTGCTCATTGTTAGCTTTAAAGATGTTTATTGGGTGTTTCTCAAGGCCGAACCCATATCGTCATAACACCAAAATTGTTTCCATTTTCATGTCGTTTTTTTTAAGCCCTGTACCCAATGGGAGCCTCCTTGCTCCTTAACTTGATAAGAAGACCTCGCATGACCTTGAAAGCACAAACGTTTTATCTGTTCATCCAGTCAAGTCAATTTACGACCCAAAAGAGTTGCGCCGCGATCACTATGCATTGTTCTCCATGCGCATGCAGCCTAGCTTGTTAGTCATATTTATGTGTTATGAAAAGGCTCCTCCCTCGCTTTCATTTGATTGCTGAAAAGCTAAACTTGTGAAAATCTAAATAATGTTTTGAGAAAGTACCTTATCCCACAGTGACAATGCTTTGCATGTTTTTGTTTTCTAAAGACTAGTCCCAGTAGGATGTTTGGGCTCATGATGACAAGATATTGTTAAGTGCTAGCTAGTAGCACTCAAGTTTGTCTAATTGCAATATTTGAGCTACTACATAGATGACTTTGTTTAAATGCTACTCTTCATTATTTTTGTCTTTAAAAGACTAGTTTTAATTGAAAGTTAACACTTTTGTATACTCAAGTTTTGTTAAGCACCATAAGTTTGAATGCATTGTTGACTTTCTAACAATGTGTTGCTCATAAACTTGTAAACTTCTCATTTGTGCTCTACTCGCCATTGTAGGTTTAACATGAACAAGAGATCTGTCAAACATAAGGCTAAGCTTGACGAGTCAGATTCGGACATAGAAATCTTGTTGGATACCTCGCTTGAGACAATGTTTGGTGATACAAAAGCTGTCCCAGGAGTAGCCCTAGGAACCACCCTAGAATTTGAGTGGGCTGAGTTATACAGATTTATCAGAGACCGAAATTACCCTGATGCAACCTTAGAAGAAAGCATGGTCTATTTGAACATCAAGAAGTATGGCCTTCACAAGGAAGCAACTTGTCCCGAGCTATCCCCATGCTCGAAAGTTATTGGTTGGATAAATCCCCATGTGAAAATTGACACGAGATTCATTAATGATAACACCAGGATGAGTCTCGTGTCCTTCGCACCAGAGCATATCATGGCTACCTACAAGTTACCCCAAGCAAGGGCATGGCTGAACAATGATTGGATAACAAAGAAAACAATAGACCCTCTGGAATCTGCTAGGAAGATGCTAATAATTAAAAGGAAAATAAGGCAAATAAGCAACAGAGAGTATGAAAGTATGCTTTTAAGGACTCCTTACAGACTCATCGCCTTAATGCTGACTCGAATTTTCGGCATGCCAAATGAAAACATATTCAAGCTTGGTTGGGTGTCAGTGTTGGTCCATGTAGCTACGCATGGTACAATCTTCAATTGGGCCAAAATAATCTCAGACAGCATGACCTCAATTTTAACCGTTGCCCAAGGAGGACTCTCCCAGAAGAAAGCCGATTTCTTCATGTCTTGGTACTTGATAGATTGCTTATTAAGCAAGCATTCTTTTCTTGATATGTGTTGCATATAGAACAGAAAGGAGTCCCTTCTCTTTGTATATTATCAACTCACATGGCCAAACAAATACGCAAATCACTACATACATATTTGAGAAAAGTTCATCATGCCCCTATATCAGCTCATCTTTAAAGAGGAGCCAAATTGTTTGTCAGAAAATGCCATGCCTATCATATATGAATTTGGAGACTATTACTTCTCCTCCGAGGGCACCTATATCCGAATGAGTAGAGAAATTAAGCCTCCCTTTTTTTTTCCTCGGTATGTCACAGACTTTGTACTACACAAAGAAGCTGTAAGGAAGCTCTTCATTAGTGGAGTCAGCAAGGTTCTCAGTGATAAGAAGAAAGCTATCTACCCACCAATGACCTTTACCATCGGTGCATATGGTCTTCAGAAAGCAAAGGAGGGTGAGACTTTTGCTCAGGACTTAGAATTTTTTCATTTCGGCACAAAGGTTTTTAGGAGGCATGATCCTAGTGGCAAATTCGTTGAGCACTGCACCTTTGTCAGAGCCACTTTTGATTATGCACATATTTGGGACAAGGATGAAGAATTTTTCTTGAGTTCCAAGAAGATGATTGAGTTGGGAAAGTGTTACCACCTTAAAAGAGGAGCAAGTTTTGGCCCCAGATCTGTTAGATTGATCCAAAAGGATTGGGAGGCTGCGATGTTATAATTAGAGTAGTTCGAGAGGAAGAAAAAAGAGGAAGTAGAAAGACTCCAAAAGGAGCAAGAGGTAAAGCAGCAGCAAGATGCAAAAGATGCTAGATCTTAGTAGGTGCAAGCAGCAAAAGTGCAAAAAGATGAAGAGGAAAGGATTCAGAAGGAAGAAGCTATCAGATTGAAACACGAAGAGGCGGAAAGAATAAAAAAGAAGGAGGCCAAAAAGTTGCAGGCGATAAGAGAGAAAGAGGAACAAGAGGCAGCAGAACTAGCAGAACAAGTAGAGAAGCAAGCAAGAAAGGAAGCAGAAGAGTCTAAGAGAGCTGTGGATCAAGGCATGTCTATCCCACAAGCCATGGACATGGATCTATAAACAATAAACCAATTAGGGATAGCTAATGAAGAGGTTGTCACAAGTGAAGAGCTCACACTCACCCCATACACTCATTCAAAGCAACGCCAAGTGGGCAACCTGGATTCCGTCTTTTTCGATAAAAGGAAGAAGGTTATTGTAGAAAGATCACAGAAGAAGATGAAAATTGGAGAGGGCCGATTTGAAATCAAAGTATAAGAAACCATGCATTTTGAAGGAGCCGATAGCGATCATGTGTTCACGGAAGCATGCAGTGTGGCTTCGGCTCAGGCAAGTAAAGATAATGTAGACCGTCTGGTGGAAGAAGCAAAGAAGTACAAGGAAAAATGTTTCAAAGTAAAAAGTAACATGCAGAAGGAGGTGTTAGAAGGAAATGAGTTAATGTTAAAGTACAAAGAGCTTCAGGAAGAAAAGAAAGAAATAGCTTTGCAAATTCTACAGCTCGAAGGTGAAAAGAGTGCACTAGAGGTGCAGTTGGCAATCTCTGAAAGCGAGAAGAAAGACCTGGAAGCTTTCGTAGGAGAAATTGAGAAGCATGAAGCCAACGCCATGCAACAAATTGAATTCTTTAAGCTTCAGTTTGAAAGGATGATGCAGGAAAAAGCACAGCTGTTAGAACAACTCAAAGTTGCAAATGAGAGGAAGCAAGATCTAGCTACGTTCCACGAGCAAGCCTGTGACATATGAGGAAAGACTCATCAATCACTAGTGCTGATCATGGAGGAGGTCTGTAGGGTTAAAGGAATGATAACGAGGATGAGAACCATTGAATTCGAGGCGTTGAAGCTTAAGAAGAGATATGTGCACCACTTGGGAGAGATGTATGAACATTTTGAATGGAGGAAAGGGAAATCTAGATTCTCGGCAAACCTACGCGTTAAGACCACTGATGAATTGGAATTGGATGTAGGAGTCCTAGAGTTTGGCAGATATTATGGTGCAAAGTGAAGTGTTGAAATCCAGAAAACCATCAAGAACTGTCACGCTTTCTACTAAAAAATCTAGGACACCCATGAGAAATGTCACATGGTTTTACCACAAACTATTTATGAGTTTTCTAAAAGAGAGCAGCGTTTGGTAGACTTGCAGGGTGACCTAGATGCAGAATCATAATACTTGAAGAAGATAGAGGTACTAACTCCAGAAGACCTCCATCGGTTCATTGGGTAGACTGCCATCCATGCCTACTTCCTAGAAGATATCGCCTAGGCGACTCTAGTAGGAGAAGTAAGCATCAAATTAGATTGGAGTAACCATGAAATAACACTAAGGATGATGGTTTCTGCATGTGGAAATACCATTTTGCGAGAAATCAACCAGTGTGCCAGCTATATTAAAGAAGTGGAAAAACTAGCTGAAGCGAGAAGGCCCACTGAAGTGGATGGCTCAGCAAAAATAGAAAGACCAACTGAAGCGGCAGGACCATCTGGGCTTTAATTTGTTTTATTGTAAATTTTGGGAAAAGACAATTGGAAATTTTTTTTGTCTCTTTAGGCACTAGACGACAAACTTTTGTGTTTCCCTAGGGTTAGGTTTTGGGAAGAGATATATTTTGTAAAATCTATAAATATAGAAATAGAAAAAATGAGCAAAGGACTTTTGGCAGGTGAAAGGATAGACTAAATTTTGTACATCAATTACTTTGCTACATCAAAAAAGAAAGCTCCATTTTGCCTAGGAAATCCTACACTGTGTTTTGCTTTGGAAATGTCTTGAATGTTTGCCAAATTATTTTTGCGTTGTTCATACATCGACTGTGAGATCATTCTTAACTAATCCGAATTATTTCTCTGTTATGAATGCCTTCATTTTCCTATGCAAAATTTCTTCGTTAAATGAGTAATGAAATGTTTATCTCAATCAAAGCTATCTTTGATAATCTTTTGCTTTATGCTATAAGTGAGTCTATTAATTGGAACAATTATCTATGAAATTCTTGGTTGCAGTTCCAGTATATTACTCATTCTTTTAGTTTGATCCTTGCAAGGATAGATTAAATTTGCTTAAACAGTTTTAGATCATATTTGTTTAATTGCATGCATTTAAATTTCAGCACTTGCAAATCATCTTTAAAATAAAAAATACATAAACGATCGATCGGGCCGCAACCGGTGTGTTATCACACAAACTCTAGCTGTTGAAGTAAGGTGTCCCAACAAGGATGGTAGAGGGCGAGCCTCTAGGAAGGTGTAACCAGCAATGGCCAAGTCCTCCGCTCAAGGAACGGAAGTCACACCGGATAAGGCTATTGTCACTTCAGACGAGGCACGTAACCAAGTCAGAGGGGAGACCCCGCTCAACCGGTGATGGTTGAGAAACAAAAATACACCCAAGTCCCACACAAGATAAAGAGATGAAGCAAGAGACTGAGTGTAGATGAACTCCTAAGTCTAGTTTCTCCTTGTGTGTGAATTAAGAGTGACTAGCAATCAAAGTGATTAGATAACAAGATTAGATTAATGATTATGGCTAAAATAATCTAAGGAGATACAATAAAATGGAAGTGAAATGCTGAAGTAAACTGCCCAAGGAAATGGTTAAGCAATGGATCAATGTACCTAGGGCAGAGAATAACTAACGTTTCAAATCACTTCCCGCAAACAACACTTGATTTCTTATGATAAAATGATGTTCCAAACTCAAACCAAGAGTACCCACAACCCAGAAAATTACCCAACAGTGTGATTGGCTGAAATGCCCAAGGAGGGCGAAGTCAGTGGGAGACCAGTGCCTAGTTCTATGGGTAAGCAGGGTCAGAATTAAATGAAACTTATGATATGGAGGTTTAAGCACATTTTATTAGTGGGTTTACAAGAAAAACTAATTCTAAAGGTGAAATTCTAGTATTTTAAATTTAGGGTTTTAATGTAAATTTCTGCTCAACATACACACATTTAAATTTTAAAATCTAAGAGACCAACAAGAAGAACCTACTTGAGAATGAATGAATGGATGAGATTGCCAAAGACTAGCCCTCCAAACTCATTTGTTGAGCAGCAGCGTGTTTCCTTTGGCGTTTTGAGCTCCCAATGACTAAGTGGGCCCTAGCCACCTGCCACAAACAAGATCAAGTCAGTGTATGCAGCAAATAGAAAGTAAAACCAGCAAGTAAATGACTCAAAATGAAAGAAATTGAAAGGCATAGAGAAATAACAACTCCCTTTGTTGATACTCTGAAAAAAATGAGCAATTGTGGATTTCCCACTCCAAAAATTGTGCCCCTCTCTAGCTGTGCTCTTCACCTGCAAATCGTTGGCCAAGGAAAATATGGAAACAATGCACTAACAACACAACAAGGCTAAGGAAAACTGGATATCAGTCAAACAATACATATCCATCCACAAACTCTCAAGTAACTCAGTGAAAAATGGCTCTATATCATCAAAACTCAAGTGTACAATGTGTCAAGAGAGGTGGAAATGAGGAGGATTCTCTCTTAAGTAGAGAATGCCCCATCTCAAAACCTAATTCCCTCCAAAATGGATGGTTGGGATCACTCTCCCAATGGCCAAATCGAAGGGTGGAGATAGCTCCAAGAGGGGGTGCGAATTTCCCAAGAGAGTGCACAAGTGGAGAGAGGGGACCCATTGTGGGGCCATACAATACATATGATATGAGTTAAGGGGTGTCTATATGATGTTTTATCCCCCTAACTTAATACATCAAGGTCCCACACCAAGAATACAACAAAAATCGAACTTGCCAAGTGGAGAAAAACGCCCCCATGGGCAAATTCGACCTCCAATAGTGAGCTGGTCCAATGGAGGGTCCCACCAACAAATATCATGTCCAAACATTACCAAATTACCTTATAAGTCACCCTTATATTATTCAACCTTTGATTTTCGCCATTTTCCATAGTTGTCTTTGCCAAATTTTGATTTATCCTTTAATTAACTGCTGGTTTTTATTGTTGAAGGTGTAAATTGGGATTTTGAACCACTTATAGTGCCCAGATTGTCGAACCGTCTATTGCAATGGGATCGTAGTCCCCAAAAATAGTATACATGGTCACTCGAATGACCACGATCCATCACTTAGGTACTGTTTGCCCAAGATCCATGATTTTTAATTAAAACAAGTAATTAATGTCCAATAATAATTAAAAATGTCATCGTTGCCTCAACCTTTTCAAATTCTGATGCTTGGAGGTTCATATGGGACCTCAAGAGAATAAAAATGACCAAAATTGAAATCTCGGTCACAATATTTTTTTTGGGTCTAGTCAGCCTTGTTTGACCAAGTCAAATATGGTCAACATGGTGTTGGCTGAATACCTATATGCAATATGAAGTGATATGATTCCTTATACATGTTAGTACATGACTAAACAATAAGATGTCAATATGGTGATAAAAAATACATAATATCTCAAAAACACGAGGCCCCTGGTGAGGTGGGCCCACCACATCCAACAAGACTCAAACTGCTATGCACAACCTATAGACTTGACCACCTAGCTGACTTTGGCTGAGGTGGAAAATAAGGTGAAGGATAAGGGATGACAAGGACAAAGATCATGTGACCCTTTGGATAAATAGGGAAAGCGGGGCCCACTGATATAAGCATACCATGACAAAACACGAGGAAGGGAGGTGCCTCACAAATGGGTATAGTGCAGGGAAACCGCCACTGGTCATCTAACAACTATCTCACAACTCACATCCATGCCTTAATAAGACTCCGTGAGGATATTTTCTAGAGCCGCCAAACTGGGTGTCCGGCAAACCGTAACTTGAGACTCTATGGGACAATCTTGAGCTTGTCCCTTTCTCCCTCTCACCTCCTTGCCCTGCAAGACTAGGTGAGGAAATAACCACTACAAAGCTAATATGTATGGCTGACCTGTGTCCATGTGTGTTTACAAACACATTGCATGGATTTCACATTTACATTTCATACTTAGCCTTTTTGGCTAGATTTTACATTTACAATAGTCTTTTTGGCTTGCTTTACATTTCTTCATTTCTTCATTTTACATCAAGGCCCTTTTGGGATACATACATATCTCAATAGATATAATCAAGGTGCTCATACTGCAGAGTAATGGGGGAGAGCATAAATGCTTCGATGACCAATGGGGAACACCCGATGAGGCTACACAATCCTATACTGCATTGCAACATCGGGGGCAACCGACAGGAGTAAATCCCAGCTTTGAGAGTGCATCTCACACACTGAAGAGCTGAGGCACAAAAGACAGGGAATCATGGCATACTCAGAGATCAGTGGGGAAGGGGATCCTTAAGGTCACAAATCAGAATCCAAGTCAAGAAAGATCAATCATGAATGACTCGGATGGGTGGAGAAAGTGGATGTGGATCCAAAGTTAGCTTCCTAGGGGGACTAAGTGACCAAGTCTATACCAATAGTGGGGATGGGATCCAGTGTGCATAGATAGGAGCCTATTGAAATGGGTGGGCTAACATCACCAAGGGCCAAACACATCATAATAACAACTAGATCACCACATCAACATAATATGTAAATTCAGTGTACTATCATGTATAAACAATTCTAATCAACAACATAAGCAATAGAACATATAATGCTATACTTGTTGCTCCATATACCTGTTGCTGAAGCTGACTCTGAAAATGGATCTCAACTGAATCCGGGCAATAAGTGGTAAACCAGCAATACTCTGTAGCACTCTATCAAAATATGGCTAGGCAACTGTCTCAATGGGCTTGTGCAAAGCCTCGCAAAGAAGGGTGCCTCTACAGGAAATAATGTATACATGTCTGGACAATACAATAAACCAGCTGTCCCCACTGATATGTCTGCTTGGGTCAATTTGAACAAAAGTGTGTGCCTCCTCTGAAGGAATCCGATCTCTGATCTGAAAAAAAAGTATAGTATGGTCCCCAACAACACAATCTGCAGCATGGTAGCTCCAACTAACATGGATGTGATAACATGGTGAAAAGAAGACAAATATTTAAACCTTACATGGTAGCTGGGCCGTTAACCAGACAGATTCCCCACACCAAATAGTGAGCGATCTAATTGGGCTTGCTTAATGGGGAGAATCCCTTGCTAATTGGTGCTGTGATTTTTGAGGAATCAACATTTGGCGCTAGAAGGAGGGCCACCAGTGCATGGCTGAAAGAGGAGATCCTTCCGTTAGAATAAATCCCACTAGAAACCCACTTGAAATAGCTATCCCAGACAATTTCGATCAAGAATTAAGAAATCAAGAAGATCCCAATTCTGGAATTGAGCAGCAAGAAACATTGTATGCTGTCCCTTTTGCAGAAGTAGCAAATTTCAGAAGGCATAACTGTACTTATGTAAGAGAACTTGGTGGTTTGAACGTAATTCCCCTACTACCCAGAAGAAGAGCTCCTAGGAGGGAAACACAATACACAAGAGATTCAGTTCTTGTTCAAAATTTAGAAGAATTGGTAGATCTATCTTTAGAAGAAATCACAGAGCTGCTTGGGGAAATCAGACTCGAAACTCCTCCAAATCTAGAAGAACCTCATACTCCATATAATTATCCACCTCATACTCCACATAATTCTCCAGCAAGAGTTATGGTTGTTCCTGCATGGAGAGCAAGAGGAGTGCTGAATTCAGCTGGGTCATTCCATGATCTGTCCAAAAATTCAGAAAAAGGTTTTTCCTAAGTATGATCCCGGGAAGGGTATTTCTGCTGAAGATCATCTTAAGAGTTTCTATTTGGCTTTAAGTCTTCTAAATGTACAACACGAAGATGTAGTTTGTAGAATTTTTCCCTATACTTTTGAACCCAAGGTATCTTCTTGGTATTTTAGTTCGTAAGCTATTTCTATATCAAATTGGGAAGAATTCGAGAAATGTTTCTTAAGAAAGTACGGAAATCAGAAAATAGTGGCTACACTCATGAAAGAATTGTTGTCCATGAGAATGGAAAAGAAAGAGAAGGTTCAAGAATTTAATCAAAGATTCACTGCATTTTTAAATAATTTTAGTGACGCAGAAATACCCACTGAAGAATCTTTAGTGGAATATCATACAACAACACTTGATCCTCCCATAGCAATGTTTGTTAAAAGAACAAAGAAAACTACCTTGATAGAAAACTTCAAATAAGCCAAGAAGGTAGAAGAAGAAGCTGACAACATTGCTAAGCATTCTCTCAATCTGGAAACAAAGCTAGCAGATGTTAAGAAACCCCTTTTGTTAACCAAAAATAAAGAGGAACCATCAGTTTATTTAGAAAATGTGGTCAAAATGATGCAAAAGCTTTCTAATAAAATTGTAGATCTGGAAAAGGATAAGGCAGCCAACACTTCTAGGCAACCATTCAAACCTTTCTATAAGAAAGAGACGAAAGTGGGTAGTCGCTTCTGCCTATAAAAAATTTTGCTATGCTAAATTTAAATGAAGTAGGCATGGATCATTTATGTACCTTCCATCAAGAACAAAACTCAGAAAAGAGTTGTCTACAGTGGATAAATTTGATGAGCTTGGTGATGAATCAAATGCTAGATGCACAGATAACAGATCAGAAGGATCCTCAGGAAGAACAAATTTCTGAGCAGGAATAACCCTCTCTCGACACGACAATGGTCCTATGGGATTGGGCACCCATTCAAGAACCTTCTTTTGAAGATCTTGCTGATGAATTTCAAACCACATTAGTTAATGTCACCACTAGAAGTAAGGGCCCGGTGCTTGATCACACCATTGATGCACCTAAAGCCAAGGTTGTGAAGGAAATGCCAAAGCGGCACATAAATGTCATTCTGCCTCAGCCTAAGACAAACCCAGTGGTGACAAAAGAACCAAACATAGAAATAACTAAACAACCAAAAGTTGCACCAAACAAAGTTGAAAATCAGCCAAAAGTTTCAAAAGAATGCAATATGGGATATGACATAATCGAAGATATCAAGAAAACAAAGGCAAACATATCTATTTTTTAAATGTGTAGTCTTCCCCAGGAAAGAAATTGCTAGAAGATTTTGACCCACAAGCTAGTACTTCACTAGAAAACAATGAGGAAAATCCTGAGATAAACGAAGCTACCATTGGCGGGAAATCTAGATCGCAGACTTTGCCTTTTCTGTTGACTTTTGAAATTTTTAATCATAATGTGCATAACTGTTTGGTAGATTCAGGGGCTTCTTCAAATGTCATGCTGCTATCAATTTGCAAAATTATTAATGGGTAGTCAATTCCATCCCCATCTCAAATCATACAGTTAGATAGAATTGCTATTAAAGTCATTGGAGAAATGAAAGATGTGCTTATTAGGTTGTCAGCAGATCCTAGAGTGTGCCAATTTATTGATATAATGGTAGTTGATATTCCTGAGGCTTATGGTTTGATATTGAGCAGGGACTAGTCTATGAAACTAAATGGTTACTTTGCAACATACTGGTCTCATTTGTGGTTGCCATACTAGAATAGACAAAATCAGATTAAAATACTGAGAGAACCCCACATGAAACAAAATGTAACTCAGTTAGAGGAAAAGAATGAAGTTGTAGCTTTCTCATCTTTAGTTTTGGGAAATTATTTCTTAGAGATTGAACCAGGTAATTATCAATCAGAAGATGTTAGCCATGACTTAGACAAACAGTCCGATCTCCTTCAATTTTCTCAAATTGATGATATTGACTGTAACATAGTAGGATTAGTTATTGACTTAGGTGGTAGTGATACTAACTTAGTTAAAGAGGAAAAGGTTTTTTGGGTTCTATACTTTGATGGTTCCAAAAATCAAGAAGGATCTGGAGCCGGTTGTGTCTTGATTGACCCTGAAACCAATACGTATTTTTTATCTTGTAGATTAGAATTTGAATGCGCGAATAACACTGCTAAGTATGAAGCTCTGGTCCATGGGTTGAAGAAAGCTATTAGTTTAAATGTAAAATATTTGAAAGGCTTTGGTGATTCAGAGATAGTTGTCAGGCAAGTGAGAGATACAATTCACTACCTTTCACCACATTTAAAGGGTTATCAGTCTGAGGTTTGGAATTTGATTTCATGTTTTGATGCTTTCAATATAAATTCCATTCCTAGATTACAGAATGTTGCAGCTGATTTGTTAGCTACCTCTGCTTCCATATTAGTGCCTACTAATAACAACTGCTCTATTGAATTGATTTCCAGGCCATCTGTTCTTGATAACAGTACAAATCTTAGAGTATTTGATGATGATGATCACATCATCAGCTTCTTAACAAATGAGGATGTCTTCCAAGAATCCATAATAGATGAAGAGAAACATGATTCAGATCTACAAAGAAAAGATGCAGTTAAAGGAAACTTCATGCCCAAGCGAGTGAGAACACTTGAAATTTTGTTCGACCTGCAGAACAGGTTCAAAAGTCTAGCAAATGTTAAAACTCACAGCTCCTCCATGCAACATGAATTGGTAAATCTGGGTACAGAAGCTGAACCAAAATATGTCAATCTTGGTAAATGTTGCTCGCTAGGCGATAAAGATAAGTTCATCAAGCTGTTTTAGCAGTATAAAATATCTTTGCATGGACTTACGAGGATCTGAAAACATGTGATACTCGCATTATTCAACACATAATACCAATGAAGGTAGGCATTAAGCCGTTTCAACAACAATTAAGGAGAATGCATCCGAACCTAGAGCCTTTAATACAAAAGGAGTTGAATAAGTTGTTGGATGCAAAGATCATTTTTAAAGTCCGACATTTTGAATGGGTTGCCAATTTAGTTCCCGTGCGGAAGAAATCAAGAGAAATAAGATTGTGTGTGGATTTGGAGAACTTGAAAAAAGATTTTGATAAAGATAACTACCTTGTACCTCCAATGGAACAAATTTTACAGATGGTGTGAGGATTAGAGATTTTATCCCTACTAGACGGTTTCTCTAGGTACAATCAAGTGCTAGTAGTGGAAGAGGACCAACTCAAAACCACTTTTTGTACAAATTGGGGAACCTTTGCATATCGCAGAATGCCATTCGGCTTGATAAACGCAGGGGCTACCTTTCAGTGAGCCATGGACATTTATTTTTGAGGATTGTGTAGTCAATGTGTAGTAGTTTACTTAGATGATGTGACAGTATTCTCAAAGAAAATGGAAGACCATGTTTTCCACTTGAAGCAGATTTTCGATCACTACAGAAAATATGGTATTTCGTTAAATCCCAAGAAAAGTGTTTTCGTTGTTCTTGAGGGAAAGCTCTTGGGTCATATCATTTCAAAGAAAGGAATCTCAATATATCAAGAGAGAGTGTAATATATCAACAAGATTCTCATTCCCCACAACAAAAAATCTATGCAATCATTTATGGCCACCATTAATTTTGTTCGAAGGTTCGTTCCTGAATTCGCTTAGACCGTTAAACCTTTGCAGCAAATGGTAAAGCAAAGTGTACAGTTCAAATGGATAGACTTGGAGAAAGTTTCATTTAAAGAAATAAAAGATGCCATAGCTAATGCCCCTTCTTTAAGAAGTCCAGACATCGATAAGGATTTCATTATGTACACCTTTGCTTCAGATGACCCTCTCGCAGTTGTGCTCACGCAAAAGGTAGAATCAGGAGACGAATACCGAATTTCCTTTATGAGCACTGGCCTGCAGGGCATTGAACTTAACTAACCTGTTGTAGATAAGCAAGCATATGCATTATTCAAAGCAGTAAAGCAGTTTAGGTCATATATTCTAAAAAACAGAACTAAATTCGTAGTGCATCACCCCACCGTCAGATCTCTTTTCGTTCATAAATAATTGGGAGAAAGGAGAGGAAACTGGGTCACCGCTCTTCATGAGTACGATTTGGAATTTAAACCAGCCACCATCATTAAGGGTCGGGGGTTATGTAAATTACTCACTGATCATCCAGTTGATGAAGAGCTGAATTGGGAAAATGAAGCAGAACTGAATATGATTGAGGTATGTCCCATTTTCACCGCTCTTGAATCATGGTATTAGGACCTAGTGCAGTTGCAACAAGGATATGTTCCTGAGCACTGGAGTTCTAAGCAAAGAAGAGCACTCCGTCTGAAATCAACAGCTTATCAAATCATTATGGGGTACTCTTTAGAAAAAATTATGATGGGATTTTTCTTAGATGTTTGGAGAAGGAAGATGCTAATAAATTCGTCAAAGAGTTACACGATGGCCTTGCTGGGGGACATTATTCTAGGGATACCACAACTCATAAAATTCTCAGAGCTGGGTATTATTGGCCCACTCTTTTCAAGGATGCTCATTCTTATGCCCAGAAATGTGATATATGTCAAAGAAGTGTTGGGATATTGCCGAAGGCAACAGGACCTTTGCAACGAGTTATCATCTCTGAACCATTCGAGCAATGGGGTATAGATGTTATTGGCGAGATAAACCTAAATTCTTTGCTGCAGCATCGGTATATTTCGAAGGCTATAGATTATTTTATGATATGCTCAGAAGCTGCTCCACTGCGTAAAATAAATGAAGATGCAGTTATCAAGTTTCTGGAAGAAAACATCATAACTAGGTTTGGGGTTCCAATTTCCCTAGTCTTTGATAATGCAACTTCTTTTTCATCTATAAAGATTAATAAATTTGTTTATGAGAAAAAAAATAAATTACATTATTCATCCAATTACTATCCCCAAGAAAATGGATTACACTAGTACAAAATGAGAGATAAGTGACCAAAAAAGACCAAAATTCACATATAAATGACCACTTTTGAGTTGGTGACCACTGGTAGCAAATTAGTGGCCATACCAAAAATGCGCTCATATTTAGCTTGGTAATTTATAGCTTGTCTTGTGGTCATATATTTGGTCGTATATTTGGTCATTAATTTGGTAATATATTTGGTCATTAATTGTCATAATTAATGACCAAATTTATGACCACATTTTTTGTCACGTGATAAATGACCGCTAATTTTCTACCAACGATCGCCAACTCAAAAGTGGTCATTTATATGTATATTTTGGTCTTTTTTTTTTGTTACTTATATCTCATGTTGTGCTGGTGGTCATTTATATGCAAATTTTGGCCATTGTTTTAGTCATTTATCTCTTTTTAGTGGTTTCATAATATAAATAGGGCATGGTGGAATCGAACCACCAACCTCCTTCCTATAAGGCAGGTGCTCTACCATTGAGCTAACCCCCTTAAATAGAATTCCTTACAGATTGATATAAGAATAAATTTTTCAATAGTTAACATCATCTTGCCAAATTCTGGAAAAGGGTCACATACCTAGGTAAGAAACAAAGATTACCCAATAGTTTAAAAAAAGGGTAATGTTAATGATAACCTTTTGTTGCCAAAATCTCTCAAAAATCAAGAATGCAGTTGTATTGTCAAATTTTTCTCCAAGTGGCACCAAATCAAGAATCACAATTGTCATTTCTTGATCTTTGGTCATCTGCATTCTCTCCCATTATCCTTACTTGGCTTTGTTTCAAGAAATTTCCTGCTGCTATCTATGCAGCCAACACTGAAACCAATGGGAAAAAAACATAAAGTGCCACCCCAATCTCAAGCTCCACTTGCATTGGATATACACAGCCACATATAAAACACTTCATGGGATTCCCGCTCTTCCTCTATATATCTAGATAGAGGATGTTTTCAACTGCTAGCCACAAAAGTGGTTTGTAACCTTGAGGGATTCAACTTGATTTGAACCTCTCACCTATTTCCTTGCAATTGGCAACACACCATTCATGGATGGTTCAACCGATAGAGCTAACCCTGGGAGCAAAATTTAGACACAAATATATTTATTATAAATCATAAATAATCCTTATACAAAGGTTGTTTCTCTTATGGAATCCATAGTTATCTATACAACTAATCTACTTTCAGGCCATTAAGAAAATCCATTGTATGGGTGTGATTGGCCTAGTTGATCATCCATTGCATAAACTTCTTCCAAGGTACTCTTTCATGATATTTTCTATTTGATATAAAGAATGTAAATTATGGGTAAAGAATCAAGACATGAGGTGGATAAATTGTAGAAGGAACTAACCTGTATTTTATAATGAGAAAAGGTGAGAAATTATGAGATGAAGGAAACATGGTCTTATTCAATATCTTAGTCATATATATCTTAGAAGAGTCTTGGTGATCACATTCTTGTATGATTGACATTTGAAATGAAATGAAAGTGTATATGTAGGATCATGTGATAGTAAAATCCAATACCAATTACTGTATGATGATGACATAACATTAAGAAAGGTAACCTAATAACATGTTCCAAAAAATAATAAAATGTATGTTTCCTTAAAAATATTTACTTGATGTTTTTACTAGCTCAATTTAGACACTGGCTCTTACTAATTGAGTTGTCTAGTCCAATTGTTAGAGAGAGAAACTTTGGCCATAGAAACAAAGCAATTTTTTCAAATGACTTATAAAAATAGTTTGTTTCTATAACACTACCAAAAATTGCACCAGATCTTCTATAACATTACCTTGACTTGCTGATGTCTTTGAAGCAATATATGACAATATTGATGATGTGCATTTGGAAAATCGATCATGTGCACTACATGACCAATTTCTTCTTCAAGTGCCAAATTCACCTTCTATTTCCCGAAAACCTTCAAAATATCATCATCAATTTAAACATTATGATTCATTTTCAAAATTAGAAAAATTATCAATTAAAAATACATAAGCTAAATATGCTTGTGCTAAAAATACTCTATAGCATAGCCTGTAATGACTAAAAATAAATAATCAATCATGATCAATTATAATAATAATCGATCATGATTGATTAATTATTTCACTCCACAAACATTAATAGAAGTCCATTCTTTAATGGATAAATAAATAATCAACATCATTCTATTAACCAAATCATCCACTCAATCTATCATCTTACCCCTCCCTCAACATTATTATCCTAACTATTTAACCAAATCATCACTCAATCTGTCATCTTACCCCTCCCTCATCGTTATTGTCCTAACTGTTTCGAGCATTGCGATGCCATTGAGTTCAAACATGGTATGCACATAAAATAAAATAAAAAAACTATTATAAGGACCTTCACTTCATGCTTTTAACTAATTAACATCGCTGACCCTCTTACCTTCTTAAAGTCAAAATCTCAAGTAATACATACCTCCATTTGTGTGCTCCAAATGTTTCTCAAGGCAAATGCGAAAAGTCATTCGTGCACAAATGAAAAATTATAAATAACACATGGCAAATTACACTTAGCAAAACGAGGAGAGACCAATCCTTTTTTTAATGTGAAGGGCCATGAAGGTAATAAGAAACATTGATTCCACCATTTTTTTATTGGTGTGAGAACAATTACAAATTGATGAGCAGAAAATTGTTTTTATCAACTTTTGCATTTCTAAAATGAAACCAAAAACGGATATGCTCTACAGCAACATAACACAAAACGCAACTACGAAGATCGAGAGAATGTCTATTCTAATGCCAGAGAAGTACCAATAGGATAAGCAACAAAAGATCGATGTACACGTTCAAAATATGTATTACTTGATGTAGTTTTACTCTCCAGAAAACTTGAAACATAAGATGAACTATGAGACACCATTGGCCACCACCCACCTACTAATTGTTACTATAACCATAAGTTCTTGGTTTCTTACCAATAACTAATACCTCTCAAGATTCATTCAAGGCTTCTAACTATCACAAACACAAACCTGAACAATCTAAATACATAATTAAGTCCAGTCATAGCATTGATGAGCTGAAAAAGATCTCAATGGAAAAGATTAGATGTTTAGCATTTTTTAATTTAAGAACAAATACCATTTAAACGTAGCTACAGTCCACACTAGACATAGGCATATGAGGCCATGTGGCATGCCTCATAACCTAGCAACATTTTTGGGTTTATATAGTTTCATTTACATGACAAGCGAAAATCTCAAAGGAGATGCTAGATCGATATTTATCAAAATTTATTCAAATTCAAGCTACCGTAAAATCAAGAATTAAAAACAAAGAACAAACATTACAATAGCAATGATCATTTGAAGGTCTAATAGAGCAATACGTTACTCATGTACACTATTACACTAAGAGCCAATGTGGAACCCACACATAATAAGAGAGTATGAAACATATGTTTCTTGATTAGGTAAATTAGTAATAATAATAATAACCAAAAAGAGATTATTTATAGTATTTATGTTTCACATATATAGTTATTATAAAATATTATAATAATACAAATATTAATGATAATCCTTAACCCTAAGTTGAGAGAATATGCTAACACCAACATGGATCTATTTTAAACCCAGATCTATCAAGCATAAAGAAGGATCAAATTTATAGACGTGTAAACTTTTTATCATTTAATTCCATGTCATGTATTAATTCCTTCATATCAAGAAATTTGATCTCTCTAGGTTGAAGATGGATCTAAGCTGGATTTATTTTTTAAGCTTTTGTGTAAACTTTAAAATTGAGCCGACATATACCCCCTAATAAATTTATTTAAATTTTCTTTAGTCATCATTTATATACATACATAGCAACATCTCCCTCAAACTAGGTTGTAGAGAAACTCTTAGTGCAACCAATGATGTTGGAATTGACATCATTGTGAACATCATTCCAATCATAAAATTGTTTCAAAAATACACTTCATTGCTAAGAAAAGCCTAGTTCTTTGGCATTATGGGAATCAGATATTGCATCCTAAAGTTGTGATATGTGGATAACAATGTGAATCAATATAGCATTTATCGCCAACTAGACATGAAAATTCTAAAACTAGATATACCCATCAGAGAAGATAAAGATGAAAAATATACAAAATCTGGTAGTCCTGGCTCAAGGCAAAGATTGTTGACATCAGACCATTATGATAAAAGATGTTTCTCTCCCCAACTTTAGCAAATATTTCATAATAGGCATTTTGATTTCTACTATTCACCATGTCAAAAATTTCTTTGTTAAAAATAAAATAAAATAGAATGATTTATGGATCCCTGTTACGGTATCCAAAAGATGAGAGACTTCTACAACAATGCACTTGTGAGAGGAAATGTCAAAAGCAAATATTTCATAATAAGCATTTTGATTTCTACTATTCACCATATCAAAAAATTCTTTGTTAAAAAGAGAAATAAAATAGAATGATTTATGGAATCCTGTTACGGTATCCAAAAGATGAGAGACGTCTACAACAATGCACTTGTGAGAGGAAATGTCAAAAAAATAAATAAATTGATAAACATCTAGTGAATCTGGACAAAACACATATTAATGACACCAAACCCCATTAGAACCTCCAAAAGAAATATGTTGAGCGAATATTATACCTTACCCACCTCCAAATCAGAAAATCCACAATGACGAAGACCCTCCAAATTCAATCCACGAAGTTCTGCTCGATCTCTAGCTACCATCGTGTACATAGGACATAGTGTATAACCTACATCGCAAGCAATAAGTTCATTGTTTTCAATAAGAAAGATTAAAAGACCTGTAAGTAATCAAGAGTACATTGTGACAACATATATGTAGTGGGTTTGTTGATATATTACATGAGGCTTGCATTTAATCTCTACCATCACTTAGTCACAGTCAGTTGCATTTAATCTCTACCATCACTTAGTCACAGTCAGTGGATTATTTGGCACTTTTGAATAATATAAACAGAAGGCCATCTAATGGGGAGACTAATTACTGAAATGCAACAGCACATCTAATCCTCATACATCACTAGTAATCTTCTGGAAGATATTGTTGCTTAGTTGAATTTGCTATATTGGAGCGGTTCCTTTTGATTGTTTCTGCTTTCTGCAGGATTGGAGTTATGCATTCTATGAAATCTTGTTTTTTTCCCAAATCTTCTGGTGAAAGGAAAACTAAATTAGCACCACTACTTATATATGTTAATATGGACTTTAAAGTATGAATTCAAGTTTTCTTTACCAGTTTGCTTGTCATTGTGAAAGCTCTGTTGTGGATTCAAATGAAGTATGTCTTAATCTTCAATGAATTTGCAACAACAAAACCTTTTGGCAGAATAACTAATAACTACCTATCAGACCTACCAGGTAAGCTGTGAAGGAAATCGGTCATGTTTAAATGGGAAAAGTTCAACGTAGATATTAAGTATCAGTAGTAAGGGAAATTATGTATGACTGCTATGACTTACTATGGTTGGTTGAGTATAATTGGAAATGGCCCCCCAAGTTACCAATAGAGAGCGAGAGATGTATCCGCTCAATCCAGAACCCTTCAATACAGACCTGAGAGAGAAAGAACCATATCCCCGGACGGGAGTGCTATGAACCATGGCAGCTATGTGCATGCAATGAATGAATGGCTTAAGTGCACAGTGGGTGAACGACTTTCTTTGCGCAGTGAATGGCTTGGATTCTGTGAGTGGTGTGTGCATGGGGGAACATGGCGGCTATGTCGATACCTTTGAGCCAAGAAATATTAACCAATGCTTGCTAGCTAGATATGAGTCATCTTTTGAGGATCATACATACGCCTGAGCATAAGCAACAATCAGTGCCCCGATAGCCGAGAATAACTGATAGGAGATCAGTCATTGCTGGGCTGGGCTTGGATACTCAACTGCGTTGGGATGTAAACTGACATAGCCGTAGATCAGGGTCGATCATAGGAGATCATAGCTGATAACCACACATTGCAGGTAGTACTTGCTGCTCATTGCCTGTAATCATTGTAGATAGATAACCGATAGTTTATACAGGAGTAATAGTCGATGCCGGGGGTCTTTGACACTAGTTGAAGTCAGGATTCGATGCTGGTACTCAATCCAGGTGTACATGCACTCAATTCCGATACTCCATGCCAGGTGCCATTACCAGGTATCCATGCACTCAATCCCAGAGTAGATCCCAGGTTTCAGTGACAGTCATAGCCCATAGGCAACAGTCTCATAACCAGTCAGTGATAAAAATAACTCCGGTCACTCAGTCTAGAATGAAGCTCTACTCATCGAACCTATACTCAGTGCATTAAGCTCTAGTCCGTGCCCAATAGTATGCTTGTGCCCTGTAGTCCGTGCCCGCTAGTCATCTAGGAGGCAATGTCAGGACTCGATGCTCCTACTCGATCAGTGAATGGATAAATCGGTCATGTTTCAAAAGAAAATTCAGAGACATTTCACCCTTATGGGAAAAAAATGTGTCATCTAATACAAAGAATGTAATCAAATCCCATGAACCGTAATTATATATATGTTCACATTTTAAACTAAAGATTACAAATAGAAAAACTGATACGGGTCACTAAATTCCCGTGTGGAAAACGAAAGATCACACCACAGAGGCTGAAGCTTGCTACATCCATAACCAGATAAAGGCATTAGTAATAACTCTGATACTGGGATGGTAAAGCTGAGAGGTCAAACATAACCCTATGATTATTAAGGCGCCCATGTTTCACTGGAATGGGAGGTTTGCAAGATTTTTATCATGACAATCATAGCAATCTTAGCAATTCATCTTTCCTTAAAGCATCAAAATTCCATTAATAATAAGTTTGGTATTAGGATCGCGAAGGTGAGAGGTCAAACATAACCCTGTGTTGATTAGGTAGCCATGTTTCCCTCTAGTTTCTCATTATGACAATCTGAACAGTTACAATTTCAGTCAGTTACCCAAAGCAGTGTTGAAAATTACAGTCCACAAGAGAAACTTACAAAGCTCCCCCTGGTGGTGACAGTAAAAAGGCATTTCACCGTTATTCTGAAGGGAAGGAAGACCCTGACCGTACCTAAGAAAAGAACTACTTGGCACAGCCTTGATTGTCAATTAACCGCAAGCGCCTCAAAAGGTAGGCCAGTCAATACTTACGTTTAGAACCAGCGAAAAAATACAGAATTCATAAAATATTTAAACTCCGGAGAGAGAAAAGGCTAGAAACTTACCGAAGGTGGGGATCTACATGCCTAGATCTGACATGAACGTTCTCTGTTTCGAACCAAAGACCATTGGAATTCAAAGCAGATGGACAAAGACTTAGGAGCACTTGAAAGCAAACAGAAGGATAGAATGAAACTTTGATATGTAGGTAGGCAGTAAGATTCTTTCTAATCTGATTGCACAATTCTAATCCATGCAATGCCAAGGTCATGGGGGCGCAGTGCTTTTAGCACCACCAGCTCTGATGAATTCCTCCCAAAGATACCCATCATTCTATAATGCCCATGAGGAGGTTCCCACCTTGCAAATCCTTCCTGTTACAGTCATGTAAACTCATTTTAGAGCAGAAGATCCAATCTACATATAATACTAACAAACTGTATTGTCTGGCCAAATTAAAGAAGCTTACCAATGTTTCCTCTGTTGTCGCTGAGACAAGTACCGATCCATAGCCATCGTAGATGGGAGCTTCAGTAGTTTCCACGTCAAGATTTCCGAAGAAATGCATTTGAATTCTTGTGGAGACAGATACTCCTTCACACACCCTATGCTGCAGCATCAACGCTATTATTATACAGGTAATAATCCAGGTATGCAAGGGATCATCAGTTGCAAGATTTCCCTAAAGGATCATCGATGGAGTCCGCCACATTCAATAGAGTTGTAAGATTTCTGTAAAGGTCCTCTCCTACCTAGATGGGGTATATGCATAAGTTTACAACCAAATTTATGGTCGTGCCCATAGCAATGAGGACAAACCGGGTATCTCTGGTAATAGAGCCAGAGTCCGGAATATAACAAAATGTCAAAATGAATACCCTGAAACCATACTCAAAATGCATTCCCTGAAATAATAGTCATAAATTGAAGATGAATGGAGCTTCGCTAAAGGACTGTCAAGTGAATCTGAAATCAACAAAAAGAAAAACCAATCTGAGGATGAGAATTAAGGCACTGAACATAACCAATTAATCCTGTGACACATAATTAGGCAATGAGGATAAGTAAATGTGCTGATTATGATGGCTACAGGCTGCGACAGCAAGACCTAAAGCACCCGCACCGACACTTGTAATGGTCTTATAGATTCCCTCCTAGTTTCAGATTTAAATACTTATATATTAAAAAATATGTGGTTTGTTAGGCAGATGAGTTATAAGGTTTGTCTAAGGTAGTTGGAGGGTCTGGATAGTCTAGGGTTTGCTAAGATTCTTCATTACTAAAGTTGATAACTTATCTTCCAACAGCTAAAAAGGTAGGTTATATAGACTAATTCAAGTAAGCAAGCAAGAGCTTATAGTCTATCCATGCAACTAAGTCATAGAGACTAATCAAGTGTCTAAAGGCTTATGGAAGGCTTAAGGCACCATTTCTCTAGGGCTTCTCTACGGCTTAATAAATACCTCACCCTTCTTTAGCCTTAAAAATACCAGTCACCAAAATTTCATCGTTCGTGGTTGCATTGTAAATGAAGGCACTTAAACTTGTGTTATGCTCTTTTTAGTAAATAAGAAGTTGGGATCTCCTGAGTTAACCCCATGTACTATTACCCTCCATGCCTATGATGGACGCTCTTCCTAACTGTTACGGAGTTAGCAAAATGTTCCCCTTGAACTAAAAGGAAAAACAGGTTCCTTTTCATTCCCCTAATAAAGGAGTAAGAGGGCATGAAGTAAATTTATTTTGGGCAGGCACAATTGTTTACCTAAAAACAGATAAACGTGGACCTTCCAGGAATGTCTGGCAATCTGGCTAACTGGAGCACAAGCTTTATCACATCATACTGGTTTAATAAATGCCTAGTCTCGGGTCACCAATACGGCTTACTGGAACACAAGCTGATGAACTGGCAAAGCATCCTCATAGAGTCATATGTTTCAAGTCAATAGAAAAGATATAGAAAAAATCCCCATTAATGACTGTTATGTGTAACAATAAAATAATAATATCTACATTTACGGATGCACTTTGGCCGCACACCGCAGTATCAGATACAAATACAGAACCAATAATGCTTCATATGGTCTTCCATATGGCTCTTGGACCGGATAAGAAACTGGATTTTTACGATCTGAATCATGATCTCTAAATTCAAGCTCTGGATCACGATCTCGTGAAAGTGTTCCTAAACCTCTGTTGAAACCCTTTCTCAGTGTTGCACCTGTAGATATAGAATTGCAGGTTTTCATGTGTAGAAACTAAATTACAGTCACCATTACGATTGTGTAAAGAATTGTGAATAACAATTTAATAAAAAAAGGAGATCATACCGATAATGAATTCAGAAACAACCACCACTCTCAGATCTTCAAACATAACTGCTCCCTATTTTCGAGGATGCCTCTCATCAATCAACTCTTTAGGGAAAAATGCCATGGACAGCCTTTCCGATCGTCCATGTACCACACGATTTTCTGGGCTACGATATCTACCATTACTCCACATCTGTCAACCATTGCCATCACTTATTTTAGTTATAAGAGAATTATAATTAAGGACTTAAAAAAGTTTCTCTATATTCTTCCAATGCTCCTGCTGGGAGGGCTCGTGGGCTTCTTTCTGGATTATAATCCATTTAAACTGCGGTCATTTTTAATCTCTTGCCACCAATCTAGTAAGGCGCTCTTTTCTCTTCCCTCATTGCAACCTCCATATCCCTAATCATCTGAAATAGACGGAATAGATCTTCAAAAAGCTGTGGGAGAAAATCAGGTCTTGATAGGTCTCTTCGATCTGGGCATCTGCCGCAAATATTTGATTTGGGATTCTGATCTGAGAGCTTTGCCAATCTGAGCCCTCAATCTGCCACAAGGAGGAAGGCTTCATTCTGCAGCCAAGAGAGTTCGATCTATGGCCAATCTTTGAGTCTTCCCTTCCGAAGCGAAGATTTGAGGCATCTTAGAGCATTTTTGCATTTGGGCATCCATTCACATCTTTGCATCTTCACATCTTGACAACCGAGGCATCTCATTTGTGGGCAAGTTTCGATTTGAGCTTCTGATCTTACATATCCGTTACATATCCACTTGTGAGGGTTTGCATCTCATCTTTTTTTTTTTTCCAAAAGAAAAAAGTGTAATTCCATTCATCAATAGAGATCGGAATTACATTCAGTATTCACTATAACAGTGAATTTTCCAAGTCCAAAAAAACTTTGGTTCACTTAATGAGACTACTACGTCTCCTTTCAAAATGCAAAATATTGTACTTTTCTGTTTTGTCCCAAAATAATAGTTCTGTCTCACCGGACTAATTTGCTATTACATCATCATCAGTTTATACAAAAACTTTCTTTGTCGCATATAAGTCTGTAATTTATACATAATTTAAATACTCTTTGCTTTTTTAGACAAAATATATATATAACAACATATTGTGGATCAGTCAATGAAAGGTCTATGGTAGAATTCAGTTCGCTGTCCATCCCTTTCTTCAGCTACTTTCCAAATGCCAAAAGCCATGAGCTGCCCTTCTTTGGATGCCTGGTCCGCTTTTTGGTTATTTTCCCTGTAAACATGCCGGCATGTGAATAAGTCGAAAGATTGTTTGACCAGCTGAATAATATTAAGAACATTTGCAAGTCTAATATCTCTACAAGCTTGTGTTTGATTGGTACAGTTGATAACATTCATAGAATCTCCATACACTGCCAACCTAGTGATTCCCCTCTCGGATGCAAAAATAAGTAGTAGTTTTAAACTCATGATTTCAGCATAACTATTGGATCCCGCTCCAAGACCCATAGTGAGTTCAAAGAAGTGTGTATCTGATAAATATAAGAATGCCCCCCCACCACATATCTCATTACTTGCTGCTCCATCAAAAAACCCCCATGGGTGTGATTTATCGATCTCAACATCCATAATCCTTCTCTATTTTGCGGCCCTTACATGTTCTGGACAAGCTTGGTATATGCCCACTGATTGTGCACAAATGATTTCAGGGATACATGGTTTTTCCTGAAAGATTGCCCCATTCCTTGCCAGCCAAATCCCCCATATAATCAGCAGTGGTAAAGACTTTTGTTTTTTTGTTGTTACAAGTCTCCACCAGTTCTCCCACACATTTTCCATGGAAGTTCCTTCCCACTTATAGTCAAAACCGACTAGTTTTGAGCACTCTTTCCATACAACAATCGTGAACGGATATGTGATGAAAAGGTGTGTTATGGTTTCCGGTTCCTTCTTGCACATAACACACCAGTCCGGGCCCTGAAAGTTTCTCTTCTGAAGTATGTCCCAAGTCGGTACCCGATTTGCTAAAGCACACCACATAAAGAGTCTAGTTTTTTATGGACATTTAATTTTCCACAGTGATCTCCACCACCAGACCACATCCCTAATCTCATCTTACAAAATAGCCCCATCTTTTTCTTCCTACATTAAATACCAACTTAAAAATTGGTGAAAAAAAGCGGGAAATCAAAATTGGATTTTGCTTTTATTTAATATTTTTGAACTTAAACCAATTTAGACAAACATTTAAATTGGGGACACCATTTTGTTCTCTTGCTTTTTCATATTTTACCATTATAAAATTCAAACAATAATATTATATTAATATCACATAGTATTAATATAATAACTATATTATTATATAATAACAATAGTTAACCTATTTAATACTATGTGACATTAATATAATATTATTATTTTAGTTAAATTAAATTATTTAAATTTCAAAATGGTAAAATATAAACTAAAAAAAACAATTTTACGATAATAGTATTTGACATTAATATAATATTATTATTTTAGTTAAATTAAATTATTTAAATTTCAAAATGGTAAAATATAAATTAAAAAATAATAATAATTTTATCATAGAGAACAAAATGGTGTCCATGTTTTAATTTTTTTCCAAATTTTTATGGGTTATATTTTCAAAAATTATATAGCATAGTGTCTTGAAAAGAATCTTCTCTTGATTGAGTTTAATTGAGTTTATTTAGGACCCCGGTTGAGTTTGATTGACTTTATTTAGGACCCCGGTATGGGTATAAATGCTGGAATACATATAAAATATATGTATTATATGGAGTGTAAAATCATTTTTGAGTTATAATATAGTTGGGAAAGTGCATAATCCTCAAAGTTATTTGAAGAATATTTGGTTGGAAAGAGAAGACATGGAAAAGTTTACCAAGGAATGCTCTCAATGGACAAATCCATTCCTTGCTGAGTGGGTGGTCTAGGCACAATTTGAGGCACAATTATTTGAAATAAGTCTACAAATTGCTTGGAACTTAAATCCTAGTAATAGATTTGAAGTGATTTATAAATAATAATTGACTCTAGATAACAATTGCACTAAGGGTGGATGGTTTCGGCTAGCAAGCAATTGGCTAAAAGTGAATTCGTTTCGGGTTCAGGTAGGTAAGCTCTCAGAATCTAGCCCCATATTACTAGTTTAGGGGATCCTTTAATTCATTTGGTAGACATTTTTTTTCCATAGATTCAATTACCTTTTTGTTCCATCCTTAGTTTGGGATGTGAGGTTGAATTGGTTAATCAGGTGTGGGGAGGGTGTGTACTCATTAATCCTGACAAGATACATAATTTTATATATTGCCGATTTGAATTTGAATGTACTAAAAATGTGGAAGGTCCACTAACTCATTGAAAATCATGCCCAAGTAGCTTGAGTTGCTACATTTTTCTACCAACCATCATGAAATGAAATTACCTCATCTCCATCGACCTAGTCTTTTTGGGTCTGATCATAACTAGTCATAAATTAGTTCAAACTTCGGATGATTCCTAAGCATGGCCCCTTAGCAATCATGTATTGAAAAATAATCCAAGTTGTATACTATTAATGTTACTATTTACTAAGTTTTAACACTGCAGATGGATTCGGGGACCCCCTTCTAAATTTTAACACTACAGATGGATTTAGAGAAGGGGGTCTCTGAATCCATCTGCAGTGTTAAAATTTAGAAGGGGTTCTCCGAATCCATCTGCAATGTTAAAATTTAGTAAATTGTACAAATTCATTATCAAAATGATCATTTTCCACTGTTGGAATGACATAACTAAAAACAACCACATAAATGACCAATTGTTATGTGGTCATTTTTAGTTTAGTTCTTATCTCATGACCAAATTGGTCATTTATCTTGGTCATTTTTAGTTTAGTTCTTATCCCATGACCAAATTGGTCATTTATCTTGGTTATTTTTAGTAAGTTCACTTAAAATTTCTTAATTTTGGTGATTTATCCCTTGAAAAAGCTATGGTGACCAAATTTTTTGGTCGCCTGGTTACTTATCTCTCATTTTGTACTAGTGATTAGCTGAGTCCACAAATAAGAATCTCATTCGAATCCTTAAGAAAACTGTGATTGAAAATCAAAGAAGTTGGAATGCAGCCCTCCCAAATGCTCTATGGGCAGACAAAGTCACTTCGAAGAATGCCTTAGGCGTTTCCCTATTCACCCTAGTCTATGGTAAGGAAGCCATCCTCCCTCCGAATATTTTACTCCCATCCTTGCAATTGGCCCAAGCCTCTCGAGGTTCCGACAGTCAAGTCCTAAAAGAAAGAATTGATACCCTACTGAAACTTGAAGAGTCACGGCAGAAATCCAAAGACTGTTTCCACCAACACCAAGACATAGTCAAAAGGTGGTTTGATAAACGAAAATCTAGCAAGAGAGCTTTCGAAGTAGGCGACTTAGTTCTGAGGTGGGATCACCCACATGATGGTAAGGGGATGCACAAAAGTTTCAACATTTATGGGTTGGCCCTTATCAAGTTTCTTAAAAGCTTGTCCCATCGATGTATAAGCTGAAAGACTTGCAGGGGGAGGAAGTAAACCTTCCTCTCAATGGCCTCACTTTAAAGCAGTATTTCACCTAGTCCTAAGGGGACCTTTTTGTACATAAATAAACACTGTTTTGGTTTTCTTGAGTTTTCCTTTTTGAGTTGTTTTTCAGTCAGGTTTTTTAATCTTCTTTTTTTAGTGCTTTTGTTGATTTATTTCCCTTTCATTGGAGTTGTTGTTTAACCCAACCCAAACTTTGTCTTTTTGGAAAAGATAGGGATCTGAAAAAATCTCACAGTTCTTAAAGGTTGGAATTTACTTATGAGGAAATTTTCTCTATGTGTCTTCGCTTTTGCTGATCGATCCCTGGAATGGAGAGATCCTTTTTTGTTTGGTCGCATTAAGCCCTGTTTAAATAGCTGAGATTTATGTTTCCTTATTACTATCTTGGGGCTCCATTCACCCTCATGTTAATGACTGTCTCAGGAAGTTCGCTACATTGGACCCATGGACAGGAAGCACATCTCACAAATGTATGGTATTTAAAATGATCCCATGTTGCAAATCAAAATCCAAAAGAGCTTATATCATTGAGTCTATTTTCCAGAAATTCTCACCTCCATTAAAACATGGTTGAGAAGAACAAAGAAAGAAATTCTCGTCTCCATTAAAGCATGGTTGAGAAAAGAAAATGCATTTAATCAAGGAAGCTATTCCAAATGGTCAGCCTAGCAAAGTTCTACTCCGTCCGTGAGTAGGACAATCAAAGAAATATCTTGCTCACACAAAAGGATATTATGGATTGAAGAACCTAAATCAAATGCTCAAGATTGAAGAAAGTAATTATGGAAGACTCAAATGACAAAAGTCGTCAATTAAGAAGCATCCAAAAAGGATGCAAACAACATGGGAATGAGGAACAAACAAATATGTCTGTGGGATGCTGTTACGATCCTGTGGAGTCCATATTTAGTGGCCATCTGAAAGACAGATTTTAAAATGAACTTCATACTTTGGCCCTTAGAGAGTTGTAAAAAATTCTATTTCGAAGTTTCCCTTTTCCTAATGACCATCATTATGAAGTGATCGCCTCCTTGCAGAGATTAAAGGACTTAAGAAAATTGTTACATATGGGGCCATCAACTTGTATGTTTTCCGACATCGGAAAGAGATTAATTCAAAGATTTGTGTTCGCCAGCAAATCGCCAATTGTTTCCGCAGCAACCTGATCCCCATGATTCCCTTGAGACTATCAAGCACTCTATATGCGGATAAATTATCATCAACACACACAGAGAATATGAAATTTATTGTCAACCCGAGAAAGTCTTTTTATTTCAAAGGATAAGTGCACAATCTATGCTTAAACACCAAACCATTAGAAGTGAATACTTTTATCTTCTATCATCCATGTTCATCCCAAGAATCTATGCAATCCCAATTGCCTTCTAACTGCTACACTTCAATTCCTCTCTATCATGCATCAATAAGAAATGGTATCAGATCTAATCAACAATTGCAAGAAAGAAACCTCATTCGTATTCTAGAACAGTCACCTATTTGATCTAATCACTCTGGAAATCATAAGGCATAAACTGAACATTAATCTAGAAATCCAATTGTAACAGATTGAATCAACTATTCTAAGAAATTGAATTGCAGAATGGAAATCAACGATCACAACAGAAAAGATAAATTGCCAGGACTCATGGGATCACCACTTTAACTATAAGATGAACACAGCTGTGTATAACTGCAATTGAAACGAATAAAGCAAACCTTACTCAGTCGACTGTTATTCTACACCATTCACCAATCTCACATAAATGTAATCTTTGACTATACTAAAAATCCACACAATAAATACTGCTGCTGCGTACAGAAGGAAAGAACAAAGCATCACACAACAATGAATTCAGAATCCTATTTTAACTCAGCAATCTTTGTGGAAGACGAGCCCAGCCTTCACACAGAGACACTGGTTGAACAACACGAACTCCTTTAGCTTAGAAGTAACCCCTTATATTATCAGAAGAATGAGTACACAATTTTGCTCGGCTGCTAATACAATGAATTAATTGTCTACTGTTCAACCCCTGGGTCGAGGCAACTCCCCATATTTATACATACAAATCATAACATCTAATCCTATAATCGGGCAGCCATGAAGATCTTTGATCTTCAGGCACCCTAAATAACTAGCTGTTACAATATGTGGCAGAACAGAAACATCCAAATATGAGAAAGTTATCATTTGACCCAAGAGTGGCATTCCTTCCAGCTCATAGCTAGACTCGAGCAACATACTTAAAATAGAAAATTCTGTTACAGCTGCCCTGTCACAGCTGTGCTTTAATTGATGATTCGAGCCCCAAGGATCCCTTTACAAGCAACGAACATCCTTTCTTTCATGACTTGTTCAGCCCCGATCTTCCTGCAGTCTATTTATCTCAACTACCTTCATAAATCGTAACATGTTAGCACAATTGAGAGATGCACAGCTTCAATTATCACAATCATAAGCATTAATAAAATAAAACAATGATCAATCATACCTTGGTAATTTGGGGAAATAAAGTGAGGACAGCAGGTCTAAATGGTATGATAAATGATGTAAGACAGGGGCAGGAAGGATGGTTGAAGATGATTAAAAAGGGCCAATTCTGGGCTCAACAGAGACATTATGGGGCCCCCCTTTTATTCTTTGAAGAATTCCTTTGCTCCTAAGAAACTTGTTTTTTAACTCTTGAAGTTTTCGCTTTCTTCAGCAAAATTTTGTTTTTTTGCTAAGGAAATTTTCCCTTTGGTTCAGCTTTGGTCGCATATTTTAATGCTAAAATTGCCGACCATTGTGTGGTTTTTAATGCTAAATTTCCCGACCGCTGCACAACTTTTAACGCTAAAATTTCCGACCGGTCGCATATTTTAACATTATCTTAGCCGACCGTCGCGCATTTGTTAAGTTTATCTTGCACCAACCGGTCACAGATTTTAAAGCCAAATGCGCCAACCGTTGCGCAAATTCCCATTTTATTGTCGCTGACAGTAACACTAGAGTCTAGTTTAAAATGCGTCGACCGTTGCGCTTGTTTTGACCTTAACTTCGTCGTCCTTTTGCGTCATTTTGGCCTGTCTTCGTCACAATTCCTAGACACACGTTTCAGACTTATTTTCACCGATTGTTGTGCTATGTTTTAATTTAACCCCGCCGGCCTTTGCTTCAATCCCTCATCGCAGCACCTAGTCATAGGTTTTACCCTTATTACCGTCGATAGTTGCACAAGAATTAACATTTGAATCGCCAACCGATGAGTCAACCCGTATTTTTGGAAAGTGCAGAGAGATAAGTTGGTGGGGAATTCAATTTTAGCCTCGTGCGGAGTTATTGCTTTTGCATTGAGCCTCGTGCACATTTACTGCCCCAACTGTCCACCCCATGGGAATTAATTTCTCCTATTATATATTCACCCAACGGGGTTTTTCATCCCATTCTTTCCAAGATCGAGAGCATTTCTATTTTCCATTGAAAGCTTCAAACTGTCACTAGCCAAGGTACACGCATCGACCACAATGAGCCGTTCCTGTACTGACAGGTAGGTCCCACGGGGGGTTCACTCAGTGAACATGTTACATAGCACGATCGTTCACAGGTTATTAAAGAATATCCCTAATTTGATTAAATATTGGAAAATGCCTCCTAAAATTGTATTGTTGAACCCCCCTCCCAATATACCTTTACAATTAAGAAAACCCCTAGTATCACCAGATATTGTAGGTATTCAATTTTATCAACCCATTTTTAATATCCCCTTTATATCATATTATCAAGTTGTAACAAACATGAGCCCTAATGCATCTACGTATAAGAAAACAATACGCTAAATAAAATAATAGTATAATGCTAATATATCACAAGTTAGAAGAGTTTGCATAATACTTCTAAATCAACATTTGAGGAAAGAATTGTTCAATTCCTTCCTCGAATGGATTTTTGGGTTATCTTGAGTATGATTTTTTGTTATGAGGTCATGTTATAAATTTGTTCATTGTTTCTAGTCCTCAAATCCATACCATTGAGAATACATCTTCAGAATTGCTTGTCATTTAGCAATGCTCATATTTGTTAATTTCTTTCTGCATTTAGATCTATCGATCCCTACGGGTTGTTTTGACCACAACAATTTGGAAGACTATTCAATGTAATTGTTTTGTGGATTTCTACATAGGATTTGTTTGGGTTTAGAGGATTTCTCTATCCTAGACCTACATAATAGAAGGTTGTGAGCCCATCTAGTTATTTTAGTGAAGGTGATTCATTGGTCAAGTTGCTTCAAGGGGTTCTATAGGCTCAGAGTTAATCCTAATGATTATTGTGTCCTTTTTACGAATTGGTGATGTGTCATTCCTTGTTACCATGGGTACTACGTGCAATTTGTCCAATCATAACTTATCCTTTGGGATTACCTTCCCCATTCATACAACCATCAACATATATGATTAATCAACTAATAACCTCAGATATAATCGTGTTGCAATTTGTGTTGAGGTTGTTGGCATATTAGATTCAATTGATCATCAACAATTTCAGATCCATTGCTTTCTATTTTTGGTGTAGATCATCACCTTTATACTCATATTTTTTATCCATACAACGAGCAATTTCTCTTACATGTGGCCTTAGAGCACTCAAACTCCGTAGTCCACAGCTACATGATCACGTGACCATAGCTCATAGAATTGTATCAAATCTATGACAATCTCTAGATCAATGAGAAAAACCTATGAACGTCTTGGATGGCCAACAATCCATGGGTTAAGAGACAAAGAAGAAACTTGAAGCATTATTAGTTTTACATTGTGGTTCTTTGGTCTGGTTCCGATATTTTCTCGGACTTGTACACAATTTTTGTAGATCGGATGTTTTGGTCTTTGCAAATTGTTTCTTTCATTCCAAATATTGGCTCTATTAAGATCCAATATCTTTTTGTAAGATCCGATCATTTTTTAATAAACATTTGAGGAAAGAATCAACATTCGAGGAAGGAATAGTTGCAATTCCTAAAGGATAGTGAAAAGAATGCATCATTTTCTTTCATGTCCAACCTATTCCCCTTCATCTCCCCATAGTTACTTATTTAGTTAATGGGGCAAGTAAGAAGGTCCAATGAATTTACCAATTCATTATAAAATGACATTTTAGATATTAGTGGGTCTTTATTCCTATCTTGTATGGGTTTAGGCACTATGAGACCATGCACAATCTCTGGAGAGATTATCCTATTTTAACCCATGGTTTCGATCTAACTTTGTTGCTATAAATGGGTGTTGAATTGGATATGAAATTACATTTTCACCATTACAACACGAGGACTAAAGTATCTCAAAAATTACTAGTCTCATTCTTCCCCAATCTTCTATCACTTGAACACATTAAAACTCCCTTTCGATGGATGATTTTGGTCTATTGCATCCCACTCATCCCACCCAATTGATTTCATCATTGTGGTTCCTTATATTTGCATCTTGATCTCTAATTTATATGTCTCAAAGAATGACTAGGATTTGAGGTTGAATTAGTTCATTTAATATTGTCAACCCAAGGTACTTTTAAGCTTATAAAACACTGATATGATATTATATATGAAGAGCAAGGTATTTTAGTTTCTCTAATTATAATTCCTATAATTAGATTCTATAGTTCATGTTTTATTTTTATTAACTTATTTTCTTAAAATTAATTATATTACTAACTAAATGGTTTTAAGAACTAGTTTATTAAATACCTACTATTTAAAAACTATATTTTAGATAAAAATATACTTTTGAATGAAACTAAATTATAAATAAACTTTTCTAAATATGAGAAGTAACCATAAATAAACTAAAGTAAATCAGATTAGAATTGATGCTTTATTCTATTAAATATAAAATAATTTGATTAGTAGAAGATAAACCAAATTATTTAGAAATATTTTAACTAAAATACTTTATACTAAGTATATATATATATATGAGTTTAATATTTATGCTAGACAATTCTTAAATAAGTAATTCTAAATAACTAACATAATAAAGATAGGAAATAAATAAGTAATTCTAAATAACTAACATAATAAAGATAGGAAATATAAAATGTAAGTTAAAACATTATCATTACTTAATTCTAAATTATATAAATAAACTATAAATATATTTTTACCAAGAAGTTATAAAAGATTAATAATTAAAAACTAAATCTTTGAAAATGATGTGCAAATCTAATATAAACATTGTACAAAATATAAATGTTCTTGTGATGAAAGTTCTTTAAATATTCTTGTGATGAAAGTTCTTACTACCTGTATTTATTTTTAAGAAATATGAAATTCATGGAACTAAATTAAATTGATATCATTTTTAAAGTAAAAAGTAAATCTTTATTCTTTTGTAAATCTAATGTTACTTAAAAATCTTAAAAGACACAAAACTTTATATGATAAAATTAAGTTTTAAAAAGTCAAATCACCAAAGCATTATTTCTATTATAAATGAATGAAGTAGATGTATACGTTGTAGATTTATTTTCCAATGAGTATAAAAATAAAAGACAAATTGCAAGTTGAGGCTATAAAATTTCAACAATAAATTTAGAATAGAAGTATTAAAAATACATAGCATTGGCTTCTACATGAACACACATTTATGAACACACATTTATGTATATATAAATAGTAGGTGATAAACAATGTTATATATATATATATATATATATATATATCTATATATATATAATCAATCAAAATGTTGATAGATGAAGTAAAGTAGAAAATGGATTGTTTTTTACACGTGTCTATATATATGGTAACATAAGATGTTCTTAGATATACTTAAGATAAATAAATTATAATGAAAATATTATGTCTCATACTAATCTTATAAGATAAAACTAGAAATAAAACCCTAAACAGAAATTAACTTTATAAGTTGTGTAAAGATCATAACTATATGAGGTGATTAAGAGAAGTAGGTTCAACTAACTTCTAGCATAAGAACTCGAGTGTTTTCATAAGTAGTTTAATCCAACTATACTATGAGTAAACAAAGTGAAAATGAAACATATGTTTTCAATGAGAACAAACTTAAATAATTAAGAAAATAGGCTGTGGCTCACATTCACCCTTGATTTAAAGGGATAAATAAAATATAAGCATTAAACAACTATGAACTTTTATTTATTTGAACCAATTTTATTCTAATAAATCTATGAGTTAAATAAAATTAGAACACTTTATATGTATTACTTTATATTTTTATTGTTTTAAACCAATTCTATTTTCAATAAAATTGAAACGCTTTATATGTATCTTCATATATTTATTATTACACCCTCTACTGTGTTTTTTAATCTTGATAGTTAGTCGTATTAAAGTTTAATTCATTACACACCAATAATATTATTAACTACCTACATTCATTAGTTACTCTTTATTCATATGATTATGATAATGAACAAGAACAAGGATTAAAACCATATTGAACTTTTCTCATTAAAATAGCAATACCGTATATTGATAAATATTAGCCGATCTCTATGAAGATCCGCTGCAAATCAACCCTCTTCAATGGGATAAATTGGGCAATATTCCTGTGGAAGTTGATTACACAGAGAATCCACACATTTGTATAACATAAATGAATAATGTGGAAAGAGATTTGAAATACGTTATCAATAAAATCTCATACACAGATATCCCATAAATACAGTATTAGATCATTACCAGTGAAAAGAAAAGGATTTATGTAATAAATAGCACGGTTCAAGATGGATTATAAATTGAGTAAAATGTTCATTTGGTGAAAGATTACAATTCTACAAGCTCAATATAACTAGTCACTGGTTTGAATCCATGATCCAAGAGCTAGACATTAATTACAGGCTAGGGTTTAAAATGACATAACCCATTGCAAATCTAAACTAAAATATTAATCTTCAAGGGTTGAATGTACCTATGGAATTCCCATTTATATGGATGATGGTGGAATGAATCACCATTGGCAAACTTACACACCTGGAAAATGATTTAAATTAATATGGAATTCCCATTCATATGGATGACAGTGGAATGAATCACATTTCACTAGCTTACACACCTAGAAAATGATTTAAATTAATATCAAGAGAAAACATTATATAGTCATTGTGTAAAGAAATTATATTTAATCTGGTAAGTCGCTTGAGGAGTGCTCTTACCATAATCCTATTCGATGGAACCATGGATGGCTGAGTTTAAACAGAGAGCCATGCAAAGACCAGGAACGACTACTGAGCCACTAATCCATCGATTGACCACAATTCAAGTCATGTTGCATGAGTATATAATGAGTTTTAGGAAAGAAAAAGATTACACAACTCAAAGATTTAGTTATTGAATGCATTCATACTCTATGAGGAGAAAGTGCCTCTATTCATAAATATTACAAGTAAAACAACCAAATAAAATGTTACCTGTGATGAATTGGAAGAGCCTAAGTTTGAAAAACACCATAGCTACCAAATGATAAATAGCATAGATAATCTGGAACACACAAAAATGTTGCTAAGTTTAATTGAAAGTCTGAACTCTCCATTGTCCAGAGCAAGAAAGGCTCTGCATATATGTGTTTGAGGAGAGATTTTAACAATAATACATATGGAATGGCGCGCAATTTCCATCTACCTTCAATTAAGAGTTGTAGGCTCTATTACCGGAGCAGTATTATGAGTTGTGTGTTGTTTACAATCCTCACCGTCGATCATGGAGTGAGAATTCCAAGCGGATCATATGGTTGACAACATAGTACTAAACTTGATTTTCACTAGCGTTTTGGTTAATGCGCCAACCATGGCATTAATGGAGTGGTTGGATATCAAATCCAAAACATAATTAAATCATGATACAATACAATATATATTGCATATGCCACGAATTCAAAGGTGCTGAATTGCGCACTTTCCAAAATATTCAAACGATGTATGATATTTATAACATCGGTATGCCTAATTTGGATTTGAATCCATAACTACGATTTAATTCTTTACAATGAATTAATATCATCCATGGGAATAGTGCCTTGATTTTAAAAAAATAATGATTTTATAATGTATGATCCCTTTACAATGGAAATAGAGATTAGTTTAGGAATTATTAAACTATTAATTCATTCAAATTCCATCAAGAAAATTAGATTAATGATTTTATAATATATGATCTTTTTACAATGGAAATAGAGATTAGTTTAGGAATTATTAAACTATTAATCTATTCAAATTCCATCAAGAAAATTAGATTAATATTTAGGTTATTATACATGTTGAAGGTAGGTTATACTACAATCGTTTCGAAGTCAAATTTTGTTTACTTTATATTAATTTTTATTTGGTTTTAAAGTTTTATTATGTTTTTTAATGTTTATTATATATTATATTTAAATAAAACATTTAAATAAAAAATTATTTTTCAAATTTTTAAAACTAAATATTCTAAGTTTTAATTGGTTTTGTGGTCTGATGTTATAGGGCCACTTATTTTTAAACTCTAATTTTTTTTTACTCTCGCAATTATTAATAACAATGAAAATTTTAGTTTGTATGTATATAATATTAATGACTTTTGTTAAGGAACAAATTCCACAAGACTCTTATAATAATAAATCCGATATGACTTTAATAATAATAAAATAATACTTTAAGTTGTGGGAATTTAAGTTATTTAAATTTATAAATTTATGTTATGTTATTTTATTGAAGTTTATATATTTAAATAAATCTTTAAATAATAAAAAATCTAAACTTTAATTTATTTTAAATCCAATCTCATATTCAATATATTAAACTTTAAAATTAATATATACTATAATAAATTAAAAATATAAATTTTAATTTATTTTATATCTAAAACTATATTCAATATATTAAAATTTAAAATTAATATATACTAAAAAATTATATATATATATTTTTAACTGAAGCTGAAAAGGGATTTATATTATAAAAAGATTGCGTATAACCATCCATTACAAAAAGAGGAAACCAATTTGCAAATCGAAAGAGTCTGAACGAGAAAAACTAAAACAAGAGCTATATTGAGGCTACATATTTTCCAAGTCGATCTTCTAGCACTATCCATAATACTGCAGGGATAGACCCTGATAAACTAACTACACCAAAATTTACAAAAAAAAAATATATAGATGTGAAGAAAGGGAACGCTAGTCTACTCATATCTGGTTGAAAAGCCATAGATTGGTTGTTAAACGAATGCCTCCCCATGGGATGAATTCCCTCTTCCAGTGACTCCTGGCAGTGGCTGCACTATGACATTTTGGCCATTTTCAGAACCTCCTCCTTGATTGTGTCCATCGTGCCCATTAGCTCCCTAAGATTCCCTTCTAAATCCTCAATACTAGAGTCGAAACACACCATCTGAGTGGCTATATACTGAGTATCCCCTGAAATTGCAATAGTTTCTTGGACTCCCCTTTGCATCAAGTCATAAAAATTCCTCATTTTCTTCTTAAAATCCTCCATGTTATGTTTAGCATATGAAAGGAATTCCTTCCACCCTTCCATATCGCCTACAACAAAGCTAATAAATTGTTTGCCAACGTCCTGTTGAGAAACGAGAACAACTAACTGCATTCCCTGACCGAGCTTATCCTGGAACTCTTGAGCTTCTTCAAGATTCATAGCAGCACACCGAGGGGGTGAAGAATGCATCATCAAATTCGAAACTTCCCTACTCAAATCGAAATACATCTTCATCCTGAAGCCTTCCATGGTTCTTGAATGTTCCTCCTCTATAGTGTTATAAAGTGCGGGAATGTTACAACAAGGCTAAAAGATGTGTATTAAAACATTGTCTAGTTTATTTGGTTTTAATCCATCATTAAAAAAATCAATAATTCAATACATTAAATTGACATATCTTATAAAGAGATAAAATATAATAAATTGGTTGATTATAACAACACACAACTATCATTATGTTTCAATGCATTCTTGAGTTACATATTTAATAATCCTATGATACAATCTTGAACTCAAATTCACTACCTCTTATAAATGGTGGTCAAAATCTATTTTGAAATGGAATCTTCCCTTAAATATGAAATGCTTTCTATGGCTTAGTATAGGAGATAAAATTTTGACATGGGATAATATTTGCAGGAGGGGTTGGATGGGTCCAAACATATGTCCTCTTTGTAATGTTGAGAGTGAGTTTGTTAACACCTTTTTGTTGATTGTATTTTTTGTGGGGAAGTTTGGAGGAATGTAACAAGTTTATATTTTTTATTTGAAATTATTACTTGTTCTTAAATTATTATGTGATCTTGCATATAAAAATCAAAGACATTTATACTAAGGAATCTTATGAATGCCCAACATGTAGACCTTGCACCTCATTTAGAAGATCATGACAATTGGGAAAGACAATATATGATTAGTATATAATGTTTCTAAAGCCTAATCATCCATATCGTGTAAAATATAAGGATGAATTTGGTGGGAAGGAGTGCTTTCTCAGAGCACCTTTGAAGATGATTCCGAGGAAATGTATTCATGCATATAGAAACAAACATGGTAATTCTCATTCCCCCATTCCAAATCTTATACAATCACATCTCAAAAGAATGGATTTGCTAAATTTATTATGGTTTTCCTTTGTGATAGGATCCCTTCCTCCAAGAATGACTCAAAAGACAATATTTTGAGAGTTTCCATCAGGAAGAATATTGTTGTCAAATATATTAAAAATAATTATAATAATAATTAATAATAATCAATATTTATTTTTTAAAATTCTATTTTTAAATATAGTTGTCAAATATAATTCGACATTTAATCGCATTTAATCTAAATGTTTAAAGCGTTAAAGTTGACTTATGATTTGGAAAATACATTCGCATTTAATCTAAATGTTTAACACATTAAAGTTGACTTATGATTCGAAAAATACTTTAGGGTTATTTTAGAAAAGACTTAGCATGAAGATAATATGACATGGATACTAAGGAATCTTGACAAAATCCATGTCATATTAGGCACTCCTTGCGATGTCACAGATTCAAAATTCAATTATCGTGTGCCCCATGCTTGTGGGATATGTGGGTGCACCGAGGGGTATAGTGGTAGCAGATGAGAATCAACCATGTGTCACGCAAGTATGAACCCTGCCCCAGTTATCAATTTCCCTGGGAAAAAAAACTCAACAAAATGGAAAATAGAAAAGTACACATGATTGAAAGGACTTGACAAATTAAGGTGAGAGAATAATTTATATTGTAGAAATAATTACAAGATGAACAAAATTTAGACATATACAATTTAGTAATGTGCAATTTTGTAAGAAGGCATGTGAAGTGGATATTGTGGAGTACTACCATCTTTGAAAATGTGCTAGTTCAACACATAAAAGTAAGGAATAGTCGTAAAATATATTTCCTTTTTTTTCTGATAGGTTGGATGTAGAAAGAATGGAATGAGTGGGCCCTTGTAAAGGAATTTGACTGAGATTGATGAAGAAAGGTCTTAAAACGACATATTTTTCATAAATGAATAAAGACAAGTTGTTTAGGTTTATGGGTCAAAATATAAAGTCATTCAAACATTTCAAATTGCATGAAGATAATATGACATGGATTTTGTCAAGAACATCCAATCATTGAGAATAAAGTGTTCATAAAGTTTTGGATATCGTGTTTATTATGTCAATGGTGTTAGATGGTATAAAAGGATCCTATATAATCATTATAGAAAATGGTATCTTCCATTGATATATATATATATGATACACAGTTATGGAAAGTGTATGTCTGGTTGATGGTTTTCAAACACATTGCTATGCAAAAACATTTATGACATACTACCAAGTTCCAATGGCTTTTGATGTACCTCATTACTCATCTCCTAAAGCACTAGAGGACCACCCATAAATTCCTTTGTTGAAGACTTACATGCTCTACTTTGCCCTCATATTTTATCTCAATCAAATTCCTTCCAATGGAACACTTTTGCACAACAAAACCCTAGATATGAAGATTCAAGCTAGAAAAGAGATAAGAAGACTAAACATAGAGGTTTTCCTTGGAAGGTGATGAAATATGCTACATTTTCTTATAAATTAAATCATTCTTTACTAAAGAATGCATACCATCCCTAATTCATGTTGGAGATTAGGATATTTGGTTGAATTTAGAATAGAGATTGTGTGAAATCACAAATTATCTTATCTTTAGAAGGGTGGATGGTTTCTCCTTGGTAACTTTTGTCTCTATGCTCTCATTCACCCCTTGGTAAAAAATTCTAAGGAAAATCCTTATCACCTTCATAATTATTCTATGTTTGCATATTTTGGATATTTTGGATCTTTGAAAATATCTTGAAAATGAACCTTCTTAACTTTTACAATTTCTTCAAATTATTTTTCCTTTGACCCAACAGAAAGACCAATTGACCAAATTGTATTTACACATTTCCTAAAATTGCCATAATTGTGAAATCACTTAGTGTTAATATGCCCCTCTTCCAACCATATGGATCTACTTTTGATCCGCCACTCTACCTCATTTTAATCTAAAAGTTCCTTTTTTTATCCTCTATTGTCTTTAAATTTAGCAAATCTTCATCATTGGAAGACCGTTTAACATTATTTTCAAAAAGAGTGGTTATGTTTCTTCTAAATTTTCTAAGTCTACTTGATTTTCTTCCTTTTTCATCTTTGCGCTCCCTACAACTAAATTCTTAACTTGTTTGAGATTGGAGGAAAATTGAAGCATAATTGAATCTCATCAACAAGGACCATAAAATTTCCATTTTTTTGTAATAGGAAGTTTAAAATATTCCTTATCTAATCAATCATGATTGGATTTAAAAGGAAATGGAGGTTTTCTACCCTCCTTTTCTAGTTGTATACGAATAAGTAGATTATCATATAAGCCATTGTGTCCTACCTAATAGTTATATCTTTCAACCTCTTCCACCATTTTTTCTACCATTAAGAATATATCCATCATCTTAGAGATGCTTGTTGTTCCATGTTAGCACACAAACTAGCATCTTAAGATTGAATTCCTAAAATCAATGATAGCTTATGTAAAACTAAGAGAGAGGTCATTGTCACCACACTTAACCCTTTTTGTCTCTTTAGGCTATCTCTTCTCTTTCTCAACAGTGGATTCCCTACTCCTTAGGGTAGGATTACTAGAGTTTAACAATGGAGTACATGGTGAAAATTAAGAGTAACTTTAGAAAAACAAAGTGTTTTGGTTTTTTAAAATATAAGCCATGAAAGAATTGGAGACTAGTGTTTTATACAATGTGAAAATGGGGTCAACCAAGGATTGCAATAGGCTTTCTTTAGGAATATTATAAAGGGACAAGGTCGCAATTCACAAACATAGATGCTCTCTAGTGGATGGGATGATTTTAGAGATCACATAGAAAGAAATTTCTAGAGCAAAAAAATTTCAAATGGACTCAAGGAGGAAAGCTACATTGAAATGCATAAAAAAACACACAATTTCTAGACCCAAGATATGCACCTAAACTACACTTCCAATTGATAACAATCACCGTAAATATAGAAATCCTAATCCTTCATTACCTCAATTCCATCAACAATTTCATGACCCATTAACCAACCAATCACATGAGCAACATGAACATCCTTCAATAGATCAATAACATCAACCATCGTACATCCTTATTGAGTATCCCTTGTCTATCAAAATAAATGCCTCATTCCCTTGTCCCCATATTTTCCCTCTTCCTCCTCTCCATTGCTTCTACACGAAATGTAATAAAATATACCCTAAATATTTGTATTGTCATATAACATAATTAAGCCCCCTTGGCCCCTTAATACAGGGCAATATATTTTCTCCTTTTTGTATCATAGTTTATTCCCCAATATGAATGGACGTGATAGGATATTTCCTATCAATTGACCCCCCCGTGGTAGGTCCTCAATTTCCTCCCTTCGGTTTTTTCTAGTAGGAAACCCCGTTGAGTGCTCATTATTAGCTTTAAAGCTGTTTATTGGGTGTTTCTCAAGGCCAAACCTGCCTCGTCATAACACCTACATTGTTTTTGTTTTCATGTCATTTTTTTTAAGCCCTGTACCCAATGTGAGCCTCCTTGCTCCTTAACTTGATAGGAAGACCTTGCATGAGCTTGAAAGCACAAACATTTTCTCTGTTCATCCAGTCAAGTCGATTTATGACCCAAAAGAGTTGCATCGTGGTCACTATGCATTATTCTCCACATGCATGCAGTCTGGCTTGTAAGTCGTATTTCTGTGTTGTGAAAAGGCTCCTCCCTTGCTTTCATTTGATTGCTGAAAAGCGAAACTTGGGAAAATCTAAATAATGTTTCGAGAGAGCATCTTATCCCATAGCGACAATGCTTTGCATGTTTTTGTTTTCTAAAGACTAGTCCCAGTAGGATGTTTGGGCTCATGACGATGAGATATTGTTAAGTGCTATCTAGCAGTGCTTGGGTTTGTTTAATTGCAATCTTTGAGCTGCTACATAGATGTCTTTGTTTAAATGCTCCTCTTCATTATTTTTGTCTTTAAAATAGTAGTTTTAATTGAAAGATAACACTTGTGTATACTCAAGTTATGTTAAGCACCATAAGTTTGAATGTTGTGTTGACTCACTAACAATGTGTTGCTCATAAAATTGTAAACTTCTCATTTGTGCTCTCCTAACCATTTCAGGTTTGACATGCATAGGAGATCTGCCAGACAGAAGGCTAAGCTTTCTGATTCATATTCGGATGTAGAAATCTTGTTGGATACCTCGCTTGAGACAATGTTTGGTGATACAAAAGATGTCTCAGGAGTAGGCCTAGGAACCGCCCCAGAATTTCAGTGGGGTGAGTTACACAGATTTATCAGAGATCAGAATTACCCTGATGCAACCTTAGAAGAAAGCATGGTCTATTTGAACATCAAGAAGTCTGGCCTTCACAAGGCAGCAACTCGTTTCCCGAGATATTCCCATGCTCAGAAGTTATTGGCTGGATAATTCCCCATGTGAAAATTGACACAAGATTCATTAATGATAACACCGGTATGAGTCTCACGTCCTTCGCACCAGAGCATATCATGGCTACCTACAAGTTACCCTGGTAAACGGCTTGGCTGAACAATGATTGGATAGCAAAGAAAACAATAGACCCTCTGGAATCCGCCAAGAAGATGCTAATAATTGAAAGGAAAATAAGGCAAAGGGGCAACAGAGAGTATGAAAGTATGCTTTTAAGGACTTCTTACAGACTCATCGCCCTAATGCTGAGTCAAATTTTTGGCATGCCAAATGGAAACTTATTCAAGCTTGGCTGGGTGACATTGATGGTCCATGTAGCTATGCATGGTACAATCTTCAATGGGGCCGACATAACCTTGGACAGCATGACCTCACTTTTAACCGCTGCCCAGGGAGTACTGTCCCAGAAGAAAGTTGATTTCTTCATGTCTTCGTACTTGATAGATTGCTTATTAAGAAAGCATTATTTTCTTGATTTAGGCTGCGTCTGGAACATAAAGGATTCCCCTCTCTTTGTATATTATCAACTCACATGGGAAAACAAATATGCAAATCACTACACACAGATTTGCAAAAAGTTCATCATGCCTCTGTATCAGCTCATCTTTAAAGAGGAGCCAAATTTTTTTCAGAAAATGCCATGCCTATCATAGAAAAATTGAAAGACTATTACTTCTCCTCCAAGGGCACCTATATCCGAATGAGTGGAGGAACTAAACCTCCCTTTTTGTTGCCTTAGCATGTCATGGAATTTGTAGTATGCAAAGAAGTTGTAAGGAAACTCTTTATCAGTGGAGTCAGCAAGGTTCTCAGCGATAAGAAGAAAGCTCTCTACCCACCAATGCCCTTTACCATTGGTGCATATAGTCTTAAGAAAGCAAAGGAGGGTGAGGCTTTGGCTAAGGACTTAGAATTTTTTCATTTTGGAATAAAGTGTTTTAGGATGCATGATCCTAGCAGCAAAGTCACTGAGCACTACACCTCTGTCAGAGCCACTTTTGATTACGCACATCTTTGGGACAAGGATGAAGAATTTTTCCAGAGTGCCAAGAACATGATTGAGTTGGGAAAGCATTACCGCCCTAAAAGCGGAGCAAGTTCTAGCCCCAGACCTGTTGGATTGATCCAAAAGGAAAGGGAGGCAATGACATTGCAATTAGAGGAGTCCGAGAGGAAGAAAAAACAGGAAGTAGAAAGACTCCAAAAGGAGCAAGAGGTAAAGCAACAGCAAGATGCAGAAGCTGCTAGAGCTTAGCAGGCACAAGCAGCAAATGCGCAAAAATATGAAGAGGAAAGGATTCAAAAGGAATAAGATTCCAAATTGTAGCAAGAAGAGGCCGAAAGAATCAAAAGGGAGGAGGCCGAAAAGTTGCAGGCGATGAGAGAGAAAGCAGAACAAGAGGCAGCAGAGCTAGTAGAACAAGCAAAGAAACAAGTGAGAAAGAAGCAAAAGAGTCTAAGAGAGCTGTGGAACAAGGCATGTCTAACCTGCAAGCCATGGACATGGATCTATCAACAATAAACCAATCAGGTATAGCTAATGAAGGGGTTGTCACAACCGAAGAGCTCGCACTCACCCCATACACTCCTTCAAAGCAGCGCCAAGTGGACAACCTAGATTCTGTCTTTTTTGATAAAAGGAATAAGGTTATTGTAGAAAGATCAGAGAAGAACATGAAAATTGGAGAGGGCCAATTTGAAATCAAAGTATTAGAAACCCCTCTTTTTAAAGGGACCAACAGTGACCCTGTGTTCATGGCAGCATGTAGTGTGGCTTCGGCTCAAGCAAGTAAAGATAATGTAGATCGTCTGGTGGAAGAAGCAAAGAAGTACAAGGAAAAATGTTTCAAAGTAAAAATTAACATGCAGAATGAGGTGTTAGAAGGCAATGAGTTAAGGTTAAAGTATAAAGAGCTTCAGGAAGAAAAGAAAGGAATAAATTTGCAAATTCTACAGCTCGAAGGTGAAAAGAGCATAGGAAAAAGCGCAACTATTAGAACAGTTCGAAGTTGCAAATGAGAGGAAGCAAGATCTAGCCGCATTCTAGGAGAAAGCCTGTGACATACGAGGAAAGATTCATCAATCGCTAGTGCTGATCATGGAGGAGGTATGCAGGGTAAAAGGAATGATAACAAGGATGACAGCCATTGAAGTCGAGGCACTAAAGCTGAAGAAGAGATATGTGCACCACTTGGGAGAGATGTATGAACATTTTGAATGGAGTAAAGGGAAATCTAGATTCCTCGGAAACCTATGCATTAAGACTGCTGATGAATTGTACTTGGATGCAGGAGTCCTAGAGTTTGGCAGAGATTGTGGTGTAAATTTAAGTGTTGAAATCTGGAAAACTATCAAGAAATGTCATGCTTTCTACTCAAAAATATGGGACATCCATGAGAAATGTCACATGGTTTTACCAAAAACTACATATGAGTTTCTCGAAAGAGAGCAGCATTTGACAGACCTGCAAGGTGACCTAGATGCAAAATCAGAATACTTGAAGAAGATAGAGGTCCTAAATCCAGAAGACGTCCATCGGGTCATTGGGCGACTGCCATCCATGCCAACTTCCTAGAATATATCGCTCAGGAAACTCTAGTAGGAGTAGTAAGCATCGAATCATATTGGCATAAGCATGAAATAGCACTAACAATGATGGTTTTTGCACGTGGAAATACCATTTTGCGATAAATCAACATGTGTGCCAGCTATATTAAAGAAGTGGACAAACTAGCTGAAGTGAGTAGGCCTGCTGAAGTGGATGGCTCAGCAGAAATAGAAAGACCAGCTCAAGCAGCAAGACCATATGGGATTTAATTTGTTTTATTGTAAATTTTGGGAAAAGACAGCTGGAGTTATTTTATTGTATAAATGTTTTGTAAAACAGCTGGAAATTGTTTTTGTCTCTTTAGGTACTAGAGGACAAAATTTTTTGTTTCCCTAGGGTTAGGTTTTGGGAAGAGACAAATTTTGTAAAATCTATAAATAAAGAAATAGAAGAGATGAAAGGACAAACTGAATTTTGTACGTGAATTACTTTGCGACATCAATAAAGAAAGTTCCATTTTGCCTGGGAAATCCTGTACTACGTTTTTCTTTGGAAATGTCTTGAATGTTTGTCGAATTCTTTCTGCGTTGTTCATGTTAGAAAAACAGGATCGCAGAGCAATAACAATAAACAGAAATGCAAATATAATCACACATACACATTAGAACATGTTAGAAAAACAGGATCGCAGAGCAATAACAATAAACAGAAATGCAAATATAATCACACATACACATTAGAAGAGAGACACAGATATATCGTGGTTCACCCAACTTGGGCTAAGTCCACATTGAAGTTTCCAGTCCTTATTATTATTCTGTCCAACAAAGTGAAGGGATACAACCTGCAACACAGCTGCTGCACTTCCTCTTCACTGTCTCATAGTCTCTCTTTTTGATCTCAGAGATCTTTACAATGCATAATACATGATACATCAACCCCAGCTGTATTACAATGTCATTGTTTTATACGGGAAATACAATGGGAAAATACCATGGGTTACCCAAAACCATGGGCCTGAAAATTTTTGGAGAAAACAACCCCAAGGTTGGGGCATGAGTGTATAGTCCTATGTGGTGCACGACTGAGACAATATCATCTATGAGACTGGAAGATCTGGCTCCACAACCAATAATATCCCACTTGAAGACTGATCACAACAACTCCACCGCTGCTGTACTTGCTGGACCTTGGACTTGGAAACTTTCTCATCTTCACCTTCATGTGAGAAGGCCAACTGAAACTGAGCAAGAACTCAGTTGCTCTCTGGTCACTACCTCTTTGAACATGTTTGCAAGATTCTGGCTAATATGTATATTTTCCAGCTTCAAAAGTTCATCTTCCAGAACATAGCGTATGAAATGGTACTTGAGATGTATATGTTTAGTCCTAGAATGGAATGCTGAGTTCTTTGCAAGATGAATCACACTATGGCTATCACTATATAACCTGCTATCCTTCTTCTTCTTACCCACTTCCTCCATAAACCTTTGAAAACAAATCATCTCTTTACTAAGCTCTATAACAACAACATACTCTGCTTCCATTGTTGAAAGTGAAACAACCTTTTGCAATCTCGAAATCCAACTTACTGCTGTTCCACCTACAGTAAACACATACCCTGTGGTGCTCCTCCTGCTATCCTTATCACCTTCCATATTTGCATCAACATATCCCTGTAGAACAGTGTCTGAACCTCCAAAACATAAAGCCTGAGTGGTGGTACCTCTCAAATACCTGAGAATCCACTGTACTACCTTCCAATGTTCTTTACCTGGATTGTTCATATATCTGCTCACAACTCCCACTGTTTGTGAAATATCTGGTCTTATGCACACCATGGCATACATCAAGCTGCCAACTGCTGATTGATAGGGAATCTTGGACGTGTAATTTGTCTCTTCCTATGTCTTGGGACACATTTCTTTACTTAGACTGAAATGGCTGGCCAAAGGTGTACTAACTGGTTTTCCATTCTGCATTCTGAACCTCTCTAACACCTTTTGTATGTACTCACTCTGAGACAATGTCAATTTGCGATTTTTTCTGTCTCTCGTTATTCTCATACCAAGGATTTGCTTTGCAACACCCAAATCCTTCATCGCAAATGAATTAGCTAGCTTTCTTTTGAGTACATTTATATGTTGTATGTTAGACCCTGCAACAAGCATGTCATCCACATACAATAACAAGATAATATATCTTTCATTGTCTAGCTTCTTGAAATAAACACAGTGGCTAGAATGACATCTACTATAACCTTGTTCTGTCATAAACCTGTCAAATTTTAAATACCACTTCCTTAGAGCTTGCTTCAAGCCATACAAGCTCTTTTTCCACCTGCACACCAAGTTCTCCTTACCTTTGACCTCATACCCTTGTGGCTGCTACATATATATCTCTTCCTCCAAATCCCCATGGAGAAAAGTTGTTTTTACATCTAACTATTCAAGATGCAAATCTTCTACTACCACTAGACTTAAGATAGTCCTAATTGAAGTCATCTTAACAACAGGAGAAAATATTTCATCAAAATCTATACCTTTCTTCTGTGCAAACCCCTTTACAACAAGTCTGGCCTTTTACCGCTTCTTACCTCCTCCTTCTTTCTTCAACTTGTAAATCCATTTGTTCTGCAATGCTCTTTTACCAGCAGGAAACTGAACCAAATCCCATGTCTGGTTTCCTACTAATGAGTTCATCTCCTCATTCATTCCTTGCTCCCACTTCTTTATAGTTTCCACCTGCATTGCTTCTTCATAACATTCTGGTTCACTAGCATCAATCATCAACAAATAATACATTGAAGGAGAGTATCGTTCGGGGATTCTACTTAACCTGGTAGATCTTCTTGTAGTTGCAGGAGTTTCAGGTACTTGTTGTTGTTCTTGATTTTCTGGCACCTTTGGAACTTCATTTTCTTTAATTTCATCAAGTACTGTGTACTCTGTGTTTTCCTTTTCCTGTTTCTTTCCCTACAACTGATCTCTATACATGACCTTTTCATTGAATATCACATCTCTACTCCTAATGATTTTGTTATTTTCATAATCCCATAAGCGATGACCAAAATCATCAATCCCATATCCAATAAAGGTACATTTCTTGGATTTATCTTCAAGCTTTGTTCTATTATCTTTATCAATATGGACAAATGCTTCACAACCAAACGTTCTCATAAATGAGTAGTTTACTTTTTTACCTGTCCATGTCTCCTCTGGAATACCACCATCCAAAGCACTTGAAGGTCCTTCGTTTATTAAATAAACAACAATATTTACAGCATCTACCCAAAACTGTAGGGGCAACCCTACATGCAATCTCATACACCTTGCATGCTCCATGATCGTTATGTTCATTCTTTCCAGCACAAATCCCATGGTATGAACAGTAACTATCAAACTCCTTGCCACAGTACTCTCCTCCATTCTCAGATCTGAGACACTTCAACCTTTTTCCTGTCTCATTCTCAACCAAAGCTTTCCACTTCTTAAAAGTAGAAAACACATTAGATTTCTGTCTGATGCAATAAACCCAAGTTTTCCTAGTTGCACCATCAATAAATGTAACATAATATTGAGAGACACCAAGAGATTGTACCCGAGATGGTACCCATACATCTGTATGCACAAGCTCTAACTTTTCATTTTTCTTCTGTTTCCCAACCCTAAGAAATCTGACTCTCTTCTATTTTCCATAAACACAGTTTTCACAGAATTCCAAACTTACCTGCTTCAAATCTGGCAACAACTTCCTTGAGTGGAGAATATGCATCCCCTTCTCACTCATGTGGCCAAGCCTATGATGCCACAATGTTGTATCTGTTCCTGTGGAAGCTAAATAGATAGAATGGTTAGTATTATGAGGACATAAATACAACGTACCTACCCTGTCTCCTTTTGCTATCACCATTGATCCTTTAGTGATCTTCCACCACTTTTATCCAAATGTAGATAGACAGCTGCCATCTCCCAACTACCTTGTGGAGATCTGATTTCTTTTCATAGCAGGAATATGCCCTACATCTTTCAACATCCAATCAGTTCCATTCTTAAATTTTATCCATACATTACCCATTCCAACAATTTTACATGGTTCATCATCACCCAATAAAACATGTCCAAAATCACCGGGAACATAATCATGAAAGTATTTCCTATGGGGTGTATCATGACATGAAGCCCCTGAATCTACTACCCAATAATCACTAATATTATCTAATGCAAGAATCAAAGTGTTATCACTAAGGTTGTTCTTTAGATTTACATAACCTTTACCTAAATCTTCATTCATGTTCCATTGGCCCATTTCATGCATTGTGCCTTTCAGGTTTATTTTTCCCATTTGCATTCAAATGTTTATTTTACCTTAGTTCTTTTTATATTTTCATTATAAAATAAAATAGGCTCATATTCATATTTATACTCAAAATGAACTTTAATTTGTGGTTCAAATTTGTCAAAGTTTATGAAGAATGCTATCAGTTTTTCCATAAGTTGAAAAATCATGATTTAGTATGGTTTTGGGTGGCATTTATTATTATTAAGAGAAATGAATGATTTATATGCGTGAATTTGAGTCATCCGTAGCCTTGGTACAACATTCATATGACATGTGGCAAATCAGTTGAAGCTTATGAGCAGAGAAGTACATGGGTGGCATTAAGAGAAATATAGGTCTCGAATGTTGTTTTGAAGAAAGAGCTTGTACAGAGTAGGGTTTTCATTCTGTTAGCTCCGGTTCTTGGTGAATAGCCTAAAATCTACGAGGGTTTTGAGGTTGGGGAACCACGCAATTGCAAGCTAGGGTTTTTACAGCATCTTTTACAGGTTCATTTTGCAGTAAGATAAAAATAGAGGAAACTTCACAGAGGCAAAAGAAAAAGCCAGGTGGTCTCCCATGTCGAGCCGAGCCAAGTGACATTCAATGGCTTATGCAGTTTCCACGATCGACCAAGCTCATGAGAGAAGCAGGCTGGTATGTTTATTGTGAAATATTGAAGGGTTATCACCCTACCATCACTCAGGCTTTTGTAAAAAATTATAAAAATGGCATTGTTGATTTAAAAAATTTCAAAATCATAGTCATTGAGCAATTTATATCAGAAGTTATAGGTGTTCCAGCTCATGGTGAGAAATGGTTTAAGCAGACAAATTTCAAGGGGGATTATAGTGAGTTTCTATCACCTGGCTTTGAAAATTTAAATTGGAAGGATGGTATCCATGTTAGCAATGTAAAACCCAACTGGAAAATTCCCCTTGAGATGATACATAATTATATCACCTGTGTTGGACAGTTTGATAAGGTGCTCAGGTGTCATATTCATATGCTGATGCATTTGCAGGGATAAAAAAGGTTGAATCTGCCATTTTACTTATGGAAAAGTTTACAAAGGATGGTTTTATATGCACAGGAACACCCAACACATACAGAACGCTCACTCTTTCATCATTGGCTTGTCAAGCTTTTAATTTTTCACCATTTAAGCCAAATTGGTAAAAGTTGCAATGAGTTTCTCCTAGAATAGGGGTGTGAAATTAAGAAGAAAAAGAAACCCTCTAAGAAGAAGGGTAACATAAGCAAATCACCAGATGAACAGCTATAGGTTAAAGAAACTGAAAGACAGGAAGATGTTGAAGAAACAGAGCAAGACCTGCCAAATATTAATGAAGGGCCGAGGACCAAATCTAAAGCTAGAATAGTTGCAGAAAATAAATTGTCGAAACAACCTGCAATAGGAAATGAAGTCGTGCCTATTCCTGATTCTGACAATGACATGGAAATTCAAGAATTTGCCCCTGTTTCTGAAAATTAGAATTTTATTGACATGCAAACAAACATTGGATGTATTCCTTAAATATTGGTTAAAAAATTGGCATTAGAAGGACAACATCATGTTAAAAATCAAGCTTCAAGTTCTAAATATATATAAGAAGAAGATATGGTGATCAACACAGAGGAGATTCAAATAGCTCCTGAATTAGATTAGGTGAAGAAGAGCATGCAAGCTTACAAGGAGCAGTGTCAGTATTTACAAAACATCAATGAAACTTTGATGTTAGCAAACAAAAGGCTTCGAGAAGACTTGGAAAAGAAGGATGCTGATTATCAACATTTGACAGCTGCAGCAAAGGAAACTCTGCAAAAGAAGAGGGCCCTGCACAAAGAATACAAGCAAATGAAGACCCAGCTGGAGCAAATGAAAGGCCAAGAGCACAATGTACATGCAGAGTATACCAGGTTACATCGAAGATCTCAGGCTCTAGATGATTTGGTTGTTTTAGCTGAGTCATCACAGAGTATTTAGTTCATTTACTATAATTAAGTGATAAGGTGTCTTAGGTGGCAAGTCCTTATAGCTAGATGTGCTTATTTTAGTGATTCGGTAGACTTTAAATTTTCTTTCAAAACTTCATTCTATTTTTGGAGCTATTAGATCCAATATGATAGGATCTAGTAATTGTTTCCTTTTAAACAAATTTTGTATAAATATGATACATACAGAGGTAATAGGGGTTGGATTTTTTGGAATCAAATGATGGAAGTTTGAAGTTAACACTTGTTCGAACAGGCATGTATAAAGTTTTTAATGTTAATATATTGCAAGAAATGACTGTTATTTTTTAAGTATAATATGATATATGAGCCATTCTTATTTTAAATCAATGAAGTATATGTTGTTATTATTCTTTTGTCTCATGGTCTAAATTTCATGTTTCAATTCTTATGATTAGCATACAACTATGCCATAATGGTAGGATAAGATCATACACTATTCACCCTGATCACTTCATAAACCCAGTTCCTCCTTGCTTTTATTCATTTGAACTTTACATTTTCCTGTCTCTTGTCTTTAGCTGTCCAACCTAAGTTATTTATTTCATTTACCACCAGAGTATGATAAAAATTACCGAGTAGATGTCTAATATCTACTTTCCAAGATTTCCTTAAGGTTGAACCCTTGTAGTCTAGGTTCAACTTTAGGGATAACATCTTTTGGTGCCATTGCCGGGGACGGAGAAACGAAAGTATATCTTCCCTAGGTGTTGATATTTTAATAGCTAGTTTTGAGAGGTGACAGAATCAATACATTTGTTTACATACTACATTCACCTAACAGTCATAAAGTTATAGTGGCTTCAAAGCCGATTGGTACAAGATGGAATCCTACATCTCCTTTACATGAAGGAGTTTTTGATCCATAAAAGATTATCAGGGAGGCTAGAAGGAAGTTAAATTTTTCATCATCCAGTAACCTTCAGTTTTCCACTAATGATACAAATCTAGGATCTTCCTCTTCAAACCCTATGAACAGCTAAGAAGAAAATAAATTGGATTTATCAGTTAACATTCCTGAAGTTGATGAATTCAATCCAACACAGGTTGGTGATTTTAATGTCTATTCAAATCCTCTTTCTTTAGAGCATAAACATATTCCTGAGGAAATTTTTACCTTGAAATCTTTGACAGAACTTGAAATACCCCTTACGAGTAGGCTTTTCATTGGCCAGTTGAAAATTGAAGTACCTTCCCCTCCACATACCAAACCACCATCTCGACAGATTCAGCCAGTTGTGCCATAGATTTTTCATTCATTAAATATGGCTGGCCAGCCTCCTGATATGTTGGATCGTATGGTAGCAACCCGATATGCTCCATTAGTTATGCCTCGACCCTGGAACCCTTTTCCTGGTGGTGATTACCAGAAGTACTTACTTAGATTTGATGGCCAGGGTGGAAGAAATACTGAAGATCATTGGGATAAGTTTTGCAGTTATGCTGATAATCATAACATTGAAGCTAGGTATATTTGCATGAGAATGTTTGTCCAAAGTCTAGATGGAGAGGTTAGAAAGTGGTTTAGGGAGTTACCAGAGAATTCTATTGATGGATTGGAGGAATTACACCATGTTTTTATCAGGCAGTGGGGAGACACAAAAGATTATCTCTACTATTATACAGAATTTACAACTTTAAAAAGAAATCCCGATGAAGCTGTTGCAGACTTTTCCAAAAGGTTTAATAAAATGTATAACAAAATTCCTATAGAAATTAAACCTACTAAAACTGCAGCCAAGTTAGCTTATGCCAATGCCTTTGATCATCAATTTTCCTTGTGGTTAAGAGAGAGAAAAGCAGTGTCATTGATGAACATGCAGGATGCAGCCCTAGAAGTTGAGTCTAACATTTTGGCATCAAATAAGCTCAGAGAAGAGGATGAGTATCAAAAGTCAGATAGAAAGGGTAAAAAGGAGATGATGCCCTCTTCTTCTGTTACAAAAGATGCAGATAGTAAATATGCTGAAATGCATAAGACTATAAAAGAATTGTCTGCAAAGCTTAATAGAATGGAAATGGAGAAGAAAAATCAGAACAGGCCTCCCTATGATAATGATAATAGAAACCAAAATCAATTTAGGCGCCCTTATCCTCCCAGATTCATGCCCAGAGAGAGAAGGAACAATGACATTGAAAGGGAAAAGAGAGAGAATGAAGATCAAAAGGTACATCCACCTTTTCAGAACAACTTAATAAGGGAGGATGATCCTTATGAAACAACATTAGAAGAGATTGAAGAATCAGACCATGATATTAATCACCTGGATGATGTATATGCTTCTAAATTTATAACTAGGGATGATTACTATGTTGTAGCAGAGATTAATTATGAAGAAGGAAGTGTTAATGAGCAGCAATCTGGAATTTGTCAGCAACAACAGCAACATAAATCATATGGACTTAGGTCTGGGGTAAAACAAGCTCCACCATTCAAAAAGAAGGTGAAATTTGTGCCCACTAAAGCAGCATTGCCTTCTATAGAACATCAAGAACCACAAAAATATAAAAACAACCCTGTTAAATTAGCATAAGGAAGTAATATGCTTGGTTTTGATTTAGAGCATGAGATAAATAAAATCAAGGTCCCCATCCCTTTGACTGAATTGATAAGGAGCAGATCTTATAGAGAACATACCATGAAAATCTTGAACTCATCACCTATTCATGCTTTAGAAGATGTGATAAATTTGCAAGAGAAAGATCCCACCATTATCATTGGTTCGAAAACTTCTGATCAGTCAGAAATAAAATCCTGTTATCCCCCACCCTTTTATATTACACTTACCATACATGACTAGATGTTGCATAATTGTCTTTTGGATTCAGGAGCTTCGCACAATCTTATGCAAAAATAGGTTATGGAAGCCTTAGGACTATCTGTCACAAAACTCTATCATGAATTATATGCTTTTGATTCCCGATCTATCAAATGTTTAGGAGTCATAAAAGACCTTGTAGTAAACCTTACTCAGTTCCCTATGAAAAGTGTTCTCATGGATGTTGTAGTGGCTAATATTTCTCCTAAGTTTGGCATGTTGCTGTCAAGATCATGGGCTAAAAAGATAGGAGGCACACTCCAAATGGATTTATCATATGCTTCAATTCCTATATTTGGAGATGAATATAGAAGGTTATACAGAGATGTGCAGTTGGCATTCCTAGTAAGTGATGACATAAATCCTATGAATCATCCTATTTATACAGTGCAAGAGGATATGGGTTCATGCATGTTACAGGTAAATGATGATGATGTTGGGATTTTGCAAGTTCGGAAAGACAGTTCAGTTCAATGTGACACAGAAGAAAAGGAAGGGATTTGGCAGATGTATTTTGATGGGTCATCAAACAAAGATGGAGCAGGGGCAGGTGTGTTGTTAATTTCTCCAGGAGGTGAGATGATTTCATTAATGTATAAATTGGAATTCCAAACCACAAATAATACTGCTGAGTATGAGGCACTAATCCTTGGATTGAGGGCTGCAAAAGATATGAATATTCAAAGTCTTGCAGTGTTTGGCAACTCCGAATTGATAATTCAGCAAGTGAAAAGTATTTATTAGGTAAAGCAGTCATTATTGAAAGTTTACAGAAATGAAGTGTGGGATATGATAGATAATTTTTTCTGTGCTTTTAATATAACATATATTCCAAGAGATTGTAATCAAACTGCAGATTCATTGGCATACGCAGCAACATATTTCAGAATTCCTAAATTGACACACCTAAAGTATCCCATTGATGTGAGGTATAGGCCAGCAATCCCAGATGATATTAAATATTGGAGGGTTTTTCAAGATGAGCAGGAAATAAAAGAGTTTTTAGAATTAACTGAAGAGTTTGCAGATGACCAGGTTGACCTAGATGAAGACCTAGATTTGGCTGAAATGTCTACTCATGCAAAACAGTCAATTGCTGATCAAAAAATTCGGATTTAAAGAGCAATTTTATCCGTAAGGGACTTGTTCCATTAGAGAGGCTGTTTTAAAAAAATGATACATTGTTGAAAAATAATTTTCAGACCACTAAAGAGAGTGTAATCAGCTGTAATATTGGGTCTGTGGCAGAACCGAGGATGGTTAAGATATCTAAACAATAATCAGAAAAGGAGAGAAACAAATACATCATTTTGTTGAAGGCATTTATAGATATTTTTGCATGGTCATATGAGGATCTTAAAACCTATGACACTAATGTTATTCATCATAAGATCCCATTAAAGCCTAATACTAAGCCTTCTAAACAAAACTTAAGAAGGCTTAATCCAACACTTTTACCAGTCATTGAAAAAGAGGTGAAGAAATTATTGGATACCAAGATTATTGTTCCTCTTAGGTACTCCTCCTGGGTAGCTAACCTTGTTATAGTATGCAAGAAAAATGGGGAAATAAGGTTATGTGTAGATTTTCGAAATTTAAATAGATCATGCCTTAAAGATAACTATTCATTGCCTAAGATAGATCAGATTTTGCAGAAAGTGGTTGGTGCAGAAAGAATTTCAATGATTGATGGTTTTTCTAGTTATAACCAGATTGCTGTTCAACCAGAGGATAGAGAGAAACCAGCTTTTACAACCCCCTGGGGTACATTCATGTATGACAAAATGCCTTTTGGGAGAATGAATGAAGGTGCCACGTTTCAAAGGGAAATGGACATAGCATTCGTAGGTGAGAATGAAAAGTTTGTGGTCATTTATCAAGATGATATCATGGTCTTTTCTAAATCTGATGAAGAGCATTTGAAACATCTAAAGCAAACTTTTATGAAATGCAGACGATTTGGGCTATCATTGAACCCAAAAAAGTCTCATTTTGCTATGAAAGAAGGTAAGTTATTGGGTCACATAGTTTCTGCAGAGGGGATTAAAATAGATCTTGAGAGAGTGAAAGCTATTTTAAAGATTGCTATTCCCAGAAATAAAAAATGAAATCCAGTCTTTCATAGGAAAAATCAAATTTTTGAGGTGGTTTATTCCTAACTTTGCTAAAACTATTAAGTATATTACTGATATGCTTAAGAAGGATAGGGAGGTAAGATGGTCTCAGCAAGCCAAACAATCATTTGAGAAAATTAAGCAGGCACTGGTAGAAGCACCTGTGTTGGAAGCCCCATATTACACTAAAGATTTTGCCATTTTTTCATTTGCATTAGAAGAAACTATTGTTGCAGTGTTGTTGCAGAAAAACTATGATGGATTAGAACAACCCATCTCATTCTTTAGCAAGACATTAAGGGATTTAGAGTTGAAATACACTAGTATGGAGAAACAGGTCTATGCTTTGGTTAAGGCACTTAAATTTTTCAGAATTTATGTACTCCATTCTAAAGTTTTAGCTTATGTTCCTAATTCAGTTGTAAAAGATATTCTGGTACAGCTTGATAGCGAAGGAAAAAGAGGCAGGTGGATTGCAAAGGTGATGGAATACGAGGTGGAGATTAAGCCTACTAAATTGGTAAAGGGACAAGGCTCAACTAAGCTTCTCTCTGAGTCAAATTGTCAGATACTAGATCTGTATATGATGGCAAAAAATTTAGAACAGTGTGAAAAACCAGTTTACAACAGGTATTTTGACTGTCCTTGGTATGCTGAAATTGTATATTATTTGTTAAATTTGCACTGTTCCACAGAGTTGAGTAAAAATGAATGCATATATGTAAAACTGAAAGCTCTTAAGTATGTGTTGATTGATCAAGTATTGTACTGGAAAGACCCTGGAGGAATACTTCTGAGATGTTTGGATAGAACAGAAGCAAATGATGTCACCGATGAATTGCATGCTGGTATATGTGGTGGACATAAACACTGGAAGGCAATAGCCTTCAAAATATTAAGAGCATGGTATTACTGGCCCACTCTTTTCTCAGATGTGTACCAACAGATTAGGGCTTGTGAAAAATGTCAGAAGTTTGCAGGTAAACATTAACTATAGTCCTTACCCTTGAAACCTATATTAGTAGACGCTCCATTTCAACAATGGGGTTTAGATTTTATTGGCGAAATTCAACCTCCATCTAGTGGCCAACATAGGTGGATCTTAACTCCAACAATTTTTTCACGAAATGGGTAGAAGCAATCCCAACTAGAAAGGAAACAGATCAAGTTGTCATTAATTTCTTGCAAGAAAATATTCTTAGTCGATTTGGATGCCCTAGAAAACTTATTACTGATAATTCTCCTGCATATAAATCCAAGAAAATGATAAAATTTGCTGAAGAAAATAGTATTTCCTTGAGACAATCTACACCATATTACCCCCAAGGCAATGGATTGGCAGAATCCAACAATAAAAACATTGTGACAAGTATTAATAAAATGTTATCAGACAACAAGAAGAATTGGGATTCTAAGTTAAGGTTTTCTTTGTGGGCAGATAGAGTCACAATAAAGAAGTCAATTGGAACTACCCCATTTCAAATAGTGTATGGAACTGAAGCTGTATTCCCTGTTCAGTTAATGGCACCAGTGATTAAGTTTGTGCAGGAATTTGAAGAAGAACCAGAAATGAAGAAAAGAAGGACATTTCAAATAATTCAGCTACAGCAAGAAAGGGAAGCTCTCATGGATAAAGCTGAAGTACACAGAAATAGGATGAAAGAAAGCTTTGATAAAAAGGTAAAAAAGAATATGTTTGCAGTGGGTGATCAAGTGTTGAGATGGGATGCCAGATATGAGGATAAAGGAAAACATGGTAAGTTTGATGCTCTGTGGTTTGGACCATTCATAGTGATGAAAATTTTGGCAAACAACACTTTTGTTCTACAAACTTTGGGAGGTAATGAAATTCCAGGTCCAGTTAATGGACGCTTTTTAAAGTTGTTTCATACTTGATTAAGATGACAGATTTTTGTATATATTCATTGTACATATCAGTTCAAATAAGTTCAGTAGACTCCAAGGATAATTTTAGGGGCGAAATTTAGCCCATGGGCTATTTTTCCATGTTTTTTTCCGAAAAACAATTCGCCAATTTGAATTTTTTGAAGCCCCATTTTGCCAAATTTTGATGGGGTAAACTTTTTTCACTCTAAAAATCGCCAAAATATTATATAAACTATATAAAATGCTTGGAAATTGAAATAATTTTAGAAAAATATCGCCAAATATTTTATAGTTGACATTTTGAGAATTGGTAAGATTCGTCAAGGTTTATACACTTTTAAATAAGTATGGGTCCTTAAAATTATCCCTGGTAGACTCCAGCCCAATAAGATAGAAGGCACAGGTCATATATGTTCTTAAGGTCTCACAAGGAGAACCTTATCCCCAAATGGAGCCAGATGTTATCACTAAGGTTGTTCTTTAGATTTACATAACCTTTACCTAAATCTTCATTCATGTTCCATTGGCCCATTTCATGCATTGTGCCTTTTAGGTTTATTTTTCCCATTTGCATTCAAATGTTTATTTTACCTTAGTTCTTTTTATATTTTCATTATAAAATAAAACAGGCTCATATTCATATTTATACTCAAAATGAACTTTAATTTGTAGTTCAAATTTGTCAAATTTTCTGAAGAATGTTGTCAGTTTTTCCATAAGTTGAAAAATCATGATTTAATATGGTTTTGGGTGGCATTTATTATTATTATGAGAAATGAATGATTTATATGCATGAATTTGAGTCATCTGTAGCCCTAGTACAACATTCATATGACATGTGGCAAATCAGTTGAAGCTTATGAGCAGAGAAGTACATAGGTGGCATTAAGAGAAGTATAGATCTTGAATGTTGTTTTGAAGAAAGAGCTTGTACATAGTAGGGTTTTCATTTTGTTAGCTCCGGTTCTTGGTGAATAGCCTAAACTCTACGAGGGTCTTGAGGTTGGGGAACCACGCAATTTCAAGCTAGGGTTTTTACAGCATCTTTTACAGGTTCATTTTGTAGTAAGTTAAAAATGGAGGAAACTTTGCAGAGGCAAAAGAAAAAGCCAGGTGGTCTCCCATGTCGAGTCGAGCCAAGTAACATTCAATGGCTTATGTAGTTTCCACGATCAACTAAGCTCATGAGAGAAGCAGGCTGGTTTGTTTATTGTGAAAGATTGAAGGGTTATCACCCTACCATCACTTAGGCTTTTGTAAAAAATTATAAAAATGGCATTGTTGATTTCAAAATTTTCAAAATCACAGTCACTGAGCAATTTATATCAGAAGTCATAGGCGTTCCAACTCATGGTGAGAAATGGTTTAAGTAGACAAATTTCGAGGGGGGTTAAAGTGAGTTTCTATCACCTGGATTTGAAAATTTAAATTGGAAAGATGGTATCCATGTTAGCAATGTAAAACCCAACTGGATAATTCCGCTTGAGATGATACAGAATTATATCACCTATGATGGACGGTTTGATAAGGTGCTCAGGTGACATATTCGTATGCTGATGCATTTGTAGGGACAAAAAAGGTTGAATTTTCCATTTTACTTATGGAAAAGTTTACAAAAGATAGTTTTATATGCAAAGGAACACCCAACACATATAGAACGCTCACTCTTTCATCATGGGCTTGTCAAGCTTTTAATTCTTCACCATTTAAACCAAATTGCTAAAAGTTGGGACAAGTTTCTCATACAACAGGGGTGTGAAATTCAGAAGAAAAAGAAACCCTCTAAGAAGAAGGGTAACATAAGCAAATAACCAAATGAACAGCTACAGGTTAAAGAAACTGAAAGACAGGAAGATGTTGAAGAAATGGAGCAAGACCTGCCAAATATTAATGAAGGGCTGAGGACCAGATCTAAAGCTAGAATAGTTGCAGAAAATAAATTGTGAAAACAACCTGCAACAGGAAATGAAGTCGTGCCTGTTCCTGATTCTGACAATGACATGGAAATTCAAGAATTTGCCCCTGTTTCTGAAAATGAGAATTTTGTTGACATGCAAACAAACATTGGATGCATTCCTAAAATATTGGTTAAAAAATTGGCATCAGATGGACAACATCATGTTAAAAATCAAGCTTCAAGTTCTAAAGATATACAAGAAGAAGATATGGTGATTAGCACAGAGGAGATTCAAATAGCTCCTGAATTAGATCAGGTGAAGAAGAGCATGCAAGCTTACAAGGAGCAGTGTCAGTATTTACAGAACATAAATGAAACTTTGATGTTAGCAAACAAAAGGCTTCGGGAAGAATTGGAAAAGAAGGATGTTGATTATCAACATTTGACAACTACAGCAAAGGAAACTCTGCAAAAGAAGAGGGCCCTGCACAAAGAATACAAGCAAATGAAGACCCAGCTGGAGCAGATGAAAGGCCAAGAGCAGAATGTAGATGCAAAGTATACCAGGTTACAACGAAGATCTCAGGCTCTAGATGATTTGGATGTTTTAGCTGAGTCATCAAGGAGTATTTAGTTCATTTTCTATAATTAAGTGATAAGGTGTCTTAGGTGGCAATTCCTTATAGCTAGATGTGCTTATTTTAGTGATTCGGTAGACATTAAATTTTCTTTCAAAACTTCATTCTATTTTTGGAGCTATTAGATCCAATATGATAAGATCTAGTAATTGTTTCCTTTTGAGCAAATTTTGTATAAATATGATACAGACAGAGGTAATAGGGGTTGGATTTTTTGGAATCAAATGATGGAAGTTTGAAGTTAACACTTGTTCGAACAGGCATGTATACAGTTTTTTATGTTAATATATTGCAAGAAATGACTGTTATTTTTGAAGTATAATATGATATATGAGCCAGTCTTATTTTAAATCAATGAAGTATATGTTGTTATTATTCTTTTGTCTCATGGTCTAAATTTCATGTTTAAATTCTTATGATTAGCATACAACTATGCCATAATAGTAGGATAAGATCATACACTGTTCACGCTGATCACTTCATAAACTCAGTTCTTCCTTGCTTTTATTCATTTGAACTTTACATTTTCCTGTCTCTTGTCTTTAGCTGTCCAACCTAAGTTATTTATTTCATTTACCACCAGAGTATCATAAAAATTACTGAGTAGATGTTTGATATCTACTTTCCAAGATTTCATTAAGCTTGAACCCTTGTAGTCTAGGTTCAACTTTAGGGATAACACAAAGCATCTTGTAACACATCACCTGCTACATTTTCGTCCTGGGTAGTTTCTTGTTGTGCATCTCCTTTCTTCTTTAGAGATCTCCAGTCTTTCTTCAGATGTCCTATCTTTCCACAGTTCCAACACTCTATCTTTCCCAGTTTGGACTTAGATCTGCTTGTTTTAGACTTGCCACAATTACCTTGGCTCTTTCCTCTCTCCTTTTGTCTTCCCTTGCTCTCCTGTGATGAACCTGCAATAATTAATTAATGCAAATACACGAGATATCAGAAATAACAGAACATAATCACTTTTATATTGATCACGGGCCACTTCAAGGGGGCAACCTCCTTTGAGCAAGCTCAATACAATTAACTTCACGGTGCCTTCAATGACCTCAACACACACTTATATACTAAGTATATGCCCCATACTATGAGTCAAAACCATGGGACATATAATACTACGGGATGGCTTACAAAGCATATGCATCCGATACTATGGGTCAATACTATGGGCTAATATAAACTACGGATCAACAAATACTACAGGACGACTTACAAAGCATATGTGTCCAACAACAATATACTAACATAGTAAAGAGAAGGGTTGACATAGGTTCCTAACATCCCCTCTCCCTTAGAAAAAGCTTTGTCCTCAAAGCTTTAGTTGGAGAAATTGCTGCAGAGTCTGAAGGAGTGGTTCCTCGGTAGCATCCTCGAATTGCATTTCGGGCCACTGACGCCTTTCGAGTGTCAAGGAGGATTGCTTGGAAGGATGTAGATGAAGAAGAACCCTGTCAGCTGCGTGGAAAATGTGCTCAGAATGGTGCTGATCGGCTTGTTGTTTCAGGCGAATTTTGGCCATGTGAAGATTGTCCTGCAGAATGAGAAGAATCTGATCATGGGTGTGAAGAACCGAGTCAATTTCTTGAACTGGGGAGCTGCTAAGGGTGTATGGAAGAAGAACTAGAGGTGTTTTTCCATAGATTGCTTCATATGGTGTCCTTTGATATGTGGTATTGTACCACCAGAGCGCTGCTAGGAAATCCATAGAAATAGTTGGCCAAAGCTGTGTAGGGATGGGAAAGGGTTTGAGCAATCCCGAAAGGAGTGTCATTTCACCCTTGTTGACTTGGAAAGTATCATCGTCAGCCATCATCTGTTCCATTGTCATTTTTAGTCCCTGCCAAAAGAAGTTACATTGTTCCCGGTCAGACATTTTGTAGAACCCAGAGTGCCCTGTTGATGAAGAAGCATGGAGTTCATAGAAGAGAGAGCCCTGTTGAACATATTGCAACCAATTTGGAACAAGCAGAGAAAGAGCTGTAAGAGAAACTGGGTCATCAATTGTGCGAGAAGGAGCATCTTCCACCATATTGTCCTTACCCTTCTTGTAAGTGATCACATAGGGATAACCCATGAGTTGGATAACCCATTTCAGGTGTGTTGGGGAGGAGACCCATTGTTCCAGAAAATTTTCCAGACTCTGGAGATCAGTCTTGATGCAGAAATAATTCCCTAATAGGTATGGCTGCCACTTCTGTACTGCATGCAAAATAGCCATCATTTCCTACTGAGAGGTAGATGTGGCTAAATTCTTACCGAAAAGGTCTCTTGAAGGAAGCAAGTGCATTGGTTCAACAAAGATACCTGCATATCTATCCAAGGAAGTAGTGGAGACTATTGATGGGTGCATCTGAATGGAATTGAGCTGAGCGATGACACCATGTGAATTCTTCTTAATGATTTTTTCCAGGCGATGTGAACTGATGATGCAAAGAGACCCTAGTTGTAATCCCATAAATTTGTGTTGTGCCCCATTGACTTTAAACTGCATCCAAAGTTCAGCAAAATACCATAAGATGTGGCCAAGTGTGCGTAACCATTGAACACCCAAAACCACATCACATCCGCCTAAAGACAAGGCAAACATGTTAGAGCGTAGGTTATAATATTCCATAGAGATACGCACATTGTGACACTTCCCCTTGCAAGGTAAGGTGGCCCCATTGGCAACCATGACTTCAAAGTTGGAGCAAGGATGGACAAAAAAATAAGCCTGTTTGGCAATTCGAGGGTCAATGAAGTTATGAGTGCTACCAGAATCAATGAGTATGGTAATAGGGAGCTTCTTGAAGTATCCCCTAACCCGCATTGTTTATGGGGTGGTGACGCTGGTTACAGCATGGAGAGAGATCTTGGGTGGGTCGTCCTAAGATGGGGTGTTAACAGGCGGGTTTTGAATGTCGACCTGATCATCTACTGTATTTGTAGCTTCTTCACCAAGTTCTAAGGCAGGCAGAGAATCCACATCCAAGAGATAGAGCTTTTGTTGAACACATCGATGTCCCCGAGTGAATTTCTCATCACAATTATAGAAAAGCCCTTTTTCTCAACATGTCTGCATTTCTATTTTAGACAAATGCTTGATAGGAGTTGGTTGAGGAGAAGGCATGATGGGAGGTCATTGGGAACCCATATTTCTGAAGAACAAAGGTGGGTTTGGAGCATTGTTGAGCTGCGATCTTGTCCTCAGCCAACTTAGCCAACCTTAGTACTTCCATCATTGTGTTGGGACAAAACATTTTGACCTCTGAGCAGATTTCATCCTTGAGACCACTGATAAAACAACTCCTGTAGAATTCATCGGACAATCCTTTTGTGTGATTGGCTAGTTTCTCAAATTCTGTCTGATACTCTATCACTGTGCTAGTTTGGTGAAGTTTAGTGAGTGGTCCTGTGAAGTCGTCAAAAGAACTAGGACCAAATCGTGACAAAAGGAGTTGGCAAAAATCTGTCTAGTTTGGCTCAAGATGAGCTTTGATGTACCAACGGTACCATTAAAGGGCTTCCTGTTCCAAATGAAAGGATGCAAGTGGAACTTTCTGAACATCAAAAGTATTATGCAGACTGAAATATTGTTCTGCTCGGTATATCCATCCAGTCGGATCAGTACCATTGAAGCGAGGAAAATCAAGCTTCGGCCCACGAAAATTGCTGGAAGAAGAGAACCCAGTGGCTGCAAAATATTCTGGCTCTTTGGTATTATTCATGGCTGAATGCTGAAGATGGAGGCTGAGAAATTTTTCATCCAGATCTTGGAGTTTGGTTTGGATGGCTACAAGTGCTTCCTCCATGGTGTGTGCTCCTGCATGGGTTACAACCATAACCAAGTTTTTTTTTTTTTTGGTGGAATGGGTAGCAAAACACAAACAGAAGCGGATTTAGTAAAGGGAAATTTGGATTGGGGAAACAATCTGATGGTAATTGGGGTTTGACTAGATTTTGGACACTGTCGAAAGAATAAGAAAGCAAAAAAGGGGGATTTCAGAAGTGGGGTGATAGAATGAGAAAATTTGGTAGAGAGGGACAAAGAAGTAGAATTCAGAAAGGAACTCTTTGGTAAAATTTGAAGGTGATTGGGTGAAATTTGAGGAAGTTATGGCAAACCCTAAAAATAGACAAATGTGGGATTTCGGGCTTTGGGAAGGGGAATTGGGGATAGGGTCCTCAGGAATGAAAGATGCAGAATGGAATGACAGGGTTCCCCAAAAATTTCAAGGGAAACAGAGTGAAAACAAGGGAGATATGGAGAAAAAACTGAATTTTATGGACCCCAGGTATGTACGGCTTCCTAACAGTTCAGGTGTTTTACTTGGCCACCAATGCTGTCTGACGGCTTGCGTATTGGAGCAGTAACCCTCACTCCACGGCTCAGGTAAAACTAATAACTACTTTGCCACAAATGATAGTTCTTGGTTTACCTCACGGGTGGGAACTAGTCAATCAGGTAGGGGTCGTTGCCCTTTTCGCTGGCAGGTCCTCTCAACGGGCCAGCTACTTTGGGGTTCTTGTGGTACTCCTCACAATGAGTTTTAGGGATTATGGCCAAGTACTTCCCATAGTTAAGTGGATAGGGATTATTCCCAAATCCGAAGCTGCAACAGATGCGAAAAAAAAAAATTGGCAGCAATTCCACCCAACGAGCCCAAGAAAGTGCTATGATACCAGATGTGATGAACCTGCAATAATTAATTAATGCAAATACACGAGATATCAGAAATAACAGAATAGAATCACTTTTATATTGATCATGGGCCACTTCGAGGGGTCAGCCTCCTTTGAGCAAGCTCAATACAATTAACTTCACGGTGCCTTCAATGACCTCAACACACACTTATATACTAAGTCTATGCCCAATACTATGAGTCAAAACCATGGGACATATAATACTACGGGACGGCTTACAAAGCATATGCGTCCGATACTATGGGTCAATACTATGGGCTAATATAAACTACGGATCAACAAATACTACGGGACAAGTTACAAAGCATATGCATCCAACAACAATATACTAACATAGTAAAGAGAAGGGTTGACATAGGTTCCTAACACACCTCTCAGGAGGAATTGGATCTGTATGGAAAAGTGCAATGTTTGCATCTTGGTATTGAGATCTTGTTCTTCTGTAGTCAGATGGATCTCCAGCAGTAACCCCAGCTTCCTCAATAATCTTTTGATCCCACTTAGTCCTTGGATTAGGAGTAGATGTTGGATATAAATCTGAATATGCTAGATCTACTTACTCAATATCTAGATATGAATCATATTGGTCTTATTTTTCTTCTTCTGAGTATGAATCACCTGTAGAAACATCATTAGGAGTGAATGGAGGAGGTAGATTAGTTATACCTTCCCTGTCAACTGGTTGTAGATCATGCAATGGGTCCTCATTAAACTGCACACTTCTTTCCATGAAGCATCTCTTTGTTTCAATATCCATCAGCTTGTAAACTTTTGCATATTCTGCATATCTAAGAAGGATGCATTCGCTACTTTGAGGTTGAAGTGCTTTCCTCTTGTCAATGGGGATTTTGGCCCATGGCTTGGATCCAAAAACCCTCATATGAGAGACATCAGGTTTGTGTCCATTCAATGCTTCAAATGGAGTAAAACCATCAACAGATTTGTGGGGTACCCTTTTCTGAATGTATGTGACATAGCTTACTTCTTCTTACCAGATATTTGATGGGAGATCTCTTGCTTCAAGAAACTAGGTAGCCATCTCTTTCAATGACCTATTCTTCCTATCCGCTACACCATTTTGCTGTGGTGTGTATGGAACAAAATATTGAATCTGAATGCCTTCGGAAGCACATAGCTGCAGCAAATCTCTTTTGATGTACTCCCCTTTATTATCATATATGAGTGCTTTGATCTTCCTTCCAGCAGTGTTCTCAACTAGAGATTTGAAAAATTTGAAGCATTCAAACACCTCATATTTCTACTTGAGAAAGTAGATCCAACAGATCCTAGAGTAGTCATCAATGAAGGTCAGAAGATATCTGGATCAATTCATTGAAGCAGTGGGAATCGGTCCTAAAACATCACTATGAATCAGATCTAGGATGGAGGAATCTCTCTTTTCCTTCCCAACTTCATACTTTTGCTTTGAGTGCTTAACTACCAAGCAACCTATTGATGCCTCAAAAATTGTAGCACCAATCAGCAAGGGATTCTTCCCGGTAAGCAAGCCTAATTAGATCGCTCACCATTTGGTGCGAGGAATCCATCCGGTTAACGACCCAACTACTATGTAATATTTAAATATGTGTCTTATTTTCACTGGTTGCGGCCCGATCTACCATTTATGTATTTTTTATTTTAAAGATGAAATGCAAGTGTTGTAATTTAAATGCATGCAATTAAACAAATCTGATCTAAAACTCTTTATGCAAATTTAATCTATCCTTGCAAGGAGCAAACTGAAAGAATGAGTAATATACTGGAACTGCAACCAAGAATTTCATAGATAATTGATCCAATTAATCGACGCACTTACAACAGAAAGAAAAATATTATCAAAGATAACTTTGAAAGAGATAAACATTTCATTACTCATTTAACACTGAAATTTTGCATAGGAAAATGAAAGCATTCATAGCAGAGAAATAATTCAGATTAGTTAAGAATGATCTCATAGTCAATGTATGAACTATTGGTTGTGGAGCCAGATCTTCTAGTCTCATAGATGATATTGTATCAACTGTGCACCCCAGAGGACTGTACACTCATGCCCCAACCTTGGGGTTCGGGCCGATGGTTTTGGGTAAACCGTGGCATTTTCCCATTGTATTTCCCTCATAAAATAAAGACATTGTAATACTGCTAGGGTTGATGTATTAGGTATTATTCCTTGTAAATATCTCTAAGATCAAGAAGAGAGACTGTGAGATAGTGAAGAGGAAGTGCAACTGCTGTGTTGTAGGTTGTATCCCTTCACTTTATTGGACGGAATAATAATAAGGACTGGAAACTTCAGTGTGGATGTAGACCAAGTTGGGTGAACCACGATATATCTATGTCTCTCTTGTAATGTGTATGTGTGATTATATTTGCATTTATGTTTATGGTTATTGCTCTGCGATCCCGTTTTTCTAACAATTGGTATCAGAGCCAAAGGTCTATTTGGCAGATAAACCTGTAGGAAGCTAGGGTTTCTGGTTTGAGTGGGAGAAATGGCAGAAGAAGGAAAGTTTAACATCGAGAAGTTTAATGGCCAAAACTTCTAGTTATGGAAGATGAAAATGGAGGACTATCTATACCAGAGGATCTATTCCTGCCGTTGGGAGGAAGAGCAAAGCAGTTGGCGGCTATGAAGGACAAAGAATGGGAGGTTCTTGATAGAAAGGCTCTGGGAACAATATGGCTGAGCCTGGCTTCGTCGGTGGCTTTCAATATCTCGAAAGAAACAACAACGGAGGATTTGATGAGCGCATTGGGTAAGTTGTATGAAAAACTCTCAGTCTCCAACAAGGTATTTCTAATGAAGCGTTTATTTAACTTGAAGATGTCTGAAGGTGGATCTGTTACTGATCATTTAAATGAGTTTAATATGGTTACAAATCAATTAAGCTCTGTAAGTGTGAACTTTGATGATGACGTTAGGGCTCTTCTAATCTTGTGTTCATTGCCAGAAAGCTAGAATAGCTTGGTCATGGTAGTAAGTAACTCTGTCTCTAGTTCAAACACCTTGAAATTTGATGATGTTATTGGTGTTATTCTTAGCAAGGAAATGCAAAGAAAAAACACAGGTGAGACATCAGGTAATGTGTTGACCATGGAGATGATACGAACTGTTGCACCAAAACCTTGAGATGTTAGTGAAGGCCACCCACTAGGATCTTAACATCCCACCATGCTCTGCAGTCCAGACTCTGGGATGGATGTGCGCCTATACGGTGGTGTCCCCTTTGCGCCGTACGAGCCCCGAGCGAACACTGCAATGCCGACGTTTCCACCCGCTCTGTGACTTGAACCTTGGTGGAGGCTCTGAGACCAAATGATACGAACCGTTACACCAAAACCTCGAGATTTTAGTGAAGGCCGCCCACTAGGATCTTAACATCATTCCTCTTGAGAGGTGCTTCAAGATGGTAGGATCTGATCTATAGTCTTACAGAGAGGCTTTCCATGATCTGAGATGGAAAGAAACCATGGATGAAGAACATGAGTTACTACAAAACAATGGAACTTGGGATCTTTTCCCTCTTCCACCTAGGAGGAAACTTGTTCAGTGCAAATGGATCTAAAAAACTAAGCTTGGATTTGATGGATCTACAACCAAGTCAAGGATCAGTTGGTTGTAAATGGGTATTCACAAGTCCAAGGGTTGGACTACAATGAGACATTCGCGCCTATTGCAAGGATGGATTCAGTGAGAGTTTTTTTGAAATTGCAGCTTTGTATGCATGGGAGGTACATCACATGGATGTAAAGAGTGCCTTCCTGCATGGTGACTTGGAAGAAGAGATCTAGATGAGACAACCTGAGGGGTTCACTAATGATCCTTCCTTAGTATGCAAAGTGAGGATATCACTGTATGGGATCAAGCAAGCCCCAAGGGCATGGTATGCCAAAATGGATTCCTTATTACTATCACTAAATTTTGAGAGATGCATATATGACTACAATGTCTACATGAAAAAGAAGGGTGAATGCCCATTGTTGATTGTTCTATACATGGATGACCTAATCATCACTGGTGGATCTGCAACTAGGTTGAAGCACATCAAGTCTTCCTTGAAAAAATAATTCGCTATGACAGGTCTAGGATTGTTGAGACAATTCATTAGTCTTGAAGTGACTCAAAACACTTCAGGGATCATGGTTTCACAATCAAGGTATGCATCTGATTTACTGACAAAGTCTTATATGGTTGATTGCAAATCCACATCCTTTCCCTTCTTATTTGGCATTAGATTGGAAGAAGGTGGTTCCACACCCTTGGTTGATAGAACACTCTACAGACAACTGATTGGTATCTTGTTATATCTAACACATTCGAGACCAAATCTATCATATGTTGTTGGTGTTGTGGCTAGGTACATGCAGGAGCCACATGAGTTGCACTAGAAAGAATCTAAGAGGTTCTTACACTATGTCAAAGGTACCAGGGAGTTTGGGATCCACTATTCTGTTGGTCCACTAGATCTGGTTGGTTTTACTGACTCAGACTAGGCTGGAGACAATACTGATAGGAATTCCACTCTAGGGTATGTATTCATGATTGGATTAGGACCAATCTGTTGGTCAAACAAAAAGCAAGAAACACTTGCACTATCTTCAATAGAGGCAGAGTATAGAGGGAATGTGAATGCATTCATCCAGGTAGTTTGGTTGCAAAGGATCTTGGTTGAGTTTAGCATTCGCACTTCCCCTTTAGTTGACCTATTCTGTGAAAATCAGAGTGCCATCCGGATCTCCAATGATTTAGTATAGAAGCAGAGGACCAAACATATTGAGGTTCACATGCACTACATCAAGGAGATAGTGCACAACCGAATCATTTCACTACATTATTGTCCTACAGAGAAGATGATTGTCGACATATTCACCAAATTTTTCACTCATAAGAGATTTGTATTTCTCATATCTCTACTTGGTATGAAAGTTGTCTGAGCTTCCTGTTGTCCTATTTTGAGGGGGGGGGGGTTCCCATGAGGTATTCCCCATTTCCTTGGTTCATGTATAGTTCATTTTTTATCATTTATTTTGATTGTATGGGTGACCTTTGGTCCTAGTAACCAAGGACCAAGATGCAAAAGTATGGATTAAGGGGGGATGTTAGGATATTTTAATACTCCATCCTTGTCCTACCTAGCATTATTTATTTTTCCTAGTTGTTGATGATGTCATTGCCCCCCTCGTGGTGTGCATATGTCATCCAAGATCCATCTACCACATTTTGAGCCCTCCATGCATAATTTTAGTATCACTTCACTCAATTCCCTAGTTTATAAGAACCTACTGCGTGTTCCAATGCAGTCCACGTGAGTTACCTAAATCTTGTGTGGGGTTGGAGCTCTAGATCCCACTGATTGTGGCCTCATGCACCCATTTCTGATTGAGACACATAACAAAATCATTATTGCACCCTCCTTAGTTAGTTAACTAATTGTGACTTCAGTTAGCTAAGTTTGGGTTTAGTTCAGTTGAGTTTGAGTCTTCCGGAGCACTCTAGTGGTGATAATCCCTATGCTAGACCAACTCAGGTTCGAATTCTCCTTTGTGATTCAAATTCTCTCCATTGTATCACCATTGTTAACTATATTGATTATTGGATCATGTGACATTATTTTGATCCTATCTGAGTTTTGCTGCATAATTATTTCTCTGCTCTGTTTTACTGTAGTTTTCACTCTTATTCAACTTGTATGCTCAATCATTCTTTGTGAGGTATACTCATCTCTTAGATCTACTGTGAATTAGAATTTCACATTTTGCACAAGGGGGTAAATTCTAATCCAAAGGTTCTCGAGTAGGAGTGGCCATTGTGAACACCTCCACACTGGCCATATGCACGTGTGGGATCTGACGAAACCCCATTCCACTCGTCGGTTTGAGTTTCGTGCCTCCGGAGCAAATCCTCAAAGCGTCCCTAAATGGCCACGAGGTGCCTAGAAAAAAATCCATAGCACCAAAACCATGTCTCTGTTCTAGAAGCTGTCAATTACGATGGATTCAGGATGCCGAGTTCTAGCTGTGGGACGCCCCCACCATGACTCAAATGCCCAGAAACGGTGCTATTGTGCCATCTTCGAAACTAGTGTTTTTCTCAATGAAGGCCATGCCAATTTTAAACAATGGACAATTCTAATCCAAAATATCCGGTGTAAGTGGCTGTCCTGGACACATCCACACTGGACATATGCAGGTGTGGGAGCTGACGAAACCCCATTCCACTCCCTGGTTTGGGTTTCATTCTACCAGAGAAAATCATCAAAGAGTCCCTAAATGACCACAGGGTGCCTGGAAAAAATGCCCATATCACCAAAACCTTGACTCTGATCGCAAAGCCATTGATTCTGATGGATTCGAGACACCAGGTTCTAGCTGTGGGACCCCCACCACCATGACTCAAATGCCCGAAAATGGTGTTATTGTGCCATATCTAGAACTATGGTTTTTCTAAGTGAAGGCCATGCCAATTTTGCACAAGGAGGTCAATTCTAATTTGAAGGCTCTCGGGCATGTGTGGCCATGGTGAACACCTCCACAATGGCCATATGAATGTGAGGGAGCTGAAAAAAACCTGTTCCGCTCACCAGTTCGAGTACCTTTCCCCTAGAGCAAATCCTCAAAGTGTTGTTGAATGGCCACGGAGTGCCTGGCAAAAATGCCCATACCACCAAAACTGTGACTTTGATCGTGAAACATCGATTCCGATGGTTTCAGGATGCCGCATTCTAGATGTGGGGACCCGCCCACCATGACTCATGTTCTTGGAAATGGTGCTATTGTGCCATCTCTAGAACTAGGGTTTTTCTTAATCAAGGTAATGCCAGTTTTGCACAAGGGGGTCAATTCTAATCTAAAGGATCTTGGGTGTTTGTGGCCATCATGAACACCTCCACACTGGCCATATGAACGTAAGGGAGCTAACGGAACCCCATTCCGTTCACTGATTCAAGTTCCGTGCCACCAGAACAAATCCTCAAGGCATCCCAGAATGGCCAAGGGGTGCCTGACGAAAATTCCCATAGCACCAAAACCATGACTCTAATCGTGAAGGCATCTATTCTAATGGATTCAAGATTCTAGGTTATAGGTATGGGATCCCCTTGTCATGAATCAAAATACCAAAGATAGTGCTATTGTGCCATCTTCAGAACTAGGGTTTTGCCTAGTGAAGTCCATGCTAATTTTGCACAAGAGGGTCAATTCTAATCTAAAGGATCTCAAGCATGCATGGCCATCATGAACACCTCCACACTGGCCATATGCATGTGTGTGATCTGATGGAACCCCCTCAGCAAATCCTCCAAGCGTCCCTGAATGATCACATGGTGACTCACAAAAATTCCCATAGCACCAAAACCGTGACTCCGATCACGAATCTGTTGATTTCGATGGATTCACTACGCTGGGTTCTAGTTGTGGGACCCCCCTAACCATGTCTCAAATACCTAGAAACAATGCTATTGTGCCATCTCCAGAACTAGGGTTTTTCTCTGTGAAGGCCATGCCAATTTTGCACAATGGGGCTATTTCTGATCTGATGTTTCTTGGGCATGCATTGCCATCATGAACAACTCCACAATGGCCATATGAATGTTTGGGATTTGAAGGAACCTCGTTCTGCTCGTCAGTTTGGGTTTTGTGCCCCTGGAGCAAATCCTTAAATCATCCCTGAATGGCCATGGGGTTCCTACAAAAATATCCCATAGCACCAAAACCATGACTTTGATCGTGAATCCGTTGATTTTGATTGATTCAGGACACCAATTTACAACGATGGGACCCCCTCCACTGTGCCTCAAACGCCTAGAAATGGTGCTATTGTGCCATATACGGAACTAGGATTTTGCTGAGTGAAAGCCATGCAAATTTTGCACAAAGGGGTCAATTCTAGTCCAAAGGCTTCGAGGCATGCGTGGCCATCGTGAACAGCTCCACACTAGCCATATGCACGTGTGGTAGTTTACAGAACCCCATTCCTCTCACTGGTTCAGTTCCGTGCCCCGAGTGAAAATCCTCGAAGTGTCCCTCAACGACCACGGGGTGCCTGGAAAAAATTCCCATAGCACCAAAACCACACCTCTGATCCCGAAGACATCGATTTTGATGGATTACAGACGTTGGGTTATAGTTGTGGGACCCACACACCATGAATCAAATGCCCGAAAACAGTGATATTGTTCCATCTATGGAACTAGGGTTTTGCTTAGTGAAGGGCATGCCAATTTTACACAAGGGGTTTAATTCTAATCTGGAGGCTCCTGTATGTGTGTGGCCATCATGGACACCTCCACACTAGCCATATGCACATGTGGGAGCTCATGGAACTCCATTCCACTCGTTCGTTCAAGTTCCATGACCCTAGAGAAAAGTCTCAAAGCGTCCCTGAATAACCATGGGTTTCCTAGAAAAAATGCCCATAGAACCAAAAACGTGGCTCTGATCATGAAGCCGTCAATTCCATTGGATTTGAGATGCCAGGATATAGATGTGGGACCCCCCCAACATGACTCAGATTCCAAAAAATGGTGCTATTGTGGCACCTACAGAACTAGGGTTTTCCTCACTTAAGGCCATGCCAATTTTGCAAAAAGGGGGGAATTCTAATCTGAAGGCTCTTAGGCATGCATGGAAATCATGAACACCTCCAAACTAGACATATGCACATGTGGGAGCTAAAAAAGTCCCATTCCGCTCATCAATTTGAGTTTCATGCCCTAGAGAAAATCCTCAAAGCATCCCTGAATGGCCACGGGGTTCCTGGAAAAAATTCCCATAGCACCACAACCGTGACTCCTATTGCGAAGCTGTGAAATTCGATGGATTCGGGATAGCGGGTTCTAGCTATGGGACCCTCCCCACTATGACTCAAATTCCTAGAAATGGTGCTATTGTGCCATCTCCGGAACTAGGGTTTTTCTCAGTGAAGGCCATGCCAATTTTTCACAATGGATTCAATTCTAATATGAATGCTCCCAGGCATGTGTGGCCATCGTGAACACCTCCACATTGGCCATATGGACGTGCGGGAGCTGACGGAGCCGCTTTCTACTCACTGGTTTGAGTTCTGTTCCCCGAATAAAATTGTTAAGGCGTCCCTGAATGACTACAGGGTGCATGGAAAAAATTCCCATATCACCAAACCCATGACTCTGATCGCAAATCCATTGATTCCGATGGATTCAAGATGTCGGGTTATATTAGTGTAACCCCCCCGACCATGACTCAAACTACCGAAAATTGTGTTATTGTGCCATCTTCAGAACTAAGGTTTTCTCAGTGAAGGCCATCCCAATTTTGCGCAAGGGGGTCATATCTGATCCAAATTATCCCATGCATGTGTGGACATTGTGAACACCTCCACAATGGCCATATTCAGGTGTGGTATTTGATGGAACCCCATTCTGCTCACAGGTTTGAGTTCTATGCCCCCAGAGAAAATTCTCTGTTGGTGTCCATTTTTTCACCACTTTTGATCATCAAACACATCCTGATTGGTGTCGTTTTCACTATTTTTGATATAATAAGTTATTCTTTCCGCCATTAAAACCATCAAAGAGATAATGTATACATATATTCACACATCACATGAATTTTGGGTAAAAATCATCATATTGTGCTTTATTGATGGTTATTTGATATTTCTTGGCTTGCTTGGAAAATATATTTCATTCCATAGGTTAGGGCTCTCAAACGAACCTCCATTTAGACTTGTATTCACGTTGCAAACGATCAACCACATTCAGCCCACCGTTTAGACCTGCATTCAACCCATGAGATCGTTAGTTGAGATATTATGGGGCCATCAGAAAGCAAACCATCACATGGGTTCTATCTAGAACGTGGCCCTTATGGTGTGTGAGCTGGTGTTCTAGAAGATTCCCTCTCCTACATGCCTAGCTCGACAACACATATCTCTCTGCCCACATCAAAATAGGATCAATGTCTCAATGACCGCGTGAAGGAAACCAACACCATGGAACCTTGTATATGCTCTGTGCGCTGTCGTAAACAATTATGGGGTCGTTCCTTGGCCATGTGCTGTCATGAGTTGTTAAGCAGAGCTGTTTTTAGAAATTAAGACTCCCTATTATTAGTGCAGTCGACCACTAAAGGGTCGACTTGCTCCCCCATTTGTAAATCTGTATATATAGACGTCTTCGTAACTGAGACGAGTTAGTCTCTGGAGTCTTTTAGTCTTTAGTCTTTTTAGCTGCAAGTAGACGCAGAAACGTTGTAACTCTGTTTTAATTTAATTTACCTCTGTTCAAGTTCTTATGAAAGCTTAGTAGCATGAGTGGTGATTGATTGATTAAGGCACAGCCTCTGATTGCTGAGAAGGGCCCCTCAACAACCAATGGTCTTCCGTCTGTGTACATAATTTGTCTTTGTCTTCCGCAGATAAGTTGTGTTATTTGTTTAATTCATGTATTTATTTTTTATATGATATTTTTGTCTTATAATATGTATGTTGTTTTGCCACTTATGTAAATGATACCTCTGTTTTCTGAAATGTATATCTTATTTGTCATTCACATTAATGATATTTCAAGAATATAATTAGTGACTGGTCACGCTTAGTTTTCCTAGTTCGCATAGTTTGCTTACATTGTTTCGTTTGCTTAGTTTGCTCTTAGTCCTGTTATTTACGAATGCCTGGAGTTTAGTTAGCTTGACATTCCAAGTTCAGTCGTAGTTAGAATTAGTTCTATTAGTTTCTTTTTCTATAGCTATAGGTTAGTTTTATTTATCTCAGTTTTGTATGTTATTATGCCATAGAAATAGTTCATTCCTTAAACAATGATTAGAATAGGTTACTTCTTGTTATCTTATCTCCTAAACACTCTATTCATTGCTTCCTTGCACTATAGGTTCATATGCACCAGTCAGCTAACGGTAAGATCATCCAAACTGCTTCTTTCTTTAGTTTAAATCGTTTTCCTCCATCGGGATTGCCATTCGGACTGTCATTCGGATAGCCATCTGGATCGTCATACGGACCTCAATACTTTCTGCATTGTTTTCATGCTTATTTAGAATCCAGTTTCTTAGGTCTTTGAACTGTAATCTTTCTTTCCTTTAATTATCCTCCTTAGATGTAATTAAGATCTTGTTTTACACCACTTAGAGTTTTTATTAAGTTTGTCATCATCCTTAGTTTTGATTCTATCTTTCCTTAACCTTGCTTTAGTTGCTTTACAAGTTATGTTTCTCCTATGTTTGATTCACTAATACTTTACTGTTACAGAATTTATCAGTTCCATTCTTAGTGTAGTTTATCATATGTCGTTAAGATTAATATCAGATTAGGTTTAGCAATTTCATTCTCCAAGTTATCTCAATCTTCAATCATTTCTCCCATTCATACAGTTAATGAAGATGTTCATGACATAGGGTTTGGTTCATAAATAAATATCTTTATCAAGTTTTCTACTTGTTTCTATATAAAATATCTTTATCAACTTTTCTACTTGCTTCCAAATCAAGTTTATTACAAGTAAATATCTTTATTAAGTTTTCTACTTGCTTCTAGATTTCATTAAGTTCCATATCATTTTCTTATGGATAAAAGATAGATCAAGATGTTTAAAGTTAATTGTAGTTGGACAATCTTCAGTTTGCATTTATTTGTACAAGTTAAACTAGATTTGTTTCCATTTTGTTTCCTAGTTACTTTTGAAAGTCACTTCGATACATTCGCTCCTGTTCCCATTACATTTGATACATTTCCTCATAATCCCCAATTAGAATGGAATTAGGAAGTTTAGATTAGTCTTGAATTATTAATTGAATCCATGAATAGGTGTTGACTTCACTTAGTCATTCGTATTTTTGCTTTAAGTTCTTTCTTTCATAATTAGTTGTTAGTTGAATTATCTCGTAGATAGGTTTTTGAACTCATTTAAAATCGTTTCTAATTCCTAGTTTAGAGTTTTTCAGTAGTTTTCAATTTCATCAAAGTAGTTCTTGATTTAGTTTTGCTTCCTAAAATAATATTGTTGTGTTTATCTTATTTTCAGTTATTTTCCATAGAATAGAGTAGTATAGGTTGATACTATTCTGATCTGTTGGTTTAGATAGGTTTAATCAGTTCAGTAGTTGTATTTTTCAAAGTTTGACTCGATTTTTCATTTTGAAAGATATTTCGATCTTTTCTTTATTAAACATTTCTAAGGTCTGCCAAGACAAAACTTAGGTCCCATTCTACCTCAGCATATACTATGCCACAACTCTAAGATTACCAACCCTAGTCGATAATTAAATATTTTGGTGATTCCTTAAGATAGTAAATACACCTCAACATCCTCAAAACGACCTTAGATGGCCACTGGGTGCCCGAAAAAAATTACCATAGCACCAACATAGTGACTCTGAACATGGATCCATCGATTCCAATGGATTTGGGATGTCAGGTTATAGTTGTGGGACTTCCCCCCACTATGACTCAAATGCCCAGAAATGGTGCTATTGTGCCATCTCTGGTACTAGGTTTTTTCTTAGTGAAAGGCCATGCAAATTTTTCGCAAAGGGGTCATTTATGATCTGAAGTCTCCCAGCCGTGTGGGGCCATTGTGAACACCTACACAATCTCCATATGCACATCTGGGATATGAAGGAACCCCTTTCTGCTCCCTGGTTCGAGTTTCGTACCCCGAAAGCAAATCCTCAAAGCGTCTGTGAATGGCCATGGGGTGCAAGGTGTATCTAGATTTCTTTTTGTCGAGTTTCTAGGGCTAAATCAAGGGCTATAAGCTAGATTAGGTTCTATATTGATATATTAGTTCTACGGGGATAGGTTACGTCTCTAGGGGTAGATAAGTATTCTATATTAGGTCTCCATGGTTCTAGGTCCAAATTAGGCTTTTCCAAGGCTAGATTTGTTTTTGTCTAGTTTATAGGGCTAGATCAGGGTCTATAATCTAGATTAGGTTTTATATGTCTAGATTAGGTCTCTAGGGATAGGTTACCTCTCTAGGGATAGATAAGTATTTGAGATTAGGTCTCCAGGGTTCCAGATCCACATTAGGATTTCCAGGCCTATATTTGTTTTCTGTCATGTCCCAATTTGGCATTGGGTCACAATGGCCAAAGCGCATTGGACATATTCATTAGAGTTTGTCAAATTGATACTAAGGGTCAAATAATTGCCAAGGAGGAAAATTACTAGTTTCCTAGGTTTGGGGTGGAACCTTTGGGATTTGGAATAAGGGGAATAATACATGATGTTTGAACATTAGAATGGAATAAATATTTAATCAAGGAGCTAAATAAATATATTCAAGTGAAAATCAAAGTGGCATTTGATCTTGAAGACACATGGAGGAAGGGGGACCCACATATGGCTAGATTTCTCCAGTACAATTGGCATCATTCTCTCACCAATTCAAATTCAAGGTGAATGGTAACATACTTGGGGGAGCTAAAAATGTATTATTCATTACATGACTCATCCAAGGTTGAAATGTAGAGTAAGAGTAACTCCCATGGAAGAGGAAGAGCAAATTTGGAGCTAGTGAGACACTTGGGCTAGATACCCTAGCTCTATGACAACAATGATGAAGATGCTATGACACCTATGACCTAAATCAGACATGAAGGATGACATATGACATATATGACATGTCACCACTAAAAGTAGCCTCCAAGAGGGAGCTCAAGGGAGTTAGGGCAGCTAAGATGCTTCCACATGTGATTTGATGGAAGTGGGAGACTAGGAATTGTTGTACAAGTGGTGTTCTTTGGAATCTCTTCCAAACTTGAGTTGGCATGAATCTCTTGGAAGGAATTCGACCCATAGAGGACATTATAAGTTTATAAATGTAAATAATAAAGAATGAATCCATCTTTTGATCATTTGAGAAATTTACAATTGCATTTGTGAAGAGGGAGAGCTAGTGGATGACTAGTTTCTTGCCTTAGCCAATTTCGAGGGTGAAAGATTCCCATCCAAGTTGGTAATTGGAAAGGCCATTCAAACCTTTCATTTGGAGCTTTAATGGAGTGTTTTTTTGCAGGTGTAAGCTACAAGGAAACTCATGGTTTCTTCTAGTGCAGCACACTCTCTCAACCATTTCCAGTTTTCCTGGCATATTCTTGATCCTTGAGGGAGGACGTTTTTGGTGAGATCTTTTACTATTTGGGAGAGATTATCATGATCTATTTCCCTTGTAATATGATTAATATACTTTGTTATTCATCTACAGAAAGTTTCAGGTCGAAATACCAAGTGGTTATATGTAAAATTGCCATCATGAACACCTCCTCACTGGCCATATGAATGTAAGGGAGGTAACGGAACCCCATTCTGCTCACTGATTCAAGTTCTGTGCCACCAGAGAAAATCCTCAAAGCATCCCAAAATGGCCATGGGGTTCCTGGAAAAAATGCCTATAACACCAAAACCGTGACTCTAATTGTGAAGACATCTATTCTAATGGATTCAAGATGCCAGGCTCTAGCTATGGGATCCCCCTTGTTGTGACTCAAAATACCAGGAACTAGGGTTTTGCTCAGTGAAGTGCATGCCAATTTTGCACAAGGGGGTCAATTCTAATTCGAAGGATCTCAAGCATGCATGGCCATCTTGAACACCTCCACACTGGCCATATGCACGCGTGTGATCTGACAGAACCCCGTTCCACTCACCGGTTCAAGTTTCGTGCCCCCCAACAAATCCTCCAAGCATCCCTGAATGACCACATGGTGACTGAAAAAAATTCCCATAGCACCAAAACCGTGACTCGGATCATGAATCTATTCATTTTGATGGATTTGGTACGCTGGGTTCTAGTTGTGGGAACCCCCCCCCACCATGTTTCAAACACCTAGAAACAATGCTATTGTGCCATCTCTAGAACTAGGATTTTTCTCTATGAAGGCCATGCCAATTTTGCGCAAGGGGGATATTTCTGATCCGATGTTTCTCAAGCATGCGTTTCCATCGTGAAAAAATCCACAATGGCCATATGCATTTTTTGGAGTCGAGGGAACCTCATTCAGCTCGTCAGTTGGGGTTCTGTGCCCTTGGAGCAAATCCTTAAAGCATCCCTGAATGGCCACGGGGTTCCTGGAAAAAATTCCCATAGCACCAAAACCATGACTTTGATCGCAAATCTGCCAATTCTGATGGATTCAGGACACCATTTTATAGCCATGGGACCCCCTCCACCATGCCTCAAATGCCCAGAAACGGTGCTATTGTGCCATATACAGAACTAGGCTTTTGCTGAGTGAAAGCCATGCAAATTTTCCAAAAGGGGGTCAATTCTAATCCAAAGGCTCCCTGGCATGCATGGCCATCATGAACGCCTCCACACTAGCCATATGCACATGTGGTAGTTTACGGAACCCCGTTCCGCTTGCCAGTTCAGTTCCGTGCCCCGAGAGAAAATCCTCAAAGTGTCCGTCAACGACCACGACGTGCTTGGAAACAATTCCCATAGCCCCAAAACCATACCTCTGATCCCGAAGCCATCGATTTCGATGTATTACAGATGTCAGGTTATAGTTGTGGGACCCCCACACCATGAATCAAATTCCCGGAAATAGTGCTATTGTTCCATCTCTTGAACTAGGGTTTTGCTCAGTGAAGGGCATGCCAATTTTGCACAAGGGGTTTAATTCTAATTCGAAGGCTCCCGTATGTGTGTGTCCATCGTGGACACCTCCGCACTGGACATATGCACATGTGGAAGCTTATGGAACTCCATTCTACTCTTTGGTTCAAGTTCCATGACCCCAGAGAAAATTCTCAAAGCATCCCTGAATAACCATGGGTTTCCTGGAAAAAGTACCCATAGAACCAAAAACATGGATCCGATCATGAAGCTGTCAATTCCATTGGATTGGGGATGTTGGGATATAGATGTGGGACCCCCCCAACATGACTCAAACACCCAAAAATGGTGCTATTGTGCCATCTACGGAACTAGTGTTTTTCTCACTTAAGGCCATGCCAATTTTGCAAAAAGGGGGAAATTCTAATCCGAAGGCTCTTAGGCATGCGTGGAAATCATGAACACCTCCAAACCGGACATATGCACATGTGGGAGCTGACAGAACCCCATTCCTCCCGCCGGTTTGAGTTTTGTGCCCAAGATAAAATTCTCAAAGCATCCCTGAATGGCCACGGGGTTCCTGGAAAACATTCCCATATCACCAAAACTGTGACTCCTATTGCGAAGCCATCGAATTTGATGGATTTGGGACAATGAATTCTAGCTATGGGACCCTCCCCACTGTGACTCAAATTCCCGGAAATGGTTCTATTGTGCCATCTTTGGAACTAGGGTTTTGCACAGTGAAGGCCATGCCAATTTTGCACAATGGATTCAATTCTAATTTGAAGGTCCCAGGCATGTGTGGCCATCATGAACACCTCCACAGTTGCCATATGGACATGTGGGAGCTGACGAAACCGCTTTCCACTCATCGGTTTGAGTTTCGTTCCCTGGGATAATATCCTCATGGCGTCCCTGAATGACCACATGGTTCCTGGAAAAAATTCCCTTAAAACCAAACTTGTGACTCTAATCGCAAATCTGTCGATTCCAATGGATTCAGGATGTTGTGTTATATTAGTGTAACCCCCTCGACTGTGACTCAAACTACCAAAAATGGTGCTATTGTTCCATCTTCAGAACTAAGGTTTTTCTCAGTGAAGGCCATGCCAATTTTGCGCAAGGGGGTCATATCTTATCCAAATTATCCCGTGCGTGTGTAGCCATCGTGAACACCTCCACAATGGCCATATTCAGGTGTGGTATTTGATGGAACCCCATTCTGCTCATAGGTTTGAGTTCTGTGCCCCCAGAGCAAATCCTCTATTGGTGTCAATTTTGTCACCACTTTTGATCATCAAACACACCCTGATTGGCATCGTTTTCACTATTTTTTATATAATAAGTTATTATTTCCACCATTCAGACTGTCAAACAGATTAGGTATGCATATATTCACACATCACATGAATTTTGGGTAAAAATCATCATATTGTGATTTATTGATGGTCATTTGATATTTCTTGGCTTGCTTGGAAAATATATTTCATTCCATAAGTTATGGCTCTCAAATGAACTTCCATTCAGATGTGTATTCACATTGCAAATGATCAGTCGCATTCAACCCACCATTGAGACCTACATTCAACCCGCGAGATCGTCAGTTGAGATATTCTCGGGCCATTAGAAAGCAAAGGGTTCTGTTTACAACGTGGCCCTTAAGGTGCGTGAGCTAGTGTTTTGGAAGATTCCCTCTCCTGCACGCTCAGCTCAACAACACATATCTCTCTACCCACGTCAAAAGAGGATCAACGTCTCAATGACCGCGTGAAGGAAACCAACGTCGTGGAACCTAGTAGATGCTTTGTGCGCTATCGTAAACAGTTATGGGGCCATTCCTTGGCCATGTGTTGTCATGAGTTGTTAAGTAGAGCCGTTTTCGGGCATTAAGACTCCCTATTATTAGTGCAGTTTACCATTAAAGGGTCGACTTGCTCCCCCATTTGTAAATCTGTATATATAGACATCTTCATGACTGAGATGAGTTAGTCTCTGGAGTCTTTTAGTCTTTAGTCTTTTCAGCTACATGTAGACCCAGAAACGCTGTAACTCTGTTTTAATTTAATTCACCTTTGTTCAAGTTTTTATGAAAGCTTAGTAGCGTGTGTGGTGATTGATTGATTAAGGAATAGCCTCTGATTACTGAGAAGGGCCCCTCAACAACCAGTGGTCTTCCGTCCGTGTACATAATTTGTCTTTGTCTTCTGTAGATAAGTTGTGTTATTTGTTTAATTCATGTATTTATTTTGTATATGATATTTTTGTCTTATAATATGTATGTTGTTTTGCCACTTATGTAAATGATACCTCTGTTTTATGAAATGTATATCTTATTCGCTGTTCACATTAATGATATTTCTAGAATATAATTAGTGACTGGTCACGCTTAGTTTGCTTAGTTCGGTTAGTTTACTTACATTGTTTAGTTTGCTTAGTTTTCTCTTAGTCCTGTTATTTACAAATGCCTAGAGTTTAGTTAGCTTAACATTCCAAGTTTAGTCGTAGTTAGAATTAGTTCTGTTAGTTTCTTTTTCTGTAGCTGTAGGTTAGTTTTATTTATCGCAGTTTTATGTGTTATCATGCCATGGAAATAGTCCACTCCTTATACAATGATTAGAATAGGTTACTTCTTGTTATCTTAGCTCCTAAACACTCTATTCATTACTTCCCTGCGCTGTAGGTTCATATGCACCAATCAGTTGACGTTAAGATCATCCAAACAGCTTCTTTCTTTAGTTTAAATTGTTTTCCTCCATCTAGGCTGTCATTGAGACAGTCATCTGGATCGTCAAACGGACCTCAATACTTTCTGCATTGTTTTCATGCTTATTTAGAATCCAGTTTCTTAGGTCTTTGAACTGTAATCTTTCTTTCCTTTAATTAGCCTCCTTAGACGTAATTAAGATCTTGTTTTACACCACTTAGAGTTTTAATAAAGTTTGTTATCATCCTTAGTTTTGATTCTATCTTTCCTTAACCTTGCTTAAGTTGCTTTACAAGTTATGTTTCTCCTATGTTTGATTCACTAATACTTTACTGTTACAGAATTTATCAGTTCCATTCTTAGTGTAGTTTATCATATGTCATTAAGATTAATATTAGATTAGGTTTAGCAATTTCATTCTCCAAGTTATCTCAGTCTTGAATCATTTCTCCCATTCATACAGTTAATGAAGATGTTCATGATATAGGGTTTGGTTTAGAAATAAATATCTTTATCAAGTTTTCTACTTGTTTCTATATAAAATATCTGTATCAAGTTCTCTACTTGCTTCCAAATCAAGTTCAGTACAAGTAAATATCTTTATTAACTTTTCTACTTGCTTCTAAATTTCATTTTCATATCATTTGCTTATGGATAAAAGATAGATCAAGATGTTTAAAGTTAATTGTAGTTGGACAATCTTCAGTTTGCATTTATTTGTAAAAGCTAAACTAGATTTGTTTCCATTTTGTTTCCTAGTTACGTTTGAAAGTCACTTTGATACATCCGCTCCTATTCCCATTACATTTGATTCATTTTCTTAGAATCCCCAAGGAGAATGGAATTACGAAGTTTAGAGTAGTCTTGAATTATTACTTGAATGCATGAATAGTTGTTGACTTCACTTAGTCGTTTGTAGTTTTGCTTTAAGTTCTTTGTTTCATAATTAGTTGTTAGTTGAATTATCTCGTAGATAGGTTTTTGAACTCATTTAAAATCGTTTCTACTTTCTAGTTTAGAGTTTTTCAGTAGTTTTCAATTTCATCAAAGTAGTTCTTGATTTAGTTTTGCTTCCTAAAATAATATTGTTGTTTTTATCTTCTTTTCAGTTATTTTCCATAGAATAGTGTAGCATAGCTAGATACTATTATGATCTGTTGGTTTAGATAGGTTTAATCAGTTCAGTAGTTGTATTTTCAAATTTTGACTCGATTTTTCATTTTGAAATATTTTTCGATCTTTTCTTTATTAAACATTGCTAAGGTCTGCCAAGCCGAAACTTAGGTCCCATTCTACCTCATCATATACTGTTCCACAACTCCAAGATTACCAACCATGGTTGATAATTAAATATTTTGGTAATTCCTTAAGAGAATAAATACACCTCAACATCCTCAAAGCGACCTTGGATGGCCACGGGGTGCCTGGAAAAAATTACCATATCACCAAAATAGTGAGTATGAACGTGAATCCATCAATTCTGATGGTTTTGGGATGTCGGGGTATAGTTGCGGGACTTCCCCCCCACTGTGACTCAAACGCCCGGAAATGGCACTATTGTGCAATCTCTGGTACTAGGTTTTTACTTAGTGAAAGGCCATGCCAATTTTTCGCAAGGGGGTCATTTTTTATCTGAAGTCTCCCGACCATGTGTGGACATCTTGAACACCTCCACAATCTCCATATGCACATGTGGGATATGAAGGAACCCCTTTCCGCTCCCCGGTTCGAGTTTTGTACCCCCAGAGCGAATCCCTAAAGCGTCCGTGAATGGCCACGGGGTGCTAGGTGTCTCTAGAATTTTTTTTATCGGGTTTCTAGGGATAAATCTAGGGCTATAAGCTAGATTAGGTTCGATATGGATATATTAGTTCTACGGTGCTAGGTTATGTCTCTAGGGGTAGATAAGTATTCTATATTAGGTCTCCATGGTTCTAGGTCCAAATTAGGCTTTTATGGGGCTAGATTTGTTTTTGTCTACTTTCTAGGGCTAGATCATGGTATATAATCTAGATTAGGTTTTATATGTCTAGATTTGGCATATAGGGATAGATAAGTATTTGAGATTAGGTCTCTAGGGTTCTAGGTCCACATTAGGATTTACAGGGCTATATTTGTTTTTTTTCATGTCCCAGATTGGAATTGGGTCACAATGGCCTAAGAACATTGGACATATTCATTAGGGTTTGTCAAATTGATGCTAAGGGTCAAATAGGGTCACAATGGCCTAAGAACATTGGACATATTCATTAGATTTTGTCAAATTTATGCTAAGGGTCAAATAATTGCCAAGGAGGAAAATTACTAGTTTCCTAGGTTTGGGGTGGAAGCTTTTGGATTTGGAATAAGGGGAATAATACATGATGTTTGAACATTAGAGTGGAATAAATATTTAATAAAGGAGATAAATAAATATATACAAATGAAAATCAAAGTGGCATTTGATCACGAAGACACATGGAGGAAGGGGGACCCACATATGGCTAAAATTCCCCACTACACTTGGCATCATTCTCTCACCAATTCGAATTCAAGGTGAATGGTAACATACTTGGGGGAGTTCAAAAGGTATTATTCATTGCATGACTCATCCAAGGTCGAAATGTAGAGTAAGAGTAACTCCCATGGAAGAGCAAGAGGCAATTTGGAGCTAGTGAGACACTTGGGCTAGATTCCCTAGCTCTATGAAAACAATGATAAAGATGCTATGACACCTATGACACAAATCAGACATGAAAGCTGACATATGACATATATGACATGTCAGGGCTAAAAGTAGCCTCCAAGAGGGCTCTCAAGGGAGTTAGGGCAGCTAAGATGCTTCCATATGTGATTTCGCGGAAGTGGTAGACTAGGAATTGTTGTACAAGTGGCATTCTTTGGAATCTCTTCTCAACTTGAGTTGGCGTCAGTCTCTTGGAAGAAATTCGACCCATAGAGGACATTAGAAGTTTACAAATTTAAATAACAAAGAATGAAACCATCTTTTTATCATTTGAGAAATTTGCAATTGCATTTGTGAAGAGGGAGAGCTAGTGGATGACTAGTTTCTTGCCTTAGCCAATTTCGAGGGTGAAAGATTTCCATCCAAGTTGGTAATTTATAAAGGCCATTCAAATCTTTCATTTGGATATTTGATCGAGTGTTTTTTTGTAGGTGTAAGATACGGCACAGCTCATGTTTTCTTCTAGTGCATCACACTCTCTCAACCTTTTCCAGTTTTGATGGCATATTCTTGACTCTTGAGGGAGGGCGTTTTTGGTGAGCTCATGTACTCTTTGGGAGAGCTTATAATGATCTATTTATATTTTAATATCATTAATATACTCTTTTATTCATCTTTCAAACATTTTAGGTCAAAATACAAAGTGGTTATATGTAAAATGGATTATTAATTAGAAAACAGTGGCCATTCCCCCACTAGATTGATGTATGCCAATGTATTGATGATGATTTTGAATGGAAGAATATTTATGATGTATGGACTTCCATTTATGTGTGTTTAAAGTTTCATGTTCATCACTTAAGCATTTGGATCCATATTGCTCAGTTTTATTTTATTTGAAGAAGATTTCATGCTATTTCCCCCAAGGTCGAACTAGTGATTTTTGCTGCTGTTTGGGAGAAGGTTAGAACAGACTTAAGAATTGATTAATGGTGCACATGAGACCTAAATAATTTCCCTCATACATCCGCTACCTCTTTTCATAATTTTGAGTGAGGTTGGAGGCATTTGGAGAGTCATTTTTAGTACTTACCCTGGGGGGATTTGAACCCCAAATTGCTAGTTAAATTCCATACTTTGTCCAGAATATTAAACAAGTTTTCAGAAGTATTTTTATGGTCATAAATCATCCATGAACATCAAAATCAATTAAAAATATCATTCATACACCGTCACTGAATATTTAGAGGCATTTGGGGACAATTGGAGACCTAGAGACCAATACTAGTCAAAGGGAAATTACTAGTAAAGTTCCCTACATTGGCCAGAATTGAAAGAGGATTTGTAGAAGTATTTTAAAGGTTAAAAAGAATCCATGAAACACATATTCAAGTCCTAATATCATTCACATACCTTCTCAGAATATTTTGGATCATTTGGGGCAAATTTGGGACCTAGGCATCAAGACTAGTCAAAGGTCGAAATTGGGAAAAAAGTGAAAAATTGGTCCTTTTTAATAAAATTCTTAAAAAGGGACATTACATTGGTATCAGAGCATGTTCTTGGCACCTGATGGTCTTAACAATAATTCAAAATAATATACCACCACCCTTTGAACCAGTAGTCGAAGAGGTTTTTGTTGAAGAAGAGGTAGTAGAAGAAGAAGAGTCTTTTGTTAAAACCATGGGTGGAGAGGAGGATGAGAACTTAAGACATAAGGAGGAACTTGTTTCAGCCTTAAAATCATGTTTTGATGAAACTTTACATGGGTATTGAAGACATGAGTAGATAGTTGATGAAAGGATTGGAATTGTTGGGTAGCCAACTGGGGATCAAATTGGAAATAGGAGGGAGCAGTGGTTCTCCTTTCGAGGAAAAGAAGGCAATGGATGAAAGAATTTGTGTCAGAAAGGTGGAACCTCATGTAATGATGGAACATGAGCTACATGTTGATATTCAGGTTCTTGAATATTCTACACTCAAGCAAGAAGAAGGACAAGCACTTGTCTTTATTCAGAGGGATTATGAGTTGCCTCATGGAGAGAGTTACAAAGCCTTGGAGGAGGCACATGATCTCACAATAGTTGGACCAGCCAATTATGGAGAAGATGAATTAAATATTTAGATGGGTAAGAGTTGTAAATATTTAAGGTTGGTTCATAATTCCTCACCACCTACTTCGTTTTCAGCCACATCAATTGGGGATGAAAATTGGGTGAAAGGTTTTTTCTAATGGTGCCACATGAGGGTATGAAACTCCTACCTCTCCTTTTGATGATGACATGAATAGATCACCTCATTATTTACATTTTCAGCAGCAGCTTTTTTTTCTTTATGATGATACATATATTCATGGATGCACTTATGATATTCACTTGAGTCACTTGAAGACTCATGAATTTCATTGCTCCTTGCTTAGTTCAATTGATGTTGGAGAAACTTCATTAACTACTTGGATGAAATAATACAAGGCTAATCATTTTGATGTATCTTACATATTTTTGGAGCAACATTATAGGACATGGAATACTCACCTATGTCATTGGAGCAAATTTGATTGTTCACTTGATGCTTGTATGCACCTGAAAAATGGTGGTCTACTTACTTGGAGGTATAAGAACTTTCATGATTCTTTGATGAAGCATCTTCTTGATGTACATTTTCATTATGTTAATATGTACTTTGATGATATATATTTTGTAGTCATGATGTTTGGAAGAATGCATATAAGAAAATGAGATCCAGGAACTCTCTTACCTGATGGTATGAGTTCGAGAGCACTCCAAACTGTTGAAGTGCAATACAAGCAATAGGACCCCAGAATATTTTTTGTCTCATTGGTTTCAAATTTTTTGGGGAAACAAGCAGTATGGGAGATAGATTTCCCACTTAATAAAGTTATTTTAATCAGAGTAGTGCAGCAGAAAGCATGGTGGTTCCCCTCTAAAATCTTCATGGAATCTCAAAGAGTCAAGGTTGGGAAATTCAATGGCAACTTCAAAGAATTATATAGAAAGCAGGTTCTTCAACACCCATGTTTTAAATTGATTGAGGACAAGAAATATTGGGAAGGGAGGATTTCTCATGTCCCAAATTTGCATTCTGTCACAATGGCCTAAGCACACTGGACATATTCATTAGATTTTTTCAAATTGATGCTAAGGGTCAAATAATTTTCAAGGAGGAAAATTACTAGTTTCCTAGGTTTGGGGTGGAACCTTTGGGATTTGGAATAAGGGGAATAATACATGATGTTTGAACATTAGAATGGAATAAATATTTAATAAATGAGCTAAATAAATATATACAAATGAAAATCAAAGTGGCATTTAATCATGAAGACACATGGAGGAAGGGGGACCCATATATGGCTAGATTTGCCCACTACACTTGGAATCATTCTCTCACCAATTCGAATTAAAGGTGAATAGTAACATACTTGGGGGAGTTCAAAAGGTATTATTCATTGCATGACTCATCCAAGGTCAAAATGTAGAGGAAGAGTAACTCCCATGGAAGAGGAAGAGGCAATTTGGAGCTAGTGAGACACTTGGGCTAGATTCCTTAGCTCTATGACAACAATGATGAAGATGCTATGACACCTATGACACAAATCAGACCTGAAGGCTGACATATGACATATATGACATGTTGGGGCTACAACTATCCTGCAAGAGGACGCTCAAGGGAGCTAGGGAAGCTAAGATGCTTCCACATGTGATTTGGTGGAAGTGGGAGACTAGGAATTGTTGTACAAGTGGCATTCTTTGGAATCTCTTCCCAACTTGAGTTTGCATGAGTCTCTTGGAAGGAATTAGACCCATAGAGGACATTACAAGTTTATAAATGTCAATAAAAAATAATGAAACCATATTTTGATTATTTGACAAATTTTCAATTGCATTTGTGAAGAGGGAGAGCTAGTGGATGACTTGTTGATGTATATGTAACTTCGGAATGTATTTCATCTGTGTATTTTATATATATTTATTGTACCCTTATAAGAGATGTGTTATTCCTCTATAAGGAAGTGTCGTCATGTGGATTGACAAGTGTTGCAAGTGTGTGTACTTGCTAATGGGTTATTAGACCACCATTTGGGGTCGGCCCGGAATTATATATAATATAATGTGGATGTATCTAGATAGACAAGTCGGCCCCATTGGGTCACTGGGCAAAAAGGTGAGTATAAATAGAGATAGGAGATCTCTATTTTAATCACTCGAAAAAGCAACTCACTTTCACTGTCAAAAGTGGCGCACTAGTGAGGAGGAGGAGGATCATCTGCTAGGAGACTATCTCAGTGTTATTTGGTTGTATTTTGGTTGAGCCATTGCTCTCTCTATCTCTGACGAAGTTGTGGGGTTTTTCACCTTAGGGTTTTCCCCACGGAAACTCTGTGTCTCTTGTCTCTATGCTTTTGATTCTTGTGATGCTTGTGATGCTTGTCATATTATGATTGTCATGCATTGATATACTGTAGATGTTATTCTCTTAGCAAAGCTCCTATAGTATTGTAAATTAATACTCAAAATTTAATATGGTATCAAAGCTAACCTGAGAAGAAGACATTTTGCAGTGACGGAAGCTTGAGTTCCTTGTTTATTGGGTTTCTCTCCATAGATTTTTGAAAATCAGTATAGTAGATTGACTCTACTCATCAAGGCGCATCTATCTGTCCAATCAGAATTCAGTTTCGAGCATTTTCAGATTTGGCCCTAAAAATTAGGGTTTCCACAAAAATAGGAATTTTTGGAATCTGAAGACACAGCTGGAAGATCCTTGCAAAAATCGAAGTTTAGAGCTTTGGATCGAGATTTTTGGCTGGGTAGATCTCCAGGAAACTCAAACCCTAATTCTGGGCTCTCCCTAGTCAACCCGGGAGGACAAAAAGGCAATTTTGAAGGGCAAGACTTTGCTGATCTCAAATTCTGAATGTACCAGGCTGATCAGCTCACTAAGGCGCATCTTTCTATCCTTTCAGAAATTTGAAATTCACTTTTTGAATTTCTAGGGTTTCTCTGACAAACCCTAATCCAGGACCACATCCAGTTTTCAGCACTTCAAGTGGTAAGTTCTAAATCTTTTCTATTTCCATTTGAAGTACTCTTTAAGATGTCTCTCCACACCAAGCTTGAGGATAAGCTTGAAGGGGCTGATAACTTCCGAGCCTGGAAGTATAGGATTGGGTTATCCTCGAAGAGAATGAGGTGAACTCATATGTGAAAGAAGAGATCCCTATCCCAGAGGATGAAGAGGCCAAGGCATTGCACAAGAAGAACTTGGTCAAGGCAAAGAGAATCATTGTTGATGTTATCAAAGACCATCTCATACCCCATGTGTCTTCTCTTAAGACACCCAAGGAGATGTTTGACTCTTTGACCAAGCTGTTTAAAGGAAAGAACATAAATCGGAAGATGACCCTGCGGAACCAATTGAAAGGAGTAAAGTTTTAGAATGGAGAAACCATTCAATCCTATTTTTCAAGGGTCTCCCAGATCAAGGAACAACTAGAAGCAGTGGATGAAATGGTGGAGAATGGTGAAGTGGTGATGACCACTCTAAATGGCCTACCCAAGTCATGGGATTCCTTTATCCAAGGAATTTGTGCAAGGAAGAAGTTGACCTCCTTCAGTAGACTGCAGGAAGAATGCTCACAAGAAGAAGCAAGGCTTGTGGCATGAGAAGAAAAGATGGGGAATGAAGATCAAGCTCTCACAGCTCACACCAGGAAAGGAAAGTCTAAGAAAGAGCCATCTCACTCCAAGAGATCTTCACATCACTTCAAAGAAAGAAGAATATGCTTCACCTGTAATGAGAAAGGACATATTGCTATAAATTGTCCCAAGAACAAGAAGGACAATAACATCTCCAACAAGAAGAAGAAGGGTAACAAAAGAAGGTTTCATGCTCATGCTGCTGAAGATGATGAACCCCAAAAGAAGAAGGCTAGAGCAGAAAGTGATAGCAATGATGACTCATCAAGTGAAGAAGAGTATGTTCTAATCTCTGCTCTCACAGGTACCATCTTTCATGGTTGTAATGACTGGTTGATTGATAGTGGGGCTTCCAAACACATGACTGGGTTTAAGGAATCTTTTGTGAATCTATCTGAACATGAATCACCCCATAAGGTGAAACTTGGGGATGATTATCAATACCCAATCAAAGGAAGTGGTGAGGCCTCCTACAACCCAGATTCTGGAAAATCCTTGAAGATGAAAGAAGTACTTTATGTACCTGGGCTCAAGAAGAACTTACTCTCCATCTCTGCATTAGATGAAAAAGGTATGAGGGTTGCATTTGTGGATGGCCAAGTCCTAATGTGGTCAAAGGGAAAGACCATAGATGATGCAGTAGTAATTGGAGAGCAAGAGGGAGGCTTGTATAAATTGAAGGGACAACCTGAAGATGCCATGGTGCATGAATCCATGGAGCCAAGTGAACTTTGGCATAGAAGACTTGCTCACATGCACTATAGAGCACTTCCAATTACAAGCAAGGCAGTAGAGGGTCTTCCTGAAATCAAGACCAAACATGAAGGTGTTTGCAAAGGATTTGCAAAAGGTAAGAACATTAAGAAGGCTTTCCCAAGCAGTGAAAGCAAGGCAAAAGACATCCTGGAAATCATCCACTCGGATGTATGTGGCCCTATGTCATCCAGTTCCCTGAGTGGGTATGTTTACTATGTATCCTTTATTGATGACTTCTCCAGGAAGACTTGGGTATACTTCTTGAAGGGAAAAGATGAGGTGATTGATAAATTCAAGGAATTCAAAACCTTGATGGAGAATCAAACTGACAAGAAGATCAAAACATTCAGATTAGACAATGGTGGAGAATTCACCTCAAGTGACTTCAAGAAGTTTTGTAGTGATTTAGGGATTAAGAGGGAGTTGACTGCTCCTTATAATCCTCAATAGAATGGTGTTGTAGAAAGGAAGAACAGAACTATTATGGAAGCAGCAAGGGCAATGTTGCATGACCAGGATCTTCCTATGCACCTATGGGCAGAAGCAGCTAGAACAGCTGTATATGTGCAGAACAAAACACCCCACAAGATATTGGACAGCAAGACACCAGAAGAGGTCTTTTCTGGTAAGAAACCCGAAGTCAGTCATCTCAGAATATTTGGTTGTCCAGTATATACTCATGTCCCAAAGGAAAAGAGGACTAAACTAGATCCTTCAAGAAAGAAGGGTATCTTTGTGGGTTACAGTGAAAGCTCGAAGGCTTACAGAATATACTTTCCAGGGTTCAAGAAGGTTGATGTCAGCAGGGATGTAACATTTGATGAAAACTCAGCATTCATCAAATCAAGGAAGGAACCTACCGAAGGTTATGAAGAACCTAAGGAAACAAGATTTCAGGACACTACCATGACTGAAGCAGTTCCAGAAGCTGTTCGTGAGTTTGAAGATCCACAAGAACCTGTAGATCCACCCCGTGAGGATAACCCTCACAAAAGGAGACCTGCATGGGCTAGAGAGCTCATTCAAGATGCAGAAAGATTTGGTATTCCAGAAGAAGAACACAGAGAAAAGAAGAGAACCAGATCACAGACCAGCTATGTTGCTTTACTCTATGAAATTATGAACAAAGAGCCTTCCAGTTATGAAGAGGCAGCGGAAAAGAAAGAATGGAAGGATGCCATGGTTGAGGAATACCAATCAATAATGAAGAATGATGTTTGGGATGTTGTCTTAAGACATAAAGAGAAGTCTGTTGTGACTTCTAAATGGATCTTCAAAATCAAGCATGCTGCAGATGGCAGTGTGGAGAAATACAAAGCAAGATTCGTAGCTCGTGGCTTCTCTCAGAAAGAGGGAATAGATTATGAAGAAAATTTTGCACCTGTAGCTAGGTATACTTCCATCAGAACAGTACTTACCCTGGCTGTAGCTATGAAATGGAAAATACACTAGATGGATGTCAAGACTGCTTTCTTGAATGGGGTAGTTGAAGAGGAAGTATATGTGGAATAGCCACTTGGTTTTGAAATACATGACAGGGAGTCATATGTGTGCAGATTGAATAAAGCCTTGTATGGCTTGAAGCAAGCTCCTAGAACTTGGTATGGTAGGATGGATAGTTTCCTATCTAGCTTGGGCTTTACCAAGAGTAAAGTGGATTCCAACCTTTACTACAAGGTTGTGGAAGGGAATCCTGTGATTATACTCCTGTATGTGGATGACTTATTTGTAACAGGAGATGACAGATTGATTGCAGATACTAAGAGGAAGCTTGCTGCTGAATTCGATATGAAAGATTTGGGAATGATGCACTATTTCCTAGGCATGGAGGTGTGGCAGAGTGCAGGTGGGATCTTCCTTGGTCAAGGGAAGTACACAGTAGATATCTTGAAGAGATTTGGAATGATGGACTGCAAGGCCATGGCCACACCTATGGCATCGAATCTGAAGCTTCTATGTGATGCTTCATCTGAGCCGGTTGATGTCTCCATGTATCGTCAGATGATTGGGTCCTTGATGTACCTGACGAACATGAGACCAAACATTTGCTTTGCTGTGAACACATTGAGCCAGTTCCTGACGGATTCGAGGAGTGTTCACCTAGTTGCTGTAAAGCATGTTTTGAGGTACCTGAAGGGTACAGTGGATTATGGGCTCAAGTATGAAGTGAATCAAAAGTTTAACCTGCAGGGTTATGTTGATTCAGATTGGGCTGGCAATGCTGCGGGTAGGAAGCAGTCCTGTGTAGCATTGAGTACAGCTGAGGCAGAGTATGTTGCAGCCTGTTCAGCTAGTTGTGAGGCAGTATGGCTACGAAAGCTACTATTTGAGTTATTTGATCTCCCGTTGGATGCTACTGGTATCTTCTATGATAACCAGAGTTGTGTGAAGCTTTTCGAGAACCCAGTGTTTCATGACAGGTCGAAACACATAGAGATCAAATATCACTATATCAGGGATATGGTGTAGAGAGGAGCTGTGAAGCTCCTGTATGTTGCGACAGACGAGTAGATTGTAGATGTGCTGACGAAGCCACTAGCCAGGGTGAAGTTTGAGTACTTCAGAGAGAGACTTGGCGTGCTTCAGATCGAGGACACTTCGAGGAAGAAGTGATGGACACATTTTCTGAAGCCATTCCAAGCATGTTGGAAGGGGGATCCTTCACATGGCTATGGATGTAAGCGTTGGATGATGAGCATCAGGATGATGAGCATCAGGATGATGTTCTGGTTTCTGCTTGGATATGATCAGTTGGATCATTTATATGTATGTATGCATCATGTTGGATGTTGGATATGATCAGTTGGATCATTTATATGTATGTACGCATCATGTTGGATGCTGGATATGATCGGTTGGATCATGTGTATGTATTTTGTATGTACGCATCATGTTGGATGCTGATGGGTACATTGTGTGGATCATGTATCTTTGTATGATCAGGTAGATCATGTATGATTGATGGATACATTGTGTGGATCATGTATCTATGTATGTATCAGATGGATACTTGGTGTGCATCAGATGGATGCATTGTATGATCAGGATGATCATGGATGACGAGCTTCTCCAGATGACATGCAATAGGATGTTGCAGTGATGATGATCAGGATGATCATGTGTACATCAGGATGATGTTTGATGAGTATCAGATGATACTTTATGGCCGTGGATCAGGTTGTGCAGGTAAGCATGTAATTTGTGCCCTCGGAGATTTGCAGATGGTCTTTCGAGGTTTTGCCTATGGCATGTAATTCGGTGCCCTGGGACATCTGACAAATGCTCTTGTGAGGTTTTGCTTGGAAGGACATTTAATTTGTGCCCTGGGAGATCTGCAGATAGTCTTTCGAGGTTTTTCCTATGGCATGCAATTCAGTGCCCTGGGATATCTGGCAGATGCTCTTGCGAGGTTTTGTCCTATGGCATGTCATTTGCTCCTGGGAGATCTAGAAAGGATGAAAAAGGCCTCAGATGCTTCAGCCAGGTTTTGCCATGACCACATGTAATTTGCTCCTGGGAGATCTGGACAGGATGAAAAAGGCCTCAGATGCTTCAGCCAGGTTTTGTGGTGAGATCACATGTAATGTGCTCCTGGGAGATCCGACAGGTAGAGCTGAGTGCTCGTAATAGCCTAGGATGCTTCAGCCAAGTTTTGTGATGGGTCACATGTAATGTGCTCCTGGGAGATCCTACAGGTAGAGTTGTGTGCTTGTAATAGCCTGGGATGCTGTAGCCAGGTTTTGTGATGCACATAATAAGTCCTAAGGATTCCACAGTATGGCCAGTGATGATGAAGACCTGTAGATGGCGAGCCTGCATCCAATATGAAAAAGGACTGGCTCTGTAGAACTTCCTATGACGAGTAGAGTTAGAGATTGGTTGAGATAGTAGCAGCAGTGACGATGATGATGACAATGATCCAGATAAGAAGACTTGTCTAGCAGATCTGTGTCGAGAAATACCTTCCTATTTAAGAGGGAGTGTTGATGTATATGTAAATTCGGAATGTATTTCATCTGTGTATTTTATATATATTTATTGTACCCTTATAAGAGATGTGTTATTCCTCTATAAGGAAGTGTCGTCATGTGGATTGACAAGTGTCGCAAGTGTGTGTACTTGCTTATGGGTAATTAGACCACCATTTGGGGTCGGCCCGAAATTATATATAATATAATGTGGATGTATCTAGATAGACAAGTCAACCCCATTGGATCACTGGGCAAAAAGGTGAGTATAAATAGAGATAGGAGATCTCTATTTTACTCACTCGAAAAAGCAACTCACTCTCACTCTCAAAAGTGGTGCACTAGTGAGAAGGAGGAGGATCATCTGCTAGGAGACTATCTCAGTGTTATTTGGTTGTATTTTGGTTGAGCCATTGCTCTCTCTATCTCTGAGGAAATTGTGGGGTTTTTCACCTTAGGTTTTCCCCACGGAAACTTTGTGTCTCTTGTCTCTATGCTTTTGATTCTTGTGATGCTTGTGATGCTTGTCATATTATGATTGTCATGCATTGATATACTGTAGATGTTATTCTCTCAGCAAAGATCCTATAGTATTGTAAATTAATACTCAAAATTTAACATGACTAGTTTCTTGCCTTAGCCAATTTTGAGGGTGAAAGATTCCCATCCAAGTTGGTAATTGGAAAGGCCATTCAGACCTTTAATTTGGATATTTAATGGAGTCTTTGTTTGCAGGTTTAAGCTATATGGAATATCATGGTTTCTTCTAGTGCAACACACTCTCTCAACCATTTCCAGTTTTGATGGCATATTCTTGACCCTTGAGAGAGGGAATTTTTGGTGAGATCTTGTACTCTTTGGGAGAGCTTCTCATGATATATTTCTATTTTAATATGATTAATATACTCTTTTATTCATCTTCGAAAAGTTTCAGGTCTAAATACCAGGTGGTTATATGTAAAATGGATCATTAATGAGAAAACAGTGACCATTCCCCCACTAGATTGATGTATGCCAATGTATTGATGATGATTTCGAATGGAATAATATTTATCTGATATATTTATGATGTATGGACTTCCATTGATGATTATTACAAGTTTCAGGCTTAGCAATTAAGCATTTGGAGCCATCTTGCTCATTTTTATTTTATTTGAAGAGGATTTCATGCTATTTCCCCCAAGGCCGAACTAGTGATTTTTGTTGCTGTTTGGGAGAAGGTTAGAACAGAATTAATGGTTGATTAATGGTTCACATGAGACATAAATAATTTCCCTCGGACATCCCCTACCTATTTTAATAATTTTGAGTGAGTGTGGAGGCATTTGGAGAGTCATTTTCAGTACTTACACTGGGGGGATTTGAACCCCAAATTGCTAGTTAAATTCCATGCTTTGTCCAGAATATTAAACAAGTTTGCAGAAGCATTTTGATGGTCATAAATCATCCATGAAAATAATAATCAAGTAAAAATATCATTCATACACCTTCACTGAGGATTTAGAGGCATTTGGAGCCAACTGGAGACCCAGAGACCAATACTAGTCAAAGGGAAATCACTAGTAAAGTTCCCTACATTGGCCAGAATTGAAAGAGGATTTGCAGAAGTATTTTAAAGGTACAAAAGAATCCATGAAACAAATATTCAAGTCCTAATATTAGTCACATAAATTCTCAGAATATTTGGGATCATTTGGGGCAAATTTGGGACCTAGGCATCAAGACTAGTCAAAGGTCAAAATTGGGGAAAAAGTGAAAAATTGGTCCTTTTAATAAAATTCTTAAAAAGGGACATTACATTTTTGTCTGGTTTATAGGGCTAGATCATGGTCTATAAGGTATATTAGGTTCTATATGGATAGATTAGGTCTCCGGGTCTAGGTTACTTCTATAGGGATATATAAGTATTCTAGATTAGGTCTGTAGCGTTCTAGGTCCACATTAGGTTTTCTGGGGATAGATTTGTTTTTGTTTGGTTTCTAGGGCTAGATCAAGGTCTATAAGCTATATTAGGTTCTATATGTCGAGATGAGGTCTCTGGGGATAGGTTACATCTCTAAGGATAGATAAGTATTCTAGATTAGGTCTCTAGGGTTCTAGGTCCACATTAGGATTTCCAGGGCTAGATTTGTGATAATATCCTTGAAGGTAGGGATGTGTCTACCCTAAATGGCTATATTACAATGAAGTGGTGAGGTTCAATGGTGAAAAATGAACAATTATATAACATTTCCTAACATCTTAAACCAATTATCTATCATTTCCTAATATCTTTAAACCATTATGAATTCAAACTAAACTTGAGAAGAAAAACTTAAACTCATGAATTGAAGGAAAATTGAATTATTTCATTTGATATCAAAGGAGAAAATAGACATACTTACAATCTTGCTTGAGATGCATCCATCCTCCCTTTCTTTGAGATGTCCTTCTCCATCCTTGCCTTTGATGAAGATGGTCTTTCCAATCCTCCAAATCTCCCAAGCATACCTTTTCTCTTCATTTGTCCTCCTTCACCATGTCCTAAATGCCTTTGTTTTATAGTATTGGGAAATAGGATCTCAAGTTTCATCTTTCAATGTGGAATAATCCCTTTCTTGATTTTTTATTCCTTTTACTCAAAAACCCACTTTCAATTTTTTTAGGCTTTTGTCACAAATTCATAATTCTCAAGCACAATTAATGCAATCTTGTGCATTTCTTCTCACTATTGACTGGTGGAGCTTAGATTTGAGCCTTCAATTGAGAAATTCAATCACTGAACCTTGTCTCTTTGGGATACCTCTTTCTTCACTCAATCCTTCCAATCATGGAAGTAGTGATTAAATAAGAGAGGACTTTTCTCCTAAGTACTTGTCTTTTGTCTTCATGTTGCGAGCACATAGTAAAATTTGATTATGCCTTACACTTTGTTAAGGGTGTTAATTTGATTGTTAACAGATGACCCCTAATGTGTGAGGTCTAAATCAGAGCTAAGGGCCGAAATACATTGTCAAAACTCATACTCTTTATACTGATACTCTTTATTGATCAAGGCAAGGATTATAAAGGACTAGCTCATGGGCACAAGATTTAGGGAAACACCTGCAAGTCAAACATAACAATTTCTCAAATATCCAATATCTTCCTGAGGCGGACATACCCATGCTCAACAGTAAACAAGCATGGCCATCAACAATACATAGTGGATCCATGCCAAAAGTAAAATTTTCAGAACTGTAAACATGCATTTTTCATCATTTTATCAAATTCTTAGAAGTTGTTATTCTCCCAATCCACCAGTCACGATGGCATGGAGGTGAGTCACCAGAAATTGAAGGCCCTTCTACATTGTAAAGAAAGATACAAAAACCACGTGTGAATCACTTGGAAACATAACGAATTTTAAACGCAATTAATATTACTCGAGAAGAACAACATCAAACAAACCCTGAGAATTCATCATCACATCACGAACTGAATACAGGCATAGTTGATGTTGGTGTCCATTTTGTCACTATTTTTTATCATCGAATCTACTTTGAATGGTGTTAATTTCACTATTTTTTATATATTAAGTTATTCTTTTAGCCATTCAGCACATCAAACAAACCAAGTATGCACATATTCGTTTATCATATAAATTTTGGTCAAATCTTGTTATATTACGATTTATTAATGATTAAAGTGACATTTCCAGTCATGCATGGTATTTAAGATTTGATTAACAGGCTGCGTTTTTCAAACGACCCTTCATTCAGGCTGCGTGCTTATGACGCTAAGCTCAACCACGTTTAGCTCGTCGTTCAGCCCTCAAAATCCACGGTTGGCATATTCTAGACCGTTAAATGTAGAAAAGGGCATGTGGGTTCTGTTTTCCACGCAATGGGCATGGTTAATGAGTTGTTTCTCTAGAAGATCCATCCCTGGGCTCACTAAGCTCGACAGTGCATCCCATGTCCATGTCAACACTCCAACACACCAACTCAGCCTCATGTTCAGTCTGGAATCACGTTACCTATTCACTCCATTGTTCTGGAAGGAGTCCAGGTCACACACGTTTATCCTGCCAACACAATGCCTTGACATGACAGTGCTCCAATAGCCTCTCCTCGATTCGTTCAGCTCGCTAGCATGCTACCTCTCTGCCCACATCTGAGGAAAACCAACACTGCAGCTGCCTTGTGAAGGAATCAACTTCATTCAACCTGGTGTATACTCCCTATGCTATCATGCACCATTCAAAGCAGCCAGTTATTCATTAAACGCCTCTGTTATTAGAGAGGTCAACTCTGCCGACCCTTTCATTGATTGTAAAATGTATAAATAGACGCCTGCAGACAGAAATGGAGTTAGTCTAGTTAGCTTATAATTGGAGAAGATCATAATATTAGCAGATAGTTCGTAGGATTTACAAGCAGATAGAAGACAGTTTGTAATTTTCTAAGATTAATGGAAGCTCTAGTTTGTTGATATTCTGAGTAGCTAAACAAGTTTCGTTTTCCATCTCTGATTGCTGGGAAGGGCCCCTCATCAACCGAAGGTTTTGTCGTTGTTTTCTGTATTTCCTTTTCTGCAACTAGTTAGTTTATTTTCCTGTATATGTAATTAATTCATTTTCTGTACATGATATTTCTTTTCTATAATGTATATTGTTTTGCTAACATAATTTGTGTTTACAGAATTAGCAAATGGTCAACCAACAACATAGTTTTGATAATTTAATTCCAGTCTTTTATAACTAGCTAGTTTGTTTCCTACAATTAAATAGAACTTAGTTATCCTCTATTTTAAGCTTTGTTAATAGTTAGAATTAGTTTAATTAGCTTCTCTTTGTAGTTGTAGGTTAATTCTCTTCTTTCATCTCAATCTTGATTTAGTATATAATATGAATAGTTTATCTCTCTAGCAATGATTAGAATAGGTTGCTTTCTATTATCTTAGCTTCTCAACAAGTCTTCTCACTGACTCTTTGCATTGTAGGTTCATCTGCATTCGCCAGTTGACTTCAAGATCATCAAAACTACCTATTTCCTTAGTTTAAATCATTTTCCCTCCATTTGAACTGTCATTTGGACTATTGTTCGGACTGGCATTTGGATCGTCGTTTGGACTTTTACTCTTTATGCATTGTTTTATGCTAGTTTGAATTCAGTTTATTAGTTTTCTTTACTGCAATCTTTCTTGCTCTTAATTAGTATTCTTAACCATATTTAGGCCTTTGTTTTACATTCCCTAAAGTTTTAATTCAAGTCTTGTTATTATTTTTAGTTTGCTTTAACTGTCTTTTAAATTATGTCTTTTATATTTAGTTTACTAATATGTTGTTGTTTCATAACTTATAGGTCTTATTCCTAGTCTAGCTTACTTCATGTTCTTAAGACTTAGCTAGAATAGTGTTAATAGTTACATTTCTCAAGTATTCTAGTTTTGATAATTTCCTTCATTTAGATTAGGATCAATTTCTCATTCCGATAAATAATGAAGATGTTCATGGAATAGGATTTGGATTTAGAAATTAATATCTTTATCAAGTTTTCTACTTACTTCTAATTCCTATTAGTTTTATATTATTATTTTGCTCATGGATAGTAGATAGATCAGAATGTTTAAAGTTAACTGTAATTTGTCTTTTTGTAGTTTACATCTCTTCATTGAAGTTAGATTAGATTTACTTCCATTTAGTTTTGCTATTACATTTGAAAGCCATTACGATACATTCCCTCCAGTTCCTGTTACATGGGAATATATGTTTTTCTTGAATTAAGTTGTTGAAATTATTTAAATAGTTTGTAATTTGCTTTGATTATTATAGCCTTCTAATTTATCATTAAATTAATCCATTTTATAGATAGGTCTGTAATTTATTTTCAAATGTTCTTCTAATTCTTAGATTAGAATCTGAAATTGTATAGTTTCCATTTTCATAGTTCATAGTTTGTTTTTTCAATCAATTTCCATTGTTCAATTATAAAGTAGAGTAGTATGATTTGATACTATTCTAGTTTATCTGTTTAACTAAGTTTGATTTAACTCCTTTTACTCTTTTTTCTGAAGTTTGACTCGATTTTTCATTTGAAAGATCTTTTGATCTTTTCTTTATTAAATATTTTTAAGGTCTGACAAGCCGAAATCTTAGTTGCCATTCTACCTTAGCATATACTTTTTTCTCAAATCTAAGATTACCAACTCCGGTCGATAATTAAATATTAGGTGTTTTCTTTGAGATAGCTCACACACCTAACATTTTGGTGCCGTTTTCATGGAGTTGTAGAAGATAGGTAGAATTTAGTCATAGATAAGTTGAACTCTCTTTTTGAAATTTAGCTATATTCTTTCCTTTGAAAATAGGCTGGTGGCAGGTGAGCAGTAAGACGAGAGGTAAGAACCTGCGCATCTTTTATAAGAACCTGCGCATCTGTTATAACATGCATCCCCAAAACCCAACAGTAGTACTTATGCAGTTAGGATTTGTTTCAGTTATAATTTGTTTGCATGAATAGGTCTAGAGATTCACAAGGTAGATTTATTAAAACTAGCTCTCTTACTAAAATCCCTACTAGAATTCCTACTAACCTATACGGGGGGCATGCCACCCCAACTACTAACTCAATAGAAAGGTATCGGAAGACACCTAAAGGGGATAGTGCTACTTGGAAAGCAAAGGAAATCCTTTCTGGAAACCAATTAGGGGAAAATATAGGGACATCAGAACAGTTTGTTCATAAAGAAATTCCACTAGAAGAACCTCAAGCTCATATTGAAACTAAAATTAGATAAGAGGAAACTCAAAAGGATAAAACATCAGGACCTATTAACTCTCCCTTAGTCCAAAATCCCAAAGACACTATTTTTTCAAAAGTAGGTGGTCCAGACTTAGTAGATTTTATCGATCCTGCACAAGTAGACGCTCTTTTTGAGAGTTATGTGAACTGTTAGAGGAAATTTCAATTTAAAATGGGCCTTCATAAAATAATACAAATTCCATGTCATCATGTATTAGCCAATCAAAACGCTTTAAAATTCAAAAAGGGAGCACCTAAAAAAATTGGAGGGAAAAAATAAAAACTACCTTTTTGGATTGTATTTTCAACTTATCTCCTTGTAGGTTTACTCAAATTTCAAGTGAGAGGACTTGTTGGATGCATAATTAAGTTATGCATCCAACGAGTACCCATGTTGCATACTTCTAACAACATCCACACCATGAAAAATCAAAAATACATTAAAAAACGTGTTTTGTCTCACTAGAAACATGTTTTTTAATGTATTTTCAATTTTTCATGGTGTGTATATTGTTAAAAGTATGCAACATGAGTACGCATTGGATGCATAATTTAATTATGCATCCAACAAGTTCTCCTGCTTGAAATTTGAGTAAACCTACAAAGAGATAAGTTGAAAATATGATCCAAAAAAGTAGTTTTTTTACTCTCTCTCTACTATTGTTTTATTATTTTCCTTAGGAGGCCCATTTTTTACCCAAATTTCCTCTAATGATAGTTATTTCGCAGATTGATGCAACAATAGTATGACCTCCAAATCTGGATTCCCACGCAGCTAGTAATTCTCCTCCTAAAAAGAAGAATCCGCGTCCTGAAATAGAACGTCGGGACATCCCATATTCACCAAGAAAGGAGCCACATAGATTTTCTCTCTTTGGCAATAGAATCTTCATGGGGGATGAAAATGAAGATCATGTCCAACAAGATGAAGAAGATGGAGAAGTTATAACTGAAGGTACCTTTGGGTTCCCTATCTTAGACACTGCACAAGATGTTACTATGAATAACATCCCTCCTTCCTCACTACCAACCTTTTATGGGAAGAGTAGTGAGGATTCAGACACATTTTTATTCGAGTTTGACATTTTGTGTAGGAGTTATAATTACCTACAAGATGGCCAAAAGCTAAAACTCTTTCCTACCACATTAAAAGATTCTTCTCTTCGATGGTTCATGGGATTAGGGGAATCTAGTATTAGAACTTGGGAAGACATGAAGAATACATTTCTTTGAAAATATCAGGATTACTGTAGACCTAAGGACTCTTGCAATGATATTTTTAAGATTCAACAACTTGAAAACGAGAGCTTAGAATACTATCTCAAGATATTTAACTATGTGTTACACAAATCCAAGTATAATGATCTTTGAGAAGATGCAGTAAGAACACTCTTCCTCAAGGGAATCTCAGAATAATTCTTAGATAACCTTAATCTCATGGCAGCAGGAGACATTTCTCATAAGTCTTTTACAGATATTTGTGACCTATGTAGGAATTACTCTAGGAGTAGAGGGAAAGGTGGAAGACACTTTCGAGAATCTTATGCTAGGAATCCCAAAGTAAATACATCCGGTCCTGGTGGAGTTACAAGGGTAGAGTTGGGAAACCTATTGGAAAATTTCAAAACAAATATCTTAGGAGCCATTGGTTCTTAACTAGATGCACTACAAGCTAAAAAGAGACAAGATGAAGAGCGTGCAACAATGAGTGTTTTCTGTCCTAGGTGTAGAACTAAACATCCTCAACAAGAATGTCCATTAAATAATGTTTCAGTCTATCACCTATGTATAGAAGAACATCCAACCAATGATTGTCCATCGTTGCCTGGATTACAAGCTGTATAAAAAAGTGAAAATTTTGGTGAAATACCTAGGAGGCCTTGGCAACCTAGAGATCAACCATCATACCAAGATGCATCACAAATTCCACCTTATTACTACCCTTATCAACCTCCTTAACAATGGAATACTTCAGGTTCATAGAATTGGCCATCGCAGTACCCTCCTCAAAATGCTCAACAACAACAATGGCCACATGGATGGAGAGGGAAAGATTATGCTCAAACACCTCCTCCTATGCCTAACTATCCTTACCCACCCAATATCCATCAACTTCCACCTGGATTTGTACCTCCTTCACTACCCCCTATCCTGAATCAACCTCACCATTTCCAGAACATGAATCCTCCAAAACCCACAATATTACCTGCAGAACTGATACCGAATCCTAACAACAAACCAACCCAAGCCCTTAACAGCATTGGGTTGTTACCTCTTCCATCATATGTCATTTCGACCATGCCAATACATGAGATACAACTGCAGTCTGCAAGAGTTTTGCAAGATAAGCTCAAGTCATCAGTTGTTATTCAAGAAGAGAATGAAGAAGACACACCTAGTGAAGTTTTGAATGATGCCATTCTTGAAGATGTGGTTATTTCTAAATCTTCAACACACAACCATCCACACAAAGAAGTAATTCCAAGGGAAAGATCACCTCCATATCCAAAGCATCTAGTAATAGAAAAACTTGTAACTTATCTAGAGTACGATATCATTAACGAATTGAAAAATATTTGCATTAAGATCCCTTTCTTACAATCCATTAAGGATATCCCAATCTATAGTAAGGTAATAAAGGAACTTTGTATTAAGAGACCAGGGAGAAAACAAAAAGACCCTCCGACGGTTCATATAATAGGAGATATTTCAGATTACATAGCGAACCAACCTAGAATACCAAAATATTCAAACCCAAGAAACCTTGTGGTGACTGTTATCATCAATAACACCACCATAGGGAACAAACTTATTGATCTAGGAGCTGCTATCAATTTGATGACTACCATTGTCTTAGAAACTCTCAATTTAGGACCATTCCTCCGCCCTACCCCAACGATGGTAGAGTTAGCAGATCATATTATGGTTCAACCTACTGGGATTTTAGATGACATCACAGTATCAGTAGCCCCATGGGAATATCCCATAGATTTCATGGTCATTGAATCAAAAGACCCTTCCAAAGGTCACCCCATTATTTTGGGAAGACCTTGGTTGGCTACTGCCAATGCATTTATAGGATGTAGGGATGGAGAGATAATTATCTCTGATGGGTTATCTACAAGAAAAGTAGCTTTATTACTGATGTATATGTAACTTCGGAATGTATTTCACTTATGTATATTGTACTCATATAGAGATGTTATTATTCCTCTATACGGAAGTGTTTTTATTCATATAGAGATGTTATTATTCCTCTATATAGAAGTGTCGTCATTTATATTGTAAGTGTCGTAACTTATACTTGATGGGTTATTAGACCACCTTGATGGGGTCGGCCCTGTATGAGTCATGTGGGTAAAAGGGTTATTAGACCACCCTATTGGGGGTCGGCCCTGTCAGCATTATGTTATGTGGTTAAGTTAAGTCCGACCTAGTAAAGGTTATTAGGAAAGTCAAGTCAAGTATAAATAGAGTGCGGGAGGCACTCTATTTGACCATTCTATCATTCGCTTTTCACTCACACACTCATTGGAGAGTGGCGCACTAGTGGGGGAGGAGAAGCTACTGCTAGGAGGACTATCTCTTGTACTTGGGTTGTATCATTGCTCTATCTATCTTTGAGGAAGTTGCAGGGTTTTTCACCTTCTTGGTTTTCCCTGGTGAAACTCCATGTCTCTTGTGTGCTAATATTATTGTGTCCATGATTTATATGTTGTACATGTTATTCTCTCAGTTAAGATCCTAGATCAGATTGAAATTTGTGAAAAACTAACATGGAATCAGAGCTAGCCTGAAAGAAGGTATGGTATGGCATTGATGACACTTGTTGCACTTGCAAAGCTAGGGCTTGATATGGCAAAAACCAGTCATCGCAACACTTTCGCTATAAATTCATTTTGGCATAGTTTCAGGATCTACAAATCTTACAGACCTTGTGTCCAAAGAAGAGCCTCTAATTAGTTGTACTTTCATATTTATGATCTATACAATATAGGGTTTATGCCTCTTCCAGATCTCAGTCATCAATAGTCGACCTAGGAAAAAAGGTCATAACTTGGGCTAGGTGTTAACACCCAAAAAGTGCTCACTAGCTCATTCCCTTATTCACATGACCCATTTGAGCCTCTAAAACCATCAAAAGGTCACAAAAAAGACCATAATACACCTTTTCCCCCTCAAAATATATATTTTTCCTCAAGAAACACAAAAAACCCTAAAAAGGGTCCAAAATTCCCCAAAAATATTAAAAGGGAATAAAAATATTAAAAATATTCAAAAAGGGAAAAAGAGGGAAAAAGAGACCTAAACCATGTTGGTTAATACCATTGGTTTCCTCAAAACCATAATAGTATTCCCCATCCCCAACGAAGTGGCCAAAAACTGTTGCTTAGTTTTTCAACCAAACATGTGTAAGGATGCACCTATTAACTAGTAATAGCAGTCTCGAATGAAAAGCAAATAACAATAAATTGAATCTAATCTAACATTAACATGTATAAGAAAAATAAAGAACTTGATTGATTCATTTCTCGCTCTCACCAATCCCTTTTTGTTCGGTATAATTTTATCCCTTTTTCGGGCCGAGCAATTCTTTTATGAAAAAGGCACTTAGGGAGTTTCTGTTAAGCTCTTTTCTGACTCCTAAAACAATGAAAATATCAATGAGCAACCTTGCTTCCTTTCATGCTCACTAAAAGTATTTGAAAGGGTGTCAACCTGGTATAATTTTACCCCTTTTCCGGACCTTGTAGACTAATTACAAAAAAGGAATACTCTAGTCACATCGGCTAGAAGAGTTCTCCATTTGCATCATTTTATGCTTTTTCGGGCCTTGGCGAATAACTTACGAAAAAGAACACCAATGGAGTCTACTTACCACTTTCAGACTATCAAAAAATGAAAGCAACCACGAGCAATCACCATCTTGGGCTTGTATAAATCCATAGGACAATACTCCACCACCACTACAGAATCTTCTTATCATTTTCAGACTCCCTAAAAATGAAAACACTTACGAGCATGAATAGACCTAGGCTGTCACAAATCCACAGGATAGTACCATTCCAGAGAACACTTTTATCCCTTGTGGAGCTCATTAAAACTAGAAAGAAGGACCCAATGGTGCTTCTCAGCACCACAATAGATCATGTCTACCCATATAGTAGCTTCCCCATTTTGGTCGCCTTTGTTCAGAGTATTCTGTAGTGTGTCACCCTGATACTCCCCCTACAGCAACCATCAGCTGGACCCCCCCAGATCACTCAAATATACAATACATACCCCTAAGCTATGATTCCCACTCCTAAAAATCAGTTCCCTATGTTGTCAAGTCAGCCATGTCATCATGCTCTGAACAAAGGAAGTTTGAGTCCACCCATTCTACGACCCAAGTCATTCCCCATCCCCACAGTATGTCAGTCCTACCACCAGTACTATCACATATCACTTGTGCACCTTGCACTCCTATCAAGGAAACATCATTGCCTTGGCAATTGTTGGTCTCCCTTTGTCGACACCAACCAAATCTATTTTAGACGATAGACCCAGAGGTCTGTGTGCCTTGGACTCATCACCATTTATGATGAGTGCCTACGGATCATTTCGAAAGGAGTCCTCAGTGCCTCTACAAATGATTGTTTCTCACATGCTCGACTTCAACACCTTGATCGAATCATTGAGACTCATACAGGGTATCGATCCTTTTAGTTTTATTGAAGACCCCGGATATCACCTAACTCTACCACAACTGAGAGTCTAATTGAGGAAACAACCAGTTACATTTTCCTATAGATATTCAGGTTGCACTTGGCGACAGTATTCATATGTACCCTATTTTTATACTCCCTCGAGTATACAGTTACATATGCTCCTCAGAATTGACTCACATTTATTGAGTCCCTACAGATGTTGGACACCTTCAGTTTCAGCAGCTCATCAACTCTTCTGATACCTTATTCAGAATAATTGTTGCTTTTTTCCAGTGTATCAATTATTGAGATCAGTCATGTCATGATCATGACTATGTCCCAACATTGTGTCCCCTCTAGACCATTATGATGTACCAGCAAATTTTTAAGTCTTTCTTCAGGAACCCCTTTGTGGGCCTAATTGTTATGTATATGTCTTGATATGAGCATGGGTATGCCCTCCTTATCCATAGTTAGAGATTATTCCTCATTCATTTTGAGGCCATGTATATTTTTTGTTTTTTACAGCTTCCAACGAGCCATTGTTCCAGTCTCCAATCAGTCTCTTCTCTTCTCCAAACCCCAGGAAAAAGACAAAAGAACTATGATGTCTATCGGCCATACGATGAGCTCCTGCCCTCACACATTAGGGGGCAATCTATTAACACCCAAAAAGTGCTCACTAGCTCATTCCCTTATTCACATGACCCATTTGTCCACTTTTCCACCATTTGAGCCTCTAAAACTATCAAAAGGTCACCAAAAAGACCATAATACACCTTTCCCCCCTCAAAATATATATTTTTCCTCAAAAAACACAAAAAACCCTAAAAAATGGTCCAAATTTCCCAAAAAATATTAAAAGGGAATAAAAATATTCAAAATATTCAAAAAAGAAAAAAGAGGAAAAAATAGACCTATAGCATGTTGGTTAATACCATTGGTTTCCTCAAAACCATAATGGTATTCCCCATCACCAAAAACTATAAAAAGGTGATAGGGGCTCCTCACTTTCCATCCATATTTCATCCTATCCTTATGCTGTCAAATTTCCTTTGAGAGCCATTGCGTCCCATTTCAAGTTTAAAGAATCCCATTGAAGCTTTGGAGAAGAGACCATTCAACATTGGAGCTTCTCAACCTTGGAGTTTCTCAATAATCATCATCCTCACCATTTGAGGTAATACAAAAACAAATTCTTTTAAATCTCTTGTCTTATTTGCTTATTGTTATCAATCAAGTTCTTTATTTTTCTTATACATGTTAATGTTAGATTAGATTCAGTTTATTGTTATTTGCTTTTCATTCGAGACTGCTATTACTAGTTAATAGGTGCATCCTTGCACATGCTTGGTTGAAAAACCAAGCAACACTAGGAAGCTCCAAATGAAATTTAGTAAAACGTGGCAGGTAGGGCATGTACTGTACTTTCATGAGTATGATTTTCAGAGGCTGAAATTGAACCAGTGACACGTGGCACTCCTTACAAGTTCGCTCTCCAGGTTTATCCCATAAACAGGTCATGTTGTGACACTTGGCATAATCTCTCTCAGAGAATCCATTTGAGGTCAGACCTATCGGGTTGGAAAGGTAACAGGTCAGGCTACCACAAGAAGAATTTTCAGACCCTGTGAATTTGAAATTTCAGAGTTACACCAGAAACAATCAGGTGCATATTTCTATCAAAACAGAATTGGATTTTGAGCACCTTCATTCATGGCTCCGAGAATATAGAGTTTCGGAGAATGTTGGAATTTTTGTATCGGAGACCATGTCTGGATGCTCCTCATCAAAATCGAAATTTATAGACCAAGATCAAATTTTTTGGTTGGGCAGAAGGTTGGTCTTGATCAAACCCTAGTTCGGGACTTTGATGGGAAAAGTGGAAAATTAGGGCTTCTGCAAAAATGGGAATTTTTGAAATCTGTGACAATAGCTGGAAGCTAGTTGGAAAAATCGAAGTTTAGGGCTTTGGATCAAACTATTTGGTTGGGTGAAGCTCTAGGAAAATCAAACCCTAATTTAGGGTCCTCTCGAGTGAATTTGAAAATCTAAAAGGCAATTTTGAGGGGTGAACCTTTGCATTTTTCAAATTTCGAGTGTAGCAGCTTGACCAACTTAGAAAGGTGCATCTTTCTATCCTTTCGGAAGTTTGAAATTCAAAGTTTGAATTTTTAGGGTTTTCCTAACAAACCCTAATCCAGCTCCAGATCCAGTATTTGCAAATAAAGTGGATTGGGTTAATCCTAGAAGAGAATGGATTAGTCACTTGCATAAGTGAAGAAGTTCCAGTTTCAGAGGGAGATAAGGCTAAAAAAGATTACAAACAATCTCGACAGCTATGGCTTATGGGTATGTTTCGAAATCTGTTCATGATTAAGTTTATGATATGTTTGTCTTCATTAAGACTAGTACAATCTTGATTAGTTTTAGACTTTTCATTCACCTTAATAAAAATATGAATGCATGATAGAAGATATTCATTGATTAGGGTTTTTGACACTTATGATTGTACTAGTGCATTGTGGTGTTGTATGAGGTTGATGTTGTCCACTAACATGAAAGGTACATCAAGAAAAACAAATCATGTTCTAGTTCAAGAACATATGACCATGGTGACATGAAGAAAAAGATTCATCCATTGTCATGGATCACATAGAAGATCTACTTACGAGGTATGTATAACTTGGTTCTATAATTGTTAACCTATGAGATATGCAGGTTACTAGCACAAATCATTGAAGAGAACAAGAAGACATTATGCGGGTATGTTAGACATAACTAGCTAGCATGCTAATCCAGGTATGTTTTTTCTATATCAAGTTAGAATCCTACCTTGTGTTAGGATCTCTTATATAAGTATACATGGTATGATTGATAATGATTATTTATGAAGTTTGAAATTTAAGTAATCTAGGGTTTATGCATATTATGTCTCTTACCTTGATTGATGATATGACTAACCAGAAGAGTTCTATGGTCAAATATGAATATGCATGAGTAAAAGAAGTCTTCCCTAAAACATTGAATGCTAATGCTTATTATCTGTGTTTGAAATGTTTATGACTATACATGTTTAATATTATTGTGTTTTGATAGTATTGAGATTATACTAATGAATGTATGATTATGTATGAGATCTCGAGGGTAACACAATGATGATACTCGTAAGCATGCATAGTGATCGAGGATGGATATAAGTTCAAGGACAGGTAATCTAGGAAGCAAAGATCAAGAGGGAGCACACTCCAGTAGTTTCCGCAAGGATGCAGACATTTAGAGGGATTTGACCACTTCTCACAACCCACATCAAAATGGAGTTGCAGAAAGGAAGCAAATACTGAGAGGGAGTCAACCCAACAAACAAACAAAGATAAGTATTTGAATTATCATTTCTTGTATATTTGATTGTTTAAATAATACTGTTCAATGATATATATACTTATGTTCCTAGACTTAGGTTGTGTATTATGCATATTAGAATAATTGCATTAATAAACAGTATACTACTAATGCGCATGTAATGGGTAAGTGGCCTATGGCACTGTACAACATTCCATTGCTACTTATCTAGAATGAAACCTCTTTGCTGACATGTTGGGAGTTGTGCACACTCTTAACAATGTTCTGGTAGAGATTGGAAGCCATCTAGAAAGTTACGGGATATGGATAAATGTTGTATTGAAGCATTGTCTAAAATAATTGCATGATTGTATGACATATTTCTTTATGTGTAAGAATTTGTTCTGAAAAATATGAGATGTTTCTAATCATGCAATTTAACTTGTTTTGTAGGAAATATCGCATACCATCAACTACAGAAGAAGGACTACAACATTTTTTCCAGCAACAAAGCTATCTATTGAAGAATCTAAAGTTCCCAGGATTCGGGATATAGTAATGGAAGAATGCCATGATCAAGGAATCTCAGTCGATCATGAAGAATGATGTTTGGGATGTAGTCCCAAGACCAGATGGGAAGTCTATTGTGAATTTCAAGTGGATCTATAATATCAAGCATGTTGCAGTTGGTAGCATAGAGAAATACAAAGCAAGATTTGTAGATCGTGGCTTCTCCCGAAAGGAGAGAATATGCTATGAAGAGACTTTTGCTCCTGTAGCCAGATACACTTCCATCAGATCAGTACTTGCTCTTGCTACAATGATGAAATGGAAGATACACCAGATGGATGTCAAGACAGCTTTCTTGAATGGTGTAGTCGAAGAGGAAGTCTATGTGGAGCATCCACTCATTTTTGAGACACATGACAGAGGGACTCATGTGTGCAAATTGAGGAAATCCTTGTATGGCTTAAAGCAAGCTCCTAGGACTTAGTATGGTAGGATAGACAGCTTTCTATCCGGTTTAGGCTTTACCAAGAGTAAAGAAGATTCCAACCTTTACTACAAGGTTGAGGAAGGCAATCCTGTGATACTACTTTTGTATGTGGATGACCTGTTTGTTATAGGTGAGGATAGATGGATTGCCGACGCGAAGAGGAAGTTTGCTGCTGAGTTCGAGATGAAGGAATTGGGGATGATGCACTACTTTCTAGGCATGGAGGTGTGGTAGAATGCAGATGGAATCTACCTTAGACAAGGGAAGTATGCAGTAGAGATCTTGAAGAAGTTCAGGATGATGGACTGTAAGGCCATGGCCACACCTATGGCATTGAATCTGAAGCTTCTGTGTGATGCTTCATCTGATCCAGTGGATGTCACGGTGTATCGTTAGATGATTGGGTCCTTGATTTACCTGACGAACACGAGACCATATATTTTCTTTGCAGTGAATACATTATGCCAGTTCTTGATGAATCCGAGAGGTGTTCACCTGGTTGCTGTAAAGCATATTCTGAGGCACCTGAAGGGTACAATTGATTAGGGGATCAAGTATGATGCGAATCAAAAGTTTAACCTGTAGGGTTATGTTGATTCAGAATGGGAAGGAAGTGCTACAGATAGGAAGAGCACATATGGGTGTTGCTTCAGTATGGGATCAGGTGTGATCTCTTGGTTTAGTAGGAAGCACTCCTGCGTAGCACTGAGTACAACCGAGGAAAAGTATGTTGTAGCTTGTTCGGCTAGTTGTGATGCAGTATGGCTTAGAAAGCTACTGTCTGAGTTATTTGATCTCCCGTTGGATGCTACTGGTTTCTTTTGTGACAACTAGAGTTGTGTGAAGCTGTCTCAGAACCCAGTGTTCCACGACAGGTCAAAGCACATTGAGATCAAATATCACTATATTAAGGATATGGTGCAGAGAGGAGCAGTGAAGCTCATGTATGTTGTGACGGATGAGTAGGTTGTAGATGTGTTGATGAAACCATTAGCTAGAGTGAAGTTTGAGTACTTCAGAGAGAGGCTTGGTGTTCTTCAGATTGATGATACTTCGAGGAAGAAGTGATGGACACATTTGCAATAGCCATTCCAAGCATGGTGAGAGGAGGATCCTTCCCATGGCTATGGATGTAAGCATTGGATGATGAGCATCAAGACGATGCTCCAGTTACTTCTTTGTATATGCATCATGTTGGATGCTTGATATGATCAGGTAGATCATGTATTTTGTATATGTATCAGGTAGATACATTGTATGATCAGGTGGATCATGTATTTGTATATGTATCAGGTGGATACATTGTATGATTAGATGGATCATGTATTTGTATATGTATCAGGTGGATACATTATATGATCAGGTGGATCATGTATTTGTATATGTATCAAGTGGGTACTTGTATGATCAGGGAGATACATTGTATGATCAGGTGGATCATGTATTTTGTATATGTATCAGGTAGATACATTGTATGATCAGGTGGATCATGTATTTTGTATATGTATCAGGTGGATACATTGTATGATCAGGTGGATCATGTATTTGTATATGTATCAGGTGGATACATTGTATGATCAGGTGGATCATGTATTTGTATATGTATCAGGTGGATACATTGTATGATCAAGTAGATCATGTATTTGTATATGTAATAGGTGGATACTTGTATGATCAGGTAGATCATGTATGATGATATGTATCAGGTGGATCATGCATGATGATATGTATTAGGTAGATACATTGTGTGCATCAGGTAGATGCATGGTATGATCAGGTTGATCACAGATGACGAGCTTCAGGATGTTGCTCCAAATGACATGCATCAGGATGATGCTATGATGATGATCAAGTTGATCACAGATTACGAGCTTCAGGATGTTGCTCCAGATGACATGCATTAAGATGATGCTATGATGATGATTAGGTTGATCATAGATGACGAGCTTGAGGATGTTGCTCCAGATGACATGCATCAAGACAATGCAGTGATGATGAACTGGTTGATCATGTATACATCAGGATGATGTATGTTGAGTATCATATTGATACTCTGTGGCCATGGACAGGTTGTGCAGGTAACATCGAAAGGGTCCTTTAAAATACAGACAGGTAGAGTGGTGTGCTCGTAACAGCCTGGGATGCTCTATGGAGATTCAGACAGGTAGAGCGGTGTGCTCATAACATCCTAGGATGCTCTGAGTATGTTTTTCTACGGTTTCGCATAGAAAAGATCCTTTAAAATCTGGACAGGTAGAGCGGTGTGATTGTAATAGCCTGGGATGCTCTATCGAGATCCAAATAGGTAGAGCGGTGTGCTTGTAACATCCCAGGATGCTTTGAGTAGGTTTTGTGAAAGTTCACATAGAAAAGATCCTTTAAAATCTAGACAAGTAGCGCGATGTGCTCATAACATCCTGAGATGCTCTATCGAGATCCAGACAGGTATAGCGGTGTGCTCATAACATCCTGGGATGCTTTAAGTAGGTTTTGTGAAGATCAACATGTAAAAGAACCTATAGTCTGCACTAGGTTTTGTTGATGCACGTAATCAGTCCTAGGTTCCATAGTATGGTCACTGATGATGAATACCTATAGGTGGTGGGCCTACATCCAGTATGAAAAAGGACTGGCTCTGTAGAAATTCCTATGACAAGTAGATTTGAGATTGATTGAGATAGCAACAGCAGTGATGATGACGATGATTCGAGGACAATGATTCGGTGACGATGATCTAGAGAAGAAGACTTGTGCTAGCAGATCTGTGTCGAGAAATACCTTCCTAGTTAAGAGGGAGTATTGATGTATATGTAACTTCGGAATGTATTTCACCTATGTATATTGTACTCCTATAGATATTTTAGTATTCCTCTATATGGAAGTGTTTGTATTCCTATAGAGATGTTATTATTCCTTTATACTGAAGTGTCTTCATTTATATTGTAAGTGTCGTAACTTATACTTGATGGGTTATTAGACCACCTTGATGGGGTCTGCCCTGTATGAGTCATGTGGGTAAAAGGGTTATTAGACCAACCTATTGGAGGTCGGCCCTATCATCATTATGTTATGTGGTTAAGTTAAGGCCGACCTAGTAAAGGTTATTAGGAAAGTCAAGTCAAGTATAAATAGAGTGTGGGAGGCACTCTATTTGATCATTCTATCATTCACTTCTCACTCACACACTCAATGGAGAGTGGCGCACTAGTGGAGGAGGAGAATCTTCTACTAGGAGGACTATCTCTTGTACTTGGGTTGTATCATTGCTCTATCTATCTCAGAGCAAGTTGCGGGGTTTTTCACCTTCTTGATTTTCCCCGGTGAAACTTTGTGTTTCTTGTGTGCTTGTATTATAGTGTCCATGATTGATATGCTGTAGATATGTTGTACATGTTATTCTCTCAGTTAAGATCCTAGATCAGATTGAAATTTTTGAAAAACTAACATTTATACCCACCAGCTCAACCAATAGCTGAAAACCTCTTTTGGTTAGATTGTCCTTTTGGAGATGAGAACTTGGAAGAACTTTCCCTTGTTAGTGATTTTTCTCAGGCACTACAAGAGCAAAATACCAAGAATGTATTGAACCAATTTCTCTCTTCCACAACATGTGTAGATTTTCCTCAATCTTTTTCCCAATTTGACTAGATCTTTGGAGACGAATTCCATGAAAACATGAGCCTCTCAACATTTACAAGTACACCCTATGTCTTCGCAATTGAAGAACACCTACGATCCTATACCATACCATGTCAGGTTAGTACCAACAAATTTCTGCATATAAACGTAGGTTTAGATAAGAGTCAACAAAAATAATTACTAAAAGTTCTCAAGAGTCAAACTGGAGCATTTGCATGGGAATATACCAATATGAAAGGTATACACCCATACACCTGTATCCATCACATTTACACAGACTCAAACATACCTCCTGTTAGGTAGCCCCAGAGAAGAATGAACCCAACACTAAAGAATGTAGTAAAGGATGAATTACAAAAACTCCTTAATGATGGATTCATTTACCCAATTTCCAACAGTAACTGGGTTTCTCCTCTGGTGGTAGTTCCAAAGAAAGTCACAGGGAAATGGCGTATCTGTGATGACTTTCAAGAACTGAACAAGGCCACTCTTAAGGACTACATCCCTTTTCCTTTCATCGATTAGGTGTTAGAAACCTTATCAGGGAAACAATATTTCTCATTCCTTGATGGGTATAGTAGATATAATAAAATATTGATAGCACCTAAGGATCAACACACGACAACCTTTACTTGCTCTTGGGGGATGTACCCCTAACGAGTGTTACCATTTGTCCGATGTAATGCACCTGCTACTTTCCAGCGTGCAGTTCTAGGAATCTTTGCTGACCTCATACAAAACTATGTAGAAGTTTATATGGATGATTTTATGGTTTATGGTAACACGTTTTAGGAAGCCCTTGATAACCTCGAAACAGTTCTTATTCAGTGCCAAGAAATGGACTTAGCTCTTAGTCATGAAAAATGTAAAATGCTACTGACTGAGGGCATAGATTTGGGACATCATGTCTCTCTTCATGGTATCAAGGTGGATCCCACCAATATCGAAATAATTGTTAATCTTCCTCCTCCAAAAACTCTGAAGGAAATAAGAAGTTTTCTTGGCCATGACGGCTATTATATACGTTTCATTTAAAATTTCACTAAAATAGCAGCACCTATGTTCAAACTACTAATGAAAGACACATGATTTCAATGGACTGAACCATGTCAACAAGCCTTCGAGACTGTGAAGGCCAAGCTATCAGTGGCACCAATACTTAGGGGCCCAAATTGGTTCCTTCCTTTCCATATATCCACTCATGTTTCTGACATAGCTATAGGGGCAGTTTTAGGTCAAAAAGAGGGAAAGACATCACATTCCATTTACTTTTCTAGTAAAACTTTGACTCCTGTAGAATCAAAGTACACTGTTACTGAAAAAGGGTTTCTAGTAGTAGTCTACTCCATCAACAAGTTTCCTCATTATATCACAGGATATGAGATTTTTATACACACTGATCACTCTTCCATTAGTTTTTTAATGAATAAACCTATCACCAATGGCATAGTGACTCCATGGCTTCTTTTGTTACAATAACTCAACATCACCATTGTTGATCATCCCAGTAAAGAGAATGTAGTAGTTGATTTTCTCTCTCGAATTCAAATTGACGATAATGCCAGCCCTGTCGATGATAGCTTGCTAGATGAACATTTGTTTGCTATATCTGTCCAGACCCCATGGTTTGCAGACATAACCAATTATTTATAAACTGGAAAGCTACCTAACCATCTCTCCCCACCTGAGAAACGTAGGATCATAGTTCAAAGTTCCAATTATTCTTGGGTAGATAATGATCTCTTTTGTACTGGTCCTGACCTTATTATTAGATGATGCGTACGAGAGGACAAGATGGCAGAGATCCTACATGCATGTCATGGTGGACCTTGCGGTGGGAATTTTTCTGATAAGAGAACAACATACAAATTATTACACTCTAGGTACTATTGGCCAAGCATCTTCAAAGATGTTTCCAAGTATGTCAAGGGATGTGATAGTTGTCAAAGAATGGGTAGACCTACACCATCTGATGAGATGCCTTTACAACCCCAAGTTATGATTGAGCCATTTGAAAAACGGGCTCTAGATTTCATTGGACCAATTTACCCTATGTCTCGCAAGAAGAAGTACATATTAGTCTATATAGATTATGTCACCAAATGGGTAGAAGCCAAAGGTTTATTTCGAACCATAGAGAAATCTATGGTGGAATTCATTTATGAAGAAATATTTACTTGATTCAGTGTACCTAGGGAAATTGTAACCAACCAAAGGTCTCAGTTTACCTCCAAATTAATGAAAGAGCTTATTGATAAATATGGTATTAGACATTGTAAATATTCACCATATCACCCGCAATCCAATGGTCAGGTAGAATCCACCAACAAAGTATTAGAAGCCATCCTGACTAAGACTATCCAGTTACACCACAAGGACTGGGAAGATAGGCTTCCTAAAGCTCTTTGGGCTTATAGAATAACATGGATAAACACTACTGGCCGCACACCTTATGAACTTGTTTATGGTAAACAAGTTCTTCTACCCAGTGAATTTCAAGCCAAAACCTTTAGTATGGCTACACAATTAGGGATGAACTTAGAGGAAGCTCAGAGACAACGAATCCTGCAGATAAATGAATTACACGAGATTAGGCAAGATGCTATTCAACATACAATCTTAATACAAAACCAATGCAAAAAGTGGCATGATAGATACATTAAACAAAAACAATTCAAAACTGGAGATTGGGCACCACTTTTTGATTCAAGATACAAAAATTTTAAAGGTAAGTTAACTACTCGATGGATGGGTCCATATGAAATTGTCACAACCTTTGATAATGGATCCGTTAAAATTAAGACAATTGATGATTCACAAGTTTCTTTTGTTGTAAATGGACATAGACTTAGACTTTATCATCAACCAATATCTAAACAGGATTTTGTGCAGAATGCCTTACAGCAAGAGGAAATGGAACTAGTAGAAGAGGAAGCCATTCCTCCTCCTCCCAGTCCTTGAATTATTTTGGGTTATCTTCTTTTGTATATATGTAAATATGTTTTTGATTTTCAATAATAATAAGTCATTTCTAACAACTGATTGTCTTTTTACAAGAAATCTATTATGATCAGTTTGTAAAAAATTGTCAATAAAACAGGAAGATTCTTTTTCTTTTCGTTAAATTTAAAAATTTTACATAACTTGTTTTGTACATATGTTTTTGTTTTAAATAAAATTTGAATCATTAGACAAGTGGTTTTGCAACTTAATCACAAGAAACCTATCTTTTTAATCAGCTTATGTGATATTACACAAAAAAGGAAGTGCTCTAGAAAGAAATATTTATAACTCTCCTTTTCTTTCGGCTACTATTAATTTTGAAAATTTTTAGTAAAAGCATTCTTGATATCATTTATAACCACTTTTCTTTATGATTTTGTGTATGGTATTTGATTCAGACATGCACACTTCTGATTTATCATTAGAACAGTTGTTCAAAAGACCTTAATTATTATGATCTCCACAGAACTCTATGTTACACCTATGGATTGCTAGTTCATCCTTGACTCATTATCAAAACATATCTTTAAAGCACCTTTAAAAGGTAGCCTAAAAATGGGTGATATTTTCTATTTTGTGGGGAACATTACTAACCTTTTTATGAAGAAGATAGATTGTGAAGTCAAAGAATAGCTTTATGTTATTATCTTTTGGCATGATCTATAATTTAGGCCATTATAAATAAAGTTACTCACAAGGTTTGTGCTAAATTTTGAATTATGTGTTTAACAGGCTTAGCACACTCTAGTGCAAACTAGCTTACAAAAAATTATATATATATCATTATACAAAGCAAACCCGCTGGGGTACTAAATAGGATCACTAGTAGTGGGTCCATGCTGAGTAAAATATTAAACAAGGAAGCTCGGTAAATGCAAGTAAACCCGTCGGGGTACTGAACAGGCTCGCTGGTAGCGGGGCTATGCTTGCATGGTACCAAGATAAAACTGTCGGGGTACTGAACAGGCCTGCTGGCAGCGGGTCAATATTGGGTAAAAGAGGTTTTGTTAATGCATTTCTATTCACATAACTCATAAAAACCTGAGTATACAAACACATGTTTAGGCCAATTATGTATACTGTCATTAGTTAATGGCTGTAAGATGGACTTGGATCTTGTCATCTAATTCAAACAATACCTAGGATACAACTATCCTAGAAATGGGACCCATAATTATAGCAGATCTCACAAATTTTATGGTGAACTTTATCTATATTCTTTGGATGACAAGAGATGTTTACAATGAGTCATGGACGACTAGTTCTTCTATGGCATTTTTCACATCTCTTACACTATTATTCTTCATATGGTCTTGTAAGCACTATTGTATTATTTTTTATGAAGGTACATATCTGAATTATCTACATTTGTTAGTTAATATTTAATTTCCTTATGAAAATTATCACAATATTTTAAAAAGGCTATCTGTAAGACTTTCAATTGAAAAAAAAATTTAATCATTTTTTGTCTGATGGCTTGAGGACATGCCATATTTTTGGTTTGGGGGGGGAGATTAGAACTGTTCTTACTCTTTGAATTTTTATGAAAAATTTATTTATCACTGATACAATGATAGGTGTTTTCAAGTTAATGCAAAAGAAAAAGAAAAATTGATCTAATCAAGAACAAAAAGAGGAACGCAACTAATGATCTAGAAAAGCAAAGTTTACAGTATCTTTTGTGCACTAACAACTTCAGAAATTCTCTATAAAAATTAGCTTTGGTCTGCATCAAAAATAAGATCTTGTATAAACAAAATTCTGTATGAAGTACTGAATGATGGGTTGAATGCTGATCCGAATGAGGAAAATAAACAACGTTCTGAATGGAGTGTTAAATGAAACCATATCTTATAACAGCTTTATTTAAATATGCCAAGATGTTCAAATTTGAATATTTTTGATAAGTTTTATTGGCTAATCATGACATGGATAAATCAAATGTCGATTTCACACATGGATTCATTCTCTCATCCATCTCGCCTCCATTAAACGAATGGATTATGCATCATTTGGAATCATTGTATGACTACCATTTGGTCTTACTTATCCTATTGTACGATCTGCCACCATATCAATTGAATCATGATCTCTCACGTGTAATCTATTTTCATAATCTGAATTACATTCAACCTGTCCAAAGCTTGGCTTTGGACAGGGTTGAATATTCTTTAAACCACATGTATTCACTGATTTCACACACCTTTACGCTGGCACTTAACTTAATATCTTCGAATGACAGGCGCGATCTTTCAAAGCATGCCAAGCCCTCGTCCACTATCATTCAAACAATCAAATGGACCTTAGTTTGAATGGGTGATTGCGTGAATTTCGCCTCAGTCTGTTTTCTCTCTATCTGAGCCGTGTCCTCTACAAATTATTACACCCCTCGTATCCATTCATATTCCCCCAGTCCTCTGTCAACAATGCCAAGTCTCTATGAGCTTGGTAGCTACCAGGATCTTCTCCGCATTTCTGAGTTTAAAGCTTTTCATGAATTGTTTTTGCAAGTAGGTTGGGAACCATTTCTCTGCCTTCTCTAAGGCCATGATAACGATATTTCATTACTGTTCTCCAAACGCTTTGATGGAAAAACAGCCAGGGTTGGCCATCTTGTTTTCTCCGTGACAGAAGAGTTAGTAGCATTAGCTACCAAGCTCCCGAGGGAAGGTGCCTGATGGCATAAGCATCTTTTCCTTCCATGGAAGGATCATGAATTTGCCCTAAATACTGATTTTCAACACATTTCTGGTACCAAAGGTTTTCAAAGAGAATGGATCAAGCCGGAGTACTTAGATCTTCTAACCATTATCATCCACTTAATCACTTGCGAGGGTAAGTTCACTGTCTTTAAAGCTTTCCATTTCAGATTGTTAGCTCATTTTGTCAACAATCAGACCCTTAACTTCCCATTTTATTTCCTGAATAGTTTTGAGAAGATGTCTAACCAAGTCAGGAAAAATACAGTCAACCCTTCTGGAAGCTTGTATCACCATTGTCTTATTAAGCTTCTGATCATTCACTAGTTAGAAAAGAGAGGACAAACCTGGGATCATTTTGTTTTTGAGATACTGAACCCTCGTTTATCTACTATCAAATCTTCTTCTTCTCAAGAACTTTATCATACCCAAGCAGAACCAAACGCTAAACGTGTAGGGTTTGATGAAAGTCCTTCAGGTGATGAGTACCTTGCCCAATCATCACCTTCTCCTGAACTTACTCTTGGTGACCCTAATTCAAAACCTCCACTCTTTTCATAACCCACTAAATCCAGAGAACAAATTGTGACCTATCTATCGATCAGTGTGTCATTCAGACTATCGTTCAGCCATCATGTTCAAATATCCAGTCAAACGATCATACCTTTGAATCACCCCTCCTCACACTAGCTAACGTATCCGCTCGTATGAGTGAAGTCTCTGCTGCTGAAAGTCCTCCTGCACAAAACCAAGATACAATTCTCAAAGGTCATACTATTGAATGTGAAACATGTTCAAAAGAATTGAGTCCCCCAAAGAGCCCTAAAAATTATAAAGAGCGGCTCATTCTGACTCAGCAGGAGAGGGATAATTTGATCCAGGTAATAGCACGGTTGACAGACCAAAATCAAAGCTGTGTGGAAAAAATTCCTGAACTCCATGAAGAAAAAAAGGCACTGCATGCATAAGTAAAAGACATTGAATGTTTGGTTAACGCCAAAACAGCATCCCATACTGCCCTAAGAATGAGATATAATTCCTTCAAGGACCAATTCAAGAAGCTCGAGGCCAAATCTATATCTTCATCATCCCATTCGAAGGAACCTACTACCACAGCTTAGCCTTCTTCTTAATTTCTCTCTGTTTTGCTCAGTGGGACCTGGCATATCTTCGGTTTGGGGGAGTGTTGGTGTCCATTTTGTCACTATTTTTTATCATCGAATCTACTCTGAATGGCATTAATTTCACTATTTTTGATATATTAAGTTATTCTTTTATCCATTCAGCCCATCAAATAGACCAGGTATGTGTTGGAACATTTAAAAAACCCACTATGTCATTCTAGACTTAGGATAAAATTAATTAATCATTTATGATTAATTTCCTGAGTTTTGACTAGGTAGAATAGGCCAGTTTTGTCTTTTAGTGGACCACATGCTATCCTCATTAACAAAAACGAATTTGGATAGATTCTGGATAAGATTTCCTTGGATTCTGTCTGATTTTATTCCATTCCTGAATTAGAAAGACACTATCCAATTTTAGTTAGCTTTGTCCTGTTTTTCTCCTTTCTAGTGGAAAAGATAAAGCTAGTTTACTTGGAATCTTTTGCCACTTGACCAATTCAACCTCCACATCATATCTAACTTTCTAAATCCATAATTACATTCCATTTACCTCACTCATGAGCTGCCATACCATACTTGCCAAATTCATGAGCCTCTAACACAGTTTTGGAAATTGCTTTTGCCACCTAGGGTTTTTTTTTGTCTTTTCTAAGCCTTTCTTTTTGCTCTTTCCATATTGCTTCAAAGCAATTCAATTTTCTCCATGGAGGATGTATTATATATTGTTATCATATCAATGAATAAGATACAGAGTGTTTTCCATAATTTATTCTCTCTATTCTTCTTCTCTCATTGTCTAAGATATTCCATGGTGAAATTGTCTTATGAATCTAGTTCCTAGTAATTGAAAATCTCAAATGGTATCAGAGCTAGCTTGATTCAAAAAAATTTCCAAGATTTTGTTTTGCGGGTATTACCAATACCAAGAGCACATCAGTATGGAGAAAAATCATGCCAAAGCTGTGACTCTCACTCCCTTCAATTTCTTTGACTGGAAGGTGCATATGATCATCCAGCTTCGGAGCAAAGGATTGTATAGAGTCACTATGGGGCTTGAAACTAAGCCAGGAGCTGTTGCATTAAAATCCAAATGGTTCAATAGGCTTGATGGAGCTTATGGGTTACTTTGTCTCTCTGTATCTCCAGATCTTCTATTCCATATCGATTCTCTATCAACTCCAAATGATGTGTGGACAAAGCTAGAGTCTCTCTTTGGAAAACAGTACGAGCTCAGAGGTCATTTGTTGGAGATTGAGCTGATCTCTCTTAGTCCAAGTAATTTCGATTCTATGGAGGATTTCATATCAAAATTCAAGAACCTAGTGCTTCAACTCAAGCAATGTGGTATAGAGAAGAAGAATGAGCAATTAATCCTTACCATTCTGTCAAAACTGAGCTTTGAATACTCAGTATTTGTGTCTACTTTTCATTCTACAAGACTTGCAGTTCCCAAGTGGAAGATGCCAACCTTGGATGCATTCATTGATTCACTCACTCAAAAAAAGGACAAGCTGGTCCAAATAAGGGATCAATCACCCTCCAAATACTTTGCACTTGTTGCTCATGGAGCAAAGAGTTTCAAGAATGACAAATCCAAACAGAAGATATTGTCAAATGAAGAGGATTCTGATGAAGATTCCAAATCCAAGAAGATGAAGAAGGAGAATCCCAAGTGTTCTTATTGCTGCAAAGGAAATCATCCTTATAAATCTTGCTTCAAGAATAAATTAGACATCATGGCCAAGATGCTTGAAGAGCATAACATAGATGTTCCTGACTTTGCAAAGAAAGAACAAGACAAGGTTGCTGGAGAACAAAAACTCTGTCTCCAAGCCTCTCCCAAAGGTAATAATGTTTATGCTTTGAGTGCTAGAGTGAAATATAATTCCGATGTCTTTGATATTGATTCAAATTCTGATATATCAGAATCAGAAACCTCCACCTCTTCCTAGGAACAATCTTCAGTCAATTCATCCAAGTCTACTCTCAAAGCTAGTCATTTTTTACTAGCTTCTAACTTGTCTTCTGAAAGGTCTTTCCACCATCATTCAAATATTTTAGATTCTGATTTAGAAGATGATTTATAGTTTGATATGCAGGTCATTACATATCCCACATCATATTCCCAACCTTTGGATGCACAAAAGACCCTACAAACCCCAAGTTCTCAAGTTAAGAAACTACACAATTCTATGTTTTCCTACACTGTGTCACTTGCCTCTGTTGCACTTTTGTCTTGCATATATTTCATTGGTTGGACAGCCATTGTTTTGGAATTATTTGGACTGATATTCCACACATCTGGACATGACCCCATCACTCATGGTTCAAAATTCAAGTCCTCACACTCTCCAGGCTTGCTCAGTTGTCCGAGTGATCTAGTTTCTCAAATTTTTTCTATTGAAATTATGTTCGATCATGGAGACTCCACATCTTTACTGGTTGCTACTCCATATGAATTAAATTATTATATTTCAGAGTTGCATAATCTCATTTTAAATATCAGAAAGGTTCTACATCAGTTTGAGAAGAAAGTACAAGAACTAGTACACCACATTGTAGCTACAAAAGAAATAGATCCTGTTGAATTCATTGTTTCTCCTTGGGAAGGAGTATGCATAGATCTTCTTTCCATCATTGATTATGTTTTCATATTTGATTATGTATGTTACAGAAGCAAGAAAAATTCATTTGATTCTCCTCCATCATCAGAAGATGAACTTCATAGAGCTTCAACACATGGTTCTTGCCTACACAACATCGATGCACTGATGCATGATCATGACATCCACAATCTCTTCATCAAGTCAATTACTCGAAAGCAGCCCATTCAGCTCATTCATATCATTCAAATGAGAAACATGACAGTATGAAGACATCAAGCATGTCCATTTTTGAGGAAGGGTTTTGTTCCCATGAGGTTTTCCCTGTTTCCTCGGTTTACATGGACTAGTTATTTTTGTATTGGGGTGACCATAAGCCTTATTGCTTGGGCCCTATATTTCCGATATTTTTCTAATTCCCATCACATAAATTCATGCTTAAGGGGGGGTGTTGGAACATTTAAAAAACCCACTATGTCATTCTAGACTTAGGATAAAATTAATTAATCATTTATGATTAATTTCCTGAGTTTTGACTAGGTAGAATAGGCCAGTTTTGTCTTTTAGTGGACCACATGCTATCCTCATTCACAAAAATGAATTTGGATAGATTCTGGATAAGATTTCCTTGGATTCTGTCTGATTTTATTCCATTCCTGAATTAGAAAGACACTATCCAGTTTTAGTTAGCTTTGTCCTATTTTTTCTGCTTTCAAGTGGAAAAGATAAAGCTAGTTTACTTGGAATCTTCTGCCACTTGACCAATTCGACCTACACATCATATGTAACCTTATGAATCCATCATTACATTCGATTTACCTCACTCATGAGCTTCCATACCATACTTTCCAAATTCGTGAGCCTCTAGCATAGTTTTGGAAACTGCTTTTGCCACCTAGGGGGTTTTTTGTCTTTTCTAAGCCTTTTTTTTTGCTCTTTCCATATTGCTTCAAAGCAATTCGATTTTCTCCATGGAGGATGTATTATATATTGTTATCATATCAATGAATAAGATACAGAGTGTTTTCCATAATTTATTCTCTCTATTCTTCTTCTCTCATTGTCTAAAATATTCCATGGTGAAATTGTCTTATGAATCTAGTTCCTAGTAATTGAAAATCTCACAGTATGCACGTATTCATTTATCATATAAATTTTGGTCAAATATTGTTATATTATGATTTATTAATGATTAAAGTGACATTTCCAGTCATGCATGGTATTTAAGCTTTGATTAACAGGATGCGTTTTTCAAACGACCCTTCATTCAGACTGCATTCTTATGATGCTAAGCTCAACCGCGTTCAGCTTGTCGTTCAACCTCGCAATCAGCCCCCGAAATCCACAGTTGGCATATCCCAGACTGTTAAATTCAGAAAAGGGCACATGGGTTCTGTTTTCCACACAATGGGCATGGTTAATGAGCTGTTGCTCTAAAAGATTCATCCCCAGGCTCGCTAAGCTCGATAGCACATCCCACGTCCACGTCAACACTCCAACACGCCAATTCAGCCTTGCGTTCATCCTAGAATCATGTTTCCTGTTCATGCCATTGTTTTGGAAGGAGTCTAGGTCGCACACGTTTAGCCTTCCAGCACAACGCCTTGCCACAACAGTGCTCCAACAACCTCTTTTCTGTTTGTTCGGCTTGCTAGCATGCTACCTCTTTGACCACGTCCAAGGAAAACCAATGCTGCAGCTACCTCATGAAGGAATCAACTCTGTTCATCCTAGTGTATACTCCCTATGCTCTCACGCACCATTCAAAGAAGCCAGTCCTTCATTTAGATTAGGATCAGTTTCTCATTCCGATAAATAATGAAGATGTTCATGGAATAGGATTTGGATTCAAAAATTAATATCTTTATCAAGTTTTCTACTTGCTTCTAAATTAATATCTTTATCAAGTTTTCTACTTGCTTCCAAATCAAGTTCAAAAATAAATATCTTTATTAAGTTTTCTACTTGCTTCTAGTTCCCATTAGTTTTATATTATTATTCTGCTCATGGATAGTAGATAGATCAGAATGTTTAAAGTTAACTGTAATTTGTCTTTTTGTAATTTACATCTCTTCATTGAAGTTATATTAGATTTACTTCCGTTTAGTTTTTCTATTACATTTGAAAGCCATTACGATACATTCACTCCAGTTCCTGTTACATGGGAATAGATGTTTTTCTTGAATTAAGTTGTTGAAATTATTTAAATAGTTTGCAATTTGCTTTGATTATCATAGCCTTCTAATTTATCATTAAATTAATCCATTTTACGGATAGGTCTCTAATTTATTTTCAATTGTTCTTCTAATTCTTAGATTAGAATCTGAAATTGTATAGTTTCCATTTTCATAGTTCATAGTTTGCTTTTTCAATCAGTTTCCATTATTCAATTATAAAGTAGAGTAGTATGATTTGATACTATTCTAGTTTATCTATTTAACTAAGTTTGAGTTAACTCATTTTACTGTTTTTCTGATGTTTGACTCAGTTTTTCATTTTGAAAGATCTTTCGATCTTTTCTTTATTAATTATTTTTAAGGTCTGACAAGCCGAAATATTAGTTGCCATTCTACCTTAGCATATACTTTGCCTCAACTCTAATATTACCAACCCCGATCAATAATTAATTATTAGGTGTTTTCTTTGAGATAGCTCACACACCCAACAGTTGATGATCTTACTCTAGTTGAAATTGAGACATTAAAAAAATCACACACGTGTTCATGTAATTCAACCTTTGGTGAGTCTTTTAGAACCAGTTGTACTTACTATCCGTGAATCACTGGGTGATATCAAACCTCTTTTTGAAAGTTTAAATAACATGCAAAATCCAACAATGGACCCTATGGCTTCATCAAAAGCACAAGGGACTACAAAATCGCAACCTCAAATAGTTTCTGGACGTAGAAATACTTCCACTTTGGCTTCTACATCCATCCCAACAGTTACTATACCTGTCTCTTATTAATACAAGTTCAACCAGCACTTCAGTGCTAGTTGGTATAGTTTTGGGTTCCAATCCCGGAAGTACATCCATGTTTTCTGTAGGAATCCCTACTAAGGGGTGTGCCTTACCAAACATTTTTTTTCCATATGCTTCAGATAATCAAGGTCAAAACACAGAAAGAGTAAACCAAAATCCTCTTGTTATACCTAACACTTGTCGAAATTCTACTTCTGGGGGTAACCCTTCACCATGGAATGGTAATATTCCTACTGAAAGCAATGAACCATGGAAAATTTATGCCAATTGGGGTTATGCTCCTCAGATTAGTGGAAATGACTCGAGGGGTTATCCTTCGACTTATCCTAGCACAATGCCTAGGGGAAATACACCTATCAACTCCATTCCACAATGGAGTGGGAAGGTTTCAAGGAGTATCCAATCTTCTTGGGGCCCAACTTTGCAAGGAGTAAATCAACCTTGGAATGCTTATGAAAACCAAGGAAACAATCAATGGTATGGTCAGGTTTTGAAAAGCAACTAATATTTTTGGGGCCTAACTTTGCAAGGGGGAAATCCATCCATCCATCATGTTCCACCATGGAATGGGAAACATTTAGGAAGTAACCAATATTTTTGGATGCAACCTCCACAAGGAGGAAATAATCCTTGGAATTTTTTTCAATCCCAAGTTCAACTTCCATGGTGTGGTTTGGATCTAGGAAGTAACCAATATTATTGGACCCCATCTCCGTAAGGAGGCAATCCACCCATTGGTCATGTTCCAAGAAGTACCCAATATTCTTGGGGTTAGTCTACGCAAAGGGGCAACCCACCTTGGAATTATTATCACACCCAAGGACCACATCAATGGAGTGGTCAGGTTCTTGAAAGTAACCAATATTTTTGGGTTCTAACCCAGCAAGGGGGAAATCCAACCATTAACCCCATTCCACAATGGAGTGGTTAGGTTATAGGAAGTAACCAATCTTTTTGGAAGCAACCTGCAAGACCTACATTTGATCCATCTAGTCCACCACATGGACCTCATGCCAATGGTATAATGGATTCCATAAACAAACATGAGCAGATTAACCAACATTTGGGACAAGTTTCTATTCAGACTTCGCAACCCACAGCTGGCCAGGAAATGCAACAACCTGCTAATCCTTCCAACACTTCTAACATCTTCATAGACTCATCCATGTACCTTAGAGGAAAAAAGAAGAAGTATAAGGGTAAGCAAAGTGCTAATCCTTCCTAGAATTCTGAAATCCTTATAGTTGAGTCCAAAGACCTTAGAGAAAAGAAGAAGAAATACAAGAGTAAGAAAAATGCTAACTCTAGGAAACGAGATGCACCAAACATGATTCAATGTGGTGGGAAACAACAACCCACTATTTTGACACTGGTACCCTTGCTAGGGGGAAACCATCCAACCCCCCTACAAGGGGGTAATGATCCCAATGCCAATGTATTCATGTGTGATCATGAGGTGAACATTCAACCAAGACTTGATTCTTATGATGTCTCTCCTAGTACATCATATCAATCTATATCACATCCAATTGGTTATCTCTCCATTGAGAAACCAACCATAGACTTAGTACCACACTGCTCCAAAGGTGCTCTATGTAGAACAAATCATAATCCTAGCATGTGAGCTGCTTAGAACGATAATGTTCTTGAGGACCTAGCTCAAGTACCATCTGTGATGTCATGCTTGGAGGTATTGCAATGTCATTATGCGCAAAGAAAGGAACTATTGTATACAATTGTTGTTGTTGATCCATCCGATGCGAATTTGATCACATCAGACATAGACCATTCAATATGTAGGATCCTTTCCGAAGTTCCTTTTCAAATTAAAGTAATGACTCATGGTAAGAACATCTGTCTAACCATAGTGGATGAAGGGACCTCAGCTTTTGTAATGTCATTTAAATGTTGGAAATAATTTGGATCACCCCTATCTACCATAGAATTTTCATACCAGAATACTCAAATAGCTTCGTCAGATTCATATCAAAATCTTCCCTTGATGGAGGAATATGATTCGGTTACTTCGCCCATTTGGGCTGTGAGATATCCCAACTCATATGATTTCTTGGATTAAATTTTATCATCAAATGAAGCTACCCTTGAAGTTGTGAACATTTGGTTGCACCCACCTAAGGACATATTTTGTGGGGGCATTGGGAGCATACTTGGTTTAAATCTACCCAAGCATAGGAGCATTATTTGCATGTTCCTTGATCTAATTAGGTATATTTGGAAACTTGCATATAGGTTTAGATTATCCCTTTGTAAAGATGCATTTGAACCTTTTCAAACCCAAATTTTCCTTAGGATCGAACCTGTTTGAAATTTGTGGGTTACTCCATCGTATCTGTATTTTCCACCATTCTGACAGAAGAGCCTATCGAACATGGGACACCCTAGTTAGCACCCCATTTCCCTTTTGGTTCCCATGCTGAGTTATTCTCATAGGCCCGGGAGCCCTATTAGTCCTGTCATGACTTGGAGTTTGAGACTGCATATTTATCTTTCATACATTCCTGACCATATCTTGATGGGCTCCCAAATTTTTATCATTTTTCATAAGCATGTGTTAAAATATCCACTTGAACATCCATGCAAACTGCTTCATTTCTTATTGATTATGTTGCATATTTTTCTTTGCAGTTACTTTTTGTTACATGATTCCTATAAACCATTTCTTTTGTATATTTGACACATACCCATGGAGGAAACACACATAAGAGTGTACATAACTAGCTCATCCCTTGTTTGCAATATGGAACTTTGCCTTGGCCTAATCCATGCCCTTGAAATATAGGTGCATTCCCTTGAGACACTTTTTTCCTCTAATGTATCATAGCATGATTTATTCTTTTTTCAAGCAAATAAATGAAAAAGGTTAAAAATTCGAAAACACAAAAATCCAAAAAAGAGGGGGAATTGAATCATTTTATATTATATCCTTGAATAAAATAGCAATAGTTAGTCCTTGTTTCCCGTGAAAACGACACATAATTTGGTATCCATTGTCAGTACACTATCTACATTTCCCTTAGGAAACTGTTCTAGTATTTTGAACAGATCTCAACAGATGGGTTATATTTCCCGTCTCCAATGGAGCTTTCATTAATGCATCTGGCATTGGCGGATTTCATTAAGTTCAGTTACTCGAGTCCTATGTTTCCAAGTGTCCATTCTATGTCATGTTATGTGTTCAAGGGAAGTTCAAACTGTGTCGACCATTCCTCACATATTCCTAACCAATCATGTCGGCCTTCCTTGTGTCTGTATATGGTGCTGGATCTCATAGTTTTACCAAAATATATCAGACTATTTATCTTTTTTTGTATCGTTTGATGTGGGATGCATTAATTCTCTCCTTCCAATGGATCTATTACTATCAACATCAAATCATTATCTAGGAAATGGATCTAGAAACCTAGGAGTACCTTGGATCATGCAATCATCAGTGGCAGGTTTCCACGCAAATGAAAGTGGGTATACATAAATGACCCCTGATTATTTGATTCTACAAGTGTTCGACATTAGAACATCTATTTGCACTTGCTAGTGTGTACTCAGTACCTTAGATTCCATCATCATTATTGGTGGGTCTCTTCGCATATGTTAATGGTATACATCAATGACCGATAATCAGATGGTGTTTTATTATGCTCGACATCAATTCATTTATTCGCATGATATAAACTCAATCGTCAGTTTTTATTGAATACCTTGGGAAAAAAAATTGTATCACTCATCGATGCACTGCCCGAGTTATGTAAGATTAGACTTCCATGTCAGAAGTTCGATGAAGACCTTGTTCTCGCACTCATCAAAGTGCATGTTTACACTTCTGAAAAATTTACTTTTAACATGGATCCACTATGTATTATTCATGGCCATGCTTGTTTCTCTTGAGCATGGGTATTCCCACCTCAGGAATATATTGTATATTTGACAAATTGCTATGTTGAGGTTGCAGGCGGTTCCCTGAATCCTGTGCCCATGAGATAGTCCTTTATTATCCTTTCTTTGATCAATAAAGAGTATCAGTTTCGACAATGTATTTCGGCCCTTAGCTCTGCTTCAGACCTCACACATTAGGGGGCATCTATTAACAATCAAATTAAAAACCTTAACAAAGTGTAAGGTAGAAGAAAATTTTACTATCCGCCTGCAACATGAAGACAGAAGACAAGTACTTAGGAGAAAAGAGACATACTTACAATCTTGCTTGAGATGCATCCATCCTCCTTTGATGAATATGAGCTTTCCAATCCTCCAAATCTCGCCAGCATGCCTTTGCTCTTCCTTTGTCCTCTTTCACCATGTCCCAAATGCGTTTGTTTTATAGTATTGGGAAATGGGATCTCAAGTTTCATCTTTCAATGTGGGATAATCCATTTCTTGATTTTTTATTCTTTTTACTCAAAAACCCACTTTCCATATTATTTTTAAGCTTTTGTCACAAATTCAGAATTCTCAAGCACAATTAATGCAATCTTGTCCATTTCTTCTCACTGTTGACTAGTGGAGCTTAGATTTGAGCCTTTAACTGAGCAGTTCAATCACTGAACCTTGTCTCTTTGGGATACATCTTTCTTCACTCAATCCTTCCAATAATGGAAGTAGTGATTAGATAAGAGAGGACTTTTCTCCTAAGTACTTGTATTTTGTCTTCATGTTGCAGGCGCATAGTAAAATTTTCTTCTTCCATACACTTTGTTAAGGTTGTTAATTTTATTGTTAACAATTTGTTTTTGTCTGGTTTCTAGGGAAAGATTAGGGTCTTTAAGCTATATTAGGTTCTATTTCTTAGAAGGAACATGTAGATATAGCTTCCAATCTATATAGTGTGATTCTGAGATATTTCTGTTTATTAGTATTTCCTCTCATGATCAAGGAGAATGTCAACATTATTGATCTAGTGGCTTAGGAGCATGTAGGGGTGATTGTACCACCCAAGATATTTATATCATTTGTTTCTTCCATCCATGAGACTTCCAATTATATAGTGGAGGAGAGGTGTGATGATGATATTGACTTCATCCATGCACATTCTACTTATTAATTAGAGAGGTGTTATGACTTAATGGAGGACATTGTTGACACCGTTTCAAGAGTCGTAGATAATGTGAGTATTACAAAGTATAGAGCCATGGATTATCCCTTGAATGGTTTGAGATGGATTTTATCACAAGAGATGTTATGTGATTGATATGCACACTTGTAATAACTTTATCAATGGATGTCATACTTGAGATTGTCATTGGCTTAACGATCTTCCCTTGAGCAATTAATATCTCTAGCCTCGATGGAGGACACCTTACATGATGGCCACATTGAGTATTCACTTGGTGGGAGAACACCCTACAAGACACATGGAGAATTTTGTATTGCAGTTGAGGGACACAATCCCTAGATAACATATGGTGCCATTGTTTCCTTTTTGGAGAATTGGAGATGGATTTATAGTCTTTCCTTACATATGTACTTATGTACTCTACAAGTGGAGCACTTCGCTAGTGCGTGGATTACTTATGTTTCTTCCTTGGAGTGCTCCCTTCCATTATATATATGCTATATAAGATGAGTTTTCAAATCTTTTGTTGACACAGCGACTGTCGATAGGGGTTCACTTCGCACCGTCGTCAACAAAGCATCGACCGAACTCCCTTACGCACCGGACCATAAAGGTTTTACCCTTTGTAGCAACACCCATAGAGTGAGTGAGGTCTCACCCAAGATGCACAAGGGGGCTGCAGGAACCAAGTTTTCACAGTGGATTTGAGGACATGCATTAAACACACATTGCACTCACAGAAACCAGAGATTATGTCTTCACACTATACTAACACTTCATCATTCTCATCTTTATTAATCGCAGTATCAACACATAATAAAAATTCGCATCAACATGATCTAACCACTCATAACCAACAAAAACCCATAGAGCAATTAAACATTTCAGAAACATTCACAGTCATCATCTCACATAAACAAGGACAAAGATAAAACCATAATCGAACATGTTCATGCATTCATTAAAACCTACGGAATGACCTTCGCATAAATAGTCAATACATCATATCGTGGATACAAAACAGATCAACAACTAGATCAAAACATGGCAGATCGATTACCATATTCATCACCGATCTAGATTCCCTTAGGATTACAATCATACTCCTACTTATAAAAAACTAAGTGGTTACAAAATGGTCCACATGACCCTTATCTAACTAACTATCTACTTCTGTGCTTCCGTGTTCTTCGTGAATGACCCTTTCTTCCATGGATCATCCCTTTCACAGCTGTTGGATTCTACACTTCCTGCGGACTAACCCCGTGCCGATAGGCCCCCAACACAAACTTGTCCCTCACCTTCAAGCCACCTCAGCTAGACACTGTTGGTTTTCTCACCTACTGTTGTAAGTCGTCATATGTAGTTTTGATCTAGTCAACTGCTTCCTTCACTGATGCCCTAATTTGTGCACATTTTCCCACCTGCTGCTTCATTGGGTGGTCGCATCCTTTCTGTTGCGCATCCCCCAGTTGCTTCTTAACCTCTTTCATTACCTCTACCACACGTGTTATGAGAACTTTGGCTCTCGTTTGGAGCCCGTCCAAGTGCATGGCCTGTCGCTGCTATCTCTCATGGGCCTTTGTTACACGCTAGTGCATGATTTGAAGGTTCAATGCCTTTGTCATTCATATCACTAAGGACATCATTTTGAGTGATCCCTTAAAGGCCTCTAACTGCACTTCCTCTTCGCTGAGTTGTCCCTTCATCATGGTTAGTTGGTCATCCTCGAATGTACTACCCCAAAATTTCGTGATGCCATCCGTGACTATTTGTGATGCTTGTTCCATCTCCTGTATCTTTGCCACTGCTTCCTCGATCGTCGTTTGTTGACTTTGAATCTATTCTAGTGGCGTGTTGGGTATCATTCTATCCTGGAGATCTGCATTTTCCTTCCCAAGCTCAATGAGGGATACCCCTAACATAACAAATTTCTCTTCTGGGTCTACGTTTGGATCTAGCTCCACCATTTTGCAAGCGCTCTTTCTAATTTGGACCGTTCCTTTATAGCCTTCTCTTTCTTGGCCAGTGTTGCAGCTTGCTCATCTTGGAGATGTTGTGCCACCATCTCACTGGTTTGCAGTTGCTTCTTGTGTTCAACCATCTTGTTGTGCATCGCAGCCTCATGGTCGTGAATCTCTATGCTTGATGCAGCTTGGGTTCGGTGTAATGTTAACATTGGGAGAAAATTGAAATTTACCATAACCTGTTTGGCCTTCTAAACCTCAAAGTCCAAGGTCTCATCACCTGTTATGATGGCATGGGATTCTATTTGGACTATCCGCAGTTGGGTGCCGACTTCTACCTTGACTCTGGGTGTCAACATATTTTGCTTAATATCCCCATGTGCTACACATGTATTAATTATTGTGTTCTCCATTGTGGTTATTAGCTCACCTATCTGTTAGAATTGCTTGGTTGAATACTATGTAACCTGATCGCGGCTATGTTCCACTACTACTGTAATGCTCTCCAGAATTCTATTGACCTGCTGCACAGTGAGCCCTTCCCATGTGCTACTGCAAGCGTGGTCCATCCTTTTCTTTGCCCTCAACTCGTCTTGTTGCGCCTCCAGCTCTGAATCTGTCAGGGTGTTGGCTGTTGAAGCTCCATCATGGATGGATTCCACCGACTGATCTTTCATAGCATCATCTTGTCCCGTGCCTTCCTTTCGGATGGTGGAAGTTATGTCCTCCCTGGCTGGGTTTGGTTGAACTATTTCCTGCCCATTCGCTATGTCCTTCTCATCGAATGGAACCTTCCATTCCTCTAGCCATCTAGCGATAATGGCGATGATCTCAGCCTCGGTGAGCTTGTACTATGTTCATGCCCATTGCTTCTCTGGATCTGCGTGGGATTGAAGGTAAATCGTTTATGCCTCGACTGATAGTCTTTCAATTGATCGATACTTTGTTGCTGCTTGCTCTGGTATCCACGGTATCATCTATGCATCTATCCGCATCCTCTCCAGCAACACATAAAATTACAAAATGTTGTCTTTTTGTCACTCTTTATCAGTGGTTTCCCATAAGTTCTGGTACCGCGCACTTTCATATGCCCAGGATTCTGGGATGTCCATACCCTAATAGTGGTCGGGTTCCCTCCATCCTGCTAATGCAATCAGCGTCAGGATCCAGGAGTACATAAATGGCTTCTCGTAATCTTGGGCATCCTTGGGCCTATTCTTTCATGTCACCTTGACTGCTAGTATCTTTTCCCCAACCCTTACAGCTTGGTCATTGATTGTGTGGATGAGGTATCCTCTGGAATCTTTCTCCACACCATACTTTGTCATCAACTATTCCACAAACTTCTTGTTGTTATCCTTCCCCTGGAAAAATTCGGAAGGGTTGGCTCCGTGTTTAGGAATCCCGATGATTCTATCGATTAAGTCGACTGTGATGGGGATCTTCTCATGCAGCCAAAGAGACCCTCCATGAAAAAATGCAATGAATTGTTTTACGCATGCATTGACTTGCGCCAACCGCCTGAAGTGCGGCATGTGGGTAAGGCCTCACACCCTCGAGCATTCCAATCCTTACACCCATGTCGCGGGTTCCTTTGTGGTTAGCCCTCCTTCGCGGGGGACATCAACGTAGCCTTCTGTGTATTCCTTGAATTTTGCAAGGTCATGGTCGGTATACTGCAGCCTCTATAGCTTGGTCGCAATGTCCCCACATGAGGAACGCCCTGCAGTATTGGCGACATCTCAATCAAATACCTTTCATTCTTGTTTACTTGCAGCACGGGTGCCTTTTTCTTGCGTGGCAGGACATACTCTGAGAGCATTGGGCCATCGTTCCCTTCTTGCAACACTTTAGTGCCTAAGGGACCTGCAGGGCCGTCGGTGAACCGTGTTGAGGCCTGGGTTCCTTTCTTCTTTGTGCGGTTGGTGTCTAGAGGTCAATTCACGCTCCTCTTCTTTCTGACTGGGATGCTAGACATGAATTTTGGCTACTCCTCTATAACTGGCATCGGCTCTGGTTGATCAGTATTGGTGCTTGAAACATAAAACTCCATGCAGTTCTACAACCTCCTTCTTAATCACACAATGGCTTTCACTGCCCCTTTCCCTGTATTTATAGCATTGGTTGGCCACATCTAACCAATTTTGGACCATGATTATTGAATCTGGTGGTGATTTTCCCAATCTACAGCATGCATTGGGCATTAAATGCCATTTTTCTTGTTTTTGATGTTGTTCGTTGTGGCATAACTGTTGCATTTATGATGGGATTTGACTCGTTCGCACCAAGTCCATGATACTGAGATTCTTTGGTCAATTAGTGTTGTTGCTATTGACGAATGCTTTCTTGTCGACAGATGCCTACTATGGTCTGTGTTCTCTCTTTTTTTTTCAATCTTCAATTAGTAGTGCAGCCACTTTCGTTGTGCCGCAGTGTCACACCTTGTTAGTGTTTTCGCAGTTCTTGTTGTTGTCTCCAATTCCTTCCAACGTCATTTGTTTGGTGATGTGTACTTCTCGAACTCATCTAGTATTGGTCCTCTAATTCGTGCATCTAGCGTTCTCATAGTCTCGGCCTGTACTTTCTCTTTGTGCCTTGGATTCAATCAATAGGGACATTGCTTGAATGGATTCACATCGCATTTTAGGGGGATCTTCATTTCTCCTAAGTCCCCAAAAATTCCTTTCATCTCCAAGAATTTCATTGGGAACAAATCCTGAAACTCATGCAACATATAAGTCATCTTCGCAATGGTGGAATCATCCCAATAATCCCCAATGCTTGCAAACTTCGGGTTCTCCTCCGACCCAATGTTGAATTTCTTAATCTTCCACGGTTGTTGGAATTTGTCGGAAGGTATTTCTGGTGCTTCAACACTGTGAATTCCCTCTTAATCTGGTACATGCGTAGCCCTCAGAGCGTCCTCATCATCCGGCTCTCCTGTGATGTTATAACACTCCATCATCATTTCTAGTGTTGTAGTTCACTGAAGTTCTAATGGTTTCTCTGTCGGTACTACTTCAAATATCTTCTCATGGATCACTTGAAGCATACCATGGATGAAGGGGTTCTCATTTGAGACAAAAAATGTTTGGCTGAAGCCAAGTGTTAGATGCTCCAAATAAGTCGTTCCATGTCACAGTTCTGTTGTGACATACCAACTCCACGGTACTTCATCCAATGTGTGAACAAATGCATCCACCCATTCTTATTTTGCTCGTTATCCTCATTTGTTTTCACACTCATCCAAATGCGCCTTTGGGTCACTTCTGCCATCGAACTTCCTTCCACTACATCCTTTCACGTCGTTGAACCTAACCTTCATTAGGTGGCGACATAGTGTCCAGTTTGTGATATAAGACTTGTATGCCACCCACCAACGCGCAGGAGTAGCCTTCAAGGATTCCTCCAAGGCCAATAGACGTTGTGGTTCCACCACTTTCTCCTCAAACTCTGTGAGAAAGGTGCTCAAATTGGGAAATCCCTCATATGTTGGTACGATGCGCTCCTTCGTGGCTACCCATCACATTAACTGTGTGATCCAGCAACACCTTCTAAATGACACTTCATGCATCTGATGCTTCCAATTCTCGACTACCTCATCTGAATCCAATGATGCTGAACTAACACTACACCAATGCAATTCTTCACCTGTGGTAGGATTAATGTAATCCTTAGATATATTGTATATACTATCCCATCCTTCTGTAAATTCATCTCTCATCGGTTCAATGTATCACTACCCTTCCGCAGGATCTAGAGGTGCAATGACCCTCATTTCATGATTCTCGAATGACATAGTCTGCTTCTTGAAGTTGATAACTGCCAGATTATCGATTGCCCAATCAATCCCTAGCAGTGTTGGGTAGGGACTGGTATTGTCCATGATTTCAATTACATCAAAATGTGCATAAGTCTTGAGACCATTAATCTCGAATGGAAGCTAGTACACTCGACCAAGTGGAGTAACCTTACTCTGATTTGCTAATCGCAGTTGTATTGGTGACCAGGACAACTATGGCTTCCCCATTGTCCCCCATGTTTATTTGGTCAGAATGTTGACATCCGACCCCAGATCCAAGATAATTGAGTCGACATAAAATGCTCTGATATGTGCCGACATTCGCATATCTCTCCTGGTCTTCCTCTTGTGTATGCGATTGACATTTTTTTCCTGGCATACACCCTCCCATCGAGTCAACAGATTGGATATCTCCTCCAATGCATCCTGATCCTTTTCCAACTATAGGAAACATTTCAAGAAGGATTTTAAGGTGTTATCCTTTCCCTACAACTTTGTCTTGTCGAACGTCATTGGCATATCGTAGATAACTTCTTCCTGAAGAGGTAACTGCTCCTCTTTCGCATAACCTCCTGTGCTTTCAAGAGGATATCCCTTTTGACCTAGGAATCAAAGGTGACATGTTTCTGTGTTGTTGGTTGGATGGTAGTTCACGGCCCGTCAGTTCCTGTCATGGCTCCTCCTCATGTCACCACTCCCATAGTCACATGGTGTCTTCAAGCCTCTGTTGATATCATCTATACAACTGGTGGATTCTAATTCTGGTTTTGTGGAGGTAGTGACAGATTCTTGGTTTTCCATTTTGTGATGAGCTATAGATAGTCTTCAATGCCATGATCTACAATGCTGCAATAAGTGCACAGTGGCATTGGATTCAGGAAGTCCCTCTAATAGTGCCCCTGCTTCCCACAATTGTAGCATATAATCGGTCCTCGTCCTCGTCCAACAGCTCCTCCTTATCCTGCACCAGAACCTCGACCTCCACGGAATCCTCCTCTAGCCCCTCCATGCGGTGGGCCATATGGTGGGTACTGTTGCTTCCCATACTATGGCTATTGTGGTTGTCCATATGGTGGGTATTATGGTGGCTGATATTATGGTGCTGGATACTATGTCTGACCATACTGTGGTTGGTTATACTATTGTTGTTGCTGACCTGGTGCTGATTCTTATCCTGCCGTGAAATATGTGGCTGCAGTTCTCTCCTGAAGTAGGCCATAAACTCTACAATTGTTGTCACCGTGGCAAACCGATTTACAAAAATTGCAATACAAGTTATCTAGTTTCGACACCGTTTTCTACAGATAAACACACTCTTCTGGTCAATGGCCTCTCGTTTGGCCGATACGACACCAAGGAAGCCCTCCCTGACTGAGGGGATTTGGTGCACTAGATTGCAAATACTCTCGGAAGTCTGCGCATTGATCCTTGTGGTGTCCCTCTATCCTACACCTGGTACACCAAACCTCTTTGCGGGCCTCTTTCCCTTTCTTCATGTCTTGCAGTTGGATCATCAATTTTTCCAGCTGTGCTTGTATTCGATCCATACCCAACCCCGTTTCGTCAATTGGTGAATCCTCCAGCTTCATTGCAATCTCCAATGCTTTAGCCTAGGTTGCAACCTTCTGTTGCATTAGTGGTCCGTGGATGTGTGGTACCAGTCTTGCGATGAACCACTCATTGTGCTAGATATCATTTATCCCAAAACTTACCTTCGGTATCAGTGTTTTATATCGCTGATCAAATTACCATACTGGCTCATTTGGGTAGTGCTTGATTTCTTTGAGCTCAATGACATACTGCGATTCCAACTTTGGCTTCCTGAATTCATCGATCATTCCTACTTTGATCTGCGCCAACGACTTGGCTAGTGTTCCCACTAGAACCCTTGTAAAATTCATGAACCAATCTAGCACATGGCCCCTAAGGGTCGTCGCTGGTTGTCCCTTTTTAATATCCTCATCTTGGACCTGCTTCACGATCCATACTGCTTCACACATAAACCAAAACTGCTTAGGATCCTCGGTCCCGATCCCCTGGAAAGTGGTCATTTTTGGGTCGTCTGCCATTCTAACGTCTACTATTATTGGTTACTGATGCACTACTCTTGTGGATTCATGTAGGGAAACTTTGCGAATAGCTTGTGTTTCTCCCTGTAAAATTATGGGTGGTGCACGGGGTTGCATGTATGTTGTAACTTAGGATCCGTCCCTCTTCTGATTCTGGGGTAGCTTGGTCACCATCTTTGTTAAAATAAGGTGGCTTCCTCCCTTCTAGTCCTATTTCGTAGTCTTCTGTTGTGGTCCTCTTAGGAGACTCTCTCTCAGTCCTCCTCTTCTTCTTAGAACATCAGAATATCACCCCACTCCTCAAGGTGCCACACTCTTTGCCAACTTCCCTTAGAAACTCGTTGTCGGTCATGTCCATCTACCCTACATCTTTCTATCGGATCTACATTCACGTGACACCTACAACCTCCACACATTGATCTTTCTACTCGTCAGAAGTCATCCTCAAAATGACCTTTTCGCAAACAAGCATCTTAATCCACAGTTTTAGCAACAGCAAGAACCTTCCCCTTGGTCCCCTGAAGAAATTCCTTTCTGCTTCGATGTATGATTTGATCGTGTCTACTGCAAAATCAATAATATATCCCTCTAGGATACTATCCACCAAGAAATCGATAGCCCTTAATACTATGTTGTCGACACATTTCAGCTATCGAACCAGTTTTGGTGTCCAATGTTGAGGCTCAATCTTTTGGAAATCGTGCTTCTGGAATGTTAGCTACGCTAACCTCTCGTGTAGCAGTACTGGGAATCAACAGAAAAAATTTCATAGATATCTGAATAAATGTGTTAAGTTTATTCTAATTTGACTAGCAAGATCACTGAAAGAAACACAATCACAAGATAGACAAAGATTTACCCTAGGAAACCCTCATGGGGTAGAAAACCCAACAAAGCTTTCCTTGATATAGATGATCAACCAAATACAAGATGTAGAAACCAAACAAGAGCTCCTCCTCCTCCTATGTAGACCTCTCTCTCACTTGTGCGCTACTCCTAAGTGAGTGAATGAAATGAGATAAGTGAGGAACATCCTCCTATACTTATACTTGTTTTCTGACTGACTTTTTACCCTATGGGGCCAATCTCTCCTAGGAGAGTCTAATAACCCCTAATAAACTAACTCAGGGCCGACCCCTACATGGGAGATCTAATAACCCTAGTTACTACAATTCATCGGAGGAATAAACATTTCTAGATATACAATAGGGACCCATCGGAGGAATGAAACATCTCTGGATTAATACAAATATAATATTCTTAGAAGTTACAATATTTCAACACTCTCCCTTAACGAGAAGGATATTATAACAACATCTGCAGGAGCAAGGAGTCATCAACTACATAATACATGATACATCTATAAATCATTGGAAGCTTTCTTTATACATCATCATCAGTAACTCAAGCAGTTACTGGAACAACTTCAATACTAGAACATCAACATCTTTAGTACGAAGTCTTCATCTTCTATAGCACTCGAATAGCTACAGCAACATCATCTGGATCACTCAATCAACAACTTCATCATCTGGATCTATTTATCAACATCATCGTCATCTAGATCATCATGATCAGCAGCATCGTTATCTAGATCATCATGATTAGTAGCATCATCATCTAGATCATCATGATCAATAGCATCGTCTTCTAGACCATCATGATCAGTAGCATCGTCATCTAGATCAACCACTTATACTATGAAACGAGAACTTTATACTATGAACGAGAACTCTAGACATAAAAACGTTGATTTTTGCAAAAAAAACACCAAAAACACCCCCCAAATAGAAAAGTGTTGATACCAGCATACACGAATTTTTTGTTGTTGTTAAAAAATAGAGCCATGGCCTAAACATCCCATACTCTTGTTTACAAAAACTTTAAAATCAACCCCTAAATTGGAATTTTTTTTTTCTTCAAGAGATAAATTATAACTTTTTTGAAACTTGCATATTAAACAAACAAACAAAAAAATCATAAATAATTTCACCACTCTAACAAATAAAAACCAAAGAAATTATGATGCGATTCATAATGAAATAATATATTAGACCATACAAGAATAAATAATTCATATAAATATTCAAAAATTTATTTAGAGTTTAAAACTTCTTTAGAGGTTGAAACTCATTTTATATTTTTACAAATTTTAAATATAAGATTTGAAATGACAAGAAAATTATCAATTAAAAAAAGTTAAAATACTAAATTTTATAGTTAATCAAAAGTATTGTTTCCGACATTACAAGTTTAAAAATGAAACATATATTAATTCCAACATTTGTTTTGTGCCCAACTTATGTTTTACATATTATATATGAATGTAAATAGTTTGATTTTGATTTGGGTGCCCAAGTGTTCTTGGATATGTGATATGTGTGACAAGATTGCCCTATTTAAAGGTTGAAACTTATTGGAACACATTGATATCTTATCTCTTAAATTGCCTAGTGGATTGGGGTTGACAAGGATTGAAATATTGTTTATTTTTTCTATTTTTTTTTTTATATTTCATAACATCCCTAAGGCTGAAAATTCACATGGTTAAGATATGGGAAACCTCTAGTTAAGAGATGAAATTTTTGTTTTGGAATTAAAAGTAAAAGAGTGAAAACCTCTAGTTAAGAGATGAAAGTGCTCTCTGGAATAGTTTGCGATATTAAAATGCATTTAGATCATTACACTATTAAAATGCTTTTTAAATTTGTAATCGTGCCAAACTTCTTAGCCATGAGTGAGAAGCTCCCGCTCACTTGGGCACCCAAGGGCCGCCCTCACGGCTTGCTCGATGCCCGACATCGAGCAGGCCATGAGGGCATCCCTTAGGTTCCCAAGTGAGCGGGAGCCACTCACTTGGGTGCCCAAGGGCCTCCCTCACGGCCTGCTCGATGCCAGGGTGCTCCATCAAGTGATCTCATGACCCTTGTAAAAGTATAATTCCCAAGATTCACAAACTTCCAAACTATTTGAGTGGTCATCCATGCTTGAGCTTTATCTACATTATAAGCGTTCATGTCTTCTAGGCATGGCTTCTTAAAATGCAAAAAAGTACTCTTCTTTAGTAAGTTCATTATCGATGTTAATATCAGATGGATTTTTAGCAATGGCTACATCTCCTTTGATAAACCCAAGAGCATGGGTTGTGGTCCATCTTCTTGCAGCTTGTCAACACTGTAATACAAAATAAGCTTGATTACTAAATGATGAAACCCTATATCTTCCTATTGAAAAATACTAATAAAAACTACAAAAAAAATTGTTGAACATAAATTTAACTAGTAGAAAATCATTGAAAAATCTTCAACTATAGGAATAGAGACTACCATGACAATATCTTAGTTGTAATCATTTTTCTGCCCCTTGTGATCCTTTCAAAACACTCGTTAACATTCAATGGCCACTATCTTGACTACACAACTCCTTCCCTTCAATACCACATGGTAACTCCTTGACAACATTTTGTGATAATCTACTCTTTCTATCAAGCCCTTTTTATTATCTAGATCATTGTTCAATGCAAGAGAAAAGCATGCTTATCTTTTCAAGAAAAAAGAAAGAAAAAATCTATTGCCTACACGACTAGTCCTACAATCACACTCTCTCTAATGCCATATCAAAAAAGATAAATAGACACATGAGAAATATATACACAATAACACAATATGGCATTATGAATCACTGATGCAATTATTACATAAGAGTTCACCGCCTTATATTAGACTATCATGGAGCAAATCATTTCCACTTATATATGTAGAATAGATTTGATTTAAACAAATATATATATATATATAATTAGGTCATAAAATTACTTTTATTGCAGCATGTAAACCTTATATTTAAAAAAATATTTAACTTAAAACAACATTGATTTAATCATTGTAAAAATATTTGATGCATCCTAAATTGACTTTTTAAAAAATATTAGTTAACAAAATTCTCATATATATCTTTCATATTATGCATCCTATTCAGCTATTTGGGAGTAATAGTTTGGGAAAATGGTAAAATTCGGATCAACGCTCCCCACCTCCAACATCTGCTTCTATCAATTAAAGAGTTCATCACCTCCTTTGAACAAGTTTCTTTTGCTCGTGTTTATAGAGAATTAAACATGGAAGCATATTCTCTTTCTAAAATGGCACTTGTTGTACCTCCTGGCATCATTGAGGTAGAAGGATGGCAAAACGACCAACTAGAAGAAGTATGTTTGTAACTTTTGAAGCCCTTGCAGCAGAACATAGTTTTTGGATACAAACTCCATGCGAGTGAATGTTAATATGAGTTTTAATTCCAAAACAAAAATGCTTTTTAAATTTGTAATCACGTCAAACTTCTTAGTCGTGAGTGAGCAGCTCCCGCTCACTTGGGCGCCCAAGGGCCACCCTCATGGCCTACTCAATGCCGGGCATCAAGTAGGCCGTGAGGGCAGCCCTTGGGCGTCCAAGGGCCGCCCTCAAGGCCTGCTTGATGCCGGGCATCACGTAGGCCGTGAGGGCGGCCCTTGGGCGCCCAAGGGCTGCCCTCAAGGCCTGCTCGATGCCCGGCATCAAGCAGGCCGTGAGGGCGGCCCTTGGGTGCCCAAGTGAGCAAGAGCCACTCAATTGGGTGCCCAAGGGCCGCCCTCACGGCCTGCTTGATTCCGGGCATCGAGTAGGCTGTGAGGGCAGCCCTTGGGCACCCAAAAGCAGCTCCTGCTCAATTGGGTGCCCAAAAGCAGCTCCAGCTCAATTGGGCGCCCAAGAGCCGCCCTCACGGCCTGCTCGATGCCAGGCATCGAGCAGGCCGTGAGGGCGGCCCTTGGGCACCCAACTAAGTGGCTCCCGCTCACTTGGGCACCCAAGGGCCGCCCTCACGGCCTGCTCAATGCCGAGCATCAAGCAAGCCATGAGGGCAGCCCTTGGGTGCCCAAGTGAGCGGGAGCTGCTCACTCACGGCTAAGAAGTTTGACGCGATTACAAATTTAAAAAGCATTTTAATACTATAATGATCTAAATGCATTTTAATAATGCAAACTGTTCCAGTGCTCAGTAAATGCATTTTAATAATGCAAACTATTCCAGAGACCACTTCCAGGATCCGTTTTGCATTGAATTAGTGAAGCCATCTGAGGATAGATTTGAAAGAAGGGATTGCAAAACGACATTTAGATTGTTAATAAACGATGTTGCACTCACATACTTGTGGCGGATGCACCCTCTACCAACGGTTTTATTGTCAACTGCAATCACGACCACCACCATAATAGCCAGAAGTGGAAAATGATCAAGTTCTGCCATCGGTCCAACGATTAACAAATATTTGGGCCCCCAGTGGTATGCATATATCTCAATAACTTTCAAAACTACCGGATTCCACTGAAATCAAATTTGTTCTTCTGAAATGCAGACTTTGAATGGGGAGAAGATCATTTCAATAGAGACAAAGTAACAAACACGTAACTAACTTGAATCTTACGAGGCATGCTTTGGTGTAGGTTTCGATGAAAACTAGTTTTTAATTTCTAGAAAACGACGTACAGTTGGTGACTTTCACAACGACTCGATGCAATTGAAATCAAGTCTACTCTAAAAGAGAGGTTTGAATGGAAACTATCATCCGCTGAGAAACGTGCATGGTGTGTGGCGAAGTGGCGTAGGGGTGATCTATTGAAAAATATTATTTCTTGATCATGTGTGGTGTAGGGGTGATCTGTTGAAGAGTGAAGATTCTTGATCGTTGACAATTGAATATTTCATATTTATTAATAAGGTTTCATATTTAATATTGTAATGATCTAAATGCATTTTAATACCTGAAATAGAACTTGTAAAGATTTAGAAAAATAAATTATAATAGAGGAACTTGAACTTATAACTACATTTAATAAAATTATCAAATATATGTATATATTGACAACAACTATCTTCATTTACAACAACTATCTTCATTTTAAAGATTTAGATTATTTCCATCATTCCAAAGATAGAAATATTTAGGTTATTAATGTTTAATAATGATTTTGATTTTTTATAAAAAGTGTAAAAGGTTTTAATTTAGATATAAATATTAGTGAAAATAATATTTATTGTACATAGGTATCTCTTTAGCTCAATGTTATGATATTTTCACAAACATATATACCTCATTTCCACAGTCTTGTACATAGGTTTTCAATAGTTTAAGAATTTTGTTATATATCTTATAATAAAATCAATAAAATTATATTCAAAGAAACAACTGATAAGAGTGGTGGGCAGGCATATAGTGGCAATTAAGATAACCCTCATTGTGAAGTTTGAAGTGTTCTATCTTTCTCGATATATTTTTAAGAATGGTGAAAGGCATACTTTATATTTCCAATTAAGATAACCCTCCTTGTGAAGTTTGTGGTGTTCAACCTTTCTACATAGATATATAGATATATTCCATGTCTAAATTTTTAAGCCACGAACTAGGCTTTGTGTGTTTCTATCAAGTATTTGTTTTCTCTAATGTGATTGCGATTATAGTCACTTGCTATAATCATATATTTTATTTTTAATATTGATAAAATACAAATATTTGGGCTCCTATGGAGTCTTAACACTTAGACATCTGTGTTCCAATTGATTAAATATATTTTCCCTATTTATAATGTATCATGTTCATAAAAATCAATGGAATAGGGAAGAGATGTTTGATCTAGTTTTTTCATAGAATGAAGGAAGAAAGATAAAATGGAAATATACAAAAGAAGATATTGCAAAGAACATAGTAATACAAAAAAACCCAAATTTTATTAATGGATGAAATAGTAAAAGACTGTAAACCACAAAGTAATACAAAAATATGTGAAGATAGATGTATGTGTCAGCTATGCTCATTCCAATAAATATTACAAGAGACTAAAAGTGCCTAATAACTTAAAGTGTTGATTAGTTTCATGTCTTGAAGAAAATTTTAAATTTGGCAATTTTTTGATAAGATATATTAGTAATGTTTTGACTTTAAGACTTTATTTTAGAAATAAAATTTCTATATATAATATTTTTAATATGTTTTTTACAAATATATGGTATATTGTTGCTTGAATTTATGTGAATCGTCACTTTTCGGAAAATAATATGAAATAGTATCGTTTTTATAGAAAAAATCTCTAAAAATTCATTGAAAATGGTTTTAAATGTCTTTATTTTCTGAATTTTTTTATAATTTTGTCAATAAAATGTCTTATTTTGTCCATAAAAATGTCTTATTTTGTCCATAAAAATGTCTTATTTTCTAGAAACAATTGCAAAATGTATATGTTTTTTATTATAAATTACTTATAAATGTATGTTATTTTGTTAAATTTCTAAAACCACACTTGAAAATAGAAATTAAATATATTTTACGACAAAGATAATTCAAAGGCCCAAAAAAATGCCTCAAAATGAAAATGTGTGATACTGGCATCAACGCTTTTTGAAACGGAGGTAAAAATAGCTACTAAAATTAGGAGACAGAAAAACGAGAATTGTGTCGAGTTCTCGTTTCATAGTATAAGTGGTTGATCATCACGATCAACAACATCATAGCAGCATACCCTGCAATACACATGATCCAATTACGGGATGATCAATCCCTCTCACTTTAGGACATAGGTCCAAGGATGATACAATCCTAATCCACTTACAGGATGGTCAGTCCCTCTCAGTTTAAGACATCTCTCATGTCTATGGACGATGCAATCTAGATCGACTTACAGGATGATCAATCCTTATCACTTTAAGACACCTCACCATGTCTAGGGATGATGCAATCCCAATCTGCTTACATGATGATTAATCCTTATCACTTTAAGACACCTCATCATGTCTAGGGACGATGCAATCCCAATCTACTTACAGGATGATTAATCCTTATCACTTTAAGACACCTCACCATGTCTAGGGACGATGCAATCCCAATCTACTTATAGGATGATTAATCCTTATCACTTTAGGACATAAGTCCAAGGATGATGCAATCCTGATCCACTTATGGGATGATCAATCCCTATCACTTTAGGACATAAGTCCAAGGATGATTCAATCATGATCCACTTATGGCATGATCAATCCCTATCACTTTAGGACATAAGTCCAAGGATGATGCAATCCTGTCACGTACATTTTGAACCAAACGCTCGGGGACGATGCAGTCCTATGATGTCCACTAGGGACCACTTTCTCAGAGACATATGTCTACGGATCTCTTTTAGGACATGTGTCCAAGGATGATACAATCCCCTCGTCAACTAGAGACCACATTCTCGGAGACATCTGTCTACGGATCACTTTAGGACTGAATTCCATGGATGATGCAATCCCCTCGTCCACTAGGGACCATATTCTCGGATACATTTGTCTATTGATCACTTTAGGACTAAAGTTTAGGGATGATGCAATCCCCTCATTCACTAGGGACCATATTCTTGGAGACATCTGTCTATGGATCACTTTAGGACTGAAGTCCAAGGATGATGCAATCCCCTCGTCCACTAGGGACCATATTCTTGGAGACATCTGTCTATGGATAACTTTAGGACTGAAGTCCAGGGATGATGCAATCCCCTCATCCACTAGGGACCATATTCTTGAAGACATCTGTCTACGGATCAATTTAGGACTGAAGTCCAGGGATGATGCAATCCCCTCGTCCACTTAGACAAAGTCTAAGGACCATTTCATCGACCTCATCCTCAGTTCAAGTAACCTCATCATCAACCTCATCATTAGAACAGGTAACTTCAACATCAATACAAGTATCCACATCAACGATATAGTATCGTCATCAATACATGTATCCTCATCATCAACCTTACCATCAATATAGGCAGACTTATCATTGATACAGGTATCCACATCGATACCAGTATCCAAATATCATCATCGACCATATCATTCCCCCTTACGAGGTGGGTCCTTCTGAAATACACCAAGCTTGTCTCAGAAATACTCAAACTTTACTCGAGACAGAGGTTTGGTCAACACATCGGCAACTTGTTCATCAGTTCCTACATATTCGAGCTTGATAGCTCCTTTCTACACCATATCCTATATATAGAAATATCAGATCTCTATTTGTTTTGATTTATCATGGAATACTGGATTCTCTGTCATCTTGATACAACTCTGGTTGTCACACAGGATCATAGTGGGTTCCATCTCTAAGTCAAACAATCCTGATAGCAGCTTCTGAAGCCATACCGCTTCACAACTGGCAGAGCAGGCAGCTATATATTGCGCTTCAGCTGTGCTGAGAGCCACACTTGATTGCTTTCTGCTAAACCATGACATCATGTCAGATCCCATATGTTCTGTCTGATATGCTTCCTTCCCAATCAACATCAGTGTAACCATACAGTCTGAAGTCATGATGTCCATGATAGTATAGACCAAAATCTATCGTACCCTTTAGGTACCTCATCACATGCTTTGCAACAATCAGGTGAACTCGTCTAGGTTCCACTAGATACTGACTTAAGGTGTTCACCACAAAGCATATATCTGTCCTGGTATTCGTCAGATACATTAATGACCCAATAATCTGTCTGTACAGAGTCACATCCACTAACTCAGATGAGTCATCAACTAATAACTTCAAGTTGGAGTCCATGGGGGTGGCCATGTCTTTGCAATCCAACATATCGAATCTTTTCAAAATATCCACAGCATACTTACCCTGTTTTAGAAAGATTCCTTTTGGGCCTTGCCATACTTCCAGACCTAGGAAGTAGTGCATCAATCCGAGATCTTTCATCTCAAATTCTGAAGAGAGCTTCTTCTTGCACTCGATAATCTATTTCCCATTTCCAGTCAGAAATAGATCATCCACATATAGCAGCAATATGACAAGTTCATCATCCATAACCTTGAGATAAATATTAGGATTAGCTTTACTCTTGGTAAAGCCCAAGTTAGTCAAGAAACTATCAATCCTTCCATACCAAGCTCTGGGAGCTTGCTTCAACCCATACAAAGCCTTCTTCAATTTGCAAACATGGGTTCTTCCATCTTCCACCTCAAATCCTTGAGGTTGTTCTATGTACACTTCCTCCTCAATCACACCATTCAAGAACATTGCCTTTACATCCATCTAGTGTAATTCCCACTTCATCATGGATGCAAGTGCCATGATGGTTCAAATGGAGGTGTACCTTGCAACTAGTGCAAATGTCTCTTCATAGTCAATTCCCTCTTTCTGAGAGAATCCTATGGCCACAAACCTTGCTTTATATTTTTCAATTCTACCATCCGCAGCACGCTTTATTTTATATATCTATTTGGAGGATACCACACTTTTATCTTTTGGTTTGGGAACTATATCCCAAACATCATTCTTCATTATTGAATGGTATTCCTCTATCATTGCTTCTACCCACTCTTTCTTATGAAATACCTCTTCATAGCTAGTAGGTTCTTGATCCACAAGATCACACATAAAAGCCACATAGTTGGACAATAGCTTTGGTTTCTTGCTCACTCTAGTGGATCCTTCAGGAGCTCCATACTTTTCAGCTCCTAGAATAATGTCTCTAGCCTATGTTGGCCTACTTTTTCTTGAAATGTTTGTAATGGGGGGGTCTTGTGGTTCTATCATGTCATGGTCTTCAAGTGTTACATCTTCAGGGATGGGTACAGCCTCTATAGTTCTGGGAGGTACATCTTCATATACTTCTTCATACTGGCACTTCCTAGATCTCTTGAGAGCTGCTTCTTCATCAAATGTCACATCCCTACTTATTTCCATATGATGAAAACCTGGGATGTAAATTCTGAAAGCTTTGGATGCTTCACAATATCCAACAAATATTCCCTTCTTCCCATAAGGATCCAACTTAGTTCTCTTTTCTTTAGGTATGTGAATATACACAGGGCACCCAAATATCTTGAGGTGACTTACCTCAGGCTTCTTTCCTATGAACACTTCTTCTGGAGTCTTGAAATCAAGAGCGTTGTGGGATAGTCTATTTTGCACATAGACTGTTGTCCTAGCTGCTTCAGCCCAAAGATACATAGGTAGGTCTTGATCATGTATCATTGTCTTTACAGCTTCCATGATGGTTCTATTCTTTCTTTCTGCAACACCATTTTGTTGGGGATTGTAGGGAGTGGTTAGCTCCCTCTTGATTCTAGCTTCCTTACAAAAATATTCAAAGTCCTTTGAAGTATATTCTCCACCATTATCTATCCTAAGTATTTTGATTTTCTTTTCTGAATGATTCTCTATTAAGGCTTTGAACTCCTTGAACTTTCCAAAGACTTCATTCTTTCCTTTTAGAAAGTATATCCAAGTCTTCCTTGAATAATCATCAATAAATGTGAGATATTATTCATATCCACTCAAATATGTGGAGGGCATTGGTCCACATATATCTGAATGAATTAACTCCAAAGTACTCTTAGTCTTTCTTTCACTCTTTGGAAATGGGTTCTTGATATTCTTCCCTTTTGCACATCCTTTGCATGTGCCATCATGATCAATCTTTAAGTCTGGCAGACCTATAACTACCTTGCTTACATAAGGTAGTGCCTTGTAGTTAATGTGAGCAAGTCTCCTATGCCATAGCTCATTTGGGCTAGTGGCTTCATGTACAAGGGAAGCTTTTGGATGGCCCTTGAGCTTGTACAAACCTCCTTCCTCTTCACCAATGATAATTGCATCCTTGATAGATTTACCTTTGGACCACATTAATACTTGTCCATCAATGAATGAAACCCTATAACCTTTCTTATCCAATGCTGAGATGGAAAGAAAGTTCTTCTTAACCCCTAGTACATACAATATTTCCTTCATCTTCATGGGGGTTCCAGAATCAAGCTTGTAGCTTGCTTCAACAATTCCCCTGATGGGATATTGATAGTCATCTCCTAGAGATACCTTTTGTGGAGAGGTCTTTTCTTCAAGTCTTGAGAGAGTCTTCTTCTGTCCTGTCATGTGCTTTGAAGCACCACTGTCAATAAGCCATGTATCTTCTCCAGGTGTTATAGATCCAGAGAGTGCAAAGCATAGAACATACTCTTCTGCATCTTCTTCTTCATTTCTTCTAGATCTTCTCTTGAAGAAGGTCCTTTCTTCCTCTTCTTCTTCTCTTCTAGGTCTTTTCTTGTGAGGTGTTTCTTCCTCTTCTACTTCTTCTTCACTATCATCTTCTACAAGATGTGCTTGATGTCTTTTGTGGTGAGAACCCTTTTTCTTCTTCAGAGGACAATCTTTAGCAATGTGTCCTATTTTGTGACAAGTAAAACATTGGAATGAGGACTAATCTCTTCTTTGATTATTTCCTCTTTTATTTTGAAATCTTTGTGGAGGATGAGACTCCTTGTGACTGTCCTTCTTGAAGTAGGATTGATTCCTTCTTCTCTTGGTGTGGGTGGCCAAGGCTTGGTCATCTTCTTTGATCAAGGCTTCTCTATTGGAAATCCTACCTTCTTCTTGAATGCAATCCTCCCAAACCACATCAAATTTTATACTTTCTTTTCTGGCACACATGATTTGGATGAATGACTTCCAAGGTCAAGTGAGACCATTTAGAGCAGTCATGACTAGTTCATCTTCATCAAGGGTATCTCCAATAGCATCTAGTTGTTCCTTGAACTGAGAAACCCTTGAGAAATAGTCTTGAATATATTCTCCTTTATTCATCTTGGTGCTCTTCAATTGAGCTCTCAGGTCCATCTTCCTATTGATGTTATTTGCTTCATACATTTCCTTTGGAGTCTTCTTAGATGCCACTTGGGGAATCAAGTGGTCCTTAATAGAATCAACAATGATTCTCTTTGCCCTAATCAGGTCCTTTCTATACTTCTCTTTGGCTTCATCTTCTGTAGGTTCTGCAACCTCATCTTTGATATATTGGGCAATATCATTCTCTTCAAGAATGAGACCAATTCTATATTTCCATGCCCAGAAATTTTCTATACCCTCTAGCTTGCCTTCAAGCTAGGTGCTTGGAGCCATCTTATCCAAGGGTCAAAGAGATTGAATTTTCTCAAGAGATAGAATAACACTTACCAGGAGATGTGCTTAAATGAGTTGAAAGTTCTGGTGTGTTCTGCTTCTGGAAACTTCAACTTTTCACCTTCCAGATCTACAATAGAATTTCTGGTTTTCTGGTTTTCTGGTGCACAGGTTCGTAGCTTTTCTGGTTCACTGGTTTTCTAGTTTTCTGGTTTTCTGCACTTTTGGTCAAGCTAGGGTTTGAAAAATCTTGGGGTTATACCCAACCAAAAATCTCGATCTAGGGCTCAAAACTTCGATTTTGAGGAGGGCTATCCATCCATGCAATCAGAATCCAAAAATTCCAACTTTTGCAGAAACCCTAATTTTCACCGGAGGAGGAGAGAGAGGTATTTTCACCTTGTGAAAGATGTCCTATTCAGGCTAGCTCTGATACCATGTTAAGTTTATTCTAATTTTACTAGAAAAATCACTGAAAGAAACACAATCACACGATAGACAAATATTTACCCTAGGAAACCCTCATGGGGTAGAAAACCTAGCAAAGCTTTCCTCAATATAGATGATCAACCAAATACAAGATGTAGAAACCAAACAAGAGCTCCTCCTCCTCCTATGCAGACCTCTCTCTCACTTGTGCACTACTCCTAAGTGAGTGAATGAAATGAGATAAGTGAGGAACATCCTCCTCTACTTATACTTGTTTTCCGACTGACTTTTTACCCTGTGGGGCTGACCTCTCCTAGGAGAGTCTAATAACCCCTAATAAACTAACTCAGGGCCGACCCCCACATGGGAGATCTAATAACCCTAGTTACCACAATTCATCGGAGGAATAAACATCTCTGGATATACAATAGGGACCCATCAGAGAAATGAAACATCTCCTGATTAATACAAATATAATATTCTTAGAAGTTACAATATTTCAACAAAATGTACCTCTGTAACCAACTTCTTACCGTATGTCTGGGGTTTTTCTTTTCTCCTTCAAGAATTCTTCTGTCTTTCTTTCAAACCACTCTTGAATCTTCGTCTTCATTGGGTGCCACAGCATATCCTCTTATTTTCCTCTTAAGGGTCCTAGCAACGAAACCATTTGTTGACACAGTGACTATCGATGGGGGTTCACTTCGCACTATCGTCAACAAAGCATCGACTGAACTCCCTTATGCACCAGCCCAGAAAAGTTTTACCCTTTCGAGCAACACCTGCAGAGCAAGTGAGGTCTCACCCGAGATGCACAAGGTGGCTGCAGGAACCAAGTTTCCGCAGTGGATTTGAGGACATGCATTAAACACACATTGCACTCACAAAAAACAGAGATTATGTCTTCACACTATACTAACACTTCATCATTCACATCTTTATTAATCGCAATATCAACACATAATAAACATTCACATCAACATGATCTAACTACTCATAACCAACAAAAACCCATAGAGCAATTAAACATCTCAAAAACATTCGCATTCATCATCTCACATAAACTAGGATAGAGATAGAACCATAATCGAACATCTTCATGCCTTCATTAACACCCACAAAATGACCTTCACAGAAACAGTCAATACATCATATCACGAATAAAAAATAGATCAACAACTGGATCAAAACTCGATAGATCGATTACCCTATTCATCACCAATCTGGATGTCCTTAGGCTTACAATCATACTCCTACTTATACAAAACTAAGTGGTTACAAAATGGTCCACATGACCCTTATCTAACTAACTATCTACTTCTGCTCTTTCATGTTCTTTGTGAATGATCCTTTGTTCCGCGGATCATCCCTTTCACAGCTATTGGCTTCTGCACTTCCTGCAGACTAACACCATGCCAACATCTTGTTTATGCATGTGAATTTTTACTAAAGGGATGGAAAGTTGAATTGGAGTGATTCATGTAAAACATCAATGTATTGTAATATTAACTTAAACATAAATTAAACATCAAATAAACGATATAAGATAACATGATCTACATAACATGAAATAAACTATCTAACATAACAAGAAATAAACTATCTAACATGAATAACATTAGACATGCATGAATAAAAAATCACATGACTATACTATGTACTTTCAATTAGGCCTTATGGATCTTTTCTATTTTTTATTGTCTCAAACAACCTCTTGTGCTCCACATGAGGTAGTAAGCAGCGTACCTTGTTTGATGACTTCATCGACATTGCTTGTAGTTCGATGTTTGTACCAATGATCAAGTGCATAATGTGATACACCCGTGAACTTGGTATATAATCCATGTATGTGTAGCCATTCCTCTTTGGTTCCTTTCTATCTACTGTAAGATATTCTCCCTGAACAACCATCGAGCCATTCGGAAAGGTAATTCCTTCACTATCAGGTAATGATGCAAGGAGGGTTTTCTTCCCCTAGATGCATCATCCCAACCAATAATTCATGCCAATTGCGATGTTTGTCGGGGTGACAATTGCATAGATGTGTCATGCAAAAATTCATTTTACGGTCAAATTCCAACAAGTAGTGGTTTGATAACATGGTTAATTAAAAAAACAAGAAGGGAACTGACATATGAATGCAGACATGTTTACTTGGTTGTACAAGATCAGATATATGATCATAGTCATTCGAAATATAAGACTGTACTTCCTCTAACTGGATTGTTTCAACAACTTCACGTGGGTCTACTGCAAGTTATACATGATCCCATTCATCAACCCAATCCATTGATTCACACTCATCCCACTCATCGCTGCTACAAGGCCCACAAAAGCAAGCAAGTTTTCACGTCCATATTTCAAATAAGGGGTTGTTTGAGCTTTGAACCAAATTAAATCCACGAGTCCCGTTTACAGTAATACAAATACAAGAATGTGATTGATCTATATACACCAATCTAGGGAATTTTTTATACATGGTCTAGCCCCATCATGCTCTCCATTTCCATGCCTAATCTCAAAATAGTTCCATATATGTGACACATCACGAGTCTTATGCAAAATAATCAACCACTGGAATACACATGCATTTTTTGACTGGCCTGCACAACCATCTGGCCATATCCAATGCTGATCCATCTATATACCTTTGTCCTTCAGCTGATCATAGAAAATTCTGAAGCAATGATGCACATAATGCAGGTCGTGGCACCTATCATCACTGATGTAGACGTTAGTTTCTTTCAATATTATCCTCCTGTCATCGCTGCTATTTAGTGCGTGCGTATATGTGATCTAGACCATTATGCTAACTTAGTTTGAATGGCAGTATTGAATTTGAATCTAATTATGTGGCTGCAGGGTGTATTTTTTAGCAAAGTCCACAAGTGACAATATTGTGCCATTGGGAAAGGTGTCCCTGCACTGTCTGTACTATTCGTCCTTCCTTCGTGATACATTGACATGTTGTACATACAACTCGGTCATTTTGTAGAATTCCTTCTTGAAATCACAAATGTTTATTAGGTGCCACAAAACCAAGGGCATTAATACAATGTGACATTTACAATATGAATATATATGTATAAATTCAACATGTACAGTATGAAAGTATTCAAACTTAGATTACCTGTGACTTCACCAATGTAATTTTTTGCTTTCCTTCACACTATCTACTTGATATGTTATGTACTTGAAGTTCTTCATTTCTACTGACATCCTCCTAAATTCGTTCTCCTCACATTCATGGATGTAGCGGCTCAATAATGAAAATCCACTACACCTAGAGCTTGTACCAAATGATCCCTTGGATCACCCCTTCCATTGTATTTCTTCTCTTTCTATAATTCGTTCTCCCCAAACCTAACTTCCATCAATTGTTGACATAGTTTCCAGCTCATTATCGATGAATTTTGTACAGCCCACCACCTTGCTAGAGTGGCCTTCAATGCTTCTTATAGCACCAGTAGGAGCTGTGGTTCCGATACCTTTTCTTCAAACTCATGGATGAATATTTTCAGGTTAGGTAATCCTTCATATGTCAGCGGATCATATAATTCTATCACTACCCATTTCAATGATTGAGTGATTCGTGCACACTTCCTGAATGATACCTCATGCAACTGATTCTTCCAGTTTTCTAATGCCTGGTCAGAGTCTGATGATGCCGAACTGATGCTTTGCCACCCCAATTCTCCATCGGTGGTGGGATTGATGTAATCTTCTGAAACATTGTAGACATTCTCCCATCCTTCTATGAACTCATCTCTCATTGGTTCGACACATCTTTTCCCTTCAATTGGATCAAGTGGGGAAATGACCCTCATGTCATAGTTCTCAAAATACATCATCCTTTTCTTGAAGTTGATAACCGCCTGATTTTCCATTTCTTAGTCTATTCCCAACAACACGGGATATGGGATTGTGTTGTCAATTATCTCTATCATGTCGAAATCTACATATTTCTTAAGTCCTTCTACTTCGACAGGTAGATGAGGTAATCGACCGATTGGTGTAACCTTTCTTTGATTTGCCAATCGAATTTACACAAGAGAACATACCAACTGTGGCTTCCCCATCATTTCCCATGTTTTCTTTGTTAGGATATTCACGTCCGATCCTAGATCAAAGATGATGGAATCTACATCATATAATCCAATCTAGGAATTCATCCTCATTTCTCTTCCCGTTTTCTTCCTGTGCAACTGATTTACTATCTGATCCTGTCACCCTTCCTCCTATTGATACAAGAAGCTATCCATCTCTGCTAGTGCATCTTGATCCTTCGCTAATTTCAAACAACTTTCTAGAAAATTTCTCAGAGTATTGACCTTCCTTGGCAACCTATGCGAATTTGGCATATAAAAAATTGGCAGCATCTCAGAGATAGGTTCTTTGTGGACTATAGGTGGTAACTAACCATTATTCTTGATCAGTGCATCTCGTGCTTCTAAAAATACTTATTTTTCTGCTTCGACATCAAATCGTACCTGCTTCTGAGTTGTAGGAAATGGCCTATATTCTCCTGTCACATCTCCTCCTCTGGTTACCACTGCGACATTTACTAGTTGACTTCTGATCTCAGTTGAGATATTATGCACATTTGGATTAGGATTCTGGTTCTAGTTTAAGTTTAGATTTGGTTGTGATTGTGGTGCATGCTTAGTCTGCCACTTTGTGATTAACTAACAACAATCTTTGACATTGTGATCGACTGCATTGTAATGGGTACACTGCAGGGTCAGATTTGGGAAATATCTTTGATAATGTCCAATCTAGCCACAATTATAGAATGTGATCGGTCCTTGACCTCGACCAAAGGTTCCTCCGTGACCAAAACCTATGCCATGACCACCCCTAAATCCTCCTTTGAATCCTCCTCATGGTTGATTATATTGTGGCGGATTATACTACGATTGGTTACACTATGACTGCAGTGGATTTTACTATGACTGATTATACTGCGGTTTATTATACTATGGTTGTGGTTGATTATACTGCAGTTGCGGTTGATTATATTGAGATTGCGGTTGTGCAGGAGGTTGCTCGTCTCCCTTCATGAAATAAGTATCCATAGTTCTTTCTTGGATAAAATCATATTCTCTGCATTCTTTCTCCTCATGACTGACAAATTGACATAAGTTACATAATAGATTAGTCGGCTTCGACAAAACCTTCTATAAATACACACATTCCTCCGAGCGATGTCCCCTTGTTTGACAAATTCGACACCAGGGAATTCCTCCTTGACTGAGCGGATTTGGTGCACCAGAATGTAAATATTTACGTAATTCAAGACAATGATATTTATGATGCACATTATACTTTCATCGACTGCACCATACCTCTTGATGAACTTCCTTCCCTTTCTTAATCTCCTACAGTTGGATAGTCAAATTTGCTGGCTGTGACTGGATCTGGCTCATGCTAATCCCCATTTTGCCAATCGGTGAAGCTTTGAGCTTCATTATGATTTCCAATGCCTCCACCTGTGATAGGATATTTTGCTGCATCAACTGCATCCGAATGTGTGGTATCAATCCTACAATAAACCATTCATTATGTTGTATGTCGCTCATTCCAAAACTAACTTTAGCCATCAAATTTTTGAACCTCTGATCAAACTCCCACACCGACTCATTAGGGAATTGCTTTATCTCTTTCAACTCTGTGATATACTATGATTCCGATTTCGGTTTCTTAAATTTGTCGATCAACCCAGCCCTGATTTCTGCCAAGATTTTCTGTGGATGCCCTGTAGGTACTTGTATAAACTTCATGTACCAATGCAGGGCACAGCCTCTAAAGTTCGTCGCCAATTTCCCCTTCTTAATATCATCATTCTGCACTTGTTTTATTGTCCACATCACTTCACATAATAACCAATATTGCTTGGGATCCTCGATCTCATTACCCTGAAAGAGAGGCATCTTCACATTCCCTCCCTCCATCCTTAGCTTTCTACTGGTGTTTTTAGATCCACTACTCTTACTATTGTTCTGACATGCAGGACAACCTTGCAAAGAGCTTGTGTTTCTTTCTCCAAATTTTGGCAAAGTGCATGGGGTTATGGGTATGTTGTAGCTTTAGGTCTATCCTTCCTCAGTTTCAAGGGTATCCTGGTCATCCTGTTCATCATAGTAGGTTCGCTTAGTCCCTTGTGGTCCCATTTCATAGTTCTATGTTCTAGTCGCACTAGGAATCTCTCTCTCTATCTCAGTAATCCTCTTCTTCTTCGATCGGAACCTCACCCCACTTCTTAGGCGACCACAATATTCCACAACTTCCCTCACAATTTCTTCATAGCTCATATCCATCTACCCCTCATCATTCTATCAGAACCACATCTACATAGTACCCATGGCCTCCGCACACCCGAGCTTTACTCGTCGGACTTCATCTTCGATATTCTTTTTTCACAAATGAGAATTTTGATCCACAATTGTAGCAACAATAGATATCTTCCTCTGGGTCCCTTAAAGAACTTCCTTTATGCGTCATTGTATGATTTAACTCTATCAAAAACAAACTCAGTAATGTATCCTTCCAAAATGCTATCTACCCAAACATAGACAACCCTTGAAGTTTTGTTGTTAACTTGACTTAATTGCTGGATAAGTTCCGAAGTCCAATGTTCAGGATCATCTCCTTGGAAATTATTCTTCTAAAATGTTAATTGCACCAACCATTCATAAAGCAGTATAGGAAACTCATAGAAAAATACCTCGTGGATATCAGAGTAGATGTACTTCTGCAACCACTCGTCTATCGACCATCCAGGATTATGATTTTCTTCCTCAACAAATTCTCATGTCTTTTTATGGAACCAATCTATGATCTCCAGCTTTGTCGGATGCCACAACCTGTCCTCTCTCCTTTGCACTAGGGTCCCGACAATAGAAACATTGGTTGACACATATCTGTCGACAAGGGTTCACTTCGCACACTTGTCAACAAAACTCAATGCAATCTCCCATAGATATCAGACTAGAAAGGGTTTAACCTTTCCAGCAACACCTGCAGAGTGAGTGAGGTCTCACTCGAGATATCTAAGGGGGTTGCAAGAACCATGTTTCCACAAATATAAGAGAACATGCATAATTTACATTCAATCAAAATGTAACCCAGAGATCAACATAATCACCATTCACATTAGAACATGTTAATCATATCTATGCAATAACATATTATAGAAGCATATATAACCAATCTGAGATACATAACACTATTGCGACATTACAGATTCATTCGTAAACCATGTTTATCCATGTTGTGATAACATACATTAAATTATACTGTGAAAACACATATTCAATCACACTGTGACAAGTAAAAGAGACACAGACATAGACGAAAAAATCCTTCTCATTACTCACCAGTCTGTCTTACACATTGTGGAATCAAGGATACACATCTACAGAACCCATACAAAGTCAGATCATACAATATAATATGTCAAAAAGATACCAAAAAGGATGATAACATAAGATCGGATAAAAAAGGATGCCCTTAGGCTTACAATGCTACTCCCATTTATAGGCTCACTTCGTCATTACATTTTGTCCACTTCGCAGAGTGACTCATTAAATAATTAACTAATTAACCAATTACTCCACATTATCTGCTTAACTTCCTCTTTATCTACTCCACAACTAGTCCTTTACCCTTTTTGCTGTCCCTTTTCTCCCTGAATGTACCAAAACTTGTGCGCCTTAAACCCCTTCCAACAAAAACTCATTCAACATCCATCCCTCCATACTTAGCATCAACCAAGATTTGATTGACTTCATTCACTTCATCAATTCTTGTTGATGGATTATTCATTGGATGATCGCTTGACGTTGGATTTTGATAGGGTTCCATTACCCGCATCCGTTTTACTTCTCCTAATGAACCCAAGGTCATCATGGCATGGATTACGCTATAATCTAAGGCACTAACATTTTTATGTATATGTTTTTCCATGTACAACCTGGCCTTTTCTCTTATCTCATTGGCCTTTTCAGGGGGCAACTCCTTCCTTCTAGACTTTCTTTTATTATTATGTCTATTTCCCATATTCAATATGTTTTTTAACAAACAAAAATATCACCCCTACAAAAAAAATAACAAATAAGATATTATTTTTCAATTATGAAATGAGGAAAACAAACTTTTACCATGATTATGACTTGTATAATGTGTAATATTATTAAAACTCGATGTAGCAATTGATTGGGTACTATGCAAACCTATGCGTGTTATCTTCGTAAGTCTACAATGTAAACTATGGTCACAAAAATATGTTTTTTTTTTCTTGACATTGGACATATAGAGAAAACTAATATGGTAGCAAGAAAGAAGGTGGCATGAGGTCGTTGCAACTATCACAAAAAATGATCGAAGTGGTGCAACAAAGATCCTTTTTGCTCTCAACATCCCATTAGTGTATCCATGCATAGAGCTTGTGTTACTGGTATAAATCATACACTTATTCAATCAAATATTGATGTGGGATTTAATAATGTTTCAGCAATGCATAAACCAACCTAGGTTGGCATCAAGGTCCTCTTATCCATCTTAGTGACATATGCTTGTAGTGTAGTGAATTCCCTCATTTTGAGTGCAACTCACTTTTGTTTAAATGTGTGGTTGTGGTTTCCCATTCTATGTCTAATACCATGGTAGGGTCCTCATTTCACATTTCTCCTTAATTAGTCATCATCTTGAAACAATGTACAACAACATCTAGTGAGAATGTTTTCTTATGATATTAAAAGCTATTGAGAATTCCCTAGATATAACAACAACATCACCTATAGAACCTCAATTTGAGATGTTTTCTTGTCATCTTGAAACAATGTACAATGCGCCTCATCTTGTTAGCTTGGCACTTGGCACATGGTTTTTTAACAATAGTTTGTGTTAGTAGGATCACATTTCCATGGGGTATGGTGTTTTTTGACAATAGTCTTTTTGGTATCGGATGGTGGTATGGGGTGTTAGTAGGAGCACATTTCCTATAAAAGGAGAAGCTCCTACCCACTTCATTTTCATGTTTTGGATGAGGGAGAATCACCCCTAAATATTAATAATTTGATTCTTTTCGTGTTTGTGTGAGTTGTTGTAGTGAAATAATGAGGAATTCAACAAATGTTTGTGTATTGGATGGAGTTATATGATGTAATACCCCATTTTCACTACAACAAATTTGACTTTTGGGGGGAGGTTGTCTTCTACCTTCAAAAGTCACTTTTGGGGCGGTTTTGGATTTGGCGACGGTCTTTACAAAACTACCCCCAATAGCACCGATGCTAAAATTTTGGACTTTTAATGGCGGTTCTAGAAGAGATCAAACTCGCCCCTAAAAGTGACTTTTGGGGGTGGTTCTAAAGCCCCCATAAAAGTGACTTTTTAGGGTGGTTATAAACCCCCCTTGTAGACACCTATGGGGAGGTTCCAAACACCCCCTAAAATTCCTTATTACAAACCTTTAGGGGTAGTTACAAACCCCCCTCATAGGTTCTTATGGGGGTGGTCCTAAACCTCCCCTAAAAATTCGTCTTACAAACCTTTGGGCCAATCTTAACAAAACCGCCCCCAATAGAACTGGTGCTAAAAGTTTGTACTTTTAACGGTGGTTTTGGAAGAGATCAAAAGCGATGCTAAAAGTGACTTTTGGGGGTGTTTCACCCCCCTTTCCAAAAGTAAAGTGACTTTTAGGGGCAGTTCTAAACCCCCCTCGTAGACACCTATGGGAGCGGTTCAACCCCCCCTAAAATTCCTTATTACAAACCCCCCTCATAGGTACCTATGCGCACTATTACAAACCCCCCTCGTAAGTACCAAGGAGGTCAGTTCTAAACTCCCCTCGTTGTAACATACGAGGGAAATTTGAACCCCCCTCATAGTGACATATGAAGGAAGTTTAGAACCATCCTCGTAGAAACATACAAAGACGGTTTGAAACCCCCTCTATAGCCATAATAAATCATAATAAAATATATTTTATTAAAAATACTAATATTTCAATACCAATAGGGCATGGAGGAATCGAACCACCAACCTCTTACTTGTAAGGAAGGTGCTCTTCCATTGAGCTAGCACCCTTTCAAACTTGGTGAGAGGAGCAATATGAAGACCCAAATTGCATCATTTGTAATTCTAAGAAAAGACAATAATATCCAAAAACCACCATGCTTAAAATCCAATTTATTTTTCAAAACACATTGATAAGCACAAAAATCTACCATAATAAGGCAAAAAAAAAACCAAAACCAAGATATCTCTATGATATCCTGCTAAGATCTTCTCCAAACCATATATTTAATTCATTTTGTACTTGAAAAAAACAAAGCTACGAAGAGAATCTAAAACGAACTACTGGAAAGAACTAATGTGCAGATAGATATCCTTCAATAAGAAAGTATTTCAATGGAAAAATTAAGTTCACATATATTAGAATTAGAATTAAGAAGTAACTTTTCTTATGTCCATTAACACCGCTACTTGCCAGAAAATAAATACCTGAAGATAATTGCTTTGCTCGTAAAGGTTTGAGAACATAATGCAAGCAATATTGCTTCATGTTTTTGTTCATGTGAAGGTCTAAGATTTATTAACCTATGTCATGAAAGTGATTATGTTTGTCCTAATCAAATAAATGGTAATAAATTAAATCCAAGTACCAATACAACCCATCTAATCAATTCCAAATAGGATGCTCATACATATACACAAATTGAAACATGAATTTTCTAAATCGTTTGTGGCATGCTCAGCTATCAAGATCTATATCATATCAATCTTCTAAAATTCAATGCCTAAGAAAAATTTTCATACTTCAGACATCCTACAATATACGAAGAATTTATACTCCATTTTACATCCACGCCATGGGCATGTCCTGCCTTAATTGTTCATTGGGATTCCTCCATGCTAGACAACACATGGGTTCATTGGATGCATAGCATAGCGTGTGGTTTTTCGACTGTCCCACAAGCTGCAAGTTTTTGCATGGTTGGTCATCTATCATGGGCTCCCCTCCAAGACTAGTTGTCAAAGAGTGTTTTATCTAATGGTCTTTATCCCACTTGTCATCATATTCAAAAATAATGAAGCACATGTTCAGGGATTGTCATTTTTTTAGAGTTGTTGGAATTACATTCAGGATCAATATTCAATCCTCCTATAGGGGGTGGTGCATTGGTGGGAAATGTTTTTTAGCGATTGCATCTATATGGTTCGCTCAGCTTTCACTGGTATTTGGCAGTATGTGGATCTCCGTGTTGTTTTCCCTTTGGAAATATTTGTTGTAGAGATGTTTTTGATAATGAGGCTAGTTCTTTGTATTTTTTTGTACCATAAGAATGGATAAGGTATGCATGCAATTGTTGTGTAAAGGGTTTTTATCCATAAAGATGCCATGTCTTTACATGCAGTAGCATACTCTGATTTTCTTTCTGATTTCGTAGTGGCGAGGAAGAGGATATAAGATCATTGTATTTACCGTTCAGGTTCCACTTCTTGTTTTGCTGATGTAAATATTTAATGTATAAGGATAAATGAATGACATTATCTCCCTTTCATGGTAATATTCCCTACCTTTGAAAGGAAGGAATTAAAGACCGACCCTTCCATTCATTCCTAGTTTAGTGACTAGTTATCAGCTGGTAGGCCACTAGCCTATGCCTCACTTTGGGATTGTCTTGCTAATATCTAGGTGCCCTCCCACAATGGGTTTACCAATTGCAAAGTTGTGATCTACTATTCATGGGAATATCCCTTGGATCAGAAACAAGGCCTTTGAAAGCCAGGAATTAAAGACCTTCCCTTCAATTCATTCCTAGATTAGTGACTAGTTTGAACAATAGTAGTTTTGTACGTTACCACTTACCTTTGAGGACATCCTAAACAAAAGTTATATCCATATACACATAATAAATTCTTCCTAAACTTGATTTATAATTTCCTAGAAACCAACTAAGGATTGAAAAACTTCAGAACCATTTACAAATTGGATTATTGAAATCAAGGTCAACACCTCAGGTTGTAATTGATATATATATATATAGATATAGATATAGATATATCTATCTATCTATCTATCTGTCTGTCTGTCTATCTATATAGATAGATAGATAGATAGATATAAATATCTATATATCTATATCTATATATATATATATATATACAAGGTCAATATCTCAGGTGTACTAGAGTATCATCACCCTTTTCTTGATGTGATCATTCTACTGATAACTCTCTCAAATCAAGGAGATATTATAGTTATAAAAAGTGATTATCCTTGTGGCACATGCTACAATCAAAGTAGCATTGTTGTTATCACTTGTAATTCTGACCATCACTGCTGAAAAGTTCTTCATAAGGAACATCACCTCACAGGAACCATTCCAGCAAGTGCTTCCTTGTTTTTGGACAATCTCATAGACATAATGACTTGTTTGGTTTTTTGAGATTCAAGGCCTCAAGGGCATGAGGAAGTAGACATATTTTAGTTTAATTTTTGCAGTCATAATGAGTCTAGGAAGCTACAATGGAAATAAATTTTGGGAATTTGAAGAGAGTTTTGTGTCTATGGAAGAATCTCTTCTACTTGGAATCTTGCACCTGAGTTGGTGAAATATCTCTTTAAATTCCTTATGTTGAGCATGTCCACCTCCACCATGAAAACAAAATAAACAGGTCAATGATTAGAGAGTTTTGATGATAAGCTTTAGAGAGTAACTTACAAGGGGATCTGCAAGCACATCCCAATAGAATATATGTGGTTTAAAGTTTGCACAATCTTATCATTGCTTCGTCATATCATTCGCTTTTTATATTTGCATTTTATATTTTACCATTTGAAGGAAATAATTATTTCTAGGTCATATGCAACTTCTCTAATAAATATTTGGGAGGAATTTAGTTTCCCTTGTTGTCAAAGAGTGGGAAGATGGAAAAGATTTTGGAGGATTTTCAAGGTGATGGAAGGCGTACCAGTTGTGTCAAATTGCCATATTTTCCTAGGGGGGCTGATGCATTTGAATTTGAAACAAAATTTTGTTATGGGGTAAGGGTGGAGCTTACAGTTCCAAACATTGGGATCGTGCATTGTGCAGGAGACTATCTTGAAATGACAAATCAATATGGGGAATAAAACTTGCAAGCAAAGTTTGAAGCTTTCCTTCATAAAGTTTTCCTTCGGAGCTGGAAATACTGCTTCCAATCCCTTCAAAGTTGTGATCCCATTCTTGCAAATGCAGAGGAGCTGCAAATAGTGAAGAAATGTGTGAGTGCTCTAGCTATGATGGCTTGTATAGATCCGATCTTGTTTGGATGGCCTATGATGATATATTGTTCTTTACTACTTGATGCAGGAGCATCTTCTCTCATCAATACTTGTAATGACTGGTTAGACCTTAGGGTCTCAATGTTAATCCAAAAGAAGAGTATTTTGTAAAAACAAATTATGTAAATGTCCATAGTTTCCAAGTATAGTTTTAGAATGTTCTAAAATTTTGAGTCATCAAATCATGTAACCAAGTCCACACTTTGTGGCAGCATCTCTATGGAGCTTTAAAAGTTTAGATCATGAGTCATATTTTAAGATATATTCGAATTCTATGTTTAGAGTTAGTTTACATTAATATAGGAAATTTTGTTAGGGTTTTGGAGAGCTGAAAAGAAGAGCTCCGGGAAATACATTGTAAGCCTACGGGCAGTTCTGGAGGAGAACATAGATGGCCGTGATATGTTGAGTCAGGCCACAATATTTGACTAGGGTTTTTTTGTTGTACATGAATAATTGCATTTTATTGTTAATGGAAATAGGATATAGCATTCATGTATTGATGATATGCATTTTTTAGTAAATTGTGAATGCTGAAGTATTTAATTTCATCAATTTATATAATGAGGGAGAATCCTAGTTGCATGGAAATTGCCCTTTGAAGGATTATCAAGGAGAAGAGAACTAGGAATAAATTTCTTACTATGTAATTCCACTCCTAGGGGATTTGAAACTGGAACTCTTGAGAGAGATGGATCTTGAAATCAATTCAATGGTTGTTGAGAAATGCGTTGATAACACTAAGATTAAAGAAATTCTATGAAACGTGGTCTTGTCCAAGATATTTGATGGGAGAAGATCGAATTTTAGTATATTGATATTTGGCAGCAAGAAAAAAAAATGGAAGGTGAATACCTATGTGTGGACCAAGTAAAATATTGCTTGGGAAAGAGTGAGAATAAAATTGGACGCTATCAAGAATAGAGGATTCGATAACCTATGAATAGGGTGAATATCTATTGTGTTGGAAGGTTGAGGTATCGACTTAATAAAAGACTGAGATTTTAAATTATATAAGCATTAAATGGAATGAGATTCTTGTGAAGAATGGTTTTATAATCTGTAGGAATCGGTTTGTAAACCAATTTGTACCTGTGCGTTGAAAACGTTGTGAAGAACAAGCACTAGAATGTGTGTTCAGAGAGAGATCTAGTTGAAGGTTTTGATTTGGGAATGAGCACGATGTGGAGGAGCACAAGTGGATAATCGATTTGAAAATATCAAATAGTAAAGTTCCTTGATAGTGAAGTGATTGATGTGCGTGCAGAGTGAGATATAACTGGTGTTTATCAAAGTTCAAATACACCTATGAATGTATTCAAGTTCATAGTTGCAGGAACATGAATTTCCTGTAACCCCAGTTCAAGGGAAGTAGTTTGGGAAGAAACTTTTTGAGTATGTGACTGAGTGTTGGTGGCATTAACATCCTACCAACATTTTGGTCTCCATCACTACTGTTGTTCTTTGGATGGCCTATGATGATGTATGTTTCAATTACTAATGTTGTTGAACATATGAAGAAGGTTGATTATTGTTGACTTTTTTAGTAAATCTATAGCTGCAAGTCATGACCTAAAATCTATTAACTCAGAATACACATAATTAGAACTAAAATAATTCTTATTTACTATTACGTCTTAAATAATGGAAAGAATTAGCATGTAACTTGCATTACCTTCCTCTAATAGCATTAACTAAATTTTGTAGTTGTTTAATAGAGTATGGAAAAGGCTTCTTCAGGAGTGGAGTTTACCTGCCGCAATAGTGTAGATTGTTGTTGAGATGAAAATTGCTTGGGGATGGTCCCTGATAAATGAGACAACTGACTCCCCAGGAGGGCCGCATTATGACCTTGTTGTTGAACCTGTTGAAGTCATTGAAGAAATTTCTCCCTTTGATCAGGTGTAATTTCATCCCATCCACGATATTTTCCCTAAGAAGACAAAAACAAATTCATCGAACTCAAAAGCATATTTGAAATTTCCTCCCAATCTGAAAATATGATTGATTTTCTAATGATAAACAAAACATCAAGGTAGAAGGAATTCTAAATTCAGATAGAAGATATTTTGCAAACAGAATGCGCAAGAATATTAGGCTAGGTATAATCTGCTATTTAATATTGGTCCTACATTAGTCAATGAATCTCAACAATTAATCCACTATGTTGCACAAGTTTTTGATATGTGGGTACATGGGGTATGTGGACACAAGTATCAAGTACAGCTAGAAGGTTTGCACAAATTTACAAGAAACGTAGATCACTTAAACTAATTCCAACAACTTTTTCTACTACATTTATCTAAATATCATCGTATATGAAAATTCCTAACAATACCAAAGAGAGAAAATGAGAGGAAGAACATCAACTTACTTCTGTACCTCCTGCCCCATATTGTAGATCAGAAGTAACTCACCACTGGGATATTTGAAGAAAACTGGATTCCACATTGGAACATCAGGCTCATCATCTCCCAACTCTGGAGCATGCTAGGTACCATTATGGATAGGATATTAACATGTTCTTTAGAACCTAATAATTTATCTCTGCAATCATGTGAGAGACTAGTCGAAGAGAAAGGAGGATACAAAACTTAGTGACAAATTGATTAACATTTGGAGAGGAAGCAAAGCAAAATTCATCATCTGTAAAAATTGACATACACACCATAAAAACACACATTATAAGGGAGTTAAATGAACATCAATTTATTTTAGTAATCCATTAAAAAATATCACAAATGTCATCCTCTATCTTAGGATTCAAAAATAATATGAATATCTCTTACATAATAGGAAAAATATTTGATAATTTTCTAACTCCAACTCGAATCTAATCAAAATCCTTAATCGTCGAGCCTTAGATACATTGTGAATCAATTATGATAATTATGCATGGCAGTGACAACTATAGAACAATGCATATAAGAAGTGCAAGTAGTCTCGTGTGGGTCCATATTTTTGGCACAAGATATTCTTTGTTCTAGTGCCACTCATAGAAAAATTGTTGGCATGCCAAAAATGTAGACACAAGTTGGAAAAATTATCAAATTGCAAGAAGTAACAACAGCAATAGGTGAGGGAAAACAATATACATGTTGTGGGAGGATTGGAAGAAGAGTAATGAATAGGAGGAAGAATGTTGAGAAACCATTTAGTAGGAGGAAAAAATGATGTGGTGGTGTTTAATAAGAGAGACAAGGATCCCCTGGGCTTGAGGGAAAACAATGGAATTAACACGGGGTGGGAGAAATGCTAAGACTGAGCATTAGAAGGTCATCTTGATGTTTTCAAAATAAATGTCTATGGCTAATAAAACAAGAAATTAAAATTTTGATAATGGACTAAAAAAACATAAAAACAGTGCAAAATTTTAAGGTAGAATCTCACAATTTAAACATAAATGAAGCATGATGTCTCACACAATCCAGTGTCAATAAGTTAAATTAAAATTTCCTTCAGGTCTAGTCAAACACAATGCCACACTGGGAAATAATTTTGAAGTAGAATCAACTTGGTGTCATGTTCCTTTATAGACTTTTGACTTTTACCACAATGTCTCTAGAAATAATAGATGTATAACATTTATCTACGGTTTATATTTGAGGCCAATATGAGAATATATAAACTTGAATATTATAATACAAGTACAAGAATGTCAACTTCACACAAGCATTTGTTTTCAGAGCATGCAATCATAAAACAATGAAATGAAAACTTTTCCAACAATAAGGAGCATCATACAAACTAGGGCCATATGCCAAAATAATGTCTATTGCTCCCACATATGTTATTCAAACACATGAAACCATAAACTTCTAATAATCACCTGCAAACTCTATGTGAAAACCATAGATCCCAACGTTTGGAATATTGTTCTTCTAGTATTACCCATTGATGCTCCTCTATATATTCTCGAATTTCTTGCAATGAATTGAAGTTACAAGGATGTAAGGACTAGTACAAGACAAAAGAAAACTAAAAGACTATCTCAATACCAGTTAAGGTGAAATAGAATGCCATACTAGCCCTTCAAAACATGATCAATATTCACCTAGGTACAAGTATTTCACTTACACAGAGCTGAAAGATGAGATATTTATATCATTCTCCCCCAAGAGAGTCATATTTTATGCATTAATATCACCAATTGGGCCTAAAAAACATGCTACATGGCCTCTTGGAAGTTTTTATCTCCTATCCCATCCATCTATTCCTTTAACAAATCTTTGCCACAGAAGTCAAGACCTTTGTCTCGATGCCACATGCACATGCATCATAAGTAACCAAAAAAGTATATATAATGATTTCTTGTATGTCGTCCAAAGAGGAGACAGGTTATATTTAAAAAAAAAACAAATACAAAAAAAAAAATCAATGAAGCCCGATGTGACGGTGGTGGAACCAAGGATGGCAGGGGAAGGGGGAATACTATTGATGTTCATGATGAAGTACCCATGTTCAAGAGTGTGAGGAGCATATGAGACACTTCCTCATGGAAACCTGGACTGTTGAACTGGTGCACCTTCTTTGAAAAATTTGGTCTCCTTCAAGGCGTTCTGCTTGAAGGTAGCAATTACCATGTTTTCACACTATTTTTTTCTAGCTGAGAATCAAGATAGAGATAGGTTGAATTAAATTATTTTTCATATTCATTATTTATCTCAAACTCTACTAAAACCAAATTTCGGTACTAAAGATTTGGTACACCAAGAACATGATAGAATAATTCACCACTTCACATATCAATCACTTCCATGGTAGGCAAAGTCACTTACCTTAGCGCAACAAAGGTAAGATATAAGAATTGCCTTTTTTATCTTCAAATAAGGCTTGGAGAGGTCAAACCTAAGATAGAGTGTAAGGTCCTGTAAAGTCTTATTTGAGCTAGAGACTATAAGGTAAGGTTCTAATATGTGGAGACCAAACAAGGTGAAGGGGAGAAAAAGTGAAAAAAACCTAATCACAATTAGTGGATGGAAAGACAGTCTGTAGAGAAGTAGCCAATAGCTTTGAAATATACACTTAATTGAAGGGTCTATCATAACCTTGGATGACATTACTTAATATACACAAGGACATTGTAGTCTTCAATAATGGAAATGATTACCACTATCTTAACTTCAAAGGTTTTGTGTATGTAGCCTACTATCCACTAAACCCAATTTTTGCACCTATGTATGGTGGATTTTTACAAGTTAAAAATATAAATGTTAAGATTCATTTTCTGTTGAACCTAAAAAAATATAAAATCAAAATCTGTCACGCACACATGGTCTTGACAATTATCTGACATAATTTTCGGCCAAATTTGAAGTGAAAAAATATTTGTATTTGTTTTTCATTTGACATTTATGGGACACACACAGTCTTGAAATTTATCTGACATATTTTTGGGTCAAATATGCACAAAGGCATCAATATAAACATATGCACATAGAACTTTGAGTGATTACCTTAAATTCAAGAAAGCGAAGAATGCATTATTGGCATTAGACCATTTATAAAATATGTGTTGAATTTGTCTCCATTCACCTACACATCCAGGATACTTAAAATTGATTCAAGTTCCTTCTAATCCATTCCCCCAGTCACATCGCAGTTGATTGTTTTAGTCTTGTTTCAGATATGAAATTAGGGCTTTCAGTGCAGTTTTATGGTTGTTTCAAGTCAAAAACTAGTTTTTCAGCACTCTTATTATGTATTATGCCCACAAGGAAGATGTATTATGCCTGCAAGGAAGACATAATATGTCTGAAAATAATATGTATTATGCCCAAATACAAGGTGTTGTTCTAAGATTAGTTTTTTCCTTCATAGGTTCATCATAGAGAACTAAATCCTTAAATAGAAACTATATCTGCCACTTCTCATTATCTTTTAGGGTTACTCCAAATGTGTTCACACTTTACACCATGTTTGGTAATGATTCATGCAGTGTGGGGTGCATGGTGTATGGTTAGCCCTTGGTTAATCCATGATGTACTTGCACATTGGAGGTAGTTTACTAATTGGTTGTTAGAACTCATATGGATGAGAGACACATTGAGGAGGTACCAAGACCTCCCATATCACCATCCCAGTACTACTCTAGCCCAAGTTCCCCCAACTCTGGTGTTCTGACCATTTTTGGCTGTAATGTCCCGATTTTGACCCCATTGCACTAAAATGTAATTGATGTAATATTGTTATAAAATCATGGTGAGGAGCTCAAGGCCAAGGCCCTACCATTGATTTAGTGATGCATATGGTTTACGTGCTAGACAAGCACAATGGAATTGCAAATATCATGTAAATATGCATTTTAATAAAATACCCACAATTAGCTATGCAATGCAACAAGAGATGGGTGCATGATTTTACAAGGAATTGGGAGGGAAAACATTCAAACCTTTGATCCAATCAATTCAAGCCAAATTTCAATGAGAGAACCCATGAACCCTCAACTACCCATATTGACTTTTGTACCCAATCATTTATTTCTCCCAAGAGTTGGGTGAAGTAGTTAATGCCTTGGGGAATGGGAGGTATGGTTGTCCAAATTCGAGTATGGGCAAGCCACCCAGCATGGAAAATTGTGTTTGGCTTCCTTTCCAAGAAAAGAAACATGAATTGCTCCCCAAGCAATTACCCATGAAGGGGGATTGTCTCTCTCACGAGTTGGGAGCTTGCTGGGTGTTTTTCTCCATCGAAATTCTCCATTTTCCTTCATTCTCAGCTGGGAGAAGGGCGTTTTTGAGTTATATACCAGTGGGGAAGAAGGGGAATCAAACTGGGGTTCCATAGAGACTGTTTTGGCTGTTGGATGCTTAGATATTTGGGTGAGAAATCGTTTTTCATCCCTGTGATTGTTTTTCCCCATCCCACAATCCATTTTTGGATGCAAATGATTTGGGGAAAACCCATGGCCATCTTGTTGTAAATCCCATTGTTAAAATGTGTATAGATTCCCAATGATGGAATTTTGTTGTGTGTAAGTAGTGTATGTTGGGGTATGCGTTATGGGTATCCATTGCTTTGGATTGAGCTTGAGTACAAGCATCCATAAATGAAGAGGGTTCATATTTAGCCTAATAAACCCAGCTGTGGACTGGCTTGGATGAGATGCAGTGATTATTTGGCTATGTATGAGTATGAATGTCCCCTTTTCCTTGTAGAAATCATGCCCAACTCGGGGGTGGTCTTTGAGTGATGAAATAATATAGGTTGGGAAAAGACCTATGGTTTGGTGGAACATTGCAGCGACATAACTAGTTGCTTGGGACAATTGCATGATGAAGATGAGTATATTCTTATGTGTATTTAATTCTACATTGTTTTAATTTTGATTATTGTATTGATATGTTGTATGCACATAATATGTGTGTGGATGATGCTTATTTCCGCTGTGCATGTTTACTTGATTTGCATCTGCACACATTTGTTTTATTGCTATGAATCTAATGAATGGGTTGAGTTTATGTAAAAGCCCCACATATTGGTATCATGTTCCCTTCCCTTAATTGGGTCCGCGGGAGGGGACGTTACGCTGGCTCACACCAAAGTGGTGCAGAGTGTCTTGTAGTTTCTTGTTTAGTTGCTTGGAAGGCTGTTGGCATTCTATGTTATGTAAAATGGCTGGAAGGCTATTGGCATTCTATGTTAGGTAAAATGGCTAGAAGGCTATATATATATATATATATATATATATATATATATATATATATATATATATATATATATATATATATATATATATATATATATATATATATATATATGTTGTTAGAGGGCCTCTTACTCTCTTTATTTTGTGTTGGTTACATTAAAATTCTTCTTCACATCCAATATGAAAGAATATGACTGCAAAAATTAAACAAAAAAGATGACATACAAAGAGGGTTATATCAATCGGATCTCCTAAAAAAAATTATTTCATTAATCAAATAGAAACAAGCTTTCACACAACCCAAATGGAATACAAGAGAGATATAAGTAATTACAAGAAGTATTAGTGTTTATACATACCCTTGACAATCTGAGCCTAAGAATATCGAGAAATCTTCCTCGCTGATTGATAATAAGGATCTCTACCTTAAAGTTTGGCTCCTATGCCAATAAGGTCGGATGATCTTGGCATCCATTATGCTTTACACAAATTTTCCACAGAAATCAGTTGCTACACCATCAATTGGGTATACTTATGGTTGTAATAAATCTATTGTAATTAAATACTTTCAGGTTTGTTCATTACACTACCTGCCTGTGGTCAATAGCTATCCCACAATCAACTTTTTTCTCTCAACAAATGTGCAATAAAAACTGTTGATAAAAGAGACAAGTACAACTATTAAAATGAAGAAATCAACATATTATAATCGATGAAACAACAATAAGATATTTAATTGGTTAATTATTTATTGGGATAACTTATAAATATGCATCAGAGAATGATGCAAGCCCTCATTGGATTCCTTTCCACTTTGTAGACCTACATAAATCATGACAAAATAATATGTTAATATGACCGAATGATAATTAAATAACTAAATAGACATAACAACATGCATGAAGTTCTAAAAAAACTAAATGGAAATACCTGAATGAGATTCTCTTGGTTTCGAGAATAACTTATTCTCTACTAAACAGGGCCAACAACGTGAATGTTGAAGCTCATATGGCCCCTCCCCCCCCCCCCCTCACATCACTCCCAACACCCAATCCATCTACTGCAAAATAAATGAAAGTGACAGAACACAATAAAACATATAAGATCCATGCATTAAAAAGTAGCAAAAAACACTATAATTGCATGAAAGGTAAATGCAAGTAAGAATCTAAGATATAAAATTTCAGAGATACAACTTAAATGAGAACAGATAAATAAATCATGCATGGTACTTATTGATCAACATTCAACCATGTGCCTTCGCAATCTTGTCGAACATAATCCATTCCACCATCACCTATAGCTTCATCATCTTTGCATTTTGTCCCTTAAAAATATCCAACACTTGATAAATCTGCATACTCCAATTCATTTATGTTACAATTTTGTGGCCCCTTTGGAGGGCATGTCAAAACTACATACCAATCATCCTCTACCGGATCTTGTACATAAAATACTTGTTTCGCATGTGATGCTAGAATAAATGGATCATCTTGCACTTTATCCTTAGTCAGGAATCTCTTTAGATTCACCATGTTGAAACCGATTTCATCAACTTTCATTCCATTCTTCTTGTGTACATCTATCCAATCACATTTGAATAGTCGATACTACACCAAATAGTATTCCAATATGATTATTCATTGGATCACTCCATAATATGTTGTCGTTTGTTGTATGGTATTTTATCTTTTGCACTTGATCTCATTAATGTTTGTGCATCAATGCACACACCACTATTTTGGGTGGACTTGGCATTTTCTATTCTTTTAACATGAAATCTACACCCATTGATTAAGTAGCCAATATACTTAGTTGCATATTTCCTTGGGCCACGCGGAAACCATTTAAGGGTATCATAAATATTTTCTTTTCCTTCCACCTATAAATTTTTAAATGTCGTTAGAAAACCATGCAATTTAAAACTATATAAAAAGAATCTCACTTTCATACATCATAATAATCTTGTGAAGAACATATCATTACCTGTTGTCTTAACCAATCACTAAATTGTTGGTTGTGGAGCTTTTGTAATAAAACTTCATATTTTTGGGCTTGGATGTTTCTATTGGAAATTTCAGTCAAGTGCATCCCAATTTCAAGTAATGTCAATAAACATTTTTTCAAAATATTTTGATAGACTATAATAAAAAATGATTTCATAAAGTTGTGCATATTACTTACTCTATCCAAGTTTCAATTTCATCTATGTTGTGCAAGACCCATCTATGGGCTTGTAACAAACTAGTATTATCCAATTCAATAGAAGTTCCACTAGATAAGGCCTTCCCATATTGATCAACCTCTCCTTCTTCATCATACCAAGCTTCATTTCTACTAGGAATTCTTTCAATATAGTCCATACATTGGACATATCCATCACAAAAATTGATGGATTCCTCCACAATGTAGTTTTCAGCTAAGCATCCTTCGAACCTATTCCTATTCTTCACATAACTTTTGAAAATTTTCATGTTCCTAGAAAAAAAACACAATTTCTAGTGAAATCAAAAGTACGAATAAATATTTTCTATTAATGTAGTATATGCACATAAAATGTTGGAATTTATGTAGATTTGTACACTTAGTGAAATTGCACTGACCTTTCAAAAGGGTACATCCATCGATATGCAACGGTTCCACAGTAATGTAGCTCTCGCACCAGGTGTACAGTCAAATATATCATTATAACAAAGAATAAAGGGGGGAAATGTTTTTTAAGTAAGCACAATGTTTCTACAACATCATCCTATAAGTTATCAAGATCTGTTGGATCCACCATTTTTGCACAAATTCTTCTATAAATGAAGCAAATCCTACAAATATTGTTTCGAATTGCTTTTGGTAGCACATGGCACACTGCCACTTGAAGGATTTGTTACATCAGAACATGGAAATCATGTGCTTTCATACTATGAAACTTGAGCTATTCCATAGATACATGATTTCTAGGGTTTGAACTATATCCATCAAGTACTTTTAATGTGAACAAAACACCACAAAGACTCTCTTTCTCCTTTTTTGAAAGAGTGTGTGGTGTGGGTGGAAGAAATATTTTTTTCCTTGTTCTTGTAGCCATAGTGACCTCCTTATACCCAACTGTTGTAAGTCATCACAAGGTTTTTTTCCATCCTTCGATTTTCCATTTATATCCAAAAAGGTTCCAAAAATACTTTCGCATACATTCTTTTCTACATGCATTACATCTAAAATGTGACGAACTAGGAGTTTGTGCATCCAACCATATCAAAATGAATGAATGATAATATGGAAGAAAAATTAAACAATATATTCAAATTAAACACAATGAGATGCTTCAAGAATCATACATTTTAGGCCTTAAGTTAATGTGTGCACATACCTCCCAATAAGGCAAATTGAATAGAATTGAGATTTTCTTCCACACATCAGTCTTTGAATTTTCACCTTTTTGTACTTTTACTCTTTCCCCAAATCTCTTCCCTTCCTCCCGTTTGTGTAAAAATATCTGAAACTTGTACAATTGTAGGTGCAATGCAATGCTCTTGCTTCCCATTAAATGGTTTTTTTTAGAATGATACTTATGGTTTATTGGAAGATATATCCTCTGTCCCATGTACTTCCTACTACATTTGAGATATTCTGAATCTGTGTTCCTTCCACATATAGGGCATGCACAAAACCCTTTAGTCGTGCAACTAGCAATATTTCCATAATCAGGAAAGTCATGGATTACCCACATCAATATAGCCTTCATATTAAAGAATGACCTTGAATGAGCATCGTATGTCCTCGCCCCTTCATCCCATGTTACCTTTAGTTCATTTACCAATGGTTCTAAATATACATCTATGTCATTTCCCGGTTGCTTGGAACCAGATATTAACAATGACAACATACAAAAGCTCATTTTCATGTATAACCATGGTGGAAGGTTATATGTGATTAGTACTACTGGCCATACACTATAAGCACTACTCAAGTTTCCAAAAGGATTAAATACATCCACTGCCATTGCAACTCATACATTGCGAGGATCATTGGAAAAATAAGGCCATTTAGAATCTATAGTTTTCCATGTCGGACTATCAACTAGGTGGTGCATTTTTCCATCCTTGCGTTGTCATAATTCCACCTCATTTTCTGTGAAATATATGTAGAGTTGTAACAAAAAAAAGAAAGTATCATATATACATTGCAATTCTTAGAAGATTAAATAAGATGATTTTTTGAGTAGCTTGGTAGTACAAGAAGGTGCATGCTATGATGGAATTATAAGAGTTCGAATCATACCCATACATTCTCTTCAACCTTGTCACTATAGGGAAATACCTCAGCACTTTGGTCAGGATACCTGTAAGCACCTTTCCTGAATGAGCATCAACCTTCCATCTTTATTTTCCACATGTTGGGCATTCATTTTTTCTTTCATTATTCCCCCAATATAAAATGCAATCATTGTGGCATGCATGTATCATTTCATAGTCGAAACCCAATGATTTAATCAAACTTTTTGCAACATATGTAGATTCTTGAAGTGTATTTCCTATAGGAAGCATTTCTCATTGCAACTTCAACAACTTGGTGAAACTTGCATCAGACCATCCATTTCTCACTTTAAGGTTGTACAATTTCATAGTGGCTAATAGCTTAGTGAAACTAGTGCAACCTAGGTATAATGGTGTCTTGGAATCTTCAATTAACTTTAGATATTGGTTGATATCATTCGTTTCTTCCATTGATGTTTCTTGGCCATTTTCACAATTCACATATGGATTTTCATTATAATATTGATAAGCATCATTCACTATTTGAACCATATGATCTTCAACCATGGCTACATCATTATCATTGTCATTCTCAAGAACATCGGTATCATTTGTGAGAAATTTTGCAAACTCATCATTATGATTATCATATTGACGTTCGACTATGTGTTCATCACCCTGTGTAATTTCTTGAGGAAAATCATTCATATTTGTTGTGTAGATTTTCTTGCTCTTATCAAATATATAGTCCTAACTAGGAGCTCTCTCTCCATCGAAAAACCAAGTTTTATATGAACTAATTATACCATGAATCATCAAGTGCTCTTGTACTTCCGCCAACGTCAATGCTACAACATTGCAATATTTTTTACAAGGGAATCCTGTGGTCTTCTTATTCTCTGAATTCCTCATAGCAGTCTCTATGAATTCATTGTCACCTCCCCTCCCATTGATCCAATGCAAGGAAGGGAACATGACTACAAATATTGGGATTTTACCAAAAAGTCAGCCACATTCATCATTGAAGATTCATATAAATAAAAACATGTGTGTAGATGCATACCCAAATAAACATGCACAACGAAATTAAACTATCCACACACATTTCTCATGCATACATTCAACAAAATTAGAACAATCAATACGTTGTAGAAATGAATACACAAAACTAGAATACTTATCTTCATGGTGAAATTGTCCCAAGCAACTAGCTATGTCGCTGCAACGTTCCACCCAGCCATAGGCCAGTTGTGTTCATCAATCTCTCAACACAATTGCCACCCCCGATCTGGGCATGATTTCTACAAGGAAAAGGGGACTCTGAATATCAACGCAACCCAAGCAAACATCACATCTAAACCAAGCCAGTCCATAGCTGGGTTTATCATGCCAATGTGAACCCTTCTATTTTTGGATGCTTGCACTCAAGCTCAAGCCAAAACAATGGATACCCAATCCATACACAGGAAGCTAATTTATTGGGCATGGATACCCATTTTCAACAATGGGATTTACAAAACAGGATGTCTATGGGTTTTCCTCAATCGTGGCACAACAAAACAACTTATTTGGGGGGGGAATCGACCACAGGGGAACAACTCGAATTTCCCATAGATATAGGGGCATTTAAATGGCGAAAACGAACTCCTAGGATTCCCAAATCGGATTTCTTTTCTTCCCCACATCTCTGCAACACAAAAACGCCCTCTTCCAAGCTAGAAACTAAGGAAACATTGGAAAAAACGGGGAGGAAAACGCCCAGGATGCTCAGACCATGTGAGGGAGCAAATACCATGGTGAATAATGGATTTGGGGGGCAATTTCGTTGCTCCTTTCTTTCCTAGGAAGAAAAACACGTTTTTCCAAAACTAATGGTTTTCTCATACCCAAATTTGGATAGCCATAACTCTCCATTCCCCAAGGCATTAACTACCTCAACCAAATCTTGGAAGAAATAAATGATTGAGTACAAAATTCAACATGGGTAGTTGAGGGTTCATGGGTTCTCTCATTGACACTTGGCTTGACTTGATTGGCTCCAAGGGTTTGAATATTTCCCTCCCACTTCGTTGTAAAAAAAATGCCCCCATCTCTTGTTGCATTGCATTGCATAGCTAGTTGTGGGTATTTTATTAAAATGCATATTTACATTATATTGTAATTCCATTGTGCCTGGCTAGCATGAAAACCATAAGCATCACTAAATCGATGGAGGGGCCTTGGCCTTGAGCTCCTCACCATGATTTTATTACAATATTGCATCATTTACATTTTAATGTAATGGGGTCAAAATCGGGATATTGCATTCATCAACCCCATCTTGATATTCCTTTGACGTTCTAAATACAACCAAATTGCACATCACGTAAGAAAAATCACTACAAATTACAATGAAGACATATTTTTATAAAATATCATGTTGAAGAATCAAACATAAAAATTATACCTCGTCTTCAAATCTGTCCAATTCCTTTTATTGTCCATTTGAAAATAAAATTAACCCAAATGCTTCACCTTGCTCCTCGAGAGTTCTCCTTTCAACTTCCTAGAAATATACGAATACCTGAAGAAAGTAAATTTTAAGGTTAATTATAGTTTAATGTTAATGTTAATTTCGGTCTAATATTGATTTAGCCAGTGACCAGTGCATTTTTTGAGGTGCTCAAAAGTTGTTTGTAGCTAGGATAAGTTCAACTATTCAGTGGTCTTTTCAATTTTAGAACTCTAAGGTGAAGTGTTGTATTTTGACTCACTAATTTGTTGAACTCTACGAATGACTTGAAATGCGAATGATAAGTGAATAGCATGCTGCGAATATTATAATATCTGGTTATTGCAAGGGTAATGTGTGTTGAAAGCATATCCTCAACTTCACTGTGGAAACTTGGTTCCAGCGGCCCCCTTATCCATCTGGGGTGAGACTGCACTTGCTCTGCAAGTGTTATTGGGAAGGGTTACACCTTTCTGGGCTGATGTATAAGGGGTTTTGGGTTGATAGTTTGTTGGAAACAGTGCGAAGAGAACCCCTATCGATAGACACTGCATCAACAAATGGTTCCATTGCCGAGACCCTAAGGAAGAAAAGAAGAGGATATGTTGTGGCATCTAACAAAACCAGAGATCCAAGAGTGGTTATACATGAAAGCAGAGGAATTCGTAGAAAGCAAGAAGCGAGATCCTAAACAGATAGAGACCAGTTGGTTACAAAGATACATCTACTTAGATATCCATGAAATATTCTTCTGTGAATTCCCGATGTTGTTGGATGAGTGGCTAACACAACTAACGTTACGAAAGACTCACTGCCAGAACACTGAACTTGACTGTTGGACCCCAGAGTTGGTTCGACGGCTGAAGCAAGTCAATAAAAATGTATCATGAGCTCTTGATTTTTGGGTAGATAGTATCCTCGAAGAGTAGGTGACTGAGCTCGCAGTAGATACTATCAAGTCGTACAGTGACGCCGAAAGGAATTTTTTTAGGGGGCCAAGAGGAAGGTTCCTATCATCATTAAAACTATGGATTAAGATGCTTGTCTGCGAAAAAGGAATATTGAGGATGTCTTCCGACGAGTAGAAAAATCGGTGTGTGGATGTTGAAGGTATCGCGTAAGTGCAGACTTGACAGAAATATGTGGTGTAGATGGACATGAGCTACAACGAATTTCTAAAAGAAGTTGACGAAGAGTGTGGTACCTTAAGAAGTGGAGTGATATTCTAGCATCCTGAGAAGAAGAGGAGGCCTGAGAGAGAGTCTCCTGAGAGGACCGGAATAGTGAACTGCGAAACAGGACCACGAGGGAGGAAGCGAACTTATTACGAAGAAGAAATCGACTAGGCTACCCCAAAAGTAGAAGGAGGATAGATTGTAAGTTACAACGTACCTTAAACCCCGCACACTACTCCGAATTTTATAGGAAGAAATCCAAACTACTGACGAAGTTTCCCTATGTGCAGTGTTAAGAGTATCACTTTAGTAAACAACAATAGTAGAAACGTTAGGATGGAAGATGAGGCGAAGATGCCTACCTTCCATGGTAATGGGACCGAGGATCCCGAATAGTAATGGTTCATATGCGAAGCAATCTAGACTGTGAAGCAGGTCCAGGACGACGCTATCAAGATGGGACATCTAGCGATGACCTTTAGGTTCCAGTGGTAACAACATCCAAAAAATTGGCGTAGGTCAAAACGACGATGATTAACAAATTTAAAAAACCAAAATATGGGTCGCAATATGTCACTAAGCTTAAGGAGATTAAGAAATTCCTGAATGAATCGGTGTGGGAATTCGACTAGCGGTACAAGACACTGATAGAAAAAGTGAGTTTCCTGATAAATGTGGTGCAACACAAAGAATGGTTCATCGTAGGATTGGTAATGCATATCTGAGGACCATTGATGCAACAAAAAGTTGCGACACAGGAGGAAGCATTAGAAATTGCGACGAAGCTGGAGGCTTCACCAATTGATGAAGCAGGGATAGGAATGGACAGAGTCCAGGCATAGTTGGCCAACTTAACACTTCAATTAGAGGATATCAATAAGGGAAAGGAAAACTATGGAGACATATGGTGCACCAAATGCAGAAGTGAGGGGCACCATAAGGACAACTGCCTAGAATTTTGTGAGTATTTGCAGTCGGGGGCACCAAACCCCCTTCACCAAGGAGGCATGCCATGGTGTCCTGTCTATCAAACCAGAGGGCATCAACTGGAGGAATGTGTATATCTACAAAAGATGGTATCAAAGCCAGCAAACTTATACTGCAAGTTCTGTCGATCAGTTGGTCATGATGAGAAGGACTGTAGGGCCTATGACCTGCTACAAGATTAGACAGCTGACACAAATTTTATGAAGGGAGAAGATCCGCCAGTGGTGCAGCAGCAACTGCAGTATAGTCAACCACATTTTAACCAACCGCAACAATATGACTAGGGGCAATACGGGTAGTCGCAGTATGGGCACCCACAGTATCCACCACCACCGTATGACCAGCTACAGTATGGGCAGCAATAGTATCAGCAACCACAGTATGGGAAACCAAAGTATCAACAATATGGACCACCACACGAAGGTTTCAGGGGAGGATTCTGTCGAGGCCGAGGTGCTGGTATGAGACGTGGAGGAGCTGCTGGACGGGGAAGAGGTCTAATCATCTATTACAATTGAGAACAACAGGGGCACTACCAGAGAGATTATCCAAACCTAGCGCCGCAATGTACATACTGTAGTGTTGTAGATCATAGTGTAGAGGACTTCCCTCAGCTCATTGCAAAATGGAATACTAAGCATCCACCCTAGAACCAGAACCAAAATAATTAGAATGTGCCATCAGTTGTGCAGATGATATCGATAGAAGCTAGGAGTAGCCATGTGACGGTTGGAATAGTGACAAGAGGAGGGGCGGGTGACAAGCGGAGATAGGTCACACACCATGTTATACCATCACAAACATAGTGAAAGTAGGTCACCTTCGATGTAGAGGCAGAAAGGGACATCTTTTTGAAGGCACAGGATGCAATGAGGAAAAGGAGGCAACTACCTCTTGAGGAAGAAATCTATGACATGCCACTGATGTTCGACTCGACGAAGTCGCGAAGGAAGGAAAACACTCCAAAATCCTTCTTGGAAAGTTGCCTGGACTTGGCAAAGGACCCAGATGCAGTGGAAGAAATAGTTAGTCTACTACAACGATGGGGAGTTGCATGACTAGAACAAAGAGTTAATCACATACATAAAAGGAAGATGGGCAGGGAGATGCGGATGTCAGCACAGATCGGAGAATTTGATGTCGACTCCATAATTCTGGATTTGGGTTCAGATGTGAATATCCTGACTAAACAGACATGGAAGACAATGGGAAAGCTACGGATGACTTGGTCACCAGTACAGCTGCGATTGGCGAACCAGAGCAAGGTCACCCTGCTCGGTTGGGTATGTCAACTTCCAGTTGAAATTGAAGGGCTCAGAACGTATGTTGATTTCGATTTCATTGAAATTGTGGATAACACCAGCTGCTATCCGGTACTATTGGGGATAGACTGGGCCATGGAGAATCAAGCAATTAACAACTTTAAGAAAAGGATTTTGTCATTCAAAAATCAAGAAATTGGAGTCATTGCACCACTGGATCCTGCGGAAGGGTTGTGCTATACAGAGCCATCCAGAGACATGTTTGCGGAAGGGTGGGAAAATTTGTATAAAACTTCTGAGGATTTTGTTAATCCTACCACGGATGAAGAATTAGGATGGCACAGCACCCCAGCTCAGCATCCTCAAATTCAGAAAAGGCCCTTGAGAATCGACAGAACCAATTACATGAAGTGTCCTTTCAAAGATGCGCACGGATAACGCAGTCCCTGCAAAGGGTAGCCACGGAGGAGTATGTGTTACCTACATATGAGGGATTTCCCAACTTGGAAAATTTTCTCACGGAATTTGAGGAAAAAGTGGCAGAACCGTAGCATCTACTGGCCCTGGAGGAAGCCTTGAAGGCCACTCCCGCACGATGGTGGGCAGCGCATAAAGAAAACATCACAACTTGGCCACTATGTCGACACCTTATGGAGGTTCGGTTTGGTGAAGCTGTGGAGTACGAAAAACTAAAATATGATGGAAGAAGTCACCCAAAGGAGCATCTGAATTCCGTTCAACACCAATGGGGATTGAGAGCAAGACAGGAGTGGGTACATGCATTCGTACACATGTTGGATGTGGTACCACGGAGCTGGTATGTCACAGTAGAACTGCGATGTGGGATGACTTCTTGGGAGCAGCTTACCATTAGCTTCAGCCAATTGTTCTCATTATCAAATGACAATCCCTTGATCCACATCGTGCTACAGGAAATATGTGGAAAAATATTTGAAGTAGCACCGACCGGACAAACGATGGCACTCCAATGGACTGCGACACCAAAAATGTTGAGGGAGTGTTACAATGTCACTAGAGAGCCTGAAGATGATGATGACCCCAAGGCTACATACGCACCAGAACCAGAGGGTAGTTGCAGTGTTGTGGCACCAGATATATCGTCAGACAAATTTCAGCAACCATTGAAGATAAAGAAGATGAACATTGGGTCGGAGGAAAACCCAAAGTTCGCAATCATTGGAAACTACTGGGATGAGTCGACCATTGTGAAGATGACTAACCTACTGCATGAGTTTAAGGATGTGTTGTAATGTCCCCATTTTGACTGCCTTTGCATTAAATCGTAAATGATGTAAATATTGTTATTTAATCATGGTGAGGAGCTCAAGGCCAAGGCCCCACCATTGATTTAGCATTTTCTGTACCGGTAATTAAAAAAATAGATGCCTATGGTTCTTGTGCTACATAGGCACAATGTAAATTAAGACATCATGTAAATACGAATTTTAATGAAAAACCCACAACTGGCTATGCAATGCAACAAAGAGATGGGGGCATGATTCTACAAGGAATAGGGAGGGAAATTATTCAAACCCTTGAACCAATGGTGTTAATCCATGTGTCAATGAGAAAACCCATAAACCACCAACTACCCATTTTGGGTTATGCACCCAATCATTTAATTCTTCCAAAAATTGGTTGAGGCAGTTAATGCCTTGGGAATGAAGAGGTATGGCAACCAATTTCGTGCATGGGCAAGCCATCAACCTGGAAAAACATACTTTTGCTTCTGGGGCAAGAAAACACCCACGAAATGGTGCCCAAAGCCATTCTGAACCCATAGTCTTTCCTCTCTCACGCAGTCTGAGCTAGCTGGGCTTTCCCCATCCCATTTCTTACCAATTTCCTACATTTTTCCATAGTTGGGAGCTCGTTTTTGTGTTGCACAGTGGCTGGAGAAAGGGAGTCATGTTTTGGGGGTTTATAGAGGTTGTTTCAGCCCCTGGAATGCATATAAACGTTCTCTGAAAACAAATGTCTCTCCCAGGGTTTATTTCCCATCTACCAGTTCATTTTGGTTGCCCGCATTTTTCAACACTTGTATTTTGTTGTTGGGTGCACCCCTGCATTGGTTTGAACTATGAGCAAGAAATTAGGAGTGGAAGTGGACCTAAATTGGCTTGAAAAACCTAGTGAGGGGGATAACCTCTCAAGAAGATCAAAGGGCTGGTTGCTCTTTTATGCACACCTTGAAGAACAATAGAATGGAAGGTATGGCCCGAGGGACTGTGTATTAGTGAAGGGAATACCTCCTTGTACTAGGTGTGTAGGTATTGTGGGGACCAAGCTAGATAGATCTTGTAGAGGGTACCCATATCTCTATGGATGATCCCACTAGCTTAGCAATTCTTCCTTCCATTGCCTAACAGCCTGATAAACCCAACTGTAGATTGGCTTGGCTGATTTGGTGTATCTTTGGGCTATGTGTGAGTCTTTTTTTCCTTGATTCCTTGTAGAGATCATGCCCAGCTCGAGGGTGGCAGTGTGTTGAGATATTGATAATCACAACTAGCCTATGGTTGGGTGGAACGTTGCAGTTGCATAGCCAGTTGCTCGGGGCTACTTTGTTATATGAGATACATACTCTCTTGTGTTAACTTTACAATTATTTATTTGATCAATATCTTGAATGTATGATGGATGTGTTACTGAAATTACTTCCACTTTGTTTTCTTATAATTATACATTTCCATATGTCTCTTTATATTATGTGAAAGCTTATTTAATAAGCTCATGGGGCAAGATGCCCAGCTTTAGCATCACATTCTCCCTATCATGCTAGTATGATGGGAGGGGACATTACATTTTGGTATCAGAGCTGTTGGTTGCAGCATTGGACCTCTATGGGCCAAATCCGATTACAGTCACATGGGAAGGTCCCTTCCTGATCACCACAGGTCTCAGCATCGAGCCTAAACTTGCTAAATTGGATAGTTTGCAGAGGTAAGGTTACCTCCTGTTGGGCAGTAGTCATCATAGGAAGAAGAAAAGAAGAATCTAAAATTGTTTTAAGTGTTTTTGAAAAATTTTGTTTTAGTCTATTTCGGGAAGAACTCGGAAGTCTTCGCCGCAATAGCGGGAGATTTCGGCGAGTTGCTCCGAAACAATGGGAGAATTTCGTGAGTTGCTCCAAAACAGTGGGAGAATTCAGCGAGTTGCTCCGAAACAACTAGATAATTCGGCAAGTTGCTCTGAAACAATGGGAGAATTTGGCGAGTTGCTCCGGAATAGCGGGAGAATTCAGCAAGTTGCTCTGGAATAGCGGGAGAATTCGGTGAGTTGCTACGAAACAACAGGAGAATTTGGCGAGTTGCTCCAAAACAGTGGGAGAATTCGGCAAGTTGCTCCAAAATAGTGGGAGAATTCGGCGAGTTGCTCCGAAACAGTGGGAAAATTTGGCGAGTTGCTCCGAAACAGCGGGAGAATTTGGCGAGTTGCTCCGAAACAGCGGGAGAATTTGGCGAGTTGCTCTGAAACAGCAGTTGAACTCAACAAGATGGTTCGAAACGGTGGAAGGACTCGGCAAGTTGGTCCGCAGCGGATCGAAAGGAAAAATTGAGTCTTCGACCGGAAGAACTCGACGAGTTGGCCCAAAACAGGTCGGAAGAACTCACTGAGTTGCTCTGAAACAAGCAATTTCATCCATTTTCTAGGGAGATTTTTTAGGTGCCGAAAGTTGAAAATTGCCATGGAACTTATGTGCCAGATTGCCCGAAATGGAAAGCCCCCTTGACCCCCGTTGTCGCCCTCATATGTCATTGATTGTGAGAAAATTCTATGATTTGACAAATTGTCAATATAATATTTTCCCACGTGCATGAAAGTAATTTATGAATCTCTGAGAATATAATGCAGCTAACAATTGTGTTGATGAACACATTTTGTAGAATCACATTTACATCAGGGCAGCGCTCTAGATAGTATAGTTGGAAAGTTTTGGATCTTGGTTCGGCCAAGAAAATCAACATCATGGATGATGCATAGGATCCCTATGAGCCTGAGACAGATGCCATGGGGGACAACATACATGTTGAAAATGCTGAAACAGAATCTAATGGGAGAATAAATCAAGAGACTCCTCTAGGTATTGCAGCCACCATGAGAATCCTAAGGGTGGAGTTGCAAAGCTATAGAGAAGATAATGAAAGAATGATTAAAGCTCAGGAAGAACAAAATCAGTTGAATGCAGCCATGCTACAGAGTTTGACAGACATCCAAAGGCAAATAAACTCTGGGCATCAGACATCAAATCCAGAAAGGGGTGGGAGTAGTTCTAGAAGGAATTCCCATAAGAGGGCTAGTAGCTCAAGAAGAGTTTCTATAGACCAAACTTATACTCCAGAAATATCTTCTAATGAATCATCTGACTCTAAAGAATCCATTGAGGGTTCAAGCTCTTCATCTCACAGGAGTAAGAGGAAGAAGCACTACAAGAACAATTCACATGGGGAATTTAAGAAGGCAAAACCTCCTACATTTAATGGAGAGATAAAGTCTGGTCAAGAAGCTGAAGCTTGGCTTTTTGGGATGAGAAAGTATTTCCAAGTCCAATACTACTCGAGATATATGAAGGCAAGGGTAGACATATTCAACTTGAATGGAAGAGCATCTATATGGTGGGAACACATCAGGCAAGTGAAGAAGATCAATGAAAAGAAGATTGTGTGGAAGCAGTTCAAGAAATACTTCAAGCAGAAGTACCTCTCTGATAGGTACTATGACGATAAGATCAAAGAGTTCCATGAGCGGAGATTGGGACAATTGACCATGGAAGAATATGCAAACAAGTTCTTGGAGCTGCTGAGGTATGTCAGGTATATTCGAGATGATAAGGTGAAAATTCAACGTTTCCTAAGTGGACTGCCCCAGTCATATAAAGATAGAATTGAGTTTGATGAACCTCGAACTCTAGAGGAGGCCATAAGAAAGGTAAAGTATTGCTTTGATCAAAACAAAAGAAAACCAGAATTCCATAAGGCATGTAAGGATAAGAAAAATGAAAAGTTTGATCAAACGAAGAAGGGGTTCAAGCCTCCTCAATTCCGGAATTAGCAAAGGCAACAATCACAGGTTGTGACTAAGCCAACTAGGATGACGGGAGACAAGCCAAGAGATCCAAAGGAGACAAGAGAACCACTTCAATGTTGGGGTTGTGGAGGGGAGCACATGCTTAGGAACTGTCCACATCGGAATGGGAATCCAAATCAAGTTCACAACATCCAAGGAGCTGAAACTATGGGTCAAGTGGCAAGGACAATCCCTAGAATCTATGCAGCAGTAGAATATTGCCAGGTAGATGGTCAATCAACTGTGGTTGAAGTTGAAGGTAAGATTGCTAAGAAATCTGTTTCTATTTTGATTGATCCTGGATCTACTCACAGTTATGTCACTCCTAGAATTGTTGAGATTTGTGCTTTTAAGAAATTAAAGCAAAGTAAATCATGGTTAGTTCAACTAGCCACTGCAACCAAGAGAAAAGTTAGTGAAATTGTAGAGAAATGTCCATTAGGGATGGATGGGCTATTCACTTACGCAAATATGAATATTTTACCACTGGGTTCCTATGATATTCTCATTGGAATGGATTGGTTAGAAGCACACAGGGTTAAACTTGACTGCTACAATAAGACATTTGAATGCATGGACGAAGAAGGAAACCCGAGGGTTGTAAAAGGCATTCCAAAGGTGACTTTTGTTAGACATGTTTCAGCCATGTAGCTGAAGAAGTTATGTAGGAAGGAATGTCAATTGTATGCAGCTCACATTTTAGAGGCAGCAGAGAATGAAACTCTTAAATTGGAAGACTATCATGTATTGCAAGAATTTAGGGATGTTTTTCCTGATGAGATTCCAGGACTCCCTCCAAAGAGAGACATTGATTTTACAATTGAACTTGTGTCGGGAGCTGCACCAGTGTCTAAGACACCCTACAGGATGAGTACACTGGAATTTCTAGAATTGAAAATGCAATTACAAGAGTTGTTGGAAAAGAAATATACTAGGCCAAGTGTCTCCCCGTGGGGAGCACCTGTTCTATTTGTGAAAAAGAAAGATGGAACACTCAGGTTATGTATTGACTACAGGCAATTGAACAAAGTCACTGTGAAGAACAAATATCCATTGCCCCGAATTGATGACCTTTTTGACCAAATGAGAGGATCAAAGGTATTTTCAAAGATTGACTTGAGGTCTGGTTACCATCAGGTGAGAATCAAAGAAGAAGATATTCATAAGACAACCTTTAGAACGAGGTATGGTCACTATGAGTTTGTAGTGGTACCATTCGGTCTCACAAATGCACCATCTACATTCATGTGTCTCATGAATAATGTTTTTAGTAAGTATTGGACAAGTTTGTTCTTGTATTCCTAGATGACATTCTCATCTATTCTAAGAATGAAGAAGAGAATGAAGAACATTTGAGAATGACAATGCAATTACTAAGGGATCATAAGCTATATGGAAAGTTGAGAAAATGTGACTTTTATAAAGATAGAATTCATTATTTGGGTCACATCATCTCCGACGAAGGAATATCTGTAGACCCTGAGAAGATTGAAGCCATCATGAATTGGCCAACTCCAATGAATGTGACTGATGTGAGATATTTTATGGGCCTTGCTGGTTACTACAGGAGTTTTATCGAAGGATTCTCCAAGGTTGCAAACCTGAGCACTTCTTTGCAAAAGAAGGGGATAAAGTTTGAATGCTCACCAAGATGTGAGGAAAGTTTTCAACGGTTGAAGAATCTTCTTACAAGTGCACCAATTTTGAAAATTGCAGACCCAGAAAAAGACTTTGTGTTGTGTACTGATGCATGCAATCAAGGACTTGGAGGAGTTCTTATGCAAGACAACCACGTGATATGCTATGAGTCAAGAAAGTTGAAGGAGCATGAGAAGAACTATGCTACTCATGATATAGAACTTGCAGCCATAGTACATGCTTTAAAGATGTCGAGGCATTACTTAATGGGAAGAAAATTTGAGTTAAGGATAGACCATTGTGGTCTGAAATACTTGTTTGATCAGCCAACTTTAAATGCTAGGCAAGATAGATGGTTGGAATTTTTGTGTGAATTTGATTTTGAAATCAAACACATAAAAGGGAAAGAAAACAAGGTGGCTGATGCACTCAGCAGGAAGGTACATGAAATGCATGTGGCAGCACTTAGTACTTGCCAACCAGATTTGAAGCAGCAGATTGTTAACCATATTGTTGAAGATGAAGCATATGTGCAGATAAAAGATAAATTGCAGCATCAAAACCTTGAAAAGAAGTATGAAGGCTATCATTTGGAAGAAGGCAGACTTCTTACTTATAAGAATAGAGTCTATATTCCAAATGCGACAGATTTGAGGAGGATTGTTATGGATGAAATCCATAAAGCTCCATACTCTGGTCACCCAGGATATCAAAAAACAATTGCTACAGCAAGAAAATATTATTTTTGGCCAGGGATGAAGAAGGATGTCACTGAATACATTTCTAAGTGCATGGAATGTCAGCAGGTGAAGAGTGAACACCAACATCCAGCAGGTTTATTGCTCCCAGTGCCAATTTCAGAATGAAAATGGGAAGTAATATCCATGGACTTTATAACAGGATTGCCAATGACTGTGAGACAACATGATTCCATCATGGTTGTGGTGGACAAGTTAACAAAGGCAACACATTTTATACCAGTTAAGTCCACACATAAAGCTGATGCCATTGCAAATATTTTCATGAAGGAAATTGTCAGATTACATGGGTTGCCTAAGGCAATAATTTCTGACAGGGATACCAAGTTTGCTTCCAATTTTTGGAAAGGTCTCTCTGCAGATTTGGGTACACAGCTAAGCTTTAGTACCGCATACTATCCTCAAACAGATGGGCAAACAGAAAGAGTAAATTGAGTGCTTGAAGACATGCTCCGCATGTATGTAATGGACAAACCATCCAAGTGGGAGGATTATCTACACTTGGTAGAATTTGCATATAACAATGGGCAACAAGCATCATTGGGAATGAGTCATTATGAGGCTTTGTATGGCAGAAGGTGTAGGACACAAGTGACTTGGGACAATCCAGTGAACAAAATTGTACTTGGGCCATAATTGCTTAAGAAAATGGAGCAAGAAGTTGCCAAGATCAGACAGAATTTAAAAACAACCCAGGATAGACAGAAAAGCTATGCAAATAAGCATATAGTGCATAGGGAATTCAATGTTGGGGATCATGTGTATCTTAGAGTGAGATCAAGGAAGAGTTCCTTGAAGCTTGGTAGTTGTGCCAAGGTATCACCTAGATATTGTGGGCCATTTGAAGTGCTTGAAAGAATAGGGCCAGTTGCATATAGACTTGTATTGCCTGCTAGCACTAAAGCTCATAATGTTTTTCATGTCTCTTTGCTTAAGAAATATGTACATGATCCTAACCATGTGATTAATTGGGATGTGATCCAGGTGGAACCTAAGGGAGAATTCCAAACCGATTCGTTGTGCATCCTAGACAATAAGGTAACATTGCTCCGGAAATGATTCATCGGATAGGTAAAGGTGCACTAGAAGCACTATGGTCCCGATGAGGCTACATGCGAGCTAGAGGATGCCATGAGGGTGGCATATCCATTTTTGTTCGATTTTGATGAGCACTGAGGACAGTGCTAATGTAAGGGGAGGGGCATGTAATGTCCCCATTTTGACCCCCTTTGCATTAAATCCTAAATGATATAAATATTGTTATTTAATCATGGTGAGGAGCTCAAGGCCAAGGCCCTACCATTTATTTAGCGTTTTATGTATTGACAATTAAAAAAATAGATTCCTATGGTTCTTGTGCTAGATAGGCACAATGTAAATTAAGACATCAGGAAAATACGAATTTTAATGAAAAACCCACAACTAGCTATGCAATGCAACAAAGAGATGGGGGCATGATTCTACAAGGAATAGGGAGGGAAATTATTCAAACCCTTGAGCCAATGGTGTTAATCCATGTGTCAATGAGAAAACCCATAAAACACCAACTACCCATTTTGGGTTATGCACCCAATCATTTAATTCTTCCAAAAATTGGTTGAGGCAGTTAATGCCTTGGGAATGAAGAGGTATGGCAGCCAATTTCGTGCATGGGCAAGCCATCAACCTGGAAAAGCGTATTTTTGCTTATGGGGCAAGAAAACATCCACGAAATGGTGCCCAAAGCCATTCTGAACCCATAGTCTTTCCTCTTTCACCCAATCTGAGCTAGTTGGGCTTTCCCCATCTCGTTTTTTACCAATTTCCTACATTTTTCCATAGCTGGGAGATCGTTTTTGTGTTGCACAGTGGCTGGGGAAAGGGAGTCATATTTTGGGGGTTTATAGAGGTCGTTTCAGCCCCTGGAATGCATATAAACGTTTTCTGAAAACGAATGGCTCTCCCAGGGTTTATTTCCCATCTACCAGTTCATTTTGGTTGCCCACATTTTTTGTCACTTGTATTTTTGTTGTTGGGTGCATCCCTGCATTGTTTTGAACTGTGAGTAAGAAATTAGGAGTGGAAGTGGACCTGAATTGGCTTGATAAACCTAGTGAGGGGGCTAACCTCTCAAGAAGATCAAAGGGATGTTTGCTCTTCTATGCACACCTTGAAGAACACTAGAATGGAAGGTATGGCCCGAGGGACTGTGTATTAATGAAGGGAATACCTCCTTGTGTCAGGTGTGTAGGTATTTTGGGGACCAAGCTAGATAGATCTTGTAAAGGGTACCCATATCTCTATGGATGATCCCACTAGCTTAGCAATTCTTCCTTCCATTGCCTAACAGCCTAATAAACCCAACTGTAGATTAGCTTGGCTGATTTGGTGTATCTTTGGGCTATGTGTGAGTCTGTTGTTCCCTGATTCCTTGTAGAGATCATGCCCAGCTCGGGGGTGGCAGTGTGTTGAGATATTGATGATCAGAACTGGCCTATGGTTGGGTGGAACGTTCCAGTTGCATAGCCAATTTCTTGGGGCTACTTTGTTATAAGATAATTACTCTCTTGTGTTAACTTTGCAATTATTTATTTGATGAATATCTTGAATGTATGATGGATGTGTTATTGAAATTACTTCCGTTGTGTTTTCTTATAATTATACATTTCTGTATGACTTTTTATATTATGTGAAAGCTTATTTAATAAGCTCATGGGGCTAGATGCCCAGCTTTAGCATCACATTCTCCCTATCATGCTAGTATGATGGGAGGGCACATTACATGTGTTTCCAATGAAATTCTCCGAGATGAAGGGAATTTCCAGAGAGTTAGGGGAAATGAAGATCCCCCTAAAACCAGATGCAAATCCGGTTAAGCAGTGGCCATATCAATTGAACCTGAGATACAAGGAATGTGTGCAAGCCGAAATCGAATGAATGCTGGAGGCAGTCATTATAGAACCAATGGATAAATAAGAATGGATCAGTCCAATGGTCGTCTAGGACAAGAAAACCAACGAAGTAAGAATATGTGTCAGCCTAAGGAAACTGAATGATGCTTGCCTACATGATCCGTTCCTGACCCCATTGACGGATGAGGTGCTTGAAGGAGTAGGAGGCCAGGAGATATATTCCTTTACGGATGGATTTTCGGGCTACAACCAGGTTAAGATTGTTAAAGAAGATTGACACAAGACTACATTCGTCACGGAGTGGGGATGCTTTGAGTACACGATGATGACATTTGGATTTAAGAATGCTCTCGCAATCTTTTCCAGAATGGTGTTAGTGGCATTCAAAGATTATATTCATAAGTTTCTCGTCATCTACATGGATGATTGGACAGTATATGGGTTAGTCAAGGATCTTTTCATGAACTTAAGACTCATGCTAGAACATTGTCGACAGCACTAAATTTCTGTGAACCTCAAAAAGTGTATCTTTTGTGCTCCGTTCGGTATCCTATTAGGACACATTGTCTGCAGGGAAGGAATGTTGGCAGACCCGGCTAAGATTTCCATCATTGTCGACCTCCCACCACCAACGATGGCCAAGCAACTACGAGCGACATTGGGACACATAGGTTACTACAGGAAATTCATTCGAGGATATGGATCCATCACAACACCCATGGAGAAGTTAATAAAGAAGGATGCTAAGTTTGAATGGACCAAGGAATGTTAGAAAAGCATGGAAATACTGAAAGAGAAGATGGTCACAGCATAAATCCTCACATTCCCGGATTGGACAAAAGAATTTCATGTACGCGTTGTTGTGTCATCAGTTGCAACCACTTGGCCCAACCAGGAACCGGCAACATTGACCACCCGATAGCCTTCACAAGTAGAAAATTGTCCACTGTGGAGAAGAACTATACGACCACTGAGCAGGAAGGGCTGGTGATGGTCTATGCTTTGCAGAAATTCTAGCATTATCTCTTAGGGGGCCACTTCAAGATGTTCATAGTTCATTCCGCATTGAAATACTTGGTGAACAAGCCTGTGTTGGGGGGGGGAGATCTTTCGTTGGTTATTATTGTTTTAGGAGTTTGATTTTGAGATTATTTTAAAACCCGTGTGATTGGATGCGGGACCTAAACATCTCTCACGGATAGAGTCAGGGGAAGAACCAAGGAGCATCGATGAAGGATTGTCAGATGCTCAATTTGATAGAATTGGTATGGTCTATAACCACTATGAACAAATCATTTAATTCTTAGCAACAAGGGAGGCACCAACCGAGTTCACTACCAACCAAAAGAAGCAGCTAGTTGTCTGAGCTGCAAACTTCCAATTAATTGTAGCAGAATTATACAAAATGGGCCCAGATGAGATTCTGCAATGGTATGTCCTTCCGCATGAACAGGAGCAGATTCTGTTGGAAGCTCATGACGGAATTGTTGGGGGACACTATAGTGGATGAGCGACTGCTAGTAAGATCCTTCGAGCGGGGCTATGGTGGCCAACTTTGCATGGAGATGTTGCAGACTATGCCAAGAGCTGCGATGTATACCAATGGACCGGGAAGCCCTCATGTCTAGACGAAATGCCATTACTGCCACAAGTAATGCTGTAGGCATTCGAAAAATGGGCCGTTGATTTTGTCGGACCTATCAACCCACCTAGGAAGAGAATAGGATCACATTACATCATCACTGCAACAGACTACCTAACGCGTTGGGTGGAAGTTGCACCGGTAAGAGATTCTTCTGCTATGACTATAGCACGATTCCTATTTGACAATGTGGTCACAAGTTTTGGGTGCCCAAAAGTGTTGTTAAGCGACCAAGGGACGCACTTTGTCAACCAAACAATTTCCACGATGAAAGAAGAGTTTCAAATCCAGCATAAGAAGAGTACGCCTTACCACCCATAGGAAAATGGGACAGTTGAGGCATTCAATAAGATATTGGAGCATGCCCTCACCAAGGTGTCCAATGTGAACCACGATGAATAGGACCTAAAAATCCCAATGGTCCTTTGGGCATATCGTACCACATGTAAACGATTGACTGGATAGACCCCATTTAAGCTTGTTTATGACCAGGAAGCAGTTATGCTAATGGAATACATAGTACCGAGCTTGCGGATTGCAACAGCAACAGGGATGAGCGATGATGGTGCAATGGAGGAATAGTTGACACAACTAATACAACTTGATGAAGATCGATTCATCGTTGGGTTCCATCAGAAAGTAGAAAAGGACCGCCAGAAGGCGTGGCACGACCGCCATGTCAAGTCGAAACACTTTCAGAATGGGGATACCATTCTATTGTATGACAATAACTTTGCGAAACACCCTGGTAAGTTGCAAATGCACTAGTTGGGACCATATGTTATTTTTTTTGTCACCAACGGAGGCACAGTGCAGTTACAAACTCTGAATGGAGTACTGTTGCCTAAATTAGTCAATGGGAATAGGCTAAAGCCCTATCACCATGATCTGACGCAGAGCGGATGAGGACCAATGGTGTAAAAAAAAATGCAGGATGCTAGGTGGTGGGATGGCACACCAGCAGGAAGAGAATGTGGTCGTATCCCAATTGGGGTCTACGCTGCGACAGTTGCGGGTCGCAACCCTTCCAAATCAACAATCATTATAGATCATTAGCAGATGGTACTTTTTCAGTCGATAGGTCTTTTTGGTAGGTACGATAGTTAGCTAGCCCAGATTGGCACCAAGGTCAGGCATGTATGAAACATGGAAACACACCATGGCAGCATGGTCGGTCGCACCACGGGTGATGGTTGGCACGGTTGTGACACGAAGGATAGCTGGGAGAATTATGGTTTCCATTATGAACGTAGGAAGTCTGGTATCAACACGCAGGAAACAAATGATGATGAATCAGCAGCTTAGGTGAATGGATTTGCAAATGATTTACGAGGCATGCGCCCCGGAAGATGGAAATGCATAAATACAGGTGCCAGAGGCTAGCATATCAAAGAGGTATTTACCAGATGAGAGAAATACATGCTGCAAGTAGGTCAGGTAATTAGATAAGCAAGGAATTCCAAGGAGGCTATGGAAATGATGCATTTCATTTTGTGCGGTAGCACACCAGGTGCGCTGCGAGCCTGAACGACGAGTGTGCATGAGCACCTTGAGCAGGAAGAGGTGTGGGCACTCAGATGTCACAGAGGTGAAGTTTCATCCGAGATGTCTAGGTATGTGGTGGTAGTTCGAATCTTCGTGGTCCTGGTGACCACCAGAATGATAGGGGCGGCGGCCCCCTGGTCCCAATCGGAAGTGATCCCAAGTATGAAATAGATGTGCCAGAGCAGTTGGCCTATTTCTCACCTCGGCATTGTCCGTCAACTTTTCCTTGGTCTGCATCAAGTTCCCAAAGACTGGAGGATGATTTTGAGAAGTACATGACAACAAGCCAAAGATTGATGACCGGAGTTGAGAAGTGCGCAACGGCAACCTCCAGATGAAAAGAACAATTTTAGAAACAAAACAGAGCGAAGGATGAGTACAAACCAGTAGTATCCAGCTAAGCTGGCTCGAGACAAGCCACAAGTTTGTGTTGGGGGCCTGTTGGCACGGGATAGATCCCTAGGAAGTGTGGAAGCTGACATGTGCGAAAGGGTCATTCCGTGAAAGAAAGACCATTCGCGGTGTTCGCAGAGCGCAAGAATTGTTAGATTAGTTAAGTCGTCATGTGGATCATTTTGTAATCAAATAGAAGGATATAAATAGAGTAGGATTGTAATCCTAAGGGCATCGTAGTTTTGGATGATTGATCCTATCTTTTGGGTTTGTTTTGTATCCGCAACATGGTGTATTGACAGTTTCTGTGAGATTCATTCCGTAGGGTTGGTGAATGAATGGAGATGTTCAGTTATGGTGTAATCTATGTCTTTATTCTTATGCAATGATGCGATTATGAATGTGAAATATGTTATGTAAATGTTTTTATATTGACTGATGCGAATATGCTATAGGTTTAAGAAGTACTGCTAATCTGAATAAGTATGCTGAATAGGTTGTTCCGAATGTTTGTTGAACTCAACGAATGACTTGAAATGCGAATGATAAGTTAATAGCATGCTGTGAATATTATAATCTCTAGTTATTTGAAGGGTAATGTGTGTTGAAATCATATCCTGAACTTCACTACGGAAACTTGGTTCCAGCAGCCCCCTTATCCATCTCGGGTGAGACTGCACTTGCTCCGCAAGTGTTGCTGGGAAGGGTTACACCTTTCCAAGCTGGTGTATAAGGGAGTTTGGGTTGATAGTTTGTTGGTGATAGTGCAAAGAGAACCACTGTCGACAGACGCTGCATCAACACATTTCCTCAATTGAGGAAGCTTTTTAGTATTCTTAAGAGTATGAGAGAAATACAACCTCAAACATAATTCTAGTCCATATCTATAATGAGGCTCAAACTCATTACTAATATTCCAATGGTTTCAACTTAGTAATAGGTGAAGTATGAAACCACTCTGTCACACCCTAAAGAAAAAGTACAACTAGTTGTTGAAGCAGGTGGGGCTATAGAAATAGTTGTATTGTAGGTTTCTATTATCTTAGTGGGGATACATAGATAGATGTATAGTAGAATTCTTTTATTGGTATTAAAGAGTTGTGGAGGGGTGACTTCTATTATCTACTGTTGTTGTTTTCCACTTTCAAATTTCAGTAACTTGTAAGGAATCTTTTGGGCCATAAGTGGCAGTCTTGAGTTTGCAAGAGGTAAATTTCAAAACACGAGGTAGATTGGTAATTGTGTTGTTAAACATGGTTCTTCTACCACAACTCCCAACAAACAAAATTCAAAGTTGAATAGTATTCAAATTGAAACCAAGAGTTACAATTGCACAGGTGCCTTCGAACCCAGGAAAATATCATTTTATCGTTAAGAATCAGCTTTCAATTATTGGAATAGGAGTCTATGCATAATGACTAATGGAGGTAAGGAACAATGTTAACCCCTTGGTCAAAGAAGAATAGACTATTTGGGATAAAAAACACATAGCTATTGCTGATCACCAATTAGTTTACACTACAATCTAATATTTGATGACAATTAGCTCTAATGAAAAAGATATTTATCCAGCTCGAGGTTTAAAGAAGAAAGAAAATCATCTATTAATTTTTGGAGAGCAGTTGAAGATAGGTCTATTGGGAAAGTATCTATCGAGCAAGATCAACCCACCTTGATTTCTCTGGAAAATACAACATACCACTTGTTGAATATGAGTTGCATTGTAAATCCATTTTGGGATGGGGGCCTGTGTGTTTGTGTATATCTATATATATAATTGGGACATTGCATTAAACCTATTGAATTTAGATACGTTCACTATGGAAAATAACATAGACCCAGATATGGGATGTGCTAGTCTAAATTGAGAGACTGGACTAGAGCTTGAGAAACTAGAGGTGCATATCAAATCTTAGTTTATAGATGCATACCAATTAGTAGGTTGGCTAGTAATTGTGTTGTAGCTTGCATATGAATCTATTAAATTTTTATATAAACACATTTAAATAATATAAGTATCAATTCGAACCTGTGTGGAGGAGAGCCTCTGGGAATATATTGAATCTTCAAACAAAAGATCTCACTTGCAGCGAATCGTGAATCTATTGCTAGAACAGATATTCAAAAAACCCTAGTAATCTCATATGAAGTGGACCAAGTAGCTGCTGCTGGATCGAATTTTGAAACAAAACCCATGAATCTCCATCAAATCTGGCAATAGAACGATCCATGAATCTCCAAAAATATGTTGTTAGACAAGAAAAACCACGAATCTCATCTACAGAGCTATGTAAAGAATATTTTTCCAATCCTTCCTATGAAGAGTAGCGAACTAAGCTTGCCAAAATACAACTTTCCCTAAATTTCCTTTACTTCCTCTCCTGGTCGTTGACATTTTTTAAGAAATGTGAATGTGAACTTTTGTGTGGAAGAAATCACTGGTAATTGATTTTTTTCCATAAAATATGACTCTTATTTTTTCCCCATATATTAAGTCCTTATAAAAATAGCCTCAACTTGAATTCATAAAAACATAATTATAAAAACACAAATTCAATTTTAGAAAAACATTAAAGTATTGATAATTTTCCAAAACATTTCTAATTTAGTCATATTTGAACATACTCTATGGTTTTTCCTCATAACAACATTGGAATAGGCATTGGAATAGCTTTCTTCATGTTCTGCTCATCATCACGATCCATCTAGAGCTCAAACAATTGATCAAAGAGAATCACTTACTTTATCATAGTGCTACCCCCAGGGAGGGGCACCAAGAGAGAGATCAACATAAGCACAACTTCATACTTTAGTTTAGTGTTGTCACTAGCCTAGAATTTTCCATCCATCTCGAGAGTCCCATACCGTCCAAAATTATAGACACCACACAACACCAGCTTGATCTTGCTAATTGGGCATGACTATTAACCACAAGTATCACCCAAACTACGCATTACCGAAACCATTTTTGACCTAACAGAAGTTAGACACCATAGATTTTTGTGGAATGTAAGTTACTCGTTTCATAGTAGGAAATGCCACCAATCGCATTTTCACCCAACCTTAGACAACACTAGCCATCGTAATGCCACCCTCGGGCCAACACCTGAACGACCAAGTCTTCCCAACACATGATGATGCGCTCACTATGGTGCTCGGAGGTCCTATCCTAGATCAACTCGGTCGCATACCTAAACTGCAACCTTTAACAATGTTGTCCTAACATGGTATCCACACCGATGACAACATCGCATTTCCAACAATGTTATGCTCTATCAATCCTACTATGCAGCACCTAGTTGGTTTGTATTGTCTTACTCAACTCAACATCATCCTTGGTCCTTCTAGAAATCTTGTCACTTTGATACATCGTCTTGTCTGACTCAAGTCTATCAACCAAGATCCGGCCACCAAGGATACAAAAATTTCTTGGACTCGGTGATCATGTGCCCCCTTAAGTGATATATCCCGGCGTGCCCTCCGTCATGCCACTTCCCGTGGCATTCAACATAGGGGCATTACAAGTGCAGTCTTTGGGGGCCTTCTCTCGTCACTTAAGATCTGATCAACATTAAGACCAAACTTATAAACCCATCTTGAGGAGAAATAATAGATCCCCACAGGCCTCAACGACAAGCTACATATTCCAAATAGAAGTGTAGAGGGAAACCTAGCCATTCCATTAGTTCTTCCTCAAGAAAAAATGCTATTATTAATTTCCTCCATTCAAGCTAGGATGTTAGGAGAGATGGGTCGCCTATCCTTTGACAAAACCTACCTTGTTTCTCCTATATTTTATTGCTCTAAATAAAATAATTTAGCAAAGAGATTCCTGTTGGGATAATGTAATTCACTCATGCTAATTAAATGACTTGTCATCGATCTTAGTAGGTGATATTTATTTCATTTTATTCTTCTTTATCTCTTTTTTACATGTATATAATATCTAGTTATGCAGTAGCTTTAGCATCTTCTTCTAATTTCTTTATGTGTTTTTGTTCATATTCCTTCTCATTGGCTTCTTGGTCAACCTTTTTTATGCCTCTCCCCACATTCTACTACTTATATTTATGTACTTTTATGTTTTCCTTTGCCAAAGGGATAAGGCACTATAGCTTCTCCCTCTACTTTAGTTCATTAAGCATTACATGTGCCATATTATCCTATGGGTAATGGTAACGCATGCCAGCGAGCATTCTAATACCTTGGTAGAAAACATGCAAGTACATGTCGATTTTTTTGGTAGGTAATCTCCTAAATTATGGGATTATTTGGAATGAAAATATTAATAAACGGGGCTTGGAGGGTCTTTACAGCAAGACCAAGTAAATTGATTTACTACATTGTGAATTCGAATATGGGGAAATATAACTTTTATACCCTTTATGGGAAAAATTAAGGTATCTGGAGCTTAAATGAAATATAACAAGAATCTGCTCATCATCAAGATCCATCTAGAGCTCAAAAAAATGATCATGTTTCAAGAATACTGTGGAAGCATCAAATCTCATAATAATGATCATGTTGAATCTAATCAATGTGTTCTTGTAATATTAATTCCACTATGTATGCAGTAAGAGTATTAGATGGCACAATATGTAAGTAATAAGGTTTCATAGGATTTCCCAAATTGTGACATACCAAATTCTTCGGGAGACTTCCCATGTCACTTGATATCTCAGCAGCAGGACCAAACTAAAAATATCCCCAGGATAAATAAGAGACCCCCCAAGGTCTCAACAATAAGCTACCTTGACCTCCATACAACAGTGTGGAGGGAAACCTAGGCATTCCTCTAGTTATTTAATTCCTCAAGTCAACACACTATTATTAGTTTCCTTGATTAAACCTCATATGTTGGGAGAGATGGGTCTGTCAATTGATAAAACCTACCTTGTTTCTCCTCGATTTCATTGCTCCTTGTTTTTTTCCCTTTCATATTTCTACACCCCCATGTGGTCTCCTGTATTCTAGGTGAAGCCCATATGTGTATGAGTCTCTAAATAAAATAATTTAGCAAAGAGAGAAATATTTGGGATAATGTAATTCATTATGGATTATTAAATGACTCATCACTGACCTTAGTAGTTGAACTTAATTTCACTTTGTCTTCATATTAGGTTCGGGGTTATAGCAATGTGATTGATCTGTTAGCAATTTTTTTTCTAGAAAACAATTGCCAATGCAAACTTAAGTGAGGTGGTTCCTAGCTCTTTGACTCCTAATTGGTCCAATGGTTGACTAGGTAAGGCAAGTACTACAAAAAGATTAGATAGGTTCATGATGGTTGATAACCTGGTCCATGATAATGTATTGGGAAGATTTAGATGTTTGGCAGTTTCCCCAAGAGTTTTAATGCACCATAAAGCCATATTTTGTAGATGGATTTTGAAAACATAATATACATTATCCCTTATATCAGATGATTGTTAACAATGAGCAGTCTTATTCTCAGACTTTGGCATTTGCTTCCGATGTTGAATTTGGTTTAAAAAATCAATCTTCTTAGAAAGTAGTTGTCAATTAAATGGGATTAATGTGTGTTTTTGTATGCTAAATGATGAATATTTAGTGTCACATATTTTTAATCATTATTCTTTCTTTGGATCCGTTTGGTGGGAATTGAGAAGATTACTAAATTTTCATGATGACTAAGCTCAGTACTAGAAGTTTTAGTAAGGTATGTTTATATATATGGTATGCTTGAAGACAACTATTCTCTTATTTGAATACTTTAAAGTGAATACCTTTTAGTAAGGTATGATTTCTTCTATGGTTTTCCTAGAGTAGCGATATAAATTGGTCAAAGGAAGTTTCAGATTTAGTAAGGTTAATCTTCAGTTGGAAGAAAGGATAGATAGAATTGTTGCTTTGATAAAAAAATTCTCTTAGATCTCTTTCTCTTGTATATTTAAATAATTAAATAAAAATGTGGGTGAAGTCGATGGCTATTTGAACTATGAGGAGGTCATTGATAATAGTGCCATTGATTATGGGTCAGTGATGTCATTTTAGGGGAGTGTAGACTCCATTTTTGGAACTATCTTCTCTATACTCAGTTTATAATATGCCCATCTTTTTGGGCCTGTGTTTTTATGTTTATAAAAGGTTAGCTGTCATCGAACTTTTTAGATGGGGTTTTGATACATAAATTTCTCTGTGAAGAAGGATAACATTTGTAAAATATGGAGGATAGTCTTTTGAGTAACTGGAGGAAGGTGTACTTTGAATTTGCTTGTTTTTGTTTGACAAAGGACTATGTACCTTTGATTCCCTATTTAATAACAACTTGAGTGGCCATAATAGTTAAGAGCATGTGTTTCCTCCTAGGAGGTCACAAGTTTAAATCTAGACAGGGGTAGGGTATGTATACCTCTGCATACTTTAGCAGTTAACTCGCTATGCAGAGGAGGTCCCTTGTCCCACAAACAAGGGGGTGTCATACACCAAATTAGTGTCTCACTAGGCGATGACCTTAAAAATAGATTATTATTATAATTATTATTAACAAGTTACAATTTTTTTGCTTTGAATATATATATATATATATACTTTGTAGTGGTAAATAAGGAAACATTTTTCTTGAAAACTTGAGTGATGGGATATTTTTGGTTTTATCTACTTTCCCACCACACTTTGTTTTCTACTGCCAACTAATTTGGAAGGTTTACTATTTAGTTTAGTCCTTTGTTCAATGCTCTAGTTAAATATTCTCTTCTCCCTCTTTTTTTCAGAAAAAACCATAAATAACTTATTATTCATCAAGAATCAAACTATGTTATGATTTAGCTAAAAGATATTTGGTGGATGTGTAGTTTTCGTAGTCAATTGCATGCATAGAAGCCAACATAATTTCTCCTAGTATGGCTACTAGTACTACTCCTAACAATCTTCCTGAGGTATGGTTTGAAATGTGTATAAATTCTATTGCTCCTAACAATCTTCTTCAGGTACGGTTTGAAATGTGTATAAAGTATATTTACTGTGAGCATTTTACTAATATTTTTTTCCAATGTATTTTCAAACGAAAAAATGTGGCATATCGTACAGAGCTCTCTGTCAAGGTAACTATATTGACTCCATGTGGTCAAGAAAAAACACTATACCTACAGATCACCTTTCACCATTTCCCTCATCCAGTAGCATATAAAATGATTTATTCAACACCGAGCTTCATTTTGTGAATGTTTAAACCTACTTCTCAATATAGTTCAGAAAACACCATTCCAAACTCCTCTGGTCAAGCTATGACTAAATAAAACCCTCATATCCCTGCATCACCTAGACCACATCCTAGAATGGATTCACTAATTGAATTATTAAACCCAATTACTATGCTCTAGTACCCTGTTAGATATTTTTGCAATGGAGGATTTTTAAATATGGGAAAGAATCAATGGTTTCACCGATAGAGTTAGTAAATCCCATTACTACGATTTGATTCTCTGTTCAATTTTTTTTTTCAAATATGGGTAAAGGATTGGGGGATAACGATGTGGCTAAAAAATATCCATTGAAATCCAAGGTAATTTCAAGTCATATATATTTAATATTATTACCATTTTCATTCTGTTCTATATCGAATTCTGCTCCAGTTGGCTAGTTTTCTGTATAAATTATCCAAATTTTAAGTTTAGGGTTGTTTTATGCAAAAGTTATGCCTAAAACTCAAATGGGACCAGTTTACTTATTTTTGATGGTTTAACATAGGTAAGATATTTCCCATAGATGCATTTTATAGCCTTCTTACCATAAGCGGGATGACAACAGTGATTTCTTCATATACATGGTATGAGCTAATTTAATAGCAAACATGAAAATGGCATTTAAATGCCATTGATATTGTATATTCAATGACATAGATTCTTATAGAATAATGAAAAATGAATTACAACCATTATTCAATGCTAGCCACTCAAGCTATGCCTATTTGACCTTCCAGGCCTAATCTTTGTACATATAAGATTATTTCTGTAAATAAGCCTTATCTACAACAAAAAGGCCCAAGTAAACAACCACCTCATATCCTCATATCCCATGTGCCATTCTACAAGTATGTTGGTATATTAAAAAGGAATGAAGTGATATGGAGATGGCTCAAGGCATATTATTGAACAACAACAATTTCCATCCCATTGTAAATTGTCTTTGATTCCCATAGTTGTTAGGAATCAAATCTAGCCCGATTCTTTGGTCTATGATAATGGATTTTTGGATTGTACTTTTGGGATATTTCAACCTTCAAGATCAAAGTTCTGCACTTCATCACAAGGTAGTCATAATTCTTACATCAACACAGCTACTAGTGATTATTGTTGTGTTGTATTTGCGTTGATTGCATCTTCACAAATAACCTCCTATACTAGGTTTTTTTTATACATGATCTTTTCCATATCGAGGGGCATTTGTAACAAATGTGTTATGAATTTTATTCTTAAAGTTGGAAACCCCAAACTAAGTATGTTGTGATGATGCTAAAAAATTCCCAAGACCTCGAAGAATGTGCCCATATTTGTTTATTTGCTACTGTAGGAGTGCACAGGTCAACCCAAAATTAGGTTTACTACTACAATGAAATTAAAAACAAGCTACAATTGGATTTTCTAGTGCCTTTTACCACTGTTTGGATGAACATGATGTTTTTTTTATTGGACAGGTCTACCTAGAAAGTGGCAAAGAATAACCCAGATCTCATATTTGTTGCTTTCAAGAGCCTAACATATGCCCAGGTTTGATGATTAATCTACTTGAAGTTGTTAAAGTGCCCAGAACTTGCAATGTTGTGAGAAAATATTGTTTGCTGATTTAGAATAAGTTCCTATTGGGGGTGACCATGCATTTCTAGAGCTCTTGCGTGCATTTCCCTTATAGTTTTGAAACGTGTTGGATCGATTAGTCATTTAAACTACTTTGTATAGATATGTCCCTTCAGTGATGATAGAATTTTTTTTTTTTGGTTATGCAGGCTTTATACAAGTGGATACATGGAGGTAAGTGATTGTTTGTGATTGAAGTATATTATTATTTTTATCATATTTATATTGTTAGACCATATTATCTTGTATTTTAATAACAATCTAATAGGCTATGGCTAATCAATACTCTAATCCATTTGCAAAAAATAGAGAAAGCAAATTATGACACGAAATTAAAAAAAAAAAAAAATGACTATGAAATTTTCAAAAAGAACGCATCAAAATGATAAAGTGGGAAAGAAAGGAACATGCATATCGGAAGGTAAATATTTAGAAATAGAAAAATGTATTTTCCTTATGCAATATAATTCTCATTTTTATTGTATGACAATGCTATGCATATGTTTACTAACATTCTTGGCTATAGTGACAAAGAAGAGGAAAATCCAAACAAGTGCAGAGAAGATTACACCTCATGTGCCGTTGAATGACTCTATTTGTCACGTCCCCATTTTGACCCCCTTTGCATTAAATCGTAAATGATGTAAATATTGTTATTTAATCATGGTGAGGAGCTCAAGGCCAAGGCCCCACCATTGATTTAGCGTTTTATGTATCGGCAATTAAAAATAGATGTATGTGGTTCTTGTGCTAGATAGGCACAATGTAAATTAAGACATCATGTAAATATAAATTTTAATGAAAAACCCACAACTAGCTATGCAATGCAACAAAGAGATGGGGGCATGATTCTACAAGGAATAGGGAGAGAAATTATTCAAACCCTTGAGCCAATGGTGGTAAGCCAAATGTCCATGAATGAACCCCAACTACCCATTCTGACTTATGCACCCAATCATGTAATTCTCCCAGGAGTTGGTTGAGGCAGTTAATGCCTTGGAAATGAAGAGGTATGGTAGCCAATTTCATGCATGGGCAAGCCATCAACCTGGAAAAACGTACTTTTGTTTATGGAGCAAGAAAACACCCACGAAATGGTGCCCAAAGCCATTTTGAACCCATGGTTTTTCCTCTCTCATGCAGTCTGATCTAGCTGGGTCTTTCTCCTTCACGTTTTCTACCATTTTCCTGCATTTTTCATAGCTGGGAACTCGTTTTTGTATTGTACAGTGGCTAGGAGAAAAGGATTCATGTTTTCGGAGGTTATAGAGGTTGTTTTTGCCCTTGAAATGCAGAAAAACGTTTTCTGAAAACGAATTTGCTCTCCTAGGGTTTATTACCCATCTACTAGTTCGTTTTGGTTGCCCACGTTCTTCAGCACTTGTGTTTTGTTGTAGGGTGCATCCCTGTGTTGGTTTGAAATTGTGAGCAAGAATTAGGAGTGGAAGTGGACCAGAATTGGCTTGATAAACCTAGTGAGGAGGTAACCTCTCAAGAGTATCAAAAGGGCTGGTTGCTCTTCTATGCGCACCTTGAAGAACACTAGAATGGGAGGTATGGCCTGAGGGACTGTGTATTAGTGAAGGGAATAATTCCTTGTGCCAAGTGTGTCAGTATTGTGGGGACCAAGCTATATAGATCTTACAGAGGGTACCCATATCTCTATGGATGATCCCACTAGCTTAGCAATTCTTCCTTCCATTGCCTAACAGCCTGATAAACCAAACTGTAGATTGGCTTGGCTGATTTGGTGTATCTTTGGGCTATGTGTGAGTCTACTGTTCCCTGATTCCTTGTAGAGATCATGCCCATCTCGGGGGTGGTAGTGTGTTGAGATATTGATGATCACAACTAGCCTATGGTTGCGTGGAACATTACAGTTGCATAGCCAGTTGCTCGTGACTACTTTGTTATAAGATAAGTACTCTGTTGTGTTAACTTTGCAATCATTTATTTGATGAATATCATGAATATCTTGAATGTATGATGGATGTGTAATTGAAATTACTTCCACTGTGTTTTCCTATAATTATACATTTCCATATGTCTTTTAATATTATGTGAATGTTTATTTAATAAGTTCATGGGGCTAGATGCCCAATTTTACCATCACGATCCTCTCCATCGCACTGGTATGTGGGAGGGGATGTGACAGAATGGTATCAGAGCCATAGGCTACAGCATTGAACCTCTATGGGACAAATCTAATTACAGTTACATGGGAAGGTCCCTTCCTGATCACCACAGGTATCGGCATTGGGCCTAAACTTGCTAAGTTGGATAGTTTGCAGAGGTAAGGTTACCTCTTGTTGGGAAACAATAATCACAGAAAGAAGAAAAGAAGAATCCAGAATTGTTTTAAGTGTTTCTGAAAAATTGAGTTTAAGTCTGTTTCGGGAAGAACTTGGAAGTTCTCGCCGCAACAGCGGAAGAACTCGTCAAGTTGACCCGAAATAGCAGAAAATTTTCTAAGTGTTTGGCATCAAAGGGAAAGTTTCAGAAGGACTCAACGAGTTGGTCCACAACAGTGGAAGAACTCGCCGAGTTGACTCGAAATAGCAAAAATTTTTCGAAGTGTTCAGCGTCAAAGGGAAAGTTTGGGAAGGACTCAACGAGTCGAGTTGGTCCACAATGGTGGAAGAAGTCGCCGAGTTGACCCGAAACAGTGGAAATATTTCTAAGAGTTCTCGGCGTCCAAGGGGAAAGTTCCGGAAGAAGCTTGGAAGTTCTTGCTCAAATGGTGGAAAGAACTTGGAAGTTCTTGCCGAAACGGCAGAAGAATCTCGGAAGTCTTCGCCGCAACGGGCCAGAAGGGAGTTCGCAAAGTCAAAAGGACTCCGCAAGATCATCCGCAACATGTCGGAAGGACTCGACAAGTTCATCCGCAACGGCAGAAGAGAATGACGAAGTCCACCGAAATAGGGGATTTCTACAGTTTTCCAGTGACATTTTCAAGTGCCTAAAATGGGAAAGCCACAAGGGGGCAAGCCCCCTTGACCCCCATCATCCCCCTCATATGTCGTTGGTTGTGAGAAAATTCTATCATTTGGAAAATTGTTAATATAATATTTTCCCACGTGCATGAAGTAATTTATGCATTTATGAAAATATAATGCAGCTAACAATTGTGTTGATGAGCACATTTTGTAGAATCACAGTTACATCAGGGCAGCACTCCAGACAAGGTAGTTGCAAATTTTTGGATCTTGGTTGGGCCAAGAAAATCAACATCATGGATGATGCACAGGATCCCTATGAGCCTGAGACAGATGCCACGGGGGAGAACATACATGTTGAAAATGCTGAAACAGAATCTAATGGGAGAAGAAATCAAGAGACTCCTCCAGGTATTGCAGCCACCATGAGGAGCCTAAGGGTGGAATTGCAAAGCTGTAGAGAAGATAATGAAAGGATGATTAAAGCTCAGGAAGAAAAAAATAAGTTGAATGCAGCCATGCTGCAGAGTTTGACAAACATCCAAAGGAAAATAAACTCTGGGCATCAGACATCAAATCTAGAAAGGGGTGGGAGTAGTTCTAGAAGGAATTCCTGTAAGAGGGCCAGTAGCTCAAGAAGAGTTTATATAGACAAAACATCTACTCCAGAAATATCTTCTAATGAATCATCTGACTCTGAAGAATCCATTGAGGGGTCAAGCTCCTCATCTCGCAGAAGTAAGAGGAAGAAGCAGTACAAGAACAATTCACATGGGGAATTTAAGAAGGTGAAACCTCCTACATTTGATGGAGAGGTAAAGTCTGGTCAAGAAGCTGAAGCTTCACTTCTTGGGATGAGAAAGTATTTCCAAGTCCAAGACTACTCTAAGAATATGAAGGCAAGGGTTTCCATCTTCAACTTGAATGGAAGAACATCTATATGGTGGGAACACATCAGGCAAGTGAGGAAAATCAATGAAAGGAAGATTGTGTGGAAGCAGTTCAAGAAATACTTCAAGCAGAAGTACCTCTCTGATAGGTACTATGATGATAAGATCAAAGAGTTCCATGAGTTGAGATTGGGACAATTGACCATGGAAGAATATGCAAACAAGTTCTTGGAGCTACTGAGGTATGTTAGGTATATTCGAGATTATAAGGTAAAAATTCAGCGTTTCCTAAGTGGACTGCCCTAGTCATATAAAGATAGAATTGAGTTCGATGAACCCCGAACTCTAGAGGAGGCCATAAGAAAGGCCAAGTATTTCTTTGATCAAAACAAAAGCAAACCAGAATTCCATAAAGCATGGAAGGATAAGAAAAATGCAAAGTTTGATCAAAGGAAGAAGGGGTTCAAGCCTCCTCAATTCAGGAATCAGCAAAGGCAGCCATCACAGGCTGTGACTAAGCCAACTAGGATGATGGGAGACAATCCAAGAGAACCACTTCAATGTTGGGGTTGTGGAGGGGACCACATGCTTAGGAATTGTCCACATCGAAATGGGAATCCAAATCAAGTTCACAACATCCAAGGAGCTGAAACTATGGGTCAAGTGGCAAGGACAATCCCTAGAATCTATGCAGCACTAGATGACCACCAGGAAAATCATCAGTCAACTGTGGTTGAAGTTGAAGGTAAGATTGCTAAGCAATCTATTTCTATTTTGATTGATCCTGGATCTACATACAGTTATGTCACTCCTAGAATTGTTGAGATTTGTGCTTTTAAGAAATTAAAGCATAGCAAATCATGGTTAGTTCATCTAGCCACTGGAACCAAGAGAAATGTCCAATAGAGATGGATGGGCTATTCACTTACTCAAATCTGAATATTTTACCACTGGGTTCCTATGATATCCTCATTGGAAGGGATTGTTTAGAAGCACACAGGGTTAAACTTGACTGCTACAATAAGACATTTGAATGCATGGACGAAGACTGAAACCCGAGGGTTGTAAAAGGCATTCCAAATGTGACTTCTGTTAGGCAGGTTTCAGCCATGCAGCTAAAGAAGTTCTGTAGGAAGGGATGTCAATTGTATGCAGCCCACATTTTAGAGCTAGCAGAGAATGAAACTCTTAAATTGGAGGACTATCACGTATTGCAAGAATTCAGAGATGTTTTTTCTGACGAGATTCCAGGACTCCCTCCAAAGAGAGACGTTGACTTTACAATTGAACTTGTGCCAGGAGCGGCACCAGTGTCTAACACACCCTACAGGATGAGTACACCGGAATTGCTAGAATTGAAAATGCAATTACAAGAGTTGATGGAAAAGAAATATATCAGGCCAAGTGTGTCCCCGTGGGGAGAACCTGTTCTATTTGTGAAAAAGAAAGATGGAACACTCAGGTTATGTATTGACTACAAGCAGTTGAACAAAGTCACTGTGAAGAACAAATACCCATTGCCCCGAATTGATGACCTTTTTGATCAAATGAGAGAAGCAAAGGTATTTTCAAAGATTGACTTGAGGTCTGGTTACCATCAGGTGAGAATCAAAGAAGAAGATATTCATAAGACAGCCTTTAGAACGAGGTATGGACACTATGAGTTTGTAGTGGTGCCATTCGGTCTCACAAATGCACCATCTACATTCATGTGTCTCATGAATAATGTTTTTAGCAAGTATTTGGACAAGTTTGTTCTTGTATTCCTAGACGACATTCTCACCTATTCTAAGAATGAAGAAGAGCATGAAGAACATTTGAGAATGACAATGCAATTACTAAGGGAGCATAAGCTGTATCCAAAGTTAAGCAAATGTGACTTTTATAAAGATAGAATTGATTATTTGGGTCACATCATCTCCAACGAAGGAATATTTGTAGACCCTGAGAAGATTGAAGCCATTATGAATTGGCCAAATCCAAGAAATGTGACTGATGTGAGATCTTTTATGGGCCTTGCTGGTTACTACAGGAGGTTTATCGAAGGATTCTCCAAGGTTGCAAACCCGATTACTTCTTTGCAAAAGAAGGGGATAAAGTTTGAATGGTCACTAAGATGTGAGGAAAGTTTTCAACTGTTGAAGAATCTTCTTACAAGTGCACCAATTTTGAAAATTGCAAACCCAGAAAAAGACTTTGTGGTATGTACCGATGCATGCAATCAAGGACTCGGAGGAGTTCTTATGCAAGACAACCACGTGATATGCTATGAGTCAAGAAAGTTGAAGGAGCATGAGAAGAACTATGCTACTCATGATATAGAACTTGCAGCCATAGTACATGCTTTAAATATGTGGAGGCATTACTTAATGGGTAGAAAATTTGAGTTAAGGACAGACCATTGTGGTCTTAAATACTTGTTTGATCAGCCAACTTTAAATGCTAGGAAAGCTAGATGGTTGGAATTTTTGTGTGAATTTGATTTTGAAATCAAACACATAAAAGGAAAAGAAAACAAGGTGGCTGATGCACTCAGCAGGAAGGTACATGAAATGCATGTGGTAGCACTTAGTATTTGCCAACCAGATTTGAAGCAACAGATTGTTAACCATATTGTTGAGGATGAAGTGTATGTGCAGATAAAGGGTAAATTGTAGCAGCAAGACCTTGGCAAGAAGAATGAGGGATATCATTTGGAGGAATACAGACTTCTTACCTATAAAAATAGAGTCTATATTCCCAATGTGGAAGATTTGGGGAGGATTGTTATGGATGAAATCCATAAAGCTCCATACTCTGGTCACCCAGGATATCAAAAAACAATTGCTACAGCAAGAAAATATTATTTCTAGCCAGGGATGAAGAAGGATGTTGCTGAATACATTTCTAAGTGCATGAACTGTCAACAGGTGAAGGTTGAACACCAACACCCCGTAGGTTTATTGCACCCAGTGCCAATTCCAGAATGGAAATGGGAAATAATTTCCATGGATTTTATTACAGGATTGCCAATGACTGTGAGACAACATGATTCCATCATGGTTGTGGTGGACAAGTTAACAAAGGAAGCACATTTCATACCAGTTAAGTCCACACATAAAGCTAATGCGATTGCAAATATTTTCATGAAGAAAATTTTCAGATTACATGGGTTGCCTAAGGCAATAATTTCTAACAGGGATACCAAGTTCACTTTCAATTTTTTGAAAGGTCTCTTTGCAGATTTGGGTACACAGTTGAACTTTAGCACTGCTTACCATCCTCAAACAGACGGGCAAACAGAAAGAGTAAATCAGGTGCTTGAAGACATGCTTCGCATGTATGTAATGGAAAAGCCATCCAAGTGGGAGGATTATCTACAACTAGTAGAGTTTTCATATAATAATGGGCAGTAAGAATCATTGGGAATGAGTCCATATGAGGATTTGTACAGTAGAAGGTGTAGTACACCAGTGACTTGGGACAATCTAGCGAACAGAATTGTACTTGGGCCAGAATTGCTTAAGGAAATGGAACAAGAGGTTGCAAAGATCCGACAAAATTTAAAAGCAGCCTAGGATAGACACAAAAGCTATGCAGATAAGCATAGGATCCATAGGGAATTCAGTGTTGGGGATCATGTGTATCTTAGAGTGAGGCCAAGGAAGGGTTCCTTGAAGCTTGGGAGTTATGCCAAGCTATCACCTAGATATTGTGGGCCATTTGAAGTGCTTGAAAGAATAGGTCCAGTTGCATATAGACTTGCATTGCCTGCTAGCACTAAAGCTCATAATGTTTTTCATGTCTCTTTGCTTAAGAAATATGTACATGATCCTAACCATGTGATTAATTGGGATGTGATCCAGGTGGAACCTGAGGGAGAGTTCCAAACCGATCCATTGCGCATCCTAGACAAGAAGGTAACATTGCTCCGAATTTGAGCCATCAGATAGGTAAAGGTGCAATGGAAGCACTACGGTCCCGATGAAGCTACCTGGGAACTGGAGGATGCCATGAGGGTGGCATATCTATTTTTGTTCAGTTTTGATGAGCACTGAGGATAGTGCTGATGTAAGGGGAGGGGAATGTCATGTCCCCATTTTAACCCCCTTCGCATTAAATCGTAAATGATGTAAATATTGTTATTTAATCATGGTGAGGAGCTCAAGGCCAAGGCCCCACCATTGATTTAGCATTTTATGTATCGGAAATTAAAAATAGATTCATGTGGTTCTTGTGCTAAATAGGCACAATGTAAATTAAGACATCATGTAAATACGAATTTTAATGAAAAACCCACAACTAGCTATGCAATGCAACAAAGAGATGGGGGCATGATTCTACAAGGAATAGGGAGGGAAATTATTCAAACCCTTGAGCCAATGGTGGTAAGCCAAATGTCCATGAATGAACCCCAACTACCCATTCTAACTTATGCACCTAATCATTTAATTCTTCTAGGAGTTGGTTGAGGCAGTTAATGCCTTGAAAATGAAGAGGTATGGTATCCAATTTCGTGCATGGGAAAGTCATCAACCTGGAAACATGTACGTTTGCTTCTAGGGCAAGAAAACACCCACGAAATGGTGCCCAAAGCCATTCTGAACCCATGGTTTTTCCTCTCTCACACAGTTTGATCTAGCTGGGTCTTTCTCCTTCACGTTTTCTACCATTTTCCTGCATTTTTCATAGTTGGGATCTCGTTTTTGTATTGTACAGTGGCTGGGAGAAAAGGAGTCATGTTTTGGGAGGTTATAGAGGTCGTTTTTGCCCCTGAAATGCAGAAAAACGTTTTTTGAAAATGAATTTGCTCTCCCAGGGTTTATTCCCATCTACCAGTTCGTTTTGGTTGTCCACGTTCTTCAGCACTTGTGTTTTGTTGTAGGGTGCATCCCTGTGTTGGTTTGAAATTGTGAGCAAGAATTAGGAGTGGAAGTGGACCAGAATTGGCTTGATAAACCTAGTGAGGAGGTAACCTCTCAAGAGTATCAAAAGGGCTGGTTGCTCTTCTATGCACACCTTGAAGTACACTACAATGGGAGGTATGGCCTAAGGGGCTGTGTATTAGTGAAGGGAATACTTCCTTGTTCCAGGTGTGTAGGTATTGTGGGGACCAAGCTAGATAGATCTTGCAGAGCATACCCATATCTCTATGGATGATCCCACTAGCTTAGCAATTCTTCCTTCCATTTCCTAACAACCTGATAAATGCAACTGTAGATTGGCTTGGCTGATTTGGTGTATCTTTGGGCTATGTGTGAGTCTATTATTCCTTGATTCCTTGTAAATATCATTCCTAACTTGGGGGGTGGCAGTTTGTTGAGATATTGATGATCACAACTAGCCTATGGTTGGGTGGAACATTGCAGTTGCATAGCCAGTTGCTCGGGACTACTTTGTTATAAGATAAGTACTCTCTTTTGTTAACTTTGTAATCATTTATTTGATGAATATCATGAATATCTTGAATGTATGATGGATGTGTAATTGAAATTACTTCTGCCGTGTTTTCCTATAATTATACATTTCCATATGTCTTTTTATATTATGTGAATGCTTATTTAATAAGTTCATGGGGCTAGATGCCCGGTTTTAGCATCACAATCCTCTCCATCATACTGGTATGATGGGAGGGGATGTGACACTATTAGTACCACCAAAGAAGGAAATGACAATGATACGTTTTCCTCTTTTCTAGAGGAGGAGCAACATGAAGAACAAGGTAATCCCATTAATTCATAATTTTGTAGTTATTCATAACTATAAATCTTATGATTTAAAAATCCATAACACTTGTACATGCCGTTATTTTACAGAAGATTTTGAAAAACAACCATGCCATCAAGATATTAGTGTGGAAGGGGAAGATCCCTCTACACAAAAAGAGAACGAGCAACATGAACAACAAGGTAAACATGTTGATTTATAAATTTGTATTTCTTCATAACTATAAGTGTTATGATTAAGAAATCCATAACACTTTTGTGTGGGCTTGTTTTACAGAAGATGTTCAAAAACAACCATGTCATCGAGATATTAGTGTAGAAGGGGAAGATCCCTCTACACAAGCATCAACTAATAAAGTCAAGAAGAAAGGTATAGGACCAACCAAATGTGCATATATCAATAACTTGGAGTAAAAGCTTGAAATTCAAATCAATGAAAGGAACCAACCCGTTGGTCCAAACTCTATGAAGCTAGCTTCATTGCTAGGTTTGCTTGCAAGGGAAATGGTTCCAATTACTTATTCTGATTAGAGGAAGGTTTCAAATCAATTAAAGGAGGACTTGTGGAATATTATTAATGAGTATTAGACATTATGTGTGTTTCTTCTCAACATTTCTGTTTTTGCGTGATTTCAAAGTTTATTTTCAAACCATTTATGGCATCTAATAATGCAATTCTTGTATGTTGCAGTCAAAATTCATAATCCCTCCACTCCTTAAAGATTATTTTATGCAATCCTATGCAATCCATTTTCCATAAGGAAAAAAATCATAGGTATCAGTTGGCCAAAAAAAAATTTGACCCTTATGAATCAATAGAGGAAAGATTTAAATTTTTTCCTCCAATTAAGATAACTGAGACAGCTTGAAGAGAGTTTGTCCTATCATGAAGCACTACTGAATTCCATGTAAGCAATAAGTTCACATATTATATAATAAAGTTATCTAGAATGTCTATTTCCTTGAAGCGTTGACTTATATATTTTATTTTCAATTGATTTCTAGGATATAAGGAAAAAAACAAGGAAAATAGAGAAAATGAGAGGGACTTGCACACCTTTGGATGTCGAGGTTATCAACAAGTTGAAGATGATATGGTAAGAAATTGTGATGCATTATATTTTATTAAATACTATAAATATTCCCATATCTAACATTCATTGTAATGTCACAACTTAACCATTATATTTTACTTGTTGCAACTAGAAAAACTCTATAGCCTCTGATGATAGAACTACAAGCATTACTAGGGCAGACTTATGGAAGAAGTGCCATCAAAAGAAGGATGGCACTCCAATCACACCAGCTGTAGGAGAAGAAATAGTATGTTCTCAAAATTCTAATCTAGATATTGATTAGAATTTAATTTTACATGCTAGAAATATTTTCTTACATGCTCTGATTTAATTGCATGAAAATGTCAGCAAAAAATTCAAAAAGCACAATTAGAAGTTACATCTGAAGAGTTTGCAGCTAGGGATGATGCCCTTGCTAACGTAATAGGGGTGATGAGAGAGGAAGATGTCGTGGGGTTGGCTTAGTAGTTACACCAACTAACTTATTTGGAAAAAATACATACAAGGAGGCTCTAGCTACAAGCTAAGCTACGGTGAAAGAAAAAAAACAGGAAATCTCATTTCTAAAAACAACAATAACTGAACTATAGAAAAAAGTGGAAGATATGGAGAGAGAGAATGTAGTCAACAGTGAATGTGTTAGTGTCCAATTATTTTCTCTTGTTTCAATATACAAAATTTTACAATAATGAATTGAATTAAAATATATCATTGTTGATATGAACAGGGTCCTACAATACAAAATGTTGAGGTTGAAATCTCGCCTGTGGTGGAGGTTAGTTTGTTGGATTATATAATTGTCTTGAGGTTTTCTATAAAGACCCAAGTTCTTCGCGGTTCAAGGAACCAACAAAACCCCTTTTCACCGTCCCTTTCGGAAACAATCTGTGAACAGACTGAGGTCTCACCTGAGACGAAGTTATGGGGGGCTGCAGAATCTGGATTCCACAACCAGGTGATGAGTGCATAAACCGATCTGGCGAATATCTCATTGCGGACTAAGCGTGAAGTTCACCTTCTTTGTGGCTAATACTACTACAAGCAAGGACACTTGCAAAACTCACGCATCCAAGGACTACATGGTTCGGAGGGTTTTCTGATGACAGGACAGTGCAACTGATAACTATGCTTACTCTTCAGACTTAACCAACTTTGGTGACTTTAATTAGAATTTCGTATCCATTCATCAATTGCCTTAGGTTATTTATTTTATGACTTATGCAATATGACAAAACACCATGTACTGCGCACTTACAGTGCTGCGCTTCGAGGGAATCGCACAACACGAACTCCACTAGTTCTAGTGTTTACTTAATCAAATTATGCATTCATTCTGACTTAGAAATACTTATGAATCTAAAATTCATCCGCATATGCGATACTTAACATATTATTCCCATCTTCATTATTTATGGCGAACACATATAAAAGTAAGAACATATAAACTAATAAACAAGATCTTAAGCATTCATTGTAAGAAAATATACATATTCAATCACATAAACAGTCACACAACACAGAATTTAATGTGGTTCACCCCCAAGATGGGAGCTATGTCCACATGAACTGTTGTTATATTATCTTGGGAAGGGTGCAACAGTTCCAGTCTGTGCACTCAACTGCAGACTCTCTTCTCTCTCTGTAGGTCTTTGCGTCCACAGCTGTAGAGCCTTTACAATGTCATTCAATACTTAGAATATTTTACAATGAAGATTTTTCACTACTAGAGATTATTCAACACTTTACCTTACAAAATTGTGCTCTTTTATAGATCATGCCCATAGGTCATGTCTTTACAATGCATAGGAAAAAACCTTAAGGTTTCCCAAACCTGTCATGGTTTTCCCCTAACCGGACTGTTAGGCTCTGATAGTGACTCCTCCCTCATGGCCATCCTCTACGCGTGGTCATGTCGCTTTCATCCCTCCTGTCGAGCGCATGCTGACAGGTCGCTTTCACCCAGCCGTTCCTTCTCTAACGGCTTCACACGGCTGGTCCATGTAGTGCTCCCTTGCTTGTGCGACCGGTCGCTTTCCTTCCACCTTACTCCTTACCCACCTGCTTGGTGATCATGGAGTATCTTAACCAAAAATAGACCACCGATGGTCTTACCAGAATATGTACCATTTTCCTTCCAACATTATGCCTTGACAGATACCTGTGGATCAGGCTCTTCACATCATTGTCTCTTCACGGCGTTGGATTCCTTACTCTGTCGATGTTGCATTGTGCTCAACTTCACAGCTCCCAAAAATATCTTTTCCAAAAAGTATTCAACTGAACTGCGCTCAACTTCGCAGTTCCAAAACTATTTTGTCAAAAATGCCTTACTTGGGCTAGGCCCAACAAGCCCCTAACACTTACATGTGTCTTGTCCCTATGCCACTTTCAACTTCTGCTTCACTGAGCTACTCGTCTTCCTGCGGAGCTAACTTAGCAGCAAACTCTTGGTAGGTTTCACTCAGCTTTTCAATCGTATCCTTGGCATCTTGTTCAATAGTTTTGATGGTGTCTAACACATCCGGTTCTATGTCAGCTTCAGTGTTCTCTTTGACTGAATCATGTGCATCATGGAGCTCTGTCAGCTTTTGTTCAATCTTCTACAATAGCTCGTGGGCTTCCCCCTGCAAGGACTACGATTTATCTCTAGCTTTAGACTCCCTATATCTCAATACTTGAACTTCTTTTTTCAGTTCTCTGACTTCCAGATATCTTTTTAGTCTATCTCTTGGCTACAGGGCCTTCACCACCGCGTCCAAGGCATCGAATGCGGCCTGCTTTTCCTTCAAAGTGTTCTAGACTTCCAGTAGCTCTAGGTCCTCTTCCAGTGCAGCAAATGTTCTTTTCTCCTTGTCCAACAAAGTTTGGAACTTAGACACTTCACTGGCTATACTCTCTACTACAACTTTTACTTCCTTTGCTCTGAGCTCTACCTGGTTTGGTGGTGTCTTCTGCTGATTCTGTGCTTCCAAGGAAGCAATTTTTTCCTTGTAATCAGTCTCCATGTCTTTCATCTCAGCCTTAAGATCGCTAACCACCAAGTCGATCTTAAGGATAGTATCTGCAGGCTCTATCTTCTCTTCACATTTGGGTATCTTCACTACTACCGAAGCGACAGTATGCTCTATTCTCCTTCGTCAGTCCTGCTCATCTTGGAGTTGCATGGTCCCCTTTAAGCTTGTTTCCTATAGCTAGTTATAATTTTCTTGGAATTGATGGTGTTGGGTTAGAGCGACCACACATTGATCATGGATTTCTTTGACAACCTGTAATTGTAGATTGTGTAAGCCCTCTAGTGGCAACATCACAATGTCGACGTCCACATGCTCTACGTCCTGCATGCCCAAAGCTAACTATTCGTGCGTAACCTTATGCTTAGCAGGTCAAGTTCGACTGTGTACAAATTTCGTGGCAAGGTCAGGGCTAAAGGCGATGTCTTCGGCTGCGATATGTCCTCTGACCTTCCTTCTGATTCTCAGCCTCGCGATAAGGGCATGTTACGCCGGACTTGCTCAAACGTTTCGATTATGCCTTGTAGCATGGTGAGATTTTTCTTTAAACTTTCCTGAATCGCCTCATCCTTTTTATCTTTGGCAACCAACAGGTCTTTCATCTACATGGTGACCGTGGATGCGATCATCTCGTAATCATCATCATGGAGCTTCGCTTCTGACTGGCCTTTTACAGCCTTCTACTTCTTTTTCTGGAATTTATCCAATGTGGAGCTTCCTGGCTCCTTCCTTTTTCTTGACAGTGAGTCTTGAACAATTGGTGTAGGAATAGGATTTACTCTCTTCGGATTCACTATCGATGATCATAGGTCCTTCGAATTTATATTCAGGTATCCATTCCTTCATAATGCCATCGATATCTTCTTCGCCCATGTGATAGTTCCCTTGGAACCATTTTGCGTTCTTCTTTTGTGCCTTTGCTGAAATGTCTATAGAATGTATGTCAGCGCAAAAATTGATAGTGTGAATATATTTAGTTGTTACCTACTTTAGTATGCGTGGTGTGTGATCAATGACATCATGCAGCTGCTCATAGTATGTGTAGAAAACTTCAGCTAACGCACTGTCTTTCTGCTATCGAGTTCGCCTAGAGGTTTTCATATCTGGCTCCTCTATAGTCATTGATGTCAATGATTAGGCAAACATAACTTTTTGGGTCCTTCCCTCCTACAAATGCAATTATTACCATTAAACAAGTATAGTAAAAGTTGTTTCCGTGTGTCTATGTATCGCTCAATTCTTCTAGAAATTTGTTCAACAGATACTGACACCAGATAAATCTTCCTCCTGTTATGGCCTTTTCCCCAAGGAGCAGTGCGCTAGCGGGTACTTCATTAGGTGTTTCTTTTCGTAGAATTTTCCATGCTAGTAGTTGTGTTACAAAACGCGTAGCATCGTCATCTACATCGTCCGTGACGAATCCTCTCTTTCCTTTGACGATGGTGTTATCCCTAAAGTTGAACCTAGAATACGGGATTCAAGCTTACGGAAATCTTTGTTCGAAAATGCATAAATCCAATGAAATCAAATTAAAAAACACAGGCTGGTATCAAACTAGGGCTAATGGAATTTCCAGCACTAGAAGGAACTAAGCTAGTACAATTGTTTGTACAGTTTACACAGTTTAGGTATGAAATAAAAACATCACACAATTTACAATGAACAGAGTTGGTATATATCACAGATGGGTAAATACAGGTATTTATCAGGAGATCAAAGCATTGAAGTAAAGGCTGGTATGAATCAGAGCTGCCGGAAAATCAAACAGATGATGTATAACATGAAATCAATCACAAAGTTCAACACCCAGGTACTATGATCCTAAATCATGAAGTGAAACTGTCAATGTTTGTAAAAATAAAAGATAACTGTCATCTCACGATAAGAATTATTGTAATGGAATATGAATGACCATGTACATAACAGAATTATCAGAGAGACAATTTATATAACACAAAGGCAAATCATCATCAAGTTTATTCAAAACTAGAACCTGTCATTGAAGCTACAAAAAGTTCATGCTACACAGATGTGCTTACAAATCATCAAGCATGGCTCCCAAAACTGCCAACCCCACAGTCCCTTTAATGAGACCTCTGCTCCTTCATGAAAGGAAGAACTCTGTCCTCTCGAGCCCCTAGCTGGGACCTCCCCCTTTAACATATAAGTTTTTTACATTTTATAGATCAATTGAATTCTCAAAACAATTTTTTGATATCCACAATTTCAGGATAGAATATTTCAACAATAGTTACAAATTAAGTTAAACAAAATCGATCCTAGAGGGAAGTAATCGCCAGCTGAAATTCTGTAACTGATAAAAGACACACGTTGAATCCAAGAAAGGGGAGCCAATATTTATGGATCTGTTTCTTTTAGAAAAATGCCTCTGACTGCCACATATTCATTGGATGCCTGGCACAATCTGCGTGAGAAGATGATGTCGTGATCTGCATACTTGAATACTCTGCCACCTCAAACTCACTTTCTTCAAAATTTCGAGTTGGTTAGCGAGATATCAATCTGTGACCCAAAGTATAATTTACAATCAGATACCCTACCTGTAAATGATGAATTGCTTTCTGAAAAAAGAACTTGACTGAATTTGTTGGATGCTCTTCCTCCGGATACTTTGCCATCACAGACCCAACAAAGAACATGACGGCGACCACTATAAACCCAGAGGATGTGTTTAAAACCAAAATCCTCTTGAAGAGCAGTGTCCATAACTTTAATAGCAATTGTCATCAAAGGCCAGCAATCTAAACAAACATCAGCTCCAGAACAACAATATCGTATATCATCATAATCTGTCATATATCGAAGACGAGTTCTGTTTCCACGGGTGTGAAAACCTTGTCTCCCACTTGGGCATATGCATGTCTCTTTGCAGGATCAACATTGTAAATGGCTCCAATGTCTATCTTGTATGGGCATCTTTCCTTGATAGATTTCTCCATGTCTGCTGCATCTTGAAATGACTGGAACCGAATATATATGTCATGCTCTAATGTGAAGGAGAATTCCTTCCAACCAAAGTAAGATGAATCACAAGCTGGATGCTTGCCATCGTTTCCATATGAGAGCCATTTGAACATTTCAGCATACGGAAACAGTTTTGAAGATACGTCTCAAACGCTGGATTTTTGGACCAATTTTTTGTTGTATCGATCACTTAAAGCTTCCAATAGATATGAGCCCATTCCTGAACCAGCTCCTCCAGTTAGACCAGGTATGACATTTGCAATTCGATTCAAGCACTTCTCAGAATATCCACATGTTGCATCTATTGTATTTGATTGTGAGAATTTTGGCAGAACAGATTCCCATTCAGAAGGAAGTCCACCCTGAAGAAAAGTCATGAATTCATGCCCCTCACGAGGATATTTCTGTTTATATTTCTCCAGCATTGAGTTCCATTCTTCTTCTAATCTTTCTCCATATTTTGTTTACTTCTGCAGGTCCATCTTCATTGTTGTGTATCAATACATAATGCTTCAATATCTTTGGATCCTCCTTTTTATCTATGTTGTTATTGATAAGAGCAGAAGAATCCACTCATTTGGACCTTCTGCCATCAGAAATCAATATGCAGCCAGTTGTGAGAATCCATCATATAACTTGCACATATCTGGGCTTATAGTTAATGAATAAAAAGTTTGATGATTTCGGGTAACAAAAGGAACCAAAAAGACAATCAATCAATCATAAAATATAAACAAAGCAAATTAAAAAACAATAAAAACCAATCATAATAAAAAATTTAAAAATAAGCAGGAGGAACAACCCTAGAGATAACATCTGGCTCTGTCTGGGGATGGCATGCTCCCTGTGAGCTTCCAAGAACAAGTAGACCAAGTGCCTTGTTTCCATTGGGCTGGAGTCTTCATCACAAAACTCTGCTACTTAACCAACCACTGATTGAATCTTTAAACTACTCTGCAAACTGAAATAATCTTCTCACAACAGTCTGATCACACTGTACAAACTTTAAAGAAATGCTTGAAGCATCAAGCTTATTTATTCACAGCTCCTACACTAATCAAAACTACTTTCTTTTGATCAGGTAAAATCATGCTTCCAGTGAAGCCATACAAGTATCTGAATATTTAATGAAAATCTTGTTCTGTGGATTAGCAAAATAAAAACAGGAACAACAATCATCAATTGTCTGCAATTTTGATTTTCATATTTATCATAAAATGTATATTGAAACCTTGACTCGATAAATTCCTTGATGTAGTCAGCTATCGGGCCATACCATTTTCTCAGTTTTGGATTATCAAACTCGTCCTTATTCTCAATCCTGATATCGAAAGAAAGCTGAAAAGGGCTTTGAAAGGACAAATCCTGTATTTTGACCTCTACGGCTTCAATCTCTTTCTCAATGTGTGCAGCAAATTCTTTTAAAAAGATGACTTTAGATTCTGAGTTACATGAGGTTGACTTTAGATAATAAGACAAAATGGAAGAAAAACGTTCATCTTTCTCCTCATCAGTGTACATATCACTCCATTCCTTAAAATCTTTAATGGAAAGAGAATCTGCCCTAGACTTTGTCTTTCCCATCCATGTCTTTAGAAATATAAGCCAAAAACTTGGTAATGATGTAATTGACCCAACAGGCAAATTTTCAACCCAACTTTTACAGTTACCCTGTAATGAATCATAGAATAATCTAATGAAGACATCTTCATGTTTAACTCTGAGTAACTCTGCAAAGTCACAAAAATTAGTTATGTGTTGCACAGCTAAACGCAGATCTTCTCCATTGAATTTAGGACTATTTCTCAATAAATATTCGTCCGAAGGAAGACAATTCGGAAAACTGAGAAGTTCTGCAAAATCTAGACATGCATACCTTGAAACAATAGAAGCCGGATTAGTAGTCCTCATCATTCAAATGAAATCACCATCATCTGGATTCTTCAAACATGGAGTCACCTGGTGAATAAATCTGTAGTCTAACTAATGCCCTGCTCCTGTCCACCGTCAAGAGCTAGATCTGTTCTTTGTCATTCTTTCCCGAGGAAGATATCTTTTCCTTTGTCCGTCCCCGGCAACGGTGCCAGAAGATGTTATCCCTAAAGTTGAACCTAGACTATGGGATTCAAGCTTAAGGAAATCTTTGTTCGAAAATGCATAAATCCAATGAAATCAAATTAAAAAACACAGGCTGGTATCAAACTAGGGCTAATGGAATTTCCAACACTAGAAGGAACTAAGCTAGTACAATTGTTTGTACAGTTTACACAATTTAGGTATGAAATCAAAACATCACACAATTTACAATGAACAGAGTTGGTATATATCACAGATGGGTAAATACAGGTATTTATCAGGAGATCAAAGCATTGAAGTAAAGGCTGGTATGAATCAGAGCTGCAGGAAAATCAAACAGATGCTGTATAACATGAAATCAATCACAAAGTTCAACACCCAGGTACTATGATCCTAAATCATGAAGTGAAACTGTCAATGTTTGTAAAAATAAAAGATAACGGTCATCTAACGATAAGAATTATTGTAATGGAATATGAATGACCATGTACATAACAGAATTATCAGAGAGACAATTTATATAACACAAAGGCAAATCATCATCAAGTTTATTCAAAACTAGAACCTGTCATTGAAGCTGCAAAAAGTTCATGCTACACATATGTGCTTACAAATCATCAAGCATGGCTCCCAAAACTGCCAACCCCACAGTCCCTTTAACGAGACCTATGCTCCTTCATGAAAGGAAGAACTCTGTCCTCTGGAGCCCCTAGCTGGGACCTCCCCCTTTAACATATAAGTTTTTTACATTTTATAGATCAATTGAATTCTCAAAATAATTTTTTAAGATCCACAATTTCAGGATAGAATATTTCAATAATAGTTACAAATTAAGTTAAACAAAATCGATCCTAAAGGGAAGTAATCGCCAACTGAAATTCTGTAACTGATAAAAGACACACGTTGAATCCAAGAAAGGGGAGCCAATATTTATGGATCTGTTTCTTTTAGAAAAATGCCTCTGACTGCCACATATTCATTGGATGCCTGGCAGAATCTACGTGAGAAGCTGATGTCGTGATCTGCATACTTGAATACTCTGCCACCTCAAACTCACTTTCTTCAAAATTTGGAGTTGGCTAGCGAGATATCAATCTGTGACCCAAAGTATAATTTACAATCAGATACCCTGCCTGTAAATGATGAATTGCTTTCTGAAAAAATAACTTGACTAAATTTGTTGGATGCTTTTCCTCCGGATACTTTGCCATCACAGACCCAGCAATGAACACCACGACGACCACTATAAACCAAGAGGATGTGTTTAAAACCAAAATCCTCTCGAAGAGCAGTGTCCATAACTTTAATAGCAATTGTCATCAAAGGCCAGCAATCTAAACAAACATCAGCTCCAGAACAACAATATCGTATATCATCATAATCTGTCATATATCGAAGACGAGTTCCCTTTCCACGGGTGTGAAAACCTTGTCTCCCACTTGGGCATATGCATGTCTCTTTGCAGGATCAACATTGTAAACGGCTCCAATGTCTATCTTGTATGGGCATCTTTCCTTGATAGATTTCTCCATGTCTGCTGCATCTTGAAATGACCGGAACCGAATATATATGTCATGCTCTAATGTGAAGGAGAATTCCTTCTGACCAAAGTAAGATGAATCACAAGCTGGATGCTTGCCATCGTTTCCATATGAGATCCATTTGAACATTTCAGCATACGGAAACAGTTTTGAAGATACGTCTCAAAAGCTGTATTTTTGGACCAACTTTTTGCTGTATCGATCACTTAAAGCTTCCAATAGATATGAGCCCATTCCTGAACCAGCTCCTCCAGTTAGACCAGGTATGACATTTGCAATTCGATTCAAGCACTTCTCAAAATATCCACGTGTTGCATCTATCGGATTTGATTGTGAGAATTTTGGCAGAACAGATTCCCATTCAGAAGGAAGTCCACCCTGAAGAAAATTCATGAATTCATGCCCCTCACAAGGATATTTTTGTTTATATCTCTCCAACATTGAGTTCCATTCTTCTTCTAATCTTTCTCCATATTTTGTTTACTTCTGCAGGTCCATCTTCATTGTTGTGTATCAATACATAATGCTTCAATATCTTTGGATCCTCCTTTTTATCTCTATTGTTATTGATAAGAGCAGAAGAATCCACTCATTTGGACCTTCTGCCATCAGAAATCAATATGTTGCCAGTTGTGAGAATCCATCATATAACTTGCACATATCTGGGCTTATAGTTAATGAATAAAAAGTTTGATGGTTTCATGTAACAAAAGGAACCAAAAAGACAATCAATCAATCATAAAATATAAACGAAGCAAAATAAAAAACAATAAAAACCAATCATAATAAAAAATTTAAAAATAAGCAGGAGGAAAAACCCTAGAGATAACAGATGGTGTGTGTTTTCTTCATCTTCACGTTGACCTCCTTGTCCCTACTCTTTCCTTGAAAGAATTGCTTGGGATCCTCGCCTCGCTTGCTTAACCTTGTGATGCGATGGATCATGTCAATGTTTAGGTTGATGTTTCGATCCAACCATAGATAGCCTTGGTGAGTGCGCGACATAAGAGTGCGCACCACTACATTCAGTTCTAGTGTTCATTTGAAGTGCGGGAGCCTCAATAGGTTGAGCAATCCCGATTCGACTACTCTAGATAGCAATTCTGTGCGACCAACACAGAATTTCCTTTCACATCCTTTTTCCAGCACATATACTGGTCTGGCTGAAATTTCTGGTACTTTGGCTCGGTCGGGTCCTTCTTCATCTGAAGTAGGTCGAAATCTTCGAACTTACACTATGCAATTTTCCCCAATATATTTCCTTCTTCTTTGACATGCTTCGAGATAGGTGGAAGCGGAATCTCATACTTCGCATTCTTTAACAGCTTAATGGCCAGTGCATCCTCTACATGCGGTGAGATATACTAAGGGGTCAACTTCTAGGGTATTTCTTTGTCTCCCAACGGAACTTTCAGCACTGTGGATCTCATCACCTCTGGCTTCATATTCTCCACCACTGGTTCTTTTCCCTTGTCCTACATAGCTGTAGAATGTCTTGGAGATCATCGTGAACCCTATCCTTTCACTGTAATATCCTTCTTAGCAGCGGTTCTCATCAACCCTTCAATCCCTCCGTATTTAAACAGCTTCACAGTCTGTGCAACTATGAATTCTTGCTCAATCGAGGAGATTTTAGACATTCACTGGATGTTCTTGATAGAGTTACAGGGTTACTGATCACTCACTGTAAACTAATTCAATGTATGGCTCGCAAGAAAATTTTCAGAATCTTGGTAATGCTCGCGAGTCCATATGCAATAGTATTTATAGGCATGGCTGGGCTCATCCATGCCCTTCAATGGCTAGATAATCATTAAATGTTATGGCCGTTGGCCTAATATGACGAATATTTTGGTCTTTTCCTTCATTAACTTCTTCAGAACGGCTATTTCTGCGTTAAATTCCCAAGCAGTCGTCGGCAAAATCACTGTATAATGGCTAGTTTTTCAACCGACATTCAACAGATAGTTTTTTGGAGTGTTGCATTGAACTGTGCGACAAGTCGTCACTACTCCAGGGAAGTTACTTCACCATGTCGAGCTTCTTGGTTCTGAACATTGCATCTTCTCTGCTTCATTAGATCTGTGTAGCTACCTTTTTGAGCCTCGAGCTATGCGTTGTTCTTCTTTTCATTTTTTTTTTTTTCACTTCGTGACTTAACACTATTAAGGGTTCTGCAAAGTAGGACTATCCCGATAAGGTTTTAGCTTACTTCCATTTACCAAACTTGGTAAGGTATCATCGGCTAACATGGCTAACTGAACTGCACCACCGTTTGTAACATGTATAGCAGTATATGGATGAAGCCAATGCATCTTAAACATTCGAGGAAATTTCATAAACTTGTTATCATATAGGAGGACTAGATCACTTACCTGAAAGGATTTGTTCTTGATATGGCAATCATGCCATGCTTTTTCTCTATATTTTTTCACTTGCTGGTGGAAGCCTGCATTGAAGTAATCTTCCTCCAACCCAACCAATTGTAGAAGCTGTTAATTTTGTAGAATTTACTTCAATCTGATCTAGGATCTTAACTGAGAGAAAAACATGTACAACATATCTACAGCATATCAATCATGGACACAATAATGCAAGCACACAAGAGACACAGAGTTTACTTGGGGAAAACCATAAAGGTGAAAAACCCCAATAACTTCCTCAGAGATAGATAGAGCAATGATACAACCCAAGCATAAGAGATAGAAATTTCCTAGCAGTAGCTTCTCCTCCTCCACAAGTGCACCACTCTCCCGAGAGTGTGAGAGAGAATAGAATGATGAAATAGAGTGCCTCCCACACTCTATTTATACTTCACTTGACCTGCCTAATAACCTTTACTAGGTCGACCTTACCTTAACCACATAACATAATGCTGACTAGGCCAACACCCAATAGGGTGGTCTAATAAACCTTTGACTCACATGGCCGACCCCCAATAGGGTGGTCTAATAACCCTTCGACCCACATGACTTATACAAAGCCGACCCCAACAAGGTGGTCTAATAAGCCATCAAGTATAAGTTACGACACTTACAATATAAATGACGACACTTCCATATAGAGGAATAAGAACATCTCTATAGGAATACAAACACTTCTATATAGAGGAATAATACCATCTGTATAGGAGTACAATATACATATATGAAATACATTCCAAAGTTACATATACATCAACACTCCCTCTTACCTAGCAAGGAATTTCTCGACACAGGTCTTCTAGCACAAGTCTTCTTCTTTGGATCATCATCACTGGATAATCATCATCGAGTCATCATCATCATCACTGTTGCTGCTATCTCAATCAATCTTTGAATCTACTTGTCATAGGAAGTTCTATAGAGCCAGCCCTTTTTCATACTGGATGTAGGCCCACCACCTTGTGGTCTTCATCATCACTGGCCATACTGTGGAATCCTCAGGACTTAATATGTGCGTCACAAAACCTTAAAAGAGTCTCTTGACTAGCAAGAACCCTGAAGAGCATCTAAGGCCTTTTTCATCTTGTCCATATCTCTAGGACTTATTACATGTGACTGTCACAAAACCTTAAAAGAGTGTCCCAGGAACATTTATGTGCATATCACAACTGGCAAGAACTCTAAAGAGCATCCCAGGAACATTTATGTGCCTAAGCACGACCGGCAAGATCTCCAGGACTGATTACATGTGACCTCTGCTACAAACCCTCGAAAGAGCATCCCATGACTTATTATGGGCACACAGCCCAACCTATCGGATCTCCTAGGTCTTACATGTAGCAGCCCACCACAAACCCTCGAAAAGAGCATCCCAAGACTTATTACGGGCACACAGCCCAACCTATCAGATCTCCCAGGTCTTACATATGGCCCACTATCACAAACCCTCAAAAGAGCATCCCAGGACTTATCATGAGCACACAGCCCAACCTATCGGATCTCCCAAGTCTTACATGTGATACACAGTGCCAATCCTTTCTCATACTAGATGTGACCTAGAACAAATCTAGGATTTCCTTTGCACATGTCCACGGCCACAAAGTATCAACCTGATACTCACCACACATCATCTCGATGTACACATGATCATCCTGATCATCATCACTGCATTGTCCTGATGCAAGTCATCTGGAGCAACACCCTGAAGCTCATCATCCATGATCATACAATGCATCTACCTGATGCATACCATGTATCTACCTGATACATATCACCATACATGATCCACCTGATCACACAATGTATCCACCTGATACATAGATAGATACATGATCCTCATAATGCATCCACCTAATATATATCAATCATACATGATCTACCTGATCATACACAGTATCCACTTGATACATATATAGATACATGGTCCAAGCATCCAACATGATGCATATATAAATACATATAAATGATCCAACTGATCATATCCAGCATCCAACATGATGCGTACATACATTTACATATAGATGATCCAACTGATCATATCCAACATCCAACATGATGCGTACATACATATACATATAAATGATCCAACTGATCATATCTAACATCATCCTGATGCATTTACAGAGCAGTAACTGGAGTATCATCCTGATGCTCATCATCCAATGCTTACATCCACAGCCATGTGAAGGATCCCCCTTCCACCATGCTAGGAATGGCTACAACAAATTTCTCCATCACTTCTTCCTCGAAGTGTCGTTGATCTGAAAAACACCAAGCCTCTCTTTGAAGTACTCGAACTTCACTCTGGCTAGTGGCTTCGTCAATACATTTGCAATCTGCTCATCTGTCACAACATATAGGAGCTTCACTGCTCCTCTCTACACCATATTCCTGATATAGTGATATTTGATCTCTATGTGTTTCGACCTGTCATGGAACACTGGGTTTTCAGACAGCTTCACACAACTCTGGTTGTCACAAAATATACCAATAGCCTCCAACGGTAGATCAAATAACTCAAAAAGTAGCTTCCAAAGCCATACTGCCTCACAACTAGCCGAACAAGCTGCAACATACTCTGCTTCGACTGTACTCAGTGCTACATAGGACTGCTTCCTACTAAACCAAGAGATCACACCTGATCCCATACTGAAGCAACACCCAAAAGTGCTCTTCTTATCTGCAGAACTGCCTGCCCAATCTGAATCAACATAAGCCTGTAGGTTAAACTTTTGATTCACATCATACTTGAGCCCATAATCAACTAACCCTGTAGGTATGTCAGAATATGCTTTACAGCAACCAGGTGAACGCTCCTCGGATCCGTCAGGAACTGGCTCAATGTGGTCACCGGAAAGCAAATATTTGGTCTTATGTTCGTTAGGTACATCAAGGACCCAATCATCTGACCATACATAGTGATATCAACCGGCTCAGATGAAGCATCACACAAAAGCTTCAGGTTTGATGCCATAGGTGTGGCCATGGCCTTGCAGTCCATCATCCCAAACCTCTTCAGGATCTCTACTACATACTTCTCTTGTCCAAGGAAGATTCCATTTGCACTCTGCCACACCTCCATACCTAGAAAATAGTGCATCATCCAAAAGTTCTTCATCTCGAAGTCGGCAGCAATCTTCCACTGCATGTCGACAATCAATCTATCTTCACCTATAATAAACAGGTCATACAAAAGTAGTATCATTGGATTTCCTTCCTCAACCTTGTAGTAAAGGTTGGAATCCGCTTTACTCTTGGTAAAGCCCAAACTGGATAGAAAGCTGTCTATCCTACCATACCAAGTTCTGCACATATATGACTCCCTGTCATGTGTCTCAGAACCAAGTGGCTGCTCCACATACACTTCTTCTTCAACTACACCATTCAAGAAAGATGTCTTGAGATCGATCTAGTGTATCTTCCATTTCATCACTACAGCCAGAGCAAGTACAGATCTAATGGAAGTGCATCTGGCTATAGGAGCAAAAGTCTCTATGCTACCACCTACAGCATGCTTGATCTTGTAGATCCTCTTGGAAGTCACTACAGACTCCCCTTCAGGTCTTGGGACTGCATCCCAAACATCTTCATGATCAACTCGTACTCCTAGATCATGGCATTCTTCCTAGATCCTGGGAACTTCAATATCTTCAATATTTTCAATAGATAACTTTGTTGCTGAACAAATGTTGTAGTCCTTCTTTTGTAGGTGATGGTATACGATCTTTCCTACACAACAAGTTAAATTGCATGATTAGAAAACATCTCATATTTTTTACAACAAATTCTTACACATAAAGAAATATGTCATACAGTCATGCAATTATCTTAGCCAATGCTTCAATACAACATTTATCCATATCCCGTAAATTTCTAGATGCCTTCCAATCTCTACTAGAACATTGCTAAGAGTGTGCACAACTCCCAACATGTCAGCAAAGAGGTTTCATTCTAGATAAATAGAAATGGAATGTTGTACAGTGCCATAGGCCACTCACCCATGTATATTAGTAGTATATTGTTCATCAATGCAACTATTCTAATATGCATAATACACAACCTAATTCTAGGAACATGAGTATATACATTATTGAACAGTATTATTTAAACAATAAAATATGCAAGGAATGATACTTCAAATACTTATCTTTGTTTGTTTGTTGGGTTGACTCCCTATCAATCTTTGCTTCTTTTTTGCAACTCCATTCTGATGTGAGAAGTGGTCAACTCCCTCTGAATATCTACATCCTTGCAGAAACTACTAAAGTGTGCTCCTTCTTGATCTTTGCTTCCTTGCAGGAACAACTGGAGTGTGCTCCCTATTGATCTTTGCTTCCTTGCAGGAACAACTGGAGTGTGCTCCCTCCTGATCTTTGCTTCATGGATTACCTATCCTTGAACTTATATCCATCCTTAATCACTATGCATGCTTATTAGTATCATCATTGTGTTATCCTCGAGGTCTCATGCATAATCACACATTCATTAATACACAATAATCTTAAGCATGTATAGTACATTAGTATTCAAGGTTTCAGGGAAGTCTTCTTTTACTCATGCATATTCTTATTTGATCATAGGACTCTTCTAGTTAGTTAAATCATCAATGAAGATAAGAGACATAATATGCATAAACCCTTGATTACTTACATTTCTAACTTTATGAATAAACATAACCAATCATACCAAGTATACTTATATAAGGGATCCTAACACAAGGTAGGATTCTAACTTGATATAGAAAAAACATACCTGGATTGGTATGTTAGCTAGTTATGTCTAAAATACCCACATGATGTCTTCTTGTTCTCTTCAATGACTTGTGCTAGTAACCTGCATATCTCATAGGTTAGCCATTACAGAACCAAGTTATACATACCTCACAAATAGATCTTCTAAGTGATTCATGACAATGGATGAATCTTTGTCCTCATGTCATCACAATCATATGTTCTTGAAATAGAACATGATTTTTCTTTCTTGGTGGTACCTTTCATGTTAGCATACAACATAAACCTCATACAACACCATAATGCATTAGTACAATCATAAGTGTTAACACCCTAATCAATGAATATCTTCTATCATGTAGTCATAATTTTATAAGGTGATATGACAAGTCTAAATTTAATCCAGATTATACTAACCGTAATAACATGAAGACAAACATACCATAAACTTAATCATGAACAAATCTCGAAACATACCTGGATGAGTCATACCTGTTGAGATTTCTTGTAATTTTCTTATGTAAGGCCTTAGCCTCATCTCCCTCTAAAACAGAAACTTCTTCATTTATGCAGGTGACCAATCCATTCTCTTCTAGGATTAACCCAATCCACTTGATTTGCAGGAACTGGATCTAGAGCTGGATTAGGGTTTGTCAGAGAAACTCTGAAAATTCAAACTTTGAATTTCAAACTTCCGAAAGGATAGAAATATGCGCCTTGATGAGCTGATCAAGCTGGTATACTCATAATTTGAAAACTGCAAAGTTTCACCCCTCAAATTTTCCTTTGAAACTTCCTGATTCACTAGACATGATCCCGAACTAGGGTTTGATAAATCCCATCCTTCTTCCCAATCAAAAGTTTCGATCCAAAGCTCTAAGCTTTTATTTTTCTGAGGAGCTTCCAGCCGTGGTCACAGATTTCAAAAATTTCCATTTTTGCAGAAGCCCTAATTTTCCACTTTTCCGATCAATGTCCCGAACTAGGGTCTGATCAAGCCCAGCCTTATGCCCAACCAAAAATTCTGAACTTGGTCTCTAAATTTTGATTTTGATGAGTAGCATTTATCCGTAGTCTCCGATTACAAAAATTCCAACTTTCTCTGAAACCCTAAATTTCGGAAGCCATGAATGAAGGTGCTAAAAAATAATTATGTTTTGACAGAAATATGTACCTGATTGTTTCTAGTGTAACTTCGAGCTTTTCAATCCATAGGATTTGAAAACTTTTCCTCTGATAGCCCAACCTGTAATCTTTCCAACCCCACAGGTCTTACCTCAAATGTATTCTCTAAGGGATAGCTATTCCAAGTGTCGCAACGTGACCTATTTATGGGATAAAACAGGAGAGAGAACATGTACGGCGTGCCACGTGTCATTGGTTCCGTTTTGGCCTCTAAAAATGTTACCTAAGAAGGTACAGTCCATGCACTACCTATCACATTTTACGAGATTTCATTTCGAGCTTCCTAGCCCAATTTATGACCTTTTTTCGAAGGTCACCTATTTATGACTGATATTTGGAAGAGGCAGAAACCCTATATTGTACAGATCATAAATCATAAAGTACAACACATTATAGGTTTTCCTTTGGACACAAGGTACATGGGGATCTTATCTTCTCCCTGTATGATTTTCAGACTTTGAAATCTTTCCTAACTTTATTTATAGCGAAAGTGCTATGATGACTGGTTTATGCTATATCAAGCCCTAGCTTCGCAATTGCAACAAGTATCATACATGTCATACCATGCCTTCTTTTAGGCTGGCTCTGATACCATGTTAATTTTTCAAAATTTACTTCAATCTGATCTAGGATCTTAACTGAGAGAACAACATGTACAACATATCTACAGCATATCAATCATGGACACAATAATGCAAGCACACAAGAGACACAGAGTTTACTTGGGGAGAACCATAAAGGTGAAAAACCCCAATAACTTCCTCAGAGATAGATATAGCAATGATACAACCCAAGCATAAGAGATACAAATCTCCTAGCATTAGCTTCTCCTCCTGCACAAGTGCACCACTCTCCTGAGTTTGTGAGAGAGAATAGAATGATGAAATAGAGTGCCTCCCACACTCTATTTATACTTGACTTGACTTGCCTAATAACCTTTACTAGGTCGGCCTTACCTTAACCACATAACATAATGCTAACTGGGCTGACACCCAATAGGGTGATCTAATAACCCTTTGATCCACATGGCCGACCCCCAATAGGGTGGTCTAATAACCCTTCGACCCACATGACTTATACAAGGCTGACCCCAACAAGGTGGTCTAATAACCCATCACATATAAGTTATGACACTTATAATATAAATGACGACACTTCCATATAGAGGAATAATAACATCTCTATAGGAATACAAATACTTCCATATAGAGGAATAATACCATCTCTATAGGAGTAGAATATACATATATGAAATACATTCCGAAGTTACATATACATCAACAGAAGCCTTTCTTCTAGTGCCTCTTGATCTTCCATGCCTGTAAATGCATCTATTCTCAAGTTGGGTACAATGTAATCCATAGGCATCACTGCTTCCTATCCATAGGAAAACCTAAAAGTTGTGTGGCTAGTCAATTGCTTGCAAGTAGTCCTGTACCCCACAACATAGCTAGAATGCGCAAATCCTAGTCATCCCTATTCACATTGCATACCTGTGTCAGTGCATGCTCCAATACTTTATTTAAAGCCTCAACAGTTCCATTTGATTGTGAATGATGCGATGTACTCCTATGATGATGAATGTGGAACCCTTCAGTCAGGGCCTTAATAGTTCTGTTCAAAAAATGAGTGCCTTGATCACTCATCAAAATCTTCGGGCATCCAAACCTGGTAAGGATGTTCTTGAATATGAACTATGCGGCAGTGACTACACTACAGTCCTTTATTGGCTTCGCTTCTGCCCATCTGGTGAGATAATCAGTTGTAGTGATGATATATCTCGCACCAGTCCTTTTTCCCGATGGGTTAATGGGTCCCACAAAATCAATAGTCCATTTCTCAAATGCTTGAAGTGTCAATTGCGCATTCAGTGGCATTTCATCTCTTCATGATGGTCTTCCTGTCCTCTGACAGACATCACAGCTCTGGCAATGTTCCTTTGCATCTTTGTGAATGGTAGGCCGCCATAGCCTTGCTTGCAATATCTTCTGCACAGTGGCTCTTCCTGCGTAGTGACCTCCCGATACACCTGAATGTGCATCCATCAAAATGAATGGCTTCTCCTGCTCTAATACACATCGGCGTAGCACTTCATCTGGTCCCAAATTGTATAACTAACCTGCAATTATAGTGAATTCTGCTGCTCTAACCACCAGTTGCTTCTTCTGCTGTGTAGTAAATTATGTTTGTGTCAACCCAGTAGTCAATAAATCGACAATGTCTTTATAGTAGTCATCTACGATCTGTATAGAAAACAACTGCACGTCAGGCAGACTATCTTCTAGATTGGTGGGTTCCTCGTCTAACTCAATTCTTGAGAGATGGTCAGGTCCTAAGTTCAATCTGCCTGGCTTAACTACAATTTTGAAGTCATACTCCTAGAAGAGTAACAACCATATGCAGATTCTCCCCCCTAACACTGGCTTATTGACCAAGTACTTCAAATCTGAATGATCAGTGTACATGGAGAAGTGCGCACCCAACAAATAGTGCCTGAATTTTTGCTGTGTGTATACCATAGCTAGACCCTGTCTTTCAGTGGTCGTGTAGTTCTTTTGAACAGATGAGAGCTTTCTGCTCGAAAATGCATTGGGGTGATCAATGCCCCCTTCACCTAGTTGAGCAAGCACAATGTCCAATGCTATACATGAACCATCAACATGTACATGGAACGGCTTCTCCCAATCTGGAAAAACTAGGATTGGCGCAGTTACCATTTTCTCTTTTAGTGTGTCCAATCCCTGCTCGCATTCTGCATTCCATATAAACTACGGTTCTTTCTTAAGCAGTTTTTCCATTGGCACGGTTATCTACGCATAACCCTTGATAAACTTTCTATAATAATCCATATGCCCCAACGTGGTGTGAAGCTGCTTTACTGAGTTTGGTGCAGGTAAATTCACAATCATTGCGATCTTCGCAGGATCAACCATCAGACCTTGTTTGCACACAATGTGTGACTCCTAGAACAATACCATAGGGTACACAAAAAACACACTTCTTTAAATTTAATGAAATTTGATGTTGCCTGCACTTATCTAACATCATTCTAAGGTTTTCATAGTGTTTTTTCAGCAAACCAAAGACATTCCAATCATCAAAATATGCTTCCAAACATTTATGCATAAATTCTTTAAATGCTGCAATGACAACTCTAGAAAAGATGGTAGGTGCATTCTTCAAGCCAAAGGGCATAACAATGTACTGAAACAAGCCCCATTCAGTAGCAAAATTTTTCTTGTGTCTATCTACTGGATCGATCCCGATCTGATGATATCTAGAGAATCCATCAGTGAATGAATAGGCCTCACTTTCTCCAACATTGTCTAGCACTTCACTTGTAAAAGGAGTAGGAAATGGGTCATGCAGCGAAGCATCATTCAGCTTCCTGATATCTACATAGATCCTGACCTTGCCTTTAGTCTTCTTGTCTTGGATAACCATCGGGCTTATCCACTCTAATTCGTAAACCAGCTCAATGATCCCCACATCAAGCATCTTATCAAGTTCTGCCTTGACTCTTTCTTTATATCTAGGATTCAGTCTATAGGGCCTTTGCTTACCAGGCTTCGCGCCTGGCTTGAGAGGTATCTTCATAAGCCCCAAGTCGCCCAAAATACCCTTCATTTCGGTAAACTTTGTTAGAAATAAATCCTGATATTCATGTAGAAGGTCTGCGATCTCCGCAACTGTGGCATCATCCCAGTAATCTCCAATTGATGTGAACTTCGTCTCTTCACTTGTGCCAATGTTCACTTTTCTTGTCTTCACGGGTCCACTCATGTCTGGAATTTCTAGTGGAGGTCCCTCTACATCATGCACACCCTATGACTCAGGTATATTGACGTTGCGCGGATCCTCCTCATCGCTTTCTTCTTGTTCTTCATTTTCAGCGAGGTTATAGCATTCAAAGGAATCTTCTATCTATCTTCCCCATTCTGGTTGTAGATTCACAGGTACTTTTACATCTTCAAACACCCTTTCTTTGATTTCCTCCAATGCCTCGTTTATACTTGGGCATTTGGCACTGAATATTCGTTCTTTGATAATTTGCAGTGCTTCATTTATGCTTGGGCTTTCATCTTCAAAGCTAAAATTTCTCTGGAAGTTCGCAGTCAACATAGCCCAATCCATGGTTCCTTTGTGAAGCTCCACATATGTCTACCAATCCTCTGGAATGCGGTCTAATTTGTGTACAAATAGATGAACCCATTGTGTATGTGGTCTCTTTATCCATGCTTCCGAACAGATCTCTACGTGATCCCTTGGACTTGTATGTCCATTATACTTTACCATGGTCATCTCAGTGTTTTCCACGAATCTGATTTGCATCATATTCCTGCACTGATCCCATGTGGTCAAAGTCTGCTTATGCATATCCCACCATCTGGCAGGTGTCTCGTGCAGTGCCATGTCTAGTGCTGGTATGCGATGTTAAACTGTAACTAATACAGTATATTATTGAATAAATGAATAAAAATTAGTCGAACCATCATAGGTGGGGATTGGTCTTACCTCAATTCCAATCCAGCGCAATGACTTTGTGACCTACGTGCATCTTCTTGCAGATACTTCATGCGTTTTCCAATTCTCCAGTCCTACATCAGAGTTTGAGATGCAAGAGTTGTCACATCTCCAACTAAGTGCTCCATTTGCATTAGGATTAACATAGTCATCATGATTTGCAATCGTCTTGTAAATGTGATCAAGATCCTATGCTCTGGATTCTTCCTGAATCAGTTCACTATATCTTTCTCCTTGTGAAGGGTCCAATGGTACAATGACCCTTATGTCCTATCCTTCAAAGATCATCTTCTTGGTCTTCAACTTTATGATGGTGAGGTTATCCATTGCCCAGTCTATACCTAATAGTGCTAGATAAGGATGAATATCATCCAAAATCTCGATAACCTCGAAGTCTACATGACTTCGCACTCCATTGATGTCAACAATAATATTGGCTAATCTCCCAAAAGGTATGACTTTCATCTGATTTGATAACCTCAACTGTATGGGTGACCATAGCAACTTTGGTCTCCCCATCTGCTACCATGTCTTCCTAGTCAAGACATTTACCTCTGATCCCAAATCAAGGATTATCTCATCCATCTCATAGTCTCCTATCTACACACTTAGCCTCATTTCTCTGCCTATTCTTTTATAGCTTTTAATGTGGTGAATTGCGCTCTCAGAAGTATCCTCCTCACTGCGTGGTTCATACTGGTTTAACAATTTTTGTAATTCCACTACAACATCTACGATCTTTAATAATTTCATACAACTCCTTAGGAACTGTGCAACGGAGGTGCCTTTCTCTGCTGCAGGGCACATTTTTTCATAAGCGATATTTCACTTCACAACGAGATTCCTGGTGACATAGGTGCTGGCTCTTTGAAGATGTCTCTTGCTTCTTCAAAGGCTTCTTTGTTTTTCTCCAGGTTGAAAGCAGGTGCTTTTCCAGTAGCTTTTCTGATCCAGATTATTTCAACAAGGGTATGCTTAGTTTCAAAGTCTCCAGAAGTCGAAGCTTCTGCTTGCCTATCTCTTCATGTGGCAGTCCTCTATAACAAGATAAAAATATTTACAATAATTACAGGTAGTACATGGATTGGTACAATATCTAGATAAGTGACATAGCTGGCCATGATTATAACAGATCATCTGGCCTCTTCCCCTTCCTTGTCCTAGGCCAATATTTCTTCCTCTTACACAAAATCCCCCATGGCCTCTATATGCGCTTTGATCATACTGCGCATTATCTTGTCTCTGTTGAGTTTCTTCTTGGACTCTGTATACTCCAGCACCCTACATATGCTCTAGATATCGCTTTCTCTCCATCATGAGCTGATATGCTCTACAGTTGGATTCATCATGTCCGATTGATTTACAGAAGTTGCAATATAGATTCTTAGGTGTTCACACATACTTCCGAATTAAGTAAGAGTCTTCTGGTCGGTGTCCTGTGTTCTACAGATATCACACCATGGCGCTTGGTTCTGATTGATGGGATTCGATGCTCCACTATTAAGGTATTCTGAAAATAAAGGGCAGTTCTCTCTAGTGTGCCCTTCTCCCTTGCATCCTGTACACAAGACTTCTTGTCTTTGTTATTTCCCCTTTTTCATGTCCTTCAACTACAATGTCAAGGTAGCTAGCTGGGTCTGGATCTGGGACATTCCAGTGCTAGTCTCACCTATAGGTGAAGCTTCGAACTTCATCGCGATCTCCTAGTCTTTTGCCTGTGAAGCCACTTTCTGCTGCATCAACGACAATCTGATATGGGGCAACAGTGCAGCTATAAACCATTCTTGGTGCTATTATGGTGCTATGACGAAACTTACTTGGTCCAACAGTTTCTTAAATTTCTGGTCAAATTCCCAAACTGTCTCATTAGGTTTTTGCTTAATTTCCTTTAATTCTGTTATACATTAGGATTCTAACTTTGGTTTCTTGAACTCACTCAATAGTGCAGCCTTAATCTCCACTAAGGTTCTATTATGTCCCTGAGAATATTTCATGAACCAGTTCAAGGCTCTATCTCTAAACGTAGTAACGAGCTGCGCTCGCTTCACAGCATCGTCCTAAACTTGCTTGACACTCCACACGGCTTCACATAGAAACCAGTGTTGCTTAGGGTCCTCTATACCCGTTCCTTTAAATATCGACAGTTTTATGTCATCACTCATCCTCCTTCTTGGTTGCGCGGTGATCTGAGTGGTGTTAGGGATATTACTCAGCGGGATATTTTGAATCGGCATATTAGGACGCTTGCACATCTCGCGCATCCAAGGACTACACGGTTCGAAGGGTTTTCCGATGACAGGACATCACAACTGATAATTACGCTTCCTCTTCTGACTTAACCAACTTTGGGGACTTTACTTAGAATTTCCTATCCATTCATCAATTTCCTTAGGTTATTTATTTTATGACTTATGCAATATGACAAAACACCATGTACTGCGCACTTCTAGTGCTGCACTTCGAGGGAATCGCATGGCGCGAACTCCACTAACTCTAGTGTTTACTCAATCAACTTTTGCATTCATTCTGGCTTAGAAATACTTATGCATCTAACATTCATCCACATATGTAATACTTAAGATATTATTCCCATCTTCATTCTTTATGGAGAATGCATATAAAAGTAAGAACATATAAATTGATAAACAAGATCTTAAGCATTCATTGTAAGCAAATATACATATTCAAGCACATAAATAGTCACACAACACAAAATTTAATGTGGTTCACCCCCCGGGATGGGAGCTATGTCCATAGGAACTGTTGTTATATTATCTTGGGAAGGGTACAACAGGTCCAGTCTGTGCACTCAGCTGCAGACTCTCTTCTCTCTCTGTAGGTCTCTGCACACACAGTTGTAGAGCCTTTACAATAGCATTCAATGCTTAGAATATTTTACAATGAAGATTTCTCACTACTAGAGATTATTCAACCCTTTCCCTTACAACATCAATTTGACAAACTCTAATGAATATCTCCAATGTGCTTAGTACATTGTGACCCAATGCCAATTTGGGACATGACAAATCCTCCCTTCCCAATATTGCTTGTCCTCAAGCAATTTCAAACATGGGTGTTGAAGAACCTGCTTTCTGTATAATTCTTTGAAGTTGCCATTGAATTGCCCAACCTTGAGTCTTTGATATTCCATGAAGATTTTAGAGAGGAACGACCATGCTTGTTGCTGCACTAATCTGATAAAAATCACTTTATTAAGTGGGAAATCCATCTCCCATACTGCTTGTTTCCCCAAAAAATTTGAAACCAATGAGACAAAATTATTCTAGGGTCCCATTGCTTGTACTGCACCCCAACAATTAGAAGTGCTCTCCAACCCATACCATCATATAAGAGGATTCTTGGATCCCATTTTCTTGTATGAATTCTTCCAAACATCATGAGTACAAAATATATATCATCAAAGTACATAACAACATAATGAAAATGTAAATCAAGGAGGTGCTTCATCAAAGAATCATGAAAGTGCTTATACCTCCAAGCAAGTAGACCACCATTTTCCAAGTGCATACAAGCTTCAAGTGACCAATCAAATATGCTCCAATGACATAGGTGAGGGTACCATGTCCTATAATTCTTCTCCAAAAGGATGTGCTATGCATCAAAATATTCAGCCATGTATTCTTTCATCCAAGAAGTGAATGAAGAATCTCCACTAAAATCTGAACCAAATAATGAGCAGAAAAAACAAGGAGACTTCAAATGACTCAAAGAAGTCTCACCCATACATACCTGAATGTGATAATCATAAAGATATAACAAAGTATGTGGCTGCCAGCAAAAAATTTCTCCAATCATAAATCTATTCACCCAAGTGTTGGATGAAGTTCCTCCAACATCAAATGAATCAAGTGTTGAGCAATAAAAACCATGAGTCTTCAAGTGAATCAAATGCATATCATAGGTGCATCCATGTAGATGTGCATCATCATAAAGTAACAAAGGATGCTTTTGCAAATGTGAATAAGAATGTGCTCCAACCATATCATCATAAAAAGTAAATCTAGGAGTTCCATACTCCTCATGTGGCACCATCAAAAAGAACCTTTTCACCCATTCTTCATTGAGACTAATGCTGCAAAACATGGAATTGCATGATGTAGGAGAATTAACTAACTCACCCAAATGATCAAAAAGTGCATAAGTTTCATCATGGAAAGGATCCATATGGGTAGTATCATGTAGCTCTTTCAAAAGTGTGAAACCTTTGTCATAGATTGGTTCGAATGTAGAGGAATCATGCTCTTCTTTAAAAATTGCATAACCTTCATCAAGAGACAATTCAAGTTCCTCTTCCACCACATCAAGTGTTTGGATCTCTTCAAGTTTAGCTTCAAACACATCAAGTACATTCAATTTTCCACATTTCTCATGATCCACCATGTCATGAGAATCCTCCAAACAATCTACCATTTGATAGTCTGAAACATAGGAGGAAAAACAAGTATCTTGCAACTTTTCAAGAAGTTGCTCATTTGGAATTGTGAGCTTATGACTATCCTCATTATTCTTCAACTATGCATCATGTAACAATTCATTAAGCTCAAACAAATGGTTTCTATCAAAGAGCAAAAACATGAAATTACCTTTGATGTGGCACATTGCTCTTTGAATATTCTCCATGTCTTCAAGGAAGGATGTTTGCTCCAATAAAGTAGCTCTCCAACAAGAATTTGACACCAATGCTTGAGTGTCATGGAGAATGTTGAGGGACTCTTGGATCTTCTTTTCATTCATTTTTAAGGACCCTTCAAGAAAATGAGGATCTTGCAAATGAAACTCCTCATCTTCTTCCTTCTTTCTTGGACCAACTTCATGAAGCTCGAGTGGTGATGGGGAAGTTTATCTTATTTCTTCCTCAACTACTACAAGGTCTTCATTTTCATGTTTAATCGAATTTGGCTTGTAGAAACACTTTCAAAATTGATCTCTAGGTCACCAACATAGAGGTGTGAGCACCCATCAGTAGGTAATCCTTCATAGTTCAAGCATCCATCAGTAGATGCTCCTTGATTCATGTCCAAGGTAGAATGTGTCTCGAATTGATCTTCAATACTCTCAATAGAATCTTCTTCATGCTCATGTGATGTCTCTTCATATTTTTCAGAGTCACTTGGGAGTGACTTTCGATCCTCTTCATGTACTGCTTCTTCTACTTCACCTATTGCAGAACTAGGTGGTTCATGAGTCTCCTCATGTTTCTCCTTCAAGCAAGTTGATGCATTTTTTCCCTTGGTTTTATTAAGATCAATATATTTTCTCTTAGGTTGGATAGCCAAAAATTAGAATCCTTTCATAAACTAATTGGTCATCTCTTCAATGATTTTTATATGGTCCTCACCATCATTCACACACACATGATTTTCTCTCCAAATTTTTTTACAAGAAGGGCATAAACCTTTCCTCACTAAATCCACATCTTCATTCTTGGGCCTATTTGCAAACACCACATCAGCATAGTCTACAAAAGTCATGGCCTTTTTTATATTTTTACTCAAAGCAAGATGTTCTAGATATAATTGATATTGTTGGGGCAAGGTTTTATATTTTACTCTCCATTTTTGTAACTCATCCATAGCATTATCCTTTGGTGGTGTGACATACTCATATTTATCATACATAGAGTCATAATATTAATTCCTCCTGAAATTGTAAGAAGTGTTGCATGATGGCACCTCTTCCTCAAACCATTCACATTCTGCTTCATGTTGCTCATAAGCATCTACATATTCCTCATAAGAATTGTACTCATAGGATTCCCCATAATAGTGAGACATGGCTGAAAATTATTATTCAATGTATGATATTAATTCACAGGTGCAAGGACCATGCTTTGATACCACTGTAATATCCCTTGTTAGGAATTTTATTCAAATGACAATTTTTCACTTTTTTTCTCTAGTTCAACCTTTGACTAGTTTTGAGCTCTAGGTCTCCAAATTGCTCCAATTGCTCCCAAATATTTTGGGAAGGTATATGGATGATTTTAGAACATAAATATTTGTTTCAGGGATGATTTCGGACCTTTAAAATAATTCTGCAAATCCTCTTTCAATTCTAGTCAAGATAGGGATTTTCACTAGCAATTCCTCTTTGACTAGTATTGGTCTCTAGGTCTCAAATTGGCTCCAAATGCCTTCAAATATTCAAGAAAGGTGTATGAATGATATTTGCACTTGATTATGATGTTCAGGGATGATTTATGACCATCAAAATACTTCTGCAAACTTTTTTAATATTATGGAAAAAGTATGGAATTTAACTAGCAATTTGGGGTTCAAATCTTCGCAGGGTAAGTATTGAAAATGACTCTCCAAATGCCTCCAAACTCACTCGAAATTCTGAACAAAGATAGGGGATGTTTGAGGGACATTATTTATGTCTCATGTGAACCATTAATAAATTATTAAGTATGTTCTAACCTTCTCCCAAACATCAGAAAAAATCACTAGTTCGACCTGGGGGGAAATAGCATGAAATCTTCTTCAAATAAAATAAAACTGAGCAAGATGGCTCCAAATGCTTAAGTGTTGAACATGAAACTTGTAATAATCATCAATGGAAGTCCATAAATAATAAATATATAAGATAAATATTCTTCCATTTGAAATCATCATGAATATATTGGCATACATCAATCTAGTGGGGGGATGGTCACTATTTTCTCATTAATAATCCATTTCGACTTGAAAATTTCTGGAGATGAAGAAAAGAGTATATTAATCATATTAAAATAGAAACATATCATGATAATCTCTACCAAAGAGCACAAGAGCTCACCAAAAATTTCCTCCCTCAAGGGTCAAGAATATGCCATCAAAAATGGAAATGGTCGAGAGAGTGTGCTACACTAGAAGAAACCATGATCTTCCCTATAGCTTACACTTGCAAAAAATGACTCCATTAAAGCTCCAAATAAAAGTTCTAAATGGCCTTTCCAATTACCAACTTGGATGGGAATCTTTCACCCTCGAAATTGGCTAATGCAAGAAACTAGTCATCCACTAGCTCTCCCTCTTCACAAATGCAATTGCAAATTTCTCAAATGAGAAAAAGCTGGTTTAATTATTTGTTATTGACATTTATAAACTTCTAATGTCCTCCATCGATTGAATTCCTTCCAAGAGACTCATGCCAACTCAAGTTGGGAAGAGATTCCAAAGAACGCCACTTGTACAACAATTCCTAGTCTCCTACTTCCACCAAATCACATGTGGAAGCATCTTATCTACCCTAACTCCCTTGAGTCCCCTCGTGGAGGATATTTTTAGCCCTGACATGTCATATATGTCATATGTCATCTTTCAAGTTTGATTTGTGTCATAGGTGTCATAGCATCTTCATCATTGTTGTCATAGAGCTAGGGAATCTAGCCCAAGTGTCTCACTAGCTCCAAATTGCCTCTTCCTCTTCCATGGGAGTTACTCTTCCTCTACATTTCGACCTTGGATGTGTCATGCAATGAATAATACCTTTTTGAACTCCCCCAAGTATGTTACCATTCACCTTGAATTCGAATTGGTGAGAGAATGATGCCAAGTATAGTGAGGAAATCTAGCCATATGTGGGTCCCCCTTCCCCCATGTGTCTTCATGATAAAATGCCACTTTGATTTTCACTTGTATATATTTATTTAGCTCCTTTATTAAATGTTTATGCCATTCTAATGTTAAAACATCATTTATTATTTCCCTTATTCCAAATCTCGAAGCTTTCACCCCAAACCTAGGAAACTAGTAATTTTCCTCCTTGGCAATTATTTGATCCTTAACATCAATTTGACAAACTCTAATGAACATGTCCAATGTGCTTAGGCCATTGTGACCCAATTCCAATTTGGGACATGAAAAAGAAGATTCTAAGCCTATTTGCTCCATGGCTCTAATACCATGTGAAGTTCTAAGTCACAGCAGATCTAAGAGCTAAGTATACCTCACAAAGAAATAATGAGCAGAAAATTTGAATAAGAGTGAAAACTGCAGTAAAAAGGAGCAGAGAAATAATTATACAACAGAAATCAGATAAGAGTAGAATAATGTCACATGATCTAGTAATCAGTATCGTCAACAATGATGATACAATGGAGGGAATTTGAATCACATGGAAGAATTCAAACGTCAGTGGGTCTAGCATAGGTCTTATCAGCACTATAGTGCTCCGGAAGGCTCAAACTCAACTGAAATGAACCTAAACTCGGCTAAGTGAAGTCACAATCAATTAACTGAATAAGAAGGGAGAAATAGTGAGTTTCCCATGCATGTCAATCATAAATGGGTGCATGATGCCACAATTAGTAGCATCTGGAGCTCCAACCCCCCACAGGAGTCCGCTAACTTTGGTGGACTTCACTGGAACATTCAGTAGATTCCTATAAAATAGGGACCTGACTGAAGTGCTCCTAAAATGATGCATGTAGGGATCAGAAGGTGGTAGATGGATCCTGGATGACATCTGCACACCATTGGGGGGAAATGACATCATAAAAAACTAGGAAAAATAAATAATGCCAGGTAGGACAAGGATGGAGTATTAAAATATCCTAACAAAAAATTGGCATGGCCTTCCCTGAGAAAAACCTTAGTTCCAAAGATGGAACAATAACACCATTTCCGAGCATTTGAGTCACGGTGGGGGGGATCCCACAGCTAGAACCTAGCATCTTGAATCCATGGGAACGACGGCTTCGCGATCAGAGTCATAGTTTTGGTGTTATGGGAATTTTTTCCAGGCACCCCATGGCCATTCAGGGATGCTTTAAGGATTTGCTTTGGTGGTAGGGAACTCAAACCGGCGAGTGGAACGGGTTTCCTTAAGCTGCCACATGTGCATATAGCTAGTGTGGAGGTGTTCATGATAGCCACACACATCCAAGAGCCTTCGTATTAGAATTGACCTGCTTGTGCAAAATTGGCATTGCCTTCAATCAGAAAAACCCTAGTTCCGAAGGTGGCACAATAGCACAATTTTTGGGCGCTTGAGTCATGGTGGGGGGGATCCCTCAACTAGAAACCGGCATCCCAAATCCATCGGAATCGACGGCTTCACGATCAAAGGCACGGTTTTGGTGCTATGGGCATTTTTTCTAGGCACCCCATGGCAATTCAATGATGCTTTAAGGATGTTATTCGGGGGCACGAAACCCAAACCAGAAAGTGGAACATGGTTCAATCAACTCCCACATGTGCATATGGCCACTATGGAGGTGTTCACGGTGGCCACGTATGCCCAGGAGACATCAGATCATAAATAAACCCCTTATGCAAAATTGGCATGGCCTTCACTGAGGAAAAATCTAGTTATGGAGATCGCACAATAGCACTGTTTTCAGGGGTTTGAGTCATGGTGGCGGGATTGCACAGCTAGAACCTGACGTCCCTAATCCATCGGAATCGACCGATTCATGATCGGAGTCATGGTTTTGGTGCTATTCGAATTTTTACTAGACACCCTATGGTCATTCAAGGACACTTTGAGGATTTGCTCTGGGGGCACAGAACTCAATCCAACTGTAACATCCCGTTTTGACATTACTACCTAGACTATTATTATATGTTGTACTTGCTTGATTATGAGACTTTGTCGGTTTGATGACACTATGGACATGTGGTTCTATTATTTGGCCGATATATATATGTGTGTGTGTGATGTTAGTATTAGGATACATAGTCATGTTAGATATGTATCATGTGTTAGTTATGTCTCATATATGCAAGTTAAGGAATGATGGGTACATGGATACTGTTAAAGTTATTGTTGAACAAAAGAATGTTATACCAGGTGCATGGTGAAAATAATAAATTGATTATTGTGGTTATGTTATGACGAAATGTAAGTGTACATGTTGAGGATTTTTGCACAATATTTGAGATTGTATGTCGAGGACTAACTTACAAGTTAAAATGGCTAAGTGACAGTTGGATCCTACGAGGTGGGAGAGCCTCGGGGACATGGAATCCGAAAGATAAACGATATGCAGGTGATGCATTATTTACTTTTGCATGATTATTATGCTATTATTATGATGTATGGTTGGGGTAGGGTTTCAGGGAACTCAACCACCCAGATTGGTTATACGATGACAAACCGAGTACATGTGCAACGTAGTTATTATGTCAGGTAGACATAGTCCCTTGTTCCATTAGGGGGGTAGAGGATTTACCCACCGTTTATCCCCGAAACCTGGAGTCATGGGAGGGCTGTGCTACAGCACGCTCCAAGGTGTGTGATGATGACTGGTGGTTTCCTGCTGGGGAAGCTTGGTCGATGTAGTCGAAACTTCTACTTACGGGTTCTAGCTAGATTCGGTCATGGCTTGACACTTCAGGGTAGTCCAGTAGAGGAAAGGATAGGATGTGGAAGTTAGTTGTGAAAAGGTAGATGATGTAGGTAGATAGGTGTAGCTTGAAGCCAAAAAGAAAATGCGATCTAACTATGTTTGTTGGAAAATATTTGATTGATTATGTGTCATAACTCAGTAATGTATGAATTGTCGTAACTTAATAAGATGTCTTTCCGTAAAGGAATGCACCTCATAAACTATGCTTAAACCTGTGTTAGTAAACAATAAGTTTCGTGATTTTGATTGATGTGTGCGATTTATTATTGTTAGTGTACTTACGCGAGGTATGTAAGCAGTAGCTATGCTTACATAACTCGCCTACATATTTATAAATTGCGTGAAATAAAACTTAACTATAATGTTTAGGCATTAATTACATCGTTACTACTTATCTAACTAGGAGATTAAGTTAATACGTCGAGTTAGTAAATTTTGGTTTAAAAACTGAATAAGATAATAGAGTAAATTAGGTGGTAATAAAAGATGATTTAGTAATAGTGTTAATTATTGTCGATTAATGTTAATAACATTGATTAATGTTAGTCATTGTTGATTAATGTAATTATCGTTGATTAATGTTAATAATACTGAATAATAATGTTACATATTGTCGATTAATGTTAGTAATGTTGATTAATGTTAATTATTATCAGTTAATGATTAATAGTGTTGATTAATAAACGAACTATGGTTAACCTAATTAGCAACTAATGTAATTGATTAGTAATGCTTGATTGATTATTAATGAATTTAATTAGTCAAGGGTAAGGGTTAAAATGTTAAATGGTTACTGTAATATTAATTAAAGTAATATTAATCTGATATGTTAGTATTAATTACGAGCTTAGTTAATTAATTAAAACATATGGATAAGAACTTATTTATAACTATTAATTTAATTATGATAATGTCTAAGTTAATTAGAACCTAGGGCAAATTACAAATAGATATATTCTGCAATTGATAAACAAGTGTCAAAATGTACATTTGTAGTTGTTTAATAAAAATGATGAATTAATTATAAATTAACTATGGAACATTTAATTATGAGGTCACCAAGAGTGGACTAGTAATTATTGGGGTAAAACGTGTAAATGTAGAAAACTTATGATTGGTGTAAAACATTAATTTTATAATATAACATTTTATTAATTATTAATTATAATTTTGGAAAAAGGAAAGAATGTTAGAATATTGCTGAGAGGTTGTCAGTTGAGTGGGAAGCACTTAAGGTTGGAAGATGAACAAACCCAAAATTTAATTTAACAATAAAATAATACAACTTTTGGTTTATGAGTCAAATGGTGAGGGGCTCGAGGAGGAACGGGGGGGTTGGATAAAATTAATGTGGAGGATAGGGGTAGTTATGATAGGAGGAGTCAGTAGAAGGACAAAGAAGGGGAATAAGGTCGAGAGGACAAGGAGGAGAAGAGGTCTTCTTCACCTTGGAGATATTTTACCTTAGTGATTTTTGGGAGACATTTTTGGAGAGCAGAGATAGAAATTTTAGACCAGAGCTGAAAGGGGGTTTTTGTTGGAGATTTTCTAAAGGGATATAATAGGCTGGCTTGTACTTGGTTTGGGATTGGGGGTCCAAAGGGGTACCTTTGGAGTTGGGTGGTCGGCGAGACCTCACCAGTTGGCAGGGTGGCACAATTGTTTGGTCGGTTGAGTTTCAAAGGTTTGGGGAAAAGGATTTTGGTTGCAGTGTTGCAGCATAACAAAGGAGCAACAAAAAAAAAGGGGATCTACTAAGTGAGTAAGAGGTATTTTCCTACAAGTATAAAATCCATTTCTACCCTGTAAATTTATTTAATTCAAGCTATTTGATAAATGGAATTTATGTGAGTTAGTTTTGTCATACATTTTATGCTGTTACACTTACAAGTTAATAACTGTTAGAAACAATAAATAACACCTATAGTTATTCAAACCTGTAAATGTAAACTTTATGTTTTTATAAGCATGAAACTTAACCATAAACCACAAAATAGAAAACATAAATTTGACAACTATGCAAACAGAGAAAATGAGTAGTTTTATTGATAAACTGAGAAAAGCTAGGACCGAGGTCCTACATCGACAAGCAGAACAGGGTTCTGTGAGATGTCACACATGCATATGGACAATGTGGAGGTGTTCATGATGGCCATGCATGCCTGAAATCCTTCGGATTAGAATTGACCCCCTTGTGCAAAATTGGCATTGCCTTCACTGAGCAAAAACCTAGTTCCAGAGATGGCACAATAGCACCATTTACGGGCATTTGAGTCATGGTGGGGGGGGATCCCACAAATAGAACCCAATGCCCCGAATCCATCAAAATCAATGGCTTTGCGATCGGAGTCATGGTTTTGGTGCTATGGGAATTTGTTTTAGGAACCCTATGGCCATTCAACGATGCTTTAAGGATTTTCTTTGGGGGCACGAAACCCAAACTAGTGAGCGGAACGGGGTTCCATAAACTCCCACACGTGCATATGGCTAGTGTGGAGGTGTTCACGATGGCCACGCACGCCTGGGAGACTTTAGATAAAAAATAACCCCCTTTCGCAAAATTGGCATGGCCTTCACTAAGGAAAACCCTAGTTCTAGAGATGGCACAATAACACCATTTTCGGGTGTTTGAGTCATGGTGGGGGGGTTGCATAGCTAGAACCTGGTGCCCCAAATCCCTCATAATCGATCGATTCATGATCAGAATCATGGTTTTGGTACTATTCGATTTCTTTCTAGACACCACGTGGTTATTCAAGGACACTTTGAGTATTTGCTTCGGGGGCAGGGAACTCAAACCGTCGAGAAGAACGGGGTTCCATCAGATCCCACATGTGCATATGGATAGTGTGGAGGTTTTCACGATGATCACACATGCCTGACAACCTTTGGATTAGAATTTCCCCCCTTGTGCAAAATTGGCACTGTGTGCACTGAGAAAAACCCTAGTTATTGAGATGGCACAATAGCACTGTTTCCAGGCGTTTGAGTCATGGTGGGGGGGATCCCACTGTGAATGAAACTCTCGAGAGCCTTCGGATTAGAATTAAACCCCTTGTGCAAAATTGGCATGGCTTTCATTGAGAAAAACCCTAGTTTTGGAAATGGCACAATAGCCCCCTTTTTCGGGCATTTGAGGCATAGTGGGGGGGGCTACCTCAAACCCGACATCTCGAATCCATCGAAATTGATGGATTCATGACCGAAGTCACGGTTTTGGTGATATGGGCATTTTTTTCAGGTACCCTATGGCCATTCAGGGAAACTTTGAGGATTTGATCTGAGGGTACGGAACCCAAACCGATGAGCGAAGTTGTATTATTTCATCTCCCACACGTGCATATCACTATTGTGGAGGTGTTCACTAAGGCCACTCTCTCCCGGGAGCCTTCAGATCATAAATGACCACCTTGCACAATATTGGCATTGCCTTCATTGATCAAAACCCTAGTTCTGTAGATCGCACAACAGCATTGTTTCTGAGATAGTGAGGGACACGGGGGGTCTAGATAAAACCCCACGTCTTGAATCCATCGAAATTGATGGATTCGCAACTAGAATCATAGTTTTCATACTATGGGGATTTTTTCCAGGCACCCCATGGCCATTCAAGGATATTTTGAGGATTTGCTCCGCGGGCACCGAACCCAAATCGACAAGAAGAATTAGATTATTTCAGCTCCCACACGTGCATATGGCCATTTCAGATATGTTCATGATTTCCACGCTCATCCGGGATCCTTCAGATTAGCATTGACCCCCTTGTGAAAAATTGGCATGGCCTTCACTGAGCAAAACCCTAGTTCGAAGATGGCACAATAGCACCGTTTACTGGATTTCGAGTCATAGTGGGGGAAATCCCATAGCTATAAACCGGTGTCTCAAATCCATCAGAATCGATAGCTTTGCGATCGGAGTCACGTTTTTGGTGCTATGGGCATTTTTGCTAGGAAACCCGTGGCCATTCTAGGACGCTTTGAGGATTTGCTTTGGTGGAATGGAACTCAAAATGGACAGCATAACAGGGTTTTGTCAGTTCCCACATGTGCATATGGCCAGTGTGGAGGTTTTCATGATTTCCATGCACACCTGAGAACCTTCAGATTAGAATTGACCCCCTTGTCCAAAATTGGCATTGCCTTCATTGAACAAAACCCTAGTTCCGGAGATGGGACAATAGCACCGTTTCTGAGCGTTTGAGTCAAGGTGGGGGGGATCCAACCACTAGAACCCGACATCCTGAATATATCAGAATCGATGTCTTCTCGATCATAGTCACAGTTTTGGTGCCATGGTAATTTTTTCCAAGAACCCCCTCTCGATTCAAGGATGCTTTGAGGATTTTATCTAGCGACATGAAACTCAAACCGGTCAATGGAATGGGGTTCCTTCAGGTCCCACACATTCATATGGTGTCTGTAGAGGTGTTCACCATGGCCACACATGCCCGAGAGCCTTCGAATTAGAATTGACCGCCTTCGGATTAGAATTGACCCCCTTATGCAAAATTGGGATGGCCTTCACTGAGATAAACCCTAGTTCTGGAGATAGCACAATAGCACCATTTCCGGGCATTTAAGACACAGTGGGAGGAACCCAACGTCTCGAATCCATCAGAATCGATGGATTCACGATCAGAGTCATGGTTTTGGTGTTATGGGAATTTTTTCCAGGCACCCTGTGTTCATTCAGGGACGCTTTGAGGATTTTCTATGGGGGCATGGAACCCAAACTAGCAAGAGGAATGACATTCCATCACCACACGTGCATATGGACAGTGTGGAGGTGTTCATAATGGCCATGCACACCAGGGAGATTTCAAATTAGAATTGACCCCCTTTTGTAAAATTGGCATGGCCTTCTTTGAGAAAAACCCTAGTTCTAGAGAGGGCACAATAGAATTGTTTCCAGGTGCTTGAGTCATGGTTGGGTTCCCACAGGTAGAACCCGTGTCCCGAATCTATCAGAATCGATGGCTTCACGATTGAAACCACGGTTTTGGTGCTATGGGAATTTTCACGAGGCACCTCGTGGCCATTCGGGGGCACGGAATTCGAATCAACGAGTGGAAAGGGGTTCTTTTGTATCTCACATGTGCATATGGCTAGTGTAAAGGTTTTCGTGATGGTCACGCATGCCCAAGAGCCTTTGGATTAGAATTGACCCCCTTGTGCAAAATTAGCATGGAATTTATTGAGCAAAACCCTAGTTCCAGAGATGGCACAATAGCACTGTTTTCGGGCATTTGAGTCACGACAGGGGGGATCCCACAGCTAGAACCCGACATCCTGAATCCATCATAATTGACAGCTTCGTAATCATAGTCATAATTTTGGTGCTATGGGAATTTTTTCTAGGAACTTGGTGGCCATTCAAGGACACTTTGATTATTTTCTATAGTGGCACGAAACTCGAACCAGCGAGCGGAACGGTGTTCCATCAACTCCCACATGTTCATATGGCTATTGTGAAGGTGTTCATGGTGGCCACAAACACCCGAGAGCCTCCCGATTACAATTGACCCCCTTGTGCAAAGTTGGCGTTGCCTTCACTAAGTAAAACCCTAGTTCCGGAGATGTCACAATAGCACTGTTTCTAGGAATTTGAGTCATGGGAGGGGGAGTCCCACAACTAGAACACGACATTCTGAATCCATCAGAATCGACGGCTCCACGATCAGAGTCACAGCTTTGGTGCTATGAGCATTTTTTCCAGGAACCTTATGGTCATTCAATGATGCTTTAAGGATTTTCTTCGAGGGAACGAAACCCAAACCGACGAGTGCAACGGGGTTCCATCAACTCCCACACGTGCATATGGCCATTTTGGAGGTGTTCATGATGGCCACACACGCCCAGTATACTTTCTATCAAAAATAAACCCCTTGCACAAAATTAGCATGGCCTTCACTGAGCAAAACCCTAGTTCTATAGATGGCACAATAGCACCGATTATGGGTGTTTGAGTTATGGTGGGCTGGATCATACATCTAGAACCTAGCGTCCCAAATCCATGGGAATTGAACGATTCATGATCAAAGTCACAGTTTTGGTGATATTGTATTTTTTCCCAGGCACCTTGTAATCATTCAAGGACACTTTGAGGATTTGCTCTGGGTGCATGGAACCCGAACCGACAAGTAGAACAGGGTTTTGTTAGATCCCACATGTGCATATGGATAGTGTGGAGGTGTTCACAATGGCCACGCATGCCTGGGAGCCTTTGGTTTAGAATTAACCCCCTTGTGCAAAATTGGCATTGCCTTCACTAGGAAAAACCCTAGTTCTGTAGATGGCACAATAGCACCCTTTCTAGGCATTTGAAGCATGGTGGGGAAAGGCCTAGATGAAACCCGACATCTCGAATCCATCGAAATTGGTGGATTCGTGACTGGAGTCACGGTTTTGGTTCTATGGGAATTTTTGTCAGGTACCTTGTGGCCATTCAGTGACACTTTGAGGATTGCTATGAGGGTACAGAGAAAAAACCAGCAAGCTAAATTGGATTATTTTAGCTCCCACACATGCATAAGACCATTGTTGAGGTGTTCATGATGACCACGCTCACCGAGCAGCCTTAGGATCAGAAATGACACGCTTGCCCAAAATTGTCATGGCCTTTTCTTAACAAAACCCTAGTTCTATAAACGGCACAATAACATTGTTTCCAGGTGTTTGAGGGATGGTGGGAGGGGGTTCCCTAGTTTAAACCCTACATCCCGAAACCATCGGAATAGACATATTCACGACTAGAGTCACAGTTTTGGTGTTATGTGCATTTTTTCCATGCACCCCGTGGTCATTTAGGGACATTTTAACGATTTGCTCCAAGGATACCGAACCCAAACCGATGAGCGGACATGAATTCTTTCATCTCCAACACATGCATATGGTGATTGTGGATGTGTTCATGATTTCCATGCTTTCCCCGGAGCCTTTGGATAAGAAATTACCCCCTTGCACAAAATTAGCATGGCCTTCATTGAGCAAAAACCTAGTTTTGGAGATGGCACAATAGCACCATTTCTGAGCGTTTGAGGCACAGTGGGGGGGTCACCTAGCTGAAAACCAACGTCCTAAATCCATCAGAATCAACAGATTTGCAATTAGACTCACAGTTTTGGTGTTATGGGAATTTTTTCTTGGAAACCCATGGCCATTGAGGGACACTTTAAGGATTTGCTCCGGGGGCACGAAACCCAAACCACCGAGCGGACTTGGATTCTTTCATCTCCCACACATGCATATGGCCATTGCGGATGTGTTCAGGATGGACACACTCACCCAAGAAATATCAGATCAGAAATGACCCCCTAGCGCAAAATCGGCATGGCTTTCACTAAGCAAAAACCTATTTCAATAGATGGCACAATATCACAATTTCCTTGCGTGTGAGGCATGGTAGGGGGGGCCCTAGCTGAAACTCGACATCATGAATCCATCAAAATCAATGAATTCACAACCGAAGTCATGGTTTTGGTGCTATGGGCATGTTTTCTAGGCACCCCATGCCCATTTAGTGACACTTTAAGGATTTGCTCTGGGGGCACGGAACCCAAACCAAAGAGCGAACATGGATTCTTTCAGCTCTCACATGTGCATATGGCCATTGGTTATGTGTTCTTGATGGCCACAATCACTCAGGATCCTTCATATCAGAGATGACCCGCTTCCACAAAATAGGCAAGGCCTTCACTCAGAAAAATGCTAGTTCTAGAGATGGCACAATAGCACCATTTCCGAGTGTTTGAGGAATGATGGGGGGGTCACCTACTTAAACCCAGAATTCTGAATCCATCGAAATCGATGAATTCATGATGAGAGTCACTGTTATGGTGCTATGGGAATATTTTCTAAGAAACTCATGGCCATTCAGGGACACTTTGAGGATTTGCTTCGATGTCACAAAACCCAAACCGACGAGCGGACTTGGATTCTTTTAGCTCCCATGCATGCAGATGGACATTGCGGATGTTTTCATAATGGACACACTCGCTTGGGAGCCTTCGAATAAAAAATGACCCCCTTGCGCAAAATTGGCATGGCCTTCACTGAGAAAAACCCTAGTTCTGGAGATGGCACAATAACATCATATACAGGCATTTGAGGCATGATGGGGAGGGACCCCTAGCTGAATCCAAGTGTCCTAAATCCATCGGAATAGAGAGATTCATGACCGAAGTCATAGTTTTGGTGTTATGGGAATTTTTTCCAGGCACCCCGTCATCATTCAGGGACACTTTGAGGATTTTCTCCGGGGGCACAGAACCCAAACCAACAAGCAGAATTGGATTATTTCATCTCCCACACATGCATATGGCCATTTTAGATGTGTTCACAATGGCCATGCTCTCTCGGGAGCCTTCAGATAAGAAATTATCCCCTTGCGCAAAATTGGCATCGCCTTCACTAAGAAAAACCCTAGTTCTGGTGATGGCACAATAGCACCATTTATGGGCATTTGAGGCACGGTCGGGGGGATATCTAAAACCCAGTGTCCCGAATCCATTAGAAGTAATAGATTCATGAACAAAGTCATGGTTTTGGTTCTACTGTCATTTTTTCCAAGCACCCTGTGGCCATTTAGGGACACTTTGAGGATTTGCTCCGAGGGCACGGAACCCAAACCAACGAGCGAACTTGGATTCTTTTAGCTCTCACATGTGCATATGGCCATTGTGGATGTGTTCAAAATGTCCATGCTCGCCCGAGATCCTTCAAATAAAAAATTACCCCCTTACGCAAAATTGGCATGGCCTTCTGCAAGCTAGGGTTTAGTTATTGTACATGTGCATGGTCTTATGTGTGTATGTATGTGTAGATATTTGTATATGTGCATGTTGTTTATGTACAAATTGATGTAGTCAAACTTTTTTTCTTGATTGCGTCAATTACCCATCTTTAGAAGGACCAAATGCAATAAGAACTCAACAAAACATGAAGGGACAATTGTAAAAAACATTATAAATTTTGTATTGGAGCCATAGTGTTTCTGAGAGATGATTCTATAAGAGACAAGTAAGTTTTGGTTTGCATATAATAAGTTTGGTTTCCATTTTTTTCTATAACAAGAAGAATGTTTATGCATCATAAATGTGATAGAGAAATTACAAAGGTGCACACATTCTTATGACAACATATATGGTATTAATTAGTTTTTATGGTAGGTAAAATCCTTGCAACCACATTAACTCCCTAGGTTATAATTTTTTTCAAGGGGGGAAATGGGAGCCATTAGGATTTTTTAAGCACTAAGTTTGGATGTGAGTTCTTTGGACATGATAAAGGTATAAAATTTGAGCCTTAGGTTGTAAGAATCGATTCTAAGCATCTTGAGCCATGGATAATGCCTTAAAGAATAACAGTTGACCTCTGAAGGGTATCCTTTGCCTTTGATTATTGACCTATATACAATAAGTAGGTTGTGGACATTAGGTATGGGTATTGGGACCATTAACATGTTAAATGGAGGAAACATATTCCTTATTCCCTAAACAAGGCTTCTATGCATTTAGGACCAAGAATGATGTGCCAAATCACAACAAATATAGGATCAAGGGATATTTGGACTCCATATGAGGATATTCAAATGTAATTAGGAGGTTATGAACACCAAGTGTTGGTGTTGAGGTCCTAGATATGGCTGTGAATGTTTTTCTTATTAGTGAGGATATGGACACTATTTGGAGGTTTTGAACACCAAAATTGGTTCTTAGGATATGGAAGTGGTCAAAGGATGAAACGTAGCCCATAGATCCTAAGAGAAGCTTCTAGGGATTGACGACCATGGGAAAGGTCGTGGACCATAACACTTGCAATCTACTAGGTGCATTTTTTTCTCTATGTGGGAATACAAGAGGAATAATAACCACTGGGAACTTTTGAGCCTCGTATACGAGTCATGAATCGATGCATGGTAAATGTAGGAAACCTAGGAGTTATTCCCTAAATGCATAAAATTTGTGATCAAGAGAAAGAAAGGAGCTTTCAAACCACCATATAGGACATGTCTTAGGGTTCTTTGGCTTCCAAGTGTTGATACATACTTCATTAGGAGATTTCGAGAACCATTTATGGATATTAGGGCCTTGTACATGGTTGGGAGGAGGACTGAAAAACTTAATAAAAATAAAGCGTCTAAGGGAAGCGAAACTTAAGGCTTCAACCTTACAGGTGTATTAATTACTTATATTCACAACCATGAAAGAGGCCTCAAATGACAAGGATATTTTTAGCCTCCAATAAATGATATGGGTGCAACTAGGAGTATTTTAGCACTTAGTAGATGGCACAATAGCATTATCTCTGGGCATTTGAGTGACACTGGGGGGGGGGGGGGGGGGCTAACTGAAACCCCACATCTTGAATCCATTGGAATTGACGTATTCGCGACTAGAATCACAGTTTTGATGCTATGGGAATTTTTTCCAGGCACCTCGTGGCCATTCAGGGACACTTTGAGGATTTGCTCTGGGGGCATCGAACCCAAACTGACAAGCATAATTAGATTATTTCAGCTCCCACATGTGCATATGGACATTTAGGATGTGTTCATGATTTCCACGCTCGCCCAAGATCCTTCGAATTAGAATTGACCCCCTTTTGAAAAATTAGCATGGCCTTCACTGAGCAAAACCCTAGTTCCGAAGATGGCACAATAGCATCATTTATGGGATTTTGAGTCATGGCGGGGGGCATCCCACATCTAGAACCCAGTGTCTCGAATACATCAGAATCGACGGCTTCATGATCAGAGTCGTGATTTTTGTGGTATGGGAATTTTCGCTAGGAACCCCCTGGCCATTCCGGGATGCTTTGAGGATTTGCTTCGGTGGAACAGAACTCGAAATGGATAGTGGAACATGGTTCTGTCAGCTCCCACATGTGCATATGGCCAGTGTGGAGGTTTTCATGATGGCCATGCACACCCGAGAGCCTTCATATTAGAATTGACCCCCTTGTCCAAAATTGGCATTGCCTTCATTGAGCAAAACCCTAGTTCTGGAGATGGGACATTAGCACCATTTCTGAGCGTTTGAGTCACTATGGGGGGGATCTTACTGCTAGAACTCGACATCCTAAATATATCGAAATAGACTGCTTCACGATCGGAGTAACATTTTTGGTGCAATGGTAATTTTTTCCAGGAACCCCCTCGCCATTCAAGGACGCTTTGAGGATTTTCTCTAGGGGAATGAAACTCAAACCAGTGAGTGGAATGGGGTTCCATAAGCTCCCGTACATTCATATGGCAAGTGTGTAGGTGTTCACCATGGCCATGCATGCCCGAGAGCCTTCGTATTAGAATTGAACCCCTTAGGAAAAATTGGGATGGCATTCACTGAGAAAAACCCTAGTTTTGGAGATGGCACAAAAGCACAATTTATCAGCATTTTAGTCACAATGGGAGGAACCGGGCGTCTCGATTCCATCAGAATTGATGGCTTCAAGATCAGAATCATAGTTTTGGTGCAATGGGATTTTTTTCTAGGAACCTCGTGGTCCTTCAGGGATGCTTTGAGGATTTTCTCTGGGGGCACGGAACCCAAACCAATGAGAGGAACGGGGTTCCATCACTACACGTGCATATGGCCAGTGTGGAGGTGTTCACCATGGCCATGCACACCAGGGAGATTTCATATTAGAATTGGCCCCCTTTTGTAAAATTGGCATGGCCTTCTCTGAGCAAAACCCTACTTCAGAAGATGACACAATAGAACTGTTTCCGAGCGTTTGAGTCATGGTCGAGGGGTCCAACAGCAAGAACCCAGCATCCCAAATCCTTTGGAATTGATGGCTTCACGATCAAAACCACATTTTTGGTGCTATGGGAATTTTTTCAAGGCACCTCGTGGCCATTTAGGGATGCTCTGAGGATTTTCTCCTGGGGCACGGAAATCGAACAGGTGAGCGGAACGGGGTTCTGTTGCATCCCATATGTGCATATGGACAATGTGAAGGTGTTCGCGATGGTCACACATGCCCAGGATCCTTCATATTAGAATTGAACCCCTTGTGCAAAATTATCATGGCCTTACTAAGCGAAATCCTAGTTCTAGAGATGGCACAATAGGACCGTTTTCGGGCATTTGAGTCATGGTGGGGGGGATCCCATAGCTAGAACTCGACGTCCTAAATCCATCGGAATCGATGGCTTTGCGATCGTATTCACACTTTTGGTGCTATGGCCATTTTTTCCAGGAACTCGGTGGCCATTCAAGGATGCTTTGATGATTTTCTATGGTGGCACGAAACTCAAACCGGCGAGCGGAACGGTGTTCCGTCAGCTCTGACACATTCATTTGGATAGTGTGGAGGTGTTCATGGTCACCACATACACCCGAGAGCCTTCGGATTAGAATTGACTCCCTTGTGCAAAGTTGGCATTGCCTTCACTAAGCAAAACCCTAGTTCTGGAGATGACACAATAGCATTGTTTCTGGGAATTAAAGTCATGGCAGGGGGAATCCCATAACTAGAACCTGGCATTCTAAATCCATCAGAATTGATGGCTTCACGATTAGAGTCACGATTTTGGTGCTATGGGCATTTTTTTAAGGAACCCCGTGGTCATTCAATGACGCCTCAAGGATTTTCTTCGAGGGAATGGAACCAAAATCGACGAGCAGAACAGGTTTCCATCAAATCCCACATGTGCATATGGCCATTGTGGAGGTGTTCATGATGGCCACACAGACCTGTTATACATCGGATCAGAAATAACCCCTTTGCACAAAATTGGCATGGCCTTCACTGAGCAAAACCTTAGTTCTATATATGGCACAATAGCACCGATTCTGGGTGTTTGAGTTATGGTGGGAAGGCTCATACAGCTAGAACCTAGCATCCCAAATCCATGGGAATCGAACGATCCATGATAAGAGTCATGGTTTTGGTGAAATTTTTTTTTTCCAAGCACCTTCTGGTCATTCAAGGACACTTTAAGGATTTTCTCTTGGTGCACGAAACTCGAACCGACGAGTAGAAAAGGGTTCTGTTAGATCCCACATGTGCATATGGATAGTTTGGAGGTATTGACGATGGCCATGCATGCCTAGAAACCTTCGGTTTAGAATTGACCCCCTTGTGCAAAATTGGCATGGCCATCACTAGGAAAAACCCTAGTTCTGTAGATGGCACAATAACACTATTTCTGTGGGTTTGAAGCATGGTGGGGGGGGCCTAGATGAAACCCAGCATCTCGAATCCATCAGAATTGGTGGATTCATGGCCGGAGTCACGGATTTGGTTCTACAAGAATTTTTTTCAGGTACCCTATGGCCATTGAGGGACACTTTGTGGATTGCTTCGAGGGTACGAAACCAAAAATGGTGAGCGAAATTGGATTAGTTTAGCTCCCACATGTGCATATGGAAATTGTGGAGGTGTTCATGATGGCCACTCTAACCTGAGAACCTTTGGATCAGAAATGACTCGCTTGCGCAAAATTATCATGGCCTTCACTTAACAAAACCATAGTTCTATAGACGGCACAATAGGGACTATTTCTGGGCATTTGAGGGATGGTGGGGAGGTGACCTAGGTGAAACTTGGCATCCCAAAAACATCAGAATAGATGGATTCACGACCATAGTTATGGTTTTGGTGTTATGGGCATTTTTTCCATGCACCCCGTGGCCATTTGGGGACACTTTGACGATTTGCTCCAAGGGAATCGAACCCAAACCAGCGAGAGGACTTGGATTCTTTCATCTACAACACATGAATATGGTTATTGTGGATGTGTTCACTATTCCACGCTCGCTCCAGAGCCTTCGGAAGAGAAATGACCCACTTGCACAAAATTAGCATTGCCTTCATTGAGCAAAAACCTAGTTCTGGAGATGGCACAATAGCATTGTTTTCGAGAGTTTGAGGCACAGTGGGGGGTCACCTATTTAAAAAACCACGTCCCGAATCCATCAGAATCGACAGTTTCACAATCGGAGTCACAATTTTGGTGTTATGGGAATTTTTCCAGGAAACCCGTGGCCATTGAGGGACACTTTAAGGATTTGCTCCGGGGGCACGGAACCTAAACCGGTGAGCAGAATTGGATTCTTTCATCTCCCACATGTGCGTATGGCCATTGTGGATGTGTTCAAGATGGCCACACTCACCCAAGAGCCGTTGGATCAGAAATGAACCCTTGGCACAAAATCAACATGGCTTTCACTGAGCAAAACCCTAGTTCAGTAGATGGAACAATAGCACCATTTCTGGGCATTTGAGGCACGGTAGGGGGGGGGAAGCTAAAAATCAACGTCGTGAATCCATAAAAATTGATGAATTCACAACCATAGTCATGGTTTTGGTGCTATGGGCATGTTTTCCAGGCACCCCATGCCCATTCAGGGACACTCTAAGGATTTGCTCCGGGGGCAGGAAACCAAAACCAGAGAGCGGACTTGGATTCTTTCAGCTCCCACATGTGCATATTTCCATTGTTGATGTTTTCATGATGGCCACAATCACTTAGGATCCTTCAGGTCAGAAATTATCCCCTTACACAAAATTGGGAAGGCCTTTACTAAGAAAAACCCTAGTTCCAGAGATGGGACAATAGGACCGTTTTCGACTGTTTGCAGCATGGTGGGGGGGGTCCCTTACTAAAACCCAACATAATGAATCCATCGAAGTCGATGGATTCATGACAAGAGTCATGGTTTTGGTGCTTTGGGAATTTTTTCCAAGAACCTCGTGGCCATTCAGGGACACTTTGAGGATTTGCTTCGGTGTCATGAATCCCAAACCAATGAGTGGACTTGAATTCTTTCAGCTCCCACACATTCATATGAACATTGCAGATGTGTTCATAATGGACACACTCCCATGGGAGCCTTTGGATAAAAAATGACCCCTTGCGCAAAATTGGCATGGCCTTCACTGAGCAAAACCCTAGTTCTGGAGATGGCACAATGGCACCATATTCGGGAATTTGAGGCATGATGAGGGGGACCACTAGCTGAATCTAGGTGTCCTAAATCCATCAGAATAGAGAGATTGATGATCAAATTCATGCTTTTGGTGTTATAGGATTTTTTCCCAGGAACCCCTTGGTCATTCAGGGACACTTTGAGGATTTTCTCCAAGGGCAAAAAAACCAAACCAACAAGTGGAATTGGATTATTTCATCTTCCACACATGAATATGGCCATTTTGGATGTGTTCACAATGGCCATGCTCTCCTGGGAGCCTTTGGATAAGAAATTACCCCCTTCCACAAAATTGACATCGCCTTCACTAAGAAAAACCCTAGTTCTGGTGATGACACAATAGCACCATTTCTGGGCATTTGAGGCACGGTGGGGGGGGGATAGTTGAAACCTAGTGTCCCGAATCCATCAGAGTCGAAAGATTCATGACCGAAGTCATGGTTTTGGTGCTATGGGAATTTTTTCCAAGCACCCTATGGCCATTTAGGGACACTTTGAGGATTTGTTTCGAGGGCACAGAACCCAAACCGGCGAGCGGACTTGGATTCTTTCAGCTCCCACATGTGCATATGGCCATTGTGGATGTGTTCACAATGTCCACACTCTCCCAGGATCCTTCAAATAAAAAATGACCCCCTTGCGCAAAATTGGCATGGCCTTCTGCAAGTTAGGGTTTAGTTATTGTATATGTGCATGGTCTTATGTGTGTATGTATCTATAGATATTTGTATATGTGCATGTTGTTTATGTACAAATTGATGCAGTCAAATTTTTTTGCTTGATTGCATCAATCACCCATCTTTATAATGACCAAATGCAATAAGAACTCAACAAAACATGAATATACAATTGTAAAAAACATTAGAAATTTTGTATTGGAGCCATAGTGTTTCTGAGAGATGATTCTGTAAGAGACAAATAAGTTTTGGTTTGCATAAAATAAGGTTGGTTTCCCTTTTTTTTATAACAAGAAGAATATTTATGCATTATAAATGTGATAGACACATTACTAAGGTGCACACATTTTTATGACAACATATATGGCATTAATTAGTTTTTATGGTAGGTAAAATCCTTGCAACCACATTAACTCGCTAGGTTATAAATGTTTTCAGGGGGGGAATGGGAGCCATTAGGATTTTTTAAGCACTAAGTTTGGATGTGAGTTCTTTGGACATGATTAAGGTACAAAATTTGAGCCTTAGGTTGTAAGAATCAATTCTAAGCATCTTGAGCCATGGATAATGCCTTAAAGAATAACAGTTGACCTCTGAAGGGTATCATTTTCCTTTGATTGTTGACCTATATACAATAAGTGTTGATGTATATGTAACTTCGGAATGTATTTCACATATATGTATATTGTATTCCTATAGAGATGTTATTATTCCTCTATACGGAAGTGTCGTTATTTATATTGTAAGTGTCGTAACTTATACTTGATGGGTTATTAGACCACCCTATTGGGGGTCGGCCCACTCAGCATTATGTTATGTGGTAAAGTTCGAGCCTACATGAGTTAGGTAAAAAGGCAAGTCAAGTCAAGTATAAATAGAGTGCGGGAGGCACTCTATTTACTCACTCACTTCTCACACATGCACTCAAGGAGGAGTGGCGCACTTATGGAGGAGGAGGATCTATTGCTAGGTTATGGCTATCTCTCTTGGTTGGTTGTATCATTGCTCTATCTATCTCTGAGGAAGTTATTGGGGTTTTTCACCTTTATGGTTTTCCCCAAGTAAATCTTTGTGTCTCTTGTGTGCTTGCATTATTGTCTCCATGATTGATATGCTGTAGATATGCTGTACATGTTGTTCTCTCAGTTAAGATCCTAGATCAGATTGAAGTAAATTCTGAAAATTTAACATGGTATCAGAGCTAGCCTGAAAGAAGGCATGATATGGCATGTATGACACTTGTTGCACTTACGATGCTAGGGCTTGATATAGCAAAAACCAGTTATCGTAGCACTTTCGCTATAAATCCGTTTTGGCGAAGTTTTCGGATCTAAAATTGTTACAGGCCGAAGCTAAGATCTCCATGTATCTTGTATCCAAAGGACAACCTCTAATTCGTTGTACTTTGTGATTTATGATCTGTACAATATAGGGTTTCTGCCTCTTCCAGATCTGAGTCAAAATCAGGTGACCTTGGGAAAAAGGTCATATCTTGGGCTAGGAAGCTCCAAATGAAATTTTGTAAAACGTGACAGGTAGTACAAAGTCTGTAATATCTCAGAAAATTTTTTCAGAGGCCGAAGTTGAACCAGTGACACGTGGAACTCCGTACAAGTTCACTCTCCTGTATTATCCCATAAATAGGTCACGTTGCGACATTTGGCATAACTCTCTCTCAGAGAGTCCAATTGAGGTCATACCTGTCAGGATGGAAAGGTAACAGGCCGAGCTATCTCAGAAAACGATTTCAGAGGCCGAAGTTAAAACAGTGACACGTGGCACACTGTACAAGTTCGCTCTCCTGTTTTATCCCAAAACAGGTCACGTTGCGACATTTGGCATAACTCTCTTTCAGAGAATCCAATTGAGGTCAGACCTGTCAGGATGGAAAGATAACAGGTCAGGCTATCTCAAAAAACTTTTTCAGACCCTGTGGATCAAAAATTTTGGAGTTACACCAGAAACAATCAGGTACATATTTCTGTCAAAACAGAATTATTTTTTGGTACCTTCATTCATGGCTTCCGGAATTTAGGGCTTTGGAGAAAGTTGGAATTTTTGTAATCGGAGACCACGGCTGGATGCTACTCATCAAAATAGAAATTTAGAGACCAAGATTAGAATTTTTGGTTGGGTAGAAGGCCGGGATTGATTAGACCCTAGTTTGGGACTTTGATCAGAAAAGTGGAAAATTAGGGCTTCTGTAAAATTGGGAATTTTTGAAATATGTGACCACGGCTGGAAGCTCCTCAGAAAAATAGAAGCTTCTAGCTTTGGATCAAACACTTTGATTGGGCAGAAGAGTGGGCTTCATCAAACCCCAGTTCAGGGTCACTTCCAGTGAATCCATAAGTTTCAAAAGCAAAATTGAGGAGTGAAACTTTGCAGTTTTCAATTTCTGAATATACCAACTTGATCAGCTCATCAAGGCACATATTTCTATCCTGTCAGAAGTTTGAAATTCAAAGTTTGAATTTTTGGGGTTTCTCTGACAAACCCATATCTAGCTCAAGGTCCAGTTCTTGCAAATCAAGTGGATTGGGTTAATCCTAGAAGAAGATGGATTGATCACCTGCATAAGTAAAGAAGTTTCTGTCTCAGAGGGAGATGAGGATAAGGCCTTACATAAGAAGATTACAAGCGATCTCGACAGGTATGACTCATCGAGGTATGTTTCGATATTTGTCCATGATTAAGTTTATGGTATGTTTGTCTTCATGTTATTACGGTTAGTACAATTTTGATTTTAGATTTGTTGTATCACCTTAACAAAATTATGAATGCATGATAGAAGATATTCATTGGTTAGGGTGTTGACACTTATGATTGTACTAATGCATTATGGTGTTGTATGAGGTTTATGTTGTCTACTAACATGAAAGGTACACCAAGAAAGACAAATCATGTTCTGGTCCAAGAACATATGGTCATGATAACATGAGGACAAAGATTCATCCATTGTCATGGATCCCATAGAAGATCCATTTACGAGGTATGTATAACTTGGTTTTGTAATGGTTAACATATGAGACATGCAGGTTACTAGCACAAGTCACTGAAGAGAACCAGAAGACATTATGCGGGTATGTTAGACATAAACTAGCTAGCATGCTAATCCAGGTATGTTTTTCCTATATCAAACTAGAATCCTACCTTGGTTTAGGATCTTATACTGTTGATGATATGACTAACAAGAAGAATCATGAAGGTATAGGTTTGAATAATCACAGGTTTTATGCATATTATATCTCTTATCTTGATTGATGATTCAACTAACCTAAAGAGTCATAGGTTTGAGTAATTACAGGTTTAGACATGTTATGCTTCTTATGATTTGACTAACCATAAGAATCCTACATAAATCTTGAATGCTAATGCTTATTATTTCTGATTGAAATGATCATGATTATACATGCTTGAGATTATTGTGTTTTAATAGTATACTAATGAATGTATGATTTTATATGAGATCACAAGGATAACACATTCATGATACTAATAAGCATGCATAGGGACCAAGGATGAATATGAGTTCAAGAACAGGTAATCCAGGAAGCAAAGATCAAGAGGGAGTACACTCTAGTGGTTTATGCAAGGATGCAGATATTCAGAGGGAGTTGTCCATCTCTCTACATTCCACAACAGAAAGGTGTAGAAGAAGCTACTTTAGATTAGGACTCCAGCAGCTCCTGCAAGGAAGTGAAGACTCAGAGGGAGTCCACCCAATGAACAAACAAAGATAAGTATTTTAATTATCATTTCTTACATATTTGTTTGTTTAAATAAAATTGTTCAATGATGTATATGCTCATGGTCTTAGACTTAGGATATGTATTGTGCATATTAGAATAATTACATTAATGAACAGTATACTACTAATATGCATGGGTAAGTAGCCTATGGCACTGTACAACATTCCATTGCTACTTATCTAGAATGAAACCTCCTTGCTGACATGTTGGGAGTTGTGCACACTCTTAACAATGTTCTGGTAGAGATTGGAAGGCATCTAGAAAGTTACGGGATATGGATAAATGTTGTATTGAAGCATTGGCTAAGATAATTGCATGACTGTATGACATATTTATTTATGTGTAAGAATTTGTTCTGAAAACTATGAGATGTTTTCTAATCATGCAATTTAACTTGTTGTGTAGGAAAGATCGTATGCCATCTCCTACAAAAGAAGAACTACAACATTTGTTCAGCAACAAATTTATTTATTGAAGATATTGAAGTTCCCAGGATCTGGGATGAAGAAATGGAATGCCATGATCCGTCGATCATGAAGAATGATGTTTGGGATGTAGTCCCAAGATGTGAAGGGAAGTTTGTTATGACTTCCAAATGGAACTATCAGATCAAGCATGTTGCAGATGGCAGCATTGAGAAATATAAAAGTGATAAAATAGAAGATGCACCAGATGGATCTCAAGACAGCATGGTGTAGTCATATATGTGTGCAGAACTTGGTATGGTAGGATAGACAGCTTTCTATCCAGTTTGGGCGTTACCAAGAGTAAAGCAGATTCCAACCTTTTCTACAAGGGTTAAGAAGGCAATCCAGTGATACTACTTTTGTATGCAGATAACCTGTTTGTTACAGGTAAAGATAGATTGATTGCCGACACGCAGCGGAAGCTTTCTTCCAAGTTCGAGATGAAGAACTTGGGGATGATGCACTATTTGTTTTTGGCATGGAGGTGTGGCAGAGTGCATATGGAATCTTCCTTGGACAAGGGAAGTATGCAGTAGAGATCCCGAAGAGGTTCGGGATGATGGATTGCAAGGCCATGGCCACATCTATGGCATCAAATCTGAAGCTTCTATGTGATGCTTCATCTGAGCCGGTTGATATCACTATGTATTGTCAGATGATTGGGTCCTTGATGTACCTGACGAACACGAGACCAGACATTTGCTTTGCTGTGAACACATTGAGCCAGTTCCTGACGGATCCGAGGAATGTTCACCTAGTTGCTGTAAAGCATGTTTTGAGGTACCTGAAGGGTACAGTGGATTATGGGCTCAAGTATGAAGCGAATCAAAAGTTTAACCTACAGGGTTATGTTGATTTAGATTGGGCTGGCAGTGCTGCAGATAGGAAGAGCACATCTGGGTGCTGCTTCAGTATGGGATCAGGTGTGATCTCTTGGTTTAGCAGGAAGCAGTCCTGCGTAGCACTGAGTACAGCTGAGGCAGAGTATGTTGCAGCCTGCTCAGCTAGTTGCGAGGAAGTATGGCTATGGAAGCTACTGTCTGAGTTATTTGATCTCCCGTTGGAGGCTACTGGTATCTTCTGTGATAACCAGAGTTGTATGAAGCTGTCCGAGAAACCAGTGTTTCATGACAGGTCGAAACACATAGAGATCAAATATCACTATATCAGAGATATGGTGCAGAGAGGAGCTGTGAAGCTCCTGTATGTTGCGACGGATGAGCAGATTGCAGATGTACTGACGAAGCCACTAGCCAGGGTGAAGTTCGAGTACTTCAGAGAGAGGATTTGCGTTCTTCAGATCGAGGACACTTCGAGGAAGAAGTGATGGACACATTTGCTGAAGCCATTCCAAGCATGTTGGAAGGAGGATCCTTCACATGGCTGTGGATGTAAGCGCTGGAAGATGAGCATCAGGATGATGTTCTGGTTTCTGCTTGGATATGATCAGTTGGATCATTTTATGTATGTATGTACGCATCATGTGGATGCTGGATATGATCAGTTGGATCATTTTATGTATGTATGTACGCATCATGTGGATGCTGGATATGATCAGTTGGATCATTTTATGTATATATGTACGCATCATGTTGGATGCTTGGACCATGTATTTGTATATGTATCAGGTGGATACATTGTATGATCAGGTAGATCATGGATGATTGATGGATACATTGTGTGGATCATGTATCTATGTGTGCATCAGATGGATGCATTGTATGATCAGGATGATCGTGGATGACGAGCTTCTCCAGATGACATGCAGCAGGATGTTGCAGTGATGATGATGAGTATCAGATGATACTTTGTGGCCGTGGATCAGGTTGTGCAGATAAGCATGTAATTTGTGTCCTGGGAGATTTGCAGATGGTCTTTCGAGGTTTTGCCTATGGCATGTAATTCGGTGCCCTGGGACATCTGGCAAATGCTCTTGCGAGGTTTTGCTTGGGAGGACATGTAATTTGTGCCCTGGGAGATCTGCAGATAGTCTTTCGAGGTTTTTCCTATGGCATGTAATTCGGTGCCCTGGGATATCTGGCAGATGCTCTTGCGAGGTTTTGTCCTATGGCATGTAATTTGCTCCTGGGAGATCTGGACAGGATGAAAAAGGCCTCAGATGCTTCAGCCAGGTTTTGCCATGACCACATGTAATTTGCTCCTGGGAGATCTGGACAGGATGAAAAAGGCCTCAGATGCTTCAGCTAGGTTTTGTGGTGGACCACATGTAATGTGCTCCTGGGAGATCCGACAGGTAGAGCTGTGTGCTCGTAACAGCCTGGGATGCTTCAGCCAGGTTTTGTGGTGAGATCACATGTAATGTGCTCCTGGGAGATTTGACAGGTAGAGCTGCATGCTCGTAACAGCCTGGGATGCTTCAGCCAGGTTTTGTGATGGGTCACATGTAATGTGCTCCTGGGAGATCCTACAGGTAGAGCTGTGTGCTCGTAATAGCCTGGGATGCTGCAGCCAGGTTTTGTGACGCACGTAATAAGTCCTGAGGATTCCACAGTATGGCCAGTGATGATGAAGACCTACAGGTGGTGGGCCTACATCCAGTATGAAAAAGGACTGGCTCTGTAGAACTTCCTATGACGAGTAGATTCAAAGATTGATTGAGATAGCAGTAGCAGTGACGATGATGATGACTTGATGACGATTATCTAGTGACAATGATCCAGAGAAGATGACTTGTGCTAGAAGAACTGTGCTGAGAAATACCTTCCTAGTTAAGAGGGAGTGTTGATGTATATGTAACTTCGGAATGTATTTCACATATATGTATATTGTATTCCTATAGAGATGTTACTATTCCTCTATACGGAAGTGTCGTTATTTATATTGTAAGTGTCGTAACTTATACTTGATGGGTTATTAGACCACCTTGTTTGGGGTTGGCCCTGTATAAGTCATGTGGGTCAAAGGGCTATTAGACCACCCTATTGGGGGTCGGCCATGTGGGTCGAAGGGTTATTAGACCACTCTATTGGGGGTCGGCCCACTCAGCATTATGTTATGTGGTAAAGTTCGAACCTACATGAGTTAGGTAAAAAGGCAAGTCAAGTCAAGTATAAATAGAGTGCGGGAGGCACTCTATTTACTCACTCACTTCTCACACATGCACTTAAGGAGGAGTGGCGCACTTATGGAGGAGGAGGATTTGTTGCTAGGTTATGGCTATCTCTCTTGGTTGGTTGTATCATTGCTCTATCTATCTCTGAGGAAGTTATTGGGGTTTTTCACATTTATGGTTTTCCCCAAGTAAATCTTTGTGTCTCTTGTGTGCTTGCATTATTGTCTCCATGATTGATATGCTGTAGATATGCTATACATGTTGTTGTCTCAGTTAAGATCCTAGATCAGATTGAACTAAATTCTGAAAATTTAACAATAAGTAGGTTGTGGACATTAGGTATGGGTATTGGGACCATGAACATGTTAAATGGAGGAAACATATTCATTATTCCCTAAACAAGGCTTCTATGCATTTAGGACCAAGAATGATGTGTCAAATCACAACACATATAGGATGGAGGGATATTTGGCTTCCATATGAGCATATTCAATTATAATTATGAGGTTATGAAAACCAAGTTTTGGTGTTGAGGTCCTAGATATGGCTATGAATATTTATCTTATTAGTGAGGATATGGACACTATTTGGAGGTTTTGAACACCAAAATTGGTTCTTAGGATATGGAAGTGGTCAAAGGATGAAACGTAGCCCATAGGCCCTAAGAGAAGCTTCTAGGGATTGATGACCATGGGAAAGGTCTTGGACCATAACACTTGGCATCTACTAGGTGCATTTTTTCTCTATGTGGGAATACAATAGGAATATAATGACCACTAGGAACTTTTGAGCCCTGTACACAAGTCATGAATCGATGCATGGTAAGTGTAGGAAACCTAGGAGTTATTCCCTAAATGCGCAAACTTAGTGATAAAGAGCAAGAAAGGAGCTTTCAAACCACCATATAGGACATGTCTCAGGGTTCTTTGGCTTCCAAGTGTTGATACATACTTCATTAGGATATTTTGAGAACCATTTATGGATATTAGGGCCTTGTACATGGTTGGGAGGAGGACTCCAAACCTTAATAAAAATAAAGCTTCTAAGGGAAGGGAAACTTGAGGCTTCGACCTTACAGGTGTATTAATTACTTAGATTCACAACCATGAAAGAGGGCTTAAATTACAAGGATATTTTTAGCCTCCAATAAATTAAATGGGTGCAACTAGGAGTATTTTAGCACTCAGTATGAGTTTTATGGCACTAAACATGATCAAACAATGAAACCTTGACCTTAGGCTCTAAAGGAAGTTTCAAAGGATAGGGAAAATGTGAAGCCTTAACAAACCACATCACATTGTTCTAGTATAACTTAAATATTTGAATGCCAATATGGACACCATTAGTAGGTTTTGAGCTTTATGGGTGGACCTCAAATCCATAAACATGATTCGATGAGGGAGACCAACATATCAAGGATAGAAATATATATTTATGGCTTAGGACCAATGATCAATTTGATGGGTCATTTGTAATGCTTCAGGGCATCATTCATGAACCTTGGTGCCTAGAAGGTTCCTTTAGAGCCTAATGCATAATTCAAAATTCAAAATATTTGAAAGTGATATTTATGTGTGTAATTGTGTTTGAAAAGATGATGTTGTTTGTTATTTTATACTAATATTTGTATGGTTTTCTTTGTGCAAGTGTGTGTGTAAATCTTTGTCTATGTGTGTTTTTTATAACATGTAAATTTTTGTATATGTGCATAGATATTTGCCTATGTGCATGTATTTTTTGTATGTTCATGTATAAATCTTTTATGTGTGTAGGTTTTTGTAGTGTAAATATATATGTATTTGTACATCTTTAATATGTGTGTAAATATAATTATGTGCATCTAAATTGTGTGTGTTTGTGTGTAAATGAATAGGGGTGGTAGGTACACAAGGGGGGTTTCTAGGGGTGGTAGGTACACAAGGGCGCTCCTTCATTGATCTAGAGAGAACTCAATAAATCAAAATATCATGGGGTCTATCGAATGCTTCAAACAATAAAGTATAGACTGAAATTCTCTCTGTCAAGAGATCGATATCACCTTTTCAACAAAAATAAGGAATCATTTGGTATTTCGGAAGATCATCATTATCTTTCATCACTTACACAACAATTTCATATACAATGACAACTCTTTAGCAAAAATTTTCAAAATAATAAGGTATAGGAAAAGGTCAAGTATCTCCCTAGTCATCATATCAAGGGCCCCATAAACTTTCTCCAATAACTACTCAAGGTGTTGAATTTTACCATCGAACTTTCATCCTTCCATTGTGATGTATACAAACTAGTTGAATCTTACTAGAATGAAATTTTACGATCAAAATACATTTCAATAATACAAACCAATTAAAATAATATTCATTATGTCAATTTAAATCTAAAGTCACACTTAAACCTAACAAAGCATCCATGCTAAGAAAAAGATAGTGGCAAAGGGATGATGGTCCCTTCACAAGAAAACATTCCAAGTGAAGGGGATGTAGACATATTTTTCATATATTTGACCATAATGATGATAGCATAGGTTTTTCAAAACTAAGTATGATTGACAAGTCCTTATTGATTGGTATACCATCAAATATTAAACATCGGTGCAAATAATTATTTTTACAGTTATGGCATTAGTTCAAAATGCTACAAACATGGTCAAGTGAGTATGTTTTGTTAGAATTCAAACACAATATTTTTTTCAATCGACCATCCAACAATGACTATATGAGGCCACTAGAGATCAAAATTTATCTATTTCATCATAAGCGAATGAAATCATATGAAAATCCATTCAAACTCAACCATTTGTTTTAAAAGCATGATATTGTTTATTAGGAAACTACACACAACAAGAGAAAACAAGATACAAATACAGACAACATGGATATAAATCACATAACTTGAAATCAATGTACATCAAAACTAAAAAACTCGTCCAAACATATAAATTTTCTGGAAAATAGTGGAACATGGTTCCCAATGTACACACGATGGCAACTCATGCCCTATACAAAGTTCGACAACTCGTGTCCTAGATCCAAAATACATGGCAACTCGTGCCCTAGATACCAGGTACATGGAAACTAGTTCCCAAAAATGCCACATCATGGATAATGTTAATTACATGGTATGTCAAGCATCGTTCCCACCCCCGGCACTCCCAGGCACATCTCTGAAATTGATCTTCCTCTTCTTGGAGCTAGTGGAATCTCGAGCCTTCTTCCGTCTAGGAGTAGACCGTCTCTCCAGGATCTGAAACAAATGATATAGGATACCATCATTTTCAAGCATTTGTAACACTTACCACATTTATAAAATGAATGTAGAATTCAAATCTTAAATAACTCACTGTTGATGGGAGTGAGATACGTGGGGAAGGAATCCTCGATCTTATTGGGCGCGGCCAAAATAAAAGTAGTTTTGATGCCATAGTCCAAGTCAAAGGACTTTTTGATGGTAGAAGTATAAGTTATGAGAGGCCTAACATCAACCTATTTTGGTAGAAACAACTCCACAATTCCTGGGAGTAGGGCATGGAGCGAAGCGAAGTGGAAGATAAGGACCGGTCCCCTTAGTAAATGTGAAGTACTAAGGATCAACGAAGTAGTTGGAGCAGTTAAGGAAGAAGCGACGGACTGTCGAGCTACAGGAGCAAGAAGTAAAGAGATGGGATGGTGCAAAGGACCCATGGTATAGTCATCACCACGCGGTCACAGCAAGCGGCTGTCAGAAGAGCGTTAGAGCCAAGGAAGCGGCGCAAAGGGCAACTGACGACAAACAAAGTAGCTGAGAAGTTATGGAAAAGTATGGTTAGCGGAGTAACTGTGCCGTTTTGGGGGGTTTAAGGGTAATATGGGGTTTTGGCCCATAACTATTGTAAATATGTAACATTCGGGCACAATCTATAAAAGGGGCAATTTTATATAGGGAAGGGTTGGTCTTAGTTGGTCATTATTGTATTGATCTTTTGTAAGTTAGATCTAGGCCAAGACAAGAGATAAGAGGCTCTGTAGTTGTGTGCATAGAGACCCATTATAGAGAAGAGTCTATAACTCTGTACACAGACTGGAACTGTTGACTCTTCCCATTAATATAAACAATAGTTCCCATGGACGTAGCTCCCATCCAAGGGGTGAACCACGTAAATACTTTTGTTGTGTGAATGCATCTGTGAGATTGCTTATGTTTATGTTTATGTTTATGTGTGTTCATGCTTTTATATGTATTTTCATGTGTATGGTTGATAAGAATAATATGTTAAGTATTGGAAACATATGACTGAATATGCAAGTAATTATGAATATGTTTAATGTGTAGTTGCATAAGTAACACTAAATCAGCGAAGTCCATATTGTGGTAACTACGAGGTGCGCAGTAGTATTGGAGGTATATGATAAGTAGGGATAACTTCATTAGAACCAGTACCATAACCGCGCATCACCTGATTACAGAAACTTGCTTCTGTAATCCCCCATTACTTCTCCTTGGGTGAGACCTCATCCTGCTCACAGGTTGTTGCCGAAAGGGCTAGTGAAAAGGGGTTTTGTTGGGTCTCTACCTACGCAGAACCCAGGTTAGTTAAAGAAAGATATAGTTGATACAACAAATGGTTTCATTTTCGTGCTTGAATTGCTGATGTGCTCTGATAATTGTAATCCCAAGAGGATAGAGATAGAAAAATGGGTAATCAAGACAAAAAAGGAGTTTGCAAAGAAATAAAACAAACATTCACACTTATCTATGGAAGAGTGGTTACAGAAATACATATTTTCTGACATACATGAAGTCTTCTTAGCATGTTTCGGTTACAAGCTACATGAGTGGATATAAAGACTTGCAGAATGGAAAAACTATTTCAGGGTGGAGAACCTACAGAGTGGACTCTAGAGCTGATTTGGAGGCTTAAAGAGGTTGATATCCCAATTTCAAGAGCAGTAGACTTTTGTCTAGATAGCGTACTAAAATGCTATGTTACATAATTTGTTGTGGACAAACTAAAGTCTTATAGCATAGAAGAAGGAGATTTATTCAAAGGGTTCAAAGGTAAGTACTTGAAAAATCTTAGTTTAAATATCAAAATGCTGTTAGTAGAATAAGGTGTCTTAAGAATGCAATAAAATCCCTAGGAATTTGAGTTTGTAATGTTCAGTAATATAGATAAAGACAATGAGGAAAATATTTATGCTTTGCGAAGTGGAAAAAGATATAATCCTAGCACTAGAAAGAGGTATCCTGAAGCCAAACCTCACATACCCCTAGAAACTGAGTTAAGAGGTGACAGACACTCATACCAGGGTGGATCTAATAGCGAAACAACGCCTAGACTGACTACCTATCAGCCTATCACTCCGCATAAACCTCCAGTTGACGAAGTGAATACTACTAGTTCACAGAATACTAGTAGCACTAACACCACAGGATTTCACACTCAGAATCAACCAAGTAGTATCGTGCCTAATCCATCTCAGAATACTACACCTCCTAGAAGAAAAATGACAGATGACATTAAGATGCCTATTTTCAAAGGAACTGGTTTACAAGACCTGGAGAAACACTCGTTTCTCTGCGAAGTAGTGTGGAATGTTAAGCAAGTACAGGATGATGCCGTAATACAAGCTCAGTTAGTTACTACATTCAGAGACAGATCCTTGACATGGTTCATGAAATATTCTGGGGGTCATAATAGAACACTAGTACGGATCAAAACTGTGATTATAAGAGATTTTAAGAAACCTAAGTCAGAATCTCAATGCATCATAGAGATAAGAGAAATCAAACAAAATCCTAATGAGACTATATGAGAATTTGTTCATAAATTTAAATCAATATTAGATGAAGTAAGTTTTGACATAACACTGCAATTGTTAGGATATCTCATCATTCAGTATGTACTTTGCATGCATGCATGCATTGCATGCACCCACATGCTGCCCAGTCACTAGTATGATGCCTCCAGCACCTAGTCCTTAGTATTCCAGCACTCAGGAGCTACTTTCCACTCAGATTTATCCCTCCTAGCCAGGGAGGTGCCAACTTCTCACCTTCCACTGCAGAAGGGCACCTTTTCTAACGTACCAGTCGGTTTCACTTCAGTTAGTTAGTTGTCTTTCCTTGATTTGAGGCTAGATGGACTCCTAACTATTGTTACCACTCCAGTTGACCTCTGATGAGACTTGACTACCTATTCTGAGTCCAGTTAACTCCTCATGCGCCCTCCACTGAGCCTCCATCCCTAGATTAGTGCCACTTACCATTAGTTACACTTATTACACTCAGTTAGACTTAGTTAGAGTCAGTTTGACACTCGTCTGATAGTTACTTGTGCATTGATGACCACCACTGATTGATGATGATCAGGACTCCTAGTTGGAGTGAAGCTATGCCATGTAGTTAATTCGACTGACCTCCTTGGTTAATTCAAATTTCTCACTCATTGTGACAGTATTGTATTGTAATTCTACCATTCTGGATTATAGAGCACTGATGCATCTCTCTTGCACAGTTTTTACTCCAAATTGTTTTACATCTTTGTGATTGATATTCTTGTTCAATAGATCTACTGTTACTAATTTTACATGGTATCAGAGCCATTGTAGGGACAATATCTCTCTCCTATAGGTGTTCTACATGAAGAATTGAGTGAATTTTCTCAAAATTACTGAAGTTTTGGCATGAAAGATCTCATGTGCATTCGCTCATGTGCATGCAAAGCAGAAAATACACTCCAATCCACTCCAGAAGCTTGAGTTTTCCACATAATTCTGGATTTGATACATTAGATCCATTCAAGCTTGCTTGATCTCCAATCCCAGGTGTGATGCAACTCTAAAAGGGTGGATTGTTCGACCTTACTGCCCTTGTTTTGATTGTGATTTGCAGGATAATCTTCTCCATCAAGTGCATTCGCTACCTTGCGATTTGCAGGTTCTCCTTCATCAATTACACTCATTTTCAATGATGGATTCAACTTCTTCAAATCCTATGCTAACTCCTTTCAACTATTTTTATTGGAAAGATGACATGGAGATAATATTGCGCTCAAAAAGGTTCTATAGAGTCACCATGGGCCTCGAATTGGAGCCCAACACTCTCATTGAAAAATCAAAATACTTCAATAAGATTGATGAAGCTTATGGTCTTCTTTGCCTCTCCATCTCCAAGGATCATCATTTCCATCTCAGTGGATTGAAGTCTCCAAAATCAATATCAAATCAACTTGACAAACTTTTTGGCAAGTAGGACGAGCTTAGAGCCTTTCAATTGGAAAATGAATTGATTGCTCTTAGTCCTAAGAATTTCGAGACCATCAATGAGTTTTTCACAAGATTCAAGCACTTGGCATTGTAGTTGAAGAACAATAGTGTTGTGAAAGAGGATAAGCAATTGATCCTCTCCATTCTTTCAAAGCTTGGTAAATATTTCTCGCTATTTGTCTCTACTTTCAATTTTGGTTGGCTAAATACCCTGAATTGGAAGACGCCTACCTTGAATGCCTTCATCGAATCTGTTACCAAAGAGCATGGCAAGTTGATTCAAATGGGGTCCATAAGCCCCAAAGATTCATCCCTATTTGTTCAAGGATCCAAGAATTCGAATGGAAAAGGGAAGCAAAAGAAACAGAAGCCCAAATTTGAACCAAACAAACAAAGAGAGAAAGGAAAGCAAGCGGATGCACCATTTGGTTCAAGGAACAAGCAAAAGGGTAAAGAGGGTAAAGAAAAATCTAAGTGTTCATATTGCAACCATGGATCTCATCCTGAAAGTTCATGCATGAAGAAAACAATAGATCAAATGGCCCTCCTTTTGGAAAAGAACAACATATGTCTTCCCGACGGTTCACGGAAGAAGGATAGAAATGATGATCATGAAAGAGGTCAAGCACTCATGGAAACTGTTTTGAAACCCACCACTCTACTGATAGATTTTGGTACCTCAAATCATATGGCTGCAAATATTGAATCCTTCTCTTCATTCGATCCAAACAGCTTCATCCCCATCCATTTGGGAGATGACTCAAAAATTTCTTCAAAGGGTAAAGGTACCATCCATTTATAGCATGGAAGTTTTCAGAATGTTCTTTATGTACCTTCCTTAGCTTCAAATCTACTTTATGTGTATCAAATCACACACACCAGTGAACCAAGTCAAGTGACATTAAACCCTATCAAAGTTGAAATTTCTGATATAGAAAGTGGAAGACTTATTGCAGTCGAAAAGGCAAACCACACTGCAAAATACTATGATGTTTCTCACTTTGTGCCGCTTGAAAATCCCACTGCTCTCCTCACTCATGGTAGAGAGGTTAGTAGGATTTGGAATGAAAGGTTTGGACACATTAATTACAATTATTTTCTGCTGTTACAATAGAAATCCATGGTTAATGGTCTTCCACAACTCCATTCCTCGAAGGAAATTTGCCTCGGTTGCATTGTTGGGAAGCACCCTGAGCACAAGTTCGACCACGAAAAAGCTAGCAGAGCTTATGCTATTTTGGGCCTCATACATTCTGATATCAGTGGTCCGGTGCCAAATATGTCCATGAATGGTTCAAGGTATGTTTTGACATTCATCGATGACTTCTCCCATTTTACTTGGGTATTTTTTTTCAAAAACAAGCCAGAAGTGCTTGGAAAATTCAAGGATTTTAAGGCTTCTGTTAAGACTGCCACTAAGAGCAAGATCAAAGCTCTTAGATATGGTAATGGCAGAGAATATATCAAGATTGATTTGTTGAAACTTTGTGCCAAAAGTGGAATTCAGATCCAACATATAGTTCCCTACACACCCCAGCAGAACGGTGTAGCGGAAAGGAAGAATCGGTCACTGAAAGAGATGGCTACCTACATGCTTAAGTCAAAAGGTTTGGCTGTAAATATTTAGGATAAAGCCATTAATGTTTCTGCATACATTCAGAACCAATTTCCACATTTATCCGTGAAAGGTAAAACTCCTTTCGAAGCATTCTTTGGTCGCAAACCAGATGTGTCCAATTTGAGGGTTTTTGGCTCCACTGCATGGGCTAGAATTCCTTCTGATAAGAGAAAGGCTTTGGATCCACAAAGTATTGAATGTATCCTAATAGGATATGGTGAATAATCAAAAGTGTATAAAATCATGAATATCATATCCAAAAAGATATTCATAGAGCGAAGTGTGAAGTTTGAAGAACCGCTGCCAGATCTTAAACTAGTTGAGGAAAACATTGCCGATCCGCAGCCTCCACAAGAAGAAGATTCGAGAGAATATGAAGAAACATCGGGAATAATATTTTTGATATTTTATCAGAATTTTATGGCTATGACATATGATATTAAGAATCAGACCATAATGATCCTCCTCAGTTACCAAAGTGGGCCCAAAACACTCTACAATCTGTTGCTCCAAACATTGGAAATCCTGTTGATCCAAAGAGAACAAGAGCAGACTTTCAAAGACCAGGTATGGCTCTTTCTTTTGCTGATCCATTATTATCTGAGAAATTTTATTTGATGATTGGTTCAAATCCCAAATCACACTATCATTCCCACCGAGATCCACGATGGCAAACCGCCATGGATGAAGAGTATAGTTCTCTTCAAAAGAACAATACATGGGAGCTAGTTTCTCTTCCACCTGAAAGAAAATTAGTTCAATGCAAGTGGATATACCACACAAAGGTTGCTGCTAATGGATCTATCAGAAAATACAAATCTAGGTTGGTGGAAAAATGTTTCTCCCAAGTCCAAGGAATGAACTACACTGAGACTTTTGCACCGGTTGCAAAGATGGATTCCATCCACCTAGTTTTTGCCATTTTCTCATCCAAGCACTGGGAAGTGCACCATATGGATGTGAAGAGTGATTTTATACATGGATACCTTGATGAAGAAGTATATATGAAGCATCCAGAAGGATACATATCAAATCCATCATTAGTTTGCAAGTTGAAGAAATCTTTGTATGGATTGAAACATGCCCCATGAGCTTGGTACGCAAAGATGGGCTCCTTCCTTCTTTCTCAGAATTTCAAAAGATGCAAATATGATCCAAATGTGTACCTACAGCAATTTAAAGGTAATTTTATGATTTTTATTTTATATGTTGATGATCTTCTCATTACTTGTAGCACTTTCCTTACAATTAACAAGCTGAAAACCGCTTTAAATCTAGCTTTTGATATGAGCGATTTGGGCTTGCTTAAGCAATTTTTGGGCTTGGAGATACCTCAAAAATTTGATGGGATCACATTATCTCAGAAAAAGTATGCTAAAGACCTACGATTAAATTTTAATATGGAAGAATGTAAGGCTGCTCTGTTTCCATTCCTCTCAAGAATCAGTCTTGAAGAGGGAAATTCCACACCGCTTGCAGATTACACTATGTATCGACAGTTGATTGGTTCACTACTTTACTTGAAACACTCAAGGCCTGATATTTAATATGTCGTGAGTATTGTATCAAGGTATATGCAATAGCCCCATGATATTCATTGGCAGGCAGCCAAGCAAATCTTGCAGTATGTGCAAGGAACGAGACATTTTGGCATACATTATAATGCAGATTTTGAGCTAGATTTCATTGGTTTTACTGATTCAGATTGGGCAGGTGATAACATAGATCGGAAGTCCACTTCCGGATATGTTTTCATGATTGGCCATGGCCCTATTTTCTGGTCAAGAAAAAGCAGGCAGCCATTGCACGTTCTTCAGCAGAGGCAGAGTATTGAGGGGCAGTTAATGCCTGCATTCAAACAGTTTGGTTGCAGGGTATTCTTTCCGTGTTTGATTTTGGTAGCACTACTTCGACTGTCCTATTTTGTGACAATCAAAGTTCTATTAAGATCTCCATCGATCCAGTTCAGTGGAAGAGGACAAAGCACATTGAGATTCATATGCACTACATCCGATAGTTGGTGCATGATCACACTATCATTCTGCAATATTTCCCTACCGGTGAGCAAATTGCAGACATCTTCACCAAGAGCTTCACTGAGAAGAAGTTCTCTTACCTCCATTCACTATTGGGGGTGAGTTCCATCATGGTGGAGACAGATTAGATCCATTTTTATGTTTATCTTGAGGGGGGGCTTTCTTCCCACTGGGTTTTCCCTCTTTCCTCACTTAGATTATTTTCAGCATTTTTTGGATTATTGTATTGGGGTGACCTTTGGTCTCAGTAATCAGGGCCCTGCATTTTATTTTTTACATCATAGTATGTCTTGAGGGGGGGGTGTTAGGATATCTCATCATTCAGTATGTACTTTGCATGCATGCATGCACTCGCATGCTTCCCAGTCACCAGTATGATGCCTCCAGCACCTAGTCCTTAGTCTTCCAGTACTCAAGAGCTACTTTCCACTCAGATTTAGCCTTCCTAGCTAGGGAGGCGCCCACTTATCACCTTCCACTACTGAAGGGCACCTTTTTTCACCTACCAGTCAGTTTCACTTCAGTTAGTTAGTTGTCTTTCCTTGATTTGAGGCTAGACTGACTCCTAACTATTGTTACCACTCTGATTGACCTCCGATGAGCCTTGAATACCTATTATGAGTCCAGTTAACTCCTCATGTGCCCTCCACTGAGCCTCCATACCTAGATTAGTGCCACTTACCATCAATTAAACTTATTACACTCAGTTAGAATCAGTTTGACACCTGTCTGATAGTTACTTGTGCATTGATGACCACCACTAATTGATGATGAGGACTCCTAGTTGGATCCAAGCTATGCCATGCAGTTAATTCGAATGACCTCCTTGGTTAATTCGAATTGCTCACTCATTGTGATAGTATTGTATTGTAATTCTACCATTCTAGATTATAGAGCACTGATGCATCTCTCTTGCACAGTTTTTACTCCAAATTGTTTTACATCTTTGTGATTGATATTCTTGTTCAATAGATCTGTTGTGACTAATTTTATAGCAACAACATCAAGAATGGTTCATAGCCATGTTGTTGCCCCATATCATATTACCACTCATGCAATAGAAGGTTACTTCGTAGACAAAGGCATTGGAGATTACAATGAAACTAGAGGCTTCACCTATAGGAGAAACTAGCGCAAGGATGATTTAGATATAGACCCAGCTAGAAAACTTGATGTTACAGGTACAAGACATCAAGAAAGAAAAAGAAACAATAGAAGAGGTTTGGTGTACACAATGTAAGGGAGAAGGACCTTCCAAATAACACTACCCTATATTCCAATATTACATCACTAGTGCAGCACCAAACCCATTGAATCAAGAACAAGTCCCATGGTGTGAAATATGCAGATGTATAGGACATTGCCCAGAAGACTGTTATCTGCTTCAGAAATATGTGCAGACACCAAAGAACCTGTCCTGGACATTTTGTAAGTCAGTTGGCCATGACGATAGCAATTGCAGAGGATATGATCTCATGATAGAAATAAAACATGATGTCTACAAAGTTCAAGGAGAGATGCAGAATAATAATGAAAATGAGCAGTATGATCAAGGAATGTACATAGGACATGCTGGATTCATAGGAAGAGGATGAAACACTGGCCAAGACGGGGAAGAGGTCATATTATATGTTATAATTGCACTCAACCAGGACATCTAGATAGAGACTGCCAGAACCCTTGTACTACCTGTAAGTACTATAATTCATTTGACCATGTCATTGAAGCATGTCTTGTTTTGCAAGGAAAGATGCAAGAGAAAAGACCAGAAGAATAGAATCAGAACATTCAAATGATTGCAGCTGAAAAATGAAATAAAGATCACAACATATAGGTTGTGACACGAAGTAGAGCTACAACATGTAGGGATCAACAAACTGAAGCTTCAACTTCTGATGACCACATCATAAAACAAGAGCTTACTGAAGGGGCTTGGATAAGGAAAGAGACTAGAAAAATGCCTTCCTTCAACCTTCACAAAGAGAAAGAAGCCTTCATGGAGACCAGGAAAGTCTTACAGAGCTCAAAACCTATGACTCTAACAATCCCATTGCGAAGTGAACCAATGCATATGATTGATATGCCAATTTCATATGATGGATCACGTGTTGCAACATAATCCATAAGTCCTATTGCGCAGTTCCTACATATCTGCATGAAGTTGTTAAAGCGTGGAAATGCCTTAGCAGAGTTATAAATCCTATTCAGTCATTATGAGCAGCGTAATGCCATAAACGAAGAACATAGCACAGTTCACCATATCAAGAGTCAAAGAAGGACTGGAAGAGAAATGAGACTAAGTACTCAGAGATGAATGTATTGATAAAGAAAACATGGGAATAGATGGGGAAGGCAAATTTATCATGGTCACCAATACATTTGAGATTAGCCAATCAGCAAAAGGTTCTACCTTTTGGGATATTATAGAATGTGCTTGTTGACATTGATGGCGTGTGAAGTAAAGCAGACTTCGAATTTATTGAGATCATAGATGATAGCAATCCATATCCTGCATTATTGGGAATAGATTGGGAAATTGATAACCTCACGATTATCAATTTGAAGAAAAAATAGATGATATTTGAGGAACCAGATATCAGGTTCATCACACCCTTGGATCCTACACAAGGACCAAGATATATTGAACCAGTAAGAGAAGAATGTAGAGATCAATATCTTGATCACATATACAAGATGATAGTGAATCAAGTAGACTACATCAGCCTTACAGATGATGGGATATTGAGTTGGATATGTGACAACTCTTTAATATCAGAATCAGACACATGAGTGGAGAACTGACAGAGTCGAATGAATGACGTGTCAGCAAGACGATGTGAGAAGCTCACTAAGTCACTATGCTGGATTGGAACAGAGGTAAGTTCAATCACTACTTATGATGGGTTGAGTAATATTCACCCATTTATTCAAGAATATATTGTATCAGTCTCAGATGAACAGAAGTTAGCAGCTTTAGATATAGCACTATGCGCTACACCTGCTAGATGGTGGGCTACGCATAAGCAGAACCTGACCATATGGGAAGAATGTAAACACATGATGGAAATCAGATTTACATAACAAACTGAGATTGTGCAAGTAAAATATAATGGTCAGACTGATCCTAAGATCACATAGAGATTTGTTTGAAATCATGGATACATAGACCACAAGATGAGTGGGTTCACCTGTTTTTGCACACATTATATCAAATTCCAAAGAATTGGTATACAGACACAGAACTTCGTAGAGGAACGATAGAATGGTCTAGTCTTACAAATAACTTCCAAGTGAATTTCAGTTTTGACTATGATTGTCCAAGTGTTCATGAAGATTTACAGGTGTAAAATTAGTCACAACAGATCTAATGAACAAGTAAATCAATCACAACAGATGAACATAGAAAATATGGTGTAAAACCGTGCAAAACATGCAACAGTGCTCAATATCCCAATAAGGGTGAATGATTACAATAGAATACAGTAACAATGATTGAGCAATTCGAATTGCCTAAGGAGGTCATTCGAATCACTGAATGGAGTAGCTTGACTAAGGTGCTGGAGGCATCAACCTGGTGACTGGGATGCATGCAAAGTGCATGCAAACCCTAGAATTTGCATGCAAACCCTAATTGCATGCAAGATCCTGAAAAAAATGATGTGGATATCCGAACACCCCCCCTCAAGCTAGACTATGATGTGAAAAAAAAATAATGTGGGGCCCTGGTAACTAAGACCAAAGGTCACCCCAATACAATAATCCAAAAAAATGCTGAAAATAAACTAAGTGAGGAAAGAGGGAAAACCCAGTGGGAAGAAAGCCCCCCCTCAAGCTAAAGCATAATAATGGATCAATCTATCTCCACCATGATGGAACTCACCCCCAACATTGAATGGAGGTAAGAGAACTTCTTCTCAGTGAAGTTCTTGGTGAAGATGTCTACAATTTGCTCATCAATAGGGCAATATTGCAGAATGATGGTGCGATCATGCACCAACTGTCGAATGTAATGCATATGAATATCAATGTGTTTGGTCCTCTGCCGCTAAACTAGATCTGTGGAGATCTTGATAGCACTTTGATTGTCACAAAATAGGACAGTTGAAGTAGTGCCACCAAAACCAAAATCGGAAAGAATACCCTGCAACCAAACTGCCTGAATGCAGGCATTGACTACCCCTCGATACTCTGCCTCTGCTGAAGAAAGTGCAATGGCTGCTTCCTTTTTGCTGGACCAGCAAATAGAACCATGAAAAATCATGAAAACATAGCCGGAAGTGGACTTCCGATCAATGCTATCACCTGTCCAATCTGAATCAGTAAAACCAATGAAATCAAACTCAAAATCTGCAGCATAATGTATGCCAAACTGTCTCGTACCTTGCACATACTGCAAGATCCGCTTGGCTGCTCGCCAATGAATCTCATGTGGCTGCTGCATATACCTTAACACGGCACTCATGACATATGAAATATCAGGCCTTTAGTGTGTCAAATAAAGTAGTGAACCAATCAACTGTCGATACATACTGCAATCTGCAAGCGGTGTAGAATCTCCCTCCTCAAGACTAATTCTTGAGAGGAATGCGAATGGGGTTGCCTTACATTCAGCCATATTAAACTTCAATAACAGGTCGGAAGCATATTTTTGTTGAGATATAGTGATCCCATCAAAATTTTGAGCTATCTCCAAGCCCAAAAAGTGACTCAGCAAGCCCACATCGCTCATGCCAAAAGCTAGATTTAAGGCAGTTTTTAGCTTGTTTATTGAAGTAAGAGTGCTACCAGTAATGAGAAGATCATCAACATAAAGTACAATAACCAAAAAATTACCTTTAACTCATTGAATATACACATTTGGATCATATTTTCATCTTTGGAAATTCTGAGAAAGAAGGAAGGAGTCCATCTTTGCGTACCAAGCTCTTGGGGCCTGTTTTAACCCATACAAAGATTTCTTCAATCTGAAAACTAATGATGGATCTGACATGTATCCCTCTGGCTGCTACACATATACCTCTTCAGCAAGGTCTCCATGTAGAAATGCACTCTTCACATCCATGTGGTGCACTTCCCAGTGCTTGGATGCAGAAATAGCCAAAATAAGGCGGATGGAATCCATCTTTGCAACTGATGCAAAGGTCTCAGTGTAGTCCACTCCTTGGACTTGGAAGAAACCTTTTTCCACCAACCTTGCTTTGTATTTGCTGATAGAGCCATCAGCAGCAACTTTCGTGAGGTAGACCCATTTACACTTTAATAATTTTCTTCCAGGTGGAAGAGAAACTAGCTCCCATGTGTTGTTCTTTTGAAGAGAATTGTACTCTTCATCCATGGCACTTTGCCATCTCAGATCTCGGTGGGAAGAATAGTATGATGTGGGATATGAAATAGCCATCAAATAAAAAATCTCAGGAAGTAATGGATCAGCAATATAAAGAGCCATACCTGCTCTTTGAAAGTCTGCTCTTGTTCGTCTCGGATCAGCAGGATTTCCAAGGTTCGAACCCGCAGATTGAAGAGTGTTTTGGGCCCACTTGGGTAACTGAGGAGGATCATAATGGTCGGATTCTGAACCTACTGTGTCATAATCATCATGTAATGCTAAAATATCAGAAATATCAGAACTCATACCTTCATTATCGCTGCACAGATCTTCTTTTGGTGAAGGCGGTGAATCGGCAGTCTCTTCCTCGACTGGTTGCAATTCTTGAAGCGGTTCTTCAAATTGCACACTGCGCTCTATGAATATATTTTTAGATTTGATATCCATGAGTTTATATGCTTTTGATTCTTCCCCATATCCTATCAGTATGCACTCAATACTTTGTGGATCCAAGGCTCGTCTCTTCTTGGATGGAATTCTGGCTCATGTAGTAGAGCCAAAAACTCTCAAATTTGACACATCCGGTTTGTGACCAAAGAATGCTTCGAAAGGAGTCATACCTTTCACAGATAAATGTGGAACACGGTTTTGTATGTATGCAGCAACATTGATTGCTTCATCCCAAATATTTGCAGCCAAACCTTTTGATTCAATCATGCATGTAGCCATCTCTTTTAGTGACCGATTTTTCCTTTCCGCTACACCGTTCTACTGGGGTGTGTAGGGAACTGTATGTTGGATCTGAATTCCACTTTGGGCACAAAGTTGCAGCAAATCGGCCTTGATATATTCTCCACCATTATCATATCTAAGAGCTTTGATCTTACTCTCAGTGGCAGTCTCAATAGAAGCCTTAAAATCCTTGAATTTTCCAAGCACTTCTGACTTGTTTTTGAGAAAGAATACCCATGTAAAGCGGGAAAAATCATCAATAAATGTCAAAACATACCTTGAACCATTTAATGACATATGGGGTAGTGGACCAATGATATCAGAATGTATCAACCCCAAAACTGTAGAAGCTCTGCTAGCTTTGCCGCGGTCGAATCTGTGCTTGGGGTGCTTCCCAATGATGCAACGAGTGCATAATCCCTTCGAGGAACAGAGTTGTGGAAGACCATCTACCATGGATTTGTTTGATAGCAGCAGCAAATACTTATAATTAAGATGTACAAATCTTTCATGCCAAATCCTACTAACCTCATTACCATGTGTGCGAAGAGCAGTGGGCTTTGCAAGCGGAATAAAGTGTGAAAACTCATAGCATTTTGCAGTGTGGTTTGCCTTTCCGACTGCAACAAGTCTTCCACTTTTGATATCAGAAATTTAAACTGTATTAGGGCTGAATGTAACTTTCTTCAGTTCACAAGTGTGTGTCATTTGATACACAGAAAGAAGATTTGAAGCCAAGGAAGGCACATAGAGAACATTTTGAAAGCTTCCATGATCTACATGAATCGTACCTTTGCCCTTTGAAGAAATTTTTGAGTCATCTCCCAAATGGATGGGGATGGAGCTGCTTGGATCGAATGAAGAAAAAGAATCAATATTTGCAACCATATGATTCGATGCACCCGAATTTATCAAGAGATTAGTGGGCTTCGAAACAGTTTCCATTAGTGCTTGTCCTCTTTCATGATCATCATTCCTATCCTTCTTCCTTGCACCATTAGGAAGAGTTATGTTGTTCTTTTCCAAAAGGAGGGCCATTTGATGTATAGTCTTATTCATACATGAACTTTTGGGATGAAAGCCACGGTTGCAATAAGAACATTTAGATTTTTGGTTACCTTCTTTGCCCTTTTGCTTGAACTTTGAACTGGATGGTGCATCCGTCTATTTGCCTTTCTCTCTTTGCTTGTGAGGCTTGAATTTGGGCTTCTCCTTCTTTTGCTTTCCTTTACCATTCGAGATCTTGTGTCCTTGAACATATAGGGTTGAATATTTGGAGCTTATGGACCCTATTTGAATCAAATTGTCATGCTCTTTTGTGAGGGACTCAATGAAGGCATTCAAGGTAGGCATCTTCCAATTCGGGGTAGTTAGCCAACCGGAATTGAAAGTAGAGACAAATACCGAATAATATTTACCAAGCTTGTTGAAAATGGAGAGGATCAATTGTTTATCCTCTTTGATAACTCCACTGTTCTTCAACTGTAAGTTCAAGTTCTTGAATTTTGTGAAGAATTCATTAATGGTCTCGAAATTCTCAGGACTAAGGGCAATCAATTCATTCTCTAATTGAAAAGCCCTAAGCTCGTCCTGCTTGCCAAATAGTGTTTCAAGTTGCTCCCATATAGCTTTTGGAGTCTTCAATCCACTGATATGGAAGTGAAGATCTTTGGAGATGGAGAGACAAAGAAGACCATAAGCTTCATCAAGCTTGTTGTAGTGTTTGGTTCTATCTGACATGTTGTTTGGCTCCAATTCAAGACCAAGAGTGACTTGGTAGTAACCTTTTGAACGTAATATGATCTCCATATCATCTTTTCAATCAAAATAATTGAACGGGGTGAGGATAGGCTTTGAAGAAGAGTATTCCATTGCTAGGAACGAGTGCACAGTGATGTAGAGAAGCTTGCAAGGGCAGAGTAGCGAATGCAATTGATGGAGACAATAACTTGCAAATCACAATAAAACCAAGAACAATAAGGTTGAATAATCCACCATTTTAGAGTTGCATCACACCTGGGATTGGAGATCAAACAATGTTGAATGGGTCCAATGTATCAGATCCAGGAATTATGTGGAAACTCAAGCTTCTGGAGTGGTATTGGAAGTATTTTCAAGCTTTGCATGCACAGGATCGAATGCCCTTGAGATCTTTCATGCCAAAACTTTTGTAATTTTTGAGCAAATTCACTCAAATCCTCTTGTAGAAACACCCATAGAAAAGAGATCTTGTCCCTGCAATGGCTCTGATACCATGTAAAATTAGTCATATCAGATCTAATGAACAAGTATATCAATCACAATAGATCAACATAGAAAATATGGTGTAAAACTATGCAAAACATGCAGCAGTGCTCAATATCCCAATATGGGTGAATGATTACAATAGAATACAGTAACAATGACTGAGCAATTCGAATTGCCTAAGGAGGTCATTCGAATCACTAAATGGAGTAGCTTGACTCCAACTAGGATTCCTCATCATCAATCAGTGGTGGTCATCAATGCACAAGAGCCAGTCATCCAGGTGTCAATCTGAGTCTAACTGAGTGTAACATGTGTAACTGAAGTGTGTAGCACTGATATAGGGAAGTGGGCTTAGTGGAGGGTGCATGGGAGGCTAATTGAAGTCAGAACAAGTCATCTAGTGAATCTGAAGGTCCAACAAAAGTGAAAAAGTCAGTCGAGATTGAAACTAGCCTCAAATCAGGGAGAATCAGAGCTAACTGAGTGTAACTGAAGTGGAACTGCAATGGTAGGTGAAGAAGTGCGCCCTTCTTTGGCAGTAGGTGAGAAGTGGGTGCCTTCCTGACTAGGAGGGCTAATGAACTGATGTAATAAGCTCCCGGGTGCGAGAATAAGGTGGCTAAGGTGTTGGACGCATCAACCTAGTGACTGGGATGCATGCAAAGTGCATGCAAACCCTAATTGCATGCAAGATCCTAAAAACGATGATGTGGATATCCGAACAACAGGTAATCAAATAGAAGGTATTTAATGATGCACTATTACCTGTATGTGAACAACCAGATTGGGAAATACAGTTAGAAAATGCCCTAGAATATTAGAATGTCACATTAGATGAAGACGAAGATGAAGATCCGCGCAATATAAACATACATGAGTTTGAAGGAGAGTGAAAAGTAGAAGGACCTGATTTGGAGATTCTAGATCTGAGTGATCATGTAAAAACCCAGAAAGTCAATATTGGTACCAGTGAAGAATCAAAGTTTGCTTCTATAGGAGATTACTAGGATGAGGAAACAGTGGAACATATAGTAGACCTACTATGCAAATACCAAGACCTATTTCGTACTAAGTTCTCTTAAATGAAATGAATTTTAGGAGACTTGGGAGTTATGAAAATACCTCTCAAGCCATATGCGAATCCTATCAAGAAAATACCCTATAGACTAAATCCTAGATACAAAGAAAGAGTAAAGGCGGAGCTTAATAAGATGCTTGATGCAGTAATTATTGAGCCAGTAGAAGAATCAGAATGGGTAAGTCCCATGGTTATTCGGGATAAGAAAGCTAAAGGCGAGATCAAAATCTGTGTAAATATTAGGAAGTTAAATGATGCTTCGCTTTATGATCCATTTCCGACTCCATTTACAAATGAAGTACTAGATAATGTTGGAGGAAATGAAGCACACTCATTTGTTGGTTGTGGATCTTGATCTCCAGATTCAAATATATTATTATTCATCCGTGTTTGTACCCCATATTTGGTTATGATCCCGACACAATGCTTAGGGGGTCTGAGGGCTAGTGCCCCCGAGAAAGGGGGTTTGGGGGTAGAGCCCCCGAGAAAATGGGGGTTCGGGGGCGTAGCCCCCAAGAAAATGTTTTGGGTTGTTTTTGCCAACAGATTTCGGGCCCATGGTTTTGGGTAACCCATGGTATTTTTCCATTGTATTTCCCTTATAAAAGAAAGTCATTGTAACACGGCTAGGGTTGATGTATTTAGGTATTATGCATTGTAAAGATCTCTGAGATTGGAAGAGAGACTGTGATGAACCTACAATAATTAATTAATGCAAATATATGAGATATCGTAAATAACAGAACTCAGAATTACTTTTATATTGATCACAGGCCACTTTGGGGGGGAAACCTCCTTTGAGCAAGCTCAATACAATTAACTTCACGGTTCCTTCAATGAACTCAACACACACTTATATACTAAGTCTATGCCCAATACTATGAGTCAAAACCATGGGGCATATAATACTACGAGACGAATTACAAAGCATATGCATCCAATACTATGGATCAATACCACGGGCTAATATAAACTATGGACCCAAAAATACTACGGGACGACTTACAAAGCATATGCGTCCAACAATAATAGACTAACAAAGTAAAGAGAAGGGTTGACACGGGTTCCTAACATCCCCTCTCCCTTAGAAAAAGCTTTGTCCTCAAAGCTTTGGTTGGGGAAATTGATGTAGAATCTGAAGGAGTGGTTCCCCGGTAGCATCCTCAGGTTGCAGTTCGGGCCACTGATGCCTTTGGAGTTTTAGGGAGGATTGCTTGGAAGGCTGTAGAACCATATCAATTGCGTGAAAAGTGCGCTCAAAACGGTGTTGATCGGCTTGTTGTTTTAGTCGAATTCTGGCCATGTGAAGATTGTCCTGCGGAATGAGAAGAATCTGATCGCGGTTTCGAAGAACCAAGTCAATTTCCTAAACTGGGGAGCTGCAAAGGGTGTATGGAAGAAGAACTGGTGGTGTCTATCCATAGACTGCTTCATATGGTGTCCTTTTAGATGTGGTATTGTACCACCAGAGTGATTCTAGGAAAGCCATAGAAATAGTTGGCCAAATCTGTGTAGGGATGGGAAAGGGTTTGAGCAGTCCCGAAAGGAGTGTCCTTTCACCCTTTTTGACATGGAAAGTATCACAGTTAGCCACCATCTGTTGAATAGTCATTTTCAGTCCCTTCCAAAAGAAGTTACATTGTTCCCGGTCATACATTTTGAAGAACCCAGTGTGCCCTGCTGATGAAGAAGCATGGAGTTCATAGAAGAGATAGCCCTGTTGAACATATTGCAACCAATTTGGAACAAGCAGAGAAATAGCTGTAAGAGAAACTGGGTCTTCAATTGTGCGAGAAGGAGCATCTGCCACCATATTGTCCTTACCCTTCTTGTAAGTGATTGCATAGGGATAACCCATTTCAGTTGTGTTGGGGAGTGTGAAAATCCTCACAACAAATCTAAGAGATGATATGTACCTCACAAGCGTAATTATGATTAAGCAGGAAAATAGAAGAAGAGTGATCAATACAGTATAATGAGCAACATAATAATATGGCACAGTAGAACTCGGATAGAAGCAATAATACTTCACACACATGAATTAATCAATCACAGTATGGACAAATAAATAGTACAATGGTAGAGAGGATTCGAATGCCTAAGGTGGCAATTTGAATTAGCCTCTCAGACTGATCATAAGATCAATAGAGTGTCATTGGAGCACAACTAGGTGTCGTCATGATCATCGGAGCGCAACTGGAAGTCTTCATCATCATCAGTGGAGTCATCAATGCTCACGTAATTGTCAACCATCAGTCAAACTAACCCTGGTAGGTGTAACTGAGTGTAACTCAATGTAACTGAGTGTAATTGACTATAACTAACTGTAACTGACCGTAACTGAGTGTAACTGATTGTAACTGAGTGTAACTAAGTGACAACTGGACTGGTAGGTGAAGAAGGGCGAGTTTCTCCCTAAAATCAAGGAAGAGGGGCACATTAAGCAACTGGAGGGTTAAAACTGAATAGTGAGAAGCTCCTGGGGGCTAGCTAACTGAGGGCTAGGTGTTGGATTGATGACTGGGATGCATGCAAACCCTAAAGGTGCATGCATGACTGAAAATGTAAAGGATCAAAATACTAGTGGGACTAGGATGGAGTATAGGAATATCCTAACACCCCCCCTTAATCCATCCTGGGCCCTGGTAACTAAGACCAAAGGTCACCCAATACAATGAATAATAATAATCAATAAACTAAGGAAGTGGAAAAATTTCATGGGAAACATACCCCCCTCCTCAAAAAATAGACTGTAAGGCACACATAAAAATAAATGCTCCAAACTCAAGCATGTGTGATGCTTGGTCATATGTCTGGAGGTATCTTTTTCTTGGGAAGAAGTGGATCATGCTCAAAAAGCATGTGCTTGTACTTGCTCTTTAGATCGAATGTGATGAGAACAAATCCAACAGTATGAAAATGATCCTTGAACTTGTGATTCGAATCAACTGAGGTAGGATCAAATCTATGAAAGTGCATATAGTCTTTTGTCTTCTCCTTCGAACCACCATGGGTGAGATTATGCCAAAAATAACTATTACATGTTTGCTTGAAATCAAAATCAAATTTAAGACTTAAAAAACAGTTTCGTGAGATCTCCTTTGAACCAGCAGGGGTGAGATCAAAACTATCATATGCATGAGAAATTATCCCAAGCAGTAATTGCTTAGAATCCAAATTAGATCCAAGACTTGAATCATGGTTTCTTGAGATCTCCTTTGAACCATGAGAGGTGAGATCAAAACCAGTAGATGCATGAGAAATTATCCCAAGCGAATGGCAATGGCCATATTCTTCAATGACCTTCTGAAAGCATGAATTTATGATCATATAGTAGTATAAAAGAGGAGATAGCTGGAGAGGAGCGAATGCATTACCTTCAGTAGCTGTTTTGACCTCTAAAATAATCATGTGATCATAATGCAAACCAACAGAATCTGGTGCAAGAGAGGATTTAGGACCTTCTGCAATATCTAGAGTGTGAGCTGGCACAGAAAGAGAAGAAAGTTTGAGCATGAGTGGAGAATCTGCAAGTTCTTTGTCAACAATTTCAATATGAGATGATACTGGTTCATGATCTGAGAGACCATCAAGAGGAGCGAATGCATCACTTTGCTTGCTTTCGAGTGGGTTAGGACCAAGTCCTTCATTCTTTCTGCCAAATTTTTCATCCAGGTGAGCCCATATCTCTTTTAGAGTCCATAACTCCTTTGGAGTTTCAACACCATTACGGTATTTGAATTGGAATATCTGGTGTGCAAACAAAGAAAACATTATTGCTGCAAAGTGCATGTCACTTTTATTTAACCAGACAATATTCTCTTTAGGGGATTCAAACTCTCTTTCAAAATAACAATAAAAAAGATCATGGATCTTCAAGTGTGCTATCATTCTTGGTTTCCATTCATCATAGTTGAGTGGATCAAGAGGAGTAATTCTTGATGAATACATTGAAGTTGTATAGGTCCTGCAAAAACAATATAGAATAACTACAACTGCTACTGTTGCAAAAATGCATAAACTGTTGCAACTGCTACACTCGAAATCTTGGTAATAACCTGTAAAAAAATCTCAAGAATGGAGATAAACAGTACTCTCAACATTCTTTGATACCATGTGAAAATCCTCACAACAGATCTAAAAGATGATGTGTACCTCACAAGAGTAATTATGATTAAGCAGGAAAATAGAAGAAGAGTGATCAATATAGTATAATGAGCAACATAATAATATGGTACAATAGAACTTGGATAGAAGCAATAATACTTCACACACACTAATTAATCAATCACAGTATGGACAAATAAATAGTACAATGGTAGAGAGGATTCGAATGCCTAAGGTGGCAATTTGAATTAGCCTCTCAGAGTGATCATAATATCAATAGAGTGTCATCGGAGCACAACTAGGTTTTCTCATGACCATCGGAGCGCAACTGGAAGTCTTCATCATCATCAGTGGAGTCATTAATGCTCAAATAACTGCCAACCATCAGTCAAACTAACTCTGGTAGGTGTAACTGAGTGTAACTCAATGTAACTAAGTGTAACTGAGTGTAACTAACTGTAACTGAGTGTAACTGACTATAACTGACTGTAACTGAGTGACAACTGGACTGGTAGGTGAAGAAGGGCGAGTTGCTCCCTAAAATCAATGAAGAAGGGCGCATTAAGAAACTGGAGGGCTAAAACTGAATAGTGAGAAGCTCCTGGGGGCTAGCTAACTGAGGGCTAGGTGCTGCACTGATGACTGGGATGCATGCAAAATGCATGCAAACCCTAGAATGCATGCAAACCCTAAAGGTGCATGCATGACTGAAAATGTAAAGGATCAAAATACTGGTGGGACTAGGATGGAGTATAGGAATATCCTAACAGGGAGGAGACCCATTGTTCTAGGAAATTTTCCAGACTCTGGAGATCCGTCTTGATGTAGAAATAATTCCCTAATAGGTATGGCTGCCACTTCTATACTGCATGCAAAATAGCCATCATTTCTTGCTGAGAGGTAGATGTGGCTAAATTCTTACTAGAAAGGTCTCTTGAAGGAAGCAATCGCATTGGTTCAGCAAAGACACCTGCATATCTATCCAAGTAAGTAGTGGAGACCATTGATGGGTGCATCTGAATGGAATGGAGCTGAGTGATGAGACCATGTGAATTCTTCTTAAGGATTTTTTCCAAGCGATGTGAACTGATGATGTGGAGAGACCCTGGTTGTAAGCCCATAAATTTGTGTTGTGCCCCATTGACTGAAAAATGCATCCAAAGTTCAGCAAAATCCCATAAGATGGGGCCATGTGTGTGTAAGCATTGAACTCCCAAAACGACATCACATCTGCCTAAGGACAAGGAAAGCATATCAGAGCGCAGGGTATAATCTTCCATAGAGATACGCACATTGTGACACTTCCCCTTGCAAGGTAAGGTGCCCCCATTGGAAACCATGACTTCAAAGTTGGAGCAAGGATGGACAAAACAATCAGCCTATTTGGACGAGGGTCAATGAACTTATTAGTGCTACTAGAATCAATGAGTATGGGAAGAGGGAACTTCTTGAAGTATCCCCTAACCCACATTGTTTGTGGGGTGGTGACACTGGTTACAGCATGGAGAGAGATCTCAGGTGGCTCGTCCTGAGATGGGATGTCAACAGGTGGGTACTGAATGTTGACCTGATCATCTACTGTATCTAGAGCTTCTTCACCAAGTTCAGAGGCATATGGAGAAACCACATCCAAGAGAGAGAGCTTTTGTTGAACACATCTATGTCCCTGAGTGAATTTCTCATCACAATTATAACAAAGCCTTGTTTCATGGTGTGCTTGCATCTCCGTTTTATACAAATGCTTGATAGGAGTTGGTCGAGGAGCAGGCGTGATGGGAGGTTGTTGGGAACCCATATTTTTGAAGGGAACAAAGGTGGGTTTGGAGCGTTGTTGAGCTATGATCTTGTCCTCTACCAACTTAGCAACCCTGGGACTTCCATCATTGTCTTGGGACTGAACATTTTGACCTCTGAGCGGATTTCATCCTTGAGACCACTGATAAAACAACTCTTGTAGAATTCATCAGACAATCCTTCTGTGTGATTGGCCAGTTTCTCAAATTATGTCTGATACTCTCTCATTGTGCCAATTTGGTGAAGTTTAGTGAGTGCTCCTGTGAAGTCATCAAAAGCACTAGGACCAAATCGTGGCAAAAGGAGTTGGCAAAAATTTGTCCAGTTTGGCTTGGGATGAGATTTGATGTACCAACGGTACCATTGAAGGACTTCCTATTCCAAATGAAAGGATGCAATTGGAACTTGCTAGACATCAAAAGTATTATGCAGACTGAAGTATTGTTCTGGTTGGTATATCCATCCAGTCGGATCAGTAACATTGAAGCGAGGAAAATCAAGCTTCGACCCACGAAAAATGCTGGAAGAAGAGAACCCGGTGGCTGCAAAAGATTCTGGCTGTCGGTTATTGTTCATGGTTGAATGCTAGAGATGGAGGCTGAGAAATTTTTCATCTAGATCTTGGAGTTTGGTTTGGATGGCTACAAGTGCTTCCTCCATGGTTTTGCTCCGGCACAGATGACAACCCTAACCAAGAGTTTTTTTTGGGGGGGGGGGTGGGGAGGAGTGGATAGAAAAACACAAACAAAAGATGATTTAGTAAAGGGAAAAAATATGATGGGTAATTGGGGTTTGACTAGATATTGGACACTGTCGAAAGGACAAGAAAGATGAAAAGGGGGATTTCGGAAGCAGGGTGAAAGAATGAGAAAATTTGGTAGAGAGGGACAAAGAAGCAGAATTATGAAAGGAACTCTATGGTAAAATTTGAAGGCGATCAGGCGAAAATCGAAGAAGTTATGGCAAACCCTAAAAATAGACAAATGTGAGATTTCGGGTGTTGGGAAGTGGAATTTGGGATAGGATCCTCAGGAATGAAATATGCAGAATGGGATTGCAGGGGTGTTAGAGATGTTTCAAGGGAAATGGAGTTAAAACAAGGGAGATATGGATCTACAATGACGTGGAAGGGATCGGCAACAGATGGATTTTGAACGGCACCGAATGGATCGAAAACAACTAGATCTGGAACGACTTTCAGAATAGATCAGAAACGGCTCAGAATGGATCTAAAACAGTGCGAAAGGGATCAGCAATAGTTTAGCTAAAAATAGATATGGACCCCAAGTATGCTCGGCTTCCTAATAGTTCAGGTGTTTCACTCGGACACCAATGCTGTCCAACGGCTTACGTATTGGGGTAGTACTCGTCACTCCACTACTTAAGTAAAACTGATAACTACTTTGCCACAAACGACTTCTCTTGGTTTACCTCATAGGTGGGAACTAGTCAATCAAGTAGGGGTCATTGCCCTTTTCGCTGGTAGGTCCTCTCAATGGGCCATCTACTTTGGGGTTCCTGTGGTACTCCTCACAATGAGTTTTAGGGATTATGCCCAAGTAATTCCCACAGTTAAGCGGATAGGGATTATTCCCAGATCCGAACTTGCAACAGATGCGAAAAAAAATTTCGCAAAAATTACACCCAACGAGCCCAAGAAAGTGCTCTGACACCAGATGTGATGAACCTGCAATAATTAATTAATGCAAATACATGAGATATTAGAAATAACAAAACTCAGAATCACTTTTATATTGATCACAGGACATTTTGAGGGGGTAACCTCCTTTGAGCAAGCTCAATACAATTAACTTCACCGTGCCTTCAATGACCTCAACACACACTTATATACTAAGTCTATTCCCAATACTATGAGTCAAAACCATGGGACATATAATACTACGGGACGACTTACAAAGCATATGTGTCCAATACTGTGGGTCAATACCATGGGCTAATATAAACTATGATCAACAAATACTACGGGATGACTTACAAAGCATATGCATCCAACAACAATATACTAACAAAGTAAAGAGAAGGGTTGACACGGGTTCCTAACAGAGACTGTGAGACAGTGAAGAGGAAGTGCAGCGGTTGTGCTGCAGGTTGTATCCCTTCACTTTGCTAGATGGAATAATAATAAGGACTGGCAACTTCAGTGTGGACATAGCCCAAGTTGGTTGAACCACGATATATCTGTGTCTCTCTTGTAATGTGTATGTGCGATTATATTTGCATTTCTATTTATTGTTATTGCTCTGCAATCCTGTTTTTCTAACAATTGGTATCAGAGCTAAAGGTCTATTTGGCAGATAAACCCGCAGGAAGCTAAGGTTTCTGGTTCGAGTGGGAGCAATGGCGGAAGAAGGAAAGTTTAAGGTCGAGAATTTTAACGACCAAAACTTCCATTTATGGAAGATACAAATGGAAAACTATCTGTACCAGAAGGATCTATTCCTACCGTTGGGAGGAAGAGCAAAGCAGTCGGTGGCCATGAAGGACAAAGAATGGAAGGTTCTTAACAGAAAGGCTCTGGGAACAATACGACTGAGCCTAGCTTCGTCGGTGGCTTTCAATATCTCAAAAGAAATGACAACGGAGGGTTTGATGAGCGCATTGGGTAAGCTGTATGAAAAACCTTCAGCCTCGAACAAGTTATTTCTAATGAAGCGTTTATTTAATATGAAGATGTATGAAGGTGGATCTGTTACTAATCATTTAAATGAGGTTAATACGGTTACAAATCAACTATGTTGTGTAAGTGTGAACTTTGATGATAAGATTAGGGCTCTTCTAATCTTGTGTTCATTGCCAGAAAGCTGGAATATCTTGGTCATGGTTGTAAGTAACTCTGTCTCTAGTTCAAACACCTTGAAATTTCATGATATTATTGGTGTTATTCTTAGCGAGGAAATGCGAAGAAAAATCACAGGTGAGACATCAGGTAATGCGTTGACCATGGAGAGCAAGGGAAGATAAAAGGAGAGAGGAAAGAGCCAAGGTAATCATAGCAATTCTAAAATGGGTAGATCCAAGTCCAGACTGGGAAAGATAGAGTGCTGGAACTATGGAAAGAAAGGGCATCTGAAGAAAGACTACAGATCTTTAAAGAAGAAAGCAGATGCACAACAGGAAACTACGAAGGAAGCAAATGTAGTAGGTGATGTGCTACAAGATGCTTTGATTTTTGCATTAGATAATGCTAGTGATTATTTGGTAGTAGATTCAGGGGCTTCCTGTCATGCTACACCCCATAGGAAATACTTTCATGATTATGTTCTAGGCGATTTTGGACATGTTTTATTGGGTGATGATGAGCCATGTAAAATTGTTGGAATGGGTAAGGTATGGATAAAAGTTAAGAATGGAACTAACTGGCTGTTGAAAGATGTTAGGAATATTCCTGCTATGAAAAGAAATATGATCTCAACAGGGCAGTTGGGAGATGGCAACTGTCTATCTACATTTGGAGAAAAGTGGTGGAAGATCACTAAAGGATCAATGGTGATAGTAAAATGAGACAAGGTAGGTACGTTGTATTTATGTCCTCATAATACTAACCATTCCATCTCTTTAGCTTCCACAGGAACAAATACAGCATTGTGGCATCATAGTCTTGGCCACATGACTGATAAGGCGATGCAAATTCTCCACTCATGGAAGTTGCTTCCAGATTTGAAGCAGGTAAGTTTGGAATTCTGTGAAAACTATGTTTACGAAAAACAGAAGAGAGTCATATTTCTCAGGGTTGGGAAACAAAAGAAGAATGAAAAGTTAGAGCTTGTGCATATAGATGTACGGGTACCGGCTCAGGTACAATCTCTTGGTGGATCTCATTATTATGTTACATTTATTGATGATGCAACTAGGAAAACCTAGGTTTATTGTATTAAATAGAAATCTGATATGTTTGCTACTTTTAAGAAGTGGAAAGCTTTGGTTGAGAATGAGAGAGGAAAAAGGTTGAAGTGTCTCAGATCTGATAATGGCAGTGAGTACTGTAGTAAGGAGTTTGATAGTTACTGTTCATACCATGGGATTTGTAGAGAGAAGACAGTCCCAGGAACACCACAAGAAAATGGTGTGTCTGAAAGGATAAACAGAATGATCATGGAGCGTGCAAGGTGTATGAGATTACATGCAGGGTTTCCCTTACAGTTTTGAGCAAATGTTGTAAATACTATTGTTTAATTAATAAATAAAGGACCTTCAAGTGATTTGGATGGTGGTATTCCAGAAGAGGCATTGACAGATAAAAAGGTAAACTACTCATTTCTGAGAACGTTTGGTTGTGAAGCATTTGTCTATATTGATAAAGAAAATAAAACAAAGCTTGCAGCTAAATCCAAGAAATGTACCTTTATTGGATATGGGGTTGATGATTTTGGTTATCGTTTATTGGATTATGAAAATCACAAAATCATTAGAAGTAGAGATGTCATATTCAATGAAAAGGTCATGTATAAAGATTAGTTGCAGGGAAAGAAACAGGAAAAGGAAAACACATAGTACAAAGTACTTGATCAAATTCAAGAAAATGAAGTTCCAAAGGTGCTAAAAAATCAAGAACAATAGAAAGTACCTGAAACTCCTGCAACTGCAAGAAGATCTACTAGGTTAAGTAGACTCCCTGAATAATACTCTCCTTCAATGTATTATTTGTTGATGATTGATGCTGGTGAACCAGAATGTTGTGAAGAAGCAATGTAGGTGGAAACTAGAAAAAAGTGAGAGTAAGGCATGAATGAGGAGATGTACTCATTGGTAGGAAACAAGACTTGGGATCTGGTTCAGTTGCCTGCTGGTAAAATAGCATTGCAGAAAAAATGGATTTACAGGTTGAAGGAAGAAGAAGGAGGTAAGAAGCGATACAAGGAGAGACCTGTTGTAAGGGGGTTTGCACAGAAGAAAGATATATATTTTGATGAAATATTTTCTCCTGTTGTTAATATGACTTCAATTAAGACTATCTTAATAGATTTACATCTTGAACAGTTAGTTGTAAAAACAGCCTTTCTCCATGGGGATTTGGAGGAAGAGATATATATGCAGCAGCCACAAGAGTATGAGTTCAAAGCGATGGAGGATTTTGTATGTAGGTTGAAGAAGAGCTTGTATAGGTTTATAACAGAACAAGGTTATAGTAGATGTCATTCTGACCACTATGTTTATTTCAAGAAGCTAGACAATGAAAGATATATTATCTTGTTATTGTATGTGGATTACATGCTTGTTCATAACATGCAGGATATAAATGTGCTCAAAAGGAAGCTAGCTAATTCATTTGCAATGAAGGATTTGGGTGCTGCAAAGCAAATCCTTGGCATGAGAATAAAGAGAGACAGGAAAAATTGCAAATTGATATTGTCTCAGAGTGAGTACATACAAAAGGTGTTGGAGAGGTTCAGTATGCAGAATCCAAAACCAGTAAGTACACCTTTGGCCAACCATTTCAGTCTAAGTAAGGAATTGTGTCCCAAGACATAGGAAGAGACAGATTACATGTCCAAGATTCCCTATCAATTAGTAGTTGGCAGCTTGATGTATGCCATGGTGTGCACAAGACCAAATATTGCACAAGCAGTGGGAGTTGTGAGCAGATAAATGAACAATCCAAGTAAAGAACACTGGAAGGCAGTACAGTGGATTCTCAGGTATTTGAGAGGTACTATCACTCAAGAATTATATTTTGGAGGTTCATACACTATCCTACAGGGATATGTTGATGCAGATATGGCAAGTGATAGGGATAGTGAGAGGAGCACCACAGGGCATGTGTTCACTGTAGGTGGAACAACAATAAGTTGGATTTCGAGATTGCAAAAGGTTGTTTCACTTTCAACAACGGAAGCAGAGTATGTTGCTATTATAGAGGCTAGTAAAGAGATGATTTGGTTGTAGCAGTTTATGGAGGAAGTGGGTAAGAAGTAGAAGGATATAAGGTTGTATAGTGACTACCAGATTGCCATTCATCTTGCAAAGAACTCGGCATTCCATTCCAGGACTAAACATATACAGCTCAAGTACCATTTCATACGCTCTGTTCTCAAAGATGAACTGCTGAAGCTGGAAAAGATACACACTAGCCAGAATCCTACTAACATGTTCACAAAGCTAGTGACCAGAGAGAAATTGAGTTCCTGCTCGATTTTGGTTGGCCTTCTAGAATGAAGGTGAAGAGGAGAAAGTTGGCAAGTCCAGAAGTGGTGGAGTTGTTTTGATCAGTCTCCAAGTGGCAGATTTTTGGTTGTGGAGCTTGATCTCTAGATTCAGAGATATTATTATTCAGCCGTGTCTATACCCTAGGTTTGGTTATCATCCCGACATGACGCTAAGGGGGTTCGGGGGCGTAGCCCCCGAGAAAATTTTTTGGGCTGTTTTCGCCAACAGATTTCGGGCCCATGGTTTTGGGTAACCCGTGGTATTTTCCCATTGTATTTCCCTTATAAAATAAATTCATTGTAACACGGTTAGGGTTGATGTATTTAAGTATTATGCATTGTAAAGATCTCTGAGATTGGAAGAGACACTGTGAGACAGTGAAGAGGAAGTGCAGCGGTTGTGCTGCAAGCTGTATCCCTTCACTTTGTTGGACGGAATAATAATAAGGACTGGCAACTTCAGTGTGGACGTAGCCCAAGCTGGGTGAACCACGATATATCTATGTCTCTATTGTAATGTGTATGTGTGATTATATTTACATTTATGTTTATTGTTATTGCTCTTCGATCCTGTTTTTCTAACATCATTCATTGATGGATTTTCTGGATATCATCAGATCAGAATTGCTATAGAAGACATACATACGACTGAATTTTCTATTGAATGGGGATCATTTCATTACATAGTTATGCCCTTTGGTTTGAAGAATGCATCTGCTATCTTTTCAAGAGTAGTTGTTGTTGCATCTAAGGATTTTATCCATAAATTCTTATAAGTGTATTTTGACGATTGGATGGTATTTGGTTTACTGAAGAAACATTATGCGAACTTAAAACTGATGTTAGCGAAGTGTAGACAACATCAGATCTCCCTGAATCTAAATAAAAGCATATTATGTGTTCCTTATGGAATTCTATTGGGACACATTGTATGTAAACAGGGACTAATGGCTGATCCAACGAAAATTGTAGTTATTGTGAATGTACCAGCACCTAATCCAGTAAAATAGATGTGTACTACATTGGGACACAGAGGGTACTATAGGAATTTCATCAAGGGATATGCGCAGATCACTGCTCCTATGGAGAAATTACAGAAGAAAGAAGAGAAGTACACTTTGACTGAAGACTGTAAAAAAGGATTGGATACATTGAAAGAAAGAATGGTGACAACACCGATTCTATTTTTTCCAGACTGGATTAAACCATTCCATGTACATGTAAATGCTTCATCCATAGAATTGGGCATCATGCTAGCTCAACTAGGTGATGGAGGTATCGACCATCCCATCGCATTTTCAAACAGAAAGCTATCTTCAGCAAAAAATAACTATACTATGACAAAAAGAGAAGGCTTAGCTATGGTATATCCACTGCAAAAGTTCAGACACTTTCTATTAGGTTTGCATTTTTGTATGTTTACTGACCATTCAAATTTGAAGTACATGGTCAATAAACCAATGTTAGGGGGAAGAATATGCAGATGACTATTAATATTCCAGGAGTATGATTTTGAAATCATTGTTAAGCCGGGAATATTGAATTCAGGACCTAACCACCTTTCTAGAATCAAATCAGGAGAAGAACCTAGTAACTTGGAAGATAGTCTACCAAATGCGCATTTATTTTCTATTCATATAGAAGATGAATACTATGAGGATATCATCGAATTACTCACTACGGGATTAGCACCTACATAGTTTACAATGCAATAGAAGAAATAGTTGGTTGTAAAAGCAGCTTATTTCACTATAATTGTAGGTCAATTATACAAGCTAGGACCAGATGAAGTACTGCATAGATGTGTACTAGAACATGAGAAACCAAAAACAGTTGTTGAAGCATATTTAGGGGTTTCTGGGGGCCACTACGCAAGAAGAGATACTACGTAGAAAATTTTAAGAGAAGGACTATGGTGGACTACGTTACACAAGGATTCAAAGGAACATTGTCGAAGTTGTGATGTTTTCCAAAGGTCAAGGAAGCCGTCTCATAGAGATGAGATTCCATTGATGCCACAACTGACCTTGCAAGCATTTGATAAGTGGGATATTGATTTTGTGGGACCTATTAACCTACTAGGAAAGTGAATTGGTTCAAGATATATCATCACAGCTACATATTATCTAACAAGATGGGTAGAGGAAAAACCAAGGAAGGACTATAGTGCAGTTAAATCCGCATAGTTCATCTTTGAGAACATCTTAACAAGGTTTGGATGTCCTATAATCCTAATGAGCGATCAGAGAACTCATTTCTTGAACATGACCATTGAAGCTATGATGAAAGAATTCCATATCTACCATCATAAGAGAAAACAATATCATCCACAAGCTAATGGCACTGTTGAATCTTTTAACAAAGTGTTGGAAAATATGTTGACCAAGGTATGCAATACCAACAGCGATGATTGGGATATGCAAATACCAGCAGTATTATAGGCATATAGGACAACTTGCAAGAAGTTGACAGGTTACACACCTTTCAGGATAGCATATGGATAGGAAGATGTTATTCCAATGGAATACATAGTCCCAAGCTTGAGGATTGCAGCATTCACAGATATGGCTAATGAAGAGACAATGGAAGAAATACTACTACACTTAGTTGGATTGGAGGAAGATTGCTTCATTACAAGTTTTCACAAACAAGTGCAGAAAGACAGAGAAAAAGCATGGCATGATAGGCACATCAAGTGCAAATTCTTCCAGGTAGGAGACCTTGTACTCCTATACGATAGTAAGTTCATCAAATTTTCTGGAAAATTTAAAATGAACTGGTTAGGACCGTATGTTGTCAAACATGTTACTAATGGTGGCACAGTTCAGCTAGCTACCTTGCTAGGAGAAAACCTACCAGGACTCATTAATGGAAGTAGACTAAAGCCCTACAGGCATAGTCCTACTTCTCTAGGCATCAATTGATCAATAAGGAGAAAAATTCTAAGTGTCATGTGCAGTTGAAATAGGACACTAAGAATGACAAAATAAAGATTATGCATGCAATTTTAGTAAAATGCGAAGTTTTCATGAAAATAGAAGCTGTGCTCTGAAGGACACATGACAAGCTGAGTTGCGAAGTAAGAGAAGGTTCGCGCTATGAAGTTAACATCAAAATGACCATTGGACATCGCAACTCACATATCCGCCAGCAGAGAGGGATCACGCTCCGAAGTTAGAAGTCAGTAATGACAAATGCGCAGTGAACCTCGCAATTGCATGACCGCTAGCAAAGTTAAGGAAAACTAACTGTTACAGTTGTTGCTCGAAAAGTAGCCGTTATATAGTATTTTTGGAAACCACATCTTTTCGCAATTAAGGCATATTCGTCTATTGAAGACGCCTTCAATGAAGGGAAATGACCAATATCTACGATTAGATTTGGCCAATGGACATAGCATTTAATGCTAAGATAGCTGTTTTTGGGTACACTGTAATGGTAAGAGGCCTATAAATAGTAAGGATTATTTACTTATCCGTTTTATCGCAAATTTTCAATTTTTACTGCCTCTACATTTCTAAGTGTTTGCCAGCTGAAAAGCGATAGTTACCCGATAGTATATGTCTGAGTAGTCAAAATTAGAATAATTTTTGAGTGATTTCAGACATTTTGGTCTGAAAGGTGTTAATGAAGACACTCATAAAGCAATCCATCCTAGAACGTAGTGGCTCATCGAGGTACTCACTGAGAAATCAACCACAGCAAAAGAAAGACAAGCACAAGGCCACTAAGCAGGGAAATCCGAAGGCCATGAGTGCTCATAAGACAACCCCACCACCAGAGACACAGGAGAGACCAATATGGATTATTCCAGAGTATATCCCTCCAAGGAGAAGTGATGCGCTAGACATGCTTCTCATAAATAATCCTCAGTATGTTATTCCCATGCCGCCTATGTCAAACCATGTGTGGCTTGAAGAGAATTTGTTGGGTAGAATTCCTGACTGCAAATTCGTCGATCATGATTTGTTACAGTGGGACAAGTTTCCACAATTCCAGCTAGATCAGTATATGTACATAAAATATGATGAAGTTACCCAGCAATCGACAATTCTCCCAAAGGAATGGGCTGTGCCATTAAACCCATCTAGATTATTGACTCTACTATGCATCCCATAGTTTGATAGAATTCATGAGCTTAATGTTGTGGTGTGCATGCTACTTTCATGCACACACTAGGGGTATTTATGGTTGGATCGCAAGGTGGACATTAACATTGACCTCATTGCCAGGATAACGAACCTATGCAAAAGGGGTGTATATCCTACTGCTGAGTTCGATGGGAAAAACAAGGATAAAGAATTAGCTACACGAATGGAGAATTAATTCATCTTAAGTAAAGGAAGTCGTGGTTACGTAACCGCAAGAATCGAAGATCAAGCCACGTGCTTTACAGTTCATATTCTCGTGGGGAGGATACTGAGGAACTGCATACCAAATGAAGTACCAGCTACTGTAGTAAGCTTAGATACGAAGGCTAAGGATGGATTTCAGTTCAATTGGCCGAGATACCTATTGAACGAGTTTCTAGAGGACATCCGCGACACACAAGAAAACAGAGGACAATTCTACTACAGTTGGTTATTGGTATTGGTTTCCTTTGTAGAATGGAACGAGCCTTGCTACCAACAGGGTCTCCCAGTATTCCTTGGATATTTTCAAGGACCAAGGTTTTCTAACATGTGGGCGAACTTGAAGCCAGATCGAAAAAGGGTGAACAACATACAGTTGCTCACCTACTATCAATAGTTATGTGAAGTCATTCAAAAGACTTCACGTATCACCAATGAAGTAACTGATCACTATATACAGGAGATGATGTTCAAAGCTGGATTTCATTTCATTTACATACAGCCGCGAGTGATAATCACGCTTCCTGAATGGTATGAAGGGTTGTATTAGCTAGATGCAGAGAAAATCGACTTGATCATGGAATACTAGCCACCAAAATGGAAGGTTGATTCACCAGCAACACTGATCACTACTTCTAAATAAAGTGAAGTGGGAGATCCGCAAGGCGAAGGTGATGATACAACAAGTGTGCGGAATCCAGAACCTAGCCAAGGCACGGAACAACAACAAGCTTTTGGTTTGAGAGTAGGTGAGAAAAGAAAAGAATGCGACACAATCACTCCAAAAGGACCACAAAGGAAGAAGACGAAAGCTACTAAGCCTCCACTAGATGTGCAATTCAATGATGATGACTATGACTACATCGCATCCAGAGTCTCAGTGCATATTGAAGAAACACTTGCATTGAAAGAAATCAATGAAGAGGTAGTACAAACAAGTATGATGGAAAGCCTCGCAGAGTTAAAGAGTCTGGTTGCAAGATTCAAACAAGTCAAGCAAGACTTGGTGAAATAACCGGATTCTAATGATCGGTCAGGAGAATCAAGCCAACAAAAAAGGAAGGCTCCTTTCTTTAAAATGAGACCTTAGCTATTCAGAATTGAGTCGTTGAATGTCATATTTCCAACCGATGACCTTGCTGAAAGTGCGAAGTAGATCGCACATCTAGACATCAATGTTGGGATATTACCCATAGAGGGGCTACATAATCTGCATATGCAGGTTGTGGAAGAAATCCGAGATAGAGACTTAGTCTCTTATAACCAGCATCTAAAGCTGGAGGAAATCTACAAGGAGCTAAAATATGCATGCACACTGAAAACTAAGGAGCTCGAGTATGCACAAGAGAAGCAACGAAAGGTAAAAGAAACAATTTCAGCAGTCTGCAAGAAGATTCCTGAATGTGACGAAGAGCTGGAGGTAGAAGCAACCATACTTAAGATTGGTGCCATTATGGGCAGTCTTAAGGCATAAATGATGGACATGGATATTTCCCATATAGAGAAGGTTGATGATTTAGAAGCTCGACAACAATCTGGAACCTCGCAGCAAGATAAAGAATCAAGTGCCAAAGCATTGAAGGATTCCACAAAAAACATCTCCGCAGAAGTGGCGAGATGTCAAAGCCTGCTTGATAAAATTTATAAGGTTTGGGCTATGCTGCAGGAAGAACCAGAATTGTAGAAAATCCAGGACAAGGTACAACAAAGGCAAAAGGACCTCGATTCTGTGAATATGGCTATGAAGGAAAAGCTAGCAAGGCAAAGAATACAGAAGTTCGTAGAAAAGAGGGAGCTTCAGAACATTAGGGGAGTTTTGAGGTCAAAAATGGGCCTCAAAACAAAAAAATGTACCATAAAATTCACTTTATATGAACCAATAGGATTCAAGATAATGATATCAACCATGAGGGTAAAATTTGTAAAAAAAATTGGAGGGAAAAAGAAAAAACTACTTTTTCTTATTGTATTTTTGAGATATATATCTCCTTATCGATTTACCCAAATTTCAAGTTTGGAAACTCGTTGGATGCGGAATTTAATTCTGCATCCACCCCGTACTCACACTGCATACTTCTGAGGCACCCATGACATGAAAAAAATGAAATTTTCAATAAAAAAATGTATTTTAATATTTTATTGAAAATTTCATTTTTTCATGTCGTGGGTGCCTCAGAAGTATGTAGTGTGGGTACGGGATGGATGCGGAATTAAATTCTCCATCCAACGACTTCCCAAACTTGAAATTCAGGTAAATCGATAATGAGATATGTCAAAAATATGATAAGAAGAAGTAGTTTTTATTTTTCCTCTCTAAAATTTAAAAGTCTTATTTTATTATTTCCCTTAGGAGGCCCATTTTAGACCTCAAAAATCCCGTAATGAAGAGTTGGAAGCATTGAGGGAAAAGGAAGCTGAAGCATCAATGAAGTTGCAGCCACTGTAGGAAGAAGTGTGCATTTTCAAATGCAATTGAGCAAAATTTGCAAGAAATCCAGACAACAGAAGATACTTTCAACACTAGTACAAAATGAGAGATAAATGACAAAAAAAAGACCAAAACCCGCATATTAATTACCACTTTTGAGTTGGTGACCACTGGTAGAAAATTAGTTGTCATTTATCACGCGACCAAAAATGTGGTCATATTTAGCTTGGTCATTTATAGCTTATCTTGTGGTCATTTATTTGGTCGTATATTTGGTCATTAATTGTCACAGTTAATGACCACATTTTTTTTCAAGTGATAAATGACCACTAATTTGCTACCAACGATCGCTAACTCAAAAGTGGTCATTTATATGCATATTTTGGTCACTTTTCTCTCATGTTGTACTGGTGGTCATTTATATGTAAATTTTGGTCATTTTTTTAGTCATTTATCTCTTTTTAGTGGTTTTAGAATATATATAGGGCACAGAGGAGTCGAACCACCAACCTCTTGCCTATAAGGCAGGTGCTCTACCATTGAGCTAGCACCCTTAAACAAATTTCCTTATGGATTGATATGAGAATAAAATTTCCAACAGTTAACACTATCTTTCCAAATTCTATAAAATGGTCACATACCTAGGTAAGAAACAAAGATTACCCAATAGTCACAAAAAATGGTCATGTTAAAGATAACCTTCTTTTGCCAAAATCTCTCAAAAATAAAGAATGTAGTTGTATTGTCAAATTTTTCTCTAAGTGGTACCAATCAAGAATCACAATTCTCTTTTCCTAATCTTGGGCATCTACATTTGCTCCCATTATCCTTACTTGGATTTGTCTCAAGAAAGTTCCTGCTACTATCTATGCAGCCAACGCTGGAACCAATGTTTAAAAAGCATAAAGTGCCACCCCAAGCTCAAGCTCCACTTGCATTGGATATACAAAACCACATGGTGCACTAGGAGGAGTAGAAGTCAATGGTTGATTGCAAGCTATTGAAGTGCAATCTATACAAAGAATGCATCAAGTTAGTCACACATAAGGTATCTTGATTCTTTATACACAGAAATAAGGTGAAATCTAATTAGACTGATCTTATATGCATGGAGTAAATTTATTTGCAAATAAAATGATAATAATTACAGAGAAATTCAACTCATGATAACATAATGAATGTTCAAAGAATAACATAATATATTATGTACTTCAACAATCAATATAAGCTTCTTAAGAAAATAGAATAGTTCATAATGGACCCTTTTAATTTCTTATAATATGAATTTAATCAACCAGAAAAAAAGTGGACAAATTACCCTTATAAACTCATGTGTATTCACAGTTTTGTCAAAACCACTCATAAGCATAGCATGGTAAAAACATAAAAGAAGAAAAATGAAAACTGATGCTAATTACTTTAAAACTTTATAGTAAAATAGTAAGGAGTTGGAAGCATAATCAACTCAAATGAAGATGAGAAATTGCTATTACTCGTTTACATTGAAGTGTATCAGAAGTAAAATAAACTTATCCATCCTACACAATCTTGAGCCACATCAAACAAGTAATTTGTGAGAAAAATTACCACAGATATGCCCTTGATGAGGAGCATATTTTCAAGAGATGTTTGAACCAGTTCACCTTCAATGAGAAAGTCAAAAGGTTGAGGTTTTTCTGCCCAAATTAAAGAGAAATTTCATGTTAGGAAAAAAAACTCAACTCCAACTTCCCATGAAAATATACAAACTGTAACTTTGTACTACAAACAATTCTAACTTTTTGCATCATTTGTAGACTAGTCTTGGATAAAAGAAAAAATTACATTCATTAGCATATTAAATTTGTGGAAGTTGTTGAAAGGAAATACTAGAAAAGTAATACAACAAGAAAACATATTGGCACTGAGTTTCTATCAATGTATGGTCAAAAACTTTATCTTGGAATCCTACAACAAAGGTATTTTTTGTCTGACATAATGACATAATAAATTTGATCATAACTTCCAACAGGTCAAATTGGTCTAAAGTTCTAAAAAAACATGAATTCATGCATATCTATATTGCTAAGCCACAATACTCTACATAATTGGAAAATGAATGTTTGTGTGAGAATGCCACAACCCCTTCTCCCTTGGTTTAAAGTCTAATGGTAAGTGGAAGAAATGAAAGCGAAGTTATTATGATACAAAAATAGATATGGATGCAAATTCATCAATTTTTAATAATCTTTTGGATTTTTATCTAAAATGCCAAAAATGTTATTTCAAAATAAAAATAGAATTCGTCATTCTAGCCAAAGGATGTCCCCAAGCATATGTCAACCAAATTCCTTGTGGAAATATATTAACAGGGTAAGATGGGACCAAGGATGGAAGGGGTCGAGGAGCAGGAAAAAAGTTAAAAACCAGTGTACACTAAAGGCAGTGTACAAGGGTTAGAGCCAAATTTATGTATGATCTATGGTCACTTTAAACGCGCTAGAAATGTGTAGTACAATATCAATTGAATTTCAATCCAAATTGAGAAAATTTATATCAAGCAAGATATTCACAGGTAAGAATCTAAAGTGCCATATGTAGGTCCCAAAAAAAAACATAGGGTATACATTGCACTGGAAGTATAAGCCTTGGCTTGTTGTATATCTCTAGAGCCAAATATAAATATTCCATATTGCCTGTAATTCCATAATAATGTTTGGAATTAGAGTAAATTCAGTCAGCCAGGCTCCTAATGTGATAAAAGCATAATCATCATATGTTCCTAGCTGGCATATGCATATGAATATGGAGCTAGGGCTTATATTTAACATTATATGTAAAAAAAACATAGCATTTGGGGGAATTGAACTCGTGATCTTAACATAAGGTACTTCATTTGTCTAACTTGTCAATCTTGCAAGTCAAACCTGCTAAGTCAATCTGACATGCATTTGTCTTGTGGGTCTAATTCATACTTGTCAGTTGAAAATGTAAGTATGACTTGGGGCCAAGTCACTCGAAGTTGCTGACTCAAATCAGATTTCTCAAAAACTAGAGTCAAAGTTGGGAGTCAACTTGGACTCAAAGATTTTGGTAACACAGTTTGAAGCTTATTTTCAACAAATCTCTACTCCTTCCTACTTTGCTAGACACCATATATGTCACATGTTTGACTTATTACATGCACACAAAAAATAACCATCTATTTATATACAAAAAAAAATTAGTTTTGATCATTTTCAAAATATATACTTACAATGTAACACTGTTTTTATGTAAATAACATGAGTCTTCAGATAAATCAAAATGGCATAGCATGGCTCTTCTAGATTTATAGGATATTTTCCTAGAAGCTACTAAAAAATTCCAGATATATGTAGCTTCCCTATAGCCGACAAATGCCCTATATTGTTGATGTATTTGCAACTTTGGAAGATATTCACTTGTATATTGTATGTATTACATTTGTACTTTATTGTATCCCTAACGGAGATGTATTATTCCTCCGATTGGAAGTGTCATCATTTGTATTAGCAAGTGTCGCAAGTTACATTGTAAGTGTCTTAACTTATATTTGATGGGTTATTAGACCAGCTTAGTGGGATTGGCCCTATATGAGTTAAGTGGAAGGGTTATTAGACTCCATTAGGGACTAATCCTAGTTAGGGTAAAAGGAAGGTTAAGTTAAAGTATAAATAGAGTGGTTGCACCACTCTATTTTCTCATTCACTTACTCATCCAACTGACATAGTTGAGAGAGAGGAGTGCGCACAAGTGGAGGAGGAGTAGCTGCTAAAGACATCTATCTTTTAGGGATTCATCTTTGTGATCTTTGTATTGGTGCTTATTCTATATCTGAGGAAGTTGCGGGGTTTTTCACCTTCTTGGTTTTCCCCAGTGAAATGCTTTGTGTCTCTTGTCTCTTGTGTTTGATATGATGTACATGTTGTTCTCTCAGTTAATATCCTAGATCATATTGTAATAAATGATGAAAAAATAACATTGTATCAGAGTTAGCCTGAAGGAAGGCATTCTATTTTATTTACGGCACTTGTTGCACTTGCGACAAATTGGAAGCTAGGGCTTGGAATAGTAAAAACTAGTCATTGTGGAACTTTCACTATAAATCAGTTTTGGAAAAGGATTAGGATCTAAATTTTTTATAGGCCGAATATCAGAGACAGATGTACCCTATGTAAAAATTTTAGCCTCATATTCATTGTAATTTGTGAGATATGATTCGTACACGTTAGGGTTTCTGCCTCTTCCAGAATGCATCCCTAAACAGGTGACCTAGGAACAAAGGTCATATCTCAAGCTAGGAAGATACAAATGGAAGTTTGTAAAAAGTGACAATTAGGGAACATACTTTAGTTTCAGAGGTCCTATTTTCAGAGATCAAAGTTGAAATAGTGACATGTGGAACTCCGTAGAAGTTCACTATAATGTTTCATCACATAAACAGTTCATTTTGTGACACTTAGCATATCTCTCTCATGGAGAATCCATTGGAGCTAAGATATGTGGGGTTGGAAAGATGACAGTTCATTCTACCATAGGTTGACGTTTCAGACACCGAGGATCCTAAATTTTAGAGATACACCAGAAACAATATGGAATATATTTCTATCAAAACAGACTTGGATTTTGAACATTTTCATTTTTGGCTTGTCACTGCTGTGGGAAATTAGGGATTTTGACATAAGTGGAATTTTGGATTGCTCTCCTTAGAAAAATCGAATTTTAGAGACCAAGATCAATTTTTTGGGTTGGGTAGAACCCGGGGATCTTTCAAACCCTAGTTTGGGTTTTGGACCAGAAAACTAGATTTTGACAGAAGTTGTAGATCTGAAATCTGTAGGTCATTTTTGGAGGGTCAATTTTTTGGAGTTTTCAAAATCCGAGCACACTAGCTTGCTCGCCTTACTCAATTGCATCTCCCTGTCAAGACAGAAGTTTGAAATTCCAGGTTTGGGTTTGTAGGGTTTCTCTGTCAAACCCTGGCCAGCTCCAGATCCAGTTTCAACAAATCAAAGTTGTGAGACCTAGAATATTTTATTTCCATTTGAGTTTCTCATTAAGATGTCTCACCACACCAAGCTTGAGGATAAGCTTGAAGGGGCTGATAACTTCTGAGCATGGAAGTATAGGATTGGGTTAATCCTATAAGAGAATGAATTGGACACCTACATAAGTGAAGAGGTTCCAGTTCCAGAGGGAGATGAGGCTAAGGCCTTACATAAGAAGAACTTGGTCAAGGCCAAGAGAATCATTGCAGATTCTATCAAAGACCATCTCATACCTCATGTGTCTTCTCTAAAGACAGCCAAGGAGATGTTTGATTCCTTAACCAAGTTGTTTGAAGGGAAGAACACAAATCAAGAGATGATATTTCGGAACCAATTGAAGAGCGTAAAGATCCATAATGGAGAGACCATCCAATCCTTCTTTACTAGGGTCTCTCAAATGAAAGAACAACTTGAAGCAGTGGATGAAGTAGTGGAGAATGGATAAATTGTGATGACCACTTTGAATGGCCTACCTAGGTCATGGGACTCCTTCATCCAAGGAATTTGTGCAAGAAATAAATTGATTTCTTTCAATAGATTGTGGGAGGAATGCTCACAAGAAGAAGCTAGACTTGTAGCTCGAGAAGAAAATATGGATAATGAAGACCAGGCTCTCACAATACACACCAGGAATAATAACATCAAGAGGGAGCATCATCATCACAAGAAGGGTAAACACCACCACTAGAATCAGGGGGAGAACCTTGGAGGATCCAAGAAATATCCTTCTCACATTCGATGTTATACTTGTGATGAGAAGGGACACTATTCCATAGATCGTCCCAGGAACAAAAGTAGCTCCCACAAGAAGAAGAGCAACAAGAAAATACATCATGCTCACACTGCAGAGTATGATGAACCTCCAAGGAAGAGAGCCATAGAAGACAATGAAGATTCTTCAAGTGATGAAGAATATGTATTGTAATGAAGAAGAAGCTACTACAAAGTTGGACTCCGGAAGACAAATAATCTATGGAAGAACCTCATCCATTTTCAGCATTGGTTAAGGTGAACACTATCAGAGACTCCAGTAGTTCCTGCAAGGAAACAAATATTGAGAGGGAGTCCACCCACCAACAACCAAACAAAGATAAGTATTTGAATTGTTATTTCCTATATATATGATTACTTAAATGATGTTGTTCAGTCATGTACATACTTATGTTCTTAGATTTAGGATGTATATTATGCATTTTAGAAAAGTTGCATTAATGAACAAGATACAACTAATATGCAAGTAATGGGTAAGTGGCCTATGGTACTGTACAACATTCCATTGCTACTTATCTAGAATGAAACCTCTTTGCTGACATGTTGGGAGTAGTGCACACTCTTAACAATGTTTTGGTAGAGATGGAGGGCATCTAGAAAGTTAGCGTATGAATATGGGATATGGATGAATGTTGTATTGAAGCATTGGCTAAGATAATTGCATGAATGTATAACATATGTCCTTATGTGTAAGATTTTGTTCTGAAAACTATGAGAAGTTTCTAATCATGCAATTGAATTTGACTTGTAGGAAAGATCGTGTACAATCACCTACAAAAGAAGGACAATGACATTTGTTCCGAAGAATAAGCGACGAAGTTCAATAAAAACTACCTATTGAAGATATTGAAGAATCTGAAGTTCCTACGATTAGGGATGCAGTAATGGAAGGATGCCATGATCAAGGAGCACCAGTCAATCATGAAGAATGATGTATGAGATTTGGTACCAAGACTAGAAGGGAAGTCTGTTGTGACTTCCAAGTGGATCTACAAGATCAAGCATGATGTAGATGGTAGCATAGAGAAATACAAGGCAAGGTTTGTCGATCGTGGCTTCTCCTAGAAAGAAGGGATAGATTATGAAGAAACTTTTGCACCTGTAGCTAGATACACTTCCAACAGAACAGTACTTCCTCTGGCTGTAGTGACGAAGTGGAAGATACACCAGATGGATGTCAAGACAGATTTCTTGAATGATGTAGTCAAAGAAGAAGTGTATGTGGAGCAACCACTCGGTTTTGAGACACATGTCAGGGAGTCACATGTGTGCAAATTAAAGAAATCCTTGTACGATTTGAGACAAGAACCCACAACATGGTATGACAGAATTGACAGCTTCCTGACTAGTTTGGGATTTACCAAGAGTAAAGCGAATTCCAACCTTTACTACAAGGTTGAGGAAGGAAATCCAGTGATACTCCTACTATATGTAGATGACCTATTTGTGACAGGTGAGATTGGGTTGATTGTTGATACAAAGAGGAAGCTTGCTGCCGAGTTCGAGATGAAGGACTTGGGTATGATGCATTACTTTCTAAGTATGGAGGTGTGACAGAGTGCAGATGGAATCTTCCTTGGACAAGGGAAGTATGTAGTAGAGATCCTGAAGCGGTTCAGGATGATGGACTGTAAGGCCATGGCCACACCTATGGCATTGAAACTAAATCTATTTAGTGATGCTTCATCAGAGTCAGTTGATGCCATGATGTATCATCAAATGATTGGGTCCTTGATGTACCTGATGAACACGAGACCATATATTTGCTTTGCTGTGAACATATTGAGCCAGTTCCTGACGGATCCTAGACATGTTCACTTGATTGTTTTAAAGCATATTCTGAGGTACCTGAAGGGTATGATTGATTATGGGCTCAAGTATGATGTGAATCAAAAGGATAACCTGGAGGGTTATGTTGATTCATATTGGGAAGGTAGTGATGTAGATAGGAAGAGCACTTTAGGGTGCTACTTCAGTATGGGATCAGGTGTGATCTCTTGGTTTACCAAGAAGCAATCATGCGTAGCATTAAGTACATATGAAACAGAGTATGTCGCAGCTTGTTCGGCCAGCTATGAGGTAGTATGGCTAAGGAAGCTACTATCATATTTATTTGATCTCAAGTTGGATGCTACTTGTATCTTTTGTGACAACAAAAGTTGTGTGAAGTTGTCTAAGAACCTGGTGTTCCATGACAAGTCGAAGCACATCAAGATCAAGTATCACTATATCAGGGATATGGTGCAAAGAGGAGTAGTGAAGCTCCTGTATGTTGCGATGGACGAGCAGATAGTAGATGTGTTGACCAAGCCACTAGCGAGGGTGAAGTTCGAGTACTTCAGAGAGAGGCTGGGTGTTCTTCGGATCCAAGATACTTCTAAGATGAAGTGATGGGACACAGATGCAGGATCCTTTCCAAGCATGGTTGCAGGAGAGTCCCCCCATGGCTTTGGATGTAAGTGTTATGTGATGATCATTTGGGTGATGCTCCATATGATGATGATCCATATGATCATGTGCATTCGGGTGATGCACCCTGTATGATGATGAGAATTCGGGTGATGCTTTGAGGTCATGGCCATGGATATCTTGTCAGGTTGTGCAATAGCATATAATAGCACCCTGGGAGATTTGCAGATACTCTTTCAAGGTTTTTCCTATGGCATATAATAGCTCCCTCGGAGATCTGGTAGATGCTCTTTCGAGGTTTTGCTTAGAGGGACATATAATAGCTCCTTGGGAGATCTTGCAAGTTGTGCTTTGCATGTAATCAGTGCTGGGATGCTCTTTCGAGGTTTTGTCTGTGGCATATAATAGTGCCCTGGGAGATCTTGCATGTTGTGCTTAGCACATAATCAGTCCTAGGATGGTCTTCGAGGTTTTTCCTACTTGCATATAATATATCCCAGGGAGATCTTGCAGGTTTTTCTTAGCACGTAATCAGTCCTGGGATGCTCTTTCGAGGTTTTGCAAGATGCACATAATCAGCCCTGAGATTCCACTAGATGGCCCGCTCACAGTGATGATGAAGACCTACATGGAGGCTAGGCTTACATCCAGCATGAAAAATGGATAGCTCTAAAGAGTTTCCTATGACGAGAATATTTGAGAGATAGCACCAGTGTTCGAGATGATGGGTACAACAGTAGTGACGATGATGCTCCAGTGATCTAGTGAGGATGATCCAGCTCCAGTATTGAAGACTTGTGCCTATATGTATTGATGACCTATGTCAAGAGAATACCTTCCTAGCTAAAAGAGAGTGTTGATGTATTTGTAACTTCGGAAGATATTCACTTGTATATTGTATGTATTACATTTGTACTTTATTGTATCCCCAATGGATATGTATTATTCCTCTTATTGGAAGTGTCGTCACTTGTATTTGCAAGTGTCACAAGTTAGATTGTAAGTGTCGTAAGTTATATTTGATAGGTTATTGGACCACCTTAGTGGGGTCGGACCTGTATGAGTTAAGTGGAAGGGTTATTAGACTCCCTTAGGGAGTCGGCCCAGTTAGGGTAAAAGGCATGTTAAGTTAAAGTATAAATAGAGTGGTTGCACCACTCTATTTTCTCATTCACTCACTCATCCAACTCGCATACTTGAGAGAGAGGAGTGCACACAAGTGGAGGAGGAGTAGCTGCTAAAGACATATATCTTTTGGGGATTCATCTTTGTGATGTTTTTATTGGTGCATATTCTATCCCTGAGGAAGTTGCGGGGTTTTTCACCTTCTTGGTTTTCCCCAGTGAAATGATTTGTGTCTCTTGTCTCTTGTGTTTGATATGTTGTACATGTTTTTCTCTCAGTTAAGATCCTAGATCATATTCTATTAAATGATGAAAAACCAACATATATTTATATGCGTTTGTGTTTCCTGATTTTAATAAATTAGTGAATAACTACATCACCATGGCAGGAATGAAATGCTCAGAGCAAAAAATATGATTTGATTGATACTTTAATAAAACAATAGCACCGAATTAGATCATACTTATGTCATGAATCTCTTCTCAACATTCTCCTATTTAAAAATGTTGCACTCGAAAAGCACTCGATCATTTGCAATTGAACGCTTGATCAACCTCTCAATGGGGACTGACAATGTTTTAGTTTTAAGGCAATTTGGAACTACACTCTCAGGGAAAGCTTTATTTTTCTTGGAATGCAAAACTGAATAGAGTACAACTATTGCACTTGAAGTAAATTAGGCTTCAGGAAATATGCAGGGAAACATAATTGCACCCAACAAAGGAGGATCATGATACTCAATAGGAAAAGTACTTTTTCCATGGTCAAAATATTCCAAAATTCCATTAAAATCCTTTCGACTATCAATGCTAGTTCCTTTAAATTTTTAAAAGAATAGAAAAGATGAACTTGGAAAAATGTCTACATAAAGCCTATTTCCAAGAGATGCTAATATGTGAATGATACCAATCTATTCAAGAGAAAAAACACAACATTTTAAAATCTAGTCAATCTTCATAATATACAACTGAATCAGGCATCAATCCATGAACTAAGAATTCCATGGTCTTCGGGATCTTGAACAGGCCTAACAAACACAATACCTTTGGTGGTCATGCCCAGAATATTCCTGCTTTAGCTACTCTCCATCTTCGGAATCTGAAATTGTGAAGGTTAGAAAAAAATAAGTTTTCCTAGAGAGAAAATAAATTTAATTTTCATATAGTTTATTGGTATGAGATAAATTTAATTATCAACATAAACATGCAGATCTGTTCCCTTGAGAGATTAAATTAAAGAGAAGAGACTTGTCCGAAAAAAGAGTATTTGGAAATTAAAAATATCACTGATGACATTCACTTGATGTGGAGAAAGGGAATCTTCCCACTCACCTGATCTAATGTCTTCACCAACTTTCCCTTTATTTTTCAATTGTTTCAAAACCATGGAACATATGAGTATACACCAATATATGTGGAACACAAGGAGAGTCAGAAGCATTGTATTAAATACATAATAGATCCATATTTGATAGGCATCCAGAAGAGCTAGGTACTTATGAAGATCATAACTGTAGGAGAAAAGTGAAAAACCCATATTGTAAGTACCAATTGATATTTCAATAAAGTTTCAGAGACTTCACCTTCAGATGACAATACAACATCATAAATTGAGTATCTGAGAAAGGATAAAAGAAAACCTTGAATTCCGAATAATCCATAATGGGTAATATATCGGGTGTAAAATAAGCCATGAAAGGGAAAAAGGCCCCAAATTTGTGCTAGTTGCAAACTCTTTGCCACAATACTTAAAGAGCTTTTTTGTTTCCATGAACACATCACTTGTATCATGAAAAGCCAATACAAGAGAACTGCTATGGAAAGACATGGATAATACATAAAAATGAGTGTCTAAAACTTCTATCAAAGAGTAAGGTCAAGAATACTTTCATCAAACTTTCATTAACATTTAAGGTTCATCCCATTGGCCTTTTTGTTATTTAATTTGATCTAGTGCAGTGCAAAATGGAGGAAATACTTGTACACCACTCTTTACAAAGAAGATTTCCCAACATAGAGGAAAAAAGAAAAAAATGTTAAATAGTGTATAACCTACATAGGAATCAAATCAACATTTAGCTTGGGTATAGAAGGAGATATAAGAAAAGGAACTGTCTTCATCAAGTTCTGACAAAAAGAATAACTGATTTTTTTATCCAAATAATTTCTAGGAAAAAACTTAGATTAAACACTGAAACTGAAAAAGGAAATAAGTTAATAACATGGTATTATCACACTTAAAAAAGCAGCATACAACACCAACTTTTGATTCTGCATGCAAAACAAGTTCACCTCTCAATAGAAAGCATTCAAAGGAGCAATCTAAAAGAAAACAGAAACAAATGAGACTGCAACATTTTTTGTCCCATGCTCCAACTAGCCTTTGGAAGAATAAGCAAGTGGCCTTCCTTCCTACATAATATACTCATCCAGAAGGAAAAAAATATTCAGCATGTGAAAGCTTGAAAAATAGGAATTTAATGGTATGGACATGAATATTAAAGGTCTTCTCTTTACTTAAACTCTTAATGTTTTACTCTCTCATGAGAGATCATTTTATCTTATTCCATCAGTAATGATCCAAGCCATTATGGGCTTATGCTTCAGTGATTATTTAAAGATGATTCAGTCAACAAGGGGCATGACAGCAAACATGCAAGTTGTGCTCCCTTGCAGACAACTTTTCAATCATTCAAAAGTTCTCAGGAAAAATCAAGTAGTTGCTCGAATTATCTAAATTTTACATGAAATTTCAAACTAAGAGATTTGTTTTCCAACGTTCATTAGAAGCTATACTGCCCTGCAAAAATCACACATACAAGACTCAAAAATTTTAAGTTGTACTTGTCATTTATGGATTCCACTCAACAATCAACTTGACTTAGCAGTGTTTCAGTACACTGCACTCTATTACATAGTATTTCTTTCATGACCTTCACATATCAAAGTTTATCAAAGGCCATGTGATTTTTCTTGTTGGGTAAGATGACAAATGCAAATGAATTACAAACATATTCTACACTGGCATTGAAACATAAGTCACTTAAAAGGAGGCATGCATTTCACATTGATTGACCAAGTTCTGAATTATAAGTTTGGAACTATTATCTACATTTATGTTTTCTATTAAAGCATCTACAAGAAAAAGACCATTCAATGCCAGAGCAACCGATGCAGCAAGGGTCGTTTATAAGGAAAAAAGTTTGCTCATTGTGAAAAGTTCAAACCCAAACTCCAGATTTTAATTCATAGAGTACTTGAAAGTTTAGACTACAGTTATATGCAGACAACCATTACATGGTTTCCAAAAACGTCACCTCTGAGAAACTCAAAATATTTGATTTTCTAGGGTCAATGAAGTTAAGTTTTAACCCTTAGTGAGATATTAGTAAAGGAAACATAGGTGAATTCAAGTTTATTCAAATATTTGTAACCAAGAAACTAAGGGCATATTTTGTTTCATTTTTTCCTACAAGGGCTATGGTTATGGCAACCTAGTCAAACTTGATATGTAAGCTCAATAATCCTCTTGGGGAGGGAGCCCTTGTTATGGTCTTAATTGCTTCCTCCTTGAATAATAATACCTTTGGTTGATTTAATAAACTTAGCCTCCAGTTGAAGGGAGGTCATTATAAGGTCCCTTGAGCTTTATGACATGCATGTTTGGCTACCTAGAACTATCATATGACAACAATGTTATTAACAAAAGCATTTAAGACAATGGAAGCAAGGAATGAAAGCGGGAATTACGAAAACATCAATATGAAACCCTAACAAAGCTAAGTCAATTCCTATATGAAAGTAACTTGGGAAATCATTATACAATTTGCTTGTTCCTGTTCGATCATAATATGGACTTCTTGTGAGGTTTATCTCTAAAAAATAATTAACCTAATTATATCTCTAATGTTGTAAATTAGTTTCTGAGGATTATATAACAAGTCTATTTATGTCTCTACGTTAGCTCACCTCTTCATTTTACATGTGTGATCACATTTTGGTATTCATGTGTTTATAGTTTCTAATCTCAAGAATTGATTTATCGGTCACTTTTAGAATGCTCTTTGGCCCAATGGATAAACTAAAGTTGTAAATCACACCCGTCTTCATGTACTGCAAATGTATAACCATGGGAAACATTTTTCCTTATATATAAAATGGTTAAAATGAATATATCCGGAATTTTATGGGCCATGGCCCTTTCTAGACTTGTATCTTTTTTAGCCTTTTCCTCTCAACATTGTTGTTAAGGTATTGTCAACATCAGCAACTCCTTCATAAGCACACAAACAAGGCAAAGTTAAACAATTTATGCAACAAGTTCATAAGCATGACCATGATATATTTTCTCAACAATATCAAAAGTGCAAGCCACCACATGATGCACATTGCGTCACTAATCACTTCAAAACTAGTGATAAGGTGGACTCTATAACCCTCTAGATATTATGTCATGTGACAGATAAATGGCTAGAGAGGAGGGGTCTCTTTCCATTGTAATTAAAGGCCAAGTTTGGGTCTTGATTATGTAAAAGTGTTGGTCTAATGGAGCTCAAAATTTAAAACTGACCAAACTAGAACCAGAGCTAGCCAGTTTAGGCACTCTGACCTCCAAATACACTGAATTGATCATTGAACCTGTTACCACCCATTTTGTATGGTTGTCCACTCTTTAGAAGGGTTGACCTTGTCCTAGTGGTGGTTGAGAGAGAAAATTTAGAGAGTTGTCTTGGGAATGAGAGGAGCCTAACACCAGTTATCAGAAGTCTAAGTCATCAACAACAGCATCAAAGCAGTGTTATAAGAAGTAAAACTTATTCATCTTAATTTTGTGCACTATTTGATGAATCCTGGGAATTTTTCACCATTAAAAAGAGGTTTTGTAAGGCAATCTGGACCATAATCAAGCAACAGCAGTCACCTACAAAAATTGAACTAGGGCATAACATGCATCCCAATTTTCATCTTCATCTTCGTTGAAATTTTATTGACATATTGTAGATCTCCTTATGTATATAATGACAATGAAATTTAATGCTTTCCAAGACTAGAGTGATCTGATATGTTTTGGATATTGCCACAACTTCCCCCTTTGCTCGTGCATTTTACATCTACAATTTGTTTTGCTATAGTTGCACTACAAAACACACGAGGATGGCTAAAATGGAATTCAAATAAAGGAAACGAAGACAAAAATGTGATAGAGCATATAATTCAATCCACCAGGAGGTGGTATAGTGGTTGAGATGGGGAATTGCCATGGAAATGAGCCAGGTCCAAATTCCAGCAGCCATAGAGCCTTGGAACAATGTGTGTGCTAAACAAGTTTGATGGCTCCCCATGTTAAAGTGGAACTGTGATAATGTGGGGTTGGGGTTCATAGCCCTCGTGGATTAAAAAAGAAGGCTTTTCCCCAACCAACAAAACATATAGGGCACATAATTCAACCCTGGAATGGCTTGTAGCACCCTATGAGTCACTTGGACCACTAGAACAACCAAATATTAATCATGAGACCAACTTCAATAAAGTTGTACATGGTTCAATCCAGTGTATAGGATAGTTAATGTGACCAACTTAATGTTTAACTAAGATATTCTCTCAATTTTAATATAAGACTTTTTTAAAAATATAAAAAATAAACATAAAAAACTAACATATTCCCATATAGATTTCATTACTAAGAATCATCTGACTTGTAATCTGCCATCATAGAGACTTTAATGTGGAATATCTACCCCCAGAAGTAGATTGAACCTCCCACAAAGAGACCAAACAACATGCCAAGGGAATTCTTGTCATGTATGTACTCCCATCTAGCTTTCATTGCTAAGCACCATTTGACTTGTAATCTGCCATCATAGAGCCTTTAACGTGTATTGTTTACCCTAGAAGTAGATTGAACCACCCAGAAGGAAACCAAACAACACACTAAGGGAATTATTGTCATGTATGTTTTCTGAGAGGCCGTTAAAACTTAAAACCCCAAAGGAGGGAAATTTGGCATCCTGGGGAAAACCAGAGCACTTATTATTAGTTTTGTCCTTATTTTATTGAATGTCTTAAAACTAACCAAACTGGAACCAGAATTGGACAGTTTAGCCACTCTGACCTCCAAATACACTGAATTGATCATTGAACCTATTACCACCCATTTTATATGGCTATCCACTCTTTAGAAGGGTTGACCTTGTCCTAGTGGTGGTTGAAAGGGAAACTTTAGAGAGCTATCCTGGGAATGAGAGGAGCCTAACACCAATTCTCAACAATCTAAGTCATCAAAAACAACATCAAAGCAATGTTATAAGAAGTAAAACTTATTCATCTTAATTCTAGGCACTGTTTAATGAATCCTGGGAATTTTTCACCATTAAAAAGAAGTTTTGTAAGGAAATATGGACCATAAGAAAGCAACAATAGTCACTAAATAACAGTGTGCATTAAGCAAGCAACAACATAGCACATAAGGATAAATCAAATCTTGGCATCAGACCTTGACCATAAAGATATATCAAACAGAAACCATGAGAGTAGACCTTGATAAATTAGAGTTCGAGAGCAGATCTCGAATAAGCACAGATCAGACCTTGACCAGGAATGGGGTTTATGGTTTTGACCTTTGGGAATTTAGGGTTTTGGAGGTTTTTTCCTTAAAAAGTTGATTTTTTGGAGGGTTGGTGGGTCACAAAAGAACTGAATGTTTCAGCACCCTTTTGAAAATTTTCAGATCAGTTTGATTTTTCATGGGATCTGTTTCATGGGATTTTAGGATCTGTTTCCTGCTCTAGTGTATCCATTTCCATGAAGGATCCTAGGTGTATCGTGGTGGATCCAGATCCAAATTTTTCATAAGTACTTGATTTTAAACTAGTCTAGCCTGGCACTGCCTTGATATAAGGTTAGTAGAAAATCATAATGCAGAGGGTGTTACAAAACCTGCAAATAGAGACTATTTTTCTATGGTAGAATATTTTAAATTCAGATGATACATTTGTTATAACTTATTTGATTTGATTAATCTAGAGGATAAATAGAACTAGAACTTCCAAATTCTGCAGTAAAAATCCTTACACGACTATAACGAATTATTCCAAAGATCAAATTTACAACATGAATCACCTGATTTGCTCTACGGCCAAGCCCCATAAGGAAATTGTCAGGCTTGATATCTCAATGAAGGAAACTCTTCGAATGCGAATACTCAATCATGTTTATATGCAAATAGAAGTAGTAAAAAAAATAGTTTCCATCCATTTCATGCAATATTTCCATGGCCTCTTACAATTTCAGATTGTAGAAAATCACTATTGAACATGGAGAAGGTCAAGCACCAAGCTATCGCTCCTCAGTTAAAGAATGCAAAACTATAACATGCATGTTTTGTTCAAAGAAAGAAAACCTTAAGATTAGACACCCACCAGTTGATCAACGAGCACCAAAACAATCTTCAATGAGAACTTCTGATTGCAGTAATTAAATAAATCCTCAAGACTTGGTCCAATTATATCTAGGACCATAACATTATAATCACCTTCAACACCATACCATCTTATATTCGTATGTCTAGCTATATTCCAACAGGTATTCCAACAGTTTATGTGAGGAAGACATCCAAAAACCTTCTAGAAACTTATATTGAAAGACAAAATCGTCAAAGTAGGACCCACAATAGAAATTACTGTAAGTTTCCCAGGTAGAACAATTCTGAAATTAACTATGAAAAGAAACTCGGAATTCCTAGTTAGACAATAGTAATCTTACTTCGTCCTTGGAGAATCTTGTACAATTTGGACTTGTATAGAAGTTGTGGGTGCTTTGTTTTTTCATTCTCCTATTTTGTTGCAAAACATAGTTAGAAAATTGTCTAATTAATTTATATAGCAATTACACTGCACAGGAACTGCCTTACATGAGAATAGCACAAGCATTTAAATTCATTACATCTAGCTTAAATTCAACCACACATTTTGGATTGTTGTGATACATAATACCTACAAATAACAAGTCTACTCCTGTGCATGTAGCTTGGTTCTTATTTCTTAAGCCCAACTACCATGGTACACAAACTGCATTTTTCTACAAGTTCAAACCTGGTTCGAACACCATTTTTTTTCCAGTTACAAGAAAGATTCCTTGGGTTTCACCAAGAGGAAGGAACCCAACAAACCCTGGTATTCTATCAAAATTATTAAAAAAGAAAAATAATAACCCTAAATTAATGTTGACACTAATACCATATGCATATGTAAAATTCGACTCAAAATTAAGGAGACAATACTGAGCAAACATAAATTTTGACAAAAAATATGCATGTGTGCATGCAATTTTTCATTTCTGCAAACCACTAAATATTGATTTATCAATCTAAATATGTATTTACAATCTATTCTCTTAATTTTCAAATCTTCTATTTATTTATGTTGTCATAAATTTTTTATTTGATATGCCTGTTCTGTGTCAAGCAAGCCAAAAAAAGAAGATCTGGAAAATGTTGAACTCAACCAACACTTGAATCCAATATACAACTGACACTCCAAGTCCCTATAGCCTTGGACTCAAAAGGAATTTCTTCTAAAAGCACACACCTTCCTTATTCGAGGTAAATAATTTCTTCTAAGGAATAATGATTGTTTCTAACAACAAAGCAGAGGCCTAGTGGCAGTCCAAGGGATCACTATGCCTCTAGACCATGGTAATCATAAAGCATCCATTATAGGGAATTTGACCTTCATCATTTGCTCACTTCTAATGGGAAAACAACAAACTGCTAAAAGAAACATGAATAGCCTACATAGCATAGAGGGCACTCTCACTGAATCAAAGCTTCCAATCTGTATCCAAATTACAAGTTAAAAGAGAACTCAACAAGGAGGTGGATAGAATGGCATATGTCAAATCTACCTTGCAAGAAGGCATGTTTTCTTTCTGTGATGGTAGCGGGACAAGAGCATCCCACCTCTACCTCTCTTTATCATGCTTCCACCTAGAAGAAGGGATTCAAAGCCTAAATAGGAAGTTAGAAGAAAGGATTCAAATCCCAAAGAGGAATTTTTTGTAGGCATCAAAGAAGTGGGGCCTCCGTCATTCACCTTTCAAGTCACTGGCATGCGTTAGATAGGGGGATTAAATGCACCTTTGCATTCACCTCCCATATTCTCCTCATTTGGACACTAGCCATTACAACCAGTGTATCTTTGTCAAATCCTCATGCATCTGAACCTTCACAGCTTGGTCTGATGTAAACTCTTGGCTTGTCTAACATGGGAAATTGTGATATTCTTTGGATTAATTGGAAATAAGGGAATCTTGACAACTGATCCTCTCTATCCATGGGGCATAGCCTGGATCTTTCGTGTAGCTTAGTATGGCAGGAGGAAAAACCAGGTGTACCTCTGCTCAGGAACATTCCTTGGAATCAATCTTCCAACCCTGGTACCCTTGTAGGATTAGTAAACACTGTTGACCTGGATGCCATGTCTCATCGTTGTTGCTGCTATTGTTTGTTAGGGGAAAAGTGAGGCTTGAGGAAAGCTCTCCAGTAGTGTGAAAAAAACATTGTGTAGCAATGAGAATGACCACTTCCTTGGCTATGGAATGGGAAATGTGAAAGAATGTCACAATACAAAAAATATCATAAGTAAACAAAACAAGAGATCACCACAACATGCTCTGGAGGTTGGGAATCACCTCCCAGGAATCAGACACTAGGAAAGGGAATCCCATGCTACTTTGATTCTCCTATGGAAAGACAACTGGAATTCTTAGCCACCATGGACACTCTATCTGACCTAGTGGTGTGCATCTTGTCCCAGATCAACCTCCCCCCTACGCATGGCCTACCTGCTGACTGAACAACTTTAGCTCTACCCAAAGACTCTACTAACCCTTCCTGGGGTGACGCTGGAAATATGGAAACCCAGGTGGATTCTATTGTTGACACCCATCATGGACCTTAATTTCTGCTAATTCTTCTATGTTTTGTCAATAGTTTTATTGTTAAAAATGTTTATCCATATGTATTTATCTGTACACTTTTAAGTAGGATAATTTGGTTGGACTTTTTTACCATTTTAGTTGGTATTCTCCTTCTGCCTATGTAAACAAGACTGGCTCAGTTTTTGTGTTGTAAGAATGCTATACAGGTTTGGTTGAAGCAATTTTGATAATATTAAAGAACCATTACTACTATCAGATAATAAAACCTGATAAAATGCTTCTTGGTTTGTATTTAGTGGGAAATGATATAGGTGTCAGAATCACATTGAAGGATGAAAACAATTTTGACAAAGTTAACTTTGTATATTTTCTTTTATATTATAACATGCAAACAATTATTGTTTGAAGACATCAATAATATTCTGGTTCAATGGCCTATAGGGATAGAGAAATTTGTAAAGAGTAATTGAGATGAGAAGTTGTAAATGGAATATCACAAGTTTAAATCCCTGTGAGTACTTACAAAAAAAAATATTTTGGTTCAATGGTTCTGCACAATACCCACACCCATAATCCCCAAATACTTGATAAAGGAGAAGGCGAACATACCAGTTTTAAGGCCACTTCCTCATTTGTCTAAATGTTTACCCTTGAGAATAACCCACATATCAAATCATCAATATTGTGTTTATCAACCATCAAAGAAAAAGCATGCACAAATGTTTATAATCCAAAACTAATTTTTGACAAGAAAAAAAACCTTGTTATCTCACAGTAATAGGAGCATACCATTTGAATCCCAATACATAAAGAAAGAATATATAAACCAAAATTTCTAACCAGCAAAATATCAACCAAGAATAGCGTGGGTTGTTAGTGGCCTCCATAAAATATTTTGGCCATTAATAAACACAAGATGACGTCTGGCCAATACATTCACCATTGTCTAAGACTCATGTGTCATAACTGCACAAGCTCCTGATGTTCTATTATTCATATACAAGTTGTTTAACTTTTTCTGATTGAAATTTTAATTTTTGATTGTCAACAAATGAGCTCGCTAACATCACCAATAAAATCCAAATCTAAATTATCACATCCTTAAATTTCTTGTGATGCATGTTACCCTAAGTGTAAATACCAATGAAATCTATGGGTAACACTAACAGTAGAGATCCCCTGTATTCTACAGTTTATCAGTCAAAATTAGGCACCATGTAAATAACAAATTGATTGCACTTTTTATCTCCCAAAAGAACCTTGGCATATTGTTTCCCAATGATTTGTTAAAAGTTTCTTTGCAAGGACAGATAGTACAGGACAACGAGAAAGAGTACAAAGTTTCCGGCAATTTTTCATTGCAGATAAATGAAATTTCTTTAAAATGCATGCCAAACTTGTGAATAGCCGAAATTTTTGTGAAACACATTGCAAACTCGTGAACTCGTGAACACATTCCTTATTTACTGCTACCATGTCTGACTGAGTCGTGATCCCTTGAATACCATTTTGCTTACCTGTGACTTGGTTGAGGAAGGTAGTGACAGTTGATTCCCTTGCTGACCTATCCATGAGCCCATATATACTAACCCATGAGCTTGTGGAGCCTTAATCCACCATGGGGGATTCACTCAATAAACGACTATCATGGCACGTTCGTTCGTGGCATATGAAACAATACCCCTAATTTCACTAAATATTGGAAAATACCTTCCAAATTTTTTTTTTTAACCCCCTCCCCATATGCCTTCCCAATTTAAAAAAACCCCTATTTTCACTAGATATTGTATGTATCAATTTTTCATTAACATTTTCTATGCCCCTTTATATTTCTACCTAGTATATTGATGTGATACCCCTCTTATGAACCCACATGCATTCTACAATGCACCTTGTTTCTTTCGATGTATATTGTGGATGCACATTACTTCACCCACAATGAAATTACTCAACCACATATCATTATGATTTGCAACATCTAATGGTATAATGAAGAGATAGGATATCACTTCTTGTATGCCACTAGAGCCAATGCACATAGTACAACATTTAGATTTCATGTTACAGTTCCCCAATTGTTGAATAATCCTGTTGTGGGCTAGGTATCCAAGCTCCCAAGGCCTGTAACAATCTCTAGGAGCTGACTAAACCTCCCAAGTGCTGTAATAGGCACGAGTGGTTGGGTATTCAATCCCCCAAGGCCTATCAAGGGCTTATAATAGGCCCTAGAGGCTTAGAGCCTCCCAAGGCTATTGGTAACAACTAGCTGAGTGCTGTTGGTAAGAATTGGTTTTCAATGACCACTATCTCTCGACTATGATCGAATGGAAACCCTCTTCACCAAGAAACCCTTGGCCTCAAGCATGCCTCAATATGTGATTTCCCTGCGTACTGGTAAGCCTGAGCCTTGCGTCAACCCGATTTCTCATCTGGTCATGATCCCACCATCTCCATTTCATGGATATTTGTCAGCCCACCCATATAAAAAATACCCCAAAGTATTTTTGTATTGTTACATTAAATAAAAAAATCCCTTTGCCCCTTAATATATACGCATTATAATTTTTAGGTTTTCATGATTATTTAATACCGCAATATGAATGAACATGATATTATATTGCCTTCTAGTGAAGACCCCGTGTAATCCACCTCGCCGAGCCTTGATCTACTGAAACGTGAGCCCTGTTGATGATATTAGTGAAGGTCGCATCCTTCTGTAGTCTTAACTAACTGAGTCGTGACCTATTGGCTGCCTATTCATGCTTGGTTAAGGTCTTATCTATTATTTGAAGTTTTTTTTGGGTTCGATCTGCTAGCTGATTGAGATCTCATTTGGCTCTAGAGACATGTGAGGAGTTTCTATAGTCATAAAAGAGATTCTTGATTTTGAGTGGAGTCAGAAAAAGGAGGGGTCATTTAGGTGTGGAGAGGATTTCCCGAATTTACTTTTTCATTGGTATCCAATTTCGGGGTCTTCATCTCCTAGTTCTTTGCATCCAAACATGTGATATACATTATTTTGAGTACATAAATTTTGAAACTCAGGTTGAAGGTAGGAGTATCAATATAGAGTGTTTCTCAAGGTTGATCCAAGCAAAAGGTAATAATATTTATATAAAAAAATCAATTTGGGTTCAACTTGTTACCTTACTCATTGCACTTGCACTTTCCTTATACTACTACTTGCTTCCTGAAGGCACTAGAAGTGATCCAACCAATATATTGCATCATATAAACTAACCCTTGGAACTATTATGAGCTAAGAGGAATCAAATATCTTGTGGTGTAATTTTTTGGGGGTGTAGAAAATATAAGTTTGCACCTCTATGGATCTAATCATTCTCTACACTTGGAATCATGGGCAAGGCAGGAAATAAGTGTAAGAGACCTTGATCTATCCAAAATGAATCTCATGAAAATACTTTTAATAATATACATTTCCTTTCAAGCTTAAAAAACTTTAAAATGACCAAATTGCTTTTATGGTGCACCATCGAGATCTATAGTCAACCTAACCAAGCTAGTTGTGTTAGACATATATTAAAATTTCTTTGCTGGTAACTTCCCCATTGGATTGTATAGAACCAACAATCTCATGAACGTGTCTATTTACAATAACTATAGTAGACAATTGCCTCGATATATGAGCATGTCATCAAGTTTGAGTATTTAGATCTCAAACAAAGTTTCATTAATGCAAGTATTCATGTATGATATGGAACTCTAACTAAGCTCAAGTTTATGGATCTCTTAAGAAATATCTTAAAAGGTGTATTCCCCTAGATCCAAGGAATTTGAGGGGGTGTCAAATGTTCTATCCCGGGAGGGGTTCTAGAGGGAGCCCCATATTGAGGAGTCTCGTCACTCCTAACAATCACCCTCGAGGAAAAGAAACTATGAATGGATGGTTGGTTGCTTGAAAAAACTTGGAAACTAGTATTATGTGAAAAGGTAGTCTATTGTTAACTTTGGGATATGTTATAACTACTTTGTTTGATAATCCGATGAAGTCTATCATGAGGATTGGAATAGAGCTCCTCTTAGAACTCATGGAATTAGCTAACACATCAAGGGGGTTAGGACTCAGGAGATCTAAGGTCTCAGTGATCTAATATCTAAAGAATTGCACCTTTGCTTGTCTCTTGTTGGCCCAACGAATGCAACCTCCACTTTTTATGAGCTATGGTGACTAAAACCCTTGGAAAAGAAAATCAAGGCTAAGTGATGGAAGGAAAATTAATAAGTTACAAAAACCACCTACCGAAGACATTGCCGGTGATCTCCTCTACTGTGATGATAAATTGAATGTCGACCAATATTGCTATGTTGTTCTCCTCCCCTCCTCTGATGTCGAGTAGAAATGAACCCTGTGCAGGGGAATGTGGGCCAATGCCAATGACTATAACAATGCTCTCCATTGTCGAATACCAGGGGTCAAGGAGGGGTTCAAATGGCACACTATTGAATTCTCTACAGGGCTCAAGGAGGGGTTCAAATGGCGCATTGTGGAATGTTGTACATGGTCGGGGAGGGGTTTAAAATTGCAAGGATCACTCTATATATCATTTTATGTATATATTATTTATGTTTCGGTTTCATGTAGAACATTTGTATAACACTATGTTCATATACATCTATATATATACTGGAATTATATCATTTAACAAATGACCTTCTTATTAGTCTAGATTTACAATTTTATATTAGCAATTTCAAAACATTTATCATAATATTTATTTTTTTAATCTTTAATTCATCAAGATTATGTTAATTTAAGAATGTTTAAAAAAGAACTAAGTGACTCCTTTTCTATTTAACATACTTTAAAAAAAAATGAATAAATATGTGCCTATTTAAAATCCCATAGAACAAAATTGATTTCAATTATTTACAATAACAGATCATGTATAATAGATTGAATAAAATCATGTTGAATGTTGATTATCTTATTATTAAAATTGATTACTTACTGCCATATGTTTATTTCTTATTGATCCTAAAAAATATCAGTATGTTTTGACATTGTCATGAGTAATCGCTTTGACATTGTTTTAAATAGATATGGGTTGTTTATATGTAATTTATATTTAAATTTGTAAAGTACAATGCTCAAATTCTGGGGGAGGACTCGGTTATCTTGCCTTCTTTTTGTTTATCAAATATTACAGATGCAAAAGACATGTTGGAGAAAATATATAGCTCTTGTTGGCCCTTGAGTTCTTGTGGCCAAGCCTTCCTTGATCTTGGAAACTGTAAGTGCTATTTTATCTTGCGAATTCATTGTTTACTATTATCCTAAAAGGCCACTAATAAATTGGATATTCCTTAATATTTTTGTGTGTTGGTGGAATTTGATAACTATACCCATTGTGTTTTAGTGCAATCTAATTTGCAGGAAAGCGTAGAGTACAAATTTGAGGTGTATATTAATATCAATTCACCCTTAAGATGAAATAATTGTTTGTGATTGTCAAAATTGTAATTTTCCATTGTCAGAGTGACACAACTTAAAATGACCAAATAAATGACCAATTGTTATGTGGTCATTTTTAGTTTAGCTTTTATCCTGTGACCAAATTGGTCATTTATCTTGGTCATTTTTAGTTTAGTTATTATCTCGTGACCAAATTGGTCATTTATCTTGGTCATTTTTAGTTAGCTCACTTAAAAATTTTCAATTTTGGTCATTTATCCCTTGCAAACATTGTGAGGACCAAATTTTTTGGTCACCTGGTCATTTATCTCTCATTTTGTACTAGTGCAAGGAGAAACTTCTGGAACCCATATTAGACGAGATGCTCAAAACAATCAAGGAGTTTGAGCAAGAGGCAAAGGATACAGTTGTGAAGTTGAGCACAAAATTTTAAGAGTTCATTGCAAAATCAAACATCTCAGAGGGTGTGCAAATGGAACATCCTAGTCGGAGTGGCTCATGGCCAAGCCACGAGTAAGTGTTAGGGGCATGTTGGGCGTGGCCCAAGTAAAAGCAGTTTTTATGGCGTATTCCAAGTCAAAGGACGTTTTGATGGGAGAAGTACAAGTTATGCGAGGCCTAACATCATCCTATTTTGGGAGAAACAACTCTGCAATTCCCGAGAGCAAGGTGTGGAGTGAAGCGAAGTGGAAGATAAGGACATGTCCCCTTAGTAAATGTAAAGTACTAAGGATCAATGAAGTAGTTGGAGTAGTTAAGGAAGAAGCAGTTGATTGTCGAGCTACATGAGCAAGAAGTAAAGAGATAGTATGGTGCAAAGGACGCACCATGGTACAGTTAACGCCATGCGGTTAGAGCATGCGACTATCAGAAGAGCGTCATAGCCAAGGAAGCGGCGCAAAGGATAGATGAGGAAAAATGAAGTAGCTGAGAAGTTATGGAAAAGTATGGTTAGTGGGATAGTCGTGTTGTTTTGGGGGGTTTAAGGGTACTATGGGATTTTGTCCCATAACTATTGTAAAGATGTGACATTCGGGCACAATCTATAAAAGGGGGAATTTTGTATAGGGAAGGGTTGGTCTTCGTTGGACATTATTGTATTGATATTTTGTAAGTTAGATCTAGGCCAAGACAAGAGAGAAGAGGCTCTGCAACTTGTGCTCAAACTGGAACTGTTGACCCTTACCATTAATATAAACAACAGTTCTCATGGATGTAGCTCCCATCCAGGGGGTGAACCACGTAAATACTTGTGTTGTGTGATTGCATATGTGAGCTTGCTTATGTTTACGTTTATGTATATTCATTATTTTATATGTATTTTCACGTGTATGGTTGATGAGAATAATATGTTAAGTATTGGACACATATAACTGAATATGCAAGTAATTCTGAATATGATGAATGTGTAGTTCCATATGTAACACTAAATCAGTGAAGTCCATATTGCGCTAACTACGAGGTCTGCAGTCACATATGTGCGCAATAGTATTGGAGGTATATGCAAAGTAGGGATAACTTTGCCAGAGCCAGTCCCATAACCATGCATCACTTGATTATAGAAACTTGCTTCTATAATCCCCCATTACTTCACCTCGGGTGAGACCTCAGCCTACTCGTAGGTTGTTTCCAAAAGGGCCGGTGAAAATGGGGTTTGTTGGGTATCTAACTACGCAAAACCCAGGTAAGTTAAAGAAATATATAGTTGATACAACAGATCTATTGAGCCTCTCAACAATGCCACGCTACAACATTTACGACAATCATTTCATTGAAAAATAATAATTGCTTAAATGAATTTCCGTTAATGCATCAGAATATTTTCATAAATTAAATTAATTATCACCATGAACACCTCCAACAATGGAGATGACTGGGCTTCAGGGCTAGCAGGTGGAGCAGTTGGCTAGACAAACTCCTCCGATGTAGTCATGGGGGGGTGGGGAAAATGTAGTTGCAACAACTTCAAGTGCATCCACTATAGATGTATCAATGGATGTTGCAATAGTATTTTCCACAATAGTGGCGGGAACTGAAGAAGATAAGGTGAAAGAGGGCATGGTGGTATGGGGTGGAGGAGGATGTCATGGACGATGAATCCCTACTAGTTGTATGATAGGGTGGATCGAGCTAACAGGGATAGGGGGGATGTTGAGGGATGGTGGATGGGAGGGAAGTATGAAATAGAGGGAGGAGGATGGATACAAGGGGGGATATGGATGAAGGGGGGAAGCTGGATTGAAGGGGGAGAATGGCTGAATGGGGGAGGATGGATAGATGGGGGGGGCGTGGAAAAATGGGGGAGGATGGATATACGGGGGGGGGCGTGGACAAATGGGGGAGGCTAGATGGAGGGGGGAGGCTAGATGGAGGGGGGAGGATGGACAGAGGGGGGTGTATGGATGGAGGGGGGAGGATGGATGGAATGGTAGGGGTGGACGGAGGGAGGGGCATGGATGGAAGTGGGGAAGGGGGGGGGGGGGCGACTCATGGGAGAGGGTGGAAAAATGGGGCTAAAGTGGGGAGGTGGAATGCTGGCACCTGCATATACATTTGAAATATCATTGTTTAGTAGACAAAAATCAAATTAAACCATAGTAAGTCATAACAAAATTTAGAAGCGTGATTTTAACTACACATTATACCTTTGTGTATGGTGACCTGATGAAATTTGGCGAAGATGGTTGGTCATCATAGTCTGTGCATACTTATGGACACCAAAATGCATGCATGTTATGAACATATTAAACAAGTAATTATTTAAGCAATCAAAATATTAAAAAATATTGTAGGAACTATCATTGTGTATACCATAAATATAAATGACATAAGTAATAACAATATTGTGTGGGGTACTAAAAATACCTCCACATGAGGTGTTGGAATTTCAGTTGTAGCTGACATTGCTGTGTCCAATTTGGGAGGTCCTATGTTCTCCCATGTCGGTGTCTCCGCTCTAAATAACTATACATTGAAATAACAGTTTAAGTCATACATAACTGCTTTAAAATTACTTTACAATTTCTCAAGTGATGATTGAAAAATCATTAAAAAAAGTGCTAACCTACTCCATATAGCATCCCTCAATCGAGCTAGGGAAAGTGTGTCCACAATGGGGACAAATATGTGGCATTGTCTCCGTCGAACTAGAAGGCCCAGCATGGATATCACTAGTCACAAGTCTATCTTGACTCTGTCGTGAAGGCCCTACACCTGAGTCTCTATCAGGGTCAACCTGTCTATCCACTATAGTCGTTGCTGCAAATGCGGTGTGTCTTAGGAGTCCACATGCAACACTCCTCCTTGCCCCCTCGATTTGATCAAGTTTGTGGGGTAACTGAGGTGGCTGGGGAGGGGGGTTGGGCTCACGCCTAGGAGCTGGTGGTCCTCTCAGTGGGTTCCTCCTAGTAGTAGGTAAATCTTGGGAAGAACCAATCCCAACACCTTGAAACTCGGTTATGTCAAAATAGTTGACATGTAAACCGAGCACAAACTCAACCCATAGTTGTTGAAGGAAGTATTGTGTAACATCCCTATTATTGCATGGAGATTTATCATAAACCATGAACCACCTCTGCATCCAGTTGTCCCTCAATGGTTGAAAATGACATAGATCCATGTAGACACGTGGCTTTCTAATGTCTGGTTATTGTTGTGTTCTTGGATCAGTGTACATACTATATAATTGGGCCTTTGTAATATTCAATGCTTTTATTTCCTCCTTGGAAATGCCTGTGGAATAATACTCCCGCATCCTAGCTCTATATTCGGTCATGTTAGTCAATTGGTGATGTGCATGGATGAAGTAGTCAATTGATCTCTCAATTGAAGTGGCAAGGGACACTCAATATGGTTCCCGTGTGTTTCTTAATTTTTGAGTGTGCACTCTCATTTCATCTAGGTAATGGTTCAAGTCATCTTGATCCAAATTTTGTTGGGTGTTTCGATTTTGTTGGGCATTTTGATTTTGTTGGGGGTTTCCATTGGTTCCAAGATTTGTGTTTTATTGTGTTCCACAAGAATCCATGTTAGCATTTTGTTCATTCATTGTATAGGTTTAGAATCTGCAATTGAAAAATTTTCTATTATTTTACTAATTTGAGAATTATTAAAAATTTAATAAACAATAAATAAATTAATAAAATGACAAAAAAAAAATCTTACCTATCCAATGTAATGGATGATCACTCGGTAGTTGGATTGATGGAGTTTTTGAGTGCAATGGGTGAATGGGGTGGCTTCTTACTCCACGTACGTGCAGGGTGAATGACTCTTAGCCGATTGGAAATGAAATAGAACGCGCTTCTGCCCCCTTTTTTATGTGCTAACAATGCGCACGCGCCTTGATTCGGTACCGAACCTAAAGGCACGTGCACATTTCCTTAGGTGCGTGCCCGTCCTCATTTTTTTGCTAGCGCGTCCCCATTGCAATGGTTTTAGGGAGCAAATTTGTGCACCCACCCATATATCTTCAACTGATTGAGTGGTTTTAATCTAACCACAAACTAGAAAACTTGGCTTGAAGGCTCAGAGGTTCTTGGAACATTCTAAAAGGTTAATACAATTTGGTGCAATATTCTACTAAATGGATAGTCATGGATCTGTCTCTGGATTTGGATACAACTCTGAGTTTGAAAGGATCAAGGATCTAGATCTAATGTAGGCTTGCTTGTTCTGGCTCACTTGTTTTCACTCTCTTGTTTCTAACTATTTATCATTCCCCCCTGTAAGGAACAATGTGAGGAGAAGAGAATGTATCAACAACAAGATGTGTCAATACTCATGAATAAAATCTTGGATATGACTTATAAATCTTCTTGGTTGTTGACGACCATTTCCAAGAAGTGACCCACCCATAATGAATCTTCCCTCTTACAGGTTTCTTCAAATTGAAGCATGTGTCTAAAGAATGGGTATGCTTTCCACGATACTTGCATGGGTGGAGATCAAAACAGTGATATTTCATGTGTCCAACTTGATCATAGTGTTGGCATGTCAAACTCTGAACATGTGTAGTTGAAGATGAACTGTGAACAAGGAGTCCAAAACTTTGAAACTAGAATGGCTTGGAGAAATCATGAATGTGAATTGTCACTTCCTTGTCATATTCAAGATCAGTTATGTGCTTGTTTTGGTTGATTTCTTCCCAAGGTCTAATGATGTGATTGGAAAGAACAAGCAGGACCTCTATATGCATAACTTCATCTTCATTTTCTTTTTCTTTTGATGTGGAGCCACTGATTTGCTTATGTGCTTCTGAAGTGGCATCATTCTGTGCAGCCTACTGAATGGAATCATAAAGAGTATTGTTTTGAACATGAACAAGTTTAGAATGTTGATTTTCATCCTGTTGGAGCTGCAACTAAATTTGTAGAAAATCAAATGTGTCTTGAATCTTGCACACAATCTCGAATGTGAGTGAGAGTTATCTTATCAACCATGATAGTGTCATTGACAGAGGAGAGAAGTCGAGTATTTAATAAATCTACCAAGCCATTAATTCAAGTCATTTCAACAGTGACTTATATTGATTGAAATCATACATGGATTCTTACAACTGCACCCTTTTACAACAAGACTCAACAAGCTCATAAAATGAAGGGTGTCGGCTACAACTCATCATGCACTGAATTACAATTCCACTTGATTTTGTTTTGACACTTACAAAAAACAAGAGAACTTGGAAAAATCAATGTGTGCAAGTTGTAACTTGATACAAAAGTATGAAACTAAATTGGTCTCAAAAAATGAATGTTTTTCCTCTCAATCCTTTGAAGATTGAAGATGCCTAGGTCCACCGAAACAAATAGCCCTCCAACGTATTTTATAGGAACTTCTATAACTTCATTACTCACGAAATAACAATCTCATATCAAGATAGTCGTCACCTTTGTTGGATGAACCTCTATATTCTTGACCAACTGAAATTCTACAACCTCGTGAAGCTTTTCCATGCCATGTAAATCTTAAACAAATGCCATCTATCGACAATCTCACCAAAAGTACTTAAGCAATCACCAAAAAACCATTACGGCTATTTTATTAGAGGTGAATAGAAATTGATAGCTATTTTTATGTTTCACCATTACCATATGTCGATTGTTTATTGTACTCCCATACATTAATACTGACAAGCCCACTATTAAAACATAATATTTTGATGTCCTTTAACTAATTTCAACCAAATATGGAAAATATTATTGAGCTTAAATATTAACACATATACCTCCTGGTAAAGAAATGAATTGCACAAAGATGCATAAGGATATGAACACCAACTTAAAGAGAAATCTAGGCACATGTATATCAGTGAGCCTTACACAAAGGGTCGATGATGAGAGTTCCAGCTTTCATGCAAAAGATATTCACATCAGATATACATGTTCACTCTACGTCTCTCAATTGTAGTTGGTCAACCAATGAACAAGATGTCGGTGCAATACGAATGTTTTCTAATCCAAGTCCGCTTTAAAGAGAAGCATACAACAAACCCCCAATGACAACCATCAGCTCAGCAAAGAGGAGATCATCCACGCACAAATTGAAATGTTACTCCACGCATTCTGAAATGGATTAAGGTTGGAGTTCACGCCATAGAGAAGTTATGCATCAATCATGAGGAAAAAAAGACAACAGTCTTCAAAACTACATGGCTAGGGTTTATGAGGAATCTCTTTATCCACTAGTGGAAACGCCCCCCAGTTGAAATGCAGCTAGCATTTGGAGTCTTCATGCAAAACAGGTTTCACTAACAGGATTCACCACGAGCTTCACCGCAGCTCTTCACCAACAGATTTCACCAACAAGCTTCACAATTCCCCAATGGTGCAATAGTCTGTACGCTTATCAATGCTGCCACCTCAAACAAGTCGTGAGGCTGTAGCTCTCAGATTCTCAGGCTGGAGGGATAATTAGCACAAGTCGTAGATGGAAATGGGTCATGCACAAGGAAATGCACCAGCATAAATGAGATTCACATTTTCAACTATCACCAACGTCGCCAGAAGGTAGCTCCACACAGGTGTGATCATACCAACAATAATCGAACAATGTGATTCAATCCTTGTAGCTCCACACAGGTGTGATCATACCAACAATAATCGAAAATGATTGAAATGCAACAATAACAATATACCTCTTCAACTCAAGAAAAACGCATTCTTTAGTATGCATCGAGAAAGAGAAGGGAAACCCTATCCACAGTTTATTTGCACGATATATGTTTCCTCCAGCGTTTCCTTTGTTGTTAGAACGTGTACATGCAATGCAAGCAAGAGTGAGATTTCCAAGAGACAATATCAATAGCCCTCCAGAATTCCAAGCTTGAATTCTTACGGGTAAGCAAAAGGAATAATTTCACAGCATCCCTAGAAGAGAGCTCGGTAGTTTCAACACTATGGAGACGATTGTAGACAGGGAGCAGTTGCTTCCCTTCTAGCGCCAGTCCAACGATTCAATTCCAACGCTCCTATGGTAATCGATAATACGCAGCAAAAAGGATACAAAGAGATAATCGCATGTATCCTTTTTGTATACACAAACTTTCTTGCCCAAACAAGGCCTCACTTGTTTCATAAAATCTGTGGCTAGAGTTTGAGAAATGTCATGGCGAGAGAGAGGATATGCAGCCGTCCAGAAGAGTGATGCACATCTACTCCAAAACAATGGTCCAACACATTCAATGCTTCCCGTAGGTGTAATACTTGACCCATGTGCAAAAAGCAACTGATCAACTGTCTCCCTCATGATATGAAGGCGGGGGCCAGAACCACCTCCACTCAGAGGTCTTTCCATGTAGCAGTTCACACAGTTTGCACATGTGCAAGAGAGAAGTAAGGCTTGCTTGGATCCCGAGTGGGAAGAAACGATTGGTCGAAATAAGCGTATCCAAGGCTTGGCGAACTCTTTGTAGCACGATTTGCAGAAACAATTGGTCGAAATATTTTTCCCTTAAACTAGTAGCACGATTTGCAGAGGAGGGGTCCACTCCAATCCCACCATGCATGGGGAGAAAAGTTAGGGTTACAGTGCACACAACTCGAAGTGCCCAACACAGAGGTTTGGCAAGTGAAACCACTTAGTTATCACAAATCTCTTGAGAGACACAGCGATTTACCATCTAGATATGTAACCACTCAGCAAATGATAACTGCAAAAATTCACAAATCCCAGTACAAAACACAGTGAAATATATATACCAGAACGTGAAGACACCAGGTCATAGAAATTCACACATCAATGTTCTATAGGCCTTAAGAACCAAGGGCAACTCTGACAAATACCCTCGCACAACAAAATTTGCTCGTCAATGCTCTACGGGCTCTAATACCACTATTTGGATGACCACTCGGAAAATAGATAAAATTGGCTGAAACACACAACCAAATACACAATAATGCACAAACACAAAGAGAGGTGATTGACCTGAGCACAATGCTTTCTCATTAGTCATTTGGGCATATGGGAATCATTTTTCCATCGAGGATGTCAATGATGGACGTGCCACACAATGCTGGGGAGTGGAAATCAAAACCTAATAGGGGGGAAGTTAGGTTAAGTTGGAAAGTTACAAGAGATCATTCAAGTGGACTTGTCATATTTTCAATGTGTTTTATTTTAGGTGTAAGCAGTGGGACACCTTCCACTAGAATAATGTAAAGGAAGAACCTAATTGTGGGATGATATGTGTCAACTCTAGAAAGATGTGGGATGAAACTAAGGAGCCTTAAGTTTTCATAAAACACTGCAACAAACTGATTTTTTACCTAGATGTGTTGGATAGGGATTGGTGGTTCATATTAAGATATGACCCTAGATCAAAACATATTTTTGAGAACAATAGTGCTATCATGTCAAAAGAGGAAGATAATGAAGGTGATGGCAAGGGAGAGTGATATGTACATGTTTTATTTCATCATTTATAGTGCTGATATATCATTTTATTATTTTCATCTTTGATTCGTTGATTATACTAGTTTTTTCATATTATGACATTGGAAATGGAAAGTTAGTTACAGATGTTTTTAAACAATTTTAGTTGGTTAACAATCAATTTGATGTGTAATGTGTTTTTCTATTAAGTAATTTGTGATTCTATGGAAGGATTGATTGGAAAAGAAATATATTTTAGTTGAAGGTATTTATATCTCGTTGTATATTTAGTATAAAATTTAGAATTATTGTGGCATCATTATTATGGCTACATATGTGTACCGATATTGAAAAAAAAGGTAAGTGTGTATCATATTTTTGTGGATATTTAATATGAATTTCTTAATTTTGCTACACATTAAAAAAAGTACACATCAAGATATTTGACCATGCGGTTGATATATCTAAGTTTAAGATGAAATCAATATAATTTAATATTTTTGTTTAAGCCGAGATCATTTGCATTTGCATTTTCATTTCTTTTTTTATGGCAACGGCGTGTTACATAACATTACACAATGTTATGTGTTACAACATCTCCCCCATATCAGGCTATAAAGCACCACACTACTCTCGGTGCAATTAATATAAGTTTCCAAATCAAGTGACTTTTATTATTAAATAGAAAAAAATAATGCATTTTAAGATTAGACATAAATAATTTTATCATTAATGAATTTTAATTCATATAAAATTTTCAAATCAATTGGCATTAACAAGTATAAAAGTATACCAATAAAATTTATATTAATACCAAAAAGTACAAATAACAAATGGTTATTAATAGTGATAAAAAAACATAATTTATTTTGAGATTATATGCACTCAAGATTGATTCAATATTTAAGTTTTAGTGCATTTTGCATATTTATTTGATGGTTCTTTTGTTTCTCTCCAAGTAGTAAATAGTAATAAGGTTAATGATTTGAGGTAGCCACACAAAAGTTTAACCATGTTGTAACAATATAAAACATAGAAAATCTAATTATATGTGGGAATAGACAATTATAATTATATTTAGGAATATGTACTTTTTATTTATAAAAAAATGTATAACTATACATAAATCATGTTTTTTTCTAAATCAGATCTTCTTCTTCTGTCCTACAAAGTATAAATGATATTTTCATATAAGTACATCAATTTATAACCTAAATGTTGGAATTTTTCAAAACAAAAATGTATAAATAGACCGAATGATTTTTAATAGTTCAAACTTATTTTTACAAATTTCTAAAAGATATTTTAATGGCTATTTAAATAACTAAAGTTAGATAAGTTCGTTTGATTACATTAGTGTTATTGAAACATTTGAGGGGTTTTAATTACATAACCTGTGAATGAAACATTTGAGGGGATTAACATAATGAAAACATTTTTTTATAGTAAATAATAGTGTGTAGACCCCCACGACAGGTGTAATCATGTCTCGACCATGCAGAGGGGTGATGTGGTGGCATGTTTCAAATGATGCATGTGGGAGGGTAGGTGGACACTACCATCAACTCATTAACTCAAGCCCAAACAATGATATCATGGTTCCTTTATGCAGTTGGCACCTTGGCTGGCTTGACTCTTCGTTCAGAGTACACAAGGCTGGTTTGAGCATTATGTTCTCCCTTGCCAGGTCTTCTCATGATGGGTGGAGGAATTATGCCAAAGGAATATTTTCTAGAAAGCAGATCCAAATGCAACCTTTCCAATTCTGCAACCTAATTCGATGGTGTTGTAGCACTCCCACTGCTTTCGTCTTGATGATTGAATCATTGTTTCTCTTGCTCTTCAGCTGCAGACTTCCTATAAGAAAGTTTGTCCTAGGTGAAAATATAGCAATGGTTAGGACCAAGGTCACTATCTGCAGAATGACGAAAGGCCCCAGGCGCACCTATATGCCTCAGGCTCTCTGGAATATGGAATTGGAAAAGAATTTATTCAAGAGTAGGGTGTTCCGATAGGCTTAGCAGCGAGTTGAAAGAATATAGGCACATCGTAGAAATAATAATTCGAAGCGTAAGCCTTAGAATCTTGTTGAGGGTACCTAGTTGAAGACTCGGGCTCTTCCCAAACGAGGGAAACCCACCACACTAGAACCCTTAAATTGTTCTTGTCCATGAAGGCTCTCTTCTGCATGGCCTTTGATGAATGCATGGAGATTGAAATGCAGGAGAGGCATGGTCCCATGGTGGGGGATACGCTAGAAAGGTTCAACGATGGAATAATGAACTTATCCTACAATCAAGTCACTGCATATGAGAACATCAACAACATGCTAGATGCGATGGATAAGGAATTCAGCTTAGCCTCCTGCTAATTCACATATCTATCCTCTTGTCAAGAACTCAGTGCACAAGAGTAATCCGGCTCTTATGGATGTTATTGGAGGATCCTAAGTAGACCTATCGACTAGGTCCTCCGCTCAACTAGTTATTAAACATGTCGACAGTTTTGTCGACCAGTATAGGTCGGGTCAGTCGGTTAAACCGACAAGCAGTTATATAAATCTATGTAAAATATATATATAGGGTGATGGGCCGATGTATTGGGTTAACTTAGATCCATTCTTATGTACTGTTTTGCATCTTGCTAAGTAATAAAAGGCTTGTGTTATCTCCATCTTCTTGTCTCTTATATCTACATCGTGTGTCTGTTTGCTTATAATACAATATGAATCACTGGTAACAATGCAACCCCCTCGACTACAAGATTGGTTATGTTGCCGATGATGCATACAAAAAGTGATAGTGAGCATGATCAATGATATCTAAGCAAGAGATTAAAGAATGGTGGGAGAGAAAGATCTCTAACTACCTACAAAATTGTGCGCGAAGGATCAAGCTGATGATTGCTCCAACAAGGGAGAAATTATTTTCTGAGACTCATGAGAATTTCATCGAATCCGTGTCGCTTACACTGAAGAAGCACCTTCATGAGAAGACAAGTAGATGAAAAGAAGTGCGAATTGATCACAAAGATGATTAATAGAGGTCATACAAATCTGTCTGAATGGTGCGAGAAGATTGCCGATGAGATCTGTGAAGAATGCACAGTTAAAGAATGAGTGTCTATTGACGACATGAGGAAAATATTTTTCACCGAACTCACCCACCAATTCCTTTGTTCCTTGCTGACTCTTTTGTTCAAGTTTTTGATCGACAAAGACACTGCGCACATTCTCGAGACGTGGCCATTATTGCTCCTGCCACTTCCAAACTCAAATTGGGAGGAAAAAGAACGTTAGTGGACGAAATTAATACAAGAGCGTGAGTGGGAGTATTTTCTAAGCAAATGAAGTTCCGCACTTCCCTAGTTTCTTAGAGAACTTCGGGCCAGTATTGGGGGCGTGACCAAACATGTTCTGATAGAGTAGATTCACAAGAAAGATCAACATAAGAAAAGGAAACATGAAAAATGGTGAGAGATCCACTAGACTCGATAAAGATAGAGAAATGAGTCATAAAAGCACTCCGATCATCCAGAAGATTGAGCGAGAGAAGAGAAGAAAAAGATGAGAAGAACTGAAGGAGCAGGCTAGTGTGCTTTGGAAGAAACGAGGACCAGTTATCATGACAGATGCAGAAGGAAATCTTCTAGAGTTGAGTCGAGCCCGCGAGGATCGAAGAGTCGATGAAGATTTGTCACCAATGGACGAAGACTTGTGCATAGAGCAAGGTATTGCTCTCGAAGTTAATATACCTAAGGTAATAACTCCCCCTTTTCCGCTGCATCTTACTCAGAGCATCTAAGTGTAAGATATTGTCAAAGAATATCTGGGACTCCACGCTAGCAAGTTGGGAATTTGGAGTCGATGAAGGTGATGAAGTTGACAGATTGTTGATTCATCGACTAGAAGAAGGAAATTGGGTGAATTTTCAGCCTCATTTTTCCAATAGAATTTTCCATCTACTCTACTCACAACATGCAGAAGCGCCCCCCTTTCCACTACCAGCATTGAGCGAATCATTGAGTTTGTCTGAACCACCGAGGATAAGAGAAATCCCAATTGCGTAGAATTTTTCCTGGATTTCAACAGGAGTAGTAGAAGAAAGTAGATTTCTGACACCCAATGAACTGATAGAAGTTCTAGACCCGGGCAGTGAAGGTAAAGAACCTGTTATCAATAATCAGTTGGAAATAGTACCTGTTGAAGTTAACTCAGCACAAAATTTTGTTTCCGGTGATAATCCACCGACCCCTCTAGTCGATTTATCGGTTGAAGTAGCAGACATGTCACATACGACAGCTCACCTTCCGTTTTACGAGGGTGATGAAGATCCTCGAAGACATTGGTTCATGTGCGAATCAACATGGGAAACCAATTTAATTACCAGTGAAGAACATCAGATGGCTCAATTTGCAAGCTCTTTGCGAAAAAGAGCACTCACATGGTACATGGGCTACATTGATAAAACACCAAATCTGACGAGGGAAGAAATCAAGAAAACCTTCCTATCTTTCTTCAAAACCTCAGATGAAAAATACTTGGATGCCGAAAAATTAAAGACAACAGTACAAAGACCAAAATAGACTGTCAAAGAATATGACAAGAGATTTAAATATCTCTTGAGCCAGATTGATTACGACATTGAGGGAAAACTTATATTCAAATGGTTCATTGCTGGACTTATACGAAAAATCAAAGTGCACGTCCACTGGTCGAACGTCAATTCATACGAAGAAGCCTTGAAAAAGGCCTTGGAAATCGAGATGGATGATGAATATCCTTTGGTACCTGTTGACAGACACATTGAAGAGAGACTGGATAGTATACAGTAGTCTATCCGAGATATAAGTCTAAGAGGAACAGAAGTATGGTGTACAAAATGTTCTACTTCAGGACATACAAAAGACAATTGTCGTATGGAGGATCGATGATAAGATGTTCGACTTGTTCAAACCAGATGTTTCTATGATATATGTCAAGATTATGACTTACATACAACAAATGACTGTCCATACAATCTGAAGAATAAGGAAGCCAAATCATGTCAGATATGTGAAGTCAATACTCATTCTATAGCAGAATTCCATCTGAATCTTAAGAACAAGCAGAACTATCATGCAGTGTAGTAGACAAATTCTGTCAAGCAACGAAACGACAGAAATGAAAGAAACGATAGATACGATCGAAATGACAAGAATGAAAGAAATGTTCGTTATGACTAGAATGATAGAAACGATAGATATCTGAGGTACGATGGAAGAAGATATGATCAGCAAAATAATAACTACAATCGATGCGGAGGATACCAGGGTCAAGGTCGTGGCTATGTCGGTTGAGATGTCCGACCTCAATGACCTGGACAATGTTATACTTGTCTCGGTAAAGACCACCGTCATGCTAACAGCCCATATAAAGATCGAACAGATCTAAAATTTTGTACTAAATGTGGAGTAGGCGATCACTTCTTGGAGGATTTCCCTACTATGATTGAGAAAATAACGAATAAAAAGAATGTTAATGTCTTGTCACGTGTTCCAAAATGTGAAGTGCGTTGGAATATTTTATATTCCTTGGAAGGTAATAATGTCTTTGTATTATGTCGGAAGATATCCACAATCTTATGTAAAAGAGTAATACATTTTGTTGGGCACTATTTTTGACCCCTTTTTGCCTCTTAGATAACCTTCATTCCTTCATAAAACCTCCATTTTGAGTAGAAAACCTTAAAGTTCACCTACAAACATTGGTCAAAGAGGTATAATGTCACTTGCTTATTAATAAATTGAGTTTTGTAATTTTTAGGCATTTTAACTAGGATTTTTACTAAAATTACGGGATGTACTAACTTCCCGTATTACTTCCAAAGTTGAGTAATTGCAGGGCAGTTAGGAGGGAAACGAAAGATCAAGAATGGATCCTTAATGTCCACAGATGGATGAACATCCAACAGTCAGGTGAAGTGGCCTGTGCAGATGTCGAGTCAAGTAGAGTCAAAGGTGGCCACCTGTTCTGCGTTCAACACAAAAGAAGGAACAATGCTGATTTTGTGGACTTCCACGATTCTGAGGATGGTCTCGATTAGCTCTTAGAATTAATTAGATGCAGGTTTATAGCAATTTCAGTTTGATTTAGAATTTGTATAAATCATTTGCAAGACAATGAGAAAGGGGATCACGATTTTGAAGAGGAACGCACTTGTGCTTCCAAACTGCGTGGTATCTCTGTGTAAAACGATTCTGGTGAATGAATACGAAGCTTTAAGTTCTGTGAAGTCTTTTAATGTGTGTTGAGCAAGGCTTTGGAGGGCCCCCATCGTCAAACTCTCACACTTTCCTGTTGCTGGTAGATCGATTTGGGTATGCATTTTAATGTAATTTCCAGTTTATAAATTGTAGAACAAGTTCATTCAAGTTTTAATCGATTCTATTGATGCTCTGTTCCTTTTATTTATGATTTGAATCACAAATTCTGTCACACTGTATATCACTGGAAATATTGGATAAACGTTGTTCTTCACTGGTTAAATGCTACGAATATTGAATGGTTCAGACCACGACCTCTGTGAATTGTTCACTGCTGTTTATTTGATATTGAAATGGTAAAAAGACATTTACAAATTATGAACACTATCTTGTAAGAGAAATTGATTGGTAATTGACTTTCAGTGCTGATAGAATCTTGCAGTTTAAATCTTAGGGTTTATAGATTTGCTGTTTAATTAATTTTTACCACAGTCCTTTATGCTTTCACAAATCAATTACTGTATGTTTAAAAAGGAAACAATGAAATTACCCTTGTAAGAGGATTTTGTCTCTATAAGCTGCAGTATCTCAGTTTCTGTCAGTAGATTTAATCACAGATAGCTAAATTATAAATGAGTCTAGCTTCTCTGTCCTAAACTTGCATGTGTCTCAAAGTTCACAAACCCGGATTGATTTTAAATTCAAGTTCTGATTAACACTGATAGATCAGAGCCCAACATTTTTATAGATTTGCTGTTTAATTAATTTTTACCACAGTCCTTTATGCTTTCACAAATCAATTACTGTATGTTTAAAAAGGAAACAATGAAATTACCCTTGTAAGAGGATTTTGTCTCTATAAGCTGCAGTATCTCAGTTTCTGTCAGTATATTTAATCACAGATAGCTAAATTCTAAATGAGTCTAGCTTCTCTGTCCTAAACTTGGATGTGTCTCGAAGTTCACAAACCCGGATTGATTTTAAATTCAAGTTCTGATTAACACTGATAGATCAGAGCCCAACATTTTGGCGCCGTTGCCGGGGAGACACTGTAGAAGTAGACTTAGGAACTTTAGTTTTCTGATAAAAACAAAAATTTTCAAACAAAAACACAAGTTAGATTTCACTTTTATGTTTAGATTAAGAGACGAGAAAGGTAGATTTTTTAAAAACCCCCCAAAAACAGAAATAACAGGAGCTTCTCTTCCAAAAGGATTCATCTCAACAGTTGGTAAATTCAAAATGTCTGAGGAAGAAACATCAAAAGGGCCAACTGTAGAACAGAGAAGGGAATACGAGAGGATGTTAGAAATAGAAAACAAACGCAGACAAGAGAGAAGGGAAGAAGAAATGAAGGAAGAAGAAAGAAGACATGTGAGGGATGAAGGAATAACAGAAGATCAGGAGGCCACCTTTAAATTTCCTATCTTAGACACTAGTGTTATCCTAGGGGAAGAGGTGAAAATGAAGAATATTCCACCCTCTGTCTTACCAAACTTTTATGGCATGACCTCTGAAGATCCTGACTCTTTCCTATTCGAATTTGACATCTTGTGTCGAACTTATGGATATACTGATGACACCCATAAGCTCCGTCTTTTCCCTGCTACTCTTAAAGCAGCTACCTTGAAATGGTTCATGGGTTTAGGAGAACACTCTATCACTAGCTGGGATGACATGAGGAAGATCTTTCTTCGAAAATATCAAGCATATTGCATATCAAAGGGGTTGAAAGGTGACATTTTTGGCATGACTCAACAGGAAGATGAGAGTTTGGAGGAATATTTGGAAAGGTTCTCATACAATTTACAGAAATCTAAATACAATTCTTTAACACCTGAAATGATTAGAACAATATTTTTGAAAGGAATAAGAGAAGAGTATTTGGACATTTTAAATGTTATGGGAAAAGGTGACATTTCTTACCTTCCTTTTGATGAGATACAGGACTTATGTCAGAAGTATTCCAGAGGAAAGGCTCGAACTGGAAAAAGAGATAGCAATACCAAAACAACTAAATCTGCAAACAGTGGTATTTCTAGAGCTGAGCTTGGGAATCTGCTAGAAGATTTCAAGACTGATTTGTTAAGCACCTTAGGTACACAAGTTGAGGCAACAAAAACCAAGAAGAGGCAAGAGCAACAGGACCAACAAGATTAGGCTTTGTCTATTTTTTGTCCTAAATGTAGAAAAAAACACCCACTTAGAGAGTGTCCTTTAAATACTGTTGAAATTTGTGGCTTATGCACTTTTAATCACAAAACTGATGATTGCCCTAGATTAAAGGAGCCGTAGGCAGTTCGACTGGAGGAAAATCACAGCATGGAGTCTCTTTACTTCATGGGACAAAGGAGACCTTGGCAGCCACGATTCTCAGGTATGTCTCAAGATCCTATGCAGCAATTTAATACAAATTATCAGACTCCTGTTCAGAATTCATGGAATGCACCCATGCCTTGGCAAACTTGGTCTCCTCCATTAACCCAATCTGCTCCAAATTGGAGAGGTTATGCCCATGGTAATCAAACATATCAGCAGGATTATTTGTAGCCATACCAACAACCTTCAGCCTATCCCCAATACCAGCAGCAACAAGTCCAAACTCCTTATCAAGCCCCACCTTTTCAAAATCCATCTTTTCAACAGCCCAATAATATGGCTCCTCAATTGAGTGCACCACCTCAACAACTTCAGTTGCCATCTAATCAGCCTCCACCTCGGCCTACACAACTTCCAGCTCAACCAATGCCCAATCCAAATAATAAAACTGACAGACCCGTGGATAATGTTGATGATGGAACAATGCTTCCCTACTCCATTCTTCCACTGCAAAATATCAATTTGAGATCTGGAAAAACCTTAGAAAAACAGTCTCCTGTTATCTTAGAAGAACCACAAGAACAAGACAAAACTCCAAAAAAATCGAATACAGAAAAATCTCAGTCAGAAAATCACAGTCAACGAGGGAACATCATAGCATCTTATCCACCTCCTTTTCCTGAGAGGTTAGTCAAAGAAAAACCTTCAATTTCCTTACCTGACTTTGATGTTCTGAATGAGTTAACAAATGTATATGTTAAAATTCCTTTACTGCAGGCTATAAAAGATATCCCTATTTACACTAAAGCAGTTAAAGAACTCTGTCTTAACAAAAGAAAAAAAGATCCATCGAAAATTCACGTGGTAGGCAATCTAGCAGGGTTAATGTCCAACACCGTTTTCATTGAGAAATATGTAGATCCTGGAATTCCAATGGTTACAATTACCATTAATAACTTTTCCATTCCAAAAACATTGATCGATTTAGGTGCTTCCATTAACGTCATGACTCTAGAGACAATGAATTACCTTCACTTGACGAATCTCAGACCTACCACAACTGTCTTAGAATTGGCTAATAGGTCTAAGATTACACCTGAAGGAGTCTTAGAAGATATTATTGTTTCTCTAGACTCCTGGCAATATCCTGTTGATTTTAGAGTCCTACAGCCAAAATCCAACTTAGGAGGTCACCCATTGATCCTTGGCAGACCCTGGCTGGCAACAGCAGATGCTTTTATAGGATGTCTATCAGGAAACATGCTTATTTCACATGGGACAGAGAGGAAACAGATTACACTTTACCCTTCTGCCCAACGACCTTCCACCTTAGATCAGCTGTCATGGATTAGTGAAACCAAAGAACAAGAAGAAGATGTAATTCAGCCTGTTTTGAGTATAAATCAGTACTTCGATTTCCAAGAAGACAACCACGAAGATCTAATGGACCATTTTATTCCTGAACCTGATATTTCTGCAGAATTAAGAGAAATGGAATATGATGTAGCAGAACAAGTCATGGGTCATAATTTCCAGGAAAATTGCAATGTTCATTCCCTAGCATTAGCATTTGATGACATTTTTAATGTTCATTCTATCACCGATATTCACAGTAAAACTGTAGAAATCAGTCCTGGCAAAACTCTGAACATAGGTGCACATCTTACCATATTACAGGAAGAACAGTTGACCACTTTGCTGAAGCAATATTCCCATGCATTTTCCTGGGAGTATACTGATATGCCAGGCATTCAGCCTGAAACATGCACACACCATATTTACCTAGATGACACAATACGACCCTTGAGACTGCCACAACGCAGAATGAATCCTATGCTAAAGGAAATAGTCAAAGATGAGTTACAGAAGTTGTTAAAAGTAGGATTTATTTACCCCATTTCCGACAGCCAATGGGTTTCACCCTTGGTTGTTGTTCCTAAAAAAAATGGTAAATGGCGTATATGCATCAATTACAGGGAATTGAATAAGGCAACTTTAAAAGATTATTTCCCATTGCCTTTTATTGATCAAGTATTGGATGCTTTAGCTGGAAAGGAATATTTTTCATTTTTAGATGGTTTCAGTGGTTATAATCAGATTAGTATTGCAAACGAAGACCAAGACAAGACCACCTTTACATGTCCCTGGGGTACCTATGCCTACAAAGTTTTACCTTTTGGCTTATGTAATGCCCCAACTACCTTTCAGCGAGCTGTTTTAGCCATTTTTGCAGATCTGATTCATGAGTGTGTTGAGGTTTACATGGATGACTTTTCTGTATATGGACGTACCTTTGAAGATTCCTTAGCAAACCTGGAGAAAATTCTGAAAAGATGTGTTGAATCAAACCTTTCCCTAAGTAATGAAAAGTGTTTTATGATGATGACTGAAGGGATAGTTTTAGGACACCACATTTCTTCGTCTGGAATAAAAGTAGATCCTGCTAAAATTCAAGTCATTAAAAATCTGTCTGAACCCACAACTCAAACAGATGTGAGAAGCTTTTTAGGGTATGCAGGCTATTATCGTAGATTCATTGCAAATTTTAGTAAGATAGCCCTGCCATTGTTTAAATTGCTTTCAAAGGACGTGTGTTTTACTTGGGATACTGACTGTAAATCTGCATTTCAGACACTTAAGGAAAAGCTCTCCACTGCTCCCATTTTAAGGGGACCAAATTGGACATTGCCTTTCCATATTTCCACTGATGCATCTGCTACTGCAATAGGAGCCTCATTGGGCCAAAAAGAACATACTTTGACTTATGCTATCTATTTCATTAGTAAAAATTTGGCACCTGCAGAGCTGAATTATACAGTCACTGAAAAAGAGATGTTGGCAGTGGTTCATGCTGTAAACAAATTCCGCCATTATATCACGGGCTATGAAGTATTTGTTCATACAGATCATTCAACTTTACGGTATTTAATGAATAAATCTATCACTAATGGTCGGATTACTAGATGGTTGTTATTATTGTAGGAGTTCAATATCACTGTTTTAGATAGGCCAGGACGAGAAAATCAGGTGGCAGATTTCTTGTCTCGCTTACACAATACTGGTGAGGTTGTTCCGGTTTTAGATAGTTTTCCTGATGAGCATCTATTTGCAATTTCTGTTATCACTCCTTGGTATGCTGACATTGCCAATTATTTGTCCTCAGGACAACTACCACCATCAATGACCTCTAAAGAAAAAAAGAAGATTATTAAACAAAGTGCTAGGCATATCTGGATTAATGGTGATCTCTTTTATACAGGATATGACTTAATCATAAGAAGATGTGTCCGACAGGATGAAATCTTGGATATTTTAAAGGCGTGCCATGATGAACCATGCGGTGGCCATTTTGCCGACAAAAGGACAACATATAAAATACTCAATTTGGGGTATTATTGGCCTTCCATTTTTAAAGATGCAAAAAGGTATGTCAGAAGTTGTGACACTTGTCAACGAATGGGACGCCCAATCCAGTCTGATGAAATGCCACTCCAACCACAGATTCTCATTGAACCATTTGAAAAGTGGGCCCTTGATTTCATTGGTCCAATTAATCCACCGTCACAAGGGAAGAAATACATTTTGGTCTGCACAGACTATGTTACTAAATGGGTAGAGGCCAAGCCTTTACCAAGAGCTACGGAGCAAAATGTGGTTAATTTTCTGTTTGAAGAGATTTTTGTTAGATTTGGGGTGCTTAGGGAAATTGTGACTGATCAAGGTGCCCAATTTACTTCCAAATTAGTGCAAGAGATAGCAGAAAAATATAAGATCAAGCACAGGAAGTCCACTCCTTACTATCCACAAGCCAATGGCCAAGTGGAATCTACAAATAAAACCCTAGAAGGCATCATCACTAAGACTGTTCAGATGCATAGGAAGGACTGGTCAGCAAAGCTTACTGAAGCTTTATGGGCATATAGGATCACTTGGAAGAACAGTACTGGGTTTTCTCCTTATCAACTGGTTTATGGTAAGCAAGTCCTCCTTCCCATCGAGTTTCAAGTTCATACTTTCAAGTTAGCAGCAGATTTGGGCATAGACCTTTCAGAAGCTCAACAAGAAAGAATACTTCAGCTGAATCAGCTGGATGAGATGAGGCAAGCTGCCATAGAACACAATATTCTGATACAACAGTAGAGAGCTCAATGGCATGACAAGTTTATCAAAAAGAAGCAATTTCACATTGGTGACTGGGCACTGTTGTTTGACTCCAAGTTTAAGGACTTCAAAGCCAAATTTACTACTCATTGGCTTGGTCCATATGAGATTGTCGATGTCTATGATAATGGTGCAGTCAAACTTCAAACCATAGATGATGAAGCACATAACTTTGTGGTCAATGGCCACCGGCTCAAGCTGTACCACAAACCTATCAACATTGCAGATTTTGTTCAACAGATTTCACAGCAAAAGGAACTCCAAGTGCTGGATAAACACCTCAGTGTTTTTCCTTCACCTGCTCCTTAGCTGTTCTGATACAGCTAGCAAATAAAAACAAAAGACAAATAAATAAATAAAAAAATTCAAAAAAAAAAAAAAAATTCAAAAAAAATATATATATATATATATAAAAGGCAGTTTAGTTGTGAAAACCAGTTCGCTGGCACAATATAAACTGGAATTTTCTGTGGAAAACCAGGCTTGCCTGGCCATTGAAAATTCCCAAAAAAAATCTTCTTTTTCTATTTTTCCTGTTTTGTTTTACAAATAATGCATATCTTCTTTGACTTGAGGGCAAGTCAAAAATTAGGCCTGTGAGGGGGATAAACTGTCATTCTTCTTTAGAACCCTCCGAGTCTTTTTCAAGCAAAAGATTGTGATTTTTATTAGCAGAAGGGACTTGATTACTAGCAATTTTATCAGCAGAAGGGACCTGACTTGTGGTAAGACAGAAGAGATCTATGAAGAGATTCAACATTCAGTGAAAATGAAGGAAATAGAGACAGCAGCAGATAGAAAACATCAGATGGACAATCAGAATACAAGCCAATTTTCACACTGGAAGCAAGCTCATCAAGGGAACATCAAACAAGTCTTTAAGAATTCATGGTTTTTATGTTTAAAAAGTTTCAAAATTCTTTTGTTTTTAAGTGATGACATCTTACAATTTGACTGCCTATTATTGCCATTATTCTGATAAGTCTCTACCAAGCTCCTTATTTACCTTTCATCAATCTCTGCCATTACCTCACTTAGTCTCTGTCAGCACTTCATTTTTATCTCTGCCAATACTTCATTTTCCACCTAAGGGGTCAGAATGGTTGACATAATCAAACCCAAGAGAAAATTTGCATGGTCAACATCTATACTGGACTCTACAGGAAATGTACTACAATTTATAGAACATACATTGCATTCTACAGGAAGTATACTGTATATTACAGGCAGAGTTTCAATTTGGTTTAAAAGGTAAATAAGGTCTCTTTCTCAACAAAAGTAAAGCATTGACATAAAAGACTTTCAAAGGTTTCTTTTGTACATGTATATAGTACATCATACAATGGTTAGATTGAAGAAGGAAACAGGGCATAAATACATCTTCAGCACAATTTTTATGAAAGAAAAAGGTCTATTTTTGAGAAAGAAAATAAAAGAACTCTTATACAGCATGTTTATTAAACATAGGGCATATTATAAATTAAAGTATATATATATTGCCAAATTGTTTATTAAACATAGGGCATATAAAACGATTGATATGTTTTCTATCCTAAGTATAGAAATGCCATATTATGAAATGATGGAGGGAAACGTGGAATGATACCCATGACAGATATGGAATGATACCCACGACAGCACAAATACGAAATTGATTTCTATAGTATATGCCACGATTTGGTCATTTTCTTTGAGGCCGAGCCCATTTTTTCTTGTTCTGCATATGAAATCAATTGATGTATGAAGGTAATTGCCAGTGAGAGGATTGTGAGCCACAGGAAGTTTGAATATGTCATTTTGCTGAAGATAATTGACAGTGGAAAGAGGCCGTAAGATCACAGAGACACCATTTGCTAAAGATAACGCGCAGGAGAAAAGACATCCAGTGAAAGAAGAAGCTGTGGGTACATTAATCTCAGTGAAAATTGTACAGGAAGAAGAAATTGGTTACATCAGGGAAGAGGTAAGCTTAAACCCTTTTCTTTGCTGGATACTCTGTTTTATACCAGCAAACACTTACAAATTCAGAATATTATCGAAGGGGATAGGAAGAAAAAGGCAGTGAAAAATAAAAGATTCCTGTTTCCTATTTTTCAAAATGTCATCTAGATTGGAACCAGAGGTATTTGAGCCCGCAGATGTTCATGACAAATGTTTAGAAATTTTAAAGAAAAATCAATGGGTGCCTTTCTTTGAAAAATTCGATGGGCACAACGATAATGTGAGCTTAGCCTTTATTGGCTCGTTTGATGGAGAAAAGGCTACAGTAGGGAATTTAAACTTCAGGCTGTCTGAAGATGTTTTGGCACAAATCACTGGTCTGCCACAGTAGGGAGAAAGGTTCTTCAATACCAAGCAATTCAAAGAAAAATCTTGGGTACCCTTTTTGTGCAGATCTAGAGCAGGGTCAGTCAATTGGAAGAAAGGCATACCAAGGAGCTGGTTGGTTAATCCTTGGGATGAAATGGTGTACATCATACAAAGGTTCATCACCTGTGAGGGGAGATTTAGTATCGTTTACCTTTACCATATCAAACTGTTGCAGCACTTGACAGGTGAATGTGAGATAAATATGCCCTTTTTCCTATTGCAGAGTCTAACCAAAATGGCAAAAGCTGTCCAGAAGCATGAAAAAGACAAATTGATAAGTCTTTTCCACTGTGGACTTATCAAAATTATCATCCAACATGAGTTAAGGAAGCAGAATTTGACATGGATAGAATTTTTAGTCCAAAATCAATTTGAAGAACAGGAGGAATTGCATGAAGAGGTTCCAAAAGAAGAGGAATTGCTGATGATAACATGCCCTGAGGCAACAAGCTCAAAACTGCCTCAGGATAAAAAGAAGAAAGAGGAAGTATTGCTCATTCCTGATGATGAAGAAAGCCCTGAAGCAACAAGTTCAAAACCCCCTCAGAGGAGGATACGAACTAGGAGTACAGTGAAAGAAGATAAACAGTTTCAAAAACAGGAACAAATCTTCACCACTTACCAGAGGAAGCCAAGGAAGAAGCAAGTTCATAGCCAGCCAGCATCAGAGGATGAAGAACACCCACAAACTGTGGAAAGACAAGAAGAAGACTTAGCAGGTGAAATAGGACAGGGAACCCTAGATACTGATGAGATAATGAGACAAACAAAGAAAATAAATCTCTTCTTAGATCAGCAGGAGAGGGAGAGGGAGAAGGAGAAACAGTCAAGGAAACAGTCAAGACAGGGAGTACTAAAAGACTTAGCTTCTCCTTCCTCAGAGCCACAGATTGTGCAAGAAGAAAAGAAAGAGGGTTCAGTCCAGGGAAGTGACAGTTTAGGAGCAGACACCAGTTCTGTCAAGCCTTCAATGAAGAAGAAGACTTCCAAGAAAAATAAAGAGATCAGGAAATTGAAACTTGAAATCAAGGAGTTGGAACTCAAGAATGAGAAATTAAAAAAGGACAATCGGAAGCTGAGAATTCAGAGGACACACATTTCTAAGACTGCATCCAGATGGTATAAGAAGAAGAAGAACTACAAGGCTAAGTATGAGAGGTTGAAGGTCCTCTATGCATCTCCAACATCAACAGATGCATCATCTCAGTAAGAGATTAGAAGCAGGAAGGACAGCAGCAAAATTTTGGTTTCAACACAAGGTCAAAGTTTTTGGCATGAGGACATGCAGCAGCTTCCTCTTGGGGGAGATGTTGGGCACTATTTTTGACCCCTTTTTGCCTCTTAGATAACCTTCATTCCTTCATAAAACCTCCATTTTGAGTAGAAAACCTTAAAGTTCACCTACAAACCTTGGTTAAAGAGGTATAATGTCACTTGCTTATTAATAAATTGAGTTTTGTAATTTTTAGGCATTTTAACTAGGATTTTTACTAAAATTACGGGATGTACTAACTTCCCGTATTACTTCCAAAGTTGAGTAATTGCAGGGCAGTTAGGAGGGAAACGGAAGATCAAGAATGGATCCTTAATGTCCACAGATGGATGAACATCCAACAGTCAGGTGAAGTGGCCTGTGCAGATGTCGAGTCAAGCAGAGTCAAAGGTGGCCACCTGTTCTACGTTCAACACAAAAGAAGGAACAATGCTGATTTTGTGGACTTCCACGATTCTGAGGATGGTCTCGATTAGCTCTTAGCATTAATTAGATGCAGGTTTATAGCAATTTCAGTTTGATTTAGAATTTGTATAAATCATTTGCAAGACAATGAGAAAGGGGATCACGATTTTGAAGAGGAACGCACTTGTGCTTCCAAACTGCGTGGTATCTCTGTGTAAAACGATTCTGGTGAATGAATACGAAGCTTTAAGTTATGTGAAGTCTTTTAATGTGTGTTGAGCAAGGCTTTGGAGGGCCCCCATCGTCAAACTCTCACACTTTCCTGTTGCTGGTAGATCGATTTGGGTATGCATTTTAATGTAATTTCCAGTTTATAAATTGTAGAACAAGTTCATTCAAGTTTTAATCGATTCTATTGATGCTCTGTTCCTTTTATTTATGATTTGAATCACAAATTCTGTCACACTGTATATCACTGGCAATATTGGATAAACGTTGTTCTTCACTCGTTAAATGCTACGAATATTGAATGGTTCAGACCACGACCTCTGTGAATTGTTCACTGCTGTTTATTTGATATTGAAATGGTAAAAAGACATTTACAAATTATGAACACTATCTTGTAAGAGAAATTGATTGGTAATTGACTTTCAGTGCTGATAGAATCTTGCAGTTTAAATCTTAGGGTTTATAGATTTGCTGTTTAATTAATTTTTACCACAGTCCTTTATGCTTTCACAAATCAATTACTGTATGTTTAAAAAGGAAACAATGAAATTACCCTTGTAAGAGGATTTTGTCTCTATAAGCTGCAGTATCTCAGTTTCTGTCAGTAGATTTAATCACAGATAGCTAAATTCTAAATGAGTCTAGCTTCTCTGTCCTAAACTTGGATGTGTCTCGAACTTCACAAACCCGGATTGATTTTAAATTCAAGTTCTGATTAACACTGATAGATCAGAGCCCAACATTTTTATAGATTTGTTGTTTAATTAATTTTTACCACAGTCCTTTATGCTTTCACAAATCAATTACTGTATGTTTAAAAAGGAAACAATGAAATTACCCTTGTAAGAGGATTTTGTCTCTATAAGCTGCAGTATCTCAGTTTCTGTTAGTAGATTTAATCACAGATACCTAAATTCTAAATGAGTCTAGCTTCTCTGTCCTAAACTTGGATGTGTCTCGAAGTTCACAAACCCGGATTGATTTTAAATTCAAGTTCTGATTAACACTGATAGATCAGAGCCCAACACATTTATCCCATATTCATTACGGTAAAATATACTCTTTATATTCATTATTATATAAAGAGATGTTATTATGGAGAATTATATTATCCCACATGTAATATGTGAGAGTAATTCCTCCTCATCTCTTAGTATATAATAGAGTCAAAGGATAGTCACATCAATCATCATGATCTATACTTCCACAAGTATTGCTATATTGTATTGGGGTTATTGGCATTGCTCTCTATAAGCTTGGAGGAGATATTCTGGAGATAATAGAAGACTACATTCTCGTGGAAATAGCCCAATTGGGTGAACCACGTATATCTAGTGTACTCTTTTCTCTTGTTCTCTTTTTGTTCTTATTTACTGTGATATGTTATTGTTTGCATAGATAGGTAAGCTATTTTAGTTAGATCCATATCTCTGACAAAGTGATTAGAACCAAGAATTTGCAAATTGTAACTAGACAAGGTACTCACAATGGTCAAGACAATCCTCAAATAAGCAAAGTAATAAGTAAAGAGGATTATCCAAATCCTACTAAACAAAAATATTTGTTTAAAAATGCATCTGACATATTTTCTGAATTGGAAACACAAGATGATCACGAAGAAATTTGACATGAAGCACTTGATGAATTGTTTAATTTAATCACTAAAGAAGAAGCTTCTAGAAAACTAATTGACCTGTTGCATAATATCAAGAATAAATTTGTTGCGCAAAGACAAGATAAAAACATTTTTTGACTAAATAAAAAAGATAAAAACAATGCCGACCCTCTCGTCGACCTTGAGATACACGGATACCATGTCCGAGAAGTCACACTCGATTTTGGTTCGCAAGTTAACATCATGACTCGTGATACTTGGGATCAATTAGGTCGACCGTAATTACAAGAATCGGGAATTTATTTGAAGCTCGATGATCAAGGATTGATCGAACTGATTGGATTATGGAGAGAAGTTGAAAGATCCATAAAAGGCATCAAGACAAAAGTAGATTTTTAGATCATAAATCCAAAGGATGGAGCTAGTTCTTTTCCATCCCTGGTCGGTTGACCATGGGGCTGAAAAATCAAATCCTTTACCTCACTTGATAAGGGTCGCATTAAATTCAAAGGCAACGGTCAAAAGGTGATAATACCAATATTCCCATCTCAAGGAGAACCATGGTCTAAACCTATGGAGGACGAAAATGATATAAAATAGTTATATCAAGTACATAACAATGGTGATTATGTTGAACCAAATGCATAGGGAGAACTCTATCTTGAAGACCCTGCATCAGTTAGATATAACTCCGACGCAGAACTGTACGACTAGCAATTGGAAAATTATGAACTTCAAGCAAAAGAATGTTGGACAATAGAAACCGTCTCTAAAAAGAAATTCAAGCAATGCTTTTCAGTCTCGATTGTTCTAAAGATATTCAAGACGAAAATTCACGAATATCTAACTCTTGCACTAGCGAAAAATGAGCTGACACATACTCTTGCGCTGTATTACAAGGAACAAGAATCTCCGTCAGCACATGTCGAGGAAGTTTCAAAACATGTCAGATAACAAGGAAGATTGCAGAGTATGGTCGAGACATTTATGGGTCAAGCTGCGAGATGGTGGGACACACACCAAACTAGACTCTGAACATGGACTACTACGTCGACATACTTTCTTGAAAGATTTGGAGACTAGAAATTGATAGCTTAGTCCGAAATCTTGACTTTTACACAGGGACAAGATCCTGAAGCTCATATCAACAAATGCAAAAAAAAGTGGAGAAGACCGGGGTATAAATATGAAAGAACTTGGACGCATCTATTTCCAAACATGCTCGCTGACTTGCCAAATAAATGGTATAAGATGGAAGAAGCAAGAGGCGAAACATTCATTTGGAAAGAACTCAAAGAAAATTTCATCAAAGACTTCCAGTTCTCCCCAAATGAAGAGTAGTTGACTAAGGTGAGCAACCAAATTGAAAAGTTTCTGCAACTGAAAGAAAATGAAGAAGCAGCAAAAAAGAATCCAATTGCTTGAAAAACAGTTGTCTGTCTTAATATTCAGTCAAAAGACAACCAGCATTCAACACGGCTGAGATTAAAAATAGAGAAAACAGTTGGAAATATTTTTAGCGGAGAAAAGATCACCCAGCTATGTCAAAGCCAGTTAAATCAACTTTTAAAGTGGAGACTGTAGAAAAAGAATAACCAGAAAGATTATCAAAAAATATTTTCCGCTAGCATTCACGCAGATGAAAGAAAGCGAAAGACCAATCAATGACATTTGAGCCTCAGAGTGGATGGACGCAAAGGTCAAAATAAAAGAAATTGATATATGAAATGGTGACAGACCAAAAATGGTAAAAGTTGGCGATTACTGGAACGAAGAGCAGATTGCTGAGATCACAAGCCTCCTTAAATAATTTTAGGATGTATTCGCTCGTGACTATAAATACTTGAAAGGACTTGTATAGGAGATGGGTGAAATGAAGATTGACATCAAACCAGACTCCAACCAGTGAAGAAAAGACCGTACAAGCTCGTACATAAAGATAAAGACATTGTTAAAAGGAAGATTGATAGTATGCTTGCAGCTAGAATCATATATCCTATTGATCAGTCAGAATGGGAGAGCTCGATGGTCATCCAGCCGAAGAAGCATGACCCGACACGACTGTGAATCTGTGTCGACTTTGGCGAACTCAATAAAGTAACACTCACTGACCCTTTCCCTACTCCTTTTGCTAACGAGATTATTAATGAAGTTGCAGGGCATGAGTGTTATTCATTCAGGGATGGATTTTCCATGTACAACCAAGTACCTATTGCTAAACATGACTAGAATAAGACCATGTTCGTGTGTGAATTCGGATCATTCACTTATAAAGTCATTCCTTTTGGACTAAATAATGCACCAGCTGTCTTTTCTTGTATTGTCATCAAATCCTTTCAAGAGTACATCTACAAAACTATGGTTGTCTATTTTGATGATTGGATGATTTACTCCATGTTGAAACATCACTGCAAGTGGATCCAATTAATGCTTGAACATTGTCGACAAATCTAACTTCCGTTGAACAGAAAGAAATGTATTTTCGTGACTCCTATTAGAATACTATTGGGCCATGTAGTATGTAAAGAAGGTATAAAAGTCAACTACACCAAAATCAAAATCATTCTCGACTTGAAGCCACTAGTCAATCCTAAACAAGTGAAAACCTGGTTGGGCCACACGGGATACTACCGAAAGTTTATCAGACATTATTTTGACATGACGTATCCCCTGGAGGAACTATTAAAGGAAAACCAATAGTACAAGTGGATTGAGGAGTGTAACACATCCTTCGACATCCTAAAGAGAAAATTTGTTGAAGCACCCATTTTTCGATTCCCAAATTGGTCGATCAAATTTCATGTTCATATCGACACATCATGCATAGCAGTCAGTGCAATCTTGACACAACCTGGCGATGATGGAATGGACTACCCTAATGCCTTTAGCAGTAGAAAGTTAAATAAAGCAGAGCGAAATTATTCCACAATAGAAAGAGAAGCATTAGGCATGGTATTTGCACTACAGAAATACCAGCATTATCTATTGGCTAATCCATTCATCTTCTACACAAATCATCAAGCATTAAAGTACTTAGTCAATAAGCCACTACACAATGGAAGATTATGTCGTTGGTTATTGCTATTTCAAGAATTTGAATTTGAAGTCATCATTCGACCAAGGAAGGAAAACATTGGACCGGACCACTTGTCATGAATGGACACCGGTGAGGAGCCGACAGGAATAGAAGATGATCTACCAGATGTGCACCTATTTAGAATTGAAGCTGTCCCCTCGAAACTCGCAGAGATTGCACAATTTCTCAAGGATGGAAAATTCCCAGAAGGAATGCCAGAGAAGAAGAAGAAGAAGATTCTTGCAACATGAAAGTTGCACCTTATACTCTCATTAATGGATTCCTTTATAAACTTGACCTATATGATGTATTACGATAGTGTGCGCTTGAACATGAGCGACAAAACATACTTTCAGAAGCATAGTATGGACCGGCAGGAGGACACTATCATGCCGACATTACATCGAGAAAAATTCTACGGTCTGGACTTTGGCGGCTGACAGTTCACAAAGAATGTCGAGATATTGTAAGCAAATGTGATAGATTCCAACGAATGGGTTGACCTCTACCAAGTACAAAAATGCCTCTTGTTCCCATAAATCCAAGTCGAACATTTGAAATATGGGAAATTGATTTTATTGGACCTTTCCCAATACTTGGAAGACGAACAGGTGCATGTTACATCATCACTGTCGTGGAATATGTCACCAAATGGGCAGAAGCAGAACCGTTTGAAACATGTTTAAGCGAGGTAGCTGCTAAATTCATATATGAGAATATTATCACATGATGCGGATTCCCACTTACAATAATCAGCGACCAAGGAACACACTTTATCTGTAGAAATATTGACACACTCACAAAGGAATTTGCAATTGAGCATAGAATAAGTACATCTTATCACCCACAATCAAATGGCGTCATTGAAGCATTCAATAAAACACTCACCAAAGGGATGACAAAAATGTGCAACATTGATAAAGATGATTGGGGCAACAATATACCTTCTGTACTATGGGCATACAGAACGACATATAAAAGAACAACAGGCCAAAATCCTTTCAAGCTTGTATATGTTCAAGAAGTAGTCGTCCCCTTGCACTTCCAACGATAAGCTCCGAGAATTGCTAAAGTTTTACACATTGATGTCGAAGATGCAAGAAAAGAACACCTTTTTCAACTATCGAAGCTCGACGAGACCCAACAAACAGTGATACATCACCACGAAATACAAAAAAAGAAGCAGAAAGCATGGCATTACAGAAATATCAAACAAAATAATCTATCAGTTGGTGACTTGGCATTTATATACAACAGCTGCGTTAAGGGAAAACCCAAGAAGTTGCACATAGAGTGGATGGGCCCATACATTGTCGAGAACATCAATACCAATAGCTCAATCCGACTGAAAACGTTACAAGGGAGTGTTTTCAAGAAACTTGTTAATGGTGGCCGATTGAAGTGTTACAAGGCGTAAAGCATTAAAAAAAAAAACGGTTCTAACTAACCTTAGAGAGAACCATTATAAGCAATTTTCCAAATAATAAATCATATCAAATACATAATGACGAGAGACTGGAATAATAATCCTAGCAAAAGCAATGAACTGAGTTGTAGCGAAAAGATACCAGCACTTGATTGACGACACGATAGGAATCGACAAGAAAGGTCTAGCCGATGCATACTGGATGAAATCGTTCCCCCACCTCGACAGCCCAATTCTGGCCGACATGACACGACGAAAGAAACACACCGACATGTTGTCGAAAAAGAAGCAGCAGAAAAAAGAATTATTGACAATAGACAAGTAGAGAATAAAATCCATAGTAAACCTATCGAGGAACCGACACCCTGTCATTCAAATTTAATGTCCTCTTCAAGTCAGCCATTAATGCATCCATCTACTTTACATTCCCCTATGCCGAGAATTTCCACTATAAATCTCTAGGTTGAGAATTCCTGGGTAATCTCTTGCCAAGAACTTGAAAACCAGACCTCGAAGCCCCCTGACCTCTGTCTTGAACCTAAGAACATCACTACAGCAATGGCACCCAAGAAATATCAGGCCACAACCAGGTCCTCCGCATCGAAGGTTAGACAGCTTGAAAAATCCCAGTCTCCCTTGGAAACCCAATTGCAATTTGTCCAAAATGCAAAGGTTTCAGAACCACATTGGAAAAGGACCAGGAACAAAATCATTGAATGGGGAAAAGAATTGAGCGGTCACTGGAGGGAGGAAGCATGGAAAATGCGAACTGCGATGATTATACACTATGTTTGTGCCAGAAACTGTTTCTAAGGCCAGAGAAACAAGCCAACACAATCTCAAGAGTAAAACTCAATAAATAAAACAAAGTTTAGGGTTTTTTTGGTATGATTTAAATGGTTGTAATCCTTGGGCACAGTCAGGGAATACATTCAAAAGAAAAGTAATCACTAAATCATAAACAGAAATTGATAAAGATGCATAACATATCACATAAGATCCAACTGAAAGACTATGCTGAGGTTCATACATAAAGGATAAGCATTACTAGAAAATACACATTTACTAGCAATGAATTTATCATTTAAGAAGCTAAACCAGCTCAATAACAAAGCCAACACAGACAAACTGAAGGGGAAAAAGTTGTATATCTCATTATTTCATCAGCAAAAGCTTATAAGAGTCACAGTACTTATCTCTGAACAAGTCTGAAGATACAACACAGTCTGTAGACCTCCCGATGCTCCCAAAAATCAGAAGCACTCTTCAGTCCCTCTATCCCTCTTTTATATTTACAAAGAAGTGGTTCTATTTCCCTTTCATTAGGTTGAAATTGAAACTACCTAGCAGTTAAATTAACTAACTAACTCAATTAATTGACTAAAAATAGAAAATCGGATTCCTGGCAAATATGGCGAATATCTGGAAAATAGGTGTCAAAGAAGCTTCCATATCTCTCAATTGGTGACACTTGTGTAAAAACTGAGAGAGGTTTTTGTTAATGGGTCTGTGATGGACAAAAAAATCTCTTGGTTTTTCAAAATTCATCTCTAATCAATCGAAATCGGCACCGTAAAATGAACACTAAAACAGGAAAATATTAAATATTTAAAATCCCTGGTAAATAGGCTGCAAAGATTAAACTGAATCTTTCGATCCTTGATGGATGTTGCAAAACTGAGAGAGGTTTTTGTAGATGGGTATCCTATGAACAAAAAACTCCTTTGGTTTAAAAAAATTCCTTTCCATCATCTTGTGGTATGCATTTGACTTCAACCACTCAAAACGGGAAAAAATAGAGCAGAATTCTGTGCCAAATACCCTGTTGAAAAGCATTTTTCTCTTTCTCCAAGTATCAGCTGATGAAGTGCTGTGTAAGCTGTATCTTTGCAATTCTCGTGACTTGCAAGCATGCCAGTAATCTATCAAGTATTTTATCAAATACATGTGCCATAGATCTCTACTCCCCTAGGGCTGCTGAAATTCTCATAATAACATTCTTGGATAAAACAGCAAAAGCAATTCAAAAGTTTGTAGTATGAGCCTTTAAGTTCAATCTCCCATGGTAAAATAGTAGCTTTTATCATTCCTATCAAAGGAAACTGTAACCCACTGTGACACCATATCTGAGTGAAACCATGGGGAGTTGAGCTCATCCATACACAGAGCAGCTTCATCCATGTCTCTCACACTGTAGCATTCCTTTATTGCCATATCAGACTTCTCCCGTAGCCGTTTCTCATCGTTGACAGCCATCACAAAGAACCATAAACTTGAAATTCTTTCCCCTTAGAATGATCTAAAAATTGCAGCTACTCTAGATAAAGAATAGATGCATATGCATAGAATGAATATAAATGACGGTAAGAAATATGTGACTGAATCAATTCATTTTGTGAAATCGTGGATCTGCTTGGCTTAAGTCCACCTCACAATCTTATATCCTCCTTATCTGTGTCAAAATCCAGCTCCAGGATGCCATCATCAATAAGCCAAAAGTTGTAAACAATAACTTTTCTTCCATGAGGACCAATGTCCTCAAACTGTTTCAGAAGCTCTGTTTTTGTAACATCGGGAGACCAACGCTTGATTGTGTTCATGATGACCACGATTCCCTCACAATGTAGAAGCACCTGTTTTTATGATAATTCTTTAACCAACACGCAGTAAACACTTCACAATAAATGATCAGTCATTCAACATTTAAGAAAATGCCAAATTTTTGCTTAAAAATCGGAAGAAGTGAAGGCCACGATATTCTTGTAGCGCGCCCTTTGTAATTTTTCGCTCTAGCGCTACAAGAATATCTTTAGTGCTATTTTTTCGCTACTTTTCATCTTTTTGACATTTTGTAGGAAAATTAAAAGTTGCTTGAGGGCTGATCATGCCTTGGTATGTTCATAATAAACATTTGTTAATTAATTCTTTGATAAAATGACTTTTTCTTTAACCCCATTAAAATGCAAAGGATCAAAAATTAAAACAAAAATATAAAAACCAAGTTCAAAAAAATTACCTAACAACCAAAATTTTCCTGAAGGAAGCAAATAATGAGACTTAAAAGAAAAAGCTACTTCAAATGAAATGAAAATCAAACCAAAATTGGAGAATTCAAAGCAAAATTGAAGAAACAATTTACTGGCTTAACATCTGGCTCCAGCTGCGGGATGAAGTCCTCCCTGCAAGGCTTCAAGAACCTGTAGACCAGTGCCTTCTGTCTTCTATCTACCTGTTTGCAAAATATCCATTGGGATATGGAGTCTTTATTGAATCCTTCACACACTGATATATACAATGAAAGTCAAATCTCTTTCTCTGAGGAACCTTCCAACTACTGAATCAAATCGAAATCCCATTTCCAATGTAACCAAGAAAAAATTTGATCAACCCACCAAAACTTGTTTCCAACTCCAAATATATATATAATCAGAAATATTAGAAAACATGAAGAGCAGAGATTTAACAACTTATACCCACCTTCATCAAATAGTGTCTCTGAAATAACAGATTTATAACCTGGTATTGAATCTAAATAATCTGCTACTGGATCATAAAAACATCCACAAGTTACCTCTTCCTGCTCTAAGAAAAAGACAAGCTGTCCATGAGAATATTTTGTTCCATGAATATCAATCAGGCATTGGCGATAAAGGACATCAGGGTCAGCTTGAATTTGCTCCGGAAATTTTTGAATAGTATCACCAATAATGTCAACACTTTGAACCTCCTTTTCCACACTGTCTTCCAATAAATGACTATCATGCATGGGCTTTTGCTGTTCAAGAATAATAGATTGAATGCATACTTGAATCTGCTGATCAGATTGTAACATATCACACTCCTCATAGATTTCTGGGTCCTTCTTTTCAATTTCATCATCATATTTATTAAAAATTAGACCATCTTCATAATGATTGTGAACTGTAGATTTATCATAATCATGAATAAAAACCGCTTCTGAAAAATTGTGACTAGCCTGACCTTCATCAAATTTAGTATCAAAATCAAGAGGAATAGGATCTAATTCATCACAAATTTCTTGACTTGGAAACCTAATCTCTTCATCATAGCATGGAGTAATCTAAAGAATTTCTAATGACGATGCTAAAGGTTAATCTTTTTCTTCAATACAAAGTTGATCGTTAACACAACACTGATTTTCAAAAGTTTGTTGAACTAGAGATTGATCTTCAAAAGGGTTATCATTCAAACTGCTATTAAGGCTGTTGAAATTGTTATGAGAATATTTCAAACTGTCTTTACTGATCTCATCACTTGGACAATCCTCAAACTGTCCTAAAACAACATCCTGGATATCACAATGATTATAGCATTCTTCCTTGAAAGCAGTATCTAAAAATGTTACCTTCTCATCTTCAACAAATTCTGAAACTTCAACTTTTTCATGACATGTTTTGAACTCTTGACTGTACTCATCATCATGGTTTTTTAAATCAGGAATTGTATGATAAACATCAGCCTGCTCACAACAATCTTTTAAAAAGAGTTCATCTAAGTACAGATACTTACAACATTTCCGAAAGCATGTGTGGAATTCTTTCAGTGAGGAGATGCTAGCAGCGGGAAGACAAAAATACCAATCTCGTGCATCTTTTTCAAGTGAATACATGAACATTTTCATGAGCACATCTTCATGCTGGATATTTAAATGGACCATACATTGATAAAATTTGATGAGGTGATCTGAAGGGTTATCCTCTTTGCTTTCTCTAAACCATGGTAGACAATCTCCCCAAACATCCATTATAGGTACTGGATTTGGAAAAGCTGGAATATCAGAAAAATTTAAAGGGGCAAAACCTTCAAGCCACAATAGCTTCCATGGACATTGGTCTCTGCATCTTGAAATAGTGGAGTTGCCAATCAATTTTTCAAGAGAGATTTTGTTTCTTCTTCTCAGAAAGAAAAAGGAGTGACAGTAGCTCAAATTAATCAAGGATGTATAAAGCTAGGCATGACTGAAACCTTCTGATTCTTCTAGTAGCCACTCTATCAAACCTGGTGAAAATATAGCCTTCAAAGTGCTGGTTTAAGTTCACCTCTTAAACCAGGAAAACTGATAAGTATCCCAAGGAAGATATGCTTCAGTTTCGTCCCCGGCAACGGCACCAAAGATGTTTGTGCCAGAAATTGTTTCTAAGGCCAGAGAAACAAGCCAACACAATCTCAAGAGTAAAACTCAATAAATAAAACAAAGTTTAGGGTTTTTTGGTATGATTTAAATGGTTGTAAGCTTTGGGCACAGTCAGGGAATACATTCAAAAGAAAAGTAATAACTAAATCGTAAACAGAAATTGATAAAGATGCATAACATATCACATAAGATCCAACTGAAAGACTATGCTAAGGTTCATAGATACAGGATAAGCATTACCAGAAAATACACATTAACTAGCAATGAATTTATCATTTAAGAAGCTAAACTAGCTCAATAACAAAGCCAACACAGACAAACTGAAGGGGAAAAAGTCATATATCTCATTATTTCATCAGCAAATGCTTATAAGAGTCACAGTACTTATCTCTGAACAAGTCTGAAGATACAACACAGTCTGCAGACCTCGTGATGCTCCCAAAAATCAGAACCACTCTTCAGTCCCTCTATCTCTCTTTTATATTTACAAAGAAGTGGTTCTATTTCCCTTTCATTAGGTCGAAATTGAAACTACCCAGCAGTTACATTAACTAACTAACTCAAGTAATTGACTAAAAATAGCAAATCGGATTGCTGGCAAATATGGCGAATTTCTGGAAACTAGGTGTCAAAGAAGCTTCCATATCTCTCAATTGGTGACATCTGTGTAAAAACTGAGAGAGTTTTTTGTTAATGGGTCCGTGATGGACAAAAACCTCTCTTGGGTTTTCAAAATTCATCGCTAATCAATCAAAATCGGCCTTGCAAAATGAACACTAAAACAAGAAAATATTAAATATTTAAAATCCCTGGAAAATAGGCTGCAAAGATTAAACTGAATCTTTCGATCCTTGATAGCTGTTGCAAAAATGATAGAGGTTTTTGTAGATGGGTATCTTAGGAACAAAAACCTCCTTTGGTTTTCAAAAATTCCTCTCCATCAGCTTGTGGTATGCATTTGACTTCAATCACTCAAAACAGGAAAAAATAGAGCAGAATTCTGTGCCAAATACCTTGTTGAAAAGCATTTTGTTCTTTCTCCAAGTATCAGTTGATGAAGTGTTGTGTAAGCTGTATCTTTGCAATTCTGGTGACTTGCAAGCATGCCAGTAATCTATCAAGTATTTTATCAAATCCACATGCCAAAGATCTCTACTGCCCTAGGGCTGCTGAAATTCTCATAATAACATTCTTGGATGAAACAGCAAAAGCAATTCCAAAGTCTGTAGTATGAGCCTTTAAGTTCAATCTCCCATGGTAAAATAGTAGCTTTTATCATTCCTATCAAAGGAAACTGTAACCCACTGTGACACCATATCTAAGTGAAACCATGGGGAGTTGAGCTCGTCCATACACAGAGCAACTTCATCCATGTCTCTCACACTGTAGCATTCCTTTATTGCCATATCAGACTTCTCCTGCAGCCGTTTCTCATCGTTGACAGCCATCACAAAGAACCATAAAATTGAAATTCTTTCCCCTTAGAATGATCTGAAAATTGCAGCTGCTCTAGATAAAGAATAGATGCATATGCATATAATGAATATAAATGACAGTAAGAAATATGTGACTGAATCAATTCATTTTGTGAAATCATGGATCTACCTAGCTTAAGTCCACCTCAAAATCTTATATCCTCCTTATCTATGTAAAAATCCAGCTCCAGGATTCCATCATCAACAAGCAAAAAGTTGTAAACAATAACTTTTGTTCCATGAGGGCCAATGTCCTCAAACTATTTCAGAAGCTCTGTTTCTGTAACATCGGGAGACCAACGCTTGATTGTGTTCATGATGACCAGGATTCCCTCACAATGTAGAAGCACGTCTTTTTATGATAATTCTTTAACCAACATGCAGTAAACACTTCACAATAAATGATTAGTCATTCAACATTTAAGAAAATGCCGAATTTTTGCTTAAAAATCGGAAGAAGTGAAGGCAACGATATTCTTGTAGCGCGCCCTTTGTAATTTTTAGCTCCAGCACTACAAGAATATCTTTAGTGCTATTTTTTCGCTACTTTTCAGCTTTTTGACATTTTGTAGGAAAACTAAAAGTTGCTTTATGGCTGATCATGCCTTGGTATGTTCATAATAAACATTTGTTAATTAATTCTTTGATAAAATGACTTTTTCTTTAACCCCATTAAAATGCAAAGGATAAAAAATTAAAACAACAATATAAAAACCAAGTTCAAAAAAATTACCTAACAACCAAAATTTTCCTGAAGGAAGCAAATAATGAGACTTAAAACAAAAAGCTACTTCAAATGAAATGAAAATCAAACCAAAATTGGAGAAGTCAAACCAAAATTGAAGAAACAATTTACTGACTTAACATCTGGCTCCAGTTGCGGGATGAAGTCCTCCCTGCGTGGATTCAAGAACCTGTAGACCAGTGCCTTCTATCTTCTATCTAGCTATCTGCAAAATATCCATTGGGCTATGGAGTCTTTATTCAATCCTTCACACACTGATATATACAATGAAAGTCAAATCTCTTTCTCTGAGGAACCTTCCAACTACTGAATCAAATCGAAATCCCATTTCCATTGTAACCAAGAAAAAATTTGATCAACCCACCAAAACTTGTTTCCAACTCCAAATATATATATAATCAAAAATATTGGAAAACATGAAGAGTAGAGATTTAAAAACTTATACCCACCTTCATCAAATAGTGTCTCTGAAATAACAGATTTATAACCCGGTATTGACTCTAAATAATCTGCTACTGGATCATCAAAACTTCCACAAGTTACCTCTTCCTGCTCTATGAAAAAGACAAGCTGTCCATGAGAATATTTTGTTCCATGAATATCAATCAGGCATTGGCGATAAAGGACTTCAGGGTCAGCTTGAATTTGCTCCAGAAATTTTTGAATAGTATCACCAATAATGTCAACACTTTGAACCTCCTTTTCCACACTGTCTTCCAATAAATGACTATCATGCATGGGCTTTTGCCGTTCAAGAATAATAGATTGAATGCATACTTGAATCTGCTAATCAGATTCTAACATATCACACTCCTCACAGATTTCTGGGTCCTTCTTTTCAATTTCATCATCATATTTATTAAAAATTAGACCATCTTCATAATGATTTTGAATAGCAGATTTATCATAATCATGAATAAAAACCACTTCTGCAAAATTGTGACCAGCCTGACCTTCATCAAATTTAGTATCAAAATCAAGAGGAATAGGATCTAATTCATCACAAATTTCTTGACTTGGAAACTTAATCTCTTCATCATAGCAAGGAGTAATCTGAAGAATTTCTAATGACGATGCTAAAGGTTCATCTTTTTCTTGAATACAAAGCTGATCGTTAACACAACACTGATTTTCAAAAGTTTGTTGAACTAGAGATTGATCTTCAAAAGGGTTATCATTCAAACTACTATGAAGGCTGTTGAAATTGTTATGAGAATATTTCAAACTGTCTTTACTGATCTCATCACTTGGAAAATCCTCAAACTGTCCTAAAACAACAACCTGGTTATCACAATGATTATAGCATTCTTCCTTGACAGCAGTATCTAAAAATGTTACCTTCTCATCTTCAACAAATTTTGAAACTTCAACCTTTTCATGACATGTTTTGAACTCTTGACTGTACTCATCATCATGGTTTTTTAAATCAGGAATTGTATGATAAACATCATCCTCCTCACAACAATCTTTTAAAAAGAGTTCAGCTAAGTACAGATACTTACAACGTTTCCGAAAGCATGTGTGGAATTCTTTCAGTGAGGAGATGCTAGCAGCGAGAAGACAAAAATACCAATCTCGTGCATCTTTTTCAAGTGAATACATGAACATTTTCATGAGCACATCTTCATGCTGGATATTTAAATGGACCATACATTGATAAAATTTGATGAGGTGATCTGAAGGATTATCCTCTTTGCTTTCTCAAAACCGTGGCAGACAATCTCCCCAAACATCCATAGTAGGTATTGGATTTGGAAAAGCTGGAATATCAGAAAAATTTAAAGGGGCAAACCTTCGAGCCACAATAGCTTCCATGGACATTGGTCTCTGCATCTTGAAATAGTGGAGTCGCCAATCAATTTGTCAAGAGAGATTTTGTTTCTTCTTCTCAGAAAGAAAAACGAGTGACAGTAGCTCAAATTAATCAAGGCTGTATAAAGCTAGGCATGACTGAAACCTTCTAATTCTTCTAGTAGCCACTCTGTCAAACCTAGTGAAAATATAGCCTTCAAAGTGTTGGTTTAAGTTCACCTCTTAAACCAGGAAAACTGATAAGTATCCCAGGGAAGATATGCTTTAGCTTCGTCCATGGCAATGGCGCCAAAGATGTTCGTGCCAGAAATTGTTTCTAAGGCCAGAGAAAGAAGCCAACGCAATCTCAAGAGTAAACCTCAATAAATAAAACAAAGTTTAGGGTTTTTTTGGTATGATTTAAATGGTTGTAAGCTTTGGGCACAGTCAGGGAATACATTCAAAAGAAAAGTAATAACTAAATCATAAACAGAAATTGATAAAGATGCATAACATATCACATAAGATCCAACTGAAAGACTATGCTGAGGTTCATACATAAAGGATAAGCATTACCAGAAAATACACATTAACTAGAAATGAATTTATCATTTAAGAAGCTAAACCAGCTCAATAACAAAGCCAACACAGACAAACTGAAGGGGAAAAAGTCATATATCTCATTATTTCATCAGCAAATGCTTATAAGAGTCACAGTACTTATCTCTGAACAAGTTTGAAGATACAACACAGTCTGCAGACCTCGTGATGCTCCCAAAAATCAGAACCATTCTTCAGTCCCTCTATCCCTCTTTTATATTTACAAAGAAGTGGTTCTATTTCCCTTTCATTAGGTCGAAATTGAAACTACCCAGCAGTTACATTAACTAACTAACTCAACTAATTGACTAAAAATAGCAAATCGGATTCCTGGCAAATATGGCGAATTTCTAAAAAATAGGTGTCAAAGAATCTTCCATATCTCTCAATTGGTGACACCTGTGTAAAAACTGAGAGAGGTTTTTGTTAATGGGTCCGTTTTGGACAAAAACCTCTCTTGGTTTTTCAAAATTCATCTCTAATCAATCAGAATCGTCCCCGCAAAATGAACACTAAAACAGGAAAATATTAAATATTTCAAATCCCTGGAAAATAGGCTACAAAGATTAAACTGAATCTTTTGATCCTTGATAGCTGTTGCAAAACTGAGAGATGTTTTTGTAGATGGGTATCTTAGGAACAAAAACCTCCTTTTTTTTTCAAAAATTCCTCTCTATCAACTTCTGGTATGCATTTGACTTCAATCACTCAAAACAGGAAAAAATAGAGCAAAATTCTGTGCCAAATACCCTGTTGAAAAGCATTTTTCTCTTTCTCCAAGTATCAGCTGATGAAGTGCTGTGTAAGCTGGATCTTTACAATTCTGGTGACTTGCAAGCATGCCAGTAATGTATCAAGTATTTTATCAAATCCACGTGCCAGAGATCTCTACTGCCCTAGGGCTGCTGAAATTCTCATAATAACATTATTGGATGAAACAGCAAAAGCAATTCCAAAGTCTGTGGTATGAGCCTTTAAGTTCAATCTCCCATGTTAAAATAGTAGCTTTTATCATTCCTATCAAAGGAAACTGTAACCCACTGTGACACCATATCTGAGTGAAACCATGGGGAGTTGAGCTCATCCATACACAGAGCAGCTTCATCCATGTCTCTCGCACTGTAGCATTCCTTTATTGCCATATCAGACTTCTCCTGCAGCCGTTTCTCATCGTTGACAGCCATCACAAAGAACCATAAACTTGAAATTCTTTCCCCTTAGAATGATTTGAAAATTGCAGCTACTCTAGATAAAGAATAGATGCATATGCATAGAATGAATATAAATGACAGTAAGAAATATGTGACTGAATCAATTCATTTTGTGAAATCGTGGATCTTCCTGGCTTAAGTCCACCTCACAATCTTATATCCTCCTTATCTGTGTCAAAATCCAGCTCCAGGATGCCATCATCAATAAGCCAAAAGTTGTAAACAATAACTTTTGTTCCATGAGGACCAATGTCCTCAAACTATTTCAGAAGCTCTTTTTCTGTAACATCGGGAGACCAATGCTTGATTGTGTTCATGATGACCACGATTCCCTCACAATGTAGAAGAACCTATTTTTATGATAATTCTTTAACCAACACACAGTAAACACTTCACAATAAATGATTAGTCATTCAACATTTAAGAAAATGCCAAATTTTTGCTTAAAAATCGGAAGAAGTGAAGGCCACGATATTCTTGTATCCCACCCTTTGTAATTTTTCACTCCAGCGTTACAAGAATATCTTTAGTGCTATTTTTTCGCTACTTTTCAAATTTTTGACATTTTGTAGGAAAATTAAAAGTTGCTTGAGGGGTGATCATGCCTTGGTATGTTCATAATAAACATTTGTTAATTAATTCTTTGATAAAATGACTTTTTCTTTAACCCCATTAAAATGCAAAGGATAAAAAATTAAAACAAAAATATAAAAACCAAGTTCAAAAAAATTACCTAACAACCAAAATTTTCCTGAAGGAAGAAAATAATGAGACTTAAAACAAAAAGCTACTTCAAATGAAATGAAAATCAAACCAAAATTGGAGAAGTCAAACCAAAATTGAAGAAACAATTTACTGGCTTAACATCTGGCTCCAGCTCCGGGATGAAGTCCTCCCTGCGAGGCTTCAAGAACCTGTAGACCAGTGCCTTCTGTCTTCTATGTACCTGTCTGCAAAATATCCATTGGGCTATGGAGTCTTTATTGAATCCTTCACACACTGATATATAGAATGAAAGTCAAATCTCTTTCTCTGAGGAACCTTCCAACTACTGAGTCAAATCGAAATCCCATTTCCAATGTAACCAAGAAATTTTTTTATCAACCCACCAAAACTTGTTTCCAACTCCAAATATATATATAATCAGAAATATTGGAAAACATGAAGAGCAGAGATTTAAAAACTTATACCCACCTTCATCAAATAGTGTCTCTGAAATAACAGATTTATAACCCGGTATTGACTCTAAATAATCTACTACTAGATCATAAAAACTTCCACAAGTTACCTCTTCCTGCTCTATGAAAAAGACAGGCTGTCCATGAGAATATTTTGTTCCATGAATATCAATCAGGCATTGGCGATAAAGGACATCAGGGTCAGCTTGAATTTGCTCCGAAAATTTTTGAATAGTATCACCAATAATGTCAACACTTTGAACCTCCTTTTCCACACTGTCTTCCAATAAATGACTATCATGCATGGGCTTTTGTTGTTCAAGAATAATAGATTGAATGCATACTTGAATCTGCTGATCAGATTGTAACATATCAAACTCCTCACAGACTTCTGGGTCCTTCTTTTCAATTTCATCATCATATTTATTAAAAATTAGACCATCTTCATAATGATTGTGAACAGCAGATTTATCATAATCATGAATAAAAACCACTTCTGAAAAATTGTGACCAGCCTGACCTTCATCAAATTTAGTATCAAAATCAAGAGGAATAGGATCTAATTCATCACAAATTTCTAGACTTGGAAACCTAATCTCTTCATCATAGCAAGGAGTAATCTAAAGAATTTCTAATGACGATGCTAAAGTTTCATCTTTTTCTTCAATACAAAGCTGATCGTTAACACAACACTGATTTTCAAAAGTTTGTTGAACTAGAGATTGATATTCAAAAGGGTTATCATTCAAACTGTTATTAAGGCTGTTGAAATTGTTATGAGAATATTTCAAACTGTCTTTACTGATCTCATCACTTGGACAATCCTCAAACTGTCCTAAAACAACAGCCTGGTTATCACAATGATTATAGCATTCTTCCTTGATAATAGTATCTAAAAACGTTACCTTCTCATCTTCAACAAATTCTGAAACTTCAACTTCTTCATGACATGTTTTGAACTCTTGACTATACTCATCATCATGGTTTTTTAAATCAGGAATTGTATGATAAACATCATCCTGCTCACAACAATCTTTTAAAAACAGTTCAGCTAAGTACAGATACTTACAACGTTTCCGAAATCATGTGTGGAATTCTTTCAGTGAGGAGATGCTAGCATCGGGAAGACAAAAATACCAACCTCATGCATCTTTTTCAATTGAGTACATGAACATTTTCATGAGCACATCTTCATGCTGGATATTTAAATGGACCATACATTGATAAAATTTGATGAGGTGATCTGAAGGATTATCCTCCTTGCTTTCTCTAAACCGTGGCAGACAATCTCCCCAAACATCCGTAGTAGGTACTCGATTTGGAAAACCTGGAATATCAGAAAAATTTAAAGGGGAAAACCTTCGAGCCACAATAGCTTCCATGGACATTGGTCTCTGCATCTTGAAATAGTGGAGTCACCAATCAACTTGTCAAGAGAGATTTTGTTTCTTCTTCTCAGAAAGAAAAAGGAGTGACAGTAGCTCAAATTAATCAACGCTGTATAAAGCTAGGCATGACTGAAACCTTCTAATTCTTCTAGTAGCTACTCTATCAAACCTGGTGAAAATATAGCCTTCAAAGTGCTCGTTTAAGTTCACCTATTAAACGAGGAAAACTGATAAGTATCCCAAGGAAGATATGCTTCAGCTTCGTCCCCGGCAACGGCGCCAAAGATGTTTGTGCCAGAAATTGTTTCTAAGGCCAGAGAAACAAGCCAACACAATCTCAAGAGTAAAACTCAATAAATAAAACAAAGTTTAGGGTTTTTTTGGTATGATTTAAATGGTTGTAAGCTTTGGGCACAATCAGGGAATACATTCAAAAGAAAATTAATAACTAAATCATAAACATAAATTGATAAAGATTCATAACATATCACATAAGATCCAACTGAAAGACTATACTGAGGTTCATACATAAAGGATAAGCATTACCAAAAAATACACATTAACTAGCAATGAATTTATCATTTAAGAAGCTAAACCAGCTCAATAAGAAAGCCAACACAGACAAACTGAAGGGGAAAAAGTCATATATCTCATTATTTCATCAGCAAATGCTTATAAGAGTCACAGTACTTATCTCTGAACAAGTCTGGAGATACAACATAGTCTGCAGACCTCCTGATGCTCCCAAAAATCAGAACCACTCTTCAGTCCCTCCATCCCTCTTTTATATTTACAAAGAAGTGGTTCTATTTCCCTTTCATTAGGTCGAAATTGAAACTACCCTGCAGTTACATTAACTAACTAACTCAACTAATTGACTAAAAATGGCAAATCGCATTCCTGGCAAATATGTCAAATTTCTGGAAAATAGGTTTCAAAGAAGCTTCCATATCTCGCAATTGGTGCAACCTGTGTAAAACATGAGAGAGGTTTTTGTTAATGGGTCCGTGATGGACAAAAACCTCTCTTGGTTTTTCAAAATTCATCTCTAATCAATCGGAATCGGCCCCACAAAATGTACACTAAAACAGGAAAATATTAAATATTTAAAATCCCTGGAAAATAGGCTGCAAAGATTAAACTGAGTCTTTCGATCCTTGATAGCTGTTGTGAAAATGAGAGAGGTTTTTTTAGATGGGTATCTTAGGAACAAAAACCTCCTTTGGTTTTCAAAAATTCCTTTCCATCGGCTTGTTGTATGCATTTGACTTCAATCACTCAAAACAGGAAAAAATAGAGCAGAATTCTGTGCCAAATACCCTGTTGAAAAGCATTTTTCTCTTTCTCCAAGTATCAGCTGATGAAGTGCTGTGTAAGTTGTATCTTTGCAATTCTGGTGACTTGCAAGCATGTCAGTAATCTATCAAGTATTTTATCAAATCCACGTGCCAGAGATCTCTACTGCCCTAGGGCTGCTGAAATTCTCATAATAACATTCTTGGATAAAACAACAAAAGCAATTCCAAAGTCTGTAGTATGAGCCTTTAAGTTCAATCTCCCATGGTAAAATAGTAGCTTTTATCATTCCTATCAAAGGAAACTGTAACCCACTGTGACACCATATCTGAGTGAAACCATGGGGAGTTGAGCTCATCCATACACAGAGCAGCTTCATCCATGTCTCTCACACTGTAGCATTCCTTTATTGCCATATCAGACTTCTCCTGCAGTCGTTTCTCATCGTTGACATCCATCACAAAGAACCCTAAACTTGAAATTCTTTCCCCTTAGAATGATCTGAAAATTGCAGCTACTCTAGATAAAGAATAGATGCATATGCATATAATGAATATAAATGACGGTAAGAAATATGTGATTGAATCAATTCATTTTGTGAAATCCTGGATCTGCCTGGCTTAAGTCCACCTCACAATCTTATATCCTCCTCATCTGTGTCAAAATCCAGCTCCAGGATGCCATCATCAATAAGCCAAAAGTTGTAAACAATAAATTTTGTTCCATGAGGACCAATGTCCTCAAACTGTTTCAGAAGCTTTGTTTCTGTAACATCGGGAGACCAACGCTTGATTGTGTTCATGATGACCACGATTCCCTCACAATGTAGAAGCACCTGTTTTTATGATAGTTCTTTAACCAACACGTAGTAAACACTTCACAATAAATGATTAGTCATTCAACATTTAAGAAAATGCCGAATTTTTGCTTAAAAATCGGAAGAAGTGAAGGCCACGATATTCTTGTAGCGCGCCCTTTGTAATTTTTCACTCCAGCGCTACAAGAATATCTTTAGTGCTATTTTTTCGCTACTTTTCAGCTTTTTGACATTTTGTAGGAAAATTAAAAGTTGCTTGAGGGCTGATCATGCCTTTGTATGTTCATAATAAACATTTGTTAATTAATTCTTTGATAAAATGACTTTTTCTTTAACCCCATTAAAATGAAAAGGATCAAAAATTAAAACAAAAATATAAAAACCAAGTTCAAAAAAATTACCTAACAACCAAAATTTTCCTGAAGGAAGCAAATAATGAGACTTAAAACAAAAAGCTACTTCAAATGAAATGAAAATCAAACCAAAATTGGAGAAGTCAAACCAAAATTGAAGAAACAATTTACTGGCTTAACATCTGGCTCCAGCTGCGGGATGAAGTCCTCCCTGCGAGGCTTCAAGAACCTGTATACCAGTGCCTTCTATCTTCTATCTACCTGTCTGCAAAGTATCCATTGGGCTATGGAGTCATTATTCAATCCTTCACACACTGATATATACAATGAAAGTCAAATCTCTTTCTCTGAGGAACCTTCCAACTACTGAATCAAATCGAAATCCCATTTCCAATGTAACCAAGAAAAAATTTGATCAACCCACCAAAACTTGTTTCCAACTCCAAATATATATATAATCAGAAATATTGGAAAACATGAAGAGCAGAGATTTAACAACTTATACCCACCTTCATCAAATAGTGTCTCTGAAATAACAGATTTATAACCCGGTATTGACTCTAAATAATCCGCTACTGGATCATAAAAACTTCCACAAGTTACCTCTTCCTGCTTTATGAAAAAGACAAGATGTCCATGAGAATATTTTGTTCCATGAATATCAATCAGGCATTGGCAATAAAGGACATCAGGGTCAGCTTGAATTTGCTCCAGAAATTTTTGAATAGTATCACCAATAATGTCAACATGTTGAACCTCCTTTTCCACACTGTCTTCCAATAAATGACTATCATGCATGGGATTTTGCGGTTCAAGAATAATAGATTGAATGCATACTTGAATCTGCTGATCAGATTGTAGCATATCACACTCCTCACAGATTCCTGGGTCCTTCGTTTCAATTTCATCATCATATTTATTAAAAATTAGACCATCTTCATAATGATTTTGAACAACAGATTTATCATAATCATGAATAAAAACCACTTCTGAAAAATTGTGACCAGCCTGACCTTCATCAAATTTAGTATCAAAATCAAGAGGAATAGGATCTAATTCATCACAAATTTCTTGACTTGGAAACCTAATCTCTTCATCATAGCAAGGAGTAATTTGAAGAATTTCTAATGACGATGCTAAAGGTTCATCTTTTTCTTCAATACAAAGCTGATCATTAACACAACACTGATTTTCAAAAGTTTGTTGAACTAGAGATTGATCTTCAAAAGGGTTATCATTCAAACTGCTATTATGGCTGTTGAAATTGTTATGAGAATATTTCAAACTGTCTTTACTGATCTCATCACTTGGAAAATCCTCAAACTGTCCTAAAAGAACAACCTGGTTATCACAATGATTATAGCATTCTTCCTTGATAGCAGTATCTAAAAATGTTACCTTCTCATCTTCAACAAATTCTGAAACTTCAACATTTTCATGACATGTTTTGAACTCTTGACTGTACTCATCATCATGGTTTTTTAAATCAGGAATTGTATGATAAACATCAGCCTGCTCACAACAATCTTTTAGAAATAGTTCAGCTAAGTACAGCTACTTACAGCGTTTCCGAAAGCATGTGTGGAATTCTTTCAGTGAGGAGATGCTAGCAACGGGAAGACAAAAATACCAATCTCGTGCATCTTTTTCAAGTGAATACATGAACATTTTCATGAGCACATCTTCATGCTGGATATTTAAATGGACCATACATTGATAAAATTTGATGAGGTGATCTGAAGGATTATCCTCTTTGCTCTCTCTAAACCATGGCAAACAATCTCCCCAAACATCCATAGTAGGTATTGGATTTGGAAAAGCTGGAATATCAGAAAAATTTAAAGGGGAAAACCTTCGAGCCACAATACCTTCCATGGACATTGGTCTCTGCATCTTGAAATAGTGGAGTCACCAATCAATTTGTTAAGAGAGATTTTGTTTCTTCTTCTCAGAAAGAAAAAGGAGTGACAGTAGCTCAAATTAAACAAGGTTGTATAAAGCTAGGCATGACTGAAACCTTCTAATTCTTCTAGTGGCCACTATGTCAAACCTGGTGAAAATATAGCCTTCAAAGTTCTGGTTTAAGTTCACCTCTTAAACCAAGAAAACTGATAAGTATCCCAAGGAAGATATGCTTCAGCTTCATACCCGGCAATGGTGCCAAAGATGTTTGTGCCAGAAATTGTTTCTAAGGCCAGAGAAACAAGCCAACACAATCTCAAGAGTAAAACTCAATAAATAAAACAAAGTTTAGGGTTTTTTGGGTATGATTTAAATGGTTGTAAGCTTTGGGCACAGTAAGGGAATACATTCAAAAGAAAAGTAATAACTAAATCATAAACAGAAATTGATAAAGATGCATAACATATCACAAAAGATCCAACTGAAAGACTATGCTGAGGTTCATACATAAAGGATAAGCATTACCAAAAAATACACATTAACTAGCAATGAATTTATCATTTAAGAAGCTAAACCAGCTCAATAACAAAGGCAACACAGACAAACTCAAGGGGAAAAAGTCATATATCTCATTATTTCATCAGCAAATGCTTATAAGAGTCACAGTACTTATCTCTGAACAAGTCTGAAGATACAACACAGTCTGTAGACCTCGTGATGCTCCCAAAAATCAGAACCACTCTTCAGTCCCTCTATCCCTCTTTTATATTTACAAAGAAGTGGTTCGATTTCCCTTTCATTAGGTTGAAATTGAAACTACCCAGAAGTTACATTAACTAACTAACTCAACTAATTGGCTAAAAATAGCAAATCGGATTCCTGGCAAATATGGCGAATTTCTGGAAAATAAGTGTCAAAGAAGCTTCCATATCTCTCAATTGGTAACACCTGTGTAAAAACTGAGAGATATTTTTGTTAACGGGTCCGTGATGGACAAAAAACTCTCTTGGTTTTTCAAAATTCATCTCTAATCAATCGGAATCGGCCCCGCAAAATGAACACTAAAACAGGAAAATATTAAATATTTAAAATCCCTGGAAAATAGGCTGCAAGGATTAAACTAAATCTTTCGATCCTTGATAGCTGTTGCAAAACTGAGAGAGGCTTTTTTAGACAGGTATCTTAGGAACAAAAACCTCCTTTGGTTTTCAAAAATTCCTCTCCATCAGCTGCTGGTATGCATTTGACTTCAATCACTCAAAACAGGAAAAAATAGAGCAGAATTCTGTGCCAAATACCCTGTTGAAAAGCATTTTTCTCTTTCTCCTAGTATCAGCTGATGAAGTGCTATGTAAGTTGTATCTTTGCAATTCTGGTGACTTGCAAGCATGCCAGTAATCTATCAAGTATTTTATCAAATCCACGTGCGAGAGATCTCTACTACCCTAGGGCTACTGAAATTCTCATAATAACATTCTTGGATAAAACAGCAAAAGCAATTCCAAAGTCTGTAGTATGAGCCTTTAAGTTCAATCTCCCATGGTAAAATAGTAGCTTTTATCATTCCTATCAAAGGAAACTGTAACCCACTGTGACACCATATCTGAGTGAAACCATGGGGAGTTGAGCTCATCCATACACAGAGGAGCTTCATCCATGTCTCTCACACTGTAGCATTCCTTTATTGCTATATCAAACTTCTCCTGCATCCTTTTCTCATCGTTGACAGCCATCACAAAGAACCATAAACTTGAAATTCTTTCCCCTTAGAATGATTTGAAAATTGCAGCTACTCTAGATAAAGAATAGATGTATATGCATATAATGAATATAAATGACGCTAAGAAATATGTGACTGAATCAATTCATTTTGTGAAATCGTGGATCTGCCTGGCTTAAGTCCACCTCACAATCTTATATCCTCCTTATCTGTGTCAAAATCCAGCTCCAGGATGCCATCATCAATAAGCCAAAAGTTGTAAACAATAACTTTTGTTCTATTAGGACCAATGTCCTCAAACTGTTTCAGAAACTCTGTTTCTGTAACATCGGGAGACCAACGCTTGATTGTGTTCATGATGACCACGATTCCCTCACAATGTAGAAGCACCTGTTTTTATGATAATTCTTTAACCAACACGCAGTAAACACTTCACAATAAATGATTAGTCATTCAACATTTAAGAAAATGCCGAATTTTTGCTTAAAAATCGGAAGAAGTGAAAGCCACGATATTCTTGTAGCACGCCCTTTGTAATTTTTCGCTCCAGCGCTACAAGAATATCTTTAGTGCTATTTTTTCGCTACTTTTCAGCTTTTTGACATTTTGTAGGAAAATTGAAAGTTGCTTGAGGGGTGATCATGCCTTGGTATGTTCATAATAAACATTTGTTAATTAATTCTTTGATAAAATGACTTTTTCTTTAACCCCATTAAAATGAAAAAGATAAAAAATTAAAACAAAAATATAAAAACCAAGTTCAAAAAAATTACCTAACAACCAAAATTTTCCTGAAGGAAGCAAATAATGAGACTTAAAACAAAAAGCTACTTCAAATGAAATGAAAATCAATCCAAAATTGGAGAAGTCAAACCAAAATTGGAGAAGTCAAACCAAAATTGAAGAAACAATTTACTGACTTAACACACTACATGAATGCGCCTTTGCTAGACAACTTCGGCGTCCTGAAAGACATCATAGCCCAGTTTATAGTAAGTAGGTACCACAATGGCAAGTTTTATTTTGATGTACCTATATAAATAGACGACGAACTCATTTATAAGATTACTAGACTATCAAACAAAGGCGATGATGTACCAATGCGCCCAAAGCCAGAATTGGTCAAAGGATTCACAAGCACAGCTACCAGTAAAAACTCCCAAGGGATAATGGTAAATCACATAGTCTATTCCAACTATAAAATAGCTGCAAGGATAGTGTCGACAACACTATCAAGCTCTGGTCGAGTCTCTGATCTTAAAATCCACATGCTGGAGGCAGTTAAAAACATTGGGATGCGAGGCAAAGTCTACAGTTGGGCTACACATTTGGCTGACATCGTCAAATCCATATGTTACAAATACCAGGAAGAGGGGCCGAGCATTCGATACCCATCTTTGATCATTTGGATTTCTATGCTTCACATCAGACCGACAGGATGCAATCACTTTGCAACAAAAAGAAACATATTAATGGAGAATTTCCATTGTTTTTCACAAGGAGGAAGTCGGCTTGGACCCTCGACAGTCAAGCTTTGGCTAGAAAGTTGGATCCAAAATATTAAGGTTCAATCGACAAGATGGAGGGTTCCTCAAGACATCCAATGAATTCTACTGCCAACAGCCCACATCCAAATAGCGCTAGACCACTCTTTGATCTAGTATTTGCAAGGCGCAACAGGTGCAGCGGAACCACTCGACTACTACCCTTCAGCTGTGGAAATTTTCACAGAGATATGCAGACAATCAAGCACAAGAATAGAAGTTCCTCCCCAAGCTCGAAAATTCAACTTAGCCATAGTCGAACCATTGATGGATGTGTAGAAAGAAGAGGACTATGATCACCAACTTTATATGAATACTTTCTCTCTCCAAGTGGAGCCAGTTGTCGAAAAAGCTCCCCTTCTGATCACAGCGACCGCATTTCAGGACCCACCGGAGATAGTTGAAGATTCAGGGGAGAGTACATAGTTAGACAATCTAGAGCATGCTATCACAACAAAAAACATCCGGCAGATAGTAGAAGAATTGTCACAAGCACGAAAAATAGGGAGACTAAAATACAAGGAAAGGGAAAAATACAATTGGTTATTCAAGATCTGACAGAGGAGGACGAATCTGAAATATTCGATAGTGCCACTCAAATCATAGCCGATGCAGCTAAGAATAAGATACCTGTCGAAGAACAGTTCAAGAAATTTTTTTGAAAGAAGAACAACCTGAAAGTCACTTACCACTAAAAAAGAAACTCAAACTCACAGTCAAACCCCATGTCAACCTGACCGAAAGTCCTCCTCCCCCTTCTCCAACTATTGTTATGGAAGATGAAAATATTTTGACACCGCCAACTCCCCTAGTACCTGCCCTCAATCTCCCATACTTGATACAAAATATACCACAGCCACTTAGAGCAAAGATACAACAGGATAACGTTATGAATCAATTCATTTCTCAAGTCCCATCCTTATTTCTGCATTGGCGAGAATTAGTCACAAAGCAACCGGTCATCGTCGACACATGTTTTTTGACTGATTTGGCTCCCCCCCACACATCTGTTTCCGAATGTCCTTCACCACCAAAGGCCTTAGAACCACAAATTTTTGGCTATAAAACAACCCATCTAGAACAAAACCTCAATCCTTCTGGTCTCATTTTTGCATGAGAAACTTCATCCTTACTTTCTTTACCAGTTGAACCTTTGGTGGAAGATCTAGGTCCACCCTGACCTTTCATCGAACTCCCTGAGAGTCCACTGGAAACTAATTATTTGAATATGTCGAAACTGTTATTCAAGAAGTCATTTCCCCCCTAGTTATTTTGGTTCCATCTAGCATCCTCAGTCCACCACCACCATATTCAAAAGAAGAAGTTCTATCTACGCTACTGATTACCCCACCCACTTCACCAATCATGTCAGTCTTCCATCAATTACCCTTGCCGACAGTTCCAAGTCAAATTCAACAGTACATTAACAAGAAAATGAAGCAGCCACAGTAGAAACAATTGAAGCAACCATGACAAATGCACTTGAAGCATTGACAATAGAATCACTTGAGAGAACCATGCCACAAGACGCTAGTACAGTCACAACCGACACAGCCACCACAACAAGAACTAATCAAGTCAACACAGTAGTACTTGAACAAGCAACCACAGAAAGAACAAAAGAAAAATAGGTAAGCCAAGAACAGACATCACAGGTCACTATCGATAAGAAAACCATTATAGAAAACCAGCCAGAAGCAACAAACCAACAAAAAGGGTCATATCAATAGACTGAGGCCAAAGAAAAAGCACCAGAAAAGAGAAAGAGAAATAAAAGGAAGGAGAAGATGCGATAGGAAAAATACCTACAGAAGCAAAATCAACATCAACATTTATAGTATATACAACAATAAAGCCACTTATCAGTTCATTTGGACCAATTTGGGCCTATATCCACATATGATCCCCAAATAGCAACACAATTAGAGCTTGACTTACTCACCGATGGAGTTATCAAAGAGCAGAGACTCCGACGACAGGAAATTGAAGAATGCATCCAGAAGCTATAAGAAGATCACAACACATTTTTGGCTAAGTGTGAAAACTTAGCACCGCAAGTCGTCCCACTACTGTCACATTCCGACACGGCGAGTGCACTCGATAGGGTATATCAAAATTTTGAAACTGTTTTGTCAACCTTGCAAGACAAACTAGCCAAGAACCAACGGGATCAGGCTACTAAAATATCGACCTTAATGGAAAATCAGTACACGACATTCACAATAGCCTATGACCTACTTAGAAAATACACCGATCAAGCCTCTACCACTACTGAAGTACTGAGCAATCGGTACACTCATTACAGAAATGTGTTTAAAGAACTACAACAGACGCGTAATTTACTCAACACATTACATCAACAATGCCAGTCCGCCGATGAAAGACTTCCTCAAACTCTCGACGCACAAATCATCATGGACAACCGAAAGCTGGAAAAATTAGAAAAAAAATGAAGAGTAGTGGATGACCTAGGCTCGCCTCAACCTATTCAAATTGGAAAATATCCGACCGTCTCTTCACCGACTACTTGCAGAGGCCGATGATAAGAAACAATTTTTGGCTGCGGCTTAATAAACTTACAAAATACATCCACCCAAGATAAGATATAAAATCTCTCGAGCTTGACCACATTAACAATTTCCATCAAAAACATGTTGTGTACTTGGGAATAATTTCAACATCAACTCTCTATTTCATCTGAGGCCATTGTCGAGGTATGCATCCAGCAATAAGCAGTCACCAGTCCCAGTCAACCATCGACATGACCACCAAACTTATCTTTTTAAACATTTATATTTCCATCTCTTCATTTCTTTTAGACAAAGAAAGATTTTGTGGTGGGGGAGATGTTAGAGGAGCCTAAGTCGGCCCGTTGACTAGGTCCTCCGCCCAACCAGTTGTAAAACATGTCAACAATTGTGTCGACCAGTATAGGTCGGGTCGGTCAGTTAAACCGACAAACTGTTATATAGTTGTATGTAAAATATATATATAGGCTGATGAGCCTATGTATTGGGTTAACTTAGATTTGTTCTTATGTATGTTCTGCATCTTGTTGAGTAATAAAAGTCTTGTGTTCTTGCCATCTTCTTGTCTCTTATATCTGCATCGTGTGTCTATTTGCTTATAATATAATATGTAACATTGGTAACCATGCAACCCCCTCGACTACAATAGATGTCAAGCGGGAAACCCTACATTCCATCCACTCTATCATTATTATCTCTGATGCTGAATTGGATTAGATGGTTTTTGCTTGATCAGTTACTCAGTTTTGATAGACTATTTTGTTGTGAAAAAATTTGTATAAGACTATTATCAATTCTGGTATACATTTTGACTGGTCATAACCCTCGACCTTTGGGGAAATCTTGTGAATTCAGACTATTTTTCCTACAGTGCCACCTATGTTTAACAACAAGCTTAGGTTTTGGGGCATCAAGCTCCTCACAAACATTTGGTCACACTTGGTAGTAGGCCACTGTATTTTTGACATGTACAATTTTTTTTTTTTTACAGTGAAATATATCTACTAGACTATACAAAAAAAAAAATAGTGTGTAGAACTCAGTTTGTATTAGTGCAACATATAATTCTATTTTTAAATATGGTTGATGAAAAATAAAAATTATAGCAATAACAATAATCATTTGTAGTTTTCAATAATATAATATGTTGCAAAAAAGAAGGAAAGTCCCACAACAAATATGTGAACTCTACATAAAATCTACAAATCAAATTGGTAAACACCCACAATTTCATAAGAGATGAATATGTGCAATATATTTATCAATGTCCTCTAAACTAGAGACATTGTCATGGATTTGGACATTTTTATAGGTATGAGTTATATGGTGAGGGATTAAGAGTTATTAATTTTTATGGGTTATGAATTTTATAGGTAAGGGTTATATAGATTTATAGGGATTATATTGTAAAAATAGAAGTCATTCTGTATCATGTACTTTATTTTCATTTTTCAATGTAATAGCATATTGTTGTGTCGTTTTATTGTTATAGAGGTGACTTTATTATTAATAATGATTTTATTAAAACATGTTTCAAGGTTGTAATATTAATAAAAATCCATTTTTTATGTGACATTTTTTTCTTATAATTAAGTGTCATATCTACATTATCATGGAATCATATGTGTTTCCATATTGGAAAAATGTAAGTCGATGTGTATTATGTTTATCACTATTTTAGTCGACCTTACATCATTTGTTTTCATTTTGCATTCTAATAGCATTTTGTTGTGTCATTTTATTGTTATAGAACTGATGTTATTATTGTGCCAAAGAGGCACATTCTACAACCTAGTAGGGATGTAACTGCTTCCATGCTCATCGTGGAGATAACACGTGTCGTTTATAAAGAACAATAAAATATTATAAAAATAACATGTCGGCTCAAATTAGATTTAAAACATTTATAATGGCATATATATAAAGCTACACACATTAGATAAATTAAAACCATAAACATTGCATTAAATGCTTGATTTGAAGAGTGCAAATTTTCATAGGGTTTTCACCTTGAGAGATTTGATCCTTCTCGGTGCTTGGTAGATCCCCTTTTAAGATGGATCTATGTTGGTTATCAATGATTTAATTAAAACATGTTTCAAGGGTGTAATAATAGCAATCCATTTCTATCCCACGGGGGTAGAGAAATTAGTAATGAATAAATGAGATGAGAAAGTTGTAAATGGAAGGTCACAAGTTCAAATCCTCATGGGTGCTTACTTACAAAAAGAAATAACAATCCATTTATGAGGTTTAACTATGATTTTCTCTTAATTACATGTAAAGTATAGATGCTACTATAAATTAGAAGTTGATGATAAATTATTATCAACAAATATTTGTTATAGGGAAATGAAATGCATTATATTATTAAAATAACTTTGAAAAATAATTTTAATTTAAAATATAACTTATAATTTAAAATTAATTTAAATGCATTATCACCTAACATCATCTAGCATACCATCATCATCATCAGCACCACCTAACAAACATAAACATCTTCTAAAATAAGCTAACACCATCTATCATCACTTGTTGAGCATAAGCACCATCTTACATACACATAAAAAATTAGATAACATAATCTAACATACACATCAAACATCACCTAACATACACATGTAAACATTTCCTAACAACATCTAACATATACATTTGACATATTTAAACATCATATAACACACAAATCTAATAATAACATATAACAAAAACAAGATGCATTATCTAACATAACCATCACTCACATCTAACAAGCATGATCTAACATACATATCTATGAAACACACCTAGCAAACATATCTAACCTGACCTAAAATACACATCACCATCAAGCACATTATATAAATAAACGTCAACATCAACATGAAAAATGCAGTCTGTGTGCGTGTGTGTGTGTATCAAACTCATGATACATACCAAATATACGTCTCAAGTCCAATAAATGCTATGATAAATCTTGTCCACCTATAGAACCAGAGGAATCACTACTTTTTCTAGTAGAGCCAGAGGCATTGGCACCTCCACCAACAAAGCTAGAGGCATCATTACCTCATCCAAGAAAAAAAGTAGACAGAAGGAGGAGGAGGATGCAAAGGTGGATGAGATGTTGATGCTCTATCATCTTGGTGAAGAGAAGGAGGAGATGGAGGAGGAGGTGAAGGAGGAGGATCGTTACCCTCATCGGATGTATCATGGTCATACCCCCTAGCAGCTAGAAGGTTGTCTGCACCGACAATATATTGCATCAAATGCCTCATATTATGAGGAATCATCCTTTGTAACTCTACCAATTCAAGGTATTGCATGGTCTCTTGAACCCATACAAGGTGGACTCCCTATTGAGCCAACAATGCAGATAGTCGGTCTACCACATACACTCAAAACCTAGCATATGGCCTCTGTTGTAGGTTGGCTATGGGAAACAAAGGAAACTCAACAATTTCATCCATATCCTCATCTTCCTACACTGGTGGAGGCCCCTCTTGATCATAGGTGCCAATATTTGCAAAATATATAGTACACAACAATAATTAGACAATTTCATCAAACAATCTAATAAAACAATTTAAATAAATTGTTAAAATAAATTTCATTTTCATTAAGTAAGACAATAAAATGAAACTAGATTAGTTTAAACATAACGCTAATATTACATGTATCATCCAGTGGCTCATTTTGGGTGAAAAATATGTTGTGACATCCTCTCCAATCCAACCTTGCTTAAGGATGCAGCATAAGGTCCAATGTATGATCATCCTCACTAGCTAGTAACTCCAGTACCTCCGAGGTGATCCTTGTTGGGAACTCTAGTTGGACCCTCTTGGGAAACATCTATCCCTACATATGCATCTGCACCTCAGCCATATCCCTAGGAAGGTGACGGTCAAATGACACCCTCATGGTTGCTAGGATATTTTAATACTTCATCCTTGTCCTACTTGCTTTATTTACCATTTGCTAGTACTTAGTGATGTTATTTCCCCCCTAGTGGTGTGCAGATGTCATCCAGGACTCAGTAGCCACCTAATGTGCCTTGCATGCATGATTTTAGGACCACTAGAGGAAGTTCCCTAATTTTTAGGAGCCAAATAAGTGTTCTAGTTCAATCCACCTGAGTTAATTGATTCTTTTGGGGGGTTTATGCTTTGAATGCCACTGATTGTTGCCTCACGCACCCTTTCTAAGTGATTTTCATGTCAAACTCACTGATGCACCCTCCTTGGTCATTTAACTGATTGTGTCTTTGGTTAATTGAGTTTTGGCTGAGTTTAACTGAGTTTGGGAGCTTCAGATCACTAATAGAGGTGACAATTACTATGCTATATCAAATGAGACTCGAATTCTCCTAGGAGATTTGAATTATCTCCATTGTAACATCATTGTTCATTATACTGATTATTAGATCATGTGACATTATTCTATTCATATCTGAGTCCTCATGCATGATTAATTGTCTACTCATTTTTACTGCACTTTTCACTGTAATTCATCTTTTCTGCTCATTCTTTCTCTGTGGGGTATACTCAGCTCCATGACCTGCTGTGATTTATGATTTCACATGGTATCAGAGCTCAGTGAGCATAGTTTGAGTAGCTACTTTTAGTATTGCACCAGAATCCTTTGTATTTCCATAGCAAATCCTTGTGTGATTGCATTGAATTCATTGGAGAAAGCCATTGACTTCTAGCCAGGTGTGAAGGATCCAGAAAATGTTTCTATTGTCCTAAATAAGTGCTCAGTAGTAATCTATCTCCCAAATTGAGATTTTTTTGCAGGTTATTGAAAGTGCAGTAGTACCACCTTGTATTCGCTCAAGCAATTCGAATGGAGAATTCAAATGCTCCTCTCTCTCACAGGATTCTGATACCCTACAATTACGTTGATTGGAGGGATGATATGCAGATGGTATTGCACAAAAAATATCTGTATAGGGTAACAATGGGAAAGGATATCAAACCTCAAGAAACTATGGATAAGGCCAAGTATCTGAATAGATTGGATGAAGCATTCAGTTTCATGTGTATTCATACTTTCATAGATATACTCTTCCACCTCAATGGATTGAGGACTCCAAGAGAGATATGGTTGAAGGTAGAGACTCTCTTCACCAAACAAGATGGGATAAGGGTCCATATTCTGGAGAATGAGTTGATTACTCTTCAGCCGAGCAGTTTCGAGACCATCCAACAATTCTTTTCCAAATTCAAATCTTTGGTCATGCAATGCAAGCAATGTTGCATTGAGAAGAAGGATGAGAAGTTCTCCATCTTTTTCTCTACCTTCCAGTTAAGGCAAATTTCAATTCCTAGTTGGAAGATCGAATTATTATATTTTTTCACTGAATCTCTTATCCAAGAACATGAAAATTGATCCAGATGGGTGCCTTGAAGGCCTCCAAAAATCAATCTCTTGTGGATGGAGAAGCAAAAAGTGTGAATGGAAAGTGGAAGCACAAGGGCAAGGAGAAGAGGCAATCTGAACCCAAGCAGAATGCCAAGTATAGTCCATCGAAAGGAGCCTCCAGCTCCAAGAAGGGAAAACAAAAGGGATTTGATAAATCCAAGTGTTTATATTGCAAGAAAGGAAACCACCCAAAGATATCTTGCATGTAGAAGAATATATATTAGATGACCAAAAATTTTGAATAGCGCAACATTTCCCTCCTAGAAGGCACAAGAGGGACTAATTCTGGAAGTGAGTCTGATGGTCATGAGAGATGCCATGCATTGAAGGATGGATTTTCAAAATCACAAGCCTTCCTCATAGATTTAGGAGCCTCCAACCACATGGTTGCCTCCAAAGAATCATTTTCTTCTCTAGATCTCAGATATGGTTCGATTATTCACATGGGAGATAACTCTCATATCTCTATTGAAGGGAAGGGAATGGTAAATCTGGAGCATGGAAATTTCAAAAATGTTCTATTTGTGTCTTATTTGTCAACAAATTTGTTGTTTGTATATTAGATGACTTACTCAGGTTCACCAAAGAAAGTGGTCTTTGGTCCTAACACAGTTGAGATTGTAGAGATCTCTTCTAGGAAGATTATAGCGAAAGAGTTTGCAAAACATGCCTCCAAGGCATATCAATTCTACCATTTTTTGTCATACTCTCTGCCTACTCCATTGGCATCTGATGAAGATCAAATTGATATCTCTACTAATGAAGATGAGGATCAAGATCTTGATGTTGAGAATAAAGTTCAAGGAGATCCAGATCTAGATCCAACACATGCTCCCAATCCATGGCCAAGGCCAATATGGGATCACAAACTCCTTGTAGTTGTTGGTGTGAAATTCAAGCAGAATAGATCTATGGAACAAGAGAAACATTACAAGAGATGCATGCCGAATAATATGTGAAAAATGTGCAAAAGACTTGCAGCAGTGCTCTATTGAACTCAGAAATAGAATGCAATGCAATACAGTAACAATGACTGAATAATTATAATTAACCAAAGAGGTCATTTGAATACCCTGCATACTGTAGCTGGTCTGCACTAGGAGTGCTCATCATTCGATTAGTGGTAGTGTCATCAATGCATAAGTAATGGTCAACCAGGTGTCAAACTGAGTCTAACCGAATGTAGGTAGGTGTAACTAATGCATGGAGCACTAATGCAGTGAAGGAGAATAAACGGAGGGCGCATGAGGAGTTTTCTAGAGTTAAAATAGTCAAACTAGTCTCTCTGGATGTCCATCGGAGTGTTTTAGTCAGTTAACTAGTCAATCTGTCCTCAAATCAAGGAACATATCCACAAATCAAGCAACTAACTGAGTGTGTCATTGGTGGTAGGTAAGATAGGCTGCACTTGGTCATAGGAGATGAAAACAAGGTGCATGATGGACTATGAGGGTTGGAACTGAACATAAATAAGCTCCCGAGGCTAGTAAACTAGGGACTAGGTGTTGGGAGACACCATATGGATGACTGGGATTCATGCAAATACATGGATGCAGGAAGAATGCATGCAAACATAAAGATGATGGTGAGAATATCCTAACACCCCCCCCACAAGCTATACTATGAGGTAAAAAATAAAAGATAGGGCATTGGTTATTGAGACCAAAGGTCACCCCAATACAGAAAATAATCTAAAAATGATAGAAAAAATCTAAGTGAGGAAAGAGGGAAAACCCAATGGGAAGAAAGTTGCCCCTCAAGATGAGCACTAAAGGATCTAATCTGTCTCCACCATATTAGAACTCAGCCCCAACAGTGAATATAGGTAAGAGAACTATTTCTTAGTGAAGCTCTTGGTGAAGATGTCTACAATTTGCTCTTCTGTAGAGCAATATTGCAATACAATGGTTTTGTCATGCACAAGCTCTTGGATGTAGTGCATGTGGATATCGATATGCTTGGTCCTCTATCTATGAACTAGATCCGTCGATATATTAATAGCACTCTAATTGTCACAAAAAATGACAATAGAAGTGGTGCTACCAATTTCAAACTATGCTAGAATACCCTGCAACCAAACTGCATGAATGCTAGCGTTGACCGCTCCTCGATACTTTGCCTCTGCTGAAGATAAGGAAATGGAAGCATGATTTTTACTTGACCAACAAATAGCCCCTATGCGAATCATGAAAACATATCCAGAAGTGGACTTTCAATCAATGCTATAACCTGCCTAATCTGAATAAGTGAATCCCACTAAATCTAGCTCGAAATCTGCAACATAGTGTATGCCAAAGTGTCTAGTACCCGGCACATAGTGCAAGATTCTCTTTGCTTCCCTCTAATGAAGCTCATGGGGCTGTTGCATATATCTTGACACGGCACTCATGGTATAAGAAATATCAGGCCTAGACTGTGTCAAGTATAGAATACTTCCAATCAACTGTCGATAAAGTGTCGAATCCACCAATGGTGTGGAATCACCATCCTCTAGTCTTATTCCTGAGAGGAATGGGAATGGTGCTGCCTTACAATATGACATATTAAATTTGTTTAGCAGGTATGAAACATATTTTTTCTGAGATATGGTGATCCCATCAAAATTTTGAGCAATCTCTAACCCAAGGAATTGCTTCAACAAGCCCAAATCACTCATGTCAAAAGCTAGATTTAAAGCAGTTTTTGAGTTGTCGATCGAAGCAAGATTGCTTCCAGTTATCAAAAGGTCATCAACATAAAGGACAATGATCAGAAAATTACCTTCATGCTTTTGTAGCTACACATTTGGATCTAATTTGCACCTTGCAAAATTCTGTGACAGAAGGAAGGAATCCATCTTTGCATACCAAGCTCTTGGGGACTGTTTTAAACCATACAATGATTTCTTCAATCTGCACACTAATGTCGAATATGATATGTATCCTAGAGGCTGCTTCATGTAAATATCTTCTTCTAGATATCCATGAAGAAATGCACTCTTCACATCCATATGGTGCACTTCCCAGTGCTTAGATGCGGAAATTGTCAAAACTAGGCGGATAGAATCCATCTTTGCAACCAGTGCAAAGGTCTCGGTGTAGTCCACTCCTTGGACTTGGGAGAAGCCTTTTGCAACCAACATAGCTTTGTATTTGCAGGTTGAGCCATCTGTAGCAACATTTTTGCGGTAGACCCATTTGCATTGGACAAATTTCCTCCTAGGATGAAGAGAAACTAGCTCCCATGTAGCATTTTTCTGAACAGAACTGTACTCTTCATCCATGGAGGTTTGCAATATCGCATCTTGGTGGGAATGATAATATGATTTAGGATATGAACATATCATCAAAAAACATTTTTTAGACAGTAAAGGATTAGAATATAAAATAGCCATACCTGCTCTTTCAAAGTCTACTTGAGTTCTTCTTGGATTGGCAGGATTTCCAATGTTAGAACCAGCAGATTGGAGAGTATTTTGGGCCCACTTTGGAAACTGTTGGGGCTCATGTGGATCTTCATATGAACCTGATATTTCATGTTCATTGAACTCTGATAAAATATCATAAATATCAGAATGCAAACTATCATCATCTTCTTCTGAATCTTCTTCTTGTACAGGCGGCAATTCAACAGTTTCTTCCTCAACTAGTTTTAGATCTTGAAGTAGTTCTTCAAATATTACACTTTGCTCGATGAATATATTTTTGGATCTGATATCCATGAGTTTGTAGCCTTTATATTCTTCATCATATACAATGAGTATGCACTCATTACTTTTCCGATCCAAATATTTTCTCTTCTTAGTCGGAATTCTAGCCCATACAGTTGAGCCAAAAACCCTAAGATTGGACACATCAGGCTTGTGACTAGTATAGGCTTCGAAGGGGGTAGTAACTCTCATGGATGAGTGTGAAAATTTGTTTTGAATGTATTCAGCAACATTCATGGCCTCATCCCAAATATTTGCAGCCAAACCCTTTGACTCAAGCATACAGGTTGTCATTTCTTTCAGTGATCGGTTCTTCCTTTCCGCTACACCGTTCTGTTGAGGTGTGTAGGGAACAGTGTGTTGGATCTGAATTCCATTTTATGCAAAAAATTTGCAGAAGATCTGATTTGATATATTCACCTCCATTATTATATCTAAGAGCTTTGATATTTTTCTCAGTGGTAATCTCAACAGAAGCCTTGAAAATCTTGAATTTTTCTAGCACTTCTGACTTGTTTTTTAGAAAGAAGACCCATGTGAATCTAGAGAATTCGTCAATAAAAGTCAGAACATACCTTGATCCATTCATGGAGGTATGTGGTAGTGGAATGCTGATATCAGAATGAATCATCCCCAAAATATGAGAAGCTCTGCTAGCTTTTCCTCGGTCAAACTTGTGATCGGGGTGCTTCCCAATGATGCAACCCTTGGATATTCCTTTCGATGATTTGATATTCAGAAGGCCATCAACCATGGATTTATTTTGCAAAAGATGAAAATATTTATAATTTGGGTGTCCAAACCTCTCATGCCATATCCTACTAACCTCATTTCCATGCATCAGAAGAGCACTAGGCTTTCAATGTGGTAAAAAGTGAGAAAAGTCATATGTTTTTGCATCATGATTTTCCTTTCCTACTGCAATAAGCTTTCCGATGGAAATATCAGAAATTTCAACATCATTGGGGCTGAATACAACCTTCTTTGGTAAACCAATGTGTGTCATTTGATACACATAAAGTAGGTTCGTAGCTAGAGAAGGAACATAAAGAACATTTTGAAAACTGCCATGTTCTAAATGAATAGTACCTTTGCCTTTCGAAGAAAATTGTGAGTCATATCCAATGGGCATGGAGATGGTGTTTTTGGAGTCCAATGAAGAAAAAGAATCTTTGTTTGCAGCCATGTGATTCGAAGCTCCTGAATATATGAGAAGAGTGGTGGAATTTGAAACACTAGCCATGAGTGCATGACCTCTTTCTGTATGATCATTGTTGTCCTTCTTCCTTGTACCATCAGGAAGAGCAATGTTCTTTTTCTCCAAGAGAAGGGCCATCTAATCTATGGTCTTCTTCATGCATGAGATTTCAAGATGAAAGCCCTTCCTGCAATAATAACATTTAGTCTTCTTTTTTCCCTTTTGTTTGTCTTTTCTTGAACTGGATGGCTCATGTGATTGATTTGCCTTCTCCTTTTGCTTTGGCTGATCAAGCTTTGTCTTCTCTTTCTTTTGCTTCCCTTTTCCATTAGTATCTTTAGATCCTCCAACAAAAAGGGGTTGATCTTTATAGGTTTTGATGGTCCCCATTTGAACAAGGTTATCATGCTCTTTTGTCAAGGATTTAATGAAGGCATTCAAGGTAGGTATCTTCCAATTAGGAAATGTGAGCTTTCCCATATTGAAAGTGGAAACAAAAACTGAATAATCTTTTCCTAGCTTTGTAAGGATGGATAGAATCAATTTCTTATCTTCCTTTTCCACTCCACATTGCTTCAATAGCATTACCAAGTGCTTAAACTTAGTGAAGAATTCATTGATGGTCTCAAAATTCTCAGGATTGAGTGCAATCAACTCATTTTTGAGCTGATAGGATCTCATTTCATCCAGCTTTCCCAAGAGAATGGAAAGTTGATCGTGCACCTCTTTCAGAGTAGTCAATCCACTAAGATGGAAAAGAAGATACTTAGAAATGTTGAGACAAAGGAAACCATAAGCTTCATCAAGCTTATTGAAGTATTTTGCCTTCTCTACTGCAGATGTAGCTTCGACTTATAGGCCCATCGTGACTCTGTAGAAGCCCTTAGAGCGCAATATTATCTCCATATAATCCTTCCACTGATAATAGTTGAAAGGAGTGAGAATATTTGATGAAGAAGTGTCCATCTTCAAGAAGAGAAAATGCAATAGGAGGAGAGAACTTGCAAATCACAAAACAAGCAAGAACCTTTAGGTCAACAACCTGCACTTTTCAAGTTGCATCACACCCAACATAGGAGATCAAGCAAGCTTGAATATCCAATGATCAATATCCATGAATTATGTGGAGACTTTCAGCTTCTGGTGCAAAATTGGAAAAAATAGCTACAAGTGCATAATATGCATGCAATGCAGAATCACCAGTGCAAAATCACCAGTGCAGAATCATGCAGTGCAAAATATGCATGCAGTGCAGAATAGTTGGATTTTCCCTTCCATGTCTATGATACCATATGAAATTCAAGCACAAAAAATCTATGGAATAAGAGAAACATTACAAGAGATGCATGCAGAATAATATGTGAAAACTGTGCAAAAGACTTGCAATAGTGCTCTATTGAACTCAGAAGTAGAATACCATACAATATGGTAACAATGATTGAATAATTTGAATTAACCAAGGAGTTCATTCGAATAGACATGCATAGTGTAGTTGGTCTGCACTAGGAGTCCTCATCATCAGATCAGTGGTAGTGTCATCAATGCACAAGTAACGGTCAACCAGGTCTCAAACCGAGTCTAACTGAATGTAGGTAGGTGTAACTGATGCATGGAGCACTAATGCAGTGAAGGAGAATCCAAGGAGGGTGCATGAAGAGTTGTCTGGAGTCAGAATAGTCAAACTAGTCTCTCTAGATGTCCATCAGAGTGTTTCAGTCAGTTAACTAGTCAATCTGTCCTCAAATCAAGGAACAAATTCACAAATCAAGCAACTATCTGAGTGTGTCACTAGTGGTAGGTAAGAGAGGGCGTACTTGGTCATAGGAGATGAAAAAAAGGTGCATGATGGACTAGGATGGATGGAAATGAACATAAATAAGCTCCCAAGGCTAGTAAACTAGGGACTAGGTGCTGGGAGACACCATATTGATGACTGGGATGCATGCATGCATGCAAACATAAAGATGATGGTGAGAATATCCTAACAGTTGGGAACATAGTTGGGGATCCATCTAACCATGGAACCACCAGATCTCAGTATCATGCAAACCTTGCACTATTTCATTCAGATCCACTTCTCTTAGAGAGGTGCTACATGATGTTGCAGTTTGATCCACAATCCCTTGAAGAGACTTTCCATGGGGGATCTATAGCCAAGTATAAATCTCAGTTGGTTAACAAAGGGTACTCAAAGGTTCATGATTTAGACTACAATGAGCCATTTGCTCCAATAGCAAGAAGGTTTCTTGAAAGACTTGTTTTGGAAAATACAACTTCGACACAGTGGGAGGTACATCAGAGGAGCAAATCCAGATCCAGATCCAAATCTAGCACCTGCATTGCTATCCTACATAGGAGAAGATTTCCAATATTTATGCAAAGCATTTCACTCAGGAAATTATTTTCCTTCTCTTCTTAGTGTGAAGGTTCTTTGAGTTCCCTACTGCTGTTCTTTTTTTATGGGGGATATTTTTCCTATGAGGTTTTTCCCCATTTCGTTGCATGGAAAGATATTTTATTTTTTATCATTTATTTGATTGTATGGGTGACCTATGGTCTTAGTAACCAAGGCCCAATATGCAGAAGTATGGATTAAGGGGGGATGTTAGGATATTTTAATACTCCATCCTTGTCCTAGTTGCATTATTTACCATTTGCTAGTACTTACTGATGTTATTTCCCCCCTAGTGATGTGCATATGTCATCTAGGACTTGGTATCCACCTAATTTTCCCTGCATGCATGATTTTAGGACCACTAGAGGCATTTCCCTACCTTTTAGGAGCCAAATCAGCGTTCTAGTTCAGTCCACCTGAGTTAGCTGACTTTTGTGGGGGGTTTATTCTCTGAATACCATTGATTATGGCCTCATGCGCCCTTTTCTAAGTGATTTGCATGTCAAACTCACTGATGCTCCCTCCTTGCTCATTTAACAGATTGTGTTTTCAGTTAACTGAGTCTTGCTTGAGTTTAACTAAGTTTGGGAGCTCTGGAGCACTGATTGAGGTGACAATTACTATGCTAAATCAACTGAGACTTGAATTCTCCTAGGTGATTTGAATCCTCTCCATTGTAACATCATTGTTCATTACACTGATTATTGGATCATGTGACATTATTATGTTCCTATCTGATTTATCACGCATGATTAATTGTCTGCTCAATTTCACTGCCGTTTTAACCGTAATTAATATTTTTTGCTCATTCTTTCTCTATGAGGTATACTCAGATCCATGATCTGATGTGATTTAGAATTTCAAAGTGGTTGCAAACCTCTCAATATATATATACAGAGAGAGAGAGCGATAGATAGATAGATATATAGATAGATAGATATGAAGCAAAAGGGAAGTTGACCCTCCCCTCAAACTATGCACGACATCGATCTAGAGAAAAACAAAACTACCACAAAAAAATGGCAGACCAACTATTACATCTAGGTCTCTACATTAAAGAATAAACATAACACAATAGAGGGAAACTAATGCACTTTCCATCAATGGTGAAGTGCACCACTATCATAAGAAAAAGAGAGAAGGACCTAACCTACTCTCTATTGAAAGAAGCAATATGCAACTATCGTATGGAAACCTAAAAAAGAATAGGGTGAATGACCTGGTCACTGATATATTTTCGAGAGTACAAAAGATAACTCTCCATTGTGACACCAAGTGGGACATCAAGGAACTCACGAAAATCATCCTCTCTCTTGGATACTTGGGTGATGAAATAGATGTCCTCATCTGTGGGTTGAAACAACATATACAGAAAAATCTAAAAGGATTGTCTATCGTGATCCCAATGATGGATCAACTGCATCAAAAAGGTGCAGTTCCCCTTTAGGGATGTAGCCTCATGATAGAACCAAGATGATTACAACCCTCAAGAGGCCTCATGTCTGTGCAATAATGGGAAAAGAGTACAAGTGTCTCTCCCTCTCTTTGGGTTCCCACTCCAATACAATATTCTACAAGTCCACTCTCACATGTTGTTGCTACTGCTTCTCTCTTCGCTGACATCACTAATTCACATGTATCTTTCATCAGTCTCATACATAGATACATACATGTATATATGAAACATAAAAAATTTCATTAAATGATTATATTATTTATTAATATGAATAAATATTTGTTTCTCAAAAAACATGATTTTACATAACAGTGCACCCAAAACACAATTTTTGTATCTACATTGCACTGTTAATGGTTCCCTACTAGATGATGAATGCACTAAAGAAACAAAAGAATTGTTTTTAAAAATGACTAAACAATTATATAATTATTATAACGATGTGTCCCTAAGTAGGGAGCATTGGTGCTTTATATAGATGTATCCACACAATGCACGATGCACACACTAGTCTTTAACACATTGGGACTGGCCTGGCCGTGTGTGTGAATACTAAGGTGTACGGTGACAATTTTTTTTTTTTTAAATTTGGGTCGATGCATCTTATAAGATTGGATGGACCAGTGACAGTGCATACATATTAATAATACGCACCAACATATGTTGTGAAATCATTTTTCATAGAAAACAAGAATTTCCAAATTGGAGCACCTGAAAAAACATGAATCACTGCCAGTGATGCTTTGCAATCTATAGAGCACCGGTATTGGTGTGCTACTATACCATTAATGCACCAAGGACACAACAATTATTTTTAAAAAAATATACATCATGCACTTTATAAAATAAATGCACTGGTGCATGGGTATTAATACAAGCCCAAGAACAGTGTGTTTATGATTCTAATATGCACTATCCAAAATATTGTTATAACTATAATAATGCTATGTCTCGAAGTAGGGACCACTAGGAATTTATAATGGTGTGTTCACACAATGAACGGTCTACATAGTAGTTTTTAATGCATCGGGAGGAAATCTTGTCTTGAAATCTTGGTTGGTGCATATTATAAAAATGAGTGCATTGTCAATACGGTGCACTTCCTCAACAATAGGCCCAATGTATTTAACAAAATGCGAAATTGGTTACAGTGCAAGTGTACATATTAAACCCACTCGGATATGTTGTGAAATATATCAATGTGTTCTATTTTTTGGTTTGACCGATGTGTTTAAAATAATATTATTCAGTGGTTCTTTTTGTGCCTATTGACACTATTGCACCAGTAAAGTTGATGCACTATAAACATTGTTGTTATTTTAATTTAGTTTATGCGGTGCATTCTTTAACATATAGCGAACCATAGCAATAGTGCGCTATAGTTTACAAGGATTGGTTTCCCTGTGCACCCTATAAATTTTCAGGGTGCATTGTCATTGCGGTGCAAACCAAATAGGTCGAATTCACTGCATAGAAATTTTAAGTTTTTTTTTAAACTATGAAAATTTAAGGTGAATTTTAAATTCTAATTTGGTAAAACTTTAAATTAGAAGGTAACAAGGACATTACCTATACATTTGCGCACTGGGGAGGCATGGTTTCTACGTACACCAAATATCCAAATTTTCCCACCATTTGGAAAAATTCCAAAGCGACGTAGCAAGCAATGGATGAAAGAAATTAAAGCATGGGAAACACTAATGGTATTGGGAGGAAGCAAGGGTAGCATCGATGCTTAGGAGGCCTACAACATTGGAAGATGGTAAAAATGATTTTACTACCTGGTATTTTTTTTTATTTTACCCTCTTACAATGCACCTGATAGCAAGATGCACCAATGTGTATGGAAGTTTTAACTGCACCAATAATGAATATAAAACATAAAAATTCTGACCTACAATTTTTAAATTTATTCCTAATATGATGCACTCTACTATAAAATGCACCAATGCACTCAAGTTACATAAACACACTGTGCATGAATATTTATTTATTTTAAAATTTCTGTGGGTTTTCTAATTTTAACCTAATGCGGTGCTCCCAAGTACACGATACACCACTGATTTTGGAAGATATAAACACACCATTAAAGAATATTAAAAATATTTAAAAAAATCACTTGGCTATTGTTTTAATTCACCCTTTGTCAGTGCCCTTAAGTACAAGACGCACCGGTGCCTTAGTAGCAACGAAACACACCCGTGATGGACTTAGGAATATAAATAATGTTTTTCCGTCAGTGCTCTAATAGAAACAATGCACCAGTGCTTTAGGTATATAGAACACACAATATTTGTTGTTATTTTTTGTTTTCTTATAACAGATATTTTTTTTTAGGAAAAGAATTTTTTGCTAATCCTAGTGCATTAAGTGTAGTTACGCACCAATGTGTATATATGTATCAAATCCACCAATTTGTGTTGGCGGTTGAAATATAAAAGAAATATTTTTCGACACCTTGAACACGGATTTTCAGCATCGGTGCACTGTGATAATTGGGGCATCGATGCTTATATGATTAAGGAACATCTGTGCGTTTCATATGTGTAAAAGCATCATACAAAAACATCCACTAAAACCTCCACCCATGCACCTTTGCTAGAAACCTCCACTATAAACGAATATTTGGGCTCCTTTTATAGGAGCTTCTCCAAAAACCTCCCCTAGAGGGTGTTTTCCTTGTAGTGCCTTTCAGTTTATAAAACCTGATCCCCAAAACTAGTTACCTAGAATAATTAGTCATATTTTCCTTTGAGTGAAAGACAAATCCTATCCAACTATGTCAGAGTTGGTAAAAACTCATACCATATCCAATAAATGGATCCCATTTACTCTTTAACAATTCCTATACGGTTTACTTGGCCATCTAACACCAAAAAAAATTCGCAAGTAGGGTTTTCATTATAAGCACTAAAGATTGGTCTACATATATATCCTCTCCAACTACCAAACATAACCCCCTTATTTTTTCTTAGAAATTTTATGTCTTTCCTTCAGAGTGGAAAACCATCATAATACGATCTATTTGAATCTCCCAATATATATTCCATCAAGATATCGTCACATTACTCCTAGACAATGAATGATCAAGAAAATGTAAGGCCACCATAGTAACATGATTGATAATGGATTGGGTTGTGAAAATATTAACTCCATATATTATGAAAGAACATCTATTACATGTCACCCCTACTAGCCATTTACTATCATTGGAAACCTAAAAAGACATCTCCAAGGCACAAGCGTCAAAAGTACATTATTATACGAAATTTTGTTAAGCCTCAACGATTCCACCCTCTTGGAGTCTGTCGAAGGGGATAGGTTATTAGGTTAAATAGACCCCTTATATGATAAATAATTTATATATAATTGAAAATATCCATCCCTTCTATCAAGTCAATGAATTAATCCACCAATTTGGTGTCTTCAATGTCACTAGATAGGGTTTCCATCCTCTCCCCCAAATAATCACCTCATTTATGTTGGATTTACATCCATCAACTTCTTAAATTCCCAACAAGAACCATATAGACTATATTAGTTTATCCATAGGACTTCATTTCACACTTGCATTTCATCTTCATTTAGATTTAAATCATAAAATTAGTAATGGCATATCCTGGTAATTTTCCATTCAAAATGGTGGAAGTTCTAATTGTAATGTCCCCATTTTTTGATGCACCATGGTTCACCACTAGACCCATTAGAACACCCATGGATCCTAGTGAAATACTTGCATTAGTGAATAAAGAGGTAAATTTAGCCTATAGTCATATGGTGTAATTAAATTAAATCATGCACAAGTTATTTATCCCATAATTTAGAGGATTTAATTATTATTTAATAATTGTATATGAGTTGTAATTTCCTAAGTGACCCAAGAGGGAACATAACGATTAGGTTGGCCTCATAAGCTGTTTCCAAATACAAATTGGAAGAAAGTAGTGTAAAGCAGGAAAGTAGAGCAAAGCAGGAAAGTGGCAGGAAAAGCAGGAAAGAAACGAAAAGTGGGAAAGTCGTAGGAAAAGTAGTAAAGAAGAGAAAAGCAGAAAGCAAGGAAAAGGATGACTAAAATCAAGGAAAGTCACATAAAGCTTCAATTTCCAATTAGGCTAAGGAGGACGCAATAGATGAGTTAGAGGACCAAGTAGAATGCATCTAATATTGTCCAAGAATCCAACAAGATTATAAAAGGTGGTTCACACCCATTAACATATTTTTCCAGTCTGATTATAGAATTGATGATATTTAATCTTTTCAAGACTTGGGATATGTGCCCCTACTGAATAGTAGGGATATGTGCCCCTCTGTAACCAGAACTAGTTGGACTATTTGCTAGCAGTCCAATGGGTGATTAAGGAGAAGGACATCCATTCCTTTTCATAGAACTTCAATGTATAATATTACATATTTTCGAGGTCTGATTTGAGTCTCAATATGGAGTGGGAGAGATCCAGTTTGTTGGTTCTTCTATAGTGTGATCAGATCAACTCAATCAATGGAACTAGTGTTGGTGATCCAAAAACAATATTATGGTTAGGATAGTTTTGGATATTTTTGGACTTTGAGACATACCCCATTGTTCCCATATCACTATTTACAGTAGGAAACACTTTTTGTTTCATAAAAAAAGGTGTCCAGATGAGCAAGTTATGGCCATTTTACTAGATCAGGGGGTTGTAGTTGTAAAGAACGCTCCATTACTTTTATATCTATAAATCTTCCTAAGTTTCGAGTTCTATAAGAGAAATATATTTAGGATGGAATCCATCCTTCCTCATTCAGGAAAATTGCAGATCCATTCCAGTTCCAACCAAGAGTTATCTCATCTAGTGTTGAAGATTCCATCCATTGGAGCATTTTTTGCAGTAATTATCGCTACTTCTTTCATGGAGGTTGTTGGTAACCCTATGGGTATTATTACTATATCTAAATATATTTAGTATGATGAACATTATTTGATGATTAGTATATGATATATATTACGGTTCTACAGTATTTCTTTTAAATGTAATTGATTCATTATTGCACCTATAATGCTTATTTCATTAAACTTGGACTTATTCCAGTCCAAGTCACTTTGAAGACAGGGCTAAAACCACGTTTCTAAACTCCAAAATCAAGCAAAATCCGGTTCAAAAACTGTCAAATTCAGGTTCCAAAAGTGCCACAACTGGTTCCAAAAGTGACAAAACCGGTTCCGAAAGTGCCAAAACCGATTCCAAAATTGCCAAAACGAATTCCGAAAGTACCAAATCAAGGTTCCAAAAGTGACAAAACCGGTTCCTAAATAGCCAAAAATCGGTTCCAAAAGTGCAAAATCCGGTTCCAAAAGTGACCAAACCGGCTTTGAAAATGCCAAATCCGTTTCCAAAAGTGCCAAAATCCAGGTTCCAAAACCATAATTTTTCTTTTGATATTTATGTCTATATAATATGATGGTCATTTGAAGTTGAATGTCATTAACCAACACCCCATTTTTAAATGAGGCTTGAGCTAAATGAATAAAGGCGCGGCCGACCCTTCTTCTTCCCATTATTATTTTCATTATAGTTCTAGAGTACAAAAAGGGTGGTTCGATCCTTCTTGTGTTCACCATTCTGGATACAAGTGAATTGTCGGATATTTGTGTTCTCAATTATCTACTAAAACAATGGGCAGCCAATCCTTGTTGTCGGCAGTCAGGATAGATATTGTTTACATGTTATAACATAGGAAATGTCCCAATCCCTGCCACATAATGAGGAATGCGGTAGTGGGGAAATGTTGTCCCAACCTTCGTAGATTAATTGCTCTTCATTTCTCTTTTAAATGAAGCATCGAACGACCCTTCTTGTTCTTAGTATTTTTGCAGTCTTCGACATTTAGGATATACATGAATTTGCAGCCTATACTTCGTAGGTTGAATATTTGCACAAGTCCCTCATAAATGAAGGGGCACCCGACCCTTCTTCTGCGCAATATTATTTCAATACTAGTTCTAGACCGCCCGAAGGGTCAAACGACCGTTCTTTTCATTTATATTTATCCAATCTTGACCCTTATGGTTATACATGAATTGACCTCTATTTTGGAAGGAAAAAATCTCACACGTGTGAGCCTCAAAGAGAGAACTGACGCCATAGGAAGTGATGAAATGGCATGTATGATGACATGGCATCTATGATGATATGGAATGTGTGATGATGACGTGGCATCAAAAGACACATGATGGTGTTCTGGTGTTATCATTTAGTCAGTGTTCCAATGTGACATCATTCTGAAAAAGTATGGCAAGTTTGTGAAACTTTGGAAATTGACAAAGTATGGAAAAAGTAGTCAAAACTGCTTGAGAGAATGCCCGCCATAATTCATGGTTTCAGAAAAATGCACGCACCATCATATCATGCTATAGCTTGTTGAAGTGGCTATCTATAGTTATACATGATTTCGGATTGTGGGAACTGTTTGAGTAATGGATTTGCGACATGCGTTTCCGCAACCCGCAATTCAGATTGCGGATTGCGGATTGCGGGAAACTTTGGGAAAATTTGGTTTGTTTTTATTTCGAGTAGTATTCCCGCAACCCACAATTGTGTCTTGTAGGAACATTGTATATATTTAAAAACAATTAAACCCCCGCAACTCATCTTCTGCATTCCCCATATTAGATCTCAGCCGTCGACTTGTCTTAATCTTATGGCCCATAATTAAGCCGATGGAATTAATAAATATGTTGATTTTGTTTCTGTTTCCTTTTATTATTTTTCATCTTCGAAAATTACTTGCTGTGGATTTTACTGCCGAATCCATTTCAAAAATTGCCAAATCTAGGATCCAAAACCATACTTTTTCTTTTGATAGTGACACTTTTGAAATTGGTTTTTGCGGTGTTCCGATATAATAATTATGACGGTAATTTGAAGTAGTAAAAAATATACAAATTATCAAATGAATCGGTGTTTGCATAATATAACGGTCATCTGAAGTTGAATTTCATTAATTGACACCCCATTTTCAATGAGGCTCGAGATAAATGAATGAAGGGTCAGCCAACTCTTCTTCTTCCCACTATTATTTTCATAATAGTTCTAGACTGCAAGAACGGTGGTACAATCCTTCCTGTGTTCACTATTCTAGATATAGGTGAATTGGTGTTCACAATTATCTACTAAAAGAAGGGGCGGTCGATCCTTCTTTCTAGCCGTCGGAAGTACCGAAAAATATTGTTTAGATGTTATGACTTAGGCAATGTCCTGATCCCTACCATATACTGCAGAAGTCGGTTGTGGGGAATTGTCGTGCCAACCTTCGTATATTTAATATTTTTGCATTTCTATGTTAAATGAAGGAATGACCGACCCTTCTTGTGACGTTAGTATTTTTGCAGTCTTCACTATTCAGGATATAGATGAATTGACAACCTATACTTCATAGGTTGAATATTTGGACAATTCCCTCATAAATGAAGGGGCAGTCGACCCTTCTTCTTCCCAATATTATCTTCATACTAGTTCTAGACTACAAGAATGGTCATCTGATCCTTCTTGTGTTCACCAGTCTTGATACAAGTGAATTACTGTGTATTCAGATTTGATTCCCACAACCTGCATTTGTGGATTCTAGGAAGATTATTGTAAATGTTTGCATCCTGCGTTTCCGCAACTCGTAATGCGGATTGAGGGAAATGTTCAAATAATGGATTTGTGATTCTCCTTTCAACATATTTTGTCATTGCAGAGTATTGATCAAATTCCTTGGTGGTATAGTGAAGAGAATCAATGGATTTTTATGCATTCCAGGTTTTGCATGTAACCTAGTATTATTAAGAAAACTTATTCATGTTCTTGTCAGGTTCCTTTTATCTAACAAAGGGTATAAAATGGTCTAGTAATCTATGGTGTTTACTAAGGGTGATTGTGTGGGAACTCTATTCAATGTTGGTGTATGTATTGTTCAATGTAATAGTTATTCAATTTCTACAGTGAACAAACAAACACTAGGATCTACAACCTCACAATTAGAACCTGTACATACCTCTAATGGTCATGAATTTTAGGTACCTAAACAATCCCTTGCTTCATAAATGAAGTTACCTACAAAGGTGAAAAGTCCAATGCCTAAAATATTCACTCATTGTTTGAATAGCCAGTCAATCGGCTAAGTTATAACATATAAAAATGGTTTCTCCCGACTTCTGTTTTTCAACAAGAAGGATCGGCCACCCCTTTTTTTCGTAGTTAATTGTGAAAACATTTATCCAGTAATTCAGATATATCCATAATGGAGAACACAAGAAGGGTCAACCAACCCTTCTTGCAGTGTCGAACTATTATGAAAATAATATTGGAAATACGAAGTGTCGGCCAACCTTTCAATTACGAGGAAATTTTCAAAATAGAACACCTTGGATGTTGTAACATATAAAAATTGTTTCTCCTAACTTCTGTTTTTCGACAAGAAGGATCAACCGCCCATTCTTTTCGTAGTAAATTGTGAAAACCTTTATCCAACAATTCATCTATATCCATAATAGAGAACACAAGAAGGATCAATTGACCCTTCTTGTGGTGTCAAATTATTATGAAAAGAATATTAGGAATAAGAAGGGTCGGCTAACCCTTCATTTACGAGAGAATTGTAACAATAGAAGACCTTGGAGAAAGAGCAGCCGCTCTTTCTCTGAGAATATTTCCACTTGCCAACCAAGCCTTTGAAGCAAAACGTCTATAAATTTTGTTGTTTAAATGTTGATATCTAGTATCCTAGGGTGACATGTGGAAGGATCCTATTGTGACATGTGGCATATTTGATTTGGAAAATTGAGTATTAGAAATATAGTTTAATTATTGTATTGAATCATATAGAATATTTTCTCCTCTGAGCACCACTGAATCCATGCTACATTTTATTCTCTATTAAACACTATGTTTAAATATGCTTGGGCGAATTACAAGAGGAAGTGAATAATTATAGTATCATTTGTCATCTCACAGTATCACTTCCTCTCTAGCTGCCGATACACCCTATTATCTTGGTCATTCACGTTGAGTCATCTAGATACTTGCAATCGTTGCGATGTATGGATTGGAAATATTGACACCTAAATCCTCCAAAAACAAAGGTATCAAAGGCAAAGACCATGTTTTGAATATCCTGTGCCTATGTTTCATGTTCTAATCGGCCATCAAACCCAAATGGTTTCATCCGCCCAGCTTATGATCCCACCATACTGTGATAATTACCATTGACCCCAACCAGAGACTTTGTTGGTGACAAGACATAAACATTATGTGAAATGAAAGCATGATGAGATTATTCACATGAGTGATACAATCCATCATTTACGATGAATATTATTAAGCCTGCTGTAGGCCATTTAATGCATTGGCAGAAGGCATGTTGGCCGTTGGATTTTCATGGAATCGATTGGAGTGATACATGTACGATTACTCCAACAAAATATGTAGTCGCTATAGATGATATCTTTGACCACCATGATCCCACATACTGTGATCATTAGCATTCCCCATCCATCCCAGACTCCCATCCCATTCAATCCATCAACACAATGGCCACTCACTATATATAGGCTAATCCATCAACACAGTGACCACTCAAAGCAAACTGAAATGGAATTTTTCAGTTTGTTTGCCTTATATTCCCTGGGTATGCATGGATTTGTCATTATATTCCTGCAACCAAGAGAGGACATAGGGAGATTAAGAAATGTTCTCATATAGGTAGATGGTAGATGAAGAAATGTTCTCATATAATGGATCTATTGCACCATTTTCCTGCAGAGAAATTTGGGGAGATAATAGGTAGCTTGAAATCATTGAAGAATCTTGATATCCATATTCCGAAGCCTCTTCCTCTTCTCAATTTATTGGAGCAAATTCCTAACCTTGAAAGACTACATATCCACAAAAGGTTTTTCTCAATAAGAAAGAATTTTTGTAGTCATTATTATACACATGTCTAATTTAAGTGTTTGCTTATCATTTGCAAAGTATAAGTCATTGGTTGAATGCCTTTGCTTCCACTAACTACGGTGTTAGGAGATAAAACGTCTAAGCGGGATGCCCACACCAACTGTGTTAGGAGATAACTCATCCAAGAGGGATGCCTAGACCAACTGTTATGGTGCACTTGGAAATTTAGGAATAGTTTCTCTATTTTTATTCTGCATGATGATATGTGTGCTCACGCGTTGGCTGCAATAAAATGATTATTTTTGCATTCATTGGAAATGTCTTCTTTTTACAGCAGCGTGATAAATAGTTATTTGTTTTCTATGCAGGTATTCGAGAGAGATGCAATACCGCCGCATCTAGGCTATCTTTGAATCTCTGTGCCTCCAAATCATGCTGTCAGCTTCTTCTAACTGCGCATAATTTGTTTTACTCGTTTTAAAGATGCGCACCTCACCCATTTCCACTACATTTTATAGTCAGTACCGTGACAGTCGAAAATCTCAAGACTTTCTAGCTCCACAGAATGAAAAAACAGTATATTATCAATTGTTTATGTTTCTTCCTCGATGAATTTCAGCTCACCAACTTAATTCCCTGCATCATTGCTCTCCTTTGTTCTAAAACATTCAGCGACTTTAAATTATTCTGAAGTTGAATTTAAAATCAAAAAATGCAATTGAAAAGGGCCTTCTGAAAGTGGCAATATTGGCTTTGAAAAGGGTGTTTTTCTATTGGAATGGTGTGTTTTTTTACTACTTATGAACCTTAAATTGCAGTTTGTTGTTATAAAACTATGAACTTCAATTCAAAAAGTGTGAATTTAAAATCAACAAATGCAATTTCTGATTTGAAAAGTGTGAATTTGTAAATGTTCTAAATTTTTAGGTGAGAACATCAATGTCTAAAATGTTCAAGTCACTTTGAAGATGGGCTAAAATTGCCTTTATAAACTCCAAAATCAAGCAAAATCCGATTCCAAAAGTGCCAAATCTAGGTTCCAAAAGTGCCAAAACCAGATCCAAAAGTGCCAAAACCGATTCCAAAATTGCCAAAACCAATTCCGAAAGTGCTAAATCAAGGTTCAAAAAGTGACAAAACTAGTTCCTAAAGAGCCAAAACTGGTTCCAAAAGTGCAAAATCTAGTTCTGAAAGTGACCAAACCAGTTCCGAAACTGCAAAATCCATTTCCAAAGTGCCAAAATCCATGTTCAAAAACCATACTTTTTCTTTTGAATGAGGCTCGACATAAATAAATGAAGGGGTGACCGACCCTTCTTCTGCCTACTATTATTTAATACTACTAAACTGCAAGATGGGTGGTTCGATCCTTCTTTTGTTCACCATTCTGGATACAGGTGAGTTGTCGGATATTGGTGTTCACAATTATCTACTAAAATAAGGGGCGGCCTATCCTTCTTGTTAGCAGTTGGAAGTTCGGAAAAATATTGTTTACATGTTATATCATAGGCAATGTCCTGATCGCCGCCACATACTGTGGAAGTCGGTAGTGGGGAAATGTTGTCCTGACCTGCGTAGATTAATTGTATTTCATTTCTCTTTTAATTGAAGGGTCGATTGACCCTTCTTGTGCTTAGTACTTTTGCAGTCTTCACCATTCAGGATATACATGAATTGACAGCCTATACTTTGTAGGTTGAATATTTCCACAATTCCCTCATAAATGAAGGGGCGGCTAACCCTTCTTCTTCCCAATATTATTTTCATACTAGTTTCAGACTACTAGAAGGGTCGACCGACCCTTCTTGTGATTCATATTTTTCCATTCTTGACCATTATGGTTATACATGAATTAATCTCTATTTTGGAAAGAGAATATCTCAAACGTGTGAGCCTCAAAGAGAGAACTGATGCTAAAGGAAGTGATGACATGGCATGTATGATGACATGGAATGTGTCATGAGGTTGGAAAGACACAAGTTAGTGTTGTGGTTCTACCATGCTATCATTTAGTCAGTGTTGCAATCTGACATCATTCTCAAAAACTATGGAAAGTTTGTGTGTTGATGTATATGTAACTTTGGAATGTATTTCACATATATGTATATTGTATTCCTATAGAGATGTTATTATTCCTCTATACGGAAGTGTCGCCATTTATATTGTAAGTGTGGTAACTTATACTTGATGGGTTATTAGGCCACCTTGTTGGGTTCGGCCCTGTATAAGTCATGTGGGTCAAAGGGTTATTAGAGCACCCTATTGAGGGTCGGCCATGTCGGTCAAAGGGTTATTAGACCACCCTAGTGGGGGTCTTCCTAGTTAGCATTATGTTAAGTGGTTAAGTTGAGGCCAACCTAGTTGAGTAAAGGTCAAGTCAAGCTAGTGTATAAATAGAGAGTGTGTCTCTCTCATTTTACACATTCTATTCTCTCACTCACACTTGGGAGAGTGGCGCACTTGTGGAGGAGGAGGCTCTACTTCTAGGAGAAGACTATCTCTTGTATTTTGGTTGTATCATTGCTCTATCTATCTCTGAGGAAGTTATTGGGGTTTTTCATCTTTATGGTTTTCCCCAAGTAAACTCTGTGTCTCTTGTGTGCTTGCATTATTGTGTCCATGATTGATATGCTGTAGCTTTGCTGTACATGTTGTTCTCTCAGTTAAGATCCTAGATCAGATTGAATTAAATTCTAAAAATTTAACACGGTATCAGAGCTAGCCTGAAAGAAGGAATGATATGGAATGTATGACACTTGTTGCACTTACGATGCTAGGGCTTGATATAGCAAAAACCAATCATCGTAGCACTTTCACTATAAATACATTTTGGCGAAGTTTTCGGATCTGAAACTTTTATAGGTTGAAGAGAAGATCACCATATACCTTTTGTTCAAAGGACAACCTCTAATTTGTTGTACTTTGTGATTTATGATCTGTAAAATATGGGGTTTCTACCTCTTCCAGATCTGAGTCAAAATCAGGTGACCTTGGGAAAAAGGTCATAACTTGGGCTAGGAAGCTCCAAATGAAATTTCGTCAAATGTGACAGGCAATGCATAGAATGTTATATCTCAGAAAAATGTTTCAGAGGCCGAAGTTGAACTAGTGACACGTGGAATGCCGTACAAGTTCCCAAACCTGTATTATCCCATAAACAGGTCAACTTGTGACACTTGGCATAAATCTCTCTCAGAGAATCCAATTGCGGTCAGACCTATCGAGATGGAAATATAACAAGTCGAGATATCTTAGGAAAATTTTTCAGACCTTGTGGACCGAACAGTTTGGAGTTACACCAGAAAAAATCAAGTACATATTTCTGTCAAAACAGAATTATTTTTGAGCACCTTCATTCATGGCTTCCGGAATTTAGGGCTTCTGTCTGCAATTTTCTCATCAGTAGGGCAATATTGTAGAATGATGGTGCGGTCATGCACCAACTGTCAAATGTAATGCTTATGAATCTCAATGTGTTTGGTCCTCTCCCACTGAACTGGATCTGTGGAGATCTTGATAGCACTTTGATTGTCACAAAATAGGACAGTCGAAGTAGTGCCACCAAAACCAAACTCGGAAAGAATACCCTGCAACCAAACTGCCTGAATGCAGGCATTGACTGCCCCTCGATACTCTGCCTCTGCTGAAGAAAGTGCAATGGCTGCTTGCTTTTTGCTGGACCAACAAATAGCACCATGACCAATCATGAAAACATAACCAGAAGTAGACTTCCGATCAATGCTATCACCTACCCAATCTGAATCAGTAAAACCAATGAAATCTAGCTTAGAATCTGCAGCATAATGTATGCCAAACTGTTTCGTACCTTGCACATACTGCAAGATCCGCTTGGCTGCTCGCCAATGAAGCTCATGTGGCTGCTGCATATATCTTGACACGGCACTCACGGCATATGAGATATCAGGTCGTGAGTGTGTCAAATAAAGTAGTGAACCAATCAACTGTCGATACATACTGCAATCTGCAAGCGGTGTGGAATCTCCCTCCTCAAGACTGATTCCTGAGAGGAATGGGAATGGGGCTGCCTTACATTCAGCCATATTAAACTTCAATAATAGGTCGGAAGCATATTTTTGCTGAGATATAGTGATCCCATCAAAATTTTGAGCTATCTCCAAGCCCAAAAAATGACTCAGCAAGCCCAAATCGCTCATGTCAAAAGCTAGATTTAAGGCAAATTTTAGCTTGTTTATTGAAGTAAGTGTGCTACCAGTAATAAGCAGATCATCAACATAAAGTACAATAACCAACAAATTACCTTTAACTCGCTGAAGATACACATTCGGATCATATTTGCATCTTTGGAAATTCTGAGAAAGAAGGAAGGAGTCCATCTTTGCGTACCAAGCTCTTGGGGCCTGTTTTAACCCGTACAAAGATTTCTTCAATCTACAAACCAATGATGGATCTGATGTATAACCCTATGGCTGCTGGATATAGACCTCTTCAGCAAGGTCTCCATGTAAAAATGCACTCTTCACATCCATTTGGTGCACTTCCCAGTGCTTGGATGCGGCAATAGCTAAAACAAGGCGGATGGAATCCATCTTTGCAACCAGTGCAAAGGTCTCAGTGTAGTCCACTCCTTGGACTTGGGAAAAACCTTTTGCCACCAACATTTCTTTATATTTGCTGATAGTTCCATCAGCAGCAAATTTAGTACGGTATACCCATTTACACTTCACTAATTTTCTTCCAGGTGGAAGAGAAACTAGCTCCCATGTATTGTTCTTTTGAAGAGAACTGTACTCTTCGTCCATGGCACTTTTCCATCTCGGATCTCGATGGGATGAATAGTATGATGTAGGATCTGAACCAGCCATCAAATAACAAATCTCAGGAAGAAATGTATCAGCAATAGAAAGAGCCATACCTGCTCTTTGAAAGTCTCCTCTTGTTCGTCTCGGATCAGCAGGATTTCCAAAATTCGAACCAGCAGAATGTAGAGTGTTTTGGGCCCACTTTGGTAACTGAGGAGGATCATAATGATCGGATTCCGAACCTGATATGTCATGATCATCATATGCTTCTACAATATCAGAAATATCAGAACTCATACCTTCATTATCGCTGCTTGGATCTTCTTCTGGTGAAGGCGGTGAATCGACAGTCTTTTCCTCGACTAGTTGCAATTCTTGAAGCGGTTCTTCAAACTGCACACTGCGCTCCATGAATATCTTTTTAGATCTGATATCCATGAGTTTATATGATTTTGATTCTTCCCCATATCCTATCAATATGCACTCGATACTTTGTGGATCCAAAGCTCGTCTCTTCTCAGAAGGAATTCTAGCCCATGCAGTAGAGCCAAAAACTCTCAAATTTGACACATCCGGTTTGTGACCAAAGAATGCTTCGAAAGGAGTCATACCTTTCACGGATGAATGTGGAACATGGTTCTGTATATATGCAGAAACATTGATTGCTTCATCCCAAATATTTGCAGCCAAACCTTTCGATTCAATCATGCATGTAGCCATCTCTTCTAGTGACCGATTTTTCCTTTCCGCTACACCGTTCTGCTGGGGTGTGTAGGGAACTATATGTTGGATCTTAATTCCTCTTTGGGCACAAAGTTGCAGCAACTCGGAATTGATATATTCCCCACCATTATCAGATCTAAGAGCTTTGATCTTGCTCTCAGTGGTGGTCTCAACAGAAGCCTTAAAATCCTTGAATTTTCCAAGCACTTCTGACTTGTTTTTGAGAAAGAATACCCATGTAAAGTGGGAAAAATCGTCAATAAATGTCAAAACATACCTTGAACCATTTAATGACATATGGGGCAGTGGACCACTGATATCAGAATGGATCAATCCCAAAATAGTAGAGGCTCTGCTAGCCTTGCCGCGGTCGAATCTGTGCTCGGGGGTGCTTCCCAATAATGCAACCGGTGCATATTCCCTTCGAGGAACGGAGTTGTGGAGGCCCATCTACCATGGATTTATTTGATAGCAGCAGCAAATAGTTATAATTTAGATGTCCAAATCTTTCATGCCAAATCCTACTAACCTCATTACCATGTGTGCGAAGAGCAGTGGGCTTTGCAAGCGGAATAAAGTGCGAAAACTCATAGCATTTTGCAGTGTGGTTTGCCTTTCCAACCGCAACTAGTCTTCCACTTTTGATATCAAAAATTTCAACTGTATTAGGGCTGAATGTGACTTGCTTTGGTTCACCAGTATGTGTCATTTGATACACAGAAAGGAGATTTGAAGCCAAGGAAGGCACATAGAGAACATTCTGAAAGCTTCCATGTTCTACATGAATCGTACCTTTGCCCTTTGAAGAAATTTTTGAGTCATCTCCCAAATGGATGGGGATGGAGCTGTTTGGATCGAATGAGGAAAAAGAATCAATATTTGCAGCCATATGATTTGATGCACCCGAATCTATCAAGAGAGTAGTGGGCTTCGAAACCGTTGCCATGAGTGCTTGTCCTCTTTCATGATCATCATTCCTATCCTTCTTCCTTGCACCATCAGGAAGGGTTATGTTGTTCTTTTCCAAAAGGAGGGCCATTTGATCTATAGTCTTCTTCATACATGAACTTTCGGGATGAAAGCCACGGTTACAATAAGTACATTTAGATTTTTGGTTACCTTCTTTGCCCTTTTGCTTGGATTTCGAATCGGATGGTGCATCTGTTTGCTTGCCTTTGTCTTTTTGCTTGTGAGGCTCGAATTTGGGATTCTCCTTCTTTTGCTTTCCTTTACCATTCGAGATCTTGGGTCCTTGAACAAATAGGGCTGAATCTTTGGAGCTTATGGACCCCATTTGAATCAACTTGTCATGCTCTTTTGTAATGGACTCAATGAAGGCATTCAAGGTAGGCATCTTCCAATTCGGGGTAGTTAGCCGACCGGAATTGAAAGTAGAGACAAATACCGAATAATCTTTCCCAAGCTTGCTTAGAATGGAGAGGATCAACTGTTTATCCTCTTTGATAACACCACTGTTCTTCAATTGCAAGTTCAAGTTCTTGAATTTTGTGAAGAATTCATTGATGGTCTCGAAATTCTCAGGATTAAGGCCAATCAATTCATTCTCTAATTGAAAAGCCCTAAGCTCATCCTGCTTGCCGAATAGTGTTTCAAGTTGCTCCCATATGGCTTTTGGAGTCTTCAATCCGCTGAGATGGAAGTGAAGATCTTTGGAGATGGAGAGACAAAGAAGACCATAAGCTTCATCAAGCTTGTTGTAGTGTTTGGTTCTATCTGATAGATTGCTTGGCTCCAATTCAAGACCAATAGTGACTCGGTAGTAACCTTTTGAACGTAATATGATCTCCATATCATCTTTCCAATCAAAATAATTGAATGGGGTGAGGATAGGCTTTGAAGAAGAGTATTCCATTGCTAGGAGCGAGTCAACTGATGAAGAGGAAGCTTGCATGCAGATTATAGCGAATGCAATTGCTGTAGGGAAGCTTGCATGCAAAATGGAGCGAGTGCAATTGATGGAGACAATAAACCTGCAAATCACATAAAACCAAGAACCGTAAGGTCGAACAATCCACCCTTTGAGAGTTGCATCACACCTGGGATTGGATTTCAAGCAATGTTGAATGGGTCCAATGTATCGGATCCAGGAATTATGTGGTAACTCAAGCTTCTGGAGTGGTATTGGAATAATTTTCAAGCTTTGCATGCACAGGAGCGAATGCCCTTGAGATATCTCATGCCAAACTTTTTGCAATTTTTAGCAATTCAGTCAAATCTTCTTGTACAAACACCTGTAGAAAAGAGATCTTGTCCCTGCAATGGCTCTGATACCATGTAAAATTAGTCACAGCAGATCTAATGAACAAGTAAATCAATCACAACAGATGAACATAGAAAATATGGTGCAAAACATGCAGCAGTGCTCACTATCCCAGAAAAGGTGAATGAATTACAATACAAACTGTCACAATGACAGAGCAATTCAAATTGCCTTTGGAGGTCATTCGAATTACAGAATGGAGTAGCTTGACTCTATCTAGGAGTCCTCATCAATCAATCGGTGGTGCTCATCAATGCACAACAACCAGTCATCCAGGTGTCAATCTGAGTCTAACTGAGTGTAATAAGTGTAACTGAAGTGTGTAGCACTGATTTAGGATCTGGAGGCTCAGTGGGGGCGCATGGGAGGCTAACTGAAGTCAGAACAAGTCATATAGTCAATCTGGAGGTCCAATGGAAGTGAAACAGTCAGTCGGGAGTGAAACTAGCCTCAAATCAGGGAGAATCAGAGCTAACTGAATGTAACTGAAGTGGAACTGCAGTGGTAGGTGAACAAGTGTGCCCTTCTCTGGCAGTAGGTGAGAAGTGGGCGCCTTTCAGCCTAGGAGGGATAAAACTCTGTGGTAGGTGGCTCCCGGGTGCTAGAATGAAGTCGATAAGGTGTTGGAGGCATCAAACTAGTGACTGGGATGCATGCAAGTGCATGCAGGTGCATGCAAACCCTAGATTCTACATGCAAACCCTAATTGCATGCAAGATCCTGAAAAAGATGATGTGGATATCCGAACATGATCATGGTGACATGAAGAGAAAGATTCACCCATTCTCATGGATCACATAGAAGATCTACTTTCGAGGTATGTATAACTTGGTCCTACAATTGTTAACCTATGAGACATGCAGGTTACTAGCACAAGTCACTCAAGAGAACCAGAAGACATTATGCGGGTATGTTAGACATAACTAGGTAGCATGCTAATCCAGGTATGTTTTTCCGATATCAAGCGAGAATCCTACCTTGTGTTAAGATCTTATATTGTTGTGTTGTTGATAATGATTATTCATGAAGTGATAGGGTTGAATAGTCATGGCTGTATGCATATTATGTTTCTTACCATAATTAATGATATGAATAACTAGAAGAATCATGAAGGCATAGGTTTGAGTAATCACAGGTTTATGCATTGATGATTTAACTAATCAGAACAGTCCTATGATCAAATAAGAATATGCACGAGTAAAAGAAGACTTCCCTGAAACCTTGAATACCAATGTTTATTATCTGTGAATGATCATGACTATACATGATTAAGATTATTGTGTTTTGATAGTATTAAGTTTATACTAATAAATGTGTGATTATGTACGAGACCTCAAGGATAGCACAATGATGATACTAATAAGCATGCCTAGTGACTAAGGATGGATATAAGTTCAAGGATAGGTAATCCGGGAAGCAAAGATCAAGAGGGAGCACACTCGATTTGTTCTTGCAAGAAAGCAAAGGAGCACACTTCAGTAGTTTATGCAAGGATGTAAATATTCAAAGGGAGTTGACCACTTCTCACAATCCACATCAGAATGGAGTTGCAAAGATTCAGAGGGAGTACACCTAGCAAGCAAACAAAGATAAGTATTTGAATTGTCATTTCTTAAATAATGTTATTCAATGATGTATATGCTTATGTTCCTAGAATTAGGTTGTGTATTATGCATATTAGAATAGTTGCATTGATGAACAGTATACTACTAATATACATGGGTAAGTGACCTCCATTGCTAATTATTTAGAATGAAACCTCTTTCCTGGCATGTTAGGAGTTGTGCACACTCTTAACAATGTTCTGGTAGAGATTGGAAGGCTTCTAGAAAGTTATGGAATATGGATAAATGTTGTATTGAAGCATTGGCTAAGATAATTGCATGACTGTATGACATATTTCTTTATGTGTAGGAATTTGTTCTGAAAACTATGAGATGTTTTCTAATCATGTAATTTAACTTGTTGTGTAGGAAATATCGTATACCATCACCTACAAAAGAAGGACTACAACATTTGTTCAGCAACAAAGTTATCTATTGAAAATATTGAAGACATTGAAGTTCCCAGGATCTGGGAAGAATTCCATGATCGAGGAGTACTAGTCGATCACTAAGATGTTTGGGATACAATCCCAGGACCTGAAGGGGAGTCTGTAGTAACTTCCAAGAGTATATACAAGATCAAGCATGCTACAGTGATGAAGAGGAAGATACACTTTCTTGAATGGTGTAGGTAAAGAAGAAGTGTATGTGGTGCAGCCACTTGGTTTTGAGACACATGACAGGGAGTCATATATGTGCAAAACTTGGTATGGTAGGATAGATAGCTTTCTATCCAATTTGGGATTTACCAAGAATAAAGCAGATTCCAACCTTTACTACAAGGTTGAGGAAGGCAATCCAGTGATACTACTATGTGGATGTCCTATTTGTAACAGGTGAGGATAGATTGATTACCGACATGCAATGGAAGCTTGCTGCCGAGTTCGAGTTGAAGAACTTGGGGATGATGCACTATTTGTTTTCGACATGGAGGTGTGGCAGAGTGCAGATGGAATCTTCCTTGGACAACGGAAGTATGCAGTAGAGATCCTGAATAGGTTCAGGATGATGGACTACAAGGCTATGTCCACACCTATGGCATCGAACCTGAAGCTTCTATGTGATGCTTCATCTAAGCCAGTTGATATCACTAGGTATCGTCAGATGATTGGGTCCTTGATGTACCTAACAAACACGAGACCAGATATTTTCTTTGCAGTGAACGCATTGAGCCAGTTCCTAATAGATCCGAGAGATGTTCACCTGGTTGCTGTAAATCATATTCTAAGGTACCCGAAGGGTACGGTTGATTACGGGCTCAATTATGATGAGAATCAAAATTTTAACCTTTAGGGCTATGTTGATTCAGATTAGGCAGGTGGTGCTGCAAATAGGGATCAGGTGTGATCTCTTGGTTTAGCAGGAAGCAGTCCTGTGAAGCACTAAGTATAGCCGAAGCAAATTATGTTGCGATGGATGAGAAGGTTCCAGATGTATTGACCAAGCCGTTGGCCAGAGTGCAATTTGAATGCTTCAGAGAGAGGCTTGGTGCACTTCAGATCGAGGTTCCTTCCAAAGGGATGTGATGAGTCCAGAAGATGTAGATGCACATGAGCTTTCCTGACATGGTTGATGTGTTCTCCCTTGGTCGTGATGTAATTGCTGAGCCATTTTTCACATGGTGGTAGATGCGTCCTCCCATCGTGAAAAAGTAAGGGCTGGAGCCTTCCCCGAATGGTGGTAGATGTGTTCTCCCATGTCGGTGGTGTAAGTGCTGGATGATGTGCATCTGGGTTATGCTTCGTGGACGATGAGATGATCTGAAGAGGATGATGCTATGATGATCAGGAGGATCATGGATGATGAGCATCAGGACGGTGCTCTAGTTACTACTCTGTATATGTATATGCATCATTTTGGATGCTTGTTATGATCTGTTGGATCATTTATATATATCTGCATCATGTTGGATGTTGGATATGATGAGTTGAATCATTTATGTATGTATGCATCATGTTGGATGTTGGATATGATCAGTTGGATCATTTGTATGTATTTTGTATATGCATCATGTTGGATGCTTGGACCATGTATCTGTATATGTATCAAGTGGATACTGAGATCATGTATGTTGATATGTATCAGGTGGATAGTGAGATCATGTATGTTGATATGTATCAGGTGGATACATTGTGTGGATCATGTATCTGTGTATGTATCAGGTGGATACATTGTATGACCAAGTAGATCATGTATGATGAAATGTATCAGGTAGATACTTGGTATGCATTAGGTTGATGCACTGTATGATCAGGATGATCGTGGATGACGAGCTTCTCCAGATGACAAGCATTAGGACGATGCAGTGATGATGATCAGGATGATCATGTGTACATTAGGATGATGTATGGTGAGTATCAGGATGATACTTTGTGGCTGTTGATCAGGTTGTGCAGATGAGCATGTCTAGTAGATCCTATAGGTCGGATTTGTGTACCCGTAAGAGCCTGGAATGCTCTTTCGAGACATTGCTCTAGGAGGACATGTAATTTATGCCCTGGGAGATCTTCAGGTTGGAGTTGTGTACCCGTAACATCTTGAGATGCTCTTGCGAGGTTTTGTCCTATGCCATGTAATTTGCTCCTGGGAGATCTGGACAGGATGAAAAAGGCTTCAGATGCTTCAGCCAGGTTTTACCATGACCACATGTAATTTGCACCTGGGAGATCTGGACAGGATGAAAAAGGCTTCAGATGCTTCAGCCAAGTTTTGTGGTAGACCACATGTAATGTGCTCCTGGGAAATCCGATAGGTAGAGCTGTGTTCTCGTAACATTCTGGGATGCTTCAGCCAGGTTTTGTGGTGAGATCACATGTAATGTGCTCCTGGGAGATCCGACAAGTAGAGATTTGTGCTTGTAACAGCCTGGGATGCTTCAGCCAGGTTTTGTGATGGGTCACATGTAATGTGCTCCTGGGAGATCCAATAGGTATAGCTGTGTGCTCGTAATAGCCTGGGATGTTGCAGCCAGGTTTTGTGGCACACGTAATGAGTCCTGCGGATTCCACAGTATGGCTAGTGATGACGAAAACCTGCAGGTGGTGGGCCTACACCCAGTATGAAAAAGGACTGGCTCTGTAGAACTTCCTATGATGAGTAGATTCAGAGATTGATTGAGATAGCAGCAGCAATGACGATGATGATGACTCGATGACGATTATCCACTAATGATGACCAAGAGAAGATGACTTGTGCTAGAAGACCTATGTCGAGAAATACCTTCCTAGTTAAGAGGGAGTGTTGATGTATATGTAACTTCGGAATGTATTTCACATATATGTATATTGTATTCCTATAGAGATGTTATTATTCCTCTATACGGAAGTGGTTGTATTCCTATATAGATGTTATTATTCCTCTATACGGAAGTGTCGTCATTTATATTGTAAGTGTCGTAACTTATACTTGATGGGTTATTAGACCACCTTGTTGGGGTTGGCCCTGTATAAGTCATCTGGGTCAAAGAGTTATTAGACCACCCTATTGGGGGTCGGCCATGTGGGTCAAAGGGTTATTAGACCACCCTAGTGGGGGTCGGCCCAGTCAACATTATGTTAAGTGGTTAAGTTGAGACCGACCTAGTTGATTAAAAGTCAAGTCAAGTTAGTGTATAAATAGACAGTGTGTCTCTCTCATTTTACACATTCTATTCTCTCACTCACACTTGGGAGAGTGGCGCACTTGTGGAGGAGGAGACTCTACTACTAGGAGAAGACTATCTCTTTTATTTTGGTTGTATCATTGCTCTATCTATCTCTGAGGAAGTTATTGGGGTTTTTCACCTTTATGGTTTTCCCCAAGTAAACTCTGTGTCTCTTGTGTGCTTGCATTATTGTGTCCATGATTTATATGCTATAGCTTTGCTGTACATGTTGTTTTCGCAGTTAATATCCTAGATCATATTGAAGTAAATTCTGAAAATTTAACATGGTATCAGAGCTAGCCTGAAAGAAGGCATGATATGGCATGTATGACACTTGTTGCACTTATGATGCTGGGGCTTGATATAGCAAAAACCAGTCATCGTAGTACTTTCGCTATAAATACATTTTGGCGAAGTTTTCGGATCTGAAACTTTTATAGGTTGAAGAGAAGATCCCCATGTACCGTTTGTTCAAAGGACAACCTCTAATTTGTTGTACTTTGTGATTTATGATCTGTACAATATGGGGTTTCTGCCTCTTCCAGGTCTGAGTCAAAATCAGGTGACCTTGGGAAAAAGGTCATAACTTGGGCTAGGAAGCTCCAAATGAAATTTCGTAAAATGTGACAGGCAATGCATAGAATGTTATATGTCAGGAAAATGTTTCAGAGGCCGAAGTTTAACTAGTGACACATGGAACGCCGTACAAGTTCCCTCTACTGTATTATCCCATAAACAGGTCAACTTGTGACACTTGGCATAAATCTCTCTCAGAGAATCCAATTGCGGTAAGACCTATCGAGATGGAAAGATAACAGGTCGAGATATCTTAGGAAAAATTTTCAGACCTTGTGGACCGAACAGTAAGGAGTTACACCAGAAACAATCAAGTACATATTTCTGTCAAAACAGAATTATTTTTGAGCACCTTCATTCATGGCTTCCGGAATTTAGGGCTTCGGAGAAAGTTGGAATTTTTGTAATCGGAGACCACGGCTGGATTCTACTCATCAAAATCGAAATTTAGAGACCAAGATCAGATTTTTTGGCTGGGCAGAAGGCCGGGCTTGATCAAACCCCAGTTCGGGACTTTGATTGGAAAGATGGAAAATTAGGGCTTTTGCAAAAATTGGAATTTTGGAAATCTGTGACCATGGCTGGAAGCTCCTCAGAAAAATCAAATCTTAGAGCTTTGAATCAAATCTTTTGGTTGGGTGAAGCTCCGAGAAACTCAAAACCTAATTCAGGGTCCTCCCTAATGAATCCGAAAATCTAAAAGGCAATTTCGAGGGGTGAAACTTTGCAGTTTTTAAATTTTGAATATACCAACTTGATCAGCTCATCAAGGCACATATTTATATCCTTTCAAAAGTATGAATTTTTGGGGTTTCTTTGACAAACCCTAGTCCAGCTCCAGGTCAAGTTCCTGCAAATCAAGTGGATTGCGTTAATCCTAGAAGAAGATGAATTGGTCACCTGTATAAGTGAAGAAGTTCCTGTCTCAGAGGGAGATGAGGCTAAGGCCTTCCATAAGAAGATTACAAGCAATCTTGACAGGTATGGCTTACAGGTATGTTTCATGGTTAAGTTTATCATATGTTTGTCTTCATATCATTACAATCCAATCTTGATTAATTACTAGACTTGTCGTATCACCTTAATAGAAGATATTCATTGATTAAGGTTTTGACACTTATGAATGTACTAATGCATTGTGATGTTGTATGAGGTTTATGTTGTTCGCTAACATAAAAGGTACACCAAGAAAGACAAATCATGTTCTACTTCAAGAACATATGATCATGGTGACATGAAGAGAAAGATTCACCCATTGTCATGGATCACATAGAAGATCTACTTTCGAGGTATGTATAACTTGGTCCTACAATTGTTAACCTATGAGACATGCAGGTTACTAGCACAAGTCACTCAAGAGAACCAGAAGACATTATGCGGGTATGTTAGACATAACTAGGTAGCATGCTAATCTAGGTATGTTTTTCCTATATCAAGCTAGAATCCTACCTTGTGTTAAGATCTTATACTGTTGTGTTGTTGATAATGATTATTCATGAAGTGATAGGGTTGAATAGTCATGGCTGTATGCATATTATGTTTCTTACCATAATTAATGATATGAATAACTAGAAGAATCATGAAGGCATAGGTTTGAGTAATCACGGGTTTATGCATTGATGATTTAACTAATCAGAATAGTCCTATGATCAAATAAGAATATGCATGAGTAAAAGAAGACCTCCCTGAAACCTTGAATACCAATGTTTATTATCTGTGAATGATCATGACTATACATGATTAAGATTATTGTGTTTTGATAGTATTAAGTTTATACTAATAAATGTGTGATTATGTACGAGACCTCAAGGATAGCACAATGATGATACTAATAAGCATGCATAGTGATTAAGGATGGATATAAGTTCAAGGATAGTTAATCCGGGAAGCAAAGATCAAGAGGGAGAACACTCGATGTGTTCTTGCAAGAAAGCAAAGGAGCACACTTCAGTAGTTTATGCAAGGATGTAAATATTCAAAGGGAGTTGACCACTTCTCACAATGAACATCAGAATGGAGTTGCAAAGATTCAGAGGGAGTACACCCAGCAAGTAAACAAAGATAAGTATTTGAATTGTCATTTCTTAAATAGTGTTATTCCATGATGTATATGCTTATGTTCCTAGAATTAGGTTGTGTATTATGCATATTAGAATAGTTGCATTGATGAACAGTATACTACTAATATACATGGGTAAGTGACCTATGGCACTGTACAACATTCCATTGCTACTTATTTAGAATGAAACCTCTTTCCTGGCATGTTAGGAGTTGTGCACACTCTTAACAATGTTCTGGTAGAGATTGGAAGGCTTCTAGAAAGTTATGGAATATGGATAAATGTTGTACTGAAGCATTGGCTAAGATAATTGCATGACTGTATGACATATTTCTTTATGTGTAAGAATTTGTTTTGAAAACTATGAGATGTTTTCTAATCATGTAATTTAACTTGTTGTGTAGGAAAGATCGTATACCATCACCTACAAAAGAAGGACTACAACATTTGTTCAACAACAAAGTTATCTATTGAAAATATTGAAGACATTGAAGTTCCCAGGATCTGGGAAGAATTCCATGATCGAGGAGTACTAGTCGATTACTAAGATGTTTGGGAAACAATCCCAAGACCTGAAGGGGAGTCTGTAGTAACTTCCAACAGTATATACAATATCAAGCATGCTACAGTGATGAAGAGGAAGATACACTTTCTTGAATGGTGTAGGTAAAGTAGAAGTGTATGTGGTGGAGCCACTTGGTTTTGAGACACATGACAGGGACTCATATATGTGCAAAACTTGGTATGGTAGGATAGATAGCTTTCTATCCAGTTTGGGCTTTACCAAGAATAAAGCAGATTCCAACCTTTACTACAAGGTTGAGGAAGGCAATCCAGTGATACTACTATGTGGATGTCCTATTTTTAACAGGTGAGGATAGATTGATTACCGACATGCAGTGGAAGCTTGCTGCCGAGTTCGAGTAGAAGAACTTGGGGATGATGCACTATTTGTTTTCGACATGCAGGTTTGGCAGAGTGCAGATGGAATCTTCCCTAGAAAAGGGAAGTATGCAGTAGAGATCCTGAATAGGTTCAGGATGATGGACTACAAGGCTATGTCCACACCTATGGCATCGAACCTGAAGCTTCTGTGTGATGCTTCATCTAAGCCAGTTGATATCACTAGGTATCGTCAGATGTTTGGGTCCTTGATGTACCTAACAAACACGAGACCAGATATTTTCTTTGCGGTGAACGCATTGAGCAAGTTCCTGATAGATCCGAGAGATGTTCACTTGGTTGCTGTAAAGCATATTCTGAGGTACCTGAAGGGTACGGTTGATTATGGGCTCAATTATGATGCGAATCAAAATTTTAACCTTTAGGGTTATGTTGATTCAGATTGGGCAGGTGGTGCTGCAAATAGGGATCAGGTGTGATCTCTTGGTTTAGCAGGAAGCAGTCCTGTGTAGCACTAAGTACAGCCGAAGCAAAGTATGTTGCGATGGATGAGAATGTTCCAGATGTATTGACCAAGCCGTTGGCCAGAGTGCAATTTGAATGCTTCAGAGAAAGGCTTGGTGCACTTCAGATCGAGGTTCCTTCCAAAGGGATGTGATGAGTCCAGAAGATGTAGATGCACATGAGCTTTCCTGACATGGTTGATGTGTTCTCCCTTGGTCGTGATGTAATTGCTGAGCCATTTTTCACATGGTGGTAGATGCATCCTCCCATCGTGAAAAAGTAAGGGCTGGAGCCTTCCCCGAATGGTGGTAGATGTGTTCTCCCATGTCGGTGGTGTAAGTGCTGGATGATGTGCATCTGGGCTATGCTTCGTGGACGATGAGATGATCTGAAGAGGACGATGCTATGATGATCAGGAGGATCATGGATGATGAGCATCAGGACGGTGCTCCTGTTACAACTCTGTATATGTATATGCATCATTTTGGATGCTTGTTATGATCTGTTGGATCATTTATATATATATGCATCATGTTGGATGTTGGATATGATCAGTTGAATCATTTATGTATGTATGCATCATGTTGGATGTTGGATATGATCAGTTGGATCATTTGTATGTATTTTGTATATGCATCATGTTGGATGCTTGGACCATGTATCTGTATATGTATCAAGTGGATATTGAGATCATGTATGTTGATATGTATCAGGTGGATAGTGAGATCATGTATGTTGATATGTATCAGGTGGATACATTGTGTGGATCATGTATCTGTGTATGTATCAGGTGGATACATTGTATGACCAGGTAGATCATGTATGATGAAATGTATCAGGGTGATACTTGGTATGCATTAGGTGGATGCACTGTATGATCAGGATGATCGTGGATGATGAGCTTCTCCAGATTACATGCATCAGGACGATGCAGTGATGATGATCAGGATGATCATGTGTACATTAGGATGATGTATGGTGAAAAACAGGATGATACTTTGTGGCTGTGGATCAGGTTGTGCAGATGAGCATGTCTGGTAGATCCTATAGGTCGGATTCGTGTGCCCGTAAGAGCCTGGGATGCTCTTTCGAGACATTGCTCTAGGAGGACATGTAATTTATGTCCTGGGAGATATTCAGGTTGGAGTTGTGTACCCGTAACATCTTGAGATGCTCTTGTGAGGTTTTTTCCTATGCCATGTAATTTGCTCCTAGGAGATCTGGACACGATGAAAAAGGCCTCAGATGCTTCAGCCAGGTTTTACCATGACCACATGTAATTTGCACCTGGGAGATCTGGACAGCATGTAAAAGGTTTTAGATGCTTCAGCCAAGTTTTGTGGTAGACCCCATGTAATGTGCTCCTGGGAGATCCGATAGGTAGAGCTGTGTGCTCGTAACATTCTGGGATGCTTCAGCCAGGTTTTGTGGTGAGATCACATGTAATGTGCTCCTGGGAGATCCGACAAGTAGAGCTTTGTGCTCGTAACAGCCTGGGATGCTTCAGCCAGGTCTTATGATGGGTCACATGTAATGTGCTCCTGGGAGATCCAATAGGTACAGCTGTGTGCCCGTAATATCCTGGGATGTTGCAGCCAGGTTTTGTGGCGCACGTAATAAGTCCTGAGGATTCCACAGTATGGCTAGTGATGACGAAAACCTGCAGGTGGTGGGCCTACACCCAGTATGAAAAAGGACTGGCTCTGTAGAACTTCCTATGACGAGTAGATTCAGAGATTGATTGAGATAGCAGCAGCAATGACGATGATGATGACTCGATGACGATTATCCACTAATGATGACCCAGAGAAGATGAATTGTGCTAGAAGACCTATGTCGAGAAATACCTTCCTAGTTAAGAGGGAGTGTTGATGTATATGTAACTTCGGAATGTATTTCACATATATGTATATTGTATTCCTATAGAGATGTTATTATTCCTCTATACGGAAGTGGTTGTATTCCTATATAGATGTTATTATTCCTCTATACGGAAGTGTCGTCATTTATATTGTAAGTGTCATAACTTATACTTGATGGGTTATTAGACCACCTTGTTGGGGTTGGCCCTGTATAAGTCATCTGGGTCAAAGGCTTATTAGACCACCCTATTGGGGGTCAGCCATGTGGGTCAAAGGGTTATTAGACCACCCTAGTGGGGGTCGGCCCAGTCAACATTATGTTAAGTGGTTATGTTGAGGCCGACCTAGTTGAGTAAAAGTCAAGTCAAGTTAGTGTATAAATAGACAGTGTGTCTCTCTCATTTTACACATTCTATTCTCTCACTCACACTTGGGAGAGTGGCGCACTTGCGGAGGAGGAGACTCTACTGCTAGGATAAGACTATCTCTTGTATTTTGGTTGTATCATTGCTCTATCTATCTCTGAGGAAGTTATTGGGGTTTTTCACCTTTATGTTTTTCCCCAAGTAAACTCTGTGTCTCTTGTGTGCTTGCATTATTGTGTCCATGATTGATATGCTGTAGCTTTGATGTACATGTTGTTTTCTTAGTTAAGATCCTAGATCATATTGAAGTAAATTCTGAAAATTTAACATGGTATCAGAGCTAGCCTTAAAGAAGGCATGATATGGCATGTATGACACTTGTTCCACTTACGATGCTGGGACTTGATATAGCAAAAACCAGTCATCATAGTACTTTCGCTATAAATACATTTTGGCGAAGTTTTCGGATCTGAAACTTTTATAGGTTGAAGAGAAGATCCCCATGTACCTTTTGTTCAAAGGAAAACCTCTAATTTGTTGTACTTTGTGATTTATGATCTGTACAATATGGGGTTTCTGCCTCTTCCAGATCTGAGTCAAAATTAGGTGACCTTGGGAAAAAGGTCATAACTTGGGCTAGGAAGCTCCAAATGAAATTTCGTAAAATGTGACAGGGAATGCATAGAATGTTATATCTCAGGGAAACGTTTCAGAGGCCGAAGTTGAACTAGTGACACGTGGAACGCCGTACAAGTTCCCTCTACTATATTATCCCATAAACAGGTCAACTTGTGACACTTGGCATAAATCTCTCTCAGAGAATCCAATTGCGGTCAGACCTATCGATATGGAAAGATAACAGGTCGAGATATCTTAGGAAAATTTTTCATACCTTGTGGACTTAACAGTAAGGAGTTACACCAGAAACAATCAAGTACATATTTCTGTCAAAACAAAATTATTTTTGAGCACCTTCATTCATGGCTTCCGGAATTTAGGGCTTCGGAGAAAGTTGGAATTTTTGTAATCGGAGACCACGGCTGGATTCTACTCATCAAAATCGAAATTTAGAGACCAAGATCAGATTTTTTGGCTGGGCAGAAGGCCGGGCTTGATCAAACCCCAGTTCAGGACTTTGATTGGAAAGATGGAAAATTAGGGCTTCTGCAAAAATTGGAATTTTGGAAATCTGTGACCATGGCTGGAAGCTCCTCAGAAAAATCAAAGCTTAGAGCTTTGAATCAAATCTTTTGGTTGGGTGAAGCTCCGAGAAACTCAAAACCTAATTCAGGGTCCTCCCTAATGAATCCGAAAATCTAAAAGGCAATTTCGAGGGGTGAAACTTTGCAGTTTTTAAATTTTGAATATACCAACTTGATCAGCGCATCAAGGCACATATTTATATCCTTTCGAAAGTTTGAATTTTTGGGGTTTCTTTGACAAACCCTAGTCCAGCTCCAGGTCAAGTTCCTGCAAATCAAGTGGATTTGGTTAATCCTAGAAGAAGATGAATTGGTCACCTGTATGAGTGAAGAAGTTCCTGTCTCAGAGGGAGATGAGGCTAAGGCCTTCCATAAGAAGATTACAAGCAATCTTGACAGGTATGGCTAACAGGTATGTTTCATGGTTAAGTTTATCATATGTTTGTCTTCATATCATTACAGTACAATCTTGATTAATTACTAGACTTTTCGTATCACCTTAATAGAAGATATTCATTGATTAAGGTTTTGACACTTATGAATGTACTAATGCATTGTGATGTTGTATGAGGTTTATGTTGTTCGCTAACATAAAAGGTACACCAAGAAAGACAAATCATGTTCTACTTCAAGAACATATGATCATGGTGACATGAAGAGAAAGATTCACCCATTGTCATGGATCACATAGAAGATCTACTTTCGAGGTATGTATAACTTGGTCCTACAATTGTTAACCTATGAGACATGCAGGTTACTAGCACAAGTCCCTCAAGAGAACTAGAAGACATTATGCGGGTATGTTAGACATAACTAGGTAGCATGCTAATCTAGGTATGTTTTTCCTATATCAAGCTAGAATCCTACCTTGTGTTAAGATCTTATACTGCTGTGTTATTGATAATGATTATTCATGAAGTGATAGGGTTGAATAGTCATGGCTGTATGCATATTATGTTTCTTACCATAATTAATGATATGAACAACTAGAAGAATCATGAAGGCATAGGTTTGAGTAATCACGGGTTTATGCATCGATGATTTAACTAATCAGAACAGTCCTATGATCAAATAAGAATATGCATGAGTAAAAGAAGACTTCCCTGAAACCTTGAATACCAATGTTTATTATCTGTGAATGATCATGACTATACATGATTAAGATTATTGTGTTTTGATAGTATTAAGTTTATACTAATAAATGTGTGATTATGTACGAGACCTCAAGGATAGCACAATGATGATACTAATAAGCATGCATAGTGATTAAGGATGGATATAAGTTCAAGGATAGGTAATCCGGGAAGCAAAGATCAAGAGGGAGCACACTCGATGTGTTCTTGCAAGAAAGCAAAGGAGCACACTTCAGTAGTTTATGCAAGGATGTAAATATTCAAAGGGAGTTGACCACTTCTCACAATCCACATCAGAATGGAGTTGCAAAGATTCAGAGGGAGTACACCCAGCAAGCAAACAAAGATAAGTATTTGAATTGTCATCTCTTACATAATGTTATTCAATGATGTATATGCTTATGTTCCTAGAATTAGGTTGTGTATTATGCATATTAGAATAGTTGCATTGATGAACAATATACTACTAATATACATGGGTAAGTGGTCTATCGCACTGTACAACATTCCATTTCTACTTATTTATAATGAAACCTCTTTCCTGGCATGTTAGGAGTTGTGCACACTCTTAACAATGTTCTGGTAGAGATTGGAAGGCTTCTAGAAAGTTATGGAATATGGATAAATGTTGTATTGAAGAATTGGCTAAGATAATTGCATGAATGTATGACATATTTCTTTATGTGTAAGAATTTGTTCTGAAAACTATGAGATGTTTTCTAATCATGTAATTTAACTTGTTGTGTAGGAAAGATCGTATACCATCACCTACAAAAGAAGGACTACAACATTTGTTCAGCAACAAAGTTATCTATTGAAAACATTGAAGACATTGAAGTTCCCAGGATCTGGGAAGAATTCCATGATCGAGGAGTACTAGTCGATCACTAAGATGTTTGGGATACAATCCCAAGACCTGAAGCGGAGTCTGTATTAACTTCCAAGAGTATATACAAGATCAAGCATGCTACAGTGATGAAGAGGAAGATACACTTTCTTGAATGGTGTAGGTAAAGAAGAAGTGTATGTGGTGCAGCCACTTGGTTTTGAGACACATGACAGGGATTCATATATGTGCAAAACTTGGTATGGTAGGATAGATAGCTTTCTATCCAGTTTGGGATTTACCAAGAATAAAGCAGATTCCAACCTTTACTACAAGGTTGAGGAAGGCAATCCAGTGATAGTACTATGTGGATGTCCTATTTGTAACAGGTGAGGATAGATTGATTACCGACATGCAGTGGAAGCTTGCTGCCGTGTTCGAATTGAAGAACTTGGGGATGATGCACTATTTGTTTTCGACATGGAAGTGTGGCAGAGTGCAAATGGAATCTTCCTTGGACAAGGGAAGTATGCGGTAGAGATCTGGATGAAGTTTAGATGATGGACTACAAGCCTATGTCCACACCTATGGCATCGAACCTGAAGCTTCTGTATGATGCTTCATCTAAGCCAGTTGATATCACTAGGTATCGTCAGATGATTGGGTCCATGATGTACCTAACAAACACGAGACCAGATATTTTCTTTGCAGTGAACGCTTTGAGCCAGTTCTTGATAGATCCGAGAGATGTTCACCTAGTTGCTGTAAAGCATATTTATAGGTACCTAAAGGGTACAGTTGATTATGTGCTCAAGTATGATGCGAATCAAAATTTTAACCTTTAGGGTTATGTTGATTCAGATTGGGTAGACGGTGCTGCAAATAGGGATCAGGTGTGCTCTCTTGGTTTAGCAGGAAGCAATCCTGTGTAGCATTAAGTACAGCCGAAGCAGACTATGTTGCGACGGATGAGAAGGTTCCAGATGTATTGACCAAGCCGTTGGCTAGAGTGCAGTTTGAGTACTTCAGAGAGAGGCTTGGTGCACTTCAGATCGAGGTTCCTTCCAAAGGGAAGTGATGAGTCCAGAAGATGTAGATGCACATGAGCTTTCCTGACATGGTTGATGTGTTCTCCCTTGGTCGTGATGTAATTGCTGAGCCATTTTTCACATGGTGGTAGATGCGTTTTCCCATCATGAAAAAGTAAGGGCTGGAGCCTTCCCCGAATGGTGGTAGATGTGTTCTCCCATGTTGGTCGTGTAAGTGCTGGATGATGTGCATCTGGGCTATGCTTCGTGGACGATGAGATGATCTAAAGAGGACGATGCTATGATGATCAGGAGGATCATGGATGATGAGCATCAGGACGATGCTCTTGTTACTACTCTGTATATGTATATGCATCATTTTGGATGCTTGTTATGATCTGTTGGATCATTTATATATATATGCATCATGTTCGATGTTGGATATGATCAGTTGAATCATTTATGTATGTATACATCATGTTGGATGTTGGATATGATCAGTTGGATCATTTGTATGTATTTTGTATATGCATCATGTTGGATACTTGGACCATGTCTCTGTATATGTATCAAGTGGATACTGAGATCATGTATGTTGATATGTATCAGGTGGATAGTGAGATCATGTATGTTGATATGTATCAGGTGGAAACATTGTGTGGATCATGTATCTGTGTATGTATCAGGTGGATACATTGTATTACCAGGTAGATCATGTATGATGAAATGTATCAGGTAGATACTTGGTATGCAGTAGGTGGATGCATTGTATGATCAGGATGATCGTGGATGACGAGCTTCTCCAGATGACATGCATCAGGACGATGCAGTGATGATGATCAGGATGATCATGTGTACATTAGGATGATGTATGATGAGTATCAGGATGATACTTTGTGGCTGTGGATCAGGTTGTGTAGATGAGCATGTCTGGGTGAGCCTATAGGTCGGATTTGTGTACCCGTAAGATCCTGGGATGCTCTTTCGAGACATTGCTCTAGGAGGACATGTAATTTACGCCCTGGGAGATCTTCAGGTTGGAGTTGTGTACCCGTAACATCTTGAGATGCTCTTGCGAGGTTTTGTCCTATGGCATGTAATTTGCTTCTGGGAGATCTGGACAGGATGAAAAAGGCCTCCGATGCTTCAGCCAGGTTTTACCATGACCACATGTAATTTGCACCTGGGAGACCTGGACAGGATGAAAAAGGCTTCAGATGCTTCAGCCAAGTTTTGTGGTATACCACATGTAATGTGCTCCTGGGAGATCTGATAGGTAGAGCTATGTGCTCGTAACATTCTGGGATGCTTCAGCTAGGTTTTGTGGTGAGATCACATGTAATGTGCTCCTGGGAGATCCGACAGGTAGAGCTTTGTGCTCGTAACAGCCTGGGATGCTTCAGCCAAGTTTTGTGATGGGTCACATGCAATGTGCTCCTGGGAGATCCAATAGGTACAGCTGTGTGCTCGTAATAGCCTGGGATGTTGCAGCGATGTTTTGTGGTACACGTAATAAGTCCTGAGGATTCCACAGTATGGCTAGTGATGACGAAAACCTACAGGTGGTGGGCCTACACCCAGTATGAAAAAGGACTCGCTCTGTAGAACTTCCTATGACAAGTAGATTCAGAGATTGATTGAGATAGTAGCAGCAATGACGATGATGATGATTCGATGATGATTATCCACTAATGATAATCCAGAGAAGATGACTTGTGCTAGAAGACCTATGTCGAGAAATACCTTCCTAGTTAAGAGGGAGTGTTGATGTATATGTAACTTCGGAATGTATTTCACATATATGTATATTGTATTCCTATAGAGATGTTATTATTCCTCTATACGGAAGTGGTTGTATTCCTATATAGATGTTATTATTCCTCTATACGGAAGTGTCGTCATTTATATTGTAAGTGTCGTAACTTATACTTGATGGGTTATTAGACCACCTTGTTGGCATTGGCCCTGTATAAGTCATCTAGGTCAAAGGGTTATTAGACCACCCTATTGGGGTTCATCCATGTGGGTCAAAGGGTTATTAGACGACCCTAGTGGGGGTCAGCCCAGTCAACATTATGTTAAGTGGTTAAATTGAGGCCGACCTAGTTGAGTAAAAGTCAAGTCAAGTTAGTGTATAAATAGACAGTGTGTCTCTCTCATTTTACACATTCTATTCTCTCACTCACACTTGGGAGAGTGGCGCACTTGTGGAGGAGGAGACTCTACTGCTAGGAGAATACTATCTCTTTTATTTTGGTTGTATCATTGCTCTATCTATCTCTGAGGAAGTTATTGGGGTTTTTCACCTTTATGGTTTTCGCCAAGTAAACTCTTTGTCTCTTGTGTGCTTGCATTATTGTGTCCATGATTGATATGCTGTAGCTTTGCTGTACATGTTGTTTTCTCAGTTAAGATCCTAGATCATATTGAAGTAAATTCTGAAAATTTAACATGGTATCAGAGCTAGCCTGAAAGAAGGCATGATATGGCATGTATGACACTTGTTGCACTTACGATGCTAGGGCTTGATATAGCACAAACCAGTCATCGTAGCACTTTCGCTATAAATACATTTTGGCGAAGTTTTCCGATATGAAACTTTTATAGGTCAAAGAGAAGATCCCCATGTACCTTTTTTTCAAAGGACAACCTCTAATTTGTTGTGCTTTGTGATTTATGATCTGTACAATATGGGGTTTCTGCCTCTTCCAGATCTGAATCAAAATCAGGTGACCTTGGGAAAAAGGTCATAACTTGGGCTAGGAAGCTCCAAATGAAATTTCGTAAAATGTGACAGGCAATGCATAGAATGTTATATCTCAAGAAAATGTTTCAGAGGCCGAAGTTGAACTAGTGACACGTGGAACGCCGTACAAGTTCCATATCCTGTATTATCCCATAAACAGGTTACGTTGCGACACTTGGCATAACTCTCTCCAAGAGAATCCAAATCCAATTGAGTTCAGATCTATCGGGATGGAAAGAAAACAGGTCGGGCTATCCTAGGAAAAATTTTCAGACCTTGTGGATCGAACAGTTTGGAGTTACACTAGAAACAATCATGTACATATTTCTGTCAAAACAGAATTATTTTTGAGCACCTTCATTCATGGCTTCCAGAATTTAGGGCTTCGGAGAAAGTTGGAATTTTTGTAATCGGAGACCACGGCTGGATGCTACTCATCAAAATCAAAATTTAGAGACCAAGATCAGATTTTTTGGTTGGGAAGAAGGTTGGGCTTGATCAAACCCCAGTTCGGGACTTTGATCGGAAAGATGGAAAATTAGGGCTTCTGCAAAAATTGGAATTTTTGAAATTTGTGACCACGGCTGGAAGCTCCTCAGAAAAATCGAAGCTTAGAGATTTGAATCAAATCTTTTGGTTGGGTGAAGCTCCAAGAAACTCAAACACTAATTTAGGGTCCTCCCTAGTGAATCCGAAAATCTAAAATGCAATTTCGAGGGGTGAAAGTTTGTAGTTTTCAAATTCTGAATATACCAACTTGATCAGCTCATCAAGGAACATATTTCTATCCTTTCGGAAGTTTGAGTTTTTGGGGTTTCTTTGACAAACCCTAATCCAGATCCAGGTCCAGTTCCTGCAAATCAAGTGGATTGGGTTAATCCTAGAAGAAGATGAATTGGTCACCTGCATAAGTGAAGAAGTTCCTGTCTCAGAGGGAGATAAGGCTAAGGCATTCCATAAGAAGATTACTAGCAATATTGATAGGTATGGTTTACAAGTATGTTTCATGGTTAAGTTTTATCATATGTTTGTCTTCATATCATTACAGTACAATCTTGATTAATTACTAGACTTGTCGTATCACCTTAATAGAAGATATTCATTGATTAAGGTTTTGACACTTATGAATGTACTAATGCATTGTGATGTTGTATGAGGTTTATGTTGTTCGCTAACATAAAAGGTACACCAAGAAAGACAAATCATGTTCTACTTCAAGAACATATAATCATGGTGACATGAAGAGAAAGATTCATCCATTGTCATGGATCACATAGAAGATCTACTTTCGAGGTATGTATAACTTCGTCCTACAATTGTTAACCTATCAGACATGCAGGTTACTAGCTCAAGTCACTGAAGAGAACCAGAAGACAATATGTGGTTATGTTAGACATAACTAGCTAGCATGCTAATCCAGGTATGTTTTTCCTATATCAAGCTAGAATCCTACCTTGTGTTAAGATCTTATAATGTTGTGTTGTTGATAATGATTATTCATGAAGTCATAGGGTTGAATAGTCATGGTTGTATGCATATTATGTTTCTTACCATAATTAATGATATGACTAACCAAAAGAATCATGAAGGTATAGGTTTGAGTAATCACGGGTTTATGCATTGATGATTTAACTAATCAGAACAGTCCTATGATCAAATAAGAATATGCATGAGTAAAACAAGACTTCCCTGAAACCTTGAATACTAATGTTTATTATCTGTGAATGATCATGACTATACATGTTTAAGATTATTGTGTTTTGATAGTATTAATTTTATACTAATATATGTGTGATTATGTATGAGACTTCAAGGATAGCACAATGATGATACTAATAAGCATGCATAGTGATTAAGGATGGATATAAGTTCAAGGACAGGTAATCTAGGAAGCAAAGATAAAGAGGGAGCACATTCGAGTTGTTCTTGCAAGAAAGCAAAGGAGCACACTTCAGTAGTTTATGCAAGGATGCAACTATTCAAAGGGAGTTGACCACTTCTCACAATCCACATCAGAATGGAGTTGCAAAGATTCAGAGGGAGTCCACCCAGCAACCAAACAAAGATAAGTATTTGAATTGTCATTTCTTACATAATGTTATTCAATGATGTATATGCTTATGTTTCTAGAATTAGGTTGTGTATTATGCATATTAGAATACGTGCATTAATGAACAGTATACTACTAATATACATGGGTAAGTGGCCTATGGCATTGTACAACATTCCATTGCTACTTATTTAGAATGAAACCTCTTTCCTGACATGTTAGGAGTTGTGCACACTCTTAACAATGTTCTGGTAGAGACTGGAAGGCTTCTAGAAAGTTACGGAATATGGATAAATGTTGTATTGAAGCGTTGGCTAATATAATTGCGTGACTGTATGACATATTTCTTTATGTGTAAGAATTTGTTATGAAAACTATGAGATGTTTTATAATAATGCAATTTAACTTGTTGTGTAGGAAAGATCGTATACCATTAGCTACAAAAGAAGGACTACAACATTTGTTCAACAACAAAGTTATCTGTTGAAAATATTGAACACATTGAAGTTCCCAGGATCTGGGAAGAATGCCATGATCAAGGAGTACCAGCTGATCACGAAGATGTTTGGGATACAGTCCCAAGACCTAAAGGGGAGTCTATAGTAACTTCCAAGAGTATCTACAAGATCAAGCATGCTGCAGTGATTAAGAGGAAGATACACTTTCTTGAATGGTGTAGTTGAAGAAGAAGTGTATGTGGTGTAGCGACTTGGTTCTGAGACACATGACAGGAAGTCATATATGTGCAGAACTTGGTATGGTAGGATAGATAGATTTCTATCTAGTTTGGGCTTTAACAAGTATAAAGCAGATTCCAACCTTTACTACAAGGTTGTGGAAGGCAATCCAATGATACTACTATGTGGATGTCCTACTTCTAAAAGGTGAGGATAGATTGATTGCCGACATGTAGCAGAAGCTTGCTGCCAAGTTTGAGTTGAAGAACTTGGGGATGATGCACTATTTGTTTTTTCCATGGAGGTGTGGCAGAGTGCAAATGGAATCTTCCTTGGACAAGGGAAGTATGCAGTAGAGATCCTGAAGAGGTTCGGGATGATGGACTGCAAGGCTATGGCTACACCTATGGCATCGAACCTGAAGCTTTTGTGTGATGCTTCATCTGAGCCAGTTGATATCACTATGTATCGTCAGATGATTGGGTCCTTGATGTACCTGACAAACATGAGACCAGATATTTGCTTTGCAGTGAACGCATTGAGCCAGTTCCTGACAGATTCGAGAGATATTCACCTAGCTGATGTAAAGCATATTCTGAGGTACCTGCAGGGTACAGTTGATTATGGGCTCAAGTATGATGCGAATAAAAAGTTTAACCTGCAGGGTTATGTTGATTCAGATTGGGCAGGCGGTGCTGCAAATAGGGATCAAGTGTGATCTCTTATTTTAGCAAGAAGTAGTCCTGTGTAGCACTAAGTATGGCCAAAGCAGAGTATGTTGCGATGGATGAGCAGGTTGCAGATGTATTGACCAAGCCGTTGGCCAGAGTGCAGTTTGAGTACTTCAGAGAGAGGCTTGGTGCACTTCAGATCGAGATTCCTTCCAAAGGGAAGTGATGAGTCCAAAAGATGTAGATGCACATGAGCTTTTCTGACATGGTTGATGTGTTCTCCCTTGGTCGTGACGTAATTGCTGAGCCATTTTTCACATGGTGGTAGATGTGTTCTCCAATGGTGATAAAGTTAGGGCTGGAGCCTTCCCCGAATGGTGGTAGATGTGTTCTCCCATGTCGGTGGTGTAAGTGCTGGATGATCTGCATCTGGGCTATGCTTTGTGGATGATGAGATGATATGAAGAGGATGATGCTATGATGATCAGGAGGATCATGGATGATGAGCATCAGGACGGTGCTCCAGTTACTACTCTATATATGTATATGCATCATGTTGGATGCTTGTTATGATCAGTTGGATCATTTATATATATATGCATCATGTTGGATACTGGATATGATCAGTTGAATCATTTATGTAGGTATGCATCATGTTGGATGTTGGATATGATCAGTTGGATCATTTGTATGTATTTTGTATATGCATCATGTTGGATGCTTGGAACATGTATCTGTATATGTATCATGTGGATACTGAGATCATGTATGTTGATATGTATCAGGTGGATACATTGTGTGGATCATGTATCTGTGTATGTATCAAGTGGATACATTGTATGATCAGGATGATCATTGATGATGAGCTTCTCCAAATGACATGCATCAGGATGATGCAATGATGATGATCAGGATTATCATGTGTACATCAGGATGATGTATGGTGAGTATCAGGATGATACTTTGTCACCGTGGATGAAGTTGTGCAAATGAGCATGTCTAGGAGATCCTATAGGTCAGATTTGTGTACCCGTAACAGCCTGGGATGCTCTTTCGAGACATTGATCTAAGAGGAAATGTAATTTGTGCCCTGGGAGATCTTCAGGTCGGAGTTGTGTACCCATAACATCCTGACATGCTCTTGCGAGGTTTTGTCCTATGGCATGTAATTTGCTCCTGGGAGATCTGGATAGGACAAAAAAGGCCTCAGATGCTTCAGCCAGGTTTTTCCATGACCACATGTAATTTGCTCCTGGGAGATCTGGACAGGATGAAAAATGCCTCAGATGCTTTAGCCAGGTTTTGTGGTATACCACATGTAGTGTGCTCCTGGGAGATCCGACAGGTAGAGTTGTGTGCTCATAACATTCTGGGATGCTTCAGCCAGGTTTTGTGGTGAGATCACATGTAATGTGCTCCTGGGAGATCCCACCGGTAGAGCTGTGTGCTCGTAACAGACTGGGATGCTTCAGCCAGGTTTTGTGATGGGTCACATGTAATGTGCTCCTGGGAGATCTAATAGGTAGAGCTGTGTGCTCGTAATAGCCTGGGATGCTGTAGCTAGGTTTTGTGATGCACATAATAAGTCCTGAGGATTCCACAGTATGGCCAGTGATGACGACGACCTGCAGGTGGTGGGCCTACACCCAGTATGAAAAAGGATTGGCTTTGTAGAACTTCCTATGACGAGTAGATTCAGATATTGATTGAGATAGCAGCAGCAGTGACGATGATGATGACTCGATGACGATTATCCACTGATGATGATCCAGAGAAGATGACTTGTGCTAGAAGACCTATGTCGAGAAATACCTTCCTAGTTAAGAGGGAGTGTTGATGTATATGTAACTTCGGAATGTATTTCACATATATGTATATTGTATTCCTATAGAGATGTTATTATTCCTTTATACGGAAGTGGTTGTATTCCTATAGAGATGTTATTATTCCTCTATACGGAAGTGTCATCATTTATATTGTAAGTGGCATAACTTATACTTGATGGGTTATTAGACCACCTTGTTGGGGTCATCCCTGTATAAGTCATGTGGGTCAAAGGGTTATTAGACCACCCTATTGGGGGTCGGCCATGTGGGTCAAAGGGTTATTAGGCCATCCTAGTGGGGGTCGGCCCGGTCAGCATTATGTTAAGTGGTTAAGTTGAGGCCGACCTAGTTGAGTAAAGGTCAAGTCAAGTTAGTGTATAAATAGAGAGTGTGTCTCTCTCATTTTACACATTCTATTCTCTCACTCACACTTTGGAGAGTGGCACACTTGTGGAGGAGGAGGCTCTGCTACTAGGAGAAGACTATCTCTTGTATTTTGGTTGTATCATTGCTCTATCTATCTTTGAGGAAGTTATTGGGATTTTTCACCTTTATGGTTTTCCCTAAGTAAACTCTGTGTCTATTGTGTGCTTGCATTATTGTGTCCATGATTGATATGCTGTAGATTTGTTGTACATGTTTTTCTCTCAGTTAAGATCCAAGATCGGATGAAGTAAATTCTGAAAATTTAACAAAAGTTTGGAAATTGAGAAAGTATGGAAAAAGTAGTCAAAACTGCTCTGATAGAATGCCCGCCATAATTCATGGTTTTAGAAAAATGATTGCACCATCATATTATGCTATAGCTTGTTGAAGTGGATATCTAGTTATACATTATTTCGTTTTGAGGGAAGAGTTTAAATAATGGATCTGCGACATGCGTTTCCGAAACCCGTAACCCGCAAACCGCATTCCCCAGATTAGATCACAGTCGTCGACTTGTCTTAATCTTACCGCCCAGATTTAACCCGACGGAAATAATAAATATGTTGATTTTGTTTCTGTTTCCTTTTATTATATTTCATCTTTGAAAATTACGTGCTGTGTGGATTTTACTATGAGTTTTTTCCAGGGGTTGTTTTTTCCATTTTTTCCAGCTTTAATGAAGGTTCGGCCTACCTTTCTTATGCTTAGTATTTTTGCAGTCTTCACAATTCAGGATATACATGAATTCATAGCCTATACTTTGTAGGTTGAATATTTGCACAATTCCATCATAAATGAGTTGGGAGGAATTATTCCTTGAGAATGGGGCAGCTTCCCGGTTACAGACGGAGCAGAGAGAATGGGGAAGCTCCCCAGTGGACATGGAGCCCCCCAATAGACACGGAGTAGAGAGAATGGGGCTGCTTTGAATGTGTAGAGGGTCGAGTTACCAGAGTTGCAGCTAGCTAGCTGGTGAAGGAACCTTCTAGCAGTGCAAGAGTGGCACAACATAATGGCCAAGATTAATTACTAAGAAGTACATGGTATAGGGTATAGTATAACAACCATTAAAATTTCTGAGGGGAAATGTAAATTCATGGATGTCAAATAGAACAATTCAGCTATATCCATAATGGAGAACACAAGAAGGATCGACCGACCCTAGTTGCAGTGTCGAAATATTATGAAAAGAATATTGGTAATCAGAAGGGTCGACTGACCCTTCTTCTAGTGTCAAACTAATCTAAAAATAATACGGGGAATAGGAAGGGTTAGCTGACCCTTCGATTACAAGGAAATTGTAAAAAAAGAACACCTTGGAAGTTATATCATATAAAAATGGTTTTTCCCAACTTCTGTTTTACGTCAAGAAGGATCTGCTGCCCCTTCTTTCCATAGTTAATTACCAAAACCTTTATCCATCAATTCAGCTATAGCCATAATCGATAATACAAGAAGGATCGACTGACCCTTCTTGCAGTGTCGAACTATTATGAAAATAATACTGGGAATAAGAAGGGTCGGCCAACCCTTCATTTAGGAGGGAATTGTAACAATGATATCCTAGGGTGACTAGTGGTATGATGATATTGTGACACGTGGAATGATGATATTGTGACATGTGGCATATTTGATTTGGCACATTGAGTATAGCGAGGTTACTAATGCAGGTTTAACCACAACACAACCAGGAAATGAAAATTCACTCATAGCAAGATTACCCTCTGGAAATTGAATAGAAACACTTTTTCTATGGAATATGATGACTAAAAAAATTGCTCATATTGGTCTTTGTGTTTAAGAAGAGCATTAAAGATCCCATAATGATTAACTGTAATGAATTTCCAGGCAATTGCTTAGAACCTTTCGGTCTGAGATATGCAATTATTACATCTGTAACGAAATAACATATAGCATGCGCCAACAAAATTTGGATTATTTGTTTTGGGAGGAAATTATTGATCATATATATAGGCAGCACAACATCGATGCAGATAAGCTTTCAAAAGATGCAATGAAAAAAGAAGTTGGTTATTTGTTTTGGGAGGAAATTATTGATCACTTATGTTTTGATAAGGGATCAGTAAAGTTATTTGACTAAGCCATATTTTGGACTATTTTTTGACCTAGGAGGGCTAAGTTTCTAAATAGCTGAAAGTTTTTTTTTTTTGGCATAAGGATGAAATTCTCATACTGTTTTTGAAAAATTATTGTAATTTTCCAGGAAGCCTTTTTGACAATATCTGGTTTACTTCGACTCTCTAGTGAGTCAAGTAACCTCATGGAACATCATGTACTATCTAATTCAATTTTGAATAACAATAGTATGATTTTTTCTTTTGAAAGAAAATGGATTATAATGTTCATGTATTTAATTATGCTTGATATGTTCAATCTGTGGAATGAAATTATGTGTAAATAAATGTAAGCCATGAATATGCTATGTTAAGCCTATTAGAAGGTTAATATATATTCATGAATGAGGTTTCTTTCAATTGCATAAGCCATCTGTTGTTTTAATTTTGTATGTGATTGATGAATGGCTAAACTCCATTTATGTAATACATGTATGCATATGCTGTCACAACCCCATTGATGGATGGATGCCTCCTGTATGTTCTTAGAATGATAGGCATAAGCCTAGTTATGAAGCTATTAATTAGATGCTTAATAACTTAACTTAGCAAATTAACTTAATATGATGATATTAATGACTGTTATGTAATTGCAGAATGTGAAACAATATGAATCAAGTAAAGAAATTTACTGGTGCATAACCTGCATATAAATCATATGAATGATAAATCAAGCACACAGATTTATATGTTTTATGATTTAACAATACAATTTAAACAGAGTTACATTTTCGAAAACCAAACTCGATGCTTTACAAGAATTATAATCACAGTGAAATTGGACATACTAGTACAAAAAAACATTCAAGTGTATTATTTAACAAAATACTTCCATTTTTATTTTATTTACAATTGGCCTCACATCGCCCACACCATCCAGGTGCAGCAAGCAAAGCCATAATTTATCTAACAAAAATGTGTCATTGACATCGTCGGAATAATTATAAGTTTTTGTTATAATACAGTTTCCTTCATCGTTAGAAACATGTTTTTCTCTGGAGTCATCAACAATCACAGTGTTTGTCTAATCCCAACCATGGTTCAAAGTGTCCCAAACTATACTTAAAGGCTTGCGATATACATTAGTATTTCCAACACCCTAAAGACCCTCTCTGGGTATGGAAGAACAATTTTCCTGTGTTAAAATTAATCTAAATTGTTCCCTTTTCAATCATGTTCTTTGTAATAATCTAGGAAAAAACTCATCAACGTTTTTTCGTTGAGCAGATGTCCATACCCCAACCTCAAAAATACAAAAGCATTTTTCAAAAAATTCCTTTAAGCCTGAGCGTATAAAATAATACTTTGTTGATGTTTCGATATCCATTGGTCGTCGCAATCTGAGTTTTTGTTTTCTATGTATTGCATGTAACAAAACGCCATTGAAATAAAAAATGATGGTTTACTAGAAACAAATCTTCTAGTACTATCTGCAAACAAAAACACACACACACAAACCAGTCAATAAAATATTATGGTTCAATGTTTTTAAGTATATTGCTTTCATGTTCAACAATTTTTTAAACACATTACCAGATACATGGGACGATGTCCATAAATAAGATGAGAAATGTGCAATAAAACTTACATCAATTAAATGTAGGAGTAACTGTAAAAAATATACAAATCACTAAATGAATTTTCTTTGTACAATATGGCGGTCATCTCAAATTCAATGTGTTTAACCAATGCCCCATTTTTGAACAAGGCCCGAGATAATTCAACAGAGCACACAACATTGTTTTTATAGCTATATCACTCTCTTGTGAACTGTCAAATTTCCAACTAGTTGGCATTTTCAAGCAGTTTTCCTTGCTATTATCTGTTGATTGATATTGCCCTTCATCTATAAACAACATGTCTGTTTGTTTATATATATCTCCATATTGGATAAGTACATCCTTGAAGGAATTTTTGGATATGTTTGGTACTTAACCAACATTATAGTATGTATACATTGAGTGATTATAAATAGTACTATGTTTGCATTGCTCTTGACCGCAAATAAATACAAATTATTCATTTTTCAACCATTTAATTACACCCAGGAAATTTTGAATTTCCATGTTGTCGAGCCTGGAAAACCACAGAGCAACGTCGAAATGCTCTCTGAAAACACTAATAATTTTGCGGTTGAACATGCGTATATAATAATGATAGCATTTATGGACAAAATTAGGTTGTTTGGAAGAATCTTCAATGTTGGATAACATCCGAACTCCAAGAGCAATCCCTATACTCCCAGGACCAATAGTTTCTTTTGCGGTGATATCCTCACTGCATACAAGAACAGTGACTATATACATAACAACAACAACACCACTTTGTTCATGAATTTAATGATCACAACAGATTCAATTGATTTAATAAAAGCATCACACTGAACTAATAATATGTTACATTCAGACGAAAATAACGTCTCCAGAAAAAACAGAAAACACATTGAATGGTTTAAAATAGGCAATGATAGATTACATCTAGAAAATTTAGGCAATGATAGGTTACATTTGATAGTTTCTGATATCAGCTAATTCTTGCATTTTACTCAAATGCTGCCAACGTCCATGTACCAATTCAGTATCCATCTGAAGGGACGATCCAATAAAGGGCTTACACGAAATACAATTTTGAAATGGAACTGCTTTCTCAACATCACCCTCCAAAACAATCATTGATGTATTAATTTCTGAAGTTTGCATTGGGAACTCCTTCCACACACTCTCCATTTTTTTTGTATATTTCCTTCTTGATCGAAGGTACATCTGTCTTGAAACCAAATAAATAAAAAAATTTGCTCATATGATTTATCTTTACCGCATGCCAACAAAATTTTTGTAAGCAATAGCTTCCCCTCAGTGACACCACATTTAGATGACCAAATCCCAACATTGAATTTGGAAAAAAGTAAATCCAAAAATCGAATGGCATTTGTTCGTGACTCATATGAAGTTTTTCTATAATTAAATTCACCATTTATTAGAGTAGTCTATTCCTGCTTTTTTACTCTTTCACCTTTTTTACCTCTTTTGGTGTCATTTTTTGTGACTTTCTTGTGAAATATAAAACCTTCCATTTCTAATATCAATAACATTTTTGTATGGGGAGTTGTACAGAAATATTGTTTGTCATTATATATACTTCAGAATAAATTTGTTTTATCAATTTAAGTAGAAAATATTGTCTTTTACCTGTCAATGGCAAGCCAACATTTGACTCGTAAGTAACATCGCTGGAGACACCACATTTTGACACCAAGGCACCCTCTCCAGGTTCAATACTGGCCAAGTCCCCTTCTTGTGCTGCATTGTTCAATATCTCGCCTTGTTCATTATTTTCCAAGCTCCTGCTTGGTCCCTTATTTTTTAATGTGACTTGCTGGCCAATCTCCAGGGACATCATCGATGCCTGCTCTGGTTGTGGATGATCCACATGTTGACCTATAAATGTCCAGGTATACATTTTATATAATTTTTTGTAGGTCACTATCCCCTTTCATAATTTACTTAATTTAACTACAATATGTGAAAAATAATTTTTTACCTTATCATGTTTTGTAGTCCTTTCTAGATTGTCTATCACCTTCAGTTTCGTCATCGGATATTGTAATTAGATTGGAGGATACCTGGGTATGCTCTTTATTTGAAGCTATAGTAGAATAGGAATTTAAAGAAGTTATTGAACATAACCAACCGATAAAAATAAAATAAAATCAAAGACATCTGAAAATGTTAATAGAAATACCTTGTTTGAGAAAAAAGTAAAATAAAATCAAAGACATATGAAAATGTTAATAGAAATACCTTGTTTTATACCCAATTCATGATAGAAGTTGTTCATGAACAGCTCTTGTTGTACTGTCTCCACAATAGAAATAACTATTCTATCCGGAGACCTGGTCAATGAACGAAGAAGCCTACCTCCTACATATAGAGAAAGAATTGTGCCTTCAGAAGAGACCTGTTTGGAAACTATGTGATCCCAGAATTCTTGTGTCCTTTCTTTTGGAAACACATGTCTCCTCGCACTATCGCTGTTAACATTGGGCCGAGGTAAATCAAGCATCGGTAGGCCCTCGTCTTTCCAATCCATATCAATTTCAGAGATAGATAAAATATCCTCATCATTTCCAATGCACCAACATTGTATAATAGAGAATCCTATAAACAGGTCCCTAGAGAATTCTCTATATACTTCCATTGTAGGATTCACCATAACATGATTTTTTGATTTCTTGCTCCAACTTGTGAAATATTTAGAAATCATACAAGAGTTCTCCATACCATCTAGAAAAATACAAGTACATTCCTCTTTATCTGTTTCTAAGTAGTACAAAAACACCAGCATGTCTTCTTATGTCCATGGAATAGCACAATTACACATATCCACAACAACAAATTCACAGCTTACTATCGCACCAAAAAATGGAATTGTTTTGAATGTGCTGACCAAAGAATTCGGGTAACAACATTGACAAACAAACTATGAACTATTTTCAACGTCTTCAATGGAAATCCTCTCTTTATTGATATATAAATTCAATATTTTATGAGCATCAATTGGTATTTTGGTACCAATATCCACTTCAGATTCGTTCTTTCTCTTTTTACTCGGAGATTTTGGTTGCTTTCCCGAGCATAAAATACTGCACAGTTGCTTGAGATGGTTTGGTGCAATTTTATATATTTCAATGACGTTATGGTCAGTGAAATTCTGTGATCATTCAATTTGAACACCATTAACTTCGAAATATTCAACGATCGAATGCGTGGTTGACCTCTCGTCCTTTATTAGTTCGCAATATTGACTTAAAGTTTCTGCGCAAAACCTTTTATCGACTGATGTGCTCATCCAAACTGATCCATTGATTATATTGTCCACCACAATGGTCAATTCATCTTCATCAAGATCACACAATGGTCTGAAAAAATTAGAGCCATAACTCTTTATTTTATTTAGAGAAAAATCATCCTAAGCGATGCTCTTCGGTGAGCAATCCAGGGCACTACTTTTGTAAAGCTTGAATACATACTACCACTTGCTCCACAGTCGTTCCGAAGTCAAAACAAGAGTTAGCTCGTCTTTAAGTCTCTCCCGGTTAACAAGAAAGATATCCATACATTGAGTTTGGAAAGACTACAAACATATAAAATTGAATATTCCAATTAATTTCCTAATTTCATAACACAGGCAACAATCTAAAGAATTTGATTGATAAGAAGAAAAATTCTATACCATCCAAACATCACTGGAAGGATTTCCCTTTCTCGAGTGGGATGGAGAACCACACAATAACCATCTCCCCCTTGCTTTTTCAACTGAAGAAATGAATGTAGTGTTTGCAAATTCTTTGTTTGACAAATTTTGTTGTTTGCATAATTTGCTGATGATGTCCTAAGGAACGTCTCTATGTAGAAGACGAGCTATTCAATGCCGATACGTTTTATGGAGTTGTTTATATTGATCATCTGCAATGATTATTTTCTATGCATAAATAGTATGCTTCCCTTCCAATATATAAAAATTTACTAATGGCAGATCAATTTCTTTTTCATTTTCAGGAAGAAAGGGAAATCTAGTCTCCTTATTGAAAGCAAATAGAATAGCATCTCTCAATGTTGTTGTAAATGTATGGACAAGTGATACCACCATCTTTTGCACTGCCTCCTCATCAACCTTTCAATATTATAAGTGCGGAGGCACAACAACACATCTTGTTACGTCAATGGAAAAACTTTCTCATTGAACAAAAAGTGTTTGATCTGATATTGTTGAACTTCTTTTGAAGTTTCGAAGCTAATGGTCGCTTTCCGCAGCATTGCTTTAGAAGGACTTCCTTTGAGTTGTTTCAAGGTAGATTTCCCCACATATTTTACAATATATTGGAGAAATGCTCTTCTATTGTACATTAGAATCTTTTCATGGCATACCATTATCGGCCCCTTATTAATATTCATATAATGTAATACAGAGGAAGTTTTCCTAGCCAGCATTCTTTTCCTCCATACCAAGAGAATTCCTTTCTTCAAGGATGTCGTGGTATCAATTCTAGAACAATTAGAAACAACATAGGAGGGAAAAACCCACCCTTGCTTCGCACAGGAAATCGGATCTGGATTGGGACCATTTTTCATTAGATCTGTTTGATAATAAAAAACCATAAGATCACACTGTATAAGGCCATACTTTTCACCAATGATTGCTTCAGCTTGAACTCGCAATTTTTTATCAGAATCAACGGGTTCCGCATATGTCAATATCCCAGCTCTAATCGGGTTTCCCTTGAAATCCAAGTAGAATAGATATATATCCGGGTAAAAATTATCTGGTTCTTCCACCTCAACATACCATCCATTTGTGAAGGGCGGAAGGTAGTGATCTTTTGTCAATTCAAAGCAAGGGATTTCCTGTTAGTTACTGAGGCTCAACAAATTAGCCATGCTTTATCTACAAAATAGTCAATATTAAGTAGTCAATATAAGAATGCATACAATCTATATAATTATAAATTAGTGTTTTAATATTAGATGTATACTTGCAAATGTTCATGCTAATCATCTATGGTTAGGGAATGACCCCTCATTTTCAAAATCAATTGATTGATTAAGATCAAATCTGCTAGCATTATCCATTAGATATAGAAAGCACCTTTTATAGAGTCGTTTGGGATAAGGATCGATCATAGAATGAGCGATCATCATAGAAGGGGCAGCCGATCCTTCTTGTTTATGTGTATGAGTTTATCACATGTTTTTATTCGATTTTATTTGATTTTTTGTGCTTAATATATATGTATGTGAATGGTAATTGCACATTGATTAATTGGAATACAAGTGCGTGACTATGAAGAAGAAGCACATAGTTTGATGAATTCCTAGCAAACTGGTGAATACATTAGAGATTCGGCTTAGTTCTGTCAACTACGATAGCTTCCAAGTGCAAAGTCAGCTGGTGTTCTAGTTGATGTTAAACATAGTTTTATGTGAAGATGGTAACGACATCTATGCATCGCCATGGTTAAGAGAATCTTGATTATGCAACTCCCATATTCACTTCAGGTTAGACTTCAACCTGTTTATAAGGTGATGCCGAAAGGTCGGCCGACCCTTATCTCAGTCTTCTTCCAGTGTTCACCATTCTTCATATACATGAATTGACACCCTCGTCTTCGGAGGTTGAATATTTTTACAATTCGTTCGTAAATGAAGGCTAGGCAGAAACTTCTTGTACCTAGGACTCGTTTCGTATAGTTCAATACAGTAAGAAGGGTTGGCCAATCCTTCTTCTATTCACCATTCTGGATACGGGTGAATTTGCAATTCTCTACTAGAGGAAGGGGCGGCCAATCCTTCTTGCCAGATGTCGGGAGTCAGGATGCGGACAGGGGCTAGATCGACAATTGATAATAACTACACAGATCCAAGGTGCGAGGAAGGCATCGTTTGAGAGATTCAAGACTGCGGAAGGCCATGGGGCTAAGCATTGAAGGAGATCAACGGTACCAGATCGATCATGCAAGATGAACGGCTCAGAGAAATTCCTTTATCCATAGAGGTGCAAGAATGATAGGAAAGGATAGATAATATAAAAAATGGAATGCACGGGGATCTGAGTACTATTTTATTTGGTTTCCCCCTTCCTCCCTTGGTTGAGGTCAAGGGGGCAAGTTAATTTAGATAGACTCAAATAGACTCTAGCACCTTGCTGAATGCACATTCTATCTGGGACCAAGTCCAACAAAACTAATGCAATAACTAAACAATTAGCTCAAAGAAAAATTCAAAGAATCAGGTAAGAGAGCTACAATGGAATGTCACATTACACATATGGAACAAAGCTATATTCATTTTGAATCTTTGATATAATATAAGCAAAACTAATCTAGGGGTTTAATCTTGATCCCATGCATATTGCAAGAAAATTTCCCACTTCCATAGATATGTTCTTCCTCCATGAGATCAAATGAGCTAAGCCTTAAAATTGGACAAAATTATTTGCAGGCCACCCGATAATTTGAAAAGATTTATGGTATTAAGAATGGAATTTAGCTGCATTGAATAGATGGCAACCTTAATTAAGCTTGGAAAATTATTGGACAAGAAGCTCTACAAATCATACAAAGATAAGAAATAAAAATTATTGAAGAGTATTGATTGGATTGTTTCTTATCTCTTCTTTCCCACCAGACCAAATCATTTTGACAGTAACTAAATGGCTACCTTTCCTTTGTTAAAAATTGCCATGCAATGAAGTGGTGGCCATCCCTTCTTCTACCAAGTATTCTTTTCATAATAGTTCTAGACTGCAAGAAGGGTCGGCCAATCTTTCTTCTCTTCAACATTCTGGATACAGGTGAACTCCTAGATATAGGTGTTCACAATTTTATACTAAACAAAGAGGCAGTCGATCCTTCTTGTAGCCAATCTCCATTCCCCACTATTTATAGCAGATGTAGGGAGTCAAAAATTGTTGTCCCATCCCACAATCTGCATTTTGGGTTGTGGGATTGATGGAACGTTTTAAGAAATCTAGGTATCTGCAATCCACAACATATTTGCATCTTCGGTAAAGGCGATGAAATCCTCATGCGGGGTGCAATAAGGGTCGACCGACCTTTCTTGTGCCAAATATTCTGTTCAAAATAGTTCTAGGTTGCAAGAAGGGTCGGTCGATCCTTCTTGTGTTCACCATTCCGGATACAGGTTAGTTGTAACCTATAGGTGTCTACAGTTCTCTACTAAACGAAGGGGCAGCCAATTCTTCTTGTCGCGTGTTGGGACAAATATTGTTGATATGTTATAAATTAGCCAATATACCAATCCCAACTATAATTTCATTGCAGAAGTCGGAAGTCTAGAATTGTTTCCCTAGGCTAGGCGGGTTGAATATTTTTACAATTCACTCGTAAATGAAGTGTCGGACGACCTTTCTTCTGCCGAGTATTATGTTCAAAATAGTTCTAGACTGCAAGAAGGGTTGGTCGATCCTTCTAGTGTTCACCATTCTGGATACAGGTGAATGGTTGGATATAGTTGTTCACAATTTTATAATAAACAAAGGGGCGGTTGATCCTTTGTGTCGAAGGTTAGAAGTCGGGATAAATATTGTTCATATGTTATAACTTAGCCAATCTCAATTCTAGGATGAATTCTGCATTAATTTGGAAGAAAGAACATTGACAATATTTAAATGTGTGGATCAGAGCATATAAAATGAATTATAACCCAGGTATTACAGTCAAATATGAGGCAAAGCGATAAGATGGTGTAACACGAAATACATTCACAAAAGAGAAATTAAAAGACTGAAGAAAGTAAAAACATATGAATCTCTGTTTCGAATATACTTTTACTTCTATTCTTCATTAAAGTATTCAAAAAATATTACATCACTATATTTTTTGCTCTCGGATCCAACCCTATTACTCTCTAAAATAAAAATTTATACAAAACGATCTTTGAAATCGTCGCTAAAAAATAAATTTCAAAGAAATCTCTCTAATCCAACCCCTATTATCTTGTGAAAATTTGAATAAATTTGCCATTTATTTCAATCCTTCTATTGTTTGATGATCAAAAGCCTTGTTTCCATTTAGATGTCTCCTTTGCGATATAATTTGATGAGGATCATAATTCATCCTTTCAGCCTCTTGGAAATCCATAATCTTTAGTAATTTTTCTACTACAGATAGGGATGCCTTATTCTTAATGATGAATGGACCAACTTTAAGGGGGAATTTCACATCTGATGCTTTTTTGAAAGCACAGAAATGTTCTTCTGAATGCAACCTTTGTCTAATAAATTCCAAGGAAAAAACACTCGCTGTTAAAAAGGATGGAAATAGATATGGTGCTCCAGTAAAACCATACACCCTAATTATAGTATGTTCTCTATACAAGAACCAATCACATGTTTGGCTTTCTGGTGTAGGCTGCAAAGTTTCTTTTTCTTCTAACACTCGGGGAATTTCAGCATTAAAAATGATTCTATAAATTTATGCCATGATTTTATGGGTGAACTCAAACATATTGACCTATTTATTAAGGTCATGAGAAAAGATGGTACAAAGAAACTTGGATTTTGAAATGTTTGAACAGTATGACTGACACCTGAAATGGTTCAACTAGTTGAAATTCACCAACTAGACATGAATCGCTTTAGCTAGGAATTCATCAAAATTAAAACAACACACCGGACTTGACTGTGACACTGTTGAAATTACTTGGAGAAGGAAACCTAACATAACTTTCGTGATTCGAATTATCACTATCTAGACCTAAAATTTGACTCAACAAGGACAAAACTAACTGGGTATCTCGTTGAAAGACATCAATATTGAATGGAAATGATAAGTTTTCATGCAACTGACCATCTTTCAAGACTTGTAATAAAAACTTGTCTTTTTCTGCAGAACTATTGTTTCTATAAAATTTGCCAAATTTTCTTCGTTAAAAGACTCAGGGATTTTGGGAAATGTTTCAGGTAATCTTAGAATCCCACAGACAGTCTACACATTTACTGGGCATAGAATTTTGGTCATTTTTACATTAATGATTACCCTTTCGTCCTACGAATAATTCACCGCACACCAACAAACAAATTCGGGGAAGTGTAGGGTTTGTTCGACACAAAAATAGTACAGAAAAGAACCAAAAAAATTAAATACATCCTTTTCCAGTAACTTAAACTCCATTAATTTCTCCTTAGACTGTGAAATACTACACACAGACAAAACAGGGTAAAAAACAGGTCCAAATACAAGCTTCTCGTTTTCATCTGAACTTTCATTGAAGGGAATAAGGTCTTTGGTTTTCACCATTTGGGACACAAAATCTAAACACTGAGAGTTTCGAGTTGCCTGTGAACTGTGAAGTGAGCTTCTTGGGTGCTGTTCCAGTTGATGAAGACAACGATGTGTTTCACGCAAACCATTCTTTTCCTTCAGGTAATAAGCGACAAAAACATTTTGTAAAACTTCGAACAAGCTTTTTACAGAGCATATGCTTAGGTGGTTTCCGAACTTGCGATGAGCGGTTTAAATTTAACTGCTTTTCATAGCGGACTCCACCAACACTTGCCACATGGTAAGCGATTTAATTTCCACTCTGCCTTTTCCAAGTTTAACCACCATGCACTTTCTAGCGCGGGAACCCATTTCCACCGTTGATTATCTGGGTGTGTGTGTCTGGGTTTGTCATCCAATTTTTTAGCGCCTTTTCCACCTCCGCCCTTGGAGTGAGAGACCTTATGTAAAGACCTTAGAATAGTGAAAATATTTGCATTGTTCCTCTCTTTAAACGTTAATAACCCAAGAATCCATATAGAATAAATTTAAAAAACATAAAGACAAAAATGCTAACAATATGAAGAAATCACTTGTTTGATGAATAGTACCAATTCTAGACATTGTTTGTAGATGGGTTTGTAGAAGATCTAGTGTAACATGGGAAGAAGTCGATGAAGAAGAGGGAGAGATGACCATAAGAGATAAGAGAAGTCTAAACAACAAGATCAATCTTCCAAGATGGCATTGATGGCATTGAGATGAAACATTAAATTAGGAAAAGAAGGAGAGATCACATGTCGTAGCAATAACATGCAAGGTTGTGTTGTTTTCTTAAACAACCCATTTCATATTAGCTCCATAATTATATTGTTCATGTTTGACTATTAATAACTCGAATGCTTCCAAATGGCTCCAAATGCTTTTGATTTGGGTTTCAAGGTGCTTGAAAGGTATTAGGACATAAAAAGAGACAAAAAATGCATTGTTCCTCTCTACGACTTTTAATAAGCAATGTCTAACAGAGATAAACAAAGAACCCATATAGAGGAAATTTAAGAAACATAAAAAATACCTAACAATTTGAAAAATATTCATAACCGTTGAGATTGAATTGACAAGTAATCAAACTTCTAATAGAAAAACCAAGGTTGGATGCAAATGGAATACAATCTATGCAATTTCCAATGAATACAGAGATCGATAAACACAAAAGAGGGAGTGAATCTAACAAATATTTTCATGAATACAAAAAATATTATCTTGAATCACTTCATTAACAAATGCCACTCCTTTGAAGCCCTTTGGCAACTTGAAAGTGGACGACAAAGTGCAAAGGTAATATTAACCAAATCTAAAGCTATAGCTAATTCGTGAGCCTTTAGACAGTTTTAGAAAGTGCTTTTGACAACTACGAGGTTTTATGCTTTTAGTAAGCCTTACTTTCTTGTGTTTTTCAACTGGCCTTTAAGGCATTTTTTATGTTAAATTCTTGTGTAATGTCCCCAACTTGGAACTTTTCCCAATTTGGTCAATTTTCAAAACTTGGACTAGTGAAGCCTCAAAATGTCCCAAATGATTTTGAACTATGTCTAGAGTGGATTGAGGTGTAATATGACACATTTATGCAGCTATTATAGGAATGGAAAATTCCAATATACTTCAACCACTTTCATTTACAATTAGAGAATGAAAGGAAGAATCACTAGGAAAATCTATGTTGAAGCCCCCAAGGGTAGATGGCTCCAAAAGACTCTTTAAAGGATTTGAATTGGGTGTGAAGGTATATGGAGGGCATTAATAAATAAAAAGGAACCTCATCGGTGATTATAGACTAATATCATAATACTTTTGCAACATCCATTTAACTTTGGGAGAAGTTGGGGAATTTTACTAGTCAAATCGAGGTTCGAAAACCCCAAGGGTAGGGGACGAACATGGATTGTGATAGTGATATCAATACAATGATACATGAATAATGACATATAGGTACAAGGACATAGATACACTCATAGGTTGATGTAAACCGTGATACAATGGCAGTGGAGTATTGTTCTTCTTATTCATATTAGGGTGGCAGGATCGAGCAAGGATAGGAGATTGAAGACTCCTTTGGTTTGGTGCTTGTGATCTCAGGGAGTTGGGGATTCCATCCAGTTGGTGCTATTAAAACTATCGAGTTGGAATTTACTAAGGTCTGGAGTCCTATCTATAGGTTGGAAATTATGAAAACCAAGGGGTTGTAGCCTCGTTTTGTTAGCTTTTCATCATTTAATTCAATATGATCTAGGATCTTAACTGAGAGAAAAACATATACATCATGTCAAACACAAGAGACAAGAGAGACAAAGCATTTCACCAGGGAAAACCATAAAGGTGAAAAAACCCACAACTTCCTCGGAGATAGAATAAGCACCAATACAAAGATCACAAAGATGAAACCCCAAAAGATAGATGTCTCCAGCAGTTCTTCCTCTAGGATCCTCCACTTGTGTGCACTCCTCTCTCTCAACTATGCGAGTTGGATGTGTGAGGGAATGAGAAAATATAGTGGTGCAACCACTCTATTTATACTTTAAATTTACTCAACCTGCCTTTCATCCCAACTAGGTCGACCCCCTAGGGGAGTCTAATAACCCTTCCACTTAACACATATTGGGACGACCCCTCTAAGGAGGTCTAATAACCCATCAAATATAATTTACGACACTTACAATAAAACTTGTGACACTTGCAAATACAAATGACAACACCTCCAAATAGAGGAATAAGAACATCTCTGTCGAGGATATAATAGAGTACAAATGTAATACATACAATATAAAAGTGAATAATATCTTCTGAAGTTACATATAGTACATTAAGACTCCCTCTTAACTAGGAAGGTATTCTCTTGACATAGGCGTCAATACATATAGGCATAAGTCTTCAATACTGGAGCTGGATCATCAACACTGGATCACTGGAGCATCATCGTAGGTCTTGATCATCTCTGCGAGCAAGCCATCAAGTAGGTACATCTCAGGACTGATTACACTATCTCTGCAAAAAAATTTGTACCTTAATGTCACCCCATAATCTCTCAGGATTGATTACACTGTCTCCGCAAAATTTTGTGTACCCTAATGTCACCCCATAATTTTCAGATTGTACAAGGATTTCTTTAGTTTGCACACATGAGTCTCCCTATCGTGTGTCTCAAACCCGAGTGATTGCTCCACATATACTTCCTCTTCCACTACACCATTCAATAATCCTGTCTTGACATCCATCTGGTGTATGATCTTCCTTTTCATGATCTTCATTATCTTTTGGTTTTACTTCATTCATTGTTGCATATCGATTCCTGAGTACTTTTGGTTCTTCAAAGTCTTCTTCTTGACATCATCAATCTTCTTGTTGAATCATCGTCACTTGTTCTTAGAAACAAGTCTATCTTGTAGGTGATGGTACAAGGTCTTTCCTACTGGACAAGTTCAATTGCATGATTAGAAACATCTCATAGTATTCAGAACAAATTCTTACACATAAAGACATATGTCATACAGTCATGCAATTATCTTAGCCAATCATGCTTCAATACAACATTTATCCATACCCCGTAACTTTCTAGATGCCTTCCATCTCTACCAGAACATTGTTAAGAGTGTGGAAGTGTACTCCAACATGTCAGAAAATAGGTTTCATTCTAGATAAGTAGCAATGGAATGTTGTACAGTACCATCGACCACTTACCCATTACTTGCATATAAGTAGTATCTTGTTCATTAATGCAATTTTTCTCTAACATCCTAATATACTCAAGGCCGACCCGACTAGGGAGTCTGATAACCATATCACATACAATGATGACCTTTCCGATCGGAGGAATGAAACCTCTCCATTGGAAGTACAATGCCATATGAATACAATATAAAATATACAAGTGAAATACATTCCGAATTTACAAATACATCAACACTCCCTCTTAACTAGGAAGGTATTTCTCGACATAGTTCTTTAGCACAAGTCTTCATCGTCGACTACACCATTCAAAAAAGTTGTCTTGACATCCATCAGGTTTAATTCTTCCACTTCATCACTGCAACCAGAGCAAGTACCGTTATGATGGAAGTGTATCTAGCTGCGGTTGCAAAAGTTTCTTCATAATCTATCTCTTCTTTTTGGGAGAAGCCACAAGTCACAAACCTTGCCTTGTATTTCTCCTCCTCCACTTGTGTGCACTACTCACTTGAGAGAATGAGTGAGTGAATGAATGAATAAATAGAGAGTATAATAACCCTACCTCCTCCACTTATTTATACTTGTATTCCACTTGCCTTTTACCCTACGTGGGCCGACCTCTCTAGGAGGGCTACAGGTGAAATATGATGAATTAATAAAGCATGTTACGGGTGAGACCTCCCTGCAGGAAGCAAAGCAAGTCATTTGGGATGACATTATTGCAGAGGCAGAGAAATTGAGGCCATATCTCGATTTCATTTTGGACAAAGAGGGTGTAATAAAGTTAGCTAGGCAAAGCCTAACAACAGTTAAGGAAAAGTTCAACAAGAATCCCATGGACTGTGCAGAAAAGGCCATAGAATTTATGAATGGGTTGACAGAGGATGAGGTGAAAACAACTAGCATAAACTTAGGATAGAGTGTCTAGTATTATTTGGGCAAAGAAGGTGGTGAATAAGTATCACCAGATGAACACGATTCAGGCAAGGATAGACATTTTAGCACATCAAGTAAAACTCTTCAAAGAAATGTTTGATCCATTATTCAAGAAGGGACTTCCTATCTTTTGGGAGGAGGATGGCACCACGAGGACACAAGAAGAAGAATATCAGGACAAGTTGTGGGGATGTCGATTCAATTTGGATTATATATAATTTAGGTAAATTTATTCTAATGTTTATGTATTGATTCATTGTAATTTTTTGCATAATTAATGAAATTCAATCGGTTTCTCTTGGCCATCTTTTTTGGATATTAATTTGTCAAATTTCTTTGAACTTTGTTTTATGTTTCCAATTTAATGAATACATCGATCTGTAGGTTGGATTTCTATTAATATACGACTCATGTGTTACTATGTGTTAAATGAATTTCTTTGTTTAACTCATTTTATCTATAATTTTCTGCAACTGATAAACAGCCACACATTTATATTGATGCTAGTAAGTGGAAAAGCGCTCTTACAAAGCTAGTTGCTTGGATCTGTGTTGGATAAAGATAAGTAATATTATGTGTTTGATTTTGGCACGTTTTTATTTCATTCTTGCATTTTGTGATTGTGTAATTGAAAGGTGTTTTCCACTGTGCACATGCAGGTTGACGTGGATAAGCCACGTGGGCAGGAAGTCTGGCGTGGAGGAGACACATTGGCAAAAGCCCCGATGTGGAGGAGTTGCGTGGGAAAAAGGTGTGATGTGGACCAACCACATCATATCCACACGTGCCAACGACCATGAAGGATGGGAAAAGGTGGTTTCTCAAATGGAGGACGGTGGTTTTCCTTACCGCCCTTCCAACTTGCGAAATCATTTGGTGTTGCCACATGGAGAGTGGTTTCAGATTCGGAAACCACCCATCCCCTCGTCCTAGCGTGCATGTTGGGGATGCAGAACGGAAGTGGGACCCTTGATATTTCACTACCCGATTGATCTTTTCCACCATTTAAAATGGTTTGTATGTTGGCATGGAGGTGATCTTTTCCTTCATTTAAAATGGTTTGTACATTGGCATGGAGGTGATCTTTTCCGCCATTTAAAATGGTTTGTACATTCGCATGGAGGTGATCTTTTCCACCATTTAAAATGGTTTGTATGTTCGCATGGAGGTGATCTTTTCGAACATATGTTGGAATGGAGTTGATCTTTTCCGCCATTTAAAATGGTTTCTACAGCGCTAATGGTAAATGATGGATTGTATCAATCGTTTGAATAATCTCATCATGTTTATGAGGTGCCTGTTTATGATGGATTTTGTTTATGTGTCACGACATATAGATGATATCCCTCCACACTGTGATAATAAATGTCATGAAATTTTATTCATTGATATCCTGCCACAATACTCTTCCCGCCCACACTGCTCTTCCTGCCCACTGCCTACATTGAAACTTAAAGTTCAAACTCTTTGTGTTTTCCAGTTTGGAGCTCTATTTTCTCTGAGGACCGAGGTTTTCTTTTGCTGAGGTGGAACCGAGAAGAGTGTTGGGAAGGTAGAGCAGTAAGATTGGTTTGAAGAATTGACTGCCAGTTTTTCAATTGGCAAGTGTTTATATTATTCAAACCATAAATCTAAATCTATAATAGAGCATGCTTATTGAGCCTCCGGGCTAAAAATTCTTATCTTCCATGGTTGTCCAAAATCAATGCAATGACAGTTTGAAGTTCACAGTAGTTTAAAGTCGTTGAACATTTTAGATTCTTCAGATTTCCAGAATTTATTTCCTTCAATTTCGGGTAGTTATCTTCTTACAGTCCATTAATATGAATTCACAATGTTATATTTGCAAAATCAGGCGTTACTCATTAATGTCGATTCCAGCCAGCTTGCATACATTTTCTATCTAGTGATGTAGCGTATTATTTTCATATATTCCATATTTTTTTCTGCAAATCCTCTAGCATTAATTTTGGCTAGGTTTGTTGGAAAAAAATAACGACAAATGAAGTCGTAAAATTGAAACATGTTTTTTCTTTTTAATATCATTTTGCAGTTAATATTCACTATAGTATACTGATCTATGTAAACGTTAATACTTTATTTGAAATATTTGAAATTGATCATTTATGTCTTAATTTATATAATATTGATTACATTTCTTTTAATATAAATATATATAATTTAAGTATTTAATTTAATATAATAAAATTAAGCAATCAAATAGCTTTAAACAATATTAAGGTATAATTGTTTTCCAATACAGTATCTTGGCTAGAAAAGTCCCATGTATTGCGTAGTTGGATGCGGTGTATGACTCAAATTGTTGGATGCAATGAGAACACATGTGCATCTTGCATACAATACCAAGGCATTTAGTTTCAGAGATAAAGATGATAAAAATGTTCTTAAAATTTAGGCTAGAGACTATGTTGGAGAATGAATTTAATAGTGAAGACAATGCATATAGTGATGCCATTAGTTGGAAAGATTTTGACTGCGATTAACCAGACAAACATTCTTCCATACATTTGGGATGAGACTACGATGAATGATATAGCAGCTTCTACTTCGCCAAGTGTAGAACAGATCAATTCTGGAATAATCAAAGCCACATCACACAATCTGAACGTTCCACGTGTCACCCTGGAGACTAGATTTCGACATTTGAACAAAAAAATTTACAAACCTTTTGCTACAAAGAGTTTTCCGTCAAGTCAAAATTTTGTCAATGAAAGTGAGGTCGCTCTATCATAAGGTTGTTCCATTTCGGGGTGTTGGAAGTAGATGCTGAGGAGAAAGAGCATCCTCTCCTTCCTCCAGGGATGAGTTTTTGGAGTGGCTAAAGTAGATATCGGCACTCTAAAGACATATTTCATAGGAACATTGCTTCGCACATTTTGCTAGAGAGTGGAAATATCCAAAGAGAAAGATCAGCCGCTCTTTCTCCAAGTTCTATTTTTAGAATTCTCTCGTAAAAGAAGGGGCGGACGATCCTTCTTCTTCCCAATATTCTTTTCGTTATAGCTTGAGACTGCAAGAAGGGTCAGTCGATCCTTCTTCATCTTCACCATTTTGGATATCGTTCAATTTCTAGATAAAGGTTTTGACAATTATCTACTAAACGAAGGGGTGTATGATCCTTATTCTCGAAAAACAGAAGTCAGGGAAAAAAAATTTATATGTTATAACTTAGCCGTGCTCAATATTATTTCGATGTTCACCATTTTAGATATAGATGAATTGACATACTAGCCTTCGTAGGTTGAATAATTTTCCAATTCCCTCATAAATGAACATGTGGTAGACCCTTCTTCTGCCCAACATTGTATTCATAATAGTTCTAGAATGCAAGAAGGGTCGGTCGATCCTTCTTTCTTTTTCCATTCTGGATATAGGTGAATTGCTGGATATAGTTGTTCACAATTATCTCCTAAACGAAGGGGCGGCCGATCCTTCTCTTCGGAAAATGGAAGCTGGGACAAGCATTTTTATATGTTAGAACTTAGATGATGTCTAAGTCCCTACTATTTACAGCGGAAGTTGGAAGCCAAGAATTGTTGACATAGCCTTCGTAGATTAAATATATTTAAATTTATTTCGTAAATGAAGTGTCAGCCGACCCTTGTTGTGCTCAGTATTCTTCCCTTGTTCACAATTTTGGAAATACATGTATTGGTGGCCTACCATTCGTAGGTTGAACATTTTTAATATTCTGTCATAAATGAACGGGCGAGAGATGCTTCTTCTACCCAGAATTCTTTTCGTAATATTTCTAGACTACAAGAAGGGTCGTTCGATCCTTCTTGTGTTCGCTTCTTCTACAAGAAGGGGCAGCCGATCCTACCATTCGGAAAATTGGAAGTCCGGACAGCCATTTTTTATATATTATAATCTATGTTATATGTTTGTTTAAAATAAATATGATTGTTAATGTGCTCCTGTTATTTTATATTTCAGATATTGTTTATGAAATGGATTTTGGTACTCAATAATGTGTGGACCTACTTTTGATTGGATTGAAAGTTGCTGAAGGAATCTCGTTTCCAAAAAGAAAAACTTTGCATAATATCAACATTAATGAAGGATGTATCATTGTAAATGTTACCAAGTTTTTGAATGCAAGTCTTCCATTTCCCTATCGATCAGAAGGTGCAGATACATTGTCAGAGGCTATTGGTGGTTATATTCAATGGCCTGTATCTGAGATCATTAACCAGATTGTGTCCGCTCTTCGCAAGAATGAGGTGAATGATATACCATCTTCTTCTTCGACGAGTGTAGCACATATCATAACAACTAAGAATGAGGTGAATGATAAACCAGCTTCTACTTTGACGAGTGTAGCACATATCACAACAACTGAGAATAAAACTTCTTTTATTATGAGAAAAGTTAAGTTGTTACATAAGTGTTTAGAAAGAAAGGATTGCATTTCCATAGGTTTTGTAAAAAATGTGAGCGAGACTGATTTTGTTGGAAGAACATTTTTGGGTGACTTCTCCTTTGGTATTATGGTCAATAAAGTGTTGTTTTCTTGTATGGCATGTTGTCCAGGGGTGAGCAGTGGATCTTTTTTTGTATGGCCGATTAAATGAATCATCGATTTTAATACAGAAACATTGCTTTCTGTTCTAAGTGCTTTCAACAATAATCAATCTGAATCTACTAGTTAATTTGATACATCAGTGTTCTTTAAAGCAACAGTATGTTTCTCGGGGATTAGTGTCAACTGTTTTTAAGGGAGACATTATACAATTCAAAGTACTAGATGCTGGTGAGTTTGGTATTTTAGTTCATAAAGTCTTCCGCAATTGCGAGGATTGTGTTGTATTTGAAGGCTCTATTATAAGATGGCCTGCAAACACTTTGCTTGACCTCGATAATGTTCCTTTGGATGTTATACATTTGGAATGTTTTTTAAGAATGCCCTTTACAGATGGTCCTTCCAGGTACTCCCCATTGTGAATATACACATGTTAAAGGTAATCGAACAAGGCCATACAATTTCGTAAATGAGGTAGCACATATCATAACAACTGAGAATGAGGTGAATGATATACCAGGTTCTACTTTGACGTGTAGCACATATCACAACAACTAAGAATAAATCTTCTTTTATCATGAGAAAATTTAAGTTGTTACATAAGTGTTCAGAAAGAAAGGATTGCATTTCCATAGGTTTTGTAACAAATGTGAGTGAGACTGATTTTGTTGGGGGAACAATTTTAGGTGACATCTCTTTTGGTATTCTGGTCGATGAAGTGGTGTTTTCTTGTATGGCATGTTGTCCAGGGGTGAACAGTGGATATACCAGCTTCTTCTAAAATTTCCAAATGAAATTTAAGATTGTTACCTTACAAGCCTGCAATAAATCAGGGTGCACACCTTTCAAACATTAGCACTGAACATTTTTGCTCAAATTTTTGTATATCAAAAATTCCACTTCAATCAATAGTTGAATGTGCTAAGAAATTTGGTAGTTGAATGTTATAAATTCTATGGGATCAAATGCTCCTGTGGCCAAAGGAGATGACAGAAAAAAAAAGCTTGTTTACAATGAGATTAGACACAATAGACGTCTATCAAAATGCATGGTATAAATTCCATCAGATAAAAAAGAGCGCTTTGGGTAAGGCGATTGGTGATATTTATCAGGAGTCAGATGCTAGTACTGTAATATTGGAACCGTCATGTTAAACTGTCTCTTTTTTTCCAGAACTTATTTTTGATGGGCACTTTATTCTCTAAACCGTCATTAATTTTTGTGGGTCACTCTTAACAGAATTTGGATTTACATTTTACAGCTAATGTTTCTAATTTCTTTTAATTTTTTTTTCCATGATCATTAATTTGTTTGATAAGTTAACATAAACAACTTGGCATTAAAATAGAAAACTCCAAATTATTAAATTGACACGTAACCATTGGACCTTTCTATGCACATCATACCTGGAAATAAACGTACACATTGATAATATTTTCAGCCATGAGCATTTTCTATATAGTTAAAACTTTTATTTTCTACGTAAATGTGAAATTTTAATCAATTTTAAAATATATATTAATAAACAATTTACTATGGACAGGTAATTATTTTATCAGCTGAAGGGAAAAATTTAAACCAGACCATTTTTGGACAAGGAATATATATACTTAAAAAATGCTTAGATAGAAAACAACAATGGGTTGTTGGTGCAGAAGAAAACATGAAGATCGATGTAAATAGCATCATATGGGCATGGTCACCAAGAAGGGCGTTGCAGTAGAAAAAATTAGAATAAACGAGAAGGTCCTTGCAGCAATCAAGGAACAATGAGAAAATATGGGGAATAGTGTTCAGAGTGGTGGATGTTCTCAAGGGTTGATAGTAGACAAAATTGGTTGCTAAATTTCTCTATGTGGTAGTTTTAAGCAACAAAATTGTTGTGTTTCTAAGTTTCCACTTGGTCAACAAAAAGTTGTATTTTCTCATTTTCATTAAAGTTTTAAAAAAGGAAATATATAACTTATAGCCATTGGGATTGATAATGGATGGTTATTTGTTACAAAATTGGATTTGTGATAAGTGTTGTAATTTGCGCACTAACTGTCGTTAAGTGTTGTAATTGTGCTTAAGAATAATTGTCCTTTAGAAGTGGTTTATCCGTTGCACTTAAAATCAAGTAATTATCCTCATAGTAACTACCTAAATACTAAAATATGATCCTCTATACACAAACTGCCAAATTCAGCGGTGCTCATAGGAAAAAATATTCTATATGAGCCAATATTCTATGTGAACCAACTATATTTCTAATATTGAATGTGCCAAATCAAATATGCCATGTGTCACAATATGATCATTCTGTGTGTCACTCCGAGATATTAGATATCAACATTTAAAAAATAAAATTTATAGACGTTTTGCTTCAAAGACTATGCTGGCAAGTGGAAGTATTCTCAGAGAAAGAGTGGCTGCTCTTTCCCAAAGGTGTTCTATTGTTACGATTCCCTCGTAAATGAAGGGTCTGCCAACCCTTCTTATTCCAAATATTATTTTCATAATAGTTTGATACTACAAGAAGGGTCGGTCGATCCTTCTTGTGTTCTCTATTATGGATATAGCTGAATTGTTGGATAAAGGTTTTCACAATTAACTATGAAAAGAAGGGGCAGCCGATCCTTCTTGTCGAAAAATAGAAGTCAGGAGAAACCATTTTTTATAGGTTAAAACTTCCAAGGTGTTCTATTTTAAAATTTCCTCATAATTGAAAGGTCGGCTGACCCTTTGTATTCCCAATATTATTTTCATAATAGTTCAACACTGCAAGAAGGGTCACTCGACCCTTCTTATTCCAAATATTCTTTTCATAATAATTTGCAAATGTAAAAAGGGTCGGTCGATCCTTCTTGTGTATTCCATTATGGATATAGCTGAATTATTGGATAAATGTTTTCACTATTCACTATGAAAAGAAGGGGCGGTCGATCCTTCTTGTCGAAAAATAGAAGTTGGGACAAATGATTTTTATATGCTATAACTTCGCCGATTGACTGGTTATTTAGAAAACAAAAGTCGTGACAAATGATTTTTATATGTTATAACTTAGCCTATTGTGGAATCTTGGTTTTCAGTTTTGATATATTTTCTTTCTGCAACCTGCAACCCGCAATTTTGGATTGAGGATTGCAGAAAGAATGTATATATTTATGAAATAAAACCCCGCAACCCTTCTTTTCCTTCTGGCATGTTTACGTTTTAACCATCCATTTGTCTTGATCCTGCAGATGAGATTACACCAAGTGCTTAAAATGAAGTTTAGCTTGTCTGTTTAGTTTGTCGGTGTTAGCACTAGCGTTGTCTTGGATGAAACTGGGAGGCTCAATTTCTAAAAAGAACAGAGAAAGCCTCAGTGGTTTGAGAAAAATAGAATCATCTGGGTAGGTATTGACGGCCTCAAGGGTGAACTGATCAAATCCCAAGCCCGAAACATTGCAAGGAGAATTAAATTGCTAAGGTCTTCCCATAGTTACATATTTGCGCAAATAAATGGTCTAGATTGGCGGTGGTGAAGATCTACAGTCATGAGCACACTTTGCGCAAAAAGGGTGAGGTGTTCTAAATGGAGGCGGGAGGTTTAGCCCACAAGCATATTAAGTAGCAGATCAATGACCAATGGAGCAGGTCGATGGTCAGGAACTACTTCTCTGATACGACATGCGCGAAGCAAACAAACTTTCAGACCTACAAACTTTTGGTAGAGGCCCGCAGGTTTGGACGGCGCAGATCTGAGGAGGTTGAGATCTATGGCTGAGGTTTTGTTCACGGATCTAACTTGCACGAAACATCAATGCAAACCAAATCCCTGAAGTTGGTAAAAGTCACAGCATTTGACAGCTAGGATTTGAGGCGACATGTGGCAGGATTCGAGGCCACCAAGGATTAGGAAAATTGACGGCTAAGGAAGCTTCCACACCACAGGAGATGCAGTTGTGATAGAAAAGGATAAATAATATAAAAAACTCGCCTACACGGAGAGTTGGATTCCTATTTTGCATCCGAAAGCGACAGGAGCAAGCTGTGAAGAAACAGAGAGGTCAACCAGGGGCCCAAGCCAACCTCAAAAAAACAGGTAGGTTATCTGCTCTACAGTAAACTATTTAATGGCTGAATTGAGTGATAGAGAACCCATAGAAGCACTATTTATAGCCAGAGATGTAGAGGTCTACGGCACTATGATGATCGATGACCCCATGGAAACTGTAAAAAACAAGCTGAAACTAGTTAGGGAGAGAGGTATAAATGTGCACCAGGTCCACCAGTCCTATTTCCATCTGTTTATAGTCAGCCAAACCCCTGCTTTAACCAAATTTGTTGAATGGTGTGCATCTAACTACTCTTCTACCGAGAGGGAAATCATGGACTCTTCCAAGTCCAATATCCTTTGCGAAATCGATACCCAAACCCTTAGAAAATCCCTATCATTCCCAAAAGAGTTTTCCTAGAAAGCTATAGGGTATACCGAGGAATCCCTAATCTGGTTTTTTTTACAATCCCTTGTTGAAGTAAAACAAAATTTCTATAGGTTTTATCTGAATCCTACTGTCCAAATACAAGAGCATAATTTTCCAACTGAAGCCAAACTATTCACGGAAGAATCTAGAGGTGTTATCGCCATGATGAGCCAATTTCTAGGTCTAGACTCTGATATGTATGTCACAGAACCTCTAATAAGTTTGCTTTTTGTCCTAGGAACCTACCCCCTGGAATTCGATGAACCAATCCAGTCTACCCAATGTGCATGCCTCAAGTTTGGTGAAGTTTTTGTTGAAATTATACACTCCCAGCTAAAGAATTTCTAGGAAACAAGGATTTTCAGATTTCAGTCCTACTTACTAAAAATGTTCCTGGCATTCAATGAGGAAAACTTACAAATGCCTGAGGTACTACTTACTCAGGATATGTACACTGATTACACCAAGTTCCATGACGAGCTCATGTCTAAGGTTTATCAGGTCATTTTCCAAAAGAATCTACCTAGAGTATTACCAAAAATGCAGGAGTTACTACAACTTTCTCTTGAGAAGAGGGTCAGAGATTGGTTCCTTTTAGAGCATGGCACAATCATTAGGGTTTATGGGTTTTCTTATGCACCCTACATGCTACCATTTTCCTGACCCTCAGAATGTTTGCATTAGAATTCATCAGACAAAAATTGAAGGCAGAAGCTTATCACTTTCTAGATCATGGGAAGGGATTTGATATTGTGTTTCCATGGACTGTAGGTCCATTATTAATAAAAAACAAAGGAGCTCTTACAGCCATCAAATGCAAGATAAAGGAGATGGGTTTCAAAATAGAAGCAACCTTAAACTATGATCCCCACCACATCATTTCCAACAGGAGGAAGGAAAGGAACAGGAAGGATTTTGTGCATTTCGAAAGTCTAGGCATGGTAGAAGCTGCAAATTTATTGGAATGTCCTAGCAGGAGATAGATGGAAATAGACACACCTGAGAGCTCCTCCCTACTGACACAAGGGAACACACCCACAGTGCCTGGCTCTTGTAGCCTAGTCCTATCAGTTCCAGCAGCCATGCCTATGTCCATCAACTTAATAAACTCCAACAAGGAAGCTGATAGTGTCCCTATGGACACAGAAGGGGAAGCTGAGAGAGCCCTAAAGAGGCAGAAAACTGACGAATCTGAGCAGCAACTAGCACCAGTGGGGACTCATAAAGGAAAAAATAAATAAGTGGATAAGCTACCAACATTTGAGATCAAAAAGTATGTGCTTAACCCAGCAACCACTTAGCCTATTGCCTTAAGCAAGACTAGAGATGAGTTGATAGATGAATACAAGGTGGACTCACAGGCAGACTCAAAGGAGTCCAAGTTATATACTGAACTAAGGAAAATTTCAAGCAAAGAAGTGTCTCTAGTGACTAGCAGGAGCCTCGCTCTATATACCCTTAGTTTGGCCTTGGCCACCAATAGAAAGGCCACTAAGCTAAGGATGAATTTAGAGGACATCCCTGTCCCAGATGTAATAAACTTGCACAAAGAAACCAAGGATGTTATTTATACTAAACTATTGAGGAAAGCTTTGGAGCTATCAAAGGTACAAGTCAGTAAGAGTAAGGTTTCCATCCAGCTCAAGCAGGAAAATATGGAAAACAAATCTCATAAGGAAAAGATCAAGAAATTGCAAGATGACATAGTGGCCACTGAGGACCATCCTGATAAAAGAGCCATTATTCAAAACCTACTCAACAAAAAAGACAACATCATCCGATCTCTAAAAAAGGGGCTGAAAATCCCCTCTACCCAATTAGTAGCAATCTTTGAGCTAAGAGAACTGGAGGAAAAGAAGGAGAAGTTGCAGACTGACTTGACAGACTATAGGGCCAATCTATTGAAGCTTGAAGCGAAGGAAAAACAATGGTATATATATATAGCCACTTGAGAAAATCTCAAAGGCCGGAGTGGAAGAGCTTGAGAAGAGACTGCAGAAAAAAGAGCAAGAAGTAGAAAGCATGGCCACACCATCCATAGAGGCTGGTGATTTCTCCCTGGTAGGGTATATAGCCGAAGCTAGTCTAGAAGACGTCGAAATAACAAGATTAAAAAAGCAGAATGTGAATATGAAAACCCTGAAGGATAATGTAGAAAGAGAAAAGGAGGCTTGGGAATCCAAGCACCAGGAGTTGCAGGGTAAATATGATGAGTTGACAAGACAAGCTACAGGGCAGACTTCCTTGCTAGAGGCCAAGCAGGTCATCTGGGATGGCAGTGTTGAAGAAGCAGGGAAATTGAGGCCCTTCCTCAATTTTGTCTTGGACAAGGAAACAGTGATAAAATTAGCTAAGAGTATTGTGATAGCAGCAAATGAGAAATTGAACAAAAAACCTGTAGAGTATACTGAGAATTCCATCGAATTCTTGAACAGATTATCTGAGGAGCAGGTCAATACAACTGGTGTAATAGATAGGGTTTCCATCATCATTGGAGTCAAAAAAGTGATGCACAAGCACCAGCAAGTAAATGCTATTCAAGCTAAAATAGATGTCATGGCATAACAGATCAAGTATTTCAAAGACATGTTTGACCCTTTGTTCAAGAAAGGGTTACCTCTCTTTTGGGAGGAGGATGGAACAATGCTCACAGAAGAATAATATCAAAATAAATTGGTAGGATGTAAAGTGCATTTCAAGGTTTTTGCAGGTATGGATCAGTTTCTATCAGGGAAGACAGTGGTGGAGAAAATGGAAAAGGATTTTGAGTTAAGCATGATGTTCAAGGAGGCTAGTGCACACCTGCGAAGCTACTCTTATAGGGACCACACTGAGATCTGAGTCTTAATGAAGGAGTTGGCCACCTCAGAGCTTCCAGCTGCCGAGCTATGGAAGCTCATTGAGAAATATGGGAAGGGAAAGCTGATATTGAACTGCTAAAGATTCGATGATTGTGGGATAGCAGCATGGAGGAAATATTCGTTGAAGCATTTTGTAGTAATTTTGTAAAAGGAAATTGAGCCAGTTTTACCAGCATTGTCATTTTGTTGTAACTAATTATTGATGAGGGCGAACCTTTTTTAATAGGTGTCACCTACATTGTAACAACTTCCTATTGAGGTAGCTCGTTCCAGAAGGCTTTGAGCATCTATGTAAGCAATGTCATATAAGGAGAAAGGGTTGGAAACTTTTGTTGGACTCGTGAATTCCCTATGTTATTAAGCACTCTGAGATATATTTTAATAAAATCTGTCTAGGCCGAGCAAGGTTTTGTATTAGAGATTCCTGTGTTATTCGTCTTATGGTTTGTTTACTTCTTCTCTTATGTGAATGTTTCTCTCACTATTTAATTCATACTGTTATGCTTTTTCATGCTTGGATAAGTGTTGTATCGGGATAGAAGTCATAAATATTATTCTATGTTGCTTTCATTTCAAGCATCCACTACCATTTTCTTCTAAAATTGGTATAGAATTCATTATCATAAGCTCTATATTGATGGGTTGTTCATATCTTCTTCTGTAATCACCAAAAAAAAGCTCTTTAATTAGCTATCCTACCTCTAATTAGTTTTCTTTGCATAGCATTGTCATGTTTAATCATATCCTGCCTCTTGCCTCTGATTAGTTTGATCTACAATTTGGATTTGTCTTTACTCATGATTTGTGTGTGTTTTATGTTTTAAGTGAATTTATTTAATTAGAACATTTATCTATTTCTACAAATGATTAACATAAATTAATAAATTCATGTTAATTTTTCAATTAGCATTCCAGCTACAGGGTAATCTTGCATGTGCCTAATCCTTAAAACTACTGAGTGAATTTTCATTTCCTGATTGTGTTGTGGTTAAACCCACATTAGTAACTTCGCTATACTCAATGTGCCAAAGCAAAAAAAAAATAGTAACCTCCCTAGACTCAGTGTGCCAAATCAAATATGCCACGTGTCACAATATGATTATTCCACGTGTCACCCTAGGATACTAGATATCAACATTTTAACAACAAAATTTATAGACATTTTGCTTTAAATACTTTGCCGGAAAGTGGAAATATTCTCAGAGAAAGAGTGGCCACTCTTTCTCCAAGGTGTTCTATTGTTACAATTCCATCATAAATGAAGGGTCGGCTGACCCTTCTTATCCAAATATTATTTTCATAATAGTTCAACACTCCAAGAAGGGTCAGTCGATCCTTATTGTATTATCCATTGTGGCTATAGTTGAATTCCTGGATAAAGGTTTTGACAATTAACAACAAAAAGAAGGGGCAACCAATCCTTCTTGTCGTAAAATGGAAGTCAAGACAAACCATTTTTATATGATATAAATTCCAAGGTGTTCTATTTTTACAATTCCCTCGTAATTGAAGGGTTGCCTAACCCTTCTTATTCCCCATATTATTTTCATAATAGTTGGATGCTGCAAGAAGTGTCCATCGACCCTTATTACCAATATTATTTTCATAATATTTTGACACTGCAAGAAGAGTCGGTCGGTCCTTCTTGTGTTCTCCATTATGGATATAGCTAAATTGTTGGATATAGGTTTTCATAATTAACTACAAAAAGAAGGGGTGGCCGATCCTTGTTGTCAAAAAATGGAAGTTGGGAAAAACTATTTTTATATGTTATAGCTTTTCACCTTAAAATTTCAAACAATTACAAATGGAAATTGCATTTTTGAACACTTTTCAAATCAGAAATTGCATTTTTTTTTATTTTAAATTCACATTTGAAGGTTATATATTCATACCTCCCTTCTAGCATGAAGGGCTTTAATTAAAAAATAATAATAACTAACAACACTTTTCATTCTTTTAATGAGATTTCATTTTATTTAGAAAAAAGAAAAAAAGAAATAATGCTTCAATTTAAAAAAACAAAAGGAAAGAATGTTTCTATTTAAAAAAAAGAATGTTTCTATTAAAAAAAAAGAAAAAGAAAGAATAGAATAGCTTTTGTATAATGCTACTATAATGATACTAACGTAAATGTGTAAAGTTACTTATTTACAATTACTTCCACAAGTAAACATTCGTTTGAGGAGCATTATCCCCCGGCTATGGATGTGAGCATGATCTATGGGGCCATCCCCCTAGCACATGGAGAGTGCGAGGGGAGGGATCCTAATCTAAGTTAGAATATATTCTAAGGAAGACTTGTTGTTGTGCATATCGGTCTTGATGTGAAAGGAACAAGCATGTTTTCCAACTCCAACAGAAATGTAAAAGATGCATTTGACTTGTTTACTTAAATCATCACCAATTAATGAAAATTAAAAGAGAATAATTCAAGTAATTTAAACCTATTCAAGATCAATCTATGATCACTGTGTCAATTAAAAAATTAACATTGATCAAATATCATGTGAATCATTTGCAGAAATCAATAAAGAAAAATATCTTAATTAAAGAAATTCAACAAGATATTTTATACATAGATCAACCATAAGAGAAATCGGTACAACAAACCTATACATTAATTCATACATGCAAAAGGGATCACATACTGTAGATGACAATTTGAGATACGAAATCAGGTGTTGTCAAAGAAACTTGAACAATAAACAGGAAAATATTCAATGAGATTACTTTACTGTATTAATGATTTCTGCAAACAAAATTACAAAGCTCCAGTAAGACAAAGATTCCCCAGTCATCTCCTGCTGATTCCCAATCCCAAAATTATCCACCCCTTTTCAAAACAGGCATTTGTCCTTAAATAAGAACTACAACAGGGTACAAAAATGGAGATCCACAAAAAATAGGGATTACAAAATAAAAAATAACCTAATGTCCTAGGACATCTTGCCATTTTCCCCAAATCTCTAACAGCTCATCTATCATAGGATAATTTGTTGACTCGAGTCCCAACTAGGCATTGCATTCGAACGTATCCATCTCATTCTTTTCCAGCTTATGCCATATATGGATGTAGACTTGGATCTTACGTTCTAGGGAAACTGGCTTCCTAATCAACTACTCCACATCATCAACCTTGACTTCTAGAAGCTGAATTTGTTGCTGAACTTCATCAAACTTACGCTCAACTTCCTCAATATTCAATTTAGGTGGACAGGCATCTTCGATGAGTTCCATGGCAGGCAACTGGAAAGCCAACATAATATTATCTGTTGCATACCATCGCCTGCTACAGATGGCTCGATATTTTTTAAGAATATCTTCAACTGATTCGTTTATTTCCAACCAAGTATTCAACGCACCTATGATCTTCTTAAATTGAAAAGTGCTAAGCATGGGAAATCCTTCTAGAATGTCTTTGATGTACTTATTCCATTCAACAATGTTATTATGTTCCTTGGAAGCCTCAATCCTTTTACCTTCCTGCCTTTCAAAAGCCCAAAGCATCTTGCCAAAAGTGATATGAGTTTCTCTAATTTCATCCAATGTGCAAAACAACTTTTCCAGGTATTCGTGATACTCTTTACTGACTTCATAATCCAAGTACTTGAATTCCTGAGATGTCATCTTGAAGAAAGTAGAAGAGGTTGCACTTGCAGTTGCATCCTCATAGTGTTCTTGCAATAAAGCAATTTGCTGAACATTGGCAGAATTCTCAGCTTGTAACCTTTGAAGTTGAACCTGCAAAGATTGGCTCTTGCGCTCCTCATCTCCGAACTTATCTTCCCAAATCCTTCTAAGATCATCAACATAAATTTGATGTTCCTCTTTATCCTTTTCTAGCTCTTCTTGAAGCTTCTCCACTTCTTCCCTCTTCTAATCAAATTCTCTATTGAGAACCTATATTGAATCAAGGTTTGCTCCTGCAAATGCCCCTAGGGCTGTAGCTACCTCAATTGCCCCTGTCTGAGGCTTACTATCTTGTTGATCCCAGATTATCTGGTTAGGAACAAACACTTCTAAGCATTTTTTATCAATGCTTCTCTTCTTACCCCTCTTTACCACTACCTTATTATCCTTACTATAGAAGTAATGTCCAATAGGGACTATTTCATCATCCTCCCATTCAGTTATTACTTCCGAAGTGACTGAAATAACATTTTCTGTTGAAACCAATGAGGGAGTTTGAGTGGCCATGGCATCAAGCATAGGCATGGTAACTTGAGGAACAATCATAGGGGTAGAAACAATTTGAGGAATTGATGAGAGAATAGTAGAAGAAGGGATTGAAGTGATAGCTTCAGAAAGGAGAACTTGGTCACCATTAGCAGTTGATGGTTATGAAGAAGTAGTTGTGACTAAATCTCTGTCAATGGGTGATGATGAAGTAGATGTGGGTAATTGCAGGAGGCCAGTCGAATACTGGGCTTCTGCAAGTATAGAGGAAGGAATGGAAAAAGAAACTGAGTTACTAGGAAAAGGGGTGGCCCTATGAGTCAAAGTGTGAAAAAACTGTGAAATAGAGAGTGGTGGGATTTCCCCTGCAGGAAAAATAGAAAGATCCTGGATAGGTGGTAACAAAAGTGATGGAACTGTGATGTCAGGGTTAGTAGAGGTAAGTTCCAAAATTGGTTGATCAAGATCAGAATGGTCCATTTCAATATTGTCTAACAAGTCTGTAAGTGACTGTGAGTTGTCTACCACTTCCCTAGTGACTTCTTCCACAACTTTGTTAGTTACCTTTTTAGGTACTTCTTCAGTCACTTGAACTGCAGCCTGTGGCTCATCTTCTACATCACTGTTAGTGAGATCAACAGTAGGAACTTCAGATGTGGAAACCTGAAATTTATGTCTCTTAGGACGATTATCTTCAATCATTGTCGAGTCATCAACCAACTGCAAAGCTGCAACAGTTACTTGAACACTCATAGCAACCTTGGGAGATTCAACTGTCTTGGTATGCAACACTAAAGTCAATTTTGCCAAATGTTGCTGAAAATTCTGAGATGTCTACAACAAGGCTTTAACCTGCTTAGTGGTTTTAATCTGAGGAGGTTCCTCCATGGGAGTTTTACCATTGTCTCCATCGGTATAAGTATGCATTAAGGGAGCATTGTCTAGTTGAATTTGCTTTTGTTCTTTGCTCCTTCTAACTTGTTTAGTGATATTCAACTCCAAGGTTCTTTTCCCATAAACCTGAGATTTTATTTCTTTCCAAAATGCCATAATCTATCGTTGTTCATCCAAGCTCTTGGCTCTTGCTAACACTTCAGGGAAGCTGTTCACCCCTCGATAGATAGAGTCATCTGGAAAATCTTCATGGAGATAGTCCATTTTCCTATGATATTGCTTGAAGTGTGCATCCAAGAATTTCTTGGGATCATGCTTTCTTTTGGGTGCTTTTCCCAACTTCAAAGGAGACAATTGATCACCAAATATAGCAGCCCAGGTTGAAGTAGGAATAACTAGTGGGCCAAGATTTAGAGATAAATTAGGCTAGCCTCTATTTTTAGGACCAGTAAGTTTCTTTTAGACTCCAGCAGTGATAGTCTAATAGGAAACTTCTTGAATAACCAACCTGTTAGGTACAATTCTGGGAAACAAGTGAACAGTGTCATTTCCCCAAACTTTGATATATGCAAAAGACTCATAAACATACCAGTCCCTAATGGTGTTGATGAAGTTTATGACATCTGCTGAGAAGGCAGGAGTTTCCTGGTGAAATAATTTAAAATAAATGGTACCCATGAAGTGGTCACAAATTTCATAAAGCAAGGGTAGATAATTGCTTTCCCATAATGCAAAATGATATATATGAATTGGTGGAGCCTCAAGGGTCCAATTCCACCGCAAGTTAGGAGATTGAAAGTCAGCATAGAAGACATCAAGGATGTAGGCTGATAGATAAAAATGTGGCTTCTTTGAGGTGGGTTCCTTTTGATAGTTTTCAATTTGTGTCTTAATTTCTGATGATAGGATGGATGCCCAGGGAAAGGATTCACCTATTGTTAACACATGATGGGCTATGGGAGCCCATTCAACCTTGAAAATTGAACAATTGGGGAGACCAAAAAGCCTTCAAAGCATGGTTGTGAGTAAAGAGTAAGGTTCCTTGAACCAAATAATAGGATAGAGATCACCCACCTTGGGCATGAAACTATTAGGTTTCATCATCCAACATTTCATCATCTCATCAAAATTATTTCTGGTCTTGGAGGATTGAACAAAGCCAGAACTCAGGGTTTGTATAGCTGGCTTGAGAGTGAAAGCTCTAATAAAACCTCCGAGCGAAAGGTAGTCAATTGCGAATCTATGCAATCATTGAATGACCGGTATTTGGTATTTTCATTTTCAACAATCCATTTTACAGGGTCTATATAAGGTAAGATGGAAGGGGGAGCAGCAATGGCATGAATTTGGGAAGCCCTAATTTTTTCATAGGCTAGTCGATCTTGTTTGATGCCTGAAAGGTCATGGTTGTCAAAGATTAAATAAATTTTTGCCCAGTCCATTTGACAATCCTCAGTCACCCTCTCACTGGTGTCTAAGAAAATGCTGAAATTGGGATCCTTGGTCAGTGAATCCCTATATAGTGCCTTGGACCGGGTATTTCGAGACATTCTGATGAAGGTTTTGGAAAATTCTGATAAATAAACAAACGAGAGTCAAAATAAACCCATAAATAGTAAAAGCGCGAAAAGAAGAAGCAAAATTCATGACAAACCAACCTGATTTCAGCTGAAAACCATGCAGGTGACCCTGGTAAAAAATCCACAGTAAAATCCACGTAGGAGCATAAAAATGGACAGTAAAAATGATAGTGAAAAATAAGAAAAAATCGTTTATTTAAGGTTTTTTCAGCTGGATGAGATCTGGACCATAGACCTAGGAAGAAACGAATAGCCGAGATTACTCCTATGGGATGCAGGATTCAGGGTCAAGTTTCAAAATATTGCTTTATTCAACATTCCCGAAATCCACAATCCAAAAATGCAGGTTGCGGGTTTCGGGTTCTCGAAACTTTACCAAATAAGCAATCAATAATCCACACTATCTATGAACACTGTTTAATTTTTGCAATCAATAATCCACACTATTTATGAACTTTGTTTAATTTTTGCAATCAATAATCCATACATTGATCTATAGTTTGGATTTGTCTTTACTAATGATCTGTGTGTCTTTTATGTTTGAAGTGAATTATTTAATTAAAACATTTATCTATTTCTGCAAATGATTAACATAAATTAATAAATTCATGTTAATTTTTCAATTAGCATTTCCAACTAAAGGGTAATCTTGCATGTGCCTAATCCTTAAAACTATTATTAGTGAATTTTCATTTCCTGATTGTGTTGTGGTTAAACCAACATTAGTAACCTCGCTATACTAAATGTGCCAAATCAAGTATGCCACGTGTCTCAATAAGATCATTCCACGTGTCACCCTAGGATAGTAGATATCAACATTTTAACAACAAAATTTTTGCAATTTTTGCTTTAAAGACTTTGCTGGCAAGTACAAATATTCTCAGAGAAAGAGCAACCGCTCTTTCTCCAAGGTTTTCTATGGTTACAATTCCCTCCTAAATGAAGGGTCAACCGACCCTTCTTATTCACAATATTCATTTCATAATAGTTCGACACTGCAAGAAGGGTCGGTCGATCCTTCTTGCAATCTCCATTATGGCTATAGCTGAATTGTTGGATAAAGGTTTTCACAATTAACCGCGAAAAGAAGGGGTGGCTGATCCTTTTTGTCGTAAAATGGAAGTCGGGACAAACCATTTTTATATGATATAACTTCCAAGGTGTTCTGTTTTTACAATTCCCTCGTAATTGAAGGGTCGGCCGACCCTTATTATTCCTAATATTATTTTCACAATAATTCGACACTGCAAGAAGGGTCGGTCGACCCTTCTTATTGCCAATATTATTTCCATAATATTTCGACACTGCAAGAAGGGTTGGTCGATCCTTTTGGTGTTCTCCATTATCCATATAGCTGAATTGCTGGATAAATTTTTTCACAATTAACTACGAAAAGAAGGGGCGGCTGATCCTTGTTGCCTGAAAACAGAAGTTGAGACAAACAATTTTATATGTTATAACTTCCAAGGTGTTCTATCTTTACAATTCCCTCGAAATTGAATGCTCAGACGACCCTTCTTATTCCCAATATTGTTTTCATAACAGTTCGACACTGCAAGAAGGGTTGGTCGATCCTTCTTGTGTTGTCCATTATGGATATAGTTGAATTGCTGGATAGAGGTTTTCACAATTAACTACGAAAAGAAGGGGTGGCCGATCCTTCTTGTCGAAAAACAAGGATCGAAGACAAAAGTCATCAGAAACCATTTTTATATGTTATAACTTACAAGTTGTTCTATTTTTACAATTCCCTCATAATTGAAGGGTCGACTACCCTATCTTATTCCCAATATTATTTTTATAATAGTTTGACACTCTCAAAAGGGTTGACCGACCCTTATTATTCCCAATATTATTTTCATATTAGTTTGAAACTGCAAGAAGGGTCGCTCAATCCTTCTTGTGTTATCCATTATGGATATAGCTGAATTGCTGGATAAATGTTTTCACAACTAACTACTAAAAGAAGGGGCGGCTGATCATTCTTGTCGGAAAACGGAAGTTGGGACAACATTTTTATAACTTTTCGCCTTACATTTTGAACATTTACAAATGCAAATTGCAATTTTCAAATAAAAAATTGAATTTTCTGATTTGAAATCCACACATTTCAAATCATAAATTGCATTTTTTAATTTTAAATTCACAGTTTCCAAATGAAAATTGTCTTTTTTTTATTTGAAATTCACCCTTTTCAAATCAAATTTTGCATTTTTTTATTTGAAATTCACACTTTTCAAATCAAAATTTGCATTTTTTGATTTGAAATTCACACTTTCTAAATTGAAATTCATATTTTTTTAACAAAAAACTGCAATTTTAAGGTTCATAGGTAGTAAAAAAACACACTATTTGAATTGAAAAGCACACTTTTCAAAGACAATATTGCCACTTTCAGAACCTATTTTGCACTTTAGAAAGGTTGATATTGACACTTTCAAAGGCTAAAGTTGCTCAACATTTTAGATTGTCCTTGTCAATCGCTGAATGTTGGAAACACCTTTTATTCAGACAAATGCAAGCTCGTTTGAAGGGATGGTAGTGGAGCTGTCGCATTTAATACTTTGCAGCTCAATGCTTAGCTTTCGCCATCTACACCTCTATCAAGCATCATGACAGTACTATCAACCATCATGATAGTACTATTCGGACAGATGTAGGCTGGTTCAAAGGGATGGTAGTGGAGGATGACACGGGGCAGGGGTCAGCCAGACGCCCTGTAATGTCATGCCTCCAATAAATTACGTCCTCAATCATTATGCTGATGCCAGTTTACAAAATTTGTTTCTATCATTGCTTCCTTACGCATAACTGCCTCCATGCTGAAGGCAGTAATTCTAGTTGTACCATGCTTCCAAGCAAGTACTGCAAATTGATTTTCAATTGTACGAGTTACATGGATTTTGAGTCATACAATCTCTACAAAGCCATTAATGGAAATCCTCTCGTATGTGTGGGCTTCTGTGAAAATATCTAGGAGTCAAGTCGGCTCTCCGCCCTGCTTTCCATAGAAATTCCTATAAATATTTTCAATCGAGTAGGTGACCTCCATTTGAGAGACCTGCAATTTAAAGCTTGGTTGAACTTATGGGTGGATTTCTAGTGGTTTAGTTTTTTTAATTGGTATATCATGGCTGCCCGTATGAGGGCATGTGGACGCAGGGGATCCAGCAGGGGTGTAGGGTCTTCACGACCTGGGGGGGGGAGTTTCTCTCATGGAGAAGGCTCGTCTCAACATCATACCATGGGGATGGAAGAGTCTACCTCGCAAACCTTCAATTGGGGGGCTCAGTATCTAGCAGAGACGCCTGCTCCGATAGAGGTGTAAATAGCACACTGCGAATTATCCCTTCTCTGGGAATACGAAGCCCACTTGGGCTGGAAATTAATCTCCAACCCCTACTGGGCGGTGAGGTCTTGTTCGCTCACAAAATTCAGGTGAGGAACCAACTGGCTCATGGCCTCCGTGAAGCCCTTCAAATTATAAAAGGCGGCCAACAAACTCATTCGGCTGGTGTTCGCTTGCTCAAGTCTGCTCTGAAAGATTACATGGATACCTCGAGGGACTTCCCTCACGAAGAACCAGTTTCCCCATGGGGGGAGCACCTTGCTCCCTGATTGGTCTTCTCAGTCTGCGTTCGTGCCAGTCTTGGTGGTCAGCATCCGGCTCGCTTGTGGCTTGCTGTTTGTTCTGTGGATTTTTCACTAGTGGCTCGCTGTTTTTTCTGTGTATTTTTCCATGTCTTTGGAAGTTCAGTCTTGGTGCAGACTCTGGATGTTAGTGTGGTTTTGTTATGGGGGATGCTCGGTCAATATTAAATTGTTAAAATCGATCAATATGGACCATTGAATAGCATATAAATAGAAGTGAATTGTAAGCCTAAGGGGATATTAGAAGAGAGAGAGAAGTGGACAAATCCTCTTTTTGGTCTAATTTGGATCTACAACATTATGTTTTGACTGTTCCTGCGACAGGTTTACTACAGAGTTTAATGAATGCATAAAGTTGTCCGATTATTGTTCTAATTCTGTCTCTATGCAGTGGTGAATGTTGCATTATGTCTATTATGTTGTGGATTGAATGATAATGTTTCATGCGATTAAGTAGAATGGATATGTTATTGTGAATGTTTACTTTATGTTGAATCTTCGAATTGCTTACATAATATGTGAATGATTAGTAAATAGTATGCTGTCAAGTTGATGATATATGGTTAACTTTTTGTGATAAGAGATTTGTGGGTAAATCATATTCTCAACGCCACTATGGAAACTTGGTTCCTGCAGCACCCTTCGCAGGTGTTGCTAGGAAGGGTAACTCCTTTATGGGCTGGTGTATAAGGGATTGTTGGTGCTTGTTGACGACAGTGAGAACCCCTGTCGAGAAGAGTTGAGTCAACACAGGTTTTATCTGCAGTTAGCCTAGTTGTATGCTCCTCAGTTTGATCTACTCTGGCTTTTTTACCATACTTAGTATGGCACGAGCTATTGGGTGCTCATTTGCAATTGTATTCAGTAATTGTGTCTTCCATTTTGATTCTTTCCAACTTGCTGGATGTACCAACATTTTTTTTTTAAATAGAAACATTTTACTTTTTAAAGAGAAACATTCTTTATTTTTATTTTTTTTAAATAGAAACATTTTACTTTTTCTTTTTTCTTTTTTTAAATAGAAATATTTTAGTTTTTAAAGAGAAACATTCTTTCCTTTTTGTTTTTTTTTAATAGAAACATTTTACTTTTTATTGCAATGTTGTAGATACAAAATTAGTGACAATTATATTCAACACCGATTCCATCTATTATTTCGAAAACAAGCAACACATGCATGCATTCCCAGACACACCATAAAGCTAATTAAAATTTAAGCAGGATACTGTGTTGGAAAAGGACATTCCTAGACAACAATGCAGATAGTGATGCCATTAGTTGGAATGATTCTGACTGCGATTAACCAGACAGAAACATTCTTTCTTTTTGTTTTTTTTTAAATAGAAACAATATACTTTTGGGTCTGCTCAAAGTTCCAAATCAAATATGCCACATGTCACAATCTGATCGTTCCACGTGTCACCCTAAGATACCAGATATCAAAATTTTAACAACAAAATTTATATAATTTTTTCTTTAAAGACTTTGCTAGCAAGTGGAAATATTCTCAGAGAAAGAGCGACTACTCTTTCTCTAAGGTTTTCTATTGTTACAATTCCCTCCTAAATGAAGGGTCAAATGACCCTTCTTATTCCCAATATTCGTTTCATAATAGTTCGAAACTGCAAGAAGGGTTGGCCGATCCTTCTTGTATTCTCCGTTATGGCTATAGCTGAATTGTTGGATAAATCTTTTCATAATTAACTATGAAAGAAGGGTCGACCGATCCTTCTTGTCGAAAAATGGAAGTCGGGACAAACAGTTTTTATATGTTATAACTTTTCACCTTAAAACTTTGAACATTTAGAAATGGACATTGAAATTTACAAATAAAAAATTCCTCGTATTATTTTCATAATATTTTGACACTGCAAGAAGGGTTGGTTGACCCTTCTTATTATGAATATTCTTTTCATAATATTTCTACACTGTAAGAAGGGTCAGTCTATCCTTCTTGTGTTCTCCATTATGGATATAACTAAATTGTTGGATAAAGGTTTTCACAGTTAACTACGAAAAGAAGGGCCGGCCGATCCTTCTTCTCGGAAAACAGAAGTTGGGACAAACTATTTTTATATGTTCGACTGACCTTGGTTATTCCCAGTATTGTTTTCATAATAGTTGAACACTGCAAGAAGGGTCGATCGATCCTTCTTGTGTTCTCCATTAATATTGGGCATTGGTCATAAATGAATCTAATATCAATTTTAGCATAAGATTGGTGAATACTTAGATGCGGTAAACCAGAGCATAAACATATGAATTCTGATTTAATATTACTTTCATCCAAGCATGAAGAATAACACAATGGAAAATATCTACTGGAAATAACAATTAACAGAGAATGGAAGGAAATTTACAGACACACATAATTTACTACAAATAATAATTAACAAAGAAAGGAAGGAAATTTACAGACTGTCATTGCGGGAAATAAAAATTAACAAAGAAAGGAAGGAAATTTACAGACTGTCATTACTGAATAGTTTTTTCATTAGTGGTACAATTATATTCAACACATTCCATGTATAATTTCGAAAACAAGCAACTCATGAATGCCTTCCCAGACACACTATAATGCTAATTACAATTTAACATTGATCGACACGATGGTTTGACATGTTCTCTGAAGTGGTCGAATGGAGGACCTAGTCGGGTGGCCGACCTAAGATCATCCAAAATAACTGGAGTTCAATGAACAGAACATTGCTGATTATGAAAGCACAATCCTTCTACCTTCTACTTGGCGCAGCAAGAAGAAGTTGACAGCATGGTCTGGTACTAAAACAACATTCGACGACTACTACAACTGTTGATGATCGCATGTGACAACAGCTCCATCCCATCCTTACATCCATCTATCACAGATCTATCTCACCGGTCACGGTTTCAGGTCGAATTATTGCATGTAGTCACATGTATTGTTGCATAGTTGCATATTCTTGCTGGATTTCAGTGATTATAAGTTTTGTGGGCGAATTCAGATCCTCTGTTAGAAAACGATGGCTCCATTCCGTCCATATATCCATCAATGGCATACCTACCAATCTCTTCCGGTCATGTTGTTAGATGCCTAACATTCCAAGATCAACATTTCTGTGTACAAATGATGGTTCTTAACAGAGATGAAATGGGTTGCTTCACAACTACGTTAAGCTTTTCATTTAATGACAAATCCATGTACTAGGACTTGGCTCAAAATGCCCATACATCGACTACGGGCAATAAAATAAACGAAAAGCTTAACGTAATTGTGAAGCAACCCATTGCATCTCTGTTAGGAACCATCATTTGTACACAGAACTGCTCATCTTGGAATGTTAGGCATCTGACAACATGAACGGAAGAGATTGGTAGGTCTGCCATTGATGGATATATGGACGGAATGGAGTCATCATTTTCTAACAGAGGTCCGACAAATTCTCCGTAGTTCGCGGGAAAAAGTTATAATCAACTATGGGCAATAAGAACAATACATGTGACCAATACATGTGAAGACGAGCAATAATTTGACCTGACAACGTGACCGATGAGATAGATCTGTGATAGATGGATGTAAGGATGGGATGGAGCCATCATCACATGCGGTCGTCAACAGTTGCAGCAGTCATTGAGATAGATAATTAAACGAAATGCTCCATCGTTCGCGGGAAAAACTTATAATCAACTATGGGCAATAATTAAATGAAAAGGTTCGCAGGAAAAACTTATAATCAACTACGGGCAATAATTAAACGAAAAGGTTGGCGGTAAAAACTCATATATCATGAGGAGAACTGGGGAGCGATCATAAGACTCAAGCATCTCTCATAAAACATCAGAGGAAGTAAAAGAAAATTCCATGGCTTCTCGGACGATTTCAGTTTGCTATGATATGGGGCATGGTTAGCCTATATATAGTGAGTGGCCACTATGTTGATGGATTAAAAATATTTTGTTGGATTAATCGTACGCGTATCACTCCAATTGATTCCTTGAAAATCCAACGGCCAACATGCCTTATGCCAGCGCATTAAATGGCCTATAGCAGGCTGAATAATATTCGTCGTAAGTTTCAGCCTATGTGAATCAAGTATACCATATATTAAAATATGCAATTACTTGCCATGCTTGTTTTTAAGAAACAAAATTGTTTATGTGAATCAAGTATACCATATATTAACCCTGGATGCAGGCGTCACCATTATACAAGGGGACATGTATCAAACACGAGGAGGGCACGTGGGGGAGGAGCCTCGGCCCAGGTGCCCATAACATGGCACGTGTGCCCCATGCAATATACCACCTCTCTTGCTTCCACTTTCCTGCCCTCACATGTGCGTCTTTATGGCTCCTTCTCGACTCTTCACTCGCAAGTCCCTTCACCGGCTAGCTGGCTCCAACTCTAGTACCTTGGCCCTCTACGCATTCAAAGCATCCCTCACCTTGGGGCAACTCCATGTCTACTGGGGAGATGCCCCATTCTCTCTGCTCTGTCTACTAGGGAGCTTCTCCATTCTCTCTGCTTTGTGTACTGGGGAGTTTCCCCATTCTCGAGGAATAATCGAGCAGCTCAACTATTATCAGTTTAAAACTAATTTGCAGTGTATCAGTTTTAAACATTGTTAAGGAACTTCTACTCAACAACTCAACCATAAATTCCTTACACCATATTCATCTCCAACTACTTCTCATTTCTCCACAAACTGCAAGCTATACTTCTCATTTGGACACCAGTCATATAACATCGTCGTTGCTGGTTCAGAAAACGCGGGAGCTTAAAACAGTCCCCAAACATTAAATGGTACCATTAATTTCCTTAATATTTGTTTAAACAATCTTTAAACTAATTTTAAAAATCAAATATGCCACATGTCACAATATAAGCATTCCACGTGTCGCAAAATTTACAGAAGTTTTTCTTTAAAGACTTTGTTGGCAAGTAGAAATATTTTCAGAGAAAGAGCAACTGCTTTTTCTCCAAGGTGTTCTATTGCTACAATTCCCTCCTAAATGAAGGGTTGACTGACCCTTCTTATTCCTAATATTCTTTTCATAATAGTTCGACATTACAAGAAGGGTCGGTCGATCCTTCTTGTATTATCCACTATGGCTATAGTTGAATTGATGGATAAATGTCTTGACAATTAACTATGAAAAGAAGGGGTGGCCGATCCTTCTTGTTGTAAAATGGAAGTTGGGACAAACCATTTTTATATGATATAACTTCTGAGGTGTTCTATTTTTTACAATTCCCTCATAATTGAAGTGTTGGTCGACCCTTCTTATTCCCCATATTATTTTCATAATAGTTCGACACTGAAATAAGGGTCGGCCAACCCTTCTTATTATCAATATTCTCTTCATAATATTTCGACACTGGAAGAAGGGTTGACGGATCGTTCTTGTGTTCTCCATTATGGATATAGCTGAATTCTTGGATAAAGGTTTTCACAATTAACTACGAAAAGAAGGGGTGACCGATCCTTCTTGTCAGAAAACAGAAGTCGGGACAAACTATTTTTATATGTTATAAATTCCCAGGTGTTTTAGTTTAACAATTCCCTCGAAATTAAAGGGTCAGCCGACCCTTCTTATTCCCAATATGATTTTCATAATAGCTTGACACTACAAGAAGGGTTGGTCGATCCTTCTTGTGTTCTCCATTATGGATATAGCTGAATTGCTGGATAAATGTTTTCACAATTAACTACAAAAATAAGGGGGCGGATGATCGTTCTTGTCAAAAATAGAAGTCGGGACAAACTATTTTTATGTTATAACTTAGCGGATTGACTTGTTATTGTAACAATGACTGGATATTTTAAACATTGAATTTTTCACATTAAAATTTTGAACATTTACAAATGAAAATTGCAATTTTCAAATAAAAAATTGCAGTCTTTTTATTTGAAATTCACACTTTTCAAATCCAAAATTGCATTTTTTATTTTAAATTCACACTTTTCAAATCAAAATTAGCATTTTTTGATTTGAAATTCACACTTTTCAAATCAAAATTTGCATTTTTATATTTTAAATTCACACTTTTCACATCAAAATTTACATTTTTTTATTTGAAATTCACTTATTTTGAATTGAAATTCATAGTTTCATAACAAAAAACTGCAATTTTAAGGTTCATAAGTAGTCAAAAAACACACTATTCGAATGGAAAAACACACTTTTCAAATGCAATATTGCCACTTTCAAAACCCATTTTTTCACTTTAGAAAGGTTGATATTGACACTTTCAGAATCTAAATTCACACATTCTTAGTCCAAAATTTGCCTAATTTGTCCAAATTTAATGAAATAAGCGTTTTATGCTCATTACAATGTTTATTTTGACTAGTTTTCCATAAAATGCAGTATAATGGTCTCTGTAAATCCAATTATTTTTCTGTAAGTTTTTGAAGGTCCATAAGACTGATAAATCCAACCCCATCCTTAATTCAAAAATTCATGACCCTTTGAGGGTGTTTGGAGAAGTCTAGAAGTTTATTAGTCAAGCAGTCCTAGGTAGCACACTTGCCTGTTTGGCCTCCAAACCATGTCATTTTGCTTCTAAACCGTGGTATAATTGTTGTAGTAGGGTCAAGACATTCCTTATAGTATACCATAGATCTTATTACTTTCAGTGAGCACCAGAAACCTTGGATTTCCATAGAAGTCCTCGGGGAATATGCATTGATAGCCTTGGCTCTGCCAAGGAAATATTCCTAGGCATGAAGCACCCATAAATGTGCCACTGTCAAGGTATTTTCCTGTTTGTATTCTCAATTGTAGCCTCATCAGATCCTAATGTCCATCTGGGGAATTATTTGGGAGGTCTAATTGTTCTCAATACTAGTTCCATCAATTCAAGTTTAATTCTAGCTACTAGTTTTGAATTTTTCTGACTTAGTCTTTTGTATTCAAGTTAATATCTCCAAAAATTCTGATTGGGATATTACACTAATTGAGTCCTTAAATCCCAAGTGAACCAATGAGATTGACAATGGAAAATTTTCCCAAATAAAAAATCTAATAGAAAAAATATAAGAATTTATTGGGGCTAAAATGGGGCATGAGAAAGTTTGGTCTAATCTATGTAAAATAGAGGAACACTTGGTGAATAAGTTGGGAATGTGATTAGAGGGGGAGTTGGACACAACCCTTTTTCAATACACTTCCTTGGAAGACCATTGAATAGATAATGTGTTATCTATAGGACATGTGGTCATTTCCCATAGATTTCCCTATTATAAAAAAGTATTGATAAACTATAGTGCCATTGTTCTATGAATTCTCCTATAAGAATACTCATAAAAAATGGGCATAGGACCTTACAAGCTATAAAAAGTAATTTTGGAAAACCACCTTTACTTGAGAGAGAGGGCCAAGTCCAACTAATAGTCATGGTCAAGCAAGAGGTTTTAAAAGTGGTCATAGTGGAGGAAGAACCAAAACCATCAAATGTTATTATTCTAATGAGATATGTCATATCTCAAGAAATTATCACATGCAAAGAAGACCAAGATGTGGACACTACAAAGCCATAGGGGACACTACATATGACTCTAATGACTATCTATAAATGTGGGAGGATAGATAAAAAAAAAATGAATGATAACCTTGCAATTTTAAATCCTATAAATGCAAAAGTCCCAAATATTAATGTAGTAACCAAACGAGGTTCTTGCACCAATGGAGACTAAGGTCTAAACCTACCATTTTAGATATGTAGAGTATAACTGAATAACATTGGATTTGACACATTACAAAAAAAATCTTTTAGATAAGATGTATACATCCTATAGGAATATGTAAGTGCTATTAATGGAAATATTGGTACCACAATAGGTGGAATGAACAAAAAAAAAGTTTGAGAGGAAGGACGCAAAAGAAGTTCAAATAATATCCCATAATAAAAGGACTTCTAGAATGATTTCTTGGAGAGATTTCTTAAAGTCTTGGATGAAGAACCTGTGTTGGCTAAGTTTTGATAGAATATTACTCAATTTATGGAATTAGATAATTTAGAAAAGGAAAGCAACACTTCTCTTAAAAATAGGTATTTATATAGGTTAGAGAAGAAGAAATGTAATGGGTAGGAAATTCGTGTTCATTATAAGAAATGTAGGATGTGAAGTTAGAAATGTCATGTTGGATATGAGAAATTATGTAAACATATTTCCAAAGAAGTGTTCAAAAATGATGGAAATCCCAGGGTTAATCTTCTCTCATATTCAATTGTGGCTCACAAATCAATACGAAATCTACCCTATTAGTATATTAGAAAATGTTGAAATATACTTTGTAGGAGTAAATATCGTAGTTGATTTTGTAGCTATAGAGATAGAAAATGAGAAATCCTTATATCCGAATCTACTTAGAATTGAATGGGAATATCAAAATCATGTAAAGTATTTTTTGAAGATGAAGTAACTCAGAGTCACAATCTATTGATTCATGTTAGGTAGCTTGCTACATTGAGCCCACAAAAGAGAACACGGAGGAGAACCTAGTTCTTGATATCTACAACCTCACTGTAGGCATGAGGGATGAATGTATTTCCCTATGATGGATGGAGTTGTTAGTTGGCATAGCATATTCTCTTTTGATATGTCATCAAAGAAGCATCGCAAAACTATAAAGAATGAAACCACTGACCCACTTCCATATATTGTGTCTATATAAAAATATTTAAATAAATAGGAATAAAGGTTATAAAAACACCCATTTATAATGAGAATGATGACATTGAATATGCTCTTAATTGAAAGGAGCACTCCATGAAGCTAGAAAGGAGGATTCAAAAAATGGGTGTGGTAATTGGAGCAACTCTAAAATGATGATAACTGAAACATAAAATTCCAAACAATTATATATCGAATACCAATTCGAAAATACATTTGATTAAGTGTCCCACATAGCCCATATTGTATGGATGAATTCTAGTACATAATATTTGAATTGAACTATGGAAAAGCATTCTCAAATATACATGTGACGAACAATATAAACCAATGGACGCAAGTTGAAAATATTAAGAAACTATGGGTGCATATGTTTCATCCACGTGCTCAACGGAATCCCTAAAACATGTTACCTCCATGAAGAGATAATGAAGAAAACCAAGATCCAGGGTGTAGTGTAAATCTCATTTTTATAGAATTTCTCATTAACATGTGAAACTCTATAATTCACCACTACATCACCGAATATCAAATCATTTATCTTTGGCCATAGGAGGGTGAAAAAAATAGGGTTTCCTTCACTCCATCAAACTCTTTGAGAAGGATATTAGACCATGCAAAAATAATAGAGTTTATTCGATCCATTATGAGTGTGACAAGGTATATATTGGCGAGACAGGACATTCAATTCATATAAATTTGAAGGAACATAAAAGCCGACATCATCATCATTCATAGTAGAACAAAAAAAATATGCTCTTCCGGAACATGCAATGAACTCTAAGCACCACATTTGCGTTGAGAATGCATAAATGATCATTAATATAAATCATTACACAAAGAAACGAGTCCAAGACGCTATAGAAATCGAAAAACATCTAAACAGAAATTGAAAAACATCTAAACAATATGAATTGAAATCACGACTAGATTCTATGCAAAGCATGGCCCCGTGTTATCAATCAAATTGCATGGTCCCTTGTTATTAATCAAATTGAAAACAATTAAAGATAAAATTAATTAAATAATAATAAATTACCCTCCAAGTCAACCCTTAAAATTATTAGAATCATCAATAATAAAGCATTATTAATTGCAAATGTTGCTCAGCAAAGCATGTGAGATTCTTAAACATTATCTCCTCTTAACGATGAGCTATGCTATTGAACTTGAAACGTCGAGAAAAAAAGTTGTGTTAGGCTAGGTCTCCAATTCTTCTAAAAACTAGCATGCTAAAGTTGTTATAATATCCCAATTTTGGCTCCTTGTATGTTTTGGATCAAGTCTTGTATAAATTGTAAATATTTGTTTATATAAAATAAGATGACTCCATTTTGTAAATGATGTAAATATTTTGTATGATTTCCTAATGCACGGTTAAGTCAATATCTAAGTAGTGAGGCATGTATTTTTGAAAAATATGTTTTCTATATATCATGGGGTAGATTTGATACGGTATTATCAAGATAGGTAAAAAAAATATTCAAAATTAATATCAACGTCCAAATTTGATTTTTTGAGAGCTTGAGAAGGGCTATCAGTCCACTAAAGTATATAGTGTACAGGAGTCCAAGTGGGTGAAAAATAATTCTAAATTTCCTAGTTTTCTACATTTGGTCCTTTTCCTTATTACAATGTTTTTTTTAAAACCCTAAACCACCAAATATTGTATTTCAAGTTAGCTTTTGCCCAGACCGCATTGATCATTGTTCTTTTTTTTTTCTTACTAGGGAACTCATGCCAAGATCGTGTTGTCTAGACAAAACCTGTGTTACCAGAAATGTGACCGGGATCCTGGTTTTGCTGAAGAAATGCTCCAAAAATGGAAATGAGACAGAAAACACCGTTTTTTACGGCCGTTCTCATTTTCAGGCATGAGAAACCGTTTCCGGAGAAATCATGGAGAACGCTAATCGTTTCTTGTTAGGTTTTTCAATAATCCACTCTGTTTGTACGAGGTTTGGAGATTATGGGACGAGCGATGAAGGCTTTCCGAGATTAACAATATAGTTATCTTTGGAACATTTGAGTATCGAGCAAATCAGAATAAAGCAGTTAGTTAAGGAACCCCTGCCAGTTAAAAGTCTAATACAATGTTTTCAGTTTCCTTAGGTATGTATGTATATAAATCTCGCTAATAGGGGTGTGAGTCAGGCTAAGGTAGCCCCCCCGCTGTAGTCATGTAAAGGCCAGGCTGAATAAACTAAGGTGAAGGGAGTAATAAAGTCAGGGTAAGGTTGGAGTTTCAAGCCAACACATTCTATGTCTAGTTGGAGAGTGAAGATAGCTCTCCACAAGCAGGGAGAACAACTAGCAGGGAGGTCTCTTCGACTAATGCAGGAAATCTCTTCCACGAGGAGGCAATATTAGGAGATGCTCCTTGAACAAACCACGCTAAGGCTCACATTGCAATAAAATTAGATGGATGCGTTAAAGTTTGTTAAGTTTTAATTGACTGATAGAAAGTAAGCATAAAATAGTTCATTATAGGTGAGCATGAGCATGAGCATGGGCATATATTTTTCATTATGATAATTTAACTTAAACATAAAACATGGTTAATGGATAAAATCACATATTATTATGAGTTGTGTTATCAGTGTTTATGAGTTTATTTATTCTAAATTCTAATTGATCGTATTCATTTGAAAAACTTTATTTTTTTTAATGGTTTCATTTTTATATTTTCAAAACTTATTTTTTTATTTAGTAGTATTATTTTTTCTCTCTCTTTGTTTCTTGTTCCATTCTCGTTTCTCGTTTCGTTTCCCGTTTCTCGTTTTTGGTAACATAGGACAAAACCGCTTCGTAGCGCTGCAAACCTTGGATCAGGCCACCCCTAATGTTGGATGGAAGAAGGATCTGTCGAACAAGAGTAGAACTATAACTGAAGGATTCACTCGAGATGTTGAGGGACCTATAAACCCGCAGAGAATCGAACTAAGACTTCCTACAAATCAGCAATAAGGCCCCACCGCTAACTCCCACCCTCAAAACGATTGCTACTTGTTATTTGTGATTTAATAGTTTTCTCGAGTCTCTATGGAGGAACTACGCTCTTTGGCTTTCATGTAAGGTTTTACATATAGCTTTCGATTCCCACTGTTCGTTTGGATGTCGCTATCGATGCGAATAATACGTGTTTTGTCCATTTCGCATGCTTTTGTTCGCACAATTTTCATTTGATGTTATTATATTTGATGTCAGCTTCTGTCCATGAACGATCTTATCGTTCAATGTGAATAAGGTGTTTTACTTGTTTTTTGGGTGCAATTTATCTTTCCATTTCTTGCTCTGAGCTACTCTATCTTTGAAATCATAGTTAGGTGAGAAAAATGCGATCGGCACATGGTTGTTGCACCTATGCATTATTGTGAGGGTTTTCAGTGAATTTCGACGCTCTGTGCTTTTTCGTTTGGAGGTCCGCTGCCACTCATAGCTTTCAGACCATTATACATATTTTTCATTGGAAGGGTCATAATGCTATGTCTGCAATCTGAATTTATTTTGATGGTACGATCGAATGGTTGGAGGGATTCACTATTGACTTTGCACCTTACATTTGATTTGTTGTTTACACAAGCTGAATGCTTTTTTTCGTTCTCGGTTCATGCCTATAAATGCTTTGTAGAAATTAAAATTGCTAAAATATATCCGTAAAAAGGGAAGGGAATATTTGAAATCCGCGTTATATCACTTTCCGATATTTTATCGACATAGCTATTTGTTGGTCGTCCACCGATATTTTATCGACATAGCTATTTGTTGGTCGTCCACATGCTACTTAGTTTGATACGTTTTGTTTGGCGTGCCTTTATTTTTGGAATTGTTTGACTATTTCGTTTTTGAGGTCAATCGTTTGGTAAGAGGAAGTGGTCCTATGAAATTTAGCAGCTAGATGGTGCCTTTGTCCGCCTTTGTCCACGTGATCACGTGTCTACTTTGGATTTGAACAAACATTGATGTAGGTAAAGGTTTCCTAAGATGTTGGGTAAATGCATCGGCAAGAAGATGAACAAATTATGTTAATAAAAACGATAGTAACATAATTCGAGGATACATATATTATTTGATACGGAAATAAAATTTTTATATAAATATATAAATCAAATTAGTATAAATGTATATTAAAACTATTTATTTTTATAAGAAAGTAATAAATTGAATGGTATTTATATTTTATAGTTATTAAATAATTAAAATTCAGTTTTTTAAAATTTACTTTTCCATTAATAAAAATCTATATTCATATTGTATCTATATTTAATATTCGACTAATTTGAATTACTCCAAATTTTCATACAGGAAATGACAATATGTGCATTATTACTTTAATTTATCCAATGACTATCAACCAATATTCATATCTTATTAGCCTCTCCTTGAGGAACTATTAGCCTCTCATTTGGCTTATTTTTCATTTTTAAAGATTTCTTATTTTTTATTGTTTCAATTTATTCAAATTTTTATACATTTTCGTAGTTTATCTTTATGATAGTATTTTATTATATCAACATGTTGCCATGTTCTTATTTGAGATAATATTTACGAGTTTTTGTTTGAAATCTTCATATTCCTTACTTTTTACATTTTTTTTACTTTATTTTATTGAATGCTCATGATACAAACATGAATTAAACCATTCATTTTAGGCATAAGCAAATACAAATTGTCATGTTGCTAGTATGTTCTGATAACAACATTAATGCGATGGTGTGGAAGTGGCTACGACTAGTGGTTAACTTGTTTATTGGGTGTGGCGATGATTGTAAACCATCAGAGCTGCACAACCACATTGGACAAATGGTGCAAGAGCTTAATGACAGACACACAACCCTTGGTAATGCTTACAAGGAATTGACACAAAGACACATGCAAGTTGTGGTAGAAAAAGAATATATGCTAAAAGAGATCGAATATCTATACATAGATGTTGTAGCTGGCAGCTGGCCCTTGAGATGCCCGTCTTCTTGCCATTGCGCATGACAAAGTTCAAAAGCTTAAACACAAATATCACAACTTGCATAACCGAAACCAAAAATTGAAGCAAATTTGCAGAGAATGCTAGCACAATATTTGATAGAGCTCAAGAAGAAACGACAAGAAGTTGACCAAAATTTTATAAAATGTCCTTATATGATCCAACACAACAAGCTACAAATTATTTTATATAGTTTCACTGGTTTGATATGTAGTGTATTTGATATAATATAGTGGAGATACACACTTACTTTTGGTGAATCTTTTATTGGATTATAATTATGCAAATTTTTGTTAGATTTTTTATTGATGTATAAAATTTTGTGACATCTTGATGAAACTTTGAGTGAATTATAAAACATTGTGAAGTTTTGACAAATCTTTTGATAAAGTATAAAACTATATATAAAAGTAGAAAAATGTTATGTTAAACTATAATATACATATTTTATTTTTTAGGAAAAATAAACATAATGTCTCTCCAAAAAAACAAAATTCCAAAAAAAAAAAAAAAAAAAAAAAAAAAAAAAAAAAAACCGTATTTCCTTTATATTGAGAAAACACATTTTACATGACCCATGATTAGGTCTCTTCATAGATATTGTTCTTTGGGCATATCCCATTATAAACTCAAAATATTGCGATTTTCCTTCTTTTACATTCTTGCAAGCATCGGAGGTCCATTCTTTAGTGTTCTTATTGTATGTTCTGGCAGTGTTCTCTATCGTTTTTTATTTTCTTTCACCACAAAATTACTATATGTTTTGATCTTGACCTCCACTTTTCTCAAGCCAAAGAGAATTTAATGTTTTCTCTCCCACTTCTATTATGGATTGGATTCTTCGTTACTAATTCATGGACTATGAAAGGACTCTTCAATAGCATCATACGGTGTTCTTAAATAAGAGGGTACAAACTAATATCCATCAATAGCTTCATAAGTATAAAAATGTTGATAGGCCATGTGCCTTGCACAATTGCCTCTCTAATCATCCATTTGTGCCTAAAAAGGACCCCTTTCCAATGAAGATCACCACCAAAAGCAATATTGTATGTATCAACAATCCATGCCCAAAAAAATGAAAAACCCTAAAGTTCCACATGCATGCATGATCATTTACACCTTATGGTCATCCATGACGATTCCCATGCCCCACGTTGTCAACATTCACTTGTTCAAGAATGGAGAATCACATAAAGTCATTACAAGCCAAAACGAAGACATGAAGTTTTTCCATAAAATAATTTGAGGACAAAGCATATTTTAAAGGACAGGCAATGTGATGAACATAAATATATCAAATAAATAAATAAATAATAACAATAACAATAAATAATAAATGCAGTGACACATCCTAATTATGGGACATAACCTATCAATAATTGTGACTAGTCAATGTTATACGTACACTATCGGATATTATTGCATTCATATCATCTATATTATTCATTATTTATATATAACATGTCCTATATGAATTTTTAATTTTTTTTCTTTCTTACATTGGATATTTCTTAGTAAAGGAACTTTACTCATTTCACTGGGTATCATGGCCAAATTTCTAGCTAATTCATGGATGAAATCCCTCAAGCCACCTACTCTTCCAATTGTCAACCCAACCACCACTCACCATCACATAGCATAAGTGGAGGAAATAAAAAAGAAAAGGAAATATATAGATGAAATTAAGGATTTGGTAAAACAATTAGCAATGAATTTAGGCATAAGAATAAAGGATAGTATAAATTGGGAAGGTAAAGAATAGAGTCACAAGAAAGAGTATTTTGAAGGATGTTGTAGAATTTGACATCAGATCACATAAAATTAAGATAGAGAAGGTAGAAAAATTAAAGAATGGGATCATTAAGGTCTTTAACCTAAAAGAGACCACATGCAGTCTTAAGATGCTCACTTATAAGGAATTTAATAAAAACCTAGATAAGAGTCATATTCTCAAGGCAAACAATAGGAGACTAAACATGAGTTGACAAGAATTGTGGAGAGTTCTATAAAAGATGAAGAAAATATTTCCAAAAGGTCAATAAAACATAGCCATGTTAATAATATATTTATTGAAAAGATAAATGTCTCATGTTTGAAGGTTATAAATGAATAAAGCGATAATATTTGAGGGAATGTTGACACACATGATGCAATGATAGGAGATACATTTACATTAATGTATAATTATGAAATGACCATGAAGTTTTACAAGGATGTTGCAAAGGATAAAGTAGTCCGGAAGTTCAAAACAAGATCTCAAGTAGTCAACATGTAGGATATATCAAAATGACTAAAGATGGAAACAAATTGTTGAAATAAATTCAAGTTGGAGGGAAATTGCATGGAGAATAACCATACATATACGATGGACCTTCATCGATATGACCTTTCCTAAATGTCCATGTGCCTTTTTTTCCAAATTAATTGTGCTTCCTTTAACCTTTCCATTCCATTGCATAAAATATATACACTAGTGCCCTATGGAGAGCAAAAGCATGAATATCAGTTCTGAGTTTGTCTATTTTTTAGAAAATAATCAAATCAGTCTTGTCAAGTGGTTCCAATTATTTTATTATTAACTATTCAATTTTGAGATAGTTTTTATTGTAATACCCCTAGTTTTGACTTGGAATGTATTTAACCAAAATTATGTAAATAATGTAAATATGTTAGTGCGGATTCCTACTGCGGAGCTCAAGGCCAAGGCCTGACTAGCGAATGACTAGGCATGTATGATGTATATATTTTTATTTGGACTATGTGGTTGACTTGTCATGCTGATTTGGAATATATGTAAATATTATGTGCATAAATAATAAAATGGTTAAAGGACGGTTGTGGAAAGAGCACCAAAGAGGTTATGATTCCGCTAGAGGGGAAAAGGAAAGGGGGTCCATGGGAGACTAAATCCTTGCTACCAAGTGTCAACCTTAGAACTCACCCAAAATCTGTCACATGCTTTGAATAAGGAAATTATCTCAATTTTTACTATTGTCCAATCATTAAATACATGTGTGAGGTTCGTGGGAAAAGTCACCTCATGTAGTTATTGAAGCATGGGGCTGACTGCACTTTTGTGATAGTTCTGTCATGAAAGAAGTCAGTCTATTGTCAGAAGTTGTGTCAATTGTATTTTCACCATTTTTTCATCTCGCTTGGAGTCAAACCTTATTCTCTCATTCTTTCATGCACATCTACGCTAAGAAAAGATCTCCATTGCTATCCATGAACTTACCATACTGCTTTTAACCCATAAATTCGAATTTGGAGAGAGTGATGCAGATTTGGAAGTGAAAATTGATGGTTGTGGATGAGCAGAGAGGTTGCGCAAGCTAGGAACCCTTACCCATTGAGTTCTTCTACTCATAGGTGTTTGAGAAGCCACGAATTGAAGCTACAGGTTGTTCTCTAAAAACACTAAACAAATTGGACTTCTTCTATGCACACACTAGAAGCACTAGGCAAGATGGATCACCCAAGAGAACTGTGGATCGATGAAGGGGGTGATTGAGCCAAGAAGGGTGTTGTGTGGGGAAGGTATTATGGAATTTAATGCTATGAGGGATGATTAAGACCCCTGTAGAAATCTGTATGAGCATTTGGCTAAGCATAGAGAGAAAAATGGGTTGTGGGCTGAGAGAGAGAATCCTGCAGGTCTTTCCTTCACCCCGGTGGTATCATAGTGCAGCTTAGGGGTGGCCTCTCAATAGAAAGAGTATATGTTGGACAGAGTGACTATGGTTGGGTGGAAAATCGCTCTCACACAGCCAATTGCTTGGATCTACGTTGGATAAAGATAAGTATTCTCATGCATTCGAATTTGAAATGGTTTTATTTAATGCCTCTAATATTTATGCTTGTATTTTCATGCTAGATGTGTGTGGATAGATTTTAATTCCACTATGCATGCTTATTTACATTTATGCACACATTTAATACGTTGAAATTCAAATGATGGATTTGGGAAAGAATTTGAGAGCCCAAAATCAGTTAATGTCCCCTCCCAAGGGTCGGATTGGGTGAAGTGGACGTTACAAAGTGGTATCGGAGCTTCTGGTTGCAATACCAAAGTTGTATGGGCTAGAAATCATGTTTATAGGAAAAAGAGTTAGAAATTGTTCTGTAGGAATGAGTTTCTATTAAATGGAGGTTAAGGGGATTGAAGTAATTTTGAATTAAGTTCAAAAGAATTTCCCCTTTATTCCTGAATTAAAATTCTATGCAATTATGAAATTTTGAAAAAAAATGAAAATTTCAGTTAGGCCCAACCCATGCCACGTGGATGGGTGATGTGGAGGTCCCATAGAGATAGGAGGTCTGATGTGGTGGATCCACATGGGAAAAAGGTGTGATGTGGACCATCAACATCAAATCTGCATGCATAGGTGACCGCAAGTGATGGAGTGTGAAAGAAGAGTAGATCTTACCTTTGGATGGTGGAGATCAAGATTGACGGCTCATAGTGCTTCAGGCCCTTGAAGATGCACGAAGGATAAATAATAAGCACGACCCTGAAGTGGTAAACCATCCTATGATGTCTCTCTCTCTCTTGTGCACTTACGCTCGCAAAGTGGGTTCAGGAAACCACTTTTCTTGGAGCTTGAAACCACATTCATCCTAAGAGGAATTGATGTGATGTGGGGTCTAGATGTGATGTGTGGAGGTGTCAATGGTGATGGGACCAATGAAAGTGATGTCAGTTTGGTAGGATCGTTCATATATGATCGACGACCATGATTTCTTCAAGACCGTGAACTTGCACGGTAGATAACTGATTGGCATGAACCTGAGATAGAAACCACCTTGTGATGTGTCACCCTCTCATGCTTTCGGGCTCATAAAATCAGTTTCAGGAAACCACTCTTCTTGGATCCTGAAACAAATCATGACTGACAACTTGTAAAGTGATGTGGGTGGCATTTGAAGGGTGTAGATAACAGAAAGAGAAGGGGTTTCACAGCTAAATTTTGAGTGCTCGATATTGAAAAACGTAGTTGATATTAAGCACTAGATTGTGCGCAATGGAAATAATTATAAAAATAAAAATAAAAATGAGGGCACTACCCTTGATCCTCCCTGCAGCGGTGCAAGGAGGACACAAAGGGGAAATCCCCCTTGACCCCTATTTTTTTTGTTTTAAATCTACAAATTTGGTTCTTGAGTTCAACCGCAGTTTTGAACAGTTAGAATTTGAGGGGGGCGATTCAAATGTCTCTATGATTTGATAGAAATTGTCAATATGGATTGCTACCAAAATGCATGAAAATAATTTATATTTTTCTAAAACTGTAATAAATCTAACAAATGTGTTTATAAACACTTTTGTAGATTCAAAATCATGTCAGTGAATGTTAAGAGTCAGCATTGATTATAGTGAAGTTGGGAAATCCTTGATCTTGGTTGGACCAAGAAGAAGAGTATCATCATGGAGGATGCATAGGATCCCTACGAAGTTGAGGCAGATGCAATGGGAGAGAATATAGAGATTGAGAATGCAGAGACATAATCCAATGGAAGAAGAAACCAAGAAAGTCCCCCAAACATTGTAGAAACCATGAGGAGCCTAAGGGTGGAATTGCAGAGTTGTAGAGGAGACAATGAAAGGATGATTAGATCCCAAGAATAACATAATCATTTGAATGTAGCTATTCTTCAAAGTTTGATAGACATTCAACGGAATATTAACCATGGGCATAATTCAGAAAATAAGGAAAAGAGTGGGAGAATATCAAGGAGGAATTCCCACAAGAGGTCTCATAGTTCAAGAAGGATTTCTAGATATAGACCATACACTCCATAAATCTCTTTTAGTGAGTCATCCAACTCTAAAGAATCCATTGAAGATTCAAGCTCTTCATATCATAGAAATAAGAAGAAGAGGTCTACCAAGAACAACTCACATGGAGAATTTAAGAATCCCAAACCTTCTACATTTGATGGTGAGGTAAAATCTGGTCAAGAAGATGAGGCTTGGCTTCTTGGAATGAGGAAGTATTTCCAAGTCCAAGAATACTCAAGAAATATGAAGGCAAGAATAGTCATATTCAATCTAAATGGAAGAGAATCTATATGGTGGGAACACCTTTGGCAAGTAAAAAGGATCAATGCAAGGAAGATTTTGTGGAAGCAGTTCAAGAAGTACTTCAAGGAAAAGTACCTTTCTGATAGGTACTACAATGAAAAAATCAAAGAGTTCCATGAGCTGAAATTGGGACAAATGACTATGGAGAAATATGCAAATAGATTCTTAGAGTTGCTAAGGTATGCCAAGTATAACAATGATGATAAGGTAAAAATTCAATGTTTTCTAAGTGGACTCCCCCAATCATATAAAGACAAAATTGAGTTTGATGAACCTCAAACTCTAGATGAGGCCATAGGAAAGACCAAGTATTGTTATTATCAAAACAAAAGAAAGCTAGAATTCCATCAGGAATGGAAGGACAAGATAAATGAGAAGTTTCACTAAAGGAAGAAGGGGTTCAAGCCTCCTCAATTAAGAAATCATCTAAGGCAACCACCACAGGGTGTGACTAAGCCAGCTAGGATGATGGGAGACAAGCCAAGAGAGCCACTTCAATGTTGGGGATGTGGAGAGGACCGTATTACTAGGAACTATCCACATCGGAATGGGAGTGCAAAGCAAGTTCACAACATCCAAGAAGCTGAGAATGTGGCTCAAGTGGAAAGGACCATCCCTAGAATTTATGAAGCACTAGAGGATCGCCAAGCAAAACATTAGTCAACTTTGGTTGAAGTTGAATTTAATATTGCTAAGAAAGATATTTCTATTTTGATTGACCCTGGATCTACTTCGACAGTTATGTCACTCCTAGAATTGATGAGATTTGTGCTTTTAAGAAATCAAAGCACAGTAAATCATGGTTAGTCCAACTAGCCATTAGAACCAAGACGAAAGTTAGTGAGATAGTGGAGAAATGTCCATTAGAAATGGGTGGACTGTCCACTTTTGAAAATTTGAATATTTTCCCACTTGGTTCTAATGATATTCTCATTGGAATGGGCTGGTTGGAGGCCCATAGAGTTAAACTTGATTACAACAACAAGACTTTTGAAGGTATTGATGAAGAAGGATACCCAAGGATTGTAAAGGGCGTTCCAAAGGTAGTTTTTGTTAGGAATATTTCAGCCATGCAATTGAAAAAATTATGTTGGAAAGGTTTCCAATTGTATGCAACCCATGTTTTGGAGAAAACAAAAAATGAAATTCCCAAGTTGGAAGACCATTAATTTTTGCAAGAATTTAAGGATGTGTTTCCCGATGAAGTGCTATGACTTCCTCCAAAGAGGGACATTGATTTTACCATTGATCTTGTTCCAGGAGCTGCACCAGTTTCTAAGACACTTTACATGATAAGTACACCATAATGATTAGAGTTGAAAATGCAATTGCAAGAATTGTTGGAAAAAAAGTACATTCATATAAGTATGTATTCATGGAGAGAACCTGTACCATTTTTGAAAAATAAATATGGAATGCTTGAGTTATGTATTGATTACAGGCAATGAAACAAAGTTACAGTGAAGAAGAAGTACCCCTTGCCTCGAATTGATGATATTTTTTATCAAATGAGATGGGAAAAGGTATTCTAAATTATTGATTTGAGTTCTGGTTACCATCAAGTGAGAATCAAGTAAGAGGACATTCACAAGATATCCTTTAAAACAAGGTATGAGCACTATGGTTTTGTGGTGGTGCCATTTGGTCTCACCAATGCACCAACTACATTCATGTGTCTCATGAATAGTGTTTTCAGCAAGGATTTGGACAAGTTTGTTCTTGTATTTCTAGATGACATTTTTATGTATTCAAAGAGTGAACAAGAGCATGAAGAACATTTGAGAATGGATTTGCAATTTTTAAGGGAGCATAATTTATATGCAAAGCTAAGCAAATGTGACTTTTATAAAAATAAAATTCATTATTTGGGTCACATTATTTCAAAAGAAGGGATATCAGTTGATCTGGAGAAGATTGAATCCTGTAGTGTCCCTTTTTAATAAATTGGAAAATTTGCAATTTTTGTCAATTCAAACCTTGGACTAGTGGTGACTCAAATGATTCCAAATAGATCCTAAGGATTTTGAATTGGCTCTAAATATGTTTGAAGGGTATTAAAACATAAATGAATCTCATGGGTGCTTGGACACTCTCAAAATACTTCTACAACATTCATTTAAATTCAGGAGAAATTGGGGACTTTACTAGTAATTTCGAGGTTCAAACCCCCAAGGGTAGATCTCACTAATGGATTCTAAAATGCAGTACGACCCTCCAAAATTTTAGTAAAGAGACATGGATTAGTTAGATTATTTCAATGGGAACCCAAATGAATCATTAATCAGTTCCTAAAGGGTGCTGCAACTCCCATAAATCAAAGATTTGTAGACATGTCTTCACATAGCGGGAAATGATAGAAAAATGATATAACTTGCTATGAAAATTGACATAAATGTTCCAAGGACTTGTATAATGTATATGAAACTTATTCAATACATTAATGGCTCTCCATAAAGAAATAAAATCGCAAATATTGACTGAAAAAATTCGACACCAAACAACTTCAAGATCTTACAACAAGATATAGGGGAAAATGTCACCATTCATACATAGTTTGGCACTTTTACATAGTTTCAGTTGGAGTTTCGATATGAGGTTCATATGAGCATCAAATAAAGATTGTATACATCATATTACAAATAAATGGGGCCCCTTGGACTTCCCCAAAGCTATCGGCATCTCACCATATGCTACCTTCCTCCAAGAGAAAGAATATGAAGAGAAAGGTGAGAGAGATGTGGGAACAAGTTGAAAAGTAAATGGTGATGACATCCCTGTAGATTCAACTTGTAACAACTGAATTCATGCCTCTCCAATGAAAGGTCTGAATGGCCTCTCCAATTTCCAATTAGGATGGGAATCTTGCACCTTCGAAATTGGTACTAAGGCAAGAAGAATAAACATTCAACTTACGTGGACAAGCTATGCTCTCCAATTTGCAAAATGAGAGATGACCAAAAAACCCTCTCCTTATTTGTACTTGTCTTTTATTATCCTTCCAAGTCCTCCATTGCTTGAATTCCCTCCAAGAGGTTCATTCCAACTCGAGTTGGGGAGAGATTCCAATGAGTACCACTTGTCCAACAATTCCTAGCCTCCTTCTTCCATCAATTTGAATGGGGGAGAATATTGGCTTCCATAACTCCCTTGTGCACCCTATTGGAGGATGTTTTAAACCCTGACATTTCATATAGGTCAGATGTCAGCAATTAGGTCTGATCCTTGTCATAAGTGTCATAGCATTTTCATCATTGTTGTCATAGAAGCTAAGGAATCTAGCCCAAGTGTCACAATACCTCTAAGATTCATCTTCCTCTTCCATGGGATTTACTCTTCCAGTTCAAATTATACCCTCATTGAGTCATTCCAAGTATAATTCCCTTCCAACTCCCCCAAGAACGTTAGACTCCACCTTGAATTCGAATGGGTGAGAGTAGGATTCCATGTGGCGTGGAGAATCTTGCTTTGTGTGGGTCCCACACCACCAATGTGCCCTCATGACCAAGTGCCACCTTATTTTCCTATTATAAATATTTATTTATACCCTTTTAATATGTTTTTGTCAAGCTAATTTCCATTAGGGTTTTTATAGCTCCCTTATTCCAAATCTAGATGTTCCCACCCCAACCTACGGAAGCAGTAGATTGGTAGAATTTTCCCTTCTAGTGATTTATTTGGATGGGGACATCATAGTCCTCCCCACCCAATATTTCTTTCCCTCAAGCAATTCCAAATTGGGATGCTGCAAAATTTGTCCCTCTTCCCATGTGGCATCCTCACTTGGAAAATATTTCCATTGTACCAAATATTCTCTTATGGTTCTGCTCCTCAATTTCCTTTCTCTTGTCTTCAATTTTTTTTTGGAATAAGTATGAGTTGTCCTTCATCATTTAATGGAGGGATTTTTTTAAAATAGAAATTTTCTGACCAATAGCCTTCTTAGGAATGAAATATGAAATACATTGTGGATTTTTCTACCTTCTGTAAGTTCTAACTCATAAGCTACCTCCCCCACTTTTCGAACTATCTTGTATGGACCATAATACCTTGGTTTCATATTTTATGATCCTTTCCATTTTAAGGAGGTTTTCTTATATTGTTGTAGCCTCAAATAAACCAAATAATTCACTTGAAAAGTTCTTTCATCCCTATGTTGATCCACATACTGTTTTTGTTGATTTTGGGAAACCTCCAAATTGTCTTTTAGAAGCTTCAAAATATATTGAATTTCCTCAACCCAATATTTAGCTTTTGGGGCTCTACTATCACCAAAAATGTGATAAAAAAAGGTGAGTGCCTCATAACCATAAATTTATTTTAAAGGAGACATGCCAATGGACATATGGAAAGTAGTATTGTAGCAAAACTCACCCAAGTGTAGCCATTTAACCCATCCAACCTTTGGTTCACCCTTTCTGTTTGGCCATTATTTTGAGGATGATATCTTGTTCTAGGAGTCAATTGAGTGCCCACCAACTTGAATAGTTCTTTCCAAAAGGCACTCATAAATCTGCTTTCCCTGTCACTCACAATGTTTTTGGGAAGTCCATGCAATCTAAAAATATATCTAAAGAATAGATTAGCCACTTGTGCAATAGTAAAAGATGATGTAATAGAAAAGAAAAGAGCAAATTTGGTAAGTCTATCCACCACAACATAAATACAATCCTTACCCAAATCCTTCGGCAACCTATGATGAAATCTATTGAGATGCTTTCCCATTTTTTTTCTGGAATGGGAAATGGTTGCAATAGACCAACAGAATGGGTGTGTTCAACTTTGTTTTGTTGACATATATTGCATTCATTCACATACTTTAGAGCATCTTCCTTCATCCCTTTCCAAGAGAACCTTTGTCTTAATTGCCTAAATGTTTTAAAGAAACCAGGATGTCCTGCTAAAGGAGAATCATGAGCTTCCTTCAAGATATTGTGCTTTAGGTTCGAACCATGAACCAAGTATATTCGGTCCTTATAGTAGATTAGGCCATTCAATATCTTGTATATATCATCTCCTTTCACCCCATCTAACACATCAAAACCAAAACTATCCTTGGCATACTCTACTATTAGGATATCTTTCCAATCTTTCAAAATGTCAATAAGGGAAAATGAAGGTGTCCTAGACAATGCATCTGCTACAATATTATTCTTCCCTTTTACATATTCAATGTCAAAGTCAAAATCTTGGACCTTACTTACCCATTTTTCTTGCCTTTCATTGAGATCCTTTTGTGTGAGGAAAATGCTTTAAACTGTTATGATCAGTTTTGACCACAAACTTGTTCCCCACCAGATATTTTCTAAACTTGGACAAGGCATGCATTATGGCTAACATTTCTTTGTCACATATTGAGTAGAGCTCCTCATGTGGCTGCAATTTTCTGCTCTCAAAAGCTATGGGGTGTTGATTTTGCTTTAGGACTGCCCCTATTCCTTCTCTTGAAGCATCACATTCCAAAACAAATGGTTTAGAAAAATATGGTAATGCAAGTACTAGACAACTACTCATTACCTCTTTCATTCTTTGGAAATCCTTTTCAGCCTCTTCATCCCATTTGAAAGCATCCTTCTCGGTCAAATCAGTAAGGAAAGCAGTTAATTTGGAAAACCCCTTCACAAACTTCCTATAGTAAGTGCATATCCCAATGAAGCCTCTCAATTCAGTGATGTTTGTGGGTGATGGCCATTCAAGAATAGCCTTTATTTTCTCCAAGCGCACCTTTACTCCATATTTCCCAATGATGTTCCCAAGATACAAAACTTCTTTCAACCCAAATTCACACTTGGACAGCTTGTCAAACAAAGATTGTTCATGCAAGATTTCAATACAAATTATAAATGGTGCAAATGTTCCTCCCATGTCTTACTGTAAATCAAAATATCATCAAAGAAAACCAAAACAAACTTACGAAGCTGCTTGCAAAATATTTTGTTCATGCATGATTGGAGGGTGGCTGGAGAATTGGTCAAACCAAAAGGCATGACAAGAAATTCGAAATGACCATAGTGACATCTAAAAGCAGTTTTATGCACATCCTCCTCCTTCATTCGAATCTGACGGTAAGCAGATCTAAGATCAATTTTGGAGAAGAACTTTTCTCCAAGTAGCTCATCCATGAGATCATCTATTCTAGTGATGGGATATCTATTCTTTATTGTCTTCTTGTTTAGAGCTCTAAAATCAATGCACATCCTTAGGGTTCCATCCTTTTTCTTCACCAAAACAACTAAAGAAGCATAGAGACTTGACCTTGGTCTAATGATTCCCAATCCCAAGATCTCTTGAATAGCCTTCTCAATCTCATCTCTGAACCTTTTTGGGTGTCTATATGGTGGTATTTGTATAGGTGAAGTACCCACCTCCAAAACAGTGGTGTGCTCAACTCCTCTATTAGGTGGCCTTCCAGGAGGAAGGTCTCCAAAAACCCTTTCATATTTGTGTAGTAGTTTCCTTATATCCCTTGGATGTTCTGCAATATTTATGTTTGGATTGCGGGAAGTGATGAAACATTCAGCAACCCATTCAATATCCCCATGCCTCAATATGGACTTCATACTATGGGAGGACACCACTTGATTCGTATAGGTGTGCATTCCTCTCACTACCCTTTGTTTTCCTTCCGAATATTTGAATTTCATTTCAGGTATTTGGTAGTTCACTGTATATTCCCCTATAGAGTACAACCATTGCACTCCCAATACCACATTTGTATCGGCAACATCCACCACATAAAAGCTATCATAAAATTTGTAATTTCCTATTGTGAGTTGTATCTTTGGAATCCATGTTTTGCATTCCATAGAATTGTTACCTAGAATGATGACTGTGAACCCATCGAATGATTCAGTAGGTAACTTTCTCCTCTGCACCAAGGCTGCATCAATGAATTTATGAGTTGCTCCTCCATCTACCAATATCGAAACTCTTTTGCCTTGCACCACTCCCTTGCATCGAATGGTGTGAAAATGAGGCACTCCTGAAAGCACTGCCATTCTCCCTTTTTAAGGTGATGGATGATCTTCTTCTATTGTGTCATATCCCTCTTCTTGAGCCGAAAGATGTTCTTCTTCCTCCATGTTCCCTTCACCTTTATCATCATAAAATACTTCAATGAATTGTGCTTTCCCCTCATCACATTTATGCCCTTTATCACATGTATGCCCTGGTACCCATGGTTGGAAGCATGTGTAACATAGTTTCTTTCTTCTAAGTTCTTCCTTGCTTGGTCCCTATTTCTTGTCCTTTCCAAATGCATCATTTTCCCATGGCTTCTTGTTAAATCTGAACTTGGAAGGAAAGTTGGGCTTGGGGGGATACCTTGTCTTGGGTAGCACATTTTGCAGATATCTTTCCAAGTTCATGGAATCTTTCAATTCAGTAGGTTTGTGGAATTTAACTAAACCCTTAAAAGGTTCATCCAAACCTTTAGTAAAGAGAAATACTAATCGAACCATAGATATATCAGCCACCTTAACTGATAGTTTTTTAAATTCCAACATGTACTCATCAGGGGTTCCAATTTGCTTCAACTGTGTTATTCCCGTGAAAGGCATTTCAGGGTCTTTTTGCTTAAATATTTCCAATAACCTGTTAACAAATTCTTCATATGTTGTAACCTGATCATGTCCCAAAGTTTTAATTCCATGGAACCACCAATCATTGGATTCTCCCTCAAGATGCAAAATAACAATTTTTATAGCATCCTCTTCAACCATTGGATTCAACTAAAAATATACATCTAATTTTTGTATCTAAGTATTTGCAGAACTTTGAGATGATCCCTCAAATGTAAGAAGGGGCATTTTACCTATGGAATAATTCAATTCTTAATTTTGAAAAGGAGTTCTATTACCTCCTCTCATTTTGAGCTTGTTTGAGACAGTAAAGAATTGATCAAATGGTAAGGTCCTTCTACAATCTTCACTCAACTACTGCCATTCTGCTAGAACTTCATGCATTCCATATTGGATGTTAGAATCCTCTTTGGGATCAATAAAATTAGGTGTGCTAGCTCTTGTTGAGATCTGAAATTCATTGGGTCGATTGTGAGGCACTGTCTTTGAGAAGATGTTTTCAGCAAATGCCTTCTTTTCCTCGAAAGGAGAACTACTGCTACCTCCTAATGCCAGATTGCTTCCAATTTGACTAGCCATCAATTCGAACCCTTTCATTATCTTCCTTGTCATGTATTCAAAAAATGGTTTCATGAATTTCCTAAACTCCTCTTTCTCTTCCATATCTGAGGTCCCTTTCTCACCATTAGCCATAGTTTCAACAAAATGCACCTCTTCTCCTGCTTCTTCCTCTTCCCCAAATGTAATTTTAGTTTTGGTTTCTAAAGGTGGGAGATTCCTTCTATACCTCATAAATGGTCACCCAAATCAGGTGCAAAGACCATGCTCTGATACCACTTGTAGTGTCCATTTTTAATAAATTGGAAAAATTGCAATTTTTGGTCAATTCGAACCTTGGACTAGTGGTTACTTAAATGATTCCAAATGGCTCCTAAGGCTTTCGAATTGAGTATGAATGTGTTTGAAGGGTATTAGGACATAAAAATTAAGCTGATGGGTACTTGGAAACTCTCAAAATACTTCTGCAGCATTCCTTTAAATTCAGGAAAAATTGGGGAATTTTACTAGTAATTTCAAGGTTCAAACCCCCAAGGGTAGAGGTCACTAATGGCTTCCCAAATGTAGTACGACCCTTCAAAATTTCAGTAAAGAGACATGGATTAGTTATATTAATTCAATGGGAACCCAAATGCATCATTAATCAGTTCCTAAAGGCTTCTGCAACTCCCATAAATCAAATATTTGTAGACATGTCTTCACATAAGGGGAAATGATAGAAAAATGCTATAACTTGCTATGAAATTAGAGAGAAATGTTCCAAGGAATTGTATAATGTATATGAAACTTATTCAGTACATTAATGGCTCTCCATAAATAAATAAAATCATATATATTGACCGAAAAAATTCGATACCAAACAACTCCAATCTCTTACAACAAGATATAGGGGAAAATGGCACCATTCATACATAGTTTGACATTTTTACATAGTTTCACTTGGAGTTTCGATATGAGGTTCATATGAGCATCAAATAAAGAGTGTAGAAATCATATTACAAATAAATGGGACCAATTGGAATTACCCAAAGATATCAGCATCTCTCCATGTGCACCCTTCCTCCAAGAGCAAGAATATGAAGAGAAAGGTGAGAGAGATGTGGGAACAAGTTGAAGAAGAAATTGTCACGAAAATCCCTGTAGCTTCAACCTGTAACAAATGAATTCATGCAGCTCGAATGAAAGGTATGAATGGCCTCTCCAATTTCTAATTAGGATGGGAATCTTGCACCCTTGAAATTGGTAATTAGGAAAGAAGAATAAACATTCAACTTGCATGGACAAGCTATGCTCTCCAATTTGCAAAATGAGAAATGATCAAAATCCCCTCTCCTTCTTTGTTCTTGTCTCTTATTAGCCTTCCAAGTCCTCCATGGCTCGAATTCCCTCCAATAGCTTCATGCCAACTTGATTTTTGGAAAGATTCCAATGAGTGCCACTTGTCCAACAATTCCTAGCCTCCCTCTTCCATCAATTCGAATGGGGGATAATCTTGGTTTCCATAACTCCCTTGTGCGCCCTCTTGGAGGCTATTTTTAGCCCTGAACTGTCATATCGGTTTTATGTCATCAATCATGTTTGATCCTTTTCATAAGTGTCATAGCATCTTCATCATTGTTGTCATAGAAGCTAGGGAATCTAGCCCAAGTGTCACAATACCTCTAAGATGCCTCTTCCTCCTCCATGGGAGTTACTCTTCCACTTCAAATTCGACTCTCATTGAGTCATTCCAAGTATAATTCCCTTCTAACTCCCCCAAGAACGTTAGACTCCACCTTGGATTCGAATGGGTGAGAGTAGGATGCCATGTGGGATGGAGAATCTTGCTTTGTGTGGGTCCCACACCACCAATGTGCCCTCATGACCAAGTGCCACCTTATTTTCATATTATAAATATTTATTTAGCCCCTTTTAATATATTTTTTTCAATCTAATGTCCATTTGGGGTTTTATAGCTCCCTTATTCCAAATCTATATGTTTCCACCCCAACCTAGGGAACTAGTAGATTGGTGGAATTTTCCCTTCTAGTGATTTATTTGGATGGGGACATTACAAAGCCATCGTGAATTGTCCAACTCCAAGGAATGTGATAGATGTAAGATCTTTTATGTGTCTTACCAGTTACTATAGGAGGTTCATTGAAGGATTCTCCAAGGTTGCATGCCTAATCACTTCTTTGCAAAAGAATGGAATAAAGTTTGAGTGGACACTAAAATGTGAAGAAAGCTTCAAACTTTTGAAGAGGCTTCTCACAAGTGCTCCAATTCTAAAAATTGCAAACCCGGAAAAAATTTTCGTGGTGTGCACAAATGCGTGTAAACATGGAATTAGAGGATTTCTTATGCAAGATAACCATGTGGTATGCTATGAGTCAAGGAAGTTGAAAGAGCATGAGAAGAACTATGCCACCCATGATTTAGAGCTTGCAGCCATAGTGCATGCTTTGAAAATGTGGAGGTACTATTTAATGGGCAAACAATTTGAGCTAAGGACAGACCATTGTGGTATGAAAATTTTTTTTCAGCAGCCAATATTACATGTTATGCAAGTTAGATGGCTAGAATTTTTATGTAAATTTGATTTTGAGATCAAACACATAAAACATAAAGAAAATAAGGTGGTTGATGCACTTAGCATAAAATTGCATGAAATGCATGTGGCAGCCATTATTACCTACCAATCATATTTAAGGAATCAAATTGTTAATTGTATCGGTGAAGATGAGCTCTATGTGCAAATAAAGGACGAATTGCAACACCAGAATTTAGAGAAAAGGTATGACAGTTACCATTTGGAAGGTGACATACTTCTTGTTTATAAAAACAAAATTTATATTCCAAATGTGGAAGACTTGAGAAGAATTGTTATGGCTTAAATTCATAAAATGTCATATTCTGGCCACCCAGGATACCAGAAAAAAATTTCTATAGCGAGGAAGCAATATTTTTGGTTGTGAATGGAAAAGGACATTGCTGAGTATATTTCTAAGTGCATGAAATGTCAGCAAGTTAAGGTTGAGCATCAACACCCAACAATTTTATTGCATCCTTTTCCAATTCTAGAATGGAAATGGGAAGTGATTTCCATGGATTTTATTATAGGTTCGCCAACGGCAGTGAGGAAACATGATTCCGTCATGGTTTTGGTGGATTTATCAAAGGAAACATATTTTATTCTAGTTAAATCCACATATAAAATAGATGCCATTGAAAATATTTTCATGAAGGAAATTTTCAGGTTACATGGATTTCCTAAGGCAATAATTTCAGACAGGGATACCAAGTTCACCTCTCAATTTTGGAAAAATCTTTTTGCAAACTTAGGTACACAACTGAACTTTAGTACTTCCTACCATCCACAAAGAGATGGGAAAACATAAAGAGTAAATCAAGTGCTTGAAGACATGCACGCATGTATGTGATAGAAAAACCATCCAAGTGGGAATATTATCTACACCTCGTAGAATTTGCATATAAAAATGGCAAACAAGCATCATTGGGCATGAGTCCATTTGAATTTTTGTATAGAAGGAGGTGTAGAACACCAGTTATATGGGATAATCCAGTGAATAGAATTGTACTTGGGCCATAATTACTTATGGAAATGAAACAAGAGGTTGCAAATATTATGCAAAATTTAAAGGCGGCACAAGATAGACAGAAAAAGCTATGCAGATAAGAATAGAGTACATAGGGAGTTTCATGTTGGGGATCATGTTTACCTCAGAGTTAGGCTAAGGAAGAGTTCCTTAAAGCTTGGAAGTTGTGCCAAGCTATCACCAAGATATTGTGGGCCATTTTAAGTGCTTGAGAGAATAGGCCCCCAGTTGCATATAGAATTGCATTGTCTGCTAACACAAGAAATCATCATGTTTTTCATGTTTCTTTGCTTAAGAACTATGTACATGATCCTAAACATGTGATTGATTGCGATGTGATCTAGGTGGAACCAAAGGGAGAGTTCCGAACCGAGCCACTATGCATCCTATATAAGAAGGTGACATTGCTTCAGAACCGAGCCATCAGATAGGTAAAGGTGCAATGAAAGGACTTCGATCCTGATAAGGCTACATGGGAGATGGAGGATGCCATGAGGGAGGCATCTCCATTTTTGTTCTAATTTTGAGAAAACATAGAGGACGATGTTATTCCAAGTGGGAGGGGATTGTAATACACCTAGTTTTGACTTGGAATGAATTTAACCAAAATTATGTAATTGATGTAAATATGTTAATGCGGATTCCTAGTGTGGGGCTCAAGGACAAGGCCCGAGTAGTGAATGACTAGGCATGTATGATGTATATATTTTTATTTGGGTTGTGTGGTTGGCTTGTCATTTTAATTTAGAATATATGAAAATATTATGTGCATAAATAATAAAATGGTCCAAGAATGGTTGTGTAAAGAGCACCAAAGGGGCTATGATTCCTCCAGAGGGGAAGAGGAAAGGGGGTTCATGGGAGACTAAATTCTTGTTGCCAAGTGTCAAACTTAGAGATCACCCAAATTATGTCATGTGATTTGAATAAGCCAATTATCTCATTTTTTACTATTCTCCAATCATTGAATGCATGTGTGAGGTTGGTGGGAAAAGTCACCTCATGTAGTTATTAAAGCATGGGGATGACTACAATTTTGTGATAGTTCTATCATGACAGAATTCATTCTGCAACTGGTAGGATTCTTTTATTCTACTGTCAGAAGCTATGTCAGTTGTCTTTTCACCATTTTCCCACATCCATTGGAGTCAACCTTCATTCTCTCATTATTGCATGAGTATCTACACTAGGCAAAGCTCTCCATTGTTGTCCATGAACTTACCAGACTGCTTTTAACCCATAAATTCGAATTTGGAGAGAGTGTTACAGATTTGGAAGTGAAAATTGATGGTTGTAGGTGAGCAGAGAGGTTGGGAAAGCTAGGAACCCTTACCCATTGAGTTATGTTGTTCATATGTGCTTGAGAAGCCACAAATTAAAGATACATGTGGCTTTATAGCAGCAAATAATAGATTGGACTTATTCTATGCACACACTATAAGCACTAGGCAGGATGGATTTCCCAAGGGAGCAGTGGATTGGTGAAGGGGATGCATGAGACAAGAAGGGTGTTGTGTGTGGAAATTATTGTGGAAGCCAAGGTTGTTAGGGCTAGGTGAGATCTTTGTAGAGCTCTGTATGAGCATTTGTATAAGCATAAAGAGAAGAATGAGTTTTGGGTCAAGAGAGAGGAACCTATAGGTGTTTCTTTCACCCTAGTTGCCTCATAGCCCAGTTTGGGGCTGGCCTCTCAACATAAATAGTATATGTTGGATAGAGTTCCTATGGTTGGGTGCAAAATTGCTCTTACACTTCCAATTGCTTGGATCTGCGTTGAATAAAGATAAGTATTGTCATGCATTTGAATCTAAAATGGTTTTATTTAATGCATATAATGTTTATGCTTGTATTTGCATGTTAGATGTGTGTGGATAGATTTTAACTCCGTTGTGTATGTTTATTTACGTTTCTGCACACATTTTATACATTGAAATACATATTATGGCATTGGGGCAAAATTTGAGAGCCCAAAATCAGTTAATGTTCCCTCTCGATGGTCAGATTGGGTGAAGGGGACATTACATTTTACAATGCACAAGTGCATAGATTGTTTCCTCATCCATGCTAAGCAAGTTTATTCTAATCGCCATTTTATGGTGCAAGTGCTTGAATTCGATTGTCACACTATATTTTGGGAAACTAGACCACACCATGAAATTAACTACATACCAATGACAATTATTTATGTTCCCAGCATAGTTATATTGGGTACAATAAGTGAAATTTCCTTCATTAGTGGCTATTCATGGGTTCTAGAATTTCACCTTGGTGTGCCAAGTGCCATCAATAATCAAAAAAAATTTGACAACAAAATGTTTAAAAATATTCATGCATCCATTCCCCAACTAACATGTGGATCCATATATTTTTTTATGGATAATGATTCCTTGGATAGTCTGCAATATTATACAAAACTAAGATTTTGGGAACTCACCAAAATAAAAAGGACACTCTACACAATGTTTTTCATGATTGCAATTATATATTCATGATGTTTGAAAATCATTAGTATAGGGCTCATGGTAGATGTAATGATGCCATATTTAGGAAGAAGGCTTCTAGGTTATATCATATCATGGTTTTGGAAATAGTTTGTTATACAAAGTGAATACGAAGGACTTCAAGATTCTTAATGAAGGTACACATCATATTATCGATGTTACAATAATTCTTATTATGAAAAGTACAAAAGTATTAACTCCATACTTAGAGCCTTACAAAATAAGTATTATAATAACTTACAAAATAAGTATTATAATAAGAACAAATGACAATGCTTCAAGGATAAAATGTCTTAAGGAAAATAATATATACATATATATGAAAAATAAATATATCTAACATAAATATCATATATTATTAATGAATGAACCTTTTAGAATTATATCTATATTAAGGATTGTCCTCACCACACACATATATATATATATATATAATTTTTACCATTTCTACTTCATATTTAAGACTCTACAATAGCCAAGAGAAAATTATTGCCAACAAGGTGCCTATATATATATATAATCAATCCTGAACATTCCTACTTCATATGTAGGACTCTACAATAGGTAGGAGAAAATTGTTGTCAACAAGGCATATATATGAACGTATATAATATAGATAATTTAAATATTTTTAATCCTTTATGATGTAATCAAAGTTTCGATAATTGAGTTGGAACAATAGACTATGCTACAAAGGAAATTCTTAGAGACCTATAGAGGAAAGAAAGAATTCAGGTAGATTCCTACAAATGCAAAACGATACCAACGGAAGGATATATATGATAGGTTTTGTAACCTTTTTCAAAACTAATACTTTTTTAGATACGAAAAATCTCCCCGAAAGGGGCCGTTTTAGCCAAAATTTTGATTAAAAATGGAGAAAAGATGTGTATGGGGAAAGTCCCAAGGCAAATTTGTTGGTTCAAGGGTATCAATCACTAGTTGTTGGGACAATGATCAACCTAAGAAAATTTGACACCAGTAAATATTCCCTCAACAATCAAAATATCAACCAAAAAAGTTATCGACTAATACCTTGTTAATTAGAAGGTTATGAGTTAAAAAATTGTAAACAAGAAGGTTGTTCACGTGCACTTTGTGTGTGAGCATGCTTGAGTAATTATCAAAAGAAAGATATTAAGAATCAATTGGTGAACAACCAAGTTGTCGATATGTACCTTAATGATGGTGTTGTTACGACTATTGCATAAGTTTTCAATGAGGATTTCATAAGTTTGAGTGATTTTTAATAAAGTTAATCCTATGTTCATATTTTTGTATTCTACAAACATTTTTGTGCTACATATTTGGTGCATAATTTTTCGACAATTATCATTGCGACAAATTCAAAAGAAAATCTTGGAGAATGAATAGAGTTATTGCGTCGAGAGGCGCTCTACAGCCTAGTGTGGGGGAGATCTTGTGAGTCGAGTGTTTGTCCAATAACAAAATAATACAAAGTAAACAAAAAAAGAATAATACAAAGTAAAAAGTAATAATTATTATGTTGGCCATAAACAAAAAAGAATAATACAAAGTAAAAAGTAAATATGAGACTTAAACTAGAGACTTTAGACCTTAGGATTAGGTGGTAAATATTATGTCCGCCATAAACACAAAAAAATAATACAAAGTAAAAAGTAAATATGAGACTTAAACTAGAGACTTTACTTTTTACTTTTAATACAAAGTAAAATATAAATATGAGACTTTAGAGTGTTTGTCTCATAACAAAATAATACAAAGTAATAAAAAATGAATAATACAAAGTAAAAAGTAATAAATATTATGTCGGCCATAAACAAAAAAGAATAATACAAAGTAAAAAGTAAATATGAGACTTAAACTAGAGGTGGCTCAGGTATCACACTCAAGGAATTATTCAAGGAGAGGTTTGCACCTCAGGAGATTTGATTTCTATCGGCGCTTGATAGAGCCTAGGATTTGGATCTAGGCTGGTAACTATTTATTGAAGGATAAACTAGCTAAGGTGTGAGTAAAAGTGTTTGTAAGGAGTTTATGGTTTGAGTTTTTTTTATTTTTCTTTGGATTAATTTAGTAAGAGCATTTCTTAAGAATTAGCATAGATCCATCTTAAACCTGGATCTATTAAGCATTACCATCTTAATTTTTTTACACATCCAAACAAAATTTACACCTCAAGAAATTTGATCTCTCTCGATGTTTTTTTATCAGCCAACATGGATTTTTTTAACTTTTTATTTAGTTTTAATTTTTTTTAATTTTATGAATCGACATGAATTTTTTTAATTACTTTTTATTTCGTTTTAATTTTTTATTTTACGAGCCACCATGATTTTTTTAATTAATTTTTATTTTTGGTACAAACAGTACCTTACTTGACATCATCTCCCTCATACTGTGTTGTAGAGCACCTCACAACTCTCAGTGCAATTAAAGTGGACTATTATGCAAGACATTCCCTAGTATCGAGGTAGAAATTTCAATGTATGGACTAGTCTACATGTATCATGTGTCCATAGTGCATACACACTACATCACCAGATTTTGAGTTACCTATTAGAATAGAGATCAAACCATATTTTTTTAAAATAAATTCATACATATGTAGTCCACGTGGGGTAAAGCAATTGGTAATAAGTAAATGAGATGAGAAGTTGTAAATGAAAGGTCACAAGTTCAAATACCCTTGAAAAACTAGCTCACAAAAAAATCATACATATTTAGATATAAATATTTAATCTAATAAATTAACTTTGATAACAATAATGATTTCTTTGTTATTTATTAGAACATTAACTAGTTGATGTTGAATTATATAATCAAAATTAAACCAATTAATATTTTATGTTTATCATGTATTAACATCAATATGCTCTATAGTATGATCATATACAAATACATATTCACATAATAAAAATAAGGTATTATTTATATCAAATACATCAACAAACTTTTCATAATCATCATCATATATATATATAAGTTCAAGATAAACAATTATATTTATATTATTTAATACGTAAAAAATAAAAAATAAACAATAAATTAAGAATTTAATGACTGCAAATAGAATTTGCTTCATGATAAAGTTTACAAATGATAATTAAAATATACATTGTTTTATGATAAAGTTTACAAATAATGATTGAAATCTATAGATCGTTTTATGATAAAGTTTATAAAAATAAATAAATTATGCACAAATGAATGAGTTTAATGGTAAAAATATGTATTTCTTCTTAAAAGGTTATATATTCAAATAGAAAGAAGATAAAATATGTAAAATAAACAAAAAATCTTTTTAAACAAATAAAAACACAAACCAAATATTAATAAAACCTAAAATATTATGAACAAGATAGAAATATTTAGTTATATATAAATATAAATTGACCCATAACCAATTGTTTATCAACAATCTACTTAAGTAGACTCAAGCGAGATCTCCTTAGTCCAAGTGGATCTAGAACAAATAAGTACAAAACACAAACTACTTTCCTAGATCAATAGAGATGCAAGGGAATATGTAGATAACTTTTCTCATATCTGCAAATCCTTTCCTCTTTGTTGCTCCAAGATCCAGGGCATTCAGATCTTGAGTTGCAAAACCTTGTCAAGCATGTGGAAACAAACAAATAGTAAAAGAATATCTAAATATGAATTGGTCTAGATTAACAGTTAAGGAAGAAAATCCTAAGCATTATCAACACAACAATACTTATGGAAAGAGTTTGTATTAATGTAATAACGGAAAATACATAGAGAAAGAATGTCACAACCTAAGCCTCAACGTTGCAACTTCCATCCAACAATCCAAGCCAAGCATCCAAAGGATGATGTTTTCCTCCCAAAGGATGAGTAGGGATCACCTAGAGAAATTCCACCAGCATTAGAGTATTATAGTCCTTCCTCCCTTCCCAATGGAGAGAGGCTCAATATTTATAAGACTAAAGAGATAGGATATGTTGAGGATTATGGGGAGAGGTCTAAGGGATTTTTCCATTATGTTAGGAGATCGAATACCAACCCTCCTAGCAACTAGGGATAGGCCTCCATGTCACCAAGATTTGAGAAGTCACTCGAAGCTTCCCATTATCCACATCAGCTAACTCTGGCGCACCTTGTATGAAGGCACCTTGTGCCAGAAAGGGATCAGTGTAGCTTGCAAATGGTAAGCAAGAGCCACTGGCACACTCTATCAGTATACATCATGCACCACCCTTGGTCTGGCGCCTCTTGCTGGGAAGCAAGGTGTTCCAGGGAAACTACAAATTGTGGAAAGAGAATAACAACAAACTTCCTCCTACTAATTTATCCAAGGCACTTTAGGGATTAAGGCATAAATTTGATACATGACTCATGATGATGAGATTTTGGTGTAACATAATGCCCCCCAAAGCATGAAGTTGGTGAAATAAGACAGGTGAAATTCTTTGTAATGTGAAGGATTGAAGGCAAGGATTTGTTGGCTGGAAGAAGTTGTTGCAGTACAATTGACTCTGAAATATAGGTATCATATGGCTCATAACACGGCTGCCGACCAATACACTGCAGATCCATGGCAGTAGAGACCGAATGAACACAATCATGGCTACTAGACACAATCGTCGATCCATGACGAGATAATAATACAACCACGACAAATAAAAAGCGGATCTGTGTGATATAACTCAAACAAACTCCATCGCAACTTGGGAAAGACATGATTCTACCCAGGGTCTTCAAGTTGAACCCGCAATGATACGAATCTAACCATGTGATTACAATGCCTTGAAGTCGAACATGGTAGAAACCGCTTGATTACTGGTCATTGATGTATACTGTTAACAAGCGTGATGGAAATCACCATTGATGTCAATGATTCCCAAGATATCAAAGTACATACCATCGAATGTGAATCAATGAGTTGAGGTCGAACACTCGATGGGACCTTTAAATCAAGAGTCAATGATGTAAACTCATATTGAAAGAGAGGTAACCTTCCATTGAGGCATGTAGGCCCAAGGTACTTGATTGGTTTCTAGATTCAATCCCTGGATGATGTTTTGAATTCAACAAGGATCAATCCATCGAAGGAGGGCCATGATGTATCCCCCATCATTGACACGAAACACGATCATAGATTTTTAGAGTGAATCGAATAGTAAAGTGATGTGTGGGACTGAATGATAAACGACCGACATGATATAAGGTGACTGCAGATAGTTAATGGATGACCAAATCTCTCTTGAACATGGGCATGTCATGACTTGGTAGTATTGACTTGACGAGAATGATACCAATCCCCTAATGCAACTGATGGTGGAAGCATTCTTTGGACAATACAAAGGAGTAAGAAGACTCTTGGAATCAGCAGGACTCGAAGACAAACGGATTAACCAAGTACTGAATGCATATGCAGATGAGTTCTATGTTCAAGAGTGATTATGTACTATCGTAACTACAATGAAACACAAACTCTTCCCTTATCCCCATCATGATTGATGAGTACCTCTTTTTTTTTTAACGACCTTGAGGAGGGTAACAAATGCTTGGTATAGCTCATCCCATGGACGAGTCCAATCCCAAATATTTTACGAACCTAGGATAGGAGGGGTTCGTCCCAAAATGGGTCCTTCGATGTTGAATTTTAGCGATCCCAAAGAAGGAAAACTTGGTGTCATTTCATGTTTAGAGAGTCTGAAAGGAACTAAAGAAGACTCCAAAGGTTCTTTTTTGTAAAAGTTAGTCTCATCACCCGAAAAAGGATAAAACAACGTGAGAGAGAACTCTTCCAGTCATGATTGGATGGAGTGCTTATTTTTCGTAAATAGTAATTCCTGGTCCGAAAAAGGGGTAAACTATCACCATAAAGACTATCATTCAAATACTTGTACAACCGTGAAAACATCAAGTTCAATTGGCGATCTTTTCATATTTAGGGAGTATGAAAAGAGCTTCAATAGGAACTCCAAGGGGTTCATTTTTCGTGGGAGTTTAACAAGCCCAAAAAAGCAATAAAATACAACTCGGTGACTTAATCTCATTGTTTTAGGAGCACGAGAAGGAACGAAGAGTAAGCTCGATGTCATTAATGTTCAATTTTAACAAGTGAAATAATAACACGAAAATGCTTGAAGAGTTGTTCACACTTGATAACGGGCGTGAGATGACCACGATCGCAACCGAAGGTTTTAACGCGGAACTTTACTTTACCTGTAGACTCCAAAAGCTAGGTCAAAACGATCAATTAGGTGTTCAGACATAAAAACATTCCCAACTATAGTAAAAATGACCTAAAAGAAAATAAATTTAAAAAGGAATATTCCATTTTCCAATATAAAAAGGGCAAATAGTAAAAATTATTTACTATTTCTTTTTACCAAATTGGGAGAGTGAAAAAATACCATTTGGAGTTGAATTTCAAGTGTCGATTGCGGGAGCTTTGGTCAGCCGATTTCATCTCCCTCAACGTTAGGTAGGCCTAAACCCTGTCCTCTTTAATTCTAGCGGAGTAAAATTTCTTTTTATTTCCATTTTTTTAGGTTCTTTGGATTGTGTAATGAGGGGATAGTGTGCCTTTAGGATGGCGCACTTTCCCCTTGCAGGAAGTGCATCTAGGGCTTGCTGGTGCCCTTCCTGTAAGGGTGATGTGCATTAGTGGCGCCCTCTCTGCACTGACAGGGTGTGTCGACGCAAATCGGCCTCATAAACTCAATGATACACCAAAATCTAACAAATTGGAAAGTATGGCAAGCTTCTAATGGATGTTTTAATGCTATTTGGACAGGTTTGGGAAGAGAAAATGGTCTAGTGGAAAGAAAGGGAGCATAAAATGGAGGATTCCCAAGTGGCCAATGATCCTCAATGTATGAATGCACTGTGGAATTGTGGGCTACTTAAGTACTTTCATATACAGGGCATGAGGGCCCAAGTACCACTACTTGAGTACTTGATCAGATGCTGGGATCCAAAGCAGCAATACTTCTGGTTTGGTGTCCATACACTAACCATAGATGTGGAAGACATCTATTTTTTTACGAGATTGTCTTGACGGGTTGCTCCAGTCTCTTTGTCAAGGTCACGGGGGAGTGGCCAAACTACTGAGGACTTAGTGTATCAGTGGTGCACTCCTAGAACTCAGATGTTTGGTGGGAAGATTCCCATCAAGGATTTGAGGGATCGTCCACTTCCCATGGTCCTTTTTACAATTACAAGAGTGCTAAGGAGCAGGGATCATCACCTGGCCACCAATGCCCAAATGTTATATGTTGTGGAGTGTATGGCTCTAACTATGTTCAACTGGTGTGAGGAAATCCTCGCAAACCTTTGAGAGAATCTCACCAAGTGTGTCAGCATGGTGAGATGAAGTCATTTGGCTATTGGTTGGTAGTGGTCTCATTCTTCGTATAGAGGGTTCCACATCGACGACCGCAGATAGAGATAGATGATTTGGATCGGAGGGATCCGCACATGATTCATTGGTCTGAGGTGATGGACTACCACGGTGGTGGTGGTCCTATTATTAGTTATGGTACTCCTTTTTTTAGGTGGCTATAGGAACAAATCCTCATGGTAGAGGATTACCCCTATGCAAGTACTCATTTTAGAGATGACCTGGACCTAGTTCTTCTTGAGGGCACGCAGTGGGGTGATCTGGGTAAGAATGGAAACTCTATTGTGTTTTTAATTTTATGTTTTTAGATGTTTTTGGAGTAGTACTGATAGTTGATACATGTTTGGTGCAAATGTCGGTCCATCTTGTCCAGTTGGTGCTTCCTCGATCGCACGGAGAGGGGCGGTGCGAGAGATGGCAGCTACAGAGCGTGATGCGACAGAGGAGCTAGATGAGCTTGAGGAGAACCTCCAGAGGTTGAACCTGGATATCCTAGAGCCATCCGTACACGATCTACCTCATTGCTATCAGCGACATACTGTAGGGGTATCTACATGTTTTGGCTCGCTGCTTAGGAAAGTAGCTACTGCCATCGTTTGTTATCATGAGCTTCCTAGAGACTAGGATCATGTATGTATGTATGTACTGAAAGCCACAGGCTTCAGAATTTTGTAGAGGAGACTTTTACTGAAAGATCATGGGATTCAAATTTTTTACTAGTACCACCTTTTTTGTATTATACCGACATGATATATATACAAAACTCTATTTGCGGCTCTATATACTGTATTCTATTGATGATTATTGGATCTCATACATGTTTTATTATACATTATGGATAATTTAGATGTTGTGTCATTTTTACATATTTTTAATAAAATGTTTTATGAATGTGCTATATACCAATCCAATATGAAATTGGCCATAGAGTTGGCAACAGTGTTCATGTCTCTTGGAATGTGTAGGTATTAGATGGATTCAAAGGACCTCTCCAAGAGACGTACTCATCGGAATAGACAGAGTAGCGTGGGGTCATAGATATCATAGACATGGCTAACATGGGAGACCGCTAATTGTGAGTCAAGATGGATGACAATGTGATCCATACCCAGGGAAAGAGCGTTGATTAAGACTCCAATCACCGCATGATACTCAACAGCGTTATTGGTTGCGTACCCTAGACAACTCCCTCATGAACTAATGAACTCGTCGGTGGGGGAATAAAGTACCCAAGCTGCCAAAGTGAGCTTACGGGTATTCCGGCTGGCGCCATCCGCAAATCTAAAACTAGTTTCCATCTCCACATCCAGGCAGAATATGGTATAAGCATAAATCCAAGATCCTATCACACTAAAGCAAAGTGTCACACCACACAAAACACACACCATGTATAGTATATACATAGTACTAATGCATAAAAGGTTTAGGCATAGTACCGCTTCAGGTAGATACCATTGCGAGGCTCTTCCAAATATATTCCATCATAATCTTCAAGTTCATATGCTCCATTCTCCAAAACACGTTTAACAACATATGGCCCGTGCCACATGGACTCAAACTATCCTACCCCCAGCTTATCATGTTTTTGGTTGTAGGTGAGGACTAGGTATCCCTCGTTGAAGATACGAGGTTTGACCAATTTATCATATTGGGATTTGATGTGCTTCTTATGTGCTTCATTAGCAAGAGCAGCATCACGGCGGGTTTCATCGAGTTTTTGCAAGTGTAGAAAGCGTTCTTCCTCAGCGGTGGTGTTTGGTAGAAGTTCGACTGCAAGTTTGAATGATGTAATCTTGCACTCAATAGGTAAGATTACCTCCAATCCGTAGAATAATTGGAAAGGTGCGAACCCAGTGGTAGTTTTGACGGAGGTCCTATATGCCCATAAGCCAGAAAAGAGCATGTTATTCTAGCTAGACCTGTATGTGCCCACAATACGTTGAATCATGGTTTTCAATACCTTGTTGATAGCCTCTACTTATCTAGTAGACTGTGGGTAATAGGGAGTTGATTTCTCGTGGCGAAAACCCAATATGGTGCTCAATTCCTCCACCATCTTGTTCTGGAAGTGTGATGCATGATCGATGACGATGGTTTGAAGGACTCCGAATCATGAAATGACATGATTAAACATAAAGAGTGCAACAGTTCTTTCATCTTCATTGTAGGTAGGCATGGCCTCGGTCCATTTGGTAAAATAGTTAACGGCGACGATGACGTACCATGCCCCCCGACCGAGGTAGGATTACAGTGCATGAAATCTATGCCCCACTTAGGGAAGGGTTCGATGACAATAACGGGATGTAAAGGGGCTGGGTGAGAGCGCTCTTTTTGGTGAAAAAGCTAGCAAGGAGGACACTTCATGAAAACTTCAATACAATCTTTAAATATGGAAGGCCAATAGTATCTAACGCGTAGTATTTTCTGGGTTGTAGCCATCCCAGAAAGGTGACTGCCACATGCCCCAAAGTGGCAGTCATTCAGAACATGTTCAGCCTCCACATGAGTTAAACAACGTCGTAAGATAGAAACGACACCATGACGATATAAGGTATCACCGATGATTAAGCAGTACTTGGTGTGGTGATGCACATGACAGCAATCGTCACGAGATAGTTGAGGTTTGAACCGTTGGGTTTGGAGATATAATGTGATGTCTCTGTACCATGGGTCAGACATATAGATAAGAAACAACGACTCTTCAAGGAGGGATTCGATGGGCTCAATTCCCTGATTAGTACGAGGAACATCACATATAAGATCGGAAAAAACCAAAGATTTCTTTGACTTGGCCTTCTCAAACTGGAGATCAAATTCCTAAAGAATTACGATCCAACGCAAATATTCCCCCCCTAGCACCTCACGTGTGAGAACGTGGTACATAGGGTTAGAGTTGGCAATGATGGTAGTGGTGCAGAGAAATATGTAATGGCGAAACTTCTGGACAACAATGACTGCTACGAGATCTAGTTTCTCAACATGTGAGTAACGGGTTTCGGAGTTAAGAAGACACTTACTTAGGTAATATATCACATGTTTCTGGGTGTTATTGTCTTCCTGGACCAAGACCATAGCATTCGTGGTAGTGGAAGTAGCAAGGTAAAGGATGTAATCCTTGTGGTAATTGGGTGGTTGCAACACAGGGGCATGAGTGATGGCATGCTTTAGGTTCTCAAAGGATTGTTGGGCATAATCGTCCCAAATGAATGGGACTTCCTTCTTCAATAACTGCATGTAGCCCTATGTCTTTTCGGCAAAATTACATACAAAACGCCACAGGAATTTTGCCTTCCCTTGCAAACTTTGAAGTTCTATGATGTCGGTGGGAGGTGGGAGAGAAACAATGGCTTCCACCTTAATGGGATCAATTGGGATCCCGTCTTTGGAAACGATGAAACCTAGGAGGCATCTCGACTTGAAACAAAAAATGCACTTGTGAGGGTTTAGACAGATATTATATCGTCTACATTTGAGGAATACTATCATTAGATGATCAATGTGGAACTCATGATGATTTGAATGAGTAGGGAGATCGTTGAGATATGGTACTACAAAGTCCTTCACATCATGAAAAGCATATGACATGGCCTGCTGGAATGTAGCACCAGCATTTTTGAAGCCAAAAAGGAGTTTGCAGTAAGCGAACGTACCCCATGGGAAGATAAAAGCAGTTTTGTGTCCATCGACCGGGTGGATCTCAATTTGATTATAGCCAGAAAATACGTCCATAAAAGAGAATATGATGCTTCTGGCGCAATTGTTAATGATCTGGTCGATGAATGGGGTAAAGTAATTGTCGTTATGACAAGCCTTGTTTCGATCCTTGTAGTTGACACAAACCCTAATGGTGCCCTGATTATTGGTTACAGGGACGAGAATGGAGACCCAATCCATTAAGGGAACAGGATAGATGAAGCTGACCTTCAACAATTTTTCAATTTCAACCTTAATAGCCACGGTTTTTCTAGGGTGCACTGGACGTAATTTTTCTCGGATAGTTTTAGCATTGGGATATGTCTGGATCTCATGTACAACAATGGAAGGATCAATCCCAACCATTTCCTCATAGTTCCATGCAAAGACGTCGCGGAATTGTTTGAACAAGGACATATATGTGGTGATCTCTTGCGGAGAACAGTTTTGGACAAGGCAAATATGTTCCATGACTCCAGGTGTTACCGAGATATCAATTGGAATAGTGGGCGTAATGTTTTCCAAGTTTCCCTTAGTGGCCGTATCACAAGTAAGGATGGGATATTGGGGGAAAGGAAAGACATCAAGTGAAAAAATAGTTGTAATATTGTTCTCTGAAAAATCTAGGTGCGGTAGTAAATACGATCGATGATGGAGGTCTTCCCATGGAGGTTCATCCATGCTCATAATCTCCATAATGGACTCATCAGAATGAAAAGTCTGGAGTAGAGGATCTGGTAGGGATGAAGTCTGTTGTAGAGAACAAGACAAATGTGCCACTGAAGAGTGGCCATCGGGGGCTGATTGGATGGCCTCATAAGTAGCTTCAGTTGATGATAGAGTCATGGTCTCTCCAATCAAGTGCATCGTGGAGGGATCGGGCACGAGCCATTGGTTAATGGGGTTGGATGATGAGGGGATCATGGAGGAAATCATGTTCACCGTGGAAACATGGGTAGGGGGATTCGGGGTTGGAAAGACGCTCATAAGAGATGAATATTTAAGGAGGCCAACCTCCACACTCTCATACATTTGCAAATATTTACCTAGAAAAGGGACATTGTCCACGTGGTGAGTAGTGGTGTTCGGTGTACAGAAATCCAGTAGGTCAATAGTGACAATTCGTCCTTGGTGAGGGAATTGCACAATGCGAATGATAGATGATGCGATCGAAGTCATGGCATAAAACCAGTTATGACCAAGTAATAAGTTATAATCCAATGGGGCGGAGACTACTTCCACATTAATGGTAATAGTATTTCCCCCCAGCTCTACTGCCAAGGCTTGTAATAGCCTGTGGGGTTGGAATCCACGACCTTAGAATGCTTTTAGGGTGGTAGGGGAATGGTTCAACTCAGGGGAGCCAATGGATCTCCAACAAGATAATGACATGAACGAGGTAGAGGCTCCGTCCTCTAAAACAGTACAATGGATGCTCTTCCCAGCAACATTGGTGACAATTTGAAATGCCAGTGTTAGCACTTAGATTTTATTCCGGTTGTAAGAAAATAAGACCTAAGGTAACCTATTTCAAACCAAGCTTTAGGTAGAAGAACTAGCCATTTTCTCTACCAGAGAGGGCTCTCTCGGGATATACATATGAAGGCTAAAATATACAAAGGTTTTCTTAAAACTTCTCAAAAGATATTTTCTGGTCGAAAAGGTAAACAAGAAACATTGGGCATGGAGTCAAAGTTTTCAAAGTGTGATAAACCAGTAAGAGATTTTCACCATAAAGATTTTCACAGAGGCAAGATAGTAATCATGTTATAGTCAATTTGATTTTTCAGGCGACATAGAAAGAAGTAAAGACATTCCATCAACAACAGGTATCTATCCAGGATAAATCTATTGTCAACTTTGGAGAATAAAATGGATATTTAAATGCGAATAAAATGAGGCATAACCAGTATGAATCTCAAGTTATTTTCAAATGTTCATTTAAATATAGAAGAAAAACACCATGGGAGATATAACGAAGAAGATTAACATGCACATATAAGGATAAGGAAAATAACAGACTGCAAGACTGATTAACTCATGAATCTCTGTATCAAAAGATAGGTATCATCACTGTACTGCCTTTATTTCAAAAATAAACTTCAAAACATACTTGTTTCTCAAAAAATTTCCAACCCCTTCAACAATGACCTCCATTTTTTTTTATACAAAATTTTCAGAAGAAGCTCCACATAACTGCTTCTTCTAACTAATAATTAAAAATATTTAACTAAAAGATAACTGTCTTCGAGTAACTCATAACTGTCTTTCAAATAATATTACAAATTTAAAAATAAAAAGTCTTTTTGCCACTTGGCCAGACTTTTGGATATCATCATTTTGCCACATGGCACGAGTTTCAAATGCATTTAAGTATGAACAGAGTATCTGGTCTTTCCGTACTTCTCCACATAATTCCACTGGTCAGCCGTGGGTAAGTCATAATTGGTCATTTCCTTCACCAAGACTCGCATCTCGATATGACCTACATAAGAAATAGGGAGAAGGTTTGCACTAGTTGAAATTAGCATATTTAACATTTCAAATTCCCCTGACATTTTCTCCATTAGAATTTTTCCTGTGAGCATGTGATCTAGATGCTGGAATTTTCGGTGATCCATCCTGATATCAAACAGTAGTCTTTTATAATCATTTGGAGGGATTAATTCACTATTTTCGTTCCAGAAAGCTGGGAATCCTTTATTCACTAACTTGTCAAATTGCTTTTTGAACTGGATTACTTATTTCCTTATTTCTCTTGCTTTGGCCTCGATGTTTTCGACATGTGAGTATTTGCCCAAGATCCTTCTAGCCCAAGTGATGACAGAAATTCTGTTTGTTATACTCATGGCTGTCAGGTCCGCCTCGGATAAACTATTTAAAAATGTAATTGCTCTCTGGGCTATTTCTTTCGGCTTTCTATTTAAGCTTTCCTTGACTGCCCGGCAACTGTCGAAGGCATCTTTGGCTACCTTTTCTTTAACTCTTATATAATCCAGATATGGCCTAAGTTTTTCAACTTCTTTAATGATCTGGTCCCACACCATATGTTTACATCCCTGCATAGCAGCTTGTCCTGTTGCATGAGCAGCCAATCCTTTATTATTACTGCTCAATTCCTGATTATTTGCCTGCAAAGTTTTTATTTCTTCTTCTTTTGCTTCATTTTCTTCTTTTAATTTCTGTATTTCTGCTTTCAACAATTTGATTTCATTATCCTTTAAACTTATTTGTGACATTGCCTGTAAAATCCCATCTACACCATTCTTATCCTCTTCTGGGCCTGCCTGTACTTGCTGCTGACTGTTCTCTGCTAATTGTTTTCTTGCTGTTGCCAACTGTTCTTCTAACATGAACCTTTCTTTTTCCCAACAATATTTTTCGTCAGAGAGCTTTAACAATTTAGTTGTGACATCATTGACTTCGTTAGATAACTCTTCTTTCTCTTTTTCTAATATTGTCAATTCTGCACCTTGAATGAGTACAGCATCTGGGATTTTTAACTTTCGTCTCAATGTTAAAATCACCTCTTCTTTCTCCTGGAGCAGTTTAGTGGCTGCAGCTCCATCTTTATTAGTTAAGTCTATTTGCAGCTTCTTAATTTGCTGTTGTCGAGACTTATTCTCTGCCTTTTCTTGTCTCAACTGATTATTTAATTTGTCTACTGAATTCTTTAGTTTGTCTGCTCTCAATGTGGCCCCCAAATAGTCTGAGTATATAACCTCTCCAGCTTGTCTATGTAACAAAATTTTGTCAGGGGCATTTATCTTTGACAAATCTACACTCATCTCTGAGATCTTGTTTTTGGTCACAACTGAAAATTTTAAAGAATTTTCTTTGATGTTCCTGCTGGTGAATAAGCTTACTTCATTATTTGATATATTCCTGACCTTTGGGAACAATAGACTTGTTTGTTTCGCGGATTCCTGTTTGTTTTTGCTATGTTCATTAAATACGTCCATGAAATTTTTGGGTCTATTTACATCATCCCCTACAGGGTTCTATTCAATATTGTATTCCTTCACTGTAACCTCTGGTATTTCATTTTCTGTCACTTTTGCTTCTTCTGAAATGGTTGTCAATTCCTGTGACTCGTCTGTTTTCAATCGTTTTCCTTTTTCTATCTCTTCATCATCGACGATCATAATGTCTTGTATAGGTCTTTTGGACCCCACTAATTCAGTATTTATTTCATTTTCTGTTTCCGCCGTCGCTTCTTCCAATGACATTTCTTTGTCGGACTTGTCTGGAATAATTTCCTCTTTGTATTCGAGCCAGTTGGCTCTGTCTGCCATTCCTTCAATAGTTTGATGATTCAGAGCCTTGATACGATGCTCAATTCTTCTTTTGGATATGATATTGAACGGGTCATATTCCATAGCTGCATCTGTCTCAAAATTCATGTCTTTTAACAATTTCTCTCTATATACAGCATCGTTCTTATTCTTTATTGTAAACGGACCTAATGTGAAAGGGTATTTAATGTCCGTTGCTTGTCTGTGGACTAAAAAATTGTTATCTTCTACAATCAATTTCTGTCTTAAAAACTCCAAGGCAAAAATCCTCAAGGTGAGGAATGCTGGTAGCACATAGGGTTTATGCTTGAATCCATACAATCTGACCACTGTACTATCTTTTGATAAAAACCAGTCTCCTGTAGCATACTCTGTATTCAGTTGCATTGATACCTGCATTTCCGGCAACACCCTAGGCAGATTTTTTCCGAAAATCATCTTAAAGATCGTCGAGATCATGTAATTGATGAAATTGAAAATATTGTTTTCCAGTGGAGTTGCGAAAACAATCTCTGGGAACTGTAATTCTTCCTGGCTGGATATCATAATCATTCTCATTAAAAAGGCTTGAAACCTGAAATGTCTGTGCGTGGAAAAATTGACCATCTGGTCATGCATCTTTTCGGCTATGAAGGCTTCAAAATTTAGTCGGGGAATTTGACTTTCGTCAATTCCCGACTGGACTATACTTATTCTGTACAATAAACTCAATTGAAACTCAGTTATATACAAATCCGTATCTAACCCTAAAACTACGGCCAACAGTGTCAAGACCAACTGGGTATTCTCATTAAAAAGGTTGATATCTAAAGGGTAAGGGAGTTCAGAAAGGCTAGTCTCTGGTCTGAGACACGTCGACAAAAACACTTCCCTATCACTCTGAGAAGCGTGGTGAAAATTTTCAATAATCGACACCTCAGAAAAAACCTCAGGGTCGAGGGTTTGGAGCAAATCTATTTCCAGGGCTCTAATCACTTCGGCTGGCTCGATTTTGCAAATGGCTCTAGTTTTCTGACTGTTTAAAACAACTCTTTCTTCCCGTGAATAGTTTTCGGCACACCAGGAGACGAATTCTGGGAAAACAGGAAATTGGTCAGGGCAAAAAGCTATCAGAGATGACTGGTGAACTCTATGCGGGTCTATACCCTCTTTTAATAGCTCAGACAACTTAATTTTTACATCAGAGACCGGGAACCTAATAAGGGTATCGAAAACATCTCCATCTCTGTCTTCTAGGGCATTTTTTGACCTAAAAACGTCTATATCTTGTACAGTCTCCATCTAAATGCTTCTTTTAAACAAAATTCCGTTTAAAGAGAGTGACAGGTCACCAGACTCTACCTGTAAGTGCTTGCTTTTCGCCTTCTGTCGCAATCGCCGGCTTCCACCAGTCTTCGGAGCTCTCCAGGATAACGACACATACAAAATGCCGTTATGTGGAGCCCTTTCTTTTTATATAAGCCTTTTTAGAATAACCTCCTTGCACCTTTATGAACGCGGGTCATCTCCAACCATTGATCTTTGAACCATTATTTTGAACCGTCAGATCTTGTCCCTCTTTATTGCACCGGCGGTATCCGCGATCGGAAAGGCGGTTTCCTTTTCCGGTTTGCTACCCGCGCGGATACACCATCTGCTGACACCTGTTAAGGCGGTTTATTTACCGCGACCGCTTTCCTTTATACCCCGTGTGCATGTTCCTGGTAGCGGATGAAATATTGGCCGTCGATTTGTTTGAGATGTGTATCAGCCCTCCGATCATTATAAAGTATAATGCCACGCGCCATGGCCCTACCAAGCTATCCCTGTTTGCCACGTGCTAGGACCCACCTTGCCACGTAAGGTATCTTTTCCCTATTTCCGTAATGGGTGGTTCCGCGCGGCGCTGTAGTGGTTTCCAATACCACTCTATCACATGCGCGGATGAATAGATATTGGACACGTGCCTTGGTGGTATTATGTCCGCTACCACCTTCCACCGTTTGCTGACAATTACTTTGGCGACGCGGGATTGATATTATCCGCAGATCTTGATCCATAATATCTCCGCCGTCGGAACCCGGCTGGAGTTTAACCCTTTCATAAATTTGCTGGCGGACTTTATAAAAATGGGTTTTTTTTAATGTATTTTTTATATAAAAACCTTTACTTCAACCTTTTTGTGATGATTTCTTCTCTTTTAGGTCATTTTAGCAAAAACTCTAGGTTCTTTCAAATCTGGTGTCAACAGCCAGCTGATGGGAAAGTCTCGATTTTAAATAATCAAGTTTAAACATGATTGTATTTGAGAAATATGGGTCTACAACGTTGATGGCAGTGAGGAGAGTCTTACACTGACTGGGATGGTTCTGTAAGACTTCTAGCGTTGACATGGCACAAGGATCTTGTGCCAAGTCCTCTACAATGTTGTAGTTCTGAGCTGCGTGAGTATTATGATTGAAAAATGCTTTTCGAATCGTGCTCTTAAGTGGATGCAACACTGAATCTAATGAGGGTTTCTCAATGATGAGAGAACCTTGAGGCACAGGAAATCCGATGTAGAGGCAGAATCTTTTTCATTATTACTTCTGGTGGATTATTTATTAGGGACCGAGTCATATGATTGTGATCAAGTTTTAAGTTAACTGTCTCACTACGCATCATGAGAACATGCGCGGAGGAGGATGGTTCACCTTGAGAAGGAGGGGGTTGGGTGATCATTTGTTGGTTTTGGGTGGGGAAGGGGTCATTGAGAACTGTGGGTGTGTATTTTCCCTTGAGAAACTTTTGTACTTCATCCCAGTGTGGGAACTCTTTGGTGAAATGATCACCACCACACAGTAAACAAGGATATTTGACCTTCCACTTCTGTTTGGTGTCCTCAGGAGGTTTTTTGTGTTCCTGCTGGTTGGAAGACTTCTTGGATTTTCCTTTAGTCTTATTTTTACCACTAGGTTTCTGAGGTGAAGTAGATTGCACTGAATTCACTTCGTTAGTGGTCGAAGTAGTAGCTGATTTGGTGGTGTTTCTCCCAATCCGTGATGAGGGTGGAGAGAAACCGTGATGGTTCGATTATCCACCGATTTTAGTAGAAGGTTGGGAGTGAATGGAACCAATAATTCCATCGGCATGAGGTACCATGGGTGGTTTTGCTGGGTCATAGGTAGGGAGGGGGGCATCAAGGATAATATCGTATAATGTGCCAGATTGAACATAGACGAGGTCTAAATACTAGGAACAGGCTATAGCTTGTTCTTTTGTGACGGCCCCGCCCATGGCTACGTCTTTAGCTACGATGGGAAAAAGGAACTTCGTAAATCAGTCAGCCAAGAGCTGGTCTAAAATGAGAGCTTTAATGAGACGACATATCCTCTGTCACTCATGAATGTGATAAAAAAATGTGATTGGCGGTGGTTTTGCGGAGAGAAGTCAGCAGACCCGTGCGAGTTTCGTAGTGAATTGGTAGCTGGAAATGAGTCAAAAATGACATGGCTAAAGAATGAAAATTGGAAAACGAGTGAGGTGGTAATTCAATGTACCACTTGGCGACAGTGTCGGTGAGGGTCCGCTAAGATAACCTCAAATGGATAAAATCATCCATTAAGGAATTGGATGAACACCATAGATGGTATGTCATCACATGGTTCTTCGGGTCTTCACTGGGTTTACCGTCAAACTTTGGAATATCATATGGTAACTTCACTAGAATGGCAGGCCAATTATAACCATGATGGATGGGATCTTTGGTCAAATGAGACAGGTCTGGAAAATATAATGTATCCAGAAATGGAAATTATTGGTTTGGCTGTGGATACTGGTAGTACTTATAAGGAATCAGCGTACCAGTAGGACCTTGAACGGACTGCTCATATGGTCATCCTATAGGAAATTGGCCATATGGGGGTGGGCCTCCTACAATACGGGGTGGACTTGATGGAGGTCCTCTGCCATAATAGGGTGGTCCTCTTCCCAAAGGAGGGGGGCCTCCACCAAAATGTGGGGGTCCACCTTCACCAGAATGAGGTGGGCCTCCACCAAAAGGTGGTCCGCCTCCTCCAAAATAGGGCGGGCCTCCACCTAAAGTCGGGGGTCTATCTTTTCCAGAATGAGGTTGGCCTCTACCAGAAGGTGGTCTGTCTCCTCTGGAATGGGGTGGTCCTCCGCCGTATGGTGGAGGGCCTCCCCCCCCAGAATAAGGTGGGGGTCCTCCTCCACTAGAGGGAGGTGGTGGTGGGCCATATGGTGGTGGACGTGGTGGGACATGTGGTGGGGAGGGGTGGGGGAGGTCCTCCGACTAAAGGAATAATCGAAAGAACATTATGGTGCCCCCATGAAGTGTGTGTCTTTCTTAGATAAGGTACTCCGGGGAAAAGGTTCCCTGGATAGTTTTGTTCTGGCACAAGGTTAATATTACCTGGATACATCTAACTCCATGGTGATTGGGTTGAAATACACGGTCCCCCAAGGTGATGTGTTCCCATGGTTTGTCCCACGGATTGTAAAGAGATGCCAACGGTATTATAATTTGGATGTCCTCCACTCACACTATGGCCACTAACTAGGGGTTTCTCCCCAGACAATAATTGCCCACATATAGGGGTGTGCTCAGAAACTATGTGTTGACCATTGATCGATGGTTGCCTCGCGTTTAATTGGTAATTACTAACTATAGGAGGAGTGCTACTCGTAATATAGTTAACCGGTAAACTGTATCCTCCCCTCGAATTTTGAGTTGGGGGAGGTGGTGGAAGCATTCCAAGAGTAGAATTAGTAGTGGTTGAAGTTTGTTCTCCAGTTGTTGGAGTCAAAAGGGGTGTAGAAACGGTCGCTTGATTATAAGGTGTGATCATAGGAAACAAGGGTTAACCTGGCTCATAAGTGGTCACGTTGGGTACAGGTGTTTCTGGTGAAGCAAAAGATAAAGAGCAAATAGGGGTATGTCAAAGATGGGAACTTCCGAAGTGTCTCTTCCGCAAGAGAGGCTCTGGCTCCTAAGTTTTTCTCTAGTTAGTCGCAAATGGTTGATCTGCTCGTAAACTGGAGCGAGAATCTCGTCATTGGGAATCCATTAACGATGTGCGGTTTCGACTATCGGGAGTGACCCAAACTCAGAAACATGATGACCTAGAGAGGTGTCCCAAAAGGACGCAATTGGACCAAAGATTGTTGATACACAGTCATCCTGGGGTTGGTTGAAAATCCAATATGTATCCCCAGTATTACCTTCCAGCGAATGATGGAAGGTAGTGTCAGATGAGGTATATGGTTCCATGGTCACTAATCTGGGAGGGTCAGTGGCCGATGAGCACACGAGAGGTGAATAATTCGTTCCCAACTCCATCGTGGAGTTCTCTTCTTCATGTGACATTGACACAGTGGATTGATCCATGTTTTTACCTGAGTTATCCTTCGGATTAAGGGGATATTCAGGTGGCAATTTTAAGATCCGACGGGATCATCTCAAAGGTCTCTCAGCCAGAATGACCGAGGAAAAATTTATCCTAAGTGATTTCTATATAAAATGAAAAGAAAACAATCCAGAATCTACACGGGTTAAATCCATAAGAAAAATTATGTGACAAGTGTGGATTCAAAAGTCTGGAACCTCACAAGATTGTCAAGGCGGTGTAACTCACGATATACCACAGGGTCCAACAATTATATTCGGCCCAATCTTTCAGAGCACTAACCAGGGTGGATTAGGACTGTATCCCTGACCATATAACCCAACTACCTAGAAGTACGTGCATAGTATCTCCCCGAGTGTTGTTATCAGTGTATTTCCACTCCAGGATGGCGAATAGGTTAACTCAGTTGGTATAGGAATTCTAGAAGGGTCTCCCGATATACTCAATGTACGTGGGAGCTCAAATCCATAGTGGTGCTATCTAATGCACAACCGTACGACAAGAGCCTTCTGATATACTACCGATTACGTGAAGTACCTTTCTATATACCCAAGGGTACATGAAAGGTCGTTCGATATACCAGTTGGTACGTGGAAGAACAATAAGCCCCCGGGATGCAGTGCAGGCAGATAACGACATCTTCCACATTTAACAACGTCGGAACACGTCACTAACTTATCACACAAGTTACTATAAATTTTTAACCTAATGCTACTAGGAAATTTTATTTGAGCAGTTAGGTGAATGCATTGGGTGTAGACAAGAATTTAAAAATAATGCTATCTTAACTAAATGAAGATGCATGTTTTCTTTTTGTTTCGATGAAAGTTATTTAAGGTAAGGAGATATTTTCTTGGTTCTGAGAGTAACGAAACCAACAACCTTATAGTTCAAAATCTACCAAGAGATAAAAGAAGTACGTTTTTCGTTTTTTCAACAAAACAAAATCAACACACCAAATCCAAAAAAATTATTTTTCTTTGTCTTTTCAAACTAGAATGAATCTAAGCAATAATGAAAAGAAAGAATTCCTTCCTAGAATGCAATAATCCTAACTTTCCACAATAGTGAGCTAAAACGCACAACGAAAATCAAGATGCAAAGAATCCTTCAGTCTTTAGAATACTTCGTAAAATTTTAAATCTACTTGAATTTTCAAAGAAATGATTGACTAGTCTTTCACACCTAAGAAAATAGGATCAAACGATTGCCTTCTCAAACTTTTCAAAGCCTTATAAATAACAACTTCCAAAGTATGAGAAATTCTACAATTATTTCCAAGCAATGAACTCGAAAACAAAATAATGGAGCACTTTGAAATATGAGAACTATAATGCTTTTCAGATCTACGAGCAGAGAATAACTATGGCATTCTAATCAATCAGAAACCCTCAAATAAAAAATGATGAACACCCAATGAACTCAAAAATCACTCAAAATCAATCAAATCCAACCAAAACACAATGACTGGGTGTAGGAAGGGTCTTGGAGTCAGATCTAACAAGTTGAATAGATCTAGTAATGTGATCGGGGATTACAAGACTGAGCAGGTGGATAAGGGATTGAAATTCCCCCCCACTACCAAGTTGCTCGCTTGACTAGTTTAGAATCCAAATCGATAAAACCAAACCAAAACAAAAACAGGTTGGGTGTAGGGGTTCTATGACTGTAAGATGCAGTACACAGAGCTTTATCAATTAGACCAATAACCAAAATGGAGAAAATTTTACACTAAATTCTAAGCAATAGAGGCTGGTGCACTCTGCTGTTATGCACCAGAGCGTCATATGCACTCTGCACACTGGAAATGTGCGCCAGTGGTGCAGTCTTTCAACAAGTGGATAGTGCAAGAGACACAATCTGTCCACTAGTAGTGTGCGCCAGAAGCACAATGGTGCATGGAATATACAGCCCAGGTGCGTCAGGAGAATAACAAGTAACAAAAGTGAAAAGATCTCCAAAAAATAAAAGGTAAGAGGTCTAATATTTTTCCCAAATAGATTCTAAATAGCTTACATAGTCTTTGATAACAAAATCCAATGATGGGAGGGGCTTAGGATGCTAAAAAGTGGATTAATAAGAAATCAATGAAATCAAAGCTATGCTTTTTTTCCCCAACGGAGTCACCAGATTTGTTTATGGACAATCTACTCAAGCAGACTCAAGCAAGATCTCCCTAGTCCAAGTGAATCTAGAACAAATAAGTACATAACACAAACTACTTTCCTAGATCAATAGAGATGCAAGGGAACGGGTAGATAAATTACCTCATATGTGCAAGGGAATGGGTAGAGAAACTATGGTTTCTTGGACTCTTGCATATTTGTAGCACAATGGCTTAGATACAGATGGATGCACATGAATATATGAAGTTTTTTTGGCATGCATATATAGTTGTGACATGAATTTTTTTGGACTCTTGTGCATATTTGTGCACAATGGTTTGGAGACAAATGGTTGCACATGAATGCACAAACTAGGGTTTTTCATAATCGTGTGCATATTTGTAGCATAATGGTTTGGATTCAAATTGTGATGGAGGTTTATAAGGGTAGATTACGTTTCTAGTGTTATGGATTAGGTTTCTAAGGCTATATTTGTGTTTTTGGGGTAGATAAGGTTTATGTGTTTGTGGTTTGGGTTCTAAATTAGGTATCTAATAGTTATATTTGTGTGGTTGAGGGATGAGAATATTGTGGTGAAAAGGGGGATGGTGATGGTGACAACCGTGGGTATGAGGAGCATGGTGGTGATGTTCATGGTGGCATGGTGATGGCGAAAACGACCATGGGGATAGTGACAATGACCATGGGTATGGTGATGGTGATAGTGAGCATGAAAATGGGCATGAGGATGCAGATATTATGGTGTACTTAAATGGGAGAAAGAACAAAGAAAACAAATCCATGACAAAGCTTGTGCAATTTATCAAGTTGTATAAGTCTATGCAATTGATCAATCTATCAAGCTATCAATGTTCGGTTGTAATAGTCAAAATATTAATGTCAATAATCAATAAGACCATGAAAAAAAATCATAACATACATGTACACCACATACATATACAATAAAAACACAATATAACATGCAAAACACATACCAGATTACCTACCTATGGTCATTCGACTATACCATCAGGATCACCTCTAATACCAATGGTCTCCTTTAACCTCTCATGCTCGGAGTCAAGAAATAAGTATTGTGCCTTTGATGAATTCTTCCTTGGAATTGTTTACAGCTAAAAGTTTGTGCCAATAAATAAGGGTGTATAATGGTATACAATTTGACCTGGTCTATAATATTCAAATACATACCCAAGTTTTCTAGCGTTTGAGTGGGAAACCTGGTTCAAATATTCTCCTTTGATAAGCATCGACCCAATCAGAAAATCATTGGCCTCAGAATTTGCTTGCCCTCAAAACAACATGCTAGCCAATAATCAGTGCACAATGCATTGCGTCTGAGGGAAACCACTGCATATATGTGCCCTACATAAAATATAGTTCCAACATTTGATTCAACTAACTAGTTTTAAAAAATATCAAAAACATCAGAATATTAATCGAACCTAGTTGCACGAGATCTGATATGTGGTCATAGTCTGGTGAAATACTTGATTGGTCCTGCTCCAACTAGGATAATTATGTAGCTATGTGTCTACCAATGGGGATTTATAAACGGTCCCAACTATGGACCCAATCCATGGATTCACATTTGTCCCATTCACCACTACTGCATGGAGAAAAAAACAAGAGAGTTTCCTAGTACACATTTCAAGTATAGCATTGTCCGACATTCTAACTGAATGAAATGCATGAGTTACTTGTATGGTATTGCACTCATATAACTATGATTGATCCACATCCACCACCTCCCAAAAAAATATATGTACATGTGCTTTCTTGTTTGACTAATATTCCTACCTTCTTGCTCCCTCCCCCATGACTGAAGAACACCATTCAACAGTGTTTTTTGCATCTCAAATGAGAGATACATTTGTGAACTTCATTTGTTGCCTATGTAATGCAGTGTTGATGCATGCATCTGCTCCAACATGTTTACCTTTTCCATGTTCGGTCTCAAAATAGTTCCAAATATGTGGCACCTTGTTCCTTTTGTGGAGCATACACAACCATTGGAAGGCACAAGCATTTTTTAATTGCTCGGAAAAACCGTTAGACCAAATCCAATGTTGTTCCATTTGTATACTATTATCCTTCAAGTGATTCTAAAACATTTTAAAGAAGTGTTGTACAAAATCCAAGTCATGACACCTGTCATCACTTATGTAGAAGTGATACTCCTTCAATATAACCCTGTTGTCTTCATTACTATCTGCCCCATGTCTATAGGTGATATGGACCATTATGCTGACCTGATCTGAGTGATAGTATTGACTTTAAATCTCGTTTTGCAGTTGAAGAGTGTAGTTTTCCGCAAAATCGACCACTGACAGGATAGTCCTAATAAGAAATGTATCTCTGCTCATTCTAAATTGCTCATCTTTCCAATGAGCCAGATGTACATGATTTACATACTATTGTGTAGTTTCAAATAATTCTTCCATGAAGTCGCAAAACCATGCCTGGTAGATCAACAATAAATACATATATCAATAAATTGTTACATATGAAATTGCAATCTAAAAAAAAAGATAGTATTCCATAACTGATTACCAACCTAATAAGTGACCAATTGTATTTTTTTCTTTTGTTCCCTCCATCAATATCATACATGACATATTTGAATGACTGCAAGTTCGCATCCTTCCTCCCAAGTTCATGCTCATCGGTCACATGTATGCATTTGTACAATAATGCCATTCCACCACACCCTGGGCATGTCCCATCTATGCAATATTTTTGATAAAATGTGCAACTGTTTGGCCAACTACAAAAAATGCTATGAATAAAGTCTCTAGATGGCATCGGTGGTAATGTAGCTGAGCTTTTCTGCAAAATCGTGTTATGTAATACACAAAATTATATATATATATATATATATATATATATATATATATATATGTTTCATAATAGTAACCATACTCAATGTGGTATCGACAATAACATGTGTTACGAATTGTGTTTATTTTAACATATCATGGTTTGCATTTTTCAAAGGATATTTTCCCCAAGTTAAGTTCGTTATGTTCATTCCTAAATCTCTCATATAATTTTATTTGTGTCGTATCAATAAAATGTTTAATGTGTGGTTCATGATCCTTTGAACCCCTTCTCAATTTTAATACATATTTTTGGTTGGAAGAAGGTCTAGTGTTGTCATGCTCAAAATCTTGCACTAATCCCTTTACCACATCAATGAGCTTCATATCAGAGCGTGGAAACTTGCCAATGAAGGCCCATACATATATTTGACCAGTTTCAAGTTGTTCTCTTCTAAGATAATACCTACAGATTTTCTTGACATTCAAATTAATAAGTTTGGAGGTAGGTTTAAGAAAACGAGCACCCTAGTTTTATTGTTCATGATTGATTGTGACAACACAGATGGGCCGCATTGTGATCCTTTGACCGAGATTTATTTCCAATTGTACTAAATGCATCTACTAAACTTTTCACAATATGAGAACTTGGTTCAGAATTTTTGGTCATTTTTATCCTTAACGTTCTTTAAACAACAACCATAGACCTAGATTTTAACAATGATAAAAATAATTTGCACTTGTCCCCATCACATTTAGAATATTTTTTTATTATAAATTATTTGTCAATTTTGATAAGCAATAGTGTGTTTAGACAACATACCTTCAAGTGAACTAATGAGACTTTCATCAACATGTATACTTTTTGGAGTTCTTCAGCATTTAGTTGCAAATGGAGGTATTAGGGTGTTGGAACTATACCATGTACAACATCACCAGGATGCTCTGGTGTTTCAATATGAGCCTCTTGTATTTCATTCTCTTGTTGGTAGATGGATGTGGGAAATTGGAATTTCTCTTGGACGGTCTCCATAACATTTGCTCCTTCCATAATAAATCCTGCATTTAACGCCTCCTTAACTTTGTCGCTCATATAACCACTACCTAACAAGTCACTCGCTACCATAGTTTGAGGTTGACTTGATGTGAGAATTGAAACATTCCTCGATGAGCACCTATGTTTTACTTCTTGACTAGTGCCATGGGGTCCTTGTTCATCAAATGTTGTTTAAATTGAGGGCCTCTCTAGTGAATTCTTCTGTTTTTCTTGTCGTGGATGGGTAGGAATGACCATGACATCATCTACGATTGGAATTGGATGAGTATCAGTGGAATTCCTTCAATTTCACATGTCCAATATTTTCTTTTCTATAATTTCTTCCATGGTTTCTTGAGGCTTATCTTTCCTTGCCGATTTCCTTGTTCGATTGTGTGAATTCCCCTTGACCACAACGAGCAATACTATCAAAATATATTCTAGAGTTGTGCTCAACTATGAATATCGATTCTTTCTCAATTGTGAATATAGATACTTTGTCAATTGTGAATATAGATTCCTCAATCTTGCTCAATTGTGAAAGTAAATTCTACCTGACTTGTGCATATATAGAATTCTTCATTTGTGACTATAGGTTCTTCAATCTTGCTCAATAGTGAATGTAGATTCTTCATCAATTGTGTTCATATAGATTCCTCAAGCTTGTTTGAAATTGCGAATAGATAGATACTTAATCAATTGTGGATGGAACTTCTTCATCCTTGCTTTCGATTGTGGATATAGATTCTTCCTCAAACCTGAATATAGATTCTTCAAGCTTGCTCAATTATCAATGCAGGTTCCTCTTCAATTATGAACATAGTTTATTAAAGTTTGTTTGATTGTGAATGTAGAATCCTCTTCAAGATTACTAATTGTGAATCTAGAATCCTCAATTCCCAATGCTAACTATAGAATCCTCTTTAAGCTTGTTGATTGTGAACATGTGTAATTATGAACATATAGTACTCAAGATTCCTCAATTGCTGTTAAAACTATTCAATTGTGTGGGTTTCTTTGTAGTACTGTCGGGGAGACAAAACGTAGAATTCGAGGATGAAATAGGCAGAGTATTTGGTTGAATTATGCAGAGTCGTAACGCTCTAGCATTATGGATTTACAAAATGCTCTAGCATTTCTTAAATCTATAATGCTCAAGCTTTCCAATTAATATGTTTGGTGCACAACTACATAATGTGTAATGGGGGAAATTCTCGAGCGTTTATTCATCAATAAACGCTCTAGCTTTATGACAATCTACACACAATTTACATTTTCCTTGAAACCTTATTTAATAATTTCTTCCCAATAAAATAATTTTCCTTTATTTCCCTAGATCTCTTCTTACCTTCAAAGGTTTTGGGTTTCATGTTGTATGGGTTAGGAGGTTAAATAGCGATTTGGTATTCGAGTTTAAGAGGTTAAGGGGTTAAGGGGTTAAGGGGTTTGGGGTCAAGGGGCTTAGGGGTTAATGGATTTAGTTCTTAAAAGGGATTTAGGGCTCCATGTTTAGGGGGTTAGCGTTTTAGAGGTTAGACATTAAGGGAATAAGTGTTTGTGGATAATAGAGATTCTAAAGGTGTCTGGTGTTAAGTGTTTAGAGATAAAGGGTTTTAGGGGTTAGGGGATTTAGGGGTTAAGGGATCGAGAGAACCAATGTTAGGGGGCTAGAGTTCAAGAGGTTAAGAATTAAGGGTGAAGGGTTTGGGGTCAAAGGGATTAGGGGTTATGGGATTTATAGGTTAAGGGACTTAGGGATCTAAGCTTAGGATGTTAGCATTGAGTCAGTTAAGGGTTAAGAGTCAAGGGGTTTAAGGATTAAAGGTTTGGGGTTTAAGGGATTAATGGCTTCTAGGAGATGAGGGATTGGTTTCTAGAGATTTATGGGTTTTGAGATTTAGGGATTAGGGATTTTAAGGTTAGGGGGTTAACTAGGACTTAGGGGTTAGGGGTTAAGCATTTAGAGGTAAAGGCATAAAGTGGTTAACATGTTTAAAGATTTATGGGTTAGGGAATTGGGCTTTAAGTATTATGGGTTAGGTTGTTGAGCGGTTAGGGGTGGACTAGGTGTTAGGGGTTAGGTTTTAAGAGGTTAAGGGATATGGAGTTAGGGGGTTATGTTATAAGAGGTCGGGCATTAAGGGATTAAGTGTTATATTTTTAAGGTATTATAAGGGTTTAAGGGCTTAGGGAATTAGAGGATAATGACTATGAGGATGAGATATAACGGGTTAATTAAGTTACTATGAATTTGAGGATTAGGACCTTTATAGGTTAAGTGATTTAGGGATCGACTGTTATTGGAGTATGGTATAAAATGTTAGGATTATGTGGAAAGGGGTTAAAGTGGTAAGGGATTATATGTTAAGGCCATAGGTGCTTAGGGTTTTAGAGATTTAGGGGGTTTGGGACAAGTAGGACTTATGGCTTCAGGCCTTTAATTTCCTCCATCTTCATTCCTCCCTCCAACTCCCTAATTTTATGACCCTTTACCCCACTCTCGTATAACTTCTCTCTCTCAGCCCCCATTGTCTCCATTCAACTCTTAACACATAGTTTATGTGGTTTATAACACTAGAGTATTTTATAACCCATAAACCCCTTTATCTCTAAGCACTTAACACCCAATACCTAAGCCTTAGTTTATCCACAAACACTTAAGCCCTGAATGTCTAACCTCTAAAACCCTAACCCCCTAAACTTGGATCCCTTTATCCCTTTAACTCTAACCCCTTAACCCCTAACACCAAATCCCTAGTTAACCTCCTAACCCATATAACATCAAGCACAAAACCCTTGAAGATAAGGAGGGATAGGGAAACAATGGAATTATTTTATTGGTAAGGAAATATTAAACAAGGTTTCAAGGATAATGTTTTGTTTAAATATAAAAGGAAGACTAGAGTGTTATGTATTTCCATAATGCGCAAGTTTTATGTGATTCTATAATGCTCGAGTGTTATATAAATACATAAAGCTCACGTGTTATGTATTTCTATAATGCTCGAGCATTATAGAAATACATAACGCTTGAGCATTCCTTTTATATCTAAACAAAACATTATCCTTGAAACTTTGTTTGATATTTCCTTACCAATAAAATATTTTCATTATTTCCCTATCCCTCCTTATATTCAAGGGTTTTGGGATTCATGTTGTATGAGCTAGGAGGTTAACTAAGGATTTTTTGTTAAGGGTTAAGGGCTTAGAGTTAAAGGGATGAAGCGATCATGGTTTAGGAGGTTATGGTTTTAGAGGTTAGACATTAAGGGCTTAAGTGTTTGTGGATAAACTAGGGCTTATGTGTTGGGTGTTAAGTGATTAGAGATAAATGGGTTTAGGGGTTAAGGGACTGATTGAACCAACGTTAGGGGGTTAGGGTTGAAGAGTTTAAGTCTTAAGGGTGAAGGTTTTAAGTGTTAATGGTTTGTAAGAATTAAGGGGATTGGTGGTTATTTAAGACGTGAGGCCTTTAGGGGTTAGAAAAATTACAGGCTAAGGGTTTTAGGTCTCTAGGGTTAGGATGTTAAGGTTGAGTTGGTTAAGGGTTAAGTGTCAAGGGGTTAAAGGATTAAAGTATTGGGGTTTAAGGGATTAATGGCTTCTAGGAGATAAGGAATTAGGATTTTCTAGGGATTTATGGGTTTTGGGCTTTATGGATTATCTGCTAGGGGTTTTAGGGTTAGGGGTTAAATAGGACTTAGGTGTTATGGGTTAATAGTTTAGAGATAAATACATAAAGTTGTTAACAAGTTTAAATATTTATGGGTTAGGGAATTAAGCAGATAAGGGGGTTATGGGGTTTTATGGGTTATGGGGTTTTATGGGTTATGGGATTTATGGTTTACGGAATTTAGGGCTCAATAGTTAAGGGGATATGATTTAAGGGGTTAGGGGTTAAGGCCCAAGAAGTTAAAGGTTTAATTGTTTCTATGGGTTAATGGATTAGGGATTTAGGGATTTGGGCTTTAAGTAATATGGGTTAGGTTGTTTAGGGGTTAGGGGTGGACTAGGTCTTAGGGGTTATGGGTTGTGGGATTAGAGATAAAGTGGCTAGGAAGTTTAGGGGTTAGGGGAATTAGGTGTTAATTGATTTAATGCTCTATTGTTAGGGTGTTAGGGTTTATGAGGTTAGGCATTAATGGTGAATGGGTTAAAGGGTTAAAGGCTTGTAAGGGGAAAATTAGATCTTAGAGGCTAATGCACAAGCCCAAGTAGGAATTCCCAAGACAAGAGAGGAGTGATCAATATAGAGGGAGAGAGATCAAGCAAACATAAAACTCTCATTCAAATGGAGATCACACATGAAAATGTAGAGCACACAAGCAAATGTAGGGCACACTAGCACAAGGGAGGTTGCACATGCAAATAGAGTGTAGAGGTAAGCAATTAGTTTACCTCTATAGGGTAAACTAGATATTAGAGGGCTAATGGTTAAAGGATTAGAGGTAAACAATTAAAGGACTTAAGGGGTTTAGTTGTTTGGGGCTTTAGGGGTAAATGGATTTAGGGCGCTGGGATAAGGTGGTTAGGTTTTAATATGTTGGGAATTAAGGGATAAGGTGTTATAGTGTTAAGTTCTTAGGGCATTAGAGGATAAGGACAACAATGGGGGGAGATAAGGGGTTAATTTGTTAGTTTTTCAGAATTTAATTCATTCTGATCTAGGATCTTAACTGAAATAACATGTACAACATATCAAGCATAAGAGACAAGAGACACAAAACATTTCACCGAGGAAAACCAAGAAGGTGAAAAACCCTGCAACTTCCTTGGAGATAGAATAAGCACCAGTGCAAAGATCATCATGATCAAACCCAAGAGATAGATATCTTCAGCAGCATGCTCCTCCTCCACTTGTGCACAATCCTCCTCTCTCTCACTAATGCAAAGTGAGTGAATAAGAGAATGTGTAAAATGAGAGAGACACACTCTCTATTTATACACTACTTCACTTGTATTTTAACTTTATCTAGGTCGGCCCCAACTTAACCACTTAACATAATGCTGACTAGGACGACCCCTCTAGGGTGGTCTAATAACCCTTTGACCCACACGACTCATACACGGTCAAACCCATCAAGGTGGTCTAATAACCCATAAAGTATAAGTTACGACACTTACAATATAACTTGCGACATATGCAAGTACACATGACGACACTTCCAATCGGAGGAATAATACATCTATGTTGGGGATACAATAAGGTACAAATGTAATACATACAATGTACAAGTGAATATATTCTGATGTTACAAATACATCAACACTCCCTCTTAACTAGGATGGTATTCTCTTGACACAAGCCATCAATACATATAGGCACAAGTCTTAAATTCTGGAGCTGGATCATTGTCACTGGATCACAGAGCATCATCATCATCACTGTTGTTGTACTTGACATCTCGATCACTGGGCTATTTCTGAATTATTCTCGTCATAGGAAGTTCTATAGAGCAAACCATTTTTCATGTTGGATGTAGGCCTACCCTCCTGGAGGTCTTCATCATCACTGGCCATATTGTGGAATCCTCAGGATGTATTATGTGCATCAAAAAACCTTGAAAGAGTATCCCAGGATCCTTTATGTCCCTAAGCACGACCCGCAAGATCACCCAGGGCGCTATTACATGTGACCCCACCACAAAACCTCGAAAGAGTATCCCAAGACTGATTACGAGCATACTGCTCAACCTATTGGATCTCCTAGGGCGCTATTACATGTGGTCACCACAAAACCTCGAAAGAGCATCCCAGGACTGATTACGAGCATACCGCTCAACCTATCAGATCTCCTAGGCGTTATTACATGTGGTCATGGAAAAACCTAGAAATAGCATCCCAGGACTGATTACGAATGTACTGCTCAACATATCGGATCTCCCAAGGCGCTATTATATGCCATAAGACAAAACCTCGAAAGAGCATCTACCAAATATCCCAGGGTGTTATTATATGCCATAGAAAAAACCTCAAAAGAGTATCTGCAAATCTCCCAGGGTGCTATTATATGTCCTCCCAAACAAAACCTTGAAAGAGCATTTTCCAAATATCCTAGGGCACTATTATATGCCATAGGAAAAACCTCGAAGGAGTATCTGGAAATATCCTAGGGTGCTATTATATGCTTATCTTGCACAACCTGTCCATGGCCACGGAGTATCAACCTGATACTCACAACACATCATCCTGATGTACATGATCATCCTGATCATCATCATAGCATCGTCCTGATGCATATCATCCAGAGTATCATCCTGATACTCATCACACATGATCATCCTAATCATCATCACTGCATCGTCCTGATGCATGTCATCTAGAGCATCGTCCTGATACTCATCACACATGATCATCCTGATCATCGTCACTGCATCCTGCCGATGCATGTCATCCATAGCATCGTCCTGATACTCATCACACATGATCATCCTGATCATCGTCACTGCATCGTCCTGATGCATATACATATACATGATCCAACTGATCATACAAAGCACCCAACTGATGCATATCCAAAGCAGTAACTGGAGCATCGTCCTGATGCTCATCACACAATGCTTACATGCACAGCCATGGGAAGGATCCTCCTATCACCATGCTTGGAATGGCTCCTACAGATGTGTCCCATCACTTCTTCCGTGGAGTATCTTCAATATGAAGAACACCAAGCCTCTCTCTAAAGTATTCAAACTTCACTCTGGCTAGTGGTTTTGTCAACACATCTGCAACCTGCTCATTTGTCGCAACATACAAGAGCTTCACTGCTCCTCTCTACACCATATCCTTGATATAGTGATATTTGATCTCAATGTGCTTCGACCTTTCATGGAACACTGGGTTCTCAGACAACTTTACACAACTCTGGTTGTCACAAAATATACGGGTAGCATCCAACAGGATATCAAATAACTCAGACAGTAGCTTCCTCAGCCATACTGCCTCACAACTAGCCGAACAATCTGCAACATACTCTGCTTCAGCTGTACTCAGTGCTACGTGGGACCACTTCCTGCTAAACCAAGAGATCACACCTAATCCCATACTGAAGCAGCACCCACAAGTGCTCTTCATATCTGCAGCACTGCCTACCCAATCTGAATCAACATAACCCTCTAGGTTAAAATTTTGATTTGCAGCATACTTGAGCCCATAATCAACTGTACCCTTCAAGTACCTCAGAATATGCTTTACAGCAACCGGGTGAACACCTCTCAGATCCACCAGGAACTAACTCAATGTGTTCACCGCAAAGCAAATATTTGGTCTCATGTTCGTCAGGTACATCAAGGACTGTCATGTCCCAAATTTGGTATTGGGTCACAATGGCCTAATCACATTGGCCCTATTCATTAGAGTTTGTCAAATTGATGCTAAAGGTCAAATAATTGCCAAGGAGGAAAATTACTAGTTTCCTAGGTTTGGGGTGGAAGCTTTGGGATTTGAAATAATGGGGATAATAAATGATGTTTAGACATTAGAAGGGTTCAATTATTTAATAAATAGAGTGAATAAATAAATTCAAGAGAAATCCTAGGTGACAAATGGTTTTGGAGACATATGGAGGATGTGGGACCCACACTAGCTTGATTTTTCATAATACATGGTATCTCTCTTTTGCAAATTCGAATTAATGGGAATGTGAACACTCTTGGGTGAGTTGGTAATTCAACACATGTCATTGAGCATATTAGGTCGAATTGGGAAGGATTGGTAACCTCCATGGAAGATAAAGAGTCAAAGTGGAAGTTTGTGGACACTTGGGCTAGATTCCCTAGCCCCTATGACACCAATGATGGAGCATCTGTGACAACTATTACAAATTGCAGACCTAACCTCTGACATCTGATCACTATGACATGTAAGCCCCAAAAATAGGCTCAAGGAAGGCGAATTTGGGAGTTGGAGAAGCCAAAGAGACTCAAAATCGAATTTGGGAGAAGATGGAAGGTTGGAACTAGGAGACAAGTGGCAAATGTGGAATATTTCCTAAATGGAAATCTATTGAATCTATTGAGAGGATTTTGACCCTTAGAAGGCTAATGTTGGTTATAAAATGTAGAAATGAAGTATGAGAATGGCTTTTGATCATTTGTAGAATTTGCAATTGCATTTGTGAAGAGGGAGAGCTAGTGGATGACTAGTTTCTTGCCTTAGCCAATTTCGAGGGTGAAAGATTCCCATCCAAGTTGGTAATTGGAAAGGCCATTCAGACCTTTAATTTGGAGCTTTAATGGAGTCTTTATTTGCAAGCTACAGGGCAGTTCATGGTTTCTTCTATTGCAGCTCACTCCTTCAACCATTTCCAGTTTTGATGGCATATTCTTGATCCTTGAGGGAGGGTGTTTTTGGTGAGCTATTGTACTCTTTGGGGAAGATTTTAATGCCCCATTTATTTTTTAATATGAATTAAATACTCTATTATTCATCTCCAAAAAGTTTCAGGTCGAAATTCCAAGTAGAAATGTATAAATCTCATTTTTAATGGAAGAACAATGCCATTTCCCCACTACCTTGTTGTGAGCCAATGTATTGATGATGATTTCGAATAAATGGATGATTCTCTGATATATTTGTGATCAATATACTTCCATGGATGTCTTCTACAAGTTTCATGTACTGTACTTGAGCATTTGAATCATTTTTACTCAGTTTAGTTGTATTGGGAAGTGAAATAGTGCCATTTCCCCAAGGGTCGAATTGGGGATTATTGCAGTTGAATGGGAGAGGGTGAGAACTGTTGTAATAATCCATTAATGGTGCATATGAGACTTTAATAAAATACTTAACACATTACATACCTCTTTTTATAAATTTGAGTGGGTTTGGAGGCATTTGGGAAGCCATTTTTAGTACTTACCTCAGGGGGATTTGAACCCCAAATTACTAGTAAAATTGCATATTTGGTCCAGAATCTTAAGAGAGTTTGCAAAGGAATTTTGGTGACCATATGTCATCCCTAAACATCATATTCAAGTACTAATATCATTCATACACCTTCCTTGAATATTTGAAGGGATTTGGAGTCAATTTGAGACCTAGAGACCAATACTAGTTAAAGGGAAATCACTAGTAAAGTTACCTACATTGACCAGAATTGAAAGAAGATTTGCAGAAGTATTTTAAAGGTCCAAAGGCATCCCTGAAACACATATTTATTTTCTAATATCATTCATATACCTTCTCAGAATATTTGGGATCATTTGGGCCAAAGTTGGGACCTAGAGATCAAAACTAGTCAAAGGTCTAACTAGGGAAAAAAGTGAAAAATTACCATTTTGATAAAATTCCTAACAAGGGACATTACAGTGGTATCAGAGCATGGTCCTTGCACCTATGGATTAGGTACATAAATTCAAGAATAATTGGCAGCCATGTCTTACTATTATGATGAATCCTATGAGTACAATTCTTATGAGGAATATGCAGATGCTTATGAGCAATATGAAGTAGAATGTGAATGGTACAAGGAAGAGGTGCCATCATGCAACACTTATTACAATTTCAAGAGAAATGAAGATTATTCTTATGACTTTAGATCTAATGAATATGAGTGTGTCACACCAACAAAGGATAATTCTATGAGAGAGTTCCAAAGATGGAGAGAAAAATATAAAACCTTGCCCCAACAATATCAAAAATATCTTGCTTTGAGCAAAAATACACAAAATGCCATGTCTTTTGAGTACTATGCTGAACATGTTTTTGAAAATAGGCCCAAAAATGAAGATGTGGAGTTAGTGAAGAAAGGTTTATGCCCTTCTTGTAAAAACCCTTGGAGCGAGTATCATATATGTGTGCATGAAATGATGTCCTCCTTGAGGAGATCTTTTGAGATTTATTCAATAAGAGATTCTAAATATACTGATCCTAAGGAAAATAAGGGGAAAAATGCATCAGCTTGCTTTAAGGAGCAAAAGGAAGGGACATCACAAGAGCATGAAGAAGATTCTATTGAAAATATGGAAGATCATTTCGAGACACCTTCTAGCTTAGAAATGAACCAAAGAGCATCTACTGATGGATGCTTAAACTATGAAGGAGTACCTACTGATAGGTGCTCACACCTCTATGTTGGTGACATAGAGATCACTTTTGAAAGTGTTTCTACAAGTACAAGTTTCATTAAGCATGATAATGAATACCTTGTAGCAGTTGAAGAAGAACCAAGATAAACTTCCCCATCACCACTTGAGCTTCATGAAGTTGGTCCAAGAAAAAATGAAGAAGATGAGGAGGTTCATTTGCAAGAGCCTCATTTTCTTGAAGGGTCCTTAAAGATGAATGAAAATAAGATCCAAGAGTCCCTCAGCATTCTCCATGACACTTAAGCATTGGTGTCAAATTCTTGTTGGAGAGCTACTTCATTGGCGGAAACATCCTTCCTTGAAGACATGGAGAAGATTCAAAGAGCAATGTGCCACATCAAAGGTAATTTCATGTCTTTGCATTTTGATAGAAACCATTTGTTTGAGCTTACTGAATTGTTACATGATGCATACTTAAAGAATAATGAGGATAATCATAAGCTCACAATTCAAAATGAGCAACTTCTTGAAAAGTTGCAAGATACTTGTTTTTCCTCCTATGTTTCAGATTGTCAAATGGTAGATTGTTTGGAGGATTCTCATGACATGGTGGATCATGAGAAATGTGAAAATTTGAATGTTGTTGATGTGTTTGAAGATGAACTTGAATAGATCGAAACACTTGATGTGGTGGAAGAGGAATTTGAATTGTCTCTTGATGAAGGTTATGCAATTTTTAAAGAAGAGCATGAATCCTCTACATTGGAGCCAAGCTATGACAAAGGTTTCACACTTTTGAAGGAGCTGCATGATACTACCCATATGGATCCTTCCCATGATGAAACTTCTGCACTTTTTTATCATTTGGGTAGGTTAGTTCATTATCCTACATCCTACAATTCCATGTTTTGCAGCATTAGTCTCAATGAAGTATGGGTGAAAGGGTTCTTTTTGATGGTGCCACATGAGGAGTATGGAACTCCTAGATTTAAATTTTATGATGACATGGTTGGAGCACATTCTTATTCACATTTGTAGCAGCATCCTTTGTTACTTTATGATGATGCACATCTACATGAATGCACCTATGATATGCATTTGAGTCACTTGAAGACTCATGGTTTTTCTTGCTCAACACTTGATTCATTTGATGTTGGAGGAACTTCATCCAACACTTGGGTGAATAGATTTATGATTGGAGAACATTTTTGTTGCAAGACACATACTTTGTTATATCTTTATGACTCTCACATTAAAGTATGTATGGGTGAGACTTCTTTGATTCATTTGAAGTCTCCTTGTTTTTTCTGCTCATTATTTGGTTCAGATTTTAGTGGAGATTCTTCATTCACTTCTTGGATGAAAGAATACATGGTTGAATATTTTGATGCATATCACATCCTTTTGGAGCAGCATTATAGGACATGAGATCCTCACCTATGTCATTGGAGCATATTTTATTAGTCACTTGAAGCTTGTATGCACTTGGAAAATGGTGGTCTACTTGCTTGGAGGTATAAGCACTTTCATGACTCTTTGATGAAGCATATCCTTGATGTACATTTTCATTATGTTGTTATGTACTTTGATGATATATATTTGGTACTCATGATGTTTGGAAGGATGCATACAAGAAAATGGGATCCAGGAATCCTCTTAACTAATGGTGTGGGTTGGAGATCACTCTTAATTATTGGGGTGCAATACAAGCAATGGGACCCTGGAATAATTTTTATCTCATTGGTTTCAAATTTTTTGGGGAAACAAGCAGTATGGGAGATGTATTTCCCCACTTAATAAAGTGACTTTTATCAGAGTCATGCAGCAGCAAGCATGGTGGTTCCTCTCTAAAATCTTCATGGAAACTCAAAGACTCAAGGTTGGGCAATTCAATGGCAACTTCAAAGAATTATACAGAAAGCAGGTTCTTCAACACCCATGTTTAAAATTGCTTGAGGACAAGCAATATTGGGAAGGGAGGATTTGTCATGTTCCAAATTTGGTATTGGGTCACATTGGCCCTATTCATTAGAGTTTGTCAAATTGATGCTAAAGGTCAAATAATTGCCAAGGAGGAAAATTACTAGTTTCCTAGGTTTGGGGTGGAAGCTTTGGGATTTGGAATAATGGGGATAATAAATGATGTTTAGACATTAGAAGGATTCAAGTATTTAATAAATAGAGTGAATAAAGAAATTCAAGAGAATCCTAGGTGACAAATGGTTTTGGAGACATATGGAGGATGTGGGACCCACACTAGCTTGATTTTTCATAATACATGGTATCTCTCTTTTGCAAATTCGAATTAATGGGAATGTGAACACTCTTGGGTGAGTTGGTAAGTCATAACACATGTCATTGAGCATATTAGGTCGAATTGGGAAGGATTGGTAACCTCCATGGAAGATAAAGAGTCAAAGTGGAAGTTTGTGGACACTTGGGCTAGATTCCCTATCCCCTATGACACCAATGATGGAGCATCTATGACAACTATGACAAATTGCAGACCTGACCTCTGAAATCTGATCACTATGACATGTAAGCCCCAAAAATAGGCTCAATGAAGGTGAATTTGGGAGTTGGAGAAGCCAAAGAGACTCAAAATCGAATTTGGGAGAAGATGGAAGGTTGGAACTAGGAGACAAGTGGCAAATGTGGAATATTTTCTAAATGGAAATCTATTGAATCTATTGAGAGGATTTCGACCCTTAGAAAGCTAATTTTTGTTATAAAATGTAGAAATGAAGTATGAGAATGGATTTTGATCATTTGTAAAATTTGCAATTGCATTTGTGAAGAGGGAGAGCTAGTGGATGACTAGTTTCTTGCCTTAGCCAATTTCGAGGGTGAAAGATTCCCATCCAAGTTGGTAATTGGAAAGGTCATTCAGACCTTTCATTTGGAGCTTTAATGGAGTATTTATTTTCAGGTGTAAGCTACAGGGAAGCTCATGGTTTCTTCTATTGCAGCTCACTCCTTCAACCATTTCCAGTTTTGATGGCATATTCTTGATCCTTGAGGGAGGGCATTTTTGGTGAGCTATTGTACTCTTTGGGGAAGCTTTTAATGCCCCATGTATTTTGTAATATGAATTAAATACTCTGTTATTCATCTCCAAAAAGTTTCATGTCGAAATTCCAAGTAGAAATGTATAAATCTCATTTTTAATGGAAGAACAATGCCATTTCCCCACTACCTTGTTGTGAGCCAATGTATTGATGATTATTTCGAATGAATGGATGATTCTATGATATATTTGTGATCAATATACTGCCATGGATGTCTTCTACAAGTTTCATGTACTGTACTTGAGAATTTGAAGCATTTTTACTCAGTTTAGTTGTATTGGGAGGTGAAATAGTGCCATTTCCCCAAGGGTCGAATTGGGGATTATTGCAGTTGAATGGTAGAGGGTGAGAACAGTTGTAATAATCCATTAATGGTGCATATGAGACTTTAATAAAATACTTAACACATTACATACCTCTGTTCATAAATTTGAGTGGGTTTGGAGGCATTTGGGAAGCCATTTTTAGTACTTACCTCAGGGGGATTTGAACCCCAAATTACTAGTAAAATTGCATACTTGGTCCAGAATCTTAAGAGAGTTTGCAGAGGAATTTTGGTGACCATATGTCATCCCTAAACATCATATTCAAGTAATAATATCATTCATACACCTTCCTTGAATATTTGAAGGGATTTGGAGTCAATTTGAGACCTAGAGACCAATATTAGTCAAAGGGAAATCACTAGTAAAGTTACCTACATTGACCAGAATTGAAAGAGGATTTGCAGAAGTATTTTAAAGGTCCAAAGGCATCCCTGAAACACATATTTATGTTCTAATATCATTCATATACCTTCTCAGAATATTTGGGATCATTTGGGGCAAAGTTGGGACCTAGAGATCAAAACTAGTCAAAGGTCTAACTAGGGAAAAAAGTGAAAAATTGCCATTTTGATAAAATTCCTCACAAGGGACAATACAAGGACCCAATCATCTGACGATACACCGCGACATCAACCGACTCAGATGAAGTATCACACAGAAGCTTCAGGTTCGATGCCATAGGTGTAGCCATGGCCTTGTAGTCCATCATCCCGAACCTCTTTAGGATCTCTACTGCATACTTCCCTTGTCCAAGGAAGATCCCATATGCACTCTGCCACACCTCCATGCCTAGAAAATAGTGCATCATCCCCAAGTCCTTCATCTCAAACTCGGCAGCAAGCTTCCTCTTCGTGTCGGTAATCAATCTATCCTCACCTGTAACAAACAGGTCATCCACATACAATAGTAGTATCACTGGATTTCCTTCCTCAACCTTGTATTAAAGGTTGGAATCCTCCCTACTCTTGGTAAAGCCCAAACTGGATAGAAAGCTATCTATCCTACCATACCAAGTCCTAGGATCTTGCTTCAAGCCATACAAGGCTTTCTTTAATCTGCACACATATGACTCCCTGTCATGTGTCTCAAACCTGAGTGGCTGCTCCACATACACTTTCTCTTCTACTACACCATATCCATCTAGTGTGTCTTCCACTTCATCACTGCAGCCAGAGCAAGTATTGTTCTGATGTAAGTGTATCTATCTATAGGAGAAAAAGTCTCTTCATAATCTATCCCCTCTTTCTGGGAGAAGCCACGAGCTACAAACCTCACCTTGTATTTCTCTATGCTACCATATGCAGCATGCTTGATCTTATAGATCCACTTGGAAGTCAGACCAGACTTCCTTTCTAGCCTTGGGACCACATCCCAAACATCATTCTTCATGATTGACTAGTATTCCTCGATCATAGAATTCTTCCATTACTGCATCTCGAATCCTAGGAACTTCAGATTCTTCAATATCTTAAATAGATATTTTTCTTTGAACAAATGTTGTAGTGCTTCTTTCATAGGTGATGGTACACGGTCTTTCCTACATGAAAAGTTCAATTGCATGATTAGAAACATCTTATATATTTTAGAACAAATTCTTACTCATAAAGACATATGTCATACAGTCATGCAATTATTTTAGCCAATGCTTCAATACAACATTTATCCATATCCCATAAATTTCTAAATGCCTTCCATCTCTACCAGAACATTGTTAAGAGTGTGCACAAATCCCAACATGTCAGCAAAGAGGTTTCATTCTAGATAAGTAGCAATGGAATGTTGTACAGTACCATAGGTCACTTACCCATTACTTGCATATTAGTAGTATCTTGTTCATTAATGCAACTTTTCTAATATGCATAATACATATCCTAAATCTAGGAACATAAGTATGTACATGACTGGACAACATCATTTAAGTAATCATATATACAAGAAATGACAATTCAAACACTTATCTTTGTTTGTTTGTGGGTGGACTCCCTCTTGATCTTTGCTTCCTAGATTACATGTCCTTGAACTTATATCCATCCTGGACCACTATGCATGCTTAAGTGTGCACTAGTTTCACCATTGTGTTATCCTCAAGATCTGATAAATAATCATACATTCATTAGTATAATCTCAATACTATCAAAACATCATGATTCTAAATAATCTTAAATATGTATGATCATGATCATTTCATACATCGGTAATAAGCGTTAGTATTCAAGGTTTCAAGGAAGACTTATTTTACTCATGCATATTCTTATTGACCATAGGACTCTTCTGGTTAGTCATATCATCAATCAAAGTAATAAACCAAATATGCATAAGCTATTGATTACTTAAACTTCTAACTTCAAGAATAATCATTCATACAAAAGTATAAGATCCTAACATAAGTTAGGATTCTAACTGGATATAGGAAAAACATACCTGAAATATCATATTAGCTAGTTGTGTCTAACATGCCCAAACAATGTCTTCTTGTTCTCTTCAATGACTTGTGCTTAGTAACCTGCACAACTCATAAGTTAACCATTGTAGAACCAAAATATACATACCTCGTAAGTAGAGCTTCTATAATGGCTATGGATAAGTCTTTGTCTTCATGTCACCATGGTCATATGTTCTTGATCTAGAACTTGATTTGTATTTCTTGATGTACCTTTCATGTTAGCAGACAACATCAACCTCATACAACACCAAAGTGCATTAGTACAATCATATAACCCTAATCAATGAATGTCTTCTATCATTCACATGCATTCATACTTTTACTAGGGTGATACGACAAGTCTGAAATTAATCAATATTGTACTAATCTAAATAATATGAAGGAAAACATATCATAACCTTAATCTTGAATTGATTTCAAAAAACTTACATGTATCTCCTCAATTCATACCTGTCGAGATTGTGTGTAGTCTTCTTATGTAAGGCCTTAGCCTCATCTCCCTCTGGAACTGGAATTTCTTCACTTATGTAGGTGTCCAATTCATTATCTTCTAGGATTAACCCAATCCACTTTGATTTGTTGAAACTAGATCTAGAGTTGGATTAGGATTTGTCAGAGAAACCCTAAAAATTCAAATTTTAATTTCAAACTTCTGAAAGGATAGAAAGATGTGCCTTGCTGAGCTGGTCAAGCTGGTATACTCCAAATTTGAAAACTGTAAAATTTGACCTGTCAAAATTGCCTTTGAAACTTCTAGATATTCTGGATAGGATCTCGAACTAGGGTTTGATAAAGCCCGGTCTTCTACCCATCCAAAAGGTTCGATCTTGTGTTCTAAACTTTGATTTTTCTGAGGAGCTTTCAGCCATGGTAAGAGATTTCAAAAAAATCCAACTTTTGCAAAAGCCCTAATTTTCCACCTTTCTGATCAAAATCCCGAACTAGAGTTTGATCAAGCCCGACCTTCTGCCCAACAAAAAAATTCAATCTTGGTCTCTAAATTTTGATTTTGATAAGGAGCATTCAGCCGTCATCTCCGATTCCAAAAATTTCAACTTTCTCCGAAGCCCTAAATTCCCGCAGCAGTGACAAGCCAAGAATGAAGGTGCTCATAATCCAATTATGTTTTGACAGAAATATGCACCTGATTGTTTCTGATGCATCTCTGAAATTACGAATTCACAGGGTCTAAAACTTCAGCCTATGGTATCCTGACCTGTCATCTTTCCGACCCCACAGGTCTGACCTCAATTTGATTCTCTGAGAGAGAGTTATGCCAAGTGTCGCAACGTGACCTGTTTATGGGATAAAACAGGAGAGCGAACTTGTACGACGTGCCACATCTCACTGGTTCAACTTTGGCCTCTGAAAAACTAAGTTGAGAAACTACATTCTGTTCTCTTACTATCACTTTTTACATAATTTCATTTGGATCTTCCTAGCCCAAGTTGTGACCTTTTTTTCCTAGGTCACCTGTTTATGACTGAGATCTGGAAGAGGCAAAAACCCTAATTAGTACAGATTATAAATCACAAAGTAAAATGAATCAGATGTTTTGCTTTAGACACAAGGTACATCGAGATGTTATCTATGACTTGTAAAAGTTTTAGATCCTAAACCTTTTCCAAAATGGATTTATAGCAAAAGTGCTATGGTGACTGGTGTTTTCTATATCAATCCCTAACTTCCAATTTGTCACAAGTGCAACAAGTCTCACAAATGCCATAGCATGCCTTCCTTCAGGCTAGCTCTGATACCATGTTAGTTTTTCAGAATTTCATTCATTATGATCTAGGATCTTAACTGAAAGAAAAACATGTACATCATATCAAGCATAAGAGACAAGAGACAAGAGACACAAAACATTTCACGAGGGAAAACCAAGAAGGTGAAAAACCCCGCAACTTCCTCAAAGATAGAATAAGCACCAATACAAAGATCATCATGATCAAACCCAAGAGATAGATATCTTCAGCAGCATGCTCTTCCTCCACTTGTGCGCACTCCTCCTCTCTCTCACTAATGCGAGGTGAGTGAATAAGAGAATGTGTAAAATGAGAGAGACACACTCTCTATTTATACACTACTTCACTTGTCTTTTAACTTTAACTAGGTCGGCCCCAACTTAACCACTTAACATAATGATGACTGGGTCAACCCCATCAAGGTGTTCTAATAACCCATCAAGTATAAGTTACGACACTTACAATATAACTTGCGATACTTGCAAGTACACATGACGACACTTCCAATCGGAGGAATAATACATCTCCGTTGGGGATACAATAAGGTACAAATGTAATACATACAATATACAAGTGAATATCTTGTGAGGTTACAAATACATCAACATAATTAAGGGACTAGGGATTTAAGGATTAATACCTTTATAGGTTAAGGGATTTATGAATCGACTATTAATAGGGTAAGGGTTAAAGTAGTAAGGGATTATGTGTTAAGGGCTTACGTGCTTAGGGGTATATGGATTTAGGGGGTTTGGTACTTAGGACTTATGGGTTTAGGCCATTAATTTCCCTCCCTCATCATTCCTCTCTTCGAGTCCTTAAATTTATGTCCCTTGCCCCTCCTCTCGTATCCCTCCTCTCTCTCTCACCCCCTTTATCTCCATTCAACACTTAAACACATAATTTATGTAGTTCATAATGCTCGAGCATTATTTTTTACATAATGCTCACACATTAAGTAAATAATAACACTCGAGCATTATGTGAATAATAACGTTCGAGTTTTTTGAATATACAAAAACATTCGATCGTTTCTTCTAACACCAAGCGCGTGAAAAAATATTTGAATTTAAGCATAACGTGTGAGCATTCCTTAGCGCGTAAAACTACCTCCTCACGCACCCGCATGTAATACATAGTCCTATGTGGTTGATTCTGACTTACCAAACATGTGCTATGGAATGTGCTAAACCATAGCTAATTGCGCATTTCCACCATTTTTCTCAATATGCCTGTCTTTCAACACTCTTTACAGCATGACATACATGACCATTTTTTTACGAAATTTTAGGAATAGATAAAGTTTTTTATGCAAATTCTAAATATGTAATTTTTTTTAAAAAATTGATTTTTTTCAATTTTTTCCTAATTTTCTTGTGTCATCACTCCTTAAGTCAAAAAACATGTTGTTAGTATTTCTTCCATAACTTTTTCATTTCACAACCATTTAAAAAAAATGTATGCTGCACTAGTAGACACGAACCTCGACATGCTATAAAAAATCCAAGTCTAAATGACTGCATTAAGACTTTCGAATGTTGCACACATTTGACGTATCATTCTCGAAGTTTGATCACTTACATAATTAAAAAAAATAAAAATTAAACATTTAATTTTGGAAAAATATTGTTGCACTAGTGCTATGCTTTCTCTACATAGCTACCAATTTTTGTAGCCCGAAACCATCATTTAGGCACTCAAAGGATGCACCCACAAAAACATATACCTTATCATTTGCCAAAAAATAAAGAGTGATTGTTAGAAAAGATGAAATTTGACAGAGTTATGTAAATTTTCAATACATAAAACTTATATATTCGGAAATGTGATTCAATTTTTGCATTTCATTTTTTTTACTCAATGCAATATATCTTGTGTAAGTATCTCAAAAAAACCAAGTAAGTTAAGGGATTCCTGATTTTTCATTTTTCTATTGCATCTAACGTGCCAAAAGTGTCCCTCATTAGCTTGCACTCACCCTCTGGCTGAGAAACACCGCAATGTGCGGCTTAATTATTAAATATTCTCCAGTGTAGCTAGGGGTGCCCCAAGTGTAAGCTTTCACACCACTATGTGCTGATGTGAAGTCTGAAGAAATTTCATGAATCGCAGTGAAAAACCATGCACGCTATAATGTATAATTATTTTTTGGACCAATTGTTGAGGGTAGAAATTTTCAGCCCAGTAAGGGGAGATGTGTAACTCCTTTAGTGTTCATCTTGGAGTTGACATGTTTTTTTTTTAAATAATAAAATATTATAAAAAGTAATGTCTTCTTTTCAAAACATTTACAATGGTATATATTTAAAACTACACAAATTAGATAAAATAAAATGATTCCTCAACACTTCATTTTAAAAATGGATTTTCACTTCAAGAGTTTTGATTCCTCTCCAGCGCTTGGTAGATCCCTTTTAAGATGAATCTATAGTAGTATTATGATTATAGTTGGTAGTATAGATGCTATCTGGAGTTAATATAATTCTAATAAATTGTGCACATGATAACCTAGATGTAGGGATCGCACCTCCTTTTGATTCTGTAGAGAACCAATCAATTTTGACGATGGAAATATTCTAGCGAAGAGCTTAATGAGAGGAAGCCTCATTCTGGGAATCTAAATGCATACATAACTCCCACGTTTTAGTATTCTGCATGGAATGAAGAAGAACCTGAGGAATGCCCCGATGGTATGGAAAGAATATTGAATGGATTGCTCACCCACAATCTCTATCTTGAGAGTGATATAACCCTTTGAGGCATAGGAGATGAGAATAAGTATGAAATTTGAAACCTGGTTATGTTAAGCTGATAAGGGAAATGTATAAGATTTTATTTTTTAATTTTTTTTAAAGGAAAAGATTGGAGTGCTAAGGTCACAAGTGGCGTAGGTTTTAAATGTTTGGGTCATATTAATTAGAAAATGGGGGGGCAAGAGTTGCTTATATGGCACTTATGTCCCCATACCTTTTTTTAGTAAGCTTTATGTAGAAAAGAGAGGGGCATAAGGAGTAAACATTACTGTAAATAAAAGGATGTGGGTAATTTAATAAATCTAGGGTAGGTAGGTTAATTAAGAGATAAGTTAGGATTATATATATATATATACATATATTTGAATGTTTGATTACATTTTTTTTATTTCAGTGAAAAACATCCATACTATTGGTATTCAACGGAGAATCAAATAGTACAAATATGTCTTTGTCAAAAATGACTGATGATCCAAAGAAAATTCAAGACTGATATACATCAACGTCCAAATTCTACCAAAATAGACAAATACGTCACAAAAAAACCTATCACCCAAAATATAGTCATCCAAAAAAAGAAACTATATGTCAAAGATTTTGAAATGTCCCTGATCCTCAACTTGCATATCCATAAATTCCTCCCAAAAAATTACCCCTTCTTCACCATCATAAGAATCCTTAGAGAGATTGTTTGCCAAAGTATTATGATGCCTATAAATATGCTTGAAAGTATTGTCATTGAACAACCGAATTTTTTTCTTCCTGCAACACCACTGATAGAGTGACACAACATTTAAATTGAACTCTCCCCAAGCCCAATTTTATTTTGATTTTAATTAGGTTTATTTTATGTTTTTTAATATAATTCCAAATATGTTTAGATTAGGCTTAGATTAGGTTTGTATTTTTAGTTATTATATTATATTTAGTTTTGTTGTATTTTATTTTATTTTTTCTATTTTTTTAATCAAATTTTACAATAAGTAATATTAAGGCTAAAATTGGTCATCGTTTTGTAGGGAAACATAAGTTCAGGGATGAATGCAAGATTTTTATGGTGAAGTTTTCATGGAAAAGATACCACAAGACATCCTCGACAATATTGAGCTTAAGTTGTGAGGTAAAAGAAAGCATTGAGGATGTTCGACGATGACAACACGACGATTTATTGCTCCCATAATATAGCCATAATTGTCGACCTGGTCATCCATTTCAAGCGTGCTTCATGCTGCAGGAAATGTATCGATAAGATTTACATAGCCATGGTCATGATTGTCGCCTATCAAATGAAGACAAAAGAGTCACCACATCATCGATGATAACACTTCACATTAGATGAAATTATGGCACATTAAAATTAACTGAACACAACAAACTTCATGGATGGAAAAGAAGGAAGCATTATGACATTAAGCACTACATCACTTTCGAAAATATCAAAGAATCACTTAGGAAAAGGTCAATCAAGGAACGATTATGACAACCTCAAATGGCTAGTTTTTCATATAATATTTGATGTATTGAAAACTTATCTTTCATATCTATGGAATAAATATTCGCCATAAGAAATCAACAAAGTCAACATTGTTGCATGAGGACAAAATTAACAAAAGACAAATTAATGGAATCCCAAAGGCCACTCAAAGCTAAACTAAACAAATTTAAATTGCAATAAATTTATTGAAAGAATTCTAAATGTCCAAAGAGGATATGGAAGACCAAGGTCGCCTAGCCTTGGTTTATATATTGTCACCTCATTTGAGGAATGGGAACTTTTTCCACAGGAGCCTTTTCTCCTCATTCTATTGTAAGAACTATTTGTTTGGATGGATATAAAGGCTATTGGACTAAATTTTTTGCATCGAGACTAGACTGCGATTAGAATGGATGATATGAGACTATTTTTTGTTTCACTTTCACTCATATGCAGTAAGGATGTTTTCATTTATATTTGACTACTCTTACAGCTATGTTGTTTACTATGTATGCACTCTCATGGTGTCTTTTCTTTCTACGAGTTGTAAATGTGAAGTGTTTTAATGCTATGGCTACTTCTATCGTTTATTTCATTCTTTGATAGTTGTATACTTCTAGTACCACAACTGTATGTTCTCTAGATGTGTACTTCAATTTCATTGGTTGCTTGTTCCCTTTAATTCTAATCATAGCTAGGATAGATTATAGTATTTTATGACTGCATCGTAGGTTTATTCATATTGCATTTCTTCCTCTTAAACAAAAACCGTAGATGGTGGATCGGTCCATAACTGGTGAAATCCAACAAGGAATGGTTGTTGGGCTAGAATTTGGATGGGTTCCCTACTCCAAATGATTTGAGGTCTAATTGGGACTTCTTACTGGGGAGAACCCCTATTGCTAACACCATGTCATTTCGACCCATCAACACACCCTCACACCCTAAATCAAACATCAGTTTGTTCATGGAGCCAAGTGGATCCTTAAAAGAAATCCTTAATCTAACAAATTAAATTTCCCCATTTGAGGGCCAAAACAATATTGTAGATAGGTTAGGTCTTTGGAGATAGGAATCCAAATAATTCACCCTAGATACTATACATCTGAGACATAGTGGTTGTCTTGCAGGGAGAGAAAATCCTCTTATAATGTACACAAACAAGTCCAGTCTATCAATATGCCCATCCTTTTTGGGTGGTACATCTTTAGACCAGAATGAGAGGTTTGATTAGGACACATTTTCCTTCCAGTACCAAACATCATCTGGATCATGAATTTTAGCTGAAGGTGCATGAAACCTATTGGAAATTTATATCAAGGAGGTAGTGCAGTATCCATTTTGTTAGGAATATTACTTAGATTTAGCTCTCGCATGTGGGAGAGAACCTAGGCTAGATATAAATTGGTTGAATAGAGTTTCTTCTAGTGTCCTACTCTATAATTATCACATTCACACCTTCACCCACTTACTTGATGGGATTAAGTACCCATATAATTTAGTGTTTGGAAGGCCCTTGTTTTAATTTTTATTTCTTTGTGAGCATTGGATTTCGTCACCATTTATTTGAGGAATATTTTTAGAAAGTTTTATTTTTCACATCATTTATTTTTGGTAGTTATCCTTTTAAAACAAGAGAGTCATTTCTTTTATAGGGTGTTCATTTCATTTATATTCACTATATTCTTATATTGTATCACTTGTTGCACCCACTTTTCACTCGGTATTTGATTTATCATCCTATGTAGAGTTGGGATTGTTGATTTGAGCATTTATTTCATTCGTATTATTTCACAATTCTTTTGTTGGATTAGTATTGTTATCAATGCCATCATTTCTCCTACGAGATACTCTCATAGAATTAGAGGTTTCCCCTTCCCTTATAGGATATATGATTGGAGAATTATTCAACCTCAATATGTGATAACCAAACAACCCTCATGCTCTCCTAACTCCCCTTTGGGATCCTCGGATTTAGGCTCCTTACAACTCGTATCACCATCCTCTCCTAGAACAATTAGTCCATTTGATAGCCCAACATCCAATATGTCTGGTGCTATTGATACCTCTGGTTGAGGTCCTACGAATGGGGGAAACCCCAACAAACTCATCAGTGGGAACACCGAACGAATGTTACCAGAACATCATCCTATACTATTATACCTACTACAAGATTAATGTCCATGACTAATCTCAACCTCCATAACATAAGAAAATTAACTAATGATCACATTCAACATGACCCTACATGGCCTCAAATTCCAACCAAGTTTCCTTCAAACACCCAAAAATTCAAAGGGAAGAAAGGTAGTGATACCCAAAATGGTATCATGTCCTTCCATGTTTGGTACTCCTCTAATAAAATTACCAATGATTCCATTCACTTGGGTTTTTTCCAAAGGACCCTTAATATTGTGGATGCTAACCTATATATCGAGTAGACATCTAGGATACACCATAAATTTGTGCCCTTGGCCTCAACTTTCCTGAATTTGTTCTAGTTACTTGTGTTTCACAACAAGGTAGTACATATCCTTCTATTATGTCATAAGGACTCATCCACCCATTGTTAACACTTAAATTTTGCATACATGTGACTTTTAAGCTAACCTTGCAAAATAACATCATCAACATACATAATGTAGATCACTAAAGTCATCCTCATTAGATCCAAAAGACAAAGCCATAAAATTTCAATGGTATTCAGTACATAAAATTGTGTGGCTAAAAGCATTGGACACCCGTGCTAATTAGCACGACCTTCCTATTTAGTTACCCACGTGCACCCGAGTGGATATTCCTTCAAAAACCACACGACTGTCAAAATGGTGGTACCAATTATTTTTGTCATGCATTCAAAGCTCAGAAACAACTCTCTTGGCTCCAAAATTTGAATGATACTCCTCACATTCTTGGGAGCATTCAATATCCCCCCTCATGTACTTGGAGAACTAGTTTAAACGAAAGAATGTTCACATTTGGATCTATTTTTTTGTTGGACTCCATTTGGCCTATTATAGGAATACTAAATAGGTTCAAGACCATGATAGAATTCTAATAATCCCATATCTAGAAGCAAACAAGTCCTCATAATAATTTATTCAGATATATGCAAGAATAAGAAGAAATATTGAAGCAGAAACATAAGAGAGGGGACTCGATTGATGTAAACTTCATTTTTTTATTATTCAACAATATGAATACAATATATAATACATCCTCAAGAGAGAATTTGAATTCCTTGGAGGCAAGTTTGAAAATCTCACAAAAGGTAGGATTACTAAAAGCTAAAAGACCTAAAGGTGGCAAAAGCACTTTCCAAATCAGTGAAGAGGCTCGGGAATTAGCTAAATTAGGAATGGAAGCTAATGAGTGATGAAAAAGGAATGTGATGATGGATTTTGGAGAGAAAAATATGGAGGATGAGTTGTCCATAAAGAAGAAAACTTTCCAAGTCAATGAGAGTGCCTAGCTTTATCCTTATCCACTGAAAAACAGAAAAAGTAGGACAAAATTGTGTAAGGAAGGAAATCGCTCTTGCTAAATCAAGACAATCATAAAAGCAATAGAATATTATCCATAATCTTTCTAAGTGCGCTCCTATGGTCAATGATGGAAATCGATGGCCTAAGAAGGCCATATGTGGCTAAATACCTAGTCAACACCTATGAAATTAATAAAAAATGATTAATACATTATATCCTAAGTATAAAGTGGGTTTTTAATATTCTAACACCCCCCTGAGGCCTGAATTAGTGTGAGTAAAATATGATGAGGGCCCAAGAAACTATGGCCTATGGTCACCCTTTACAAAAATTCATTAGTCCATGTAGATGAGGAAAGAAGGAAAACCACTTGGGAAGAAAACCTCCCCTCCAAATCAACATGGAATACACCATAATAAGGCTCTCCAAACTCCAAGCAAGTGAGAACTTTGTCAAATTTCTGGAGGAGTATTCTTCTTGTCAAGAATTGGAATGTGTTCACTTGACTCGAAATTTCTCAGATCAGGTCCAAATGAGACTTGATGATGCCCTCCATCTTCTGTGCAATTTTGAGTACAAGTGCCAATAATCATGCAGTGGATCATAAGCATGACAGTAAGAGCGAATCTATCCACTCCAAACTATAATTATGCCTCTATATAATCCAATAATACACCAAAACGAAAACCAAAGAGAGGTTCTGAGTGTGTATGAGATGCAAAAATTCGCTGATGATCTTCATAATTTGAATCATAATACATATCAGAGTACTGAGAGGTGTCTCCAACTTCTTGAGAAAGTGTGTTGGCAATCATCTAGGAACTAGCAGGAACATGGACAGTGGAAGTGAGAGTGCAACTAACAACATCACATTGTATACTGGACTTCCAAATAACCATTAGGTCACCTTGTTGGAAACCAATGACTGTAAAACACTAGTACATTTGGACCGAAAATAGGATGATGGTTTGTCAGGTATTCGACACAATTTCGTCGTCTCTCTGACGAATACATAATTATTTGGTCATCGATGGGATTTATTTGGTCTATCTGATGAACCTTTAGCTATTGGATATCCTACATATCAACATTGGTTACACGGTGATTGCAAGAGTGCTAAAAAGTTGGTGAAAACCGACACATATCCATTAGAGACTCTTGACGATACATCGTCGTAGTTAACTCCAGAGTTTCGTCGGTTTCAACTCCAGCTTTTTGTCGGTGTTCTCTAGAATATCCGACAAGGATGATATCCATCCGACGGGTTTATCGTTAGAGATGATTTGGATATATGAAGAGTGTGTTATGAATACGTCGAAGGTGTTAGTCGGATATACGAAAATGACTTGTATTATTAAAAAAAAATTGTTAATGGGTGGTTCGATAGGGATAAATAGTTTCACTGATCCAATGAATCATAATCATATATTACTTTTCATTGCAAAGGATTTCAGTCAAAATATTAATAAATTTTCATTGAAAGGACTACAAGACAAGCTCATTGGCATGATTGTTCAACAAAGTTTGGAACTTTTTGTGCTTTCTAATTAATGTGAAAAATAGAGGATACAATATAAAGATCACAACATAGTTGGTTTTCCAAAAGGAAAATTATGTTTCTATTAGATGTAGAAAATTGCATCTTGTAAGATAAATTCAAGATTTACATCATAGCCTTATCATGTCCTCATCATAGTCAAATGACCAAAATATAAAAAATGTAACAAAACCTGGTAAAATTGAGCTGAAAATAAATCTCACAAAACCCCCAAATATAACAGAAGTCTCAAACATATAATAGATGCCAAGAAATAGCCCAAAATATAACTGAATGTTGACACCTCAAAAGAGATTGAGTGTCCCCTTTCTTAATAAATATCTGTCTTGAAATCATTCAAACCCAAGGAACCAAAATACTGATCAACTGCCTCCATAGATAAGTTGTATGCTACCCAGTTGAACCGTCGAAACACATGATGGCAAGAGAAAGCTCTGAAAGAGTCCCTTAGTATTTTAACATTCTGCATCTAGTAATAAAGGTATACCACTTGTAAGTGTGAATGATCCAAAATCTAGTCCACGAGACATTTGGAATAACCACAAATGTGAATCTCTGTACAAACCTAAACAAAATCAAAATATAACAAACCCTAGCATGCCAACAAAACTGCTATTATATTATTCCCACTGCCCCCAACAAACCAACATCTAAATAAATATGTAGAAGATAAGTTTAAATAAAAAACCACAATGACGGGACTTCTCCACAACTTCTCCGTCAAAATAACCAATACGAAAGGAAGCATTAAATTCTGGAAAGTGTACATTCTTGTTTCTACCGCTGTGACTCGTAGGCCCATATTCCTTATAGAAAGAAACAACTCTAATAGAAAGATAATCTACTAAACATATTTTTTCTTCAAAAATCCTTTTGTTTCTTCCCTTCCAAATATGCCAAGCTATAAAAATGGGAAAAGTATTAAAAGCTGTAGAAGCCAAACTAAGCCAAACTATCTCAAAAGTTATGCTTGCATACTAAAAATCACACTGAATTAACTGCAAAGAAGAATTCCAAACATCTTGAGCAAAAGGAAAATGCCAAAATAGGTTGGTTTTGAAATCCTGGCATATGCAAGACATAAATGAAGAAAACTATAGACAACATTCCACATACCTGCTATCATTCATTCATGATCTATAGATTATACTGGTTATCAGAACAAAGCCCATGAACAAGCGATGGATTATGTAGAAAGCGAATCAATGGTGCATCCATTTCTTCAAGAGACTTCAACCTTGCAACTACTTTGACATGCCTTTCTATCATGTCTACAAAAGAGAAGAAAAATGACGCATTGAACATGAGTGGTAAAATGGTTGCAATATTCAAATATGATTGATTATGAAGACCCAAATTAGAAAAAGGCCCGTCTACTTTCAAAATTCATAGGTTGCTTAATCATCAAGTATGTGTGAGAACACATGAGACATTAAGGTTCTAATTTTTAGGGTATTTTTAGTGGCTTTCCAAAAGAAATCAACCCAGCATAAGCCCCTTTCCTTGCATGAAAAATTTAACATGTTCTAGATCATGCTTGGCATTATTGATTGCGTGTGTCATTGATGGAAACGTGAATGAAAAACTTGTCATTCTTGTTGATTGGAGGAAGTTGCACACTAGTCAAACATTGAGCAGGCATGAAGAAGCTGACAAGGTGACAGTGTTGGTCAAAGGGTAACCATAATTGTATCATGATTGAATCCAATGTCAGATTGAATCTATGATGCTTGATGATAGGCTGGAAGCATAAACATATTATCTTTCTAGACCTTAAAGCCACCCAAAGAAACTGCAGATGAGGAAAAATTGAGTACAGGGGTGTGTATCATGGCCCAAGGAATCCATGTGTCAAATGTGAGCAAAAACCAATCAAATATGCACTCTTGACATGCATTACACTGACCTAGGCATGCATTTTCTGAAGATGACTATCAAAAGGAAGAATTTGGTCAGTTGAAGGTTTTGGCGTGCATTTTTATTGAACAAAGAAGGCATATGGAATTGGCAAGAAATTTATTGAGTAAAGAAAATCCTATTGGAGTTGATCTGATCCTTTGGCATGTATTCTTGATCCTTTGGTGTGCATTTTGGTGACCTGGGAGTGCATTTCCTGAAAACATACACAAAGACCAGTTTCGAAGATTCAAATATGAATACAATTTGGTATCGAAATATTGTGTAATAAAAAAATAGTGCATATGGTGTAGAGAAGTATTCATAATCCCCTTGCCTTAGATGACACATTTAACATGTTCTAGATCAATATTGTCATTATTGGTTGTGTGTTGTCATTGATGGCAACATGAGTGACAAACGGGTCATTGTTTTTAATTGGAGGAAGCTGCACACTAGTCAGACCTTGAGAAGGCATGAAGAAGCTGAGAAGGTGAAAGTGATAGTCAAAGGGTAACTATTGTAGTCGAGGGGGTTGCATTGTTACCAGTGATACATATTATATTATACAATCATGCACAAGACACAGATACAAGTAGACAAGATATGCAGAGAAGAGCAAGCCTTTATATTACTCAACAATGCAGACAATATACAGAACAGATCCAACTTAATAGTATATGGCTCACCAGCCTATATATTTATGCTTTTACAATCAGTTATGTAACTGTCTTGTCGGCGCAACTGACCGACATAGCCCAACTGGTCGACACAACTTGTCAACTTACATACAAAAGGTCGGGTGGAGGGCCTAATCGACAGGCCGACTTAGGCACCTCCAACAGCAACCATAATTTTAGCATGATTGAATCCAATGTCAAATTGAATCTATGATGCTTTATGGCATGGCTAGAATCATAAAAAGATTAGCTTTCCAAACCTTAAATCCACCCAAGGAAACTATAAATGACAAAAACTTGAGTATAGGGGTGTGTATCATGGCCCAAGGAATCCATGTGTTGGCACATATACATTTTTGGCAGATCTTATAATGTTCTAGTGCAATTTGTTTGAAAAACACAAAACTTTAATGAAGGATATATTTGAGCTTAAAAAATGGAAAAGATAGTGGTGTGACCAATGGCTAGAACCATAGGCCAAGTGGAAGGTGCTTACGTAAAAAAATTCAAATTGGGAAGTGGGGATAAGCCATAAATTGTACATAGCCAGGCGCTAAGACCAAGGGTCAAAGGTTAGCGTGCTTGTAGGTTAGCACATGTCATTGAAAGGATATAAAATGCGCTTATAAAATTGGATCGGAGATCAACGATGCATGTTAAGTGGACCCCAACTTGATGGACGTTACTTATTCCAGAGGAATAAAGTGGACGGGATTTAATATTTTCTAAGTGGTGTGAAATTTAAATCATTGTTTAAGTTGATGTTACATGGCGGCTTCCCATGGATTCCACTACTAAAAGAGGGTCGGAATAAACCACTTTTCCCATCTCTGAAACCCCCTTTGTGTTGGATTAAAGTGTCCTTTGTGAAATAAGAAATTATTATTTGAGTATCTTTCAAGAATGTCCTCATAAGGCGACAAGGCACCAGTTTCTACCCCACCAAGTCAAATTTGAAACTGTACCGGCCTTCTTTCATCACAGGTATTCCAAAAAAACTCCGCAAAGTTGTAATTTGGTTTCCATTGAATAAGTTCAATAGTCAATCCCACTATGTGAATACATGGATGACAAAGAGGAGTTCATAGCTAATAGAGAAGGGGATGTCTCTGACCCCATTTTTTCTATAGGTCATGTGTCTCAGTCCAAAATCAAGCTAGGTGAGCTTAGGTAACATGGTATTGATCTGTTAAAATGTTGTTGGGTCTTTCCCATATCATTTCAACCTGGAACAAACCCTACCTTTCCCTGAATTCATCGGTTGGTGTGCAGCCAGTTACTCCCATTCAAAGAGGTTAATTATGAATACTAATGGGTCAAAAATCCTTTGCTCAGTCATTGCACAAACTATTAGACAATATGTAGGGTTACCAGAGTCCTATCCCAAGAACCCTGAGCCATTTATAGAAGAATAATTGATTAGGGTTTATAGAGAGAGTGGCCCTTAAAAGAAAGGTGAGTTTTTATCCAAAATATTAAGATTTGATCAGTCTATCGAAGATATTTATTTTCCATTTGATGTTAGTATTTTCCAAGAGAATGTACAGTTGGTTCTATCTTTATTGAGTCGATTCCTTGGTCATGATGATGATAGGTCCGTTAATGAAGTCATGTTAGGTTTTATTATGAAGGTTGGTCAATCTGAGTCAAGTCAAGTTTCTAGCCTTAATCTTGATGATTTCCTAGTTGAGGCAATTCATGCCCAGCTAGTGAATTTCCACACCTTGAAACATTTCAGATACCAAACATATATGTTATGCATCTTCATATTTTCCAATCTAGCAAATCTCAAATTTCCAGACAAGTTGTTTTATTTAGATCCTTCACACCAAATAAATATCTTCGAATTCGTCAACATCATCATTGTTAACTTTTCAGAATTTACTTCAATCTGATCTAGGATCTTAACTGAGAGAACAACATGTACAGCAAGTCTACAGCATATCAATCATGGACACAATAATGCAAGCACACAAGAGACACAGAGTTTACTTGGGGAAAACCATAAAGGTGAAAAACCCCAATAACTTCCTCAGAGATAGATAGAGCAATGATACAACTAGAATACAAGAGATAGTCTTCTCCTAGAAGTAGAGCCTCCTCCTCATAAGTGCGCCACTTTCCGAATGAGAGAAGTGTGTGAATGAATGATCAAATAGAGATCTCCCGATCTCTATTTATACTTGTTCTGTCCTGCCCAATAAACTAATGGGGCCTACATGTCTAGATTAACCCATGGTTAACTTAATCCGGGCCGACCCCACACTTGGCGGTCTAATCACCCTTTGACCCACACGGTCGACCCCCAATAGGGTGGTCTAATAACCCTTCTACCCACATGACTTATACAGGGCCGACCCCAACAAGGTGGTCTAATAACCCATCAAGTATAAGTTATGACACTTACAATATAAATGATGACGCTTCCGTATAGAGGAATAATAACATCTCTATAGGAATACAAACACTTTCGTATAGAGGAATAATGCCATCTCTATAGGAGTACAAAATACATATATGAAATACATGGGTGAAATACATTCCAAAATTACATATACATCAACACTCCCTCTTAACTAGGAAGGTATTTCTCGACACGGGTCTGCTAGCACAAGTCTTTTTCTCTGGATCATCATCAGCGAATCATCATCCTCGAATCATCGTCATCATCACTATTGCTACTATCTCAATCAATCTTTGAATCTACTCATCATAGGAAGTTCTACAGAGCCAGTCCTTTTTCATACTGGATGTAGGCCCACCACCTGCAGGTCTTCGTCATCACTGGCCATACTATGGAATCCTCGGGACTTATTACGGGCGTCACAAAACCTTTAAAGAGTCTCTTTCCTAGCAAGAACCCTAAAGAGCATCTAAGGCCTTTTTCATCCTATCCAGATCTCCAAGACTTATTACATGTGACCCCACCACAAAACCTAGCAAGAGCATCTCAGGATGTTACGGGTACACAACTCCAACCTGAAATCTCCCCAGGGCACAAATTACATGTGGTCACCACAAGACCTAGCAAGAGCATCTCAGGATGTTACGGGTACACAACTCTGACCTGAAATATCCCCAGGGCACAAATTACATGTGGTCATGGAAAAACCTCGAAAGAGCATCTCAGGATGTTATGGGTACACAACTCTGACCTGAAATCTCCCAGGGCACAAATTACATGCCATAGGACAAAACCTCGCAAGAGCATCTCAGGATGTTACGGGTACACAACTCCAACCTGAAATATCCCAGGGCACAAATTACATGTCCTCCCAAAGCAATGTCTCGAAAGAGCATCCCAAGCTGTTACGAGTACACAACTCCGACCTATAGGATCTCCCAGACATTCTCATCTACACAACCTGATCCACAGCCACAAAGTATCATCCTAATACTCATCATACATCATCCTAATGTACACATGATCATCCTGATCCTCATCACTGCAACATCCTACTGCATGTCATCTAGAGAAACATCCTGAAGCTCGTCATCTATGATCATCCTGATCATACACTGCATCCACCTGATGCATACCAAGTATCTACCTGATACATATCATCATACATGATCTACCTGATCATACAATGTATCCACCTGATACATACACAGATACATGATCGACACAATGTATCCACCTGATAAATATCAACATACATGATCTCAGTATCCACCTGATACATATACAGATACATGGTCCAAGCATCCAACATGATGCATATACAAAATACATACAAATGATCCAACTAATCATATCCAACATCCAACATGATGCATACATACATAAATGATCCAACTGATCATAACAAGCATCCAACATGATGCATATACATATACAGAGTAGTAACTGGAGCATCATCCTGATGCTCATCATCCATGATCCTCCTGATCATCATAGCATCGTCCTCTTCAGATCATCTCATCGTCCATGAAGCACAGCCTAGATGCACATCATCCAGCACTTACACCACCGACATGCGAGAACACATCTACCACCATTCAGGGAAGGCTCCAGCCCTTAATTTTTCACCATGGGAGAACACATCTACCACCATGTGAAAAATGGCTCAGCAATTACATCACAACCAAGTAAGAACACATCAACCATGTCAGAAAAGCTCATGTGCATCTGCATCTTCCAGACTCATCACATCCCTTTGGAAGGAACCTCGATCTGAAGTGCACCAAGCCTCTCTCTGAAGTACTCAAACTGCACTCTGGCCAACGGCTTGGTAAATACATCTGCAACCTGCTCATCCATAGAAACATACTCTGCTTCGGCTGTACTCAGTGCTACGCAGGACTGCTTCCTGCTAAACCAAGAGATCACACTTGATCCCTATCTGCAGCACTGCCTACCCAATCTGAATAAACATAACCCTACAGGTTAAACTTTTGATTCGCATCATACTTGAGCCCATAATCAACTATACCCTTTAGGTACCTCAGAATATGCTTTACAACAACCAGGTGAACACTCCTTGGATTCATCAGGAACTGGCTCAATGTGTTCACCGCAAAGCAAATATCTGGTCTCGTGTTCGTCAGGTACATCAAGGAACCAATCATCTGACGATACATAGTGATATCAACCGGCTCACATGAAGCATCACACAGAAGCTTCAGGTTCGATGCCATAGGTGTGGCCATAGCCTTGCAGTCCATCATCCCGAACCTCTTCAGGATCTCTACTGCATACTTCCCTTGTCCAAGGAAGATTCCATCTGCACTCTGCCACAACTCCATGCCAAAAACAAATAGTGCATCATCCCCAAGTTCTTCAACTCGAACTCAGCAGCAAGATTCTGCTACATGTCGGCAATCAATCTATCCTCACCTGTTACAAATAGGTCATCCACATAGTAGTATCAGTGGATTGCCTTCCTCAACCTTGTAGTAAAGGTTGGAATCCACTTTATTCTTGGTAAAGCCCAAACTGGATAGAAAGCTGTCTATCCTACCTTACCAAGTTCTGCACATATATGACTCCCTGTCATGTGTCTCAGAACCAAGTGGCTTCTCCACATACACTTCTTCTTCAACTACACCATTCAAGAAGTCTGTCTTGAAATCCATCTGGTGTATCTTCCACTTCATCACTGCAGCTAGAGAAAGTACAGATCTAATGGAAGTGTATCTGGCTATAGGAGCAAAAGTCTCTATGCTACCACCTGCAGCATGCTTGATCTTGTAGATCCTCTTGGAAGTCACTACAGACTACCCTTTGGGACTGCATCCCAAACATCTTCATGATCGACTGGTACTCCTCGATCATGGCATTCTTCCCAGATCCTGGGAACTTCAATATCTTCAATATTTTCAATAGATAACTTTGTTGCTGAACAAATGTTGTAGTCCTTCTTTTGTAGGTGATGGTATACGATCTTTCCTACACAACAAGTTAAATTGCATGATTAGAAAACATCTCATAGTTTTCAGAACAAATTCTTACACATAAAGAAATATGTCATACAGTCATGCAATTATCTTAGCCAATGCTTCAATGCAACATTTATCCATATTCCGTAACTTTCTAGATGCCTTCCAATCTCTACCAGAACATTGTTAAGAGTTTACACAACTCCTAACATGTCAGCAAAGAAGTTTCATTCTAGATAAGTAGCAATGGAATGTTGTATAGTTCCATAGGCCACTTACCCATATATATTAGTAGTATAATGTTCATCAATGCAACTATTCTAATATGCATAATACACAACCTAATTCTAGGAACATAAGCATATACATCATTGAATAACATTATGTACGAAATGACAATTCAAATACTTATCTTTGTTTGGTTGCTGGGTGGACTCCCTTTGAATCTTTGCAACTCCATTCTGATGTGGATTGTGAGAAGTGGTCAACTCCCTCTGAATATCTGCATCCTTGCAGAATCTACTGAAGTGTGCTCCTTTACTTTCTTGCAGGAACAACTGGAGTGTGCTCCCTCTTGATCTTTTCTTCCTGGATTACTTGTCCTTGAACTTATATCCATCCTTAATCACTATGCATGCCTATTTTTATCATCATTGTGTTATCCTTGAGGTCTCATACATAATCACACATTTATTAGTATAATCTTAATACTATCAAAACACAATCATCTTAAACATGTATAGTCATGATCATTCACAAATAATAAACATTAGTATTCAAGGTTTCAGGGAAGTCTTCTTTTACTCATGCATATTCTTATTTGATCATAGGTCTCTTCTGACTAGTTAAATCATCAATGCATAAACCCGTGATTACTCAAACCTATACCTTCATGATTCTTCTGGTTAGTCATATTGTCAATTATGGTAAGAAACATAATATGCATACAACCATGACTATTCAAACCTATGACTTCATGAATAATCATTATCAACAATACAACAGTATTAGATCCTAACACAAGGTAGGATTCTAGCTTGATATAGGAAAAACATACCTGGATTAGCATGCTAGCTAGTTATGTCTAACATACTCGCATAATGTCTTCTGGTTCTCTTCAGTGACTTGTGCTAGTAACCTGTATGTCTCATAAGTTAACCATTGTAGAACCAAGTTATACATACCTCGTAAGCAGATCTTCTATATGATCCATGACAATGGATGAACCATTGTCTTCATGTCACCATGATCATATGTTCTTGAAGTAGAACATGATTTGTCTTTCTTGGTGTACCTTTTATGTTAGCAGACAACATAAACCTCATACAACACCATAATGCATTAGTACAATCATAAGTGTCAACACCCTAACCAATGAATATCTTCTATCATGCATTCATAATTTTGTTAAGGTGATACGACAAATCTAAAATCAAGATTGTACTAACCGTAATAACATGAAGACAAACATACCATAAACTTAATCATGAACAAATCTTGAAACATACCTCGATGAGTCATACCTGTCGAGATCGCTTGTAATCTTCTTATGTAAGGCCGTATAGCCTCATCTCCCTCTGAAACAGGAACTTCTTCACTTATGCAGGTGACCAATCCATCTTCTTCTAGGATTAACCCAATCCACTTGATTTGCAAGAATTGGACCTGAAGCTGGATTAGGGTTCGTTAGAGAAACCCCAAAAATTCAAACTTTGAATTTCAAACTTCCGAAAGGATAGAAATATGTGCCTTGATGAGCTAATCAAGCTGGTATATTCAGAATTTGAAAACTGCAAAGTTTCATTCCTCAATTTTGCCTTTGAAACTTTTGGATTCACTGGACGTGACCCTGAACTAGGGTTTGATGAATCCCACTATTCTGACCAATCAAAAGGTTTGATCCAAAGCTCTAATATTCTATTTTTCTGAGGAGCTTCCAGCCGTGGTCACAGATTTCAAAAATTCCCATTTTTGTAGAAGCCCTAATTTTCCACTTTTCCAATCAAAGTCCTGAACTAGGGTCCGATCAAGCCCGGTCTTCTACCCAACCAAAAATTCTGAACTTGGTCTCTAAATTTCTATTTTGATGAGTGGCATTCAGCCATATTCTCCGATTACAAAAATTCCAACTTTCTTCGAAACCCTAAATTCCGGAATCCATGAATCAAGGTGCTCAAAAATAATTATGTTATGACAGAAATATGTACCTGATTGTTTCTGGTATAACTCTGAAATTTTCAATCCACAGGGTCTGAAACATTTTCTTGAGATATCCTGACTAGTCATCTTTCCATCTCAATAGGTCTGACCTCAATTGGATTCTCTGAGAGAGAGTTATGCAAAGTGTCGCAACATGACCTGTTTATGGGATAAAACAGGAATGTGAACTTGTACGGCGTTCCACATGTCACTGGTTCAACTTCGGCCTATGAAAACGTTTCCAGAGATAGTACAGTCTGTGTACTACCTGTCACATTTTATGAAATTTCATTTGGATCTTCCTAGCCCAAGTTATGACCTTTTTTCCAAGGTCACCTTTTTATGACTGAGATCTAGAAGAGGCAAAAACCCTATATTGTACACATCATAAATCACAAAGTACAACGAATTAGAAGTTGTCCTTTGGAAACAAGGTACATGGGATCCGATATTCGACCTTTAAAAGTTTTAGATCTGAAAAATTTTCCAAAATGGATTTATAGCGAAAGTTCTACGATGACTGGTTTTTGCTATATCAAGCCCTAGCATCGTAAGTGCAACAAGTGTCATACATGCCATATCATGCCTTCTTTCAGGCTAGCTCTGGTACCATGTTAATTTTTCAGAATTTACTTCAATCTGATATAGGATCTTAACTGAGAGAACAACATGTACAACAAATCTACAGCATATCAATCATGGACACAATAATGCAAGCACACAAGAGACACAGAGTTTACTTGGGGAAAACCATAAAGGTGAAAAACCCCAATAACTTCCTCAAAGATAGATAGAGCAATGATACAACCAGAATACAAGAGATAGTCTTCTCCTAGCAGCAGAGCCTCCTCCTCATAAGTGTGCCACTTTCTGAATGAGATAAGTGTGTGAATGAATGATCAAATAGAGATCTCCCGATCTCTATTTATACTTATTCTGTCCTGCCCAATAAACTAATGGGACCTACATGACTAGCTTAACCCATGGTTAACTTAATCCAGGCCGACCCCACACTTGGTGGTCTAATAACCCTTTGACCCACATAGCCGACCCCAAATAGGGTGGTCTAATAACCCTTCGACCCACATGACTTATAAAGGGCTGACACCAACAAGGTGGTCTAATAACCCATCAAGTATAAGTTACGACACTTAAAATATAAATGATGACACTTCCATATAGAGGAATAATAACATCTATATAGGAATACAAACACTTCCGTATAGAGGAATAATGCCATCTCTATAGGAGTACAAAATACATATATGAAATACATGGGTGAAATACATTCCGAAGTTACATATACATCAACAATCATGGCAAAGGTTTACAGAGTTATTTTCAATATTGAGTTACCAAGAGTGATACAAGATATGAAAGAAATGCTACAATTGACTACTGAAATTAGAACTAGAGATTGGTTTCTTTATAAAAATCATACGGTTATTGGGGTCTATGGATTTACGAAATCACCCTATCATCTACCAACATTCTTAACACTAAGATTTTTTTCCCTTGAATTTGTAAGGCAGAGACTGCATTCAAAATATGAAAATTTCCTGAGTTTTAAGAAATCTTCTAATTTCAAGTTCCCTTTTTAAAGTTGGACCATTTGTTATTAAGCACAAAGCAGTGCTTCCTATAGTGGATAAGTTACTACAAGTCATGAATTTTCAGCAATCTCAAAAGATTAACTATGATCCCCACCAAATCATATCTGAGAGAAGACAAGAAAACAAAAACAAGGAATTCAAACACTAGGCGGTAGAAGGATTAAATAAATTTTCTAATTTGATAAGTTTTGATCAGAATCAACAAGACGTGGAGGATGCTAATAAAGAGGAGAACCATCATGTGATAAGAGAAATTGATGCAATTCAAGCAAATATTCTAGTTCCAGTAGTGCAAATTCCACCATAACTAGACTGTTCCAATAAAAGGACGTTTTTAGAAGCCACTGGTATGGACATTGATGAGGAAGTTTCCAGTAAGAAGATGAATATTGATCAACAAGAGGATATTATTAATTTGGAAGAACATAGTTTGGTCAATTCAAAATAAAAGACCTTAGTTCAAAAAACAACAGTTCAAATACATGAATATTAATTTTCATATGTTCAAAGTGTTGGAACAAGTTGTTGGTATAAATCTAGAATTGACCTAATTTCACAATATGAAACTAAGAAGAAGAATTCCCTTGAAGAGACCAAAAAACTAATCCCTCATTTTACACAGTTTTCTAAAGAAAAGGTTTCATTTGTTGCAACAAAGGATTCAGAGAAAAACATTTTGAGATTTGCAGTTGTGATTGATGGTAAAGTGTTAGAAATGGAAGTTAGGTTAGATCAAATCAATATTCCTTACATGAACGAACTCCATAGACAAATAGGTGAATTTGTCTATTCTTATCTTCTACAATCAAATTAAAAAATTTCAAAGTTGTAGTCTGTAATTGAAAAATTAGAAGGCCAATTGAAGAAGGAAAAGACAGAGAATAAGGCCAATCATAATCAAATAAAAATATTGGAAGAAGATGTTGTGACATTGGGCACAGAGCCAAATGATGTACAATTCTCTAAAAATATCTAGATGAAAAATAAAATACTATTCAAATGTTGAAAAAGAAGCTAAAGGTTCCAAACACCTAGCATGTGGATACCACCGAGTTGACAACTTTGCAACAAGAAAAGGAGTCAATCTACCAAGAGATGATGGACTATAAAGGAAAGATTTTAAAATTACAAGAAGAAAAGAAATATTGGGAGAAAGAAAGGTTAGAATTATTATCACAGGTTGCATCTTTGAGTTCAAATCTAGTTAGCAAAAAAAAAAATGATGGAAAACCCATTTAATGAGCTATAAGCAGTGAATGAAAAGCGAGCAGATGAATCTTCTACAGAGTATCTAGCCAAATCCTTATCACAAATCACCTTAAAGGATGAAAATATCAAATATCTAAGTGAAGAAAATATGAAGTTAAAAGAATAACTGGTTCATAATACCGTAGAAAAGAACAAAACTCTAAATGAAAGAAGAAACTACAAAGCAAGATCAGTGAGCTCGAAGACAAAGTGACATGTAAGGTACCTATGCAAGGAGCAAAGCATTTTATTTGGGATTCATTATCAGTAGAGATCACAAATTTTAGAGCACATTTGAATTATTTTGACGATAATAAGGAGATCCTAACAAACACAACTTTACAAAGGTGTAGGGTGATGAATGAGACTCTAGACAAAAGACCTTTGGAGATAGCCCAGTACACAGTAAATTTTTTGAACACATTAACTCAGGTGGATATACATAATTTGGGAATCAAATACAAAACCATCATCATTATTTGGGCCAGAAATATCATTGCCAAGCATAATCATGTCAGAAGTGTACAGGCTAAAGAGGAACAAATGCTCTAGCCGGTTCAAATTTTTAAAAATATATTCAAGAAGCTTTTTGAAAATTGTCTTCCCTCTTTTTGGGATGAAAATGGGAAATTAATTTTTCAGTAAAAACACCATAATTTTTTAGTCCAAGGTCCATGGACCATTCAAAATTTCAAGATATGACCAAAGGGCTAAGAGGAAAGGCCATAGCTAGAAAGTTAACTAGATATTTTGAAATGCTTGATCCGTTTCAAACAATTAAAGAAGGTTTACCTCCCCTATCATACGCAACTTGCATGGAATTAGAAGTGTTAATCAAAGAAATGATAGACTATGAAATCCCCACTCAAGAGGAATGGAAAGTCATAGATAAGTTTGGAAAAACCAAATACAAGCTTCACCATGAAGGATAAATATATGATTTTATAGCAGCTGATGTTTCTCTGGAGCTTGATTAATACGTGGTAGACAGAATTGGTTCGAACCTTTTCTAAATTCAAGAGAAATGAACATGGAGAGCGATGTGGAAACGTCACAGTTCCTGAAATTTAGGCAATAGTTTACAGGAAGTATACTTTTAATAAAATAGTCAGTCAGGATTTTCTCTTGGAGTGTTTTTGTATAAATTCTATATTTTGCAATGTAATGGGGGTTGAATTATTGAGAAAGAAAGACTATTGTGTGTTGTAATTCCAATTTTGATATTAATACATTTGCAGAGAGAATAAGTTTTGAGCATTTCTAGATAAAGATTCATGTGCCATTGTTGTTTCATCCTGTAACTATCTCATGCGAATGTTTCTCTTGTTTTCACTCTACTCTGTGTTATTTCTTCATTCCTGAATGAGAATTACATGAATTGGAATTCATATTTCATGTTCTAGTTAATTACATTCAAGCACTATTAATATTTACTCTAAAGTTGATAAATAATCTTCCCATGTTGGGTATTCTGTGTTAATGGACTATATTTTTTAAGTCTTCTTCCATACCACAACACCTGAAAGTCTGAAAGAAAATGTCTATCCTACCTTTTTCATTGGTTTTTTTCAACTATTTGGCTCTTTTAACTGAAACAATGTCTACTAGGTTCATATGAATGAGTTATTAAAGGAACATATATATCAAACCACATTCTCATTTATATATGCAGATATGCTTGTTTATATATTCGGTCGGGTTGGGAAATTACATCAAATTGACATTGAAGGATCCATGTTGAAGGAAGCGTCAAAGGAAGGTTAGTAGCCGACCGGTCCAAATCCTTTATGTCGAAGTAAAGGCGGGTGGCCAGCATGATTGTAATCTTATAATAAAAAAAATTTCATCATGAACAAAGATTGAGATTCATCGGCGTGTCCAATCTCATTCCATTCATTGGTTTTGTTCAACCACTAGGCTCTTTTAACTAAAACATTTTCTACAAGGTTCATATGAATGAGTTATTAAAGGAACATCTATATAAAACCACAATCACATTTATATATGTAGATATGCTCGTTTATATATTCAGTCGGGTTGGGAAATTACATCAAATTGACATTGAAGGATTCATGTTGAAGGAAGGGTCGAAGGAAGGTTGGTAGCCAACCGGTCCAAATCCTTCATGTTGAAGTAAAGGAGGGTGTCCAACATGATTTTCATCTTACAATACAAGTTTTTGCATCATAAAAAAAGATCAGGATTCATCGGCGTGTCCAATCTCGTGCCATCATTTTAATTCCAATATATAATAATTCTTCCAATCGTGTGCATTGCAAGGAAAGAAAAAGATACTCATAATCACTTAGTCTCATATTCATACTTGCTACCCCATGCCCCATGGGTTTTACCTTGTTATTCAACCCTTTATTTAGATTCTATTACTTTTCGGAGATTTGGTCATTGTTTTGGATATTAGAACCGTTATAGAATAAATTTGAATAACAAATTCAATCAGTTGAATCTTTGGCGTGCATTTTTCATGAACAAAGCGGGCATCTGTAATTGGAGATTGTGGAATATTCCGATGATCCTTCCGATGGTGTAGACATTTGGAATGTGAGTGCACACCTAGTGGTTACCCATTCCACCATAAATGACGAGTTTGACATCAGGGCGATCAATTTTTCCTCTGGGGATGTCTACATGGTAGATTCAAGCCATTTCTTCCCATATTGGAAGGTAGTTTCCTCGACAATTATCTGTTTTCCAGTTTTCCTATTCCCATGGGTTCGGTGGGGGAAGCGGTCTCTGTCATCGAAAATGGCATGTACAGAGGAAACCCTCTTGGATTCGATGTGAGGGTTCGAGAGTCTCCGATAGTTGTAGGACCTAATATTCTTTTCAATGAAGGGAGATGCCATCAAGAGGGTTCTTGCGACCTGAAGGATCTTGGGGCATATTTTATTCAAGGATCTAAATCTAGTCAGGGGATCCCAAGTTTCAACTCTTTATCCTCAGATATTCATTTGAAGGTGCCTAGTGGCTCTGAGTCTTGGATGAGGGTTTCAAGCGAATCAAAGGAGAATTGAAGCGAGGCCAATCTGATCAAGGGTGACTCTCTTACGGACTACAATTTGGGGCCAGGCAATCCAAAGAATGACCAACATCATTCTTCTCCAAATAGTCCTGTAAAGAAGAAGGAAAGATGTGATTCTGAGCATGAGGAAAAGTTCAAGTTGGTCTTTAAAGAAAATATCACCATGAATAATGTTGAAGAAGTCACAGATAGATTCATTGTGGGAAGAGCTAGAGGTAAGTGATTTCATCTGGAAACTCTATGGAAGGGAGAATTAGGGACACAAACTCAACTACGTTCCCAAGATCAAATCTATGGCCATAGGATGGTTCATGTTATTCTTGGAGTCTATGGAGGACGCCAACTGGGTTATGTTGCAGAGTTGGAGCATATAGTCCATACTCATCCTCATGAATAGATGGATTCCCATGTTTGATCCAAAAAGAGAGAGGGTAAACATACTGCTGATTTGGGCGTGTCTACTAGGTATACCCCTTGAATTTTGGTCCTGCAACGCGTTTAAATATACAGGGAATGCAATTGGTACCTTTCTGGAGGTGGATATCTTGTTTGAACAAACATACAAGATGTCGGTTTCCCGTATCCTGGTAAAAATTGATGTGCATAATGGACTATTAAAGGAAATGAGGCTTGTCAGAGGGGGAAATTCCTTTTTTCAAACCCTAGTATATGAAGGTATTCCATTCAGATGCAGAAGATGCCACGAAGTAGGGCATATTGGAAGTGATTGCAGCCTCTCCCCTATCAGTATGCGTCAAATATTTAAAAGGGTGTACATAGATTCTTGGGTGGGAGGATGCTCTCGTGATTTAAGTACATATATACAAACCGAGGATGTCCATACTTCATGTGCCAAGGATTCAAATTATAAAGGGGGATGGCTGGATGTATCTTACTAGGGATCGAACGAAGATATGTTCTTGGAAATGGAGGATAAAATTCCCATGGTGGCAACAGCAGGTGCTCTCATATCAAACTCTTCGCATCCCAAGGATAAGGTTATGTATCTTGATTCATAGATTACTCATTCATTCCAAGATTTTTCTATTTTTGAAAACAATGGCATTGTTGGGATCCCTTCCATTTCTCCCTCATGTAATGTCGTGCACCCATCCCTTCCCCTGTTCTCGCCTTCTTTTCCCCCTTTTACAGCTAGGCCTACATCCCCCCAAGAAAATATTTCCAAAGAGATAGTAACCCCTACCGATTCATACTCCTCAAACATTATCCACAACCTTCGAAATCAAAAAATCATGTCTTCTGAGATGGGATTAGACTAGACGAAGGGCTTAGAACTTAACCTGGATCGTCTACAGGGTGGTAAGGGCAGAGGTAGACAATCTCACTTTTCAAAATCCCAAGATAGGTCTATAGAAGGTGTTGCGGTAGGGAAAAAATACTCAATTGACAGGGAACTTGGAGCATTGGTATCCCTTCCAAGGATTACCAGATGAAGCTTCTCTCCTTTAACTAAATAGGGTTGGAGAACCCTTCCAAAAAATCATTGTTTAGATGCATGGTTGCTTCTGTTGAACCAGACATAATTTTTCTCCAAGAAAATTTGGGTGAGTGTGATACAGTTAAGACTTCTCTTGAAGGCCTCCTAAGAGGCTAGAAGTTCGAGGCTTCAAGTGCGAGTGGAAGATCTTGTTGAAATTTGGTTGAGCTTTGTTCTTTAATCCTTTTATATGTAGAGACTTGAATCAATGAGACAATTCAATCCATGAAATTCATATAACCATAACACAAGATATACCTTGGGGAAAATCCTAAAAATTATGAGAAATAAAACCCAGCAATTCTTCTCAGTATAATATAATGGATAACAGAGAATGATTTCTTTTACAGCATAGCAGATTGCTTTTGGAAGATAAGAGATCACCAAACTTCTTGGTGAAGATACATAAGAGATAGAGAAGAGAGATCAATCGGATGTGTTCCTAGCACAACAATAACAAGCACGAACAATACCCTTCACAAAGAGAAGCGACTTGCCTTCAATGGAGAAGAGAATTCACTTCGCATTGGATTCAACAATCCTGTATATCATATTTATACATTCTTCTCTTCTATTTTTAACTTCTAACTTCAGATTAGAATGGCCCTCAAATTGGATGTACTAATATTGCATGGAGTGGTGCACCCAACTTCTCATGCAGTGCTTCATCTCACTGAGCTGTCACTTAGGATGAACTCACCTCTTAATTGAAATCTTTCCCACTTAGTTAGGTGGCTAACTTAAGTTTCGACATGCAAGTATCACAACTAATGTGTCATCTTTTTGTTTAACATAAGTGTTCTCATGCAATAACACTTAGTTAACTAGATCTTCTTTGTTGTCACTTAATTAACTCTCTTTAGCTGAAGTGTCATCTTTTAGTTTAACTAAAGTGAAAATACTTTAGTTAACTAGTCCATTTTATTTAACAATTAGTTAACTGAAATCATGTTGACTGTTTTACTTGACCACTGTGAATTCTTTAGTTAACTGAGACATATCTTTAACTGATGCTTTAATCGAAGCATTGATACTTAACTGGAGATTATAACTGAAGCTTTAATAATTCAAGCTCTCTCTAATTCGTTGAAGTGTATGCATGGGAAATTTAGAATTATCTTGATCGCTATGCTTTATATTTTATTTCTTTATCTCTTAAAGCATGGTGAATATATGCTAACTTTAATTATCCATCACATTACATTATACTAACAAGAATTATCATATGTTGTGATCATAGTATATTATTCTGGACCAAATGATCATATGCTAAAGTAATTCTATTTAGAGGTGATCAATATCTAAAGGAGACTTAATATCAATCTGGTGATCATGGTTAATAATATATCACGCGATATTAAATGCTTTTAACAAGTAAATCACGACCTTTATACGGAAGGTCCACCTCTATATGATAGGTCCATCTCATGGATACCTTTATATGGAAGGTTCACATGATAATCATGAATTGATACATACTGGGCCCTGGAAATGCCCCTTTTTTACCATACCTATTTCATCATTTTTCCCTGTTATACCCTAGTTTCATAAACCATATACATGCCTTTTTCCAGATCAATCAGTAATCCTGACAAGGTATAATTCATTATTGTTTTATTTAATTAATGCCTAAGATTGTTATGGTTATGAATTCTAGCCTTCGATTTATGCTAACTTGTGTTGATTTCATTAAGTTAAGATCAAAGCACAGGTGTATCAGCCGCAATACCTTGGGAAAGAATCATATGTGGTGCCAGTTGTTACTCTTTAAGAATTGTTTCCTCATATTCAAAGGGACAGCGCATCTTTCCACGTGAAGCTATAACAGGTTTTCGCTGAAACAGAGAATTGCTGCAACAGACAGTACGCCTCCCAATTGGTTAATCCATTGATCCATTGACTGCCACAGTAACAACATCCTTCATGTCTAACGGCCTCATTCATTACGGATGTAACAGTTTAGTTGTAACTCTGCAGCATGAAGATCAGAGATCTTCATTGTTACACGAAATTAGTGGATCACGAACTGTATTCCTCATGTATAAATAAGGGAAGGCTTTCAGAGTCTGGGGTTGGTTGATTATCATTTTGTATAGGCTGTAACAGAGATCTGACTGTGGATTACCATCTTTAATGAAGAGAAGAGTTATTCATATTTCTGTGTCTTAATTTGTGGTAGTTCATGGCATCTGTTAGAAGGCCAGGGCCCGCCTTCTCATAGATATTGTCGAGTTAAGTAGGTAGTTAAATTTATTTATTTCCTGTTGTGTGTTGTGGAATCGCATTAGGTGTATTACTAATAGCTGCAATAGAGAATTTCCAATTGCATTCTTTATTGGTAGTTTATTATTTGCATCCTGAATAGCTACAACTGTGTGGTGTGAATTAATGCATGTGTGTTAGTTTATTAATGCATGTGTGTTAGAATTAGCTGTTACAGCCAAGCTCAGCTCCAATTTCTTTCAGTCATTTATGCTTTCTAGGATTTCCAATATTTATCAATTTAGAGTTCAAGCTTATTTTCTAATTCTAGTTGTTGTTGTATCTTTATTGAATTCGTTAGATTAGGCAGATTGTGCTTGAGTTATAGTAGTTGCTAGATGAATCATTTTGGTAGAGATTGAATGTTGTAGTTTGATAATTATAGGATTTAACTTCTTGCAAAAGTAATATAGTTTATTTCTATTCTTAGATCAGTAACTGCTAAGTTGATTTCTGTAGGGAGGTAGCCGTACTTTGAATTCCTAGATGTATGAGTTAGATTAGTTTTCTTTATGGAATGAATTTGGCTGAGCATATAGGTAGGATTATTATCTCCATTTAGTTAATCAACTACTTGAAATGTTTATACATAGATTGTGCTTATTGCCATTGAAATAAAAGACTTCCCTAGGTTGACAATTCATATTGAGCATCCCATGTGTTAGTTGTAATTAATTAGCATATAGGGTGACCAATATTTTGGCACTGTTTCCGGGGTTGGTAATTGATAGACATAGTTAGTAGTTGGTTTTATTGATTTCATTTGGGTTTAATCATTTACAGCATGCATGAATACAAGAAAAACAAATCGGAAACCCCCTTTGAACACTAACACTGCTGGTGGAAGAGGTCGAGGTCATAACAAAGGTCTAGGAAGACAAACATTTATCGACGATATAATTGCTAAAGCTGATTCTTCCACTAGACCACCACGGACGTCTGTAGGAAGAGTAAATTCTGTTCCTCCCAATCTTGAGAATTAAGCATCAACGGTGGAGAACACAATGGGACCATCTACTCCTAGCGTAGAAAAGAAACCTTCTGAAGACAAGGAAAGCGTTGTGGGTGCATCGGATAGAGAGGATATTTATCATATTAACGGGACCATAGTTACTAAGGAAGTGTGATTGGAACACCGCTAAGAAGCAGAGGAAGAAATAAGGCGAGAAGAAGAAAGGAGGAAAGAAGAAGAAGTAAAAGTAGAGGAAGAATGAATAAAGAAGTCCATTGAATTTTGGAACAACATGGCTAACAGAGAACATGAAGGAGGGAATGAACATCGGGAGAACCGGGAAGAGGAAGTGGAAGATAATCATCCTGGTGGAACAGTGGTCACATTAGAATTCCCTATCCTCCAGACACCTGGAGCAGTTCCTATGAAAAACATCTCACCATCAGTTCTCCCGAATTTCCATGGTAAATATTCTGAAGATCCTGATGAATTTCTTTTTTAGTTTGATATCCTTTGTCACAACTATGACTATACCTCCAGTGCTCAGAAACTGAAACTATTTCCAGCCACCTTGAAAGGAAATGCTCTGCGCTGGTTCATGATTCTAGGTCGTGAGACCATTACTACTTGGGACCAAATGAAACACATCTGTCTTTCTAAATATTAAGAATATTGTAGAACCAGGGATAGAAAGGAAGAGTTGTTTAAAATGGTTTAGAAGGAAGAGGAGAGCTTGGAAGACTTTGTGGAAAGATTGTTGTACAATTTACAAAGGTATGGACACACTGAGATTGGAAAAGATGTACTCAAGATTATTTTTCTATGAGGAATTAGAGAAGATTGCCTTGATATGTTGAATTTGTTGGGAAAAGGGGACATATCAAAGGAACCCTTCGAGAAGATCGTTGAATTATGTCCAAGGTACTCAAGGGGATCCTCTAGAACTAATAATCGAGACAAAGATTGAGATCAAGATGTCTTCACTAGAACACAGAAGTCAGCTAGTGGAGGATCCACTTGAGCAGAAATAGGCAACTTGCTGGAGAATTTTAAAACTAATATGATGAGTTCCATTTCCTTAGAGTTAGATGTTTTGAGAGAAAAACAGAGGCAGTCATTAGAATATCTTAGACTAGGTGTATTCTGTCCTAAATTTAGGAAAAAGCACCCACTGAAAGAATGCCCATTGGACAAGGCAGAGATATGTAGGATATGTGAATTGGAGCATGACACCAAGGAATGTCCTTCATTACCCAAAGTCAAAGCAGTTCTGCAGGAATCCATTTCAGATGTGGAACAGGCTTACTTTATTGCACAAAAGAAACCTTGGTAGCCTCGCAATCAAGGTATGAATCCAGATCCATCAATTTTCTTGAATAATATAAATGGTATGAACAATATGAATAATATGAATACACAATTCCCTTCACTTTATTCTAATAACTAGTGGCATCCACCTCAGAACACAATGCAAAATCCTAATTCTTGGACACCATGGTCACAACAGTCAAACAATCAAGCTCCCTGGAATTCCAACTGGAGAAATTATTACCAAGGAAATAACTTTCCCCATCACTAGAATCAATATCAACAGTACCCTCCTCAACAGTATACTCGCCAACAACATCAACAGCCACAGCTACAATTTCAAAATAATGTCGCACCTATGAATGCACCACTTCGACCACAACTACCCGCACAACCTAACCCAAACCTGAATAATTAAGCAGTTCATCAGTTTGAGACTACCAACATGCCTGCGTACTCCATCTCCCAAGTTCCCTGCAACGATATACAATTACGATCAGGGAGGGTAGTGGAACCCATCATCACTGAGGATGTTCCATCTCTAGTGACTAAAACTGGAGTGAATCAACACTTTGAGAATATGGTTCATTCAGCAATCCCCATCATTGAGGATGCTAACATTCCTACCGAAACAGTAGCTAAAACTCAGGAAGTAACACACGATGAAGCACAGCCTACACAATTGATGAGAGAACCGCCATATCCTGAACGATTGGCCCTGCAGAAAATAGTGGAACAACCTCGATTCAATCTCTCAGGAGAATTGAAAATTTTGTATGTCAAAATTCCATTGTTACAAGCCCTCCATGACGTGCCCATTTATGCTAAGACTGTTAGAGATTTATGTGTCAAGAAACCAGGAAAAAAGCCTAAGGGTCCTCCCACTGTCCATGTATTGGGGAAACTTTCTGAATTATTAATGGGGAAGACTCCAGAAAATATGATGACCCTGGGAATCCTACTGTTACAGTTCACAAAGGAAACACACAAATCCCCAATGTCTTGGTAGATTTAGGCATGGATATTAACTTTATGACCATAGAAACTATGAAGAAACTTGGACTCACTAACCTTCGGCCAACCCCTACCATTTTAGAACTTGCTGACAAATCAACAATCAAGCCTGAGGGGATCCTAGATGACCTACTAATCTCTTTTGACTCATGGGAATACCCTGCGAACTTCTTGGTGTTACAGCTGAAGTCTCAGTTGGGGGGACACCCACTAATTCTGGGGAGATTGTGGTTGGCCATAGCAGATTCCTATATCAGCTGTCGATTGGGATCCATGACTATCTCAAACGGGACTGAGATCAAAATACTTACCTTATACCCTCAAGCTCAACCAAGCACAGAAGCTGAAACTCCACTTTGGGTGGATTTGGAGGAGGAGGAAGGCATTCAGCCATTACTAACGATTGGGAGAGCCTTAACTTTTAAATATGAAACAGAGGACGATACCATTAATAGTTTCATCAGTGAACCCACGTCCGTCAATAAGCATGTTTACCAGATTCTCAACAATACATTAGATGAGAAAGAACAAGAAAATATTACGGAAGAAACTCTAGTCAGTGATGCCAGTATAATTCTAGTTCTCAAAAATTTGAAAAGTGTCCCAGTGGAAATTAAGCTGGGGAAAACATTGAACATCAATCCAAACTTTGCACCCAGTGAGCTGGAACAGCTAATCACTTTGTTGAAACAACATAAAGGAGCTTTCGCTTGGGAGTACACAGACATGAAGGGTATTACTTCTAATCTGTGTACCCATCACATTTATATTCAGAGTGACTCCAGGCCAGTGTGTCAACCACAACGAAGGATGAACCCAAACTTGAGGGATGTAGTGAAAGAGGAGATTCAAAAACTTTTGGAAGCAGGGTTTATATACCCAATTTCAGACAGTGAGTGGGTTTCTCCACTTTTGATTGTGCTAAAGAAGAATGGGAAATGGAGGGTTTACATGGATTACAAATAATTGAACAAAGCAACGCAAAATGACCACTTTCCCTTACCTTTTATCGATCAGGTCCTTGATACCTTGTCTGGGAAGAAGTATTTTTCCTTTCTGGATGGCTTTAGTGGCTATAACCAAATCCAGATTGCTCCAGAATACCAAGACAAAACCACTTTCACCTGTCCCTGGGGCACTTTTGCATACAGGGTACTTCCTTTTGGGTTGTGCAACGCACCAGCCACATTTCAAAGAGTAGTGATTGGAATCTTTTCAGATATGGTAAACGACTGCATGGAAATTTTTATGGATGACTTCACTCCATACGGTAGTAGTTATGAAGAAGCACTGAAAAATTTAGAAAATGTATTGAAATGCTATGAACAAAGCCAACTCTCTTTAAGCACTGAAAAGTGCCATATGATGATGATCGGGGGCATAGTTCTAGGGCACTTCATCTCTTTTGATGGTATCCAGGTAAACCCATCCAAAATTAAGGTAATTTAAAATATACCAACTCCTGGAACACAAAAAGATGTACGTAGCTTCTTAGGGCATGCTAGCTATTACAGAAGATTCATAGAAATGTTTTCCAAGCTAGCCTCTCCTTTGTTCACCTTGTTGATGAAGGATGCACAGTTTGTTTGGAATGATGCATGCCAAACATCATTTACTGAACTTAAGAAAAGGCTTTCTACAACACCCATCTGACGAGGACCCAACTGGGCTTTGCATTTTCACATCTCTTCAGATGCTTCAGACACTGCCATTGGAGCAGTTTTAGGACAACAGGAAGGTAATGCCCCATATGCAATTTATTACATTAGTAACAAATTATCTCCTGATGAACTAAACTATACTGTCACGGAGAAAGAATTCCTTGCCATAGTTTATGCCATCAACAAATTTAGACACTACATTACTCGATACTCCACTTTTGTGCACACTGATCATTCTGCCATCAAATATTTAATGAATAAACCAATCACGAATGCTAGAGTTACTAGATGGTTGTTACTGTTACAAGAATTTGACATCACAATTATTGATAGACCAGGGAAGGAAAACGTTGTTGTAGACTTTTTATCTCAACTTACGAATAGTGAAGACAATTTACCAGTCGAAGATTCCTTCCCTGATGAACATTTGTTTGTAGTATCAGCTCATTCCCCATAGTATGCATATATTGCTAACTTTTTGGCTACAAGTAATCTTCCAGCACATCTATCGAAGAGAGAAAAAAGAAAGATCATACAACAGAGTGCTAGGTATTGTTGGATTGATCGACATCTTTTCTATAGAGGGCTTGATTTAGAAATCAAAAGATGTGTTAGAGAAGATGAAATTTTCAGTATCCTTCAATCTTGCCATGATGAGCCCCGTCGGGGACACTTTGCTGACAAAAGGATAGGTCATAAGGTTTTGAGAATGGGTTATTTCTAGCCCACATTGTTCAGGGACACAAAGAAGTATGTTCAGGCATTTGATAGTTGCCAAAGGATGGGCCATCCCAATAGATTGGATGAAATGCCTCTTCAGTCACAGCTCATGGTTGAACCATTTGACAGATGGGCTCTGGATTTCGTAGGGCCTATCAATCCTCCCTCAAAATAGAAAGTTCACATCTTGGTTTTCACATATTACATTACCAAATGGGTGGAAGCTGTAGCCTTGGTCAAAGCTAATGATCAGGCTATAATTGATTTCCTATATGAAGAAATTTTTACTTGGTTTGGAGTACCTAAGGAAATTGTTAAAGATGGTGGACCACAGTTCGTGTCTCACAAATTGGAAGCCTTGTTACAGAAGTTTCACATTCAGCACAAAATAACCTTGCCATATCATCCATAGGCCAATGGCCAAGTGGAAAGTTCAAACAAGGTCATCGAGGCTATTTTGAAAAAGACAGTAAAAAGCCATCGTAAAGATTGGGCTGAGAGACTTCCAGAGGCACTGTGGGCCTATCGCACTACATGGCATAACACCACTGGTTTTTCCCCATATGAATTGGTGTATGGTAAGAATGTTTTTTTCCCAGTTGAATTTGAAATTAGAACCTTGAAAACAGCAGCAGAAGCAAATCTTGATTTATCAGAAGCACAGAGGAACTGACTGAATTAGCTCAATGAATTGGATGAGAAGCGCACATCCGCAGTGCATCAAACAGCTTTGATCCAATAGCAGCGCTCAAAATGGCATGATGGATTTATAAAGAAGAAAGTATTCCGAGAGGGAGACTGAGCTCTGTTATATGATTCTCAGTTCAAGAGGGATTTCAAACGCAAACTATGCACTCGATGGTTGGGACCTTAGCAGATAGATAGAGTATTTGACAATGGAACAGTCCGGTTTATCACTATTGATGAAAACAAGACGCCATTATTTTCAAATGGTCATCGGCTGCGACTGTATCACAAACTAATCTCAAAGAATGCTTTCATTTCACATGTTGTAGCTGATCCAGAATATCAGTTAATGTCAGAGAAGGGATTTTTCTCAACCCCTGTGAATTTTTAAGAACTACAATGTCCACACATAATTTGTACATAAATAATTTATTTTTCATTCTATATTTTATCTATTTTTCACTTTGCACTTGATCGGGTTTGTTTTGAAGAATAGTGTGCAGGAATTAATTTGAGGAGCAGCAGTCATGACTTGGCCAGACGATTACAGATACCTTACATTGTTTTCCTAATCTAATAAAGCTCTTTGAAGAAGATGGATGATTCGTCGGCTTTCAGTAGCCAGCTGAAAAACTTTCCTATGACCTCATTTTGCACAGCTGCGATTCCTTACCTTGCTCATTCTTCCAATTTTCATAGCTGTAACTCAGCTATTTTCCATTCACTTCAGTTTTCCAGCAGTTGCGACTCCGCTACTTTTGGCCATTCTTCCAAGTTTCGCAGCTATGACTCCACTATTTTTGTTCATTTCGCCTTTTGTCGGCAGCTATGACTGCGCTATTTTTGCCTATTCTGCCAAGTTTCGCAGCTGTAACTCCTCTATTTTTCATCCCTTTCTCCTTTTCCAGCAGCTGCGACCCCGACATTTTTTACCATTTTTCCAATCTTCGCAGCTACAACTCCGCTATTCTTGTCTATTTCTACCGATCTTCGCAGCTGCAACTCTGTTATTTTTCCCTATTCTGCCAATTTTTGCAGCTATGAATCCGCCACATTTCGCCGAACTCTGCTCAAGTTTTCATTCTTCTATCCTCTTATTCATCAACTGCAACTCTGCTAGATCATCTTCCTCCTAGAACAGTCTCGCCGCTAATGATTTGACCAAGGTCTAATTTAAATGATGACTCCACAGTTCTAATCGCAGTCTTCCAAGAACGAAGAAAATTATTGGGTCGTCTTGCGTACCTGTCAGCATGGATGTACATATCAGCCTGGTTGGCGGTGGCCAACTCATCTCGGCACATGCGTATTTTACCAATGATGCAACTGTGAATATAATGCCATGGAAGAATGGCGGCTGGAGCATTAATCCTGAAGGTACGGGTTCTAACTATAATCATGATTAATCATATATCGACGTCGCAAGTAATAATGGTTATATTTTTCATTTATGCCTGTCATCTATCCACAGCAAATCAACTGAACCAAAACCACATTTAAGTTGTTACCCATACTTATGACTATGACCATCATTCTACCTGACTTGTGGGATAATCCTGCCACGAATTTTACTCCAAAACTAACTGTGCCACCTTTCCAACAAGGCTCAACTCAAACTTCGACTATCCATCAACCATGTCTGCATGCAGTCAGTTCGATGTTTGAAATGATGACTGGTGCATTCATTACAATATTTCGCAGAAGCTCAGTGGTATGGGTATCCCTGTGAGATATGAGCCTCTAACAATAGAATCTCTGTATAAAAATATAGATGTCTTTATTATTTTTCAAGAAGCAGGGTGGACAGATTATTTTCAAAGCCTGAATGCTTTTCATGAGGAAACAGAGCTTGAATTTGCTCAAAATATGACGAGCACTCATTCAAAGGTTCAAGGTATAAAGATATGTGTTTCAAAGGAAATCCTAGTACAGGTAACAAGATTTCCCATAATCTGGCAGTGTTGGTTCAGTCGAAAACACTATCATCCAACTGCAATTGAAGATTTTCTGGCAGCCGGAGAAAGTGTTCGACCAACGGGAAGAGGAACAGCATTGGAAACCCTTCCAAGTCCTTGGGACCAAGTTGCAATCTTTCTGAATAAATACATCACATGCGAAGGGAGGTATGGTGTTGTTTATATTAATGAACTTTTACTCCTATCACATTTACGTCATCCCCGGCTATTAAACATGCCATACTATCTTTTTCAATCTTTGCAATGCATGTCCTACTATGTTAGAGTTGCTCAACACCCCTTATCATCCCTCACAAATCATGGGCTAATTAAACTACTGGTCTTATGGGCTCTTACACAACATAATTTGACATGGGAACAATTTTTGGTTCGTCCAGAGGTACCCCGTGAACTTTCCTTAAAAATAGTGGATGAGTACTGGGGTTCCTCAAACTCAGTTGGGGGGAGGATTGGAACACAAGAAGCTCGATTGGAGGATGAAGAGGAGATAGAAATAGAGGAGGTTAAAACAGGGGAAGTTGAAACTAAAATAGCAGATGAGGAACAGCAAGCAAAGGCAGTATCAGGAAGTAGTCTAGAAGCTCTGAATGTGGAATCCTCTCCCGAAATAATAAGAACTTTAAATCAAAAGAAGGGATTCGGCCTTGTTTCTAAGGCGACAAGATTTTCCTTACCTCAGAGGAGGAAGGAAGGGATAATGAGCAAGGGCTAGACGTCTAGCCCAGCGAAAAAGAGAAGAATCAAAATCGCTACTGCAGCAGAAGCGGGTCATCTGATCGGGGTAGATATTGGGATTCCTATCTTAAAACCTCGACCACCTGTTGATACACAAGAACCTGCTGTAGAAGAACCTCAATTAGAGAATCTTATTTTTGAAAATGAGTTGTTAAAGGAGGAGGTACAAGTGCTTCATGCAGAACTAGAGAAATGGAAGGAGACATGCAGAAAACAAGCAAAGAAGTATGTGAATACAATGGTGGAGGCTACAGACCAATCAAATAATTTATCTTCCATTCGGGGGAATGAAGGATGGCAGGAATTGATATGCCTGGAATGTGGGGATATCTTTAATTTAGTAGGGCATAAAGTTACAGTATTGGACTTAGCGGTACAGAGATCTTCAGGAGTTAGGCAATCAGAGGAATTATTTCTAGGCTCAATCTCATCATTTCGAGGACATTGAATCAACTCAGCAAGCTAAAAGAATCAGGAAACAGGACATTGTTATGTAAGAACCAACGTCCTCAAAAATTTTGTTGGAAATACAATTCAGGTAAAAGATGCTGAGATTTGGATACAAGGGAAAGATGTTGTTACATAAGAACCAATACTATGAAAAATCTGATGATTTCCAATATAGGTTGAAGCTGCTAAAGGTAGAAGGATGCTGTCACACAAGAACCAGCATTCCCAATGGTTAATTGTCAAAATTGATTCCCTCAACTCATCTGCATAATATGAACGAGGATCAGATTCATAATCAAACTAATCGGCTGTTGCATGAAGACATGCAATTGGATAGTTGGGGGAGATGCTGGGCCCTGGAAATGCCCCTTTTTTACCATACCTATTTCATCATTTTCCCCTGTTATACCCTACTTTCATAAACCATATACATGCCTTTTTCCAGATCAATCAGCAATCCTGACAAGGTATAATTCATTATTGTTTTATTTAATTAATTCCTAAGATTGTTATGGTTATGAATTCTATCCTTCGATTTATGCTAACTTGTGTTGATTTCATTAAGTTAAGATCAAAGCACAGGTGTATCAGCCGCAATGCCTTGGGAAAGAATCATACGTGGTGCCAGCTGTTACTCTTCAAGATTTGATTCCTCATATTCAAAGGGACAACGCATCTTTCCACATGAAGCTGTAATAGGTCTTCGCTGAAATAGAGCATTGCTGCAACAGACATGACGCCTCCCAATTAGTTAATTTGTTGATCCATTGAATTCCAGAGTAACAACATCCTTCATTCTAATGGCCTCATTCATTACGGCTGTAACAGTTTAGTTGTAACTCTGCAGCATGAAGATCAGAGATCTTCATTGCTGCATGAAATTAGTGGATCATGAACTGTATTCCTCATGTATAAATACGGGAAGGATTTCAGAGTCTGGGGTTGGTTGATTATCATTTTGAACGGGCTGTAACAAAGATCTGAGACTATGGATTACCATCTTTAATGAAGAGCAGAGTTATTCATATTTCCATGTCTTAATTTGTGGTAGTTCATGGCGTCTCTATTAGAAGGCCAGGGCCTGCCTTCTCACAGAGATTACTGAGTTAAGTAGGTAGTTAAATTTATTTGTTTCCTTTTGTGTGTTGTGGAATCGCATTAGGCATATTACTGATAGCTACAATAGAGCATCGCACTAGGCATATTATTTTTTTTTGTTATTTATTTCCTGTTGTGTGTTGTGGAATCGCATTAGGTGTATTACTAATAGCTGCAACAAAGAATTTCCAATTGCATTCTTTATTGGTAGTTTATTATTTGCATCCTGAATAGCTGCAACTGTGTGGTGTCAACTGTGTAGGTTAGTTTGATTAATGCATGTGTGTTAGAATTAGCTGTTACAACCAAGCTCAACTCCAATTTCTTTCAGTCATTTATGCTTTCTAGGATTTCCAATATTTATCAATTTAGAGTTCAAGCTTATTTTCTAATTCTGGTTGATGTTGTATCTTTATTGAAAACGTTAGATTAGGCAGATTGTGCTTGAGTTACAGTAGTTGTTGGATGAATAATTTTGGTAAAGATTGAATACTGTAGTTTGATAATTATAGGATTTAACTTCTTGCAAAAGTAATCTAGTTTATTTCTATTCTTAGATCAGTAACTGCTAGGTTAATTTTTGTAGGAAGGTAGCTGTACTTTGAATTCCTAGATGTATGAGTCAGATTATTTTTCTTTATGGAATGAGTTTGGCTGAGCAGATAGGTAGGATTAATATCTCTATTTAGTTAATCAACTACTTGAAATTTTTATGCATTGATTGTGCTTATTTCCATTGAAATAAAAGACCTCCCTGGGTTGACAATTCATATTGAGCATCCTGTGTGTTAGTTGTAATTAATTAGCATATAGGGTGACCAACAATACACACAAGTTCAGAGCCATTTCCAACAAGACTTTACATCATCATTACTTTGATCAATTACCTCTATACGGGAGGAATAACCTTTACACGAAAGGCAATCAAAGTGCTCACCTCTATACAAGAGGATGAATCTTGACTACACAATATCAGTTTGACGCATGTCTCTTGATGCCATATATTTAACACTCCCTCTCAGCGAGGGAGGCATTCTTTGCCATACCAATCTTGTCTCGGAAGTACCTGAACTTCGTCAGTGAAAGAGGATTTGTTAACACATCTGCAATCTGCTCATCAGTAGCAATGTACTGAATTTTCAATGTACCTTTCTGGACCATGTCTCGGATGAAGTGATAGTTCATTTCAATGTGCTTCAACTTGTCATGAAACATTGGGTTTTCATAAATCTTGATGCAACTCTACAAGTAGCTTTCTGAGACATATTGCTTCTCGGCAGGAAACAATAGCACCTATGCATTCTTCTTTGGTAGTGCTTTGGGCTACGGATCCCTACTTCCTACTAGACCAAGATATCATAGCTAATCCTAGGCTATAAAATTAGTCGGTTGTCCTCTTATGGTCCATAATAATTCCTCCCCAATTTGAGTCTTTATAACCAAGTAACGTGACTCCTCCACTGGAGGCATATCTGATTCCATATGAAATTGTACCTTGAAGGTACCTAAGCATATGCTTAGCATCTGTTCAGAGTCTGTGTCTCAGATCAGACATAAATTGACTCAAAATGTTCATAGCATAACATATATCAGGCCTTGAATGTATCAAATACATTAGCAATCCTATAAGTTGTCTATATAAAGTGGGATCGGCTGGATCTGATACAGAGCTTGACTCATGAAGTTTCCTCAAATTGGAAACAATCAGTGTAGTCATATATTTCCAATCTATCATGACAAACCTGCGAAATATATCCACACTGTACTTCCCTTGAGATAGAAAAATTTCATCCTTTCTTTGCCAAACCTCGAGGCCAAGAAATTAGTGCACTAGACCTAAGTCTTTCATCTCAAAATATGAGGTGAGATCCCTCTTGCCCCAAGCAATTAAATGTTCCTCTCTAGTGAGAAACAAATCATCAATATACAAAATGAATATCAATGGTTGGTTCTTCACTACTTTGAATTACAAATTTGGATAAGCTTCACTTTTACATAAACCTAGTTTCTGAAGGTAGCTATCAATTCTAGAGTACCAAGCCCCGGGGGCTTGCTTAAGCCCATATAAAGATTTCTTTAGCTTGCAAACATGGGACCCATTCCCATGCACCACAAATCATACAAGCTACTGAATATAAACCTCTTCCTCAACCTCAGCATTGAGAAAGCTGTCTTCACATCCATATGGTGAAGTTTCCATCCTAGAAAAGATGCAAGCGCAATCATTGCTAGATTGTGGTGTACCTTGCCACAGGGGAAAAACGTCTCATCATTATCAATGCCTTCTTTCTGAGAAAAACCTATGGAAATGAATCTGGATTTATACTTCTCAATTCTACCATTTGCCACATGCTTTATCTTGTAAATACATCTAGAAGTCACAATGTACTTCCCATCAGGTTTGGGAACAACCTCCCAAACATCATTCTTAATTATAGAGTTGTGCTCTTTTGTATTTGCATCTTTTTAAAATTGCTTCTTTACATCTTCTTCATATGAGGATGATTATGAATCATTGATGTGACTCATCAGTGCAACATGTACATACCCCAAACATCTATCAGGTTTCTTGCACTCTCTAGATGAGCTTATTGGTTCCCCATGTTTCTATGCATTTTGTAAGATGTATCGGCACCAAGCAAATCTTCTTTTAATGGGAGGTTCATCAAGTGACCTCTCAACTAGTTCTTCAAGAGCTAGCGAATATGAGACATCTTCTGGTTCCTCCCTCTCTAACTCAGAAGGGGGACAATCAGACTCGGGATCCTCCATCTCTAAATCACATTTAATCTCTTTCGATCTTTTGAAAGAAGATTCCTCGTGGAAGGAAACACCTCGGCTTACTTCAATGTGTCTCTCACCAGATACATATATTCGGTATGATTTGGATGTCTTGCTATAACCCACAAAGGTGCCTTTCTTTGTAAAAGGAACCATCTTTGTTCTCTTTTCTTTCAATACATGAATGTATACTGGGCTCTCAAAGATCCTCAAGTGTGCAATGTATGGCTTCTCACCGGTAAACACTTATTCTGGTGTCTTCTCATCTTGAATGGAATGCAAGATTCTATTCTGGATGTACACAGTTATACGGGTTGCTTCTACCCATAATGCGGTAGACATATCTTGATCATGCGTCATGGATTTTGCAACCTCACATATGGTTCTATTATTTATTTCGGAAACCCATTTTGTTGAGGCTTGTATGGTGCTGTTAACTATCTACATATTGCTGCATCACTACATAGATCATTAAATGCATGTGAATCAAATTCACCTCCATCATCATACCTTAATGCACGAATGCGATTTTCTTTCTGATTTTCAACCAGGGCTTTAAACTCTTTAAATTTGCTAAGAGTTTCACTTTTAGCCTTCATGAAATAAATCCATGACATCCTAGAAAAATCATCTATGAACATTACATAATATAAGAAGCCACTCAGGGAGGGGGATGACATGGGACCACATACATTAGAATGTATTAAATCTAAAATCCTTTTATATCTAGTAGAACTTCTAGAAAATCTTTTCTTAACATTATTCCCAAGTGCACAACCTCGACATACAGTGTCATGCCCAAAATCAAATATGGGAATACCTTTTACCATATTTTGAAGTCCTGGAATCACTTTGTAGTGTATCTGTCCAAGCCTTCAGTGCCATAGTTCGCATGGAATGATAGCGTGGTGAATCATATCTTGAATTTACTTCTCCGGTACCTTGTAGAGTCCTCCCTCTCGAACTCCAATCACAATAGCATATTCTATGATTTTGTTCTTCGTCCATAAAAGTGCTTTGTTATCCATGAATATAACTAGGAATCCTTTGTCTTCAAGAAACGAAACTGAGAGGAGGTTCTTCTTCAATCCTGGAACATATAGAATGTCGTACACATGTAGAATATCACCGATGCTCAGTTGGAATGAGTTGGATCTAAATCCTTGGATCAAATAAGTTGAGTTGTCCCCCAACTCTACCATGCATGTGAATTATTTCTCTTTTAGATTGGTGATGGTACTCTTGTAACCGGTCATATGTTTGGATGCACTACTGCCAATCAACCATGTGTCTGCATTTGTGATGACGGATCCCGAAATGGATGAGACAAGATAATACTCCCTTCTTGTCTCCTTTTCTTCGGATGCATTCTTTTGAGTGATTTCATCGTCTATGGTGGTATAAGCATGAAAATTTCCTTTCCGTTTTGCTTCACAATCTCTTGAGAAATGACCTTTCTTGTTGCAATTGAAGCATCTAGATTTTGAATTATCAAAGCCTTTGTTGAACTCCTTCTTCTTTGAATGAAATGACTTCTTTTGGAAGAAGAGTTTCTTTCCTTTCTTCATTCTTGCTGTGAGGGCAAGATTTTCTTCTTTGATGCACACTGACTTGATATGGATTCTCCCTTCTTCTTGGAGGCAATCATGCCACAACCTTTCCAAGTTAGGTTGTACCTATCAACCATTTACCACAGCCAAGAATGTCTCCCATGAGGATGGGAGACCATCAATAGCGGTTTGGATAAGATCATCTTCATCCACCACTACTCCAATTCTAGCAAGTTGATCTCTTACCTGAGCGATATTGAAGAAGGAGGCCACTGTATCATCCGTCTCCATCTTTAAGTTTCGAAGCTTATTCTTCAATTCCCTCTTTTGACTGTGGGCCTTCTTCTCATATAGATTAATCAATGTATCATAACATTCTTCCGTGCTCTTCAACGGTGTGGTAAAGGGAATCACGTTGTCTTTTACTGAATCATAGATGATCTGTTTAGCCTTATCTTGATTCTTCTTGAAGTTGATGCGCCCTACATTAGATGTAGGATCCTCCACCATAGTGGATACATAGCCATCCAAGTCATGTTACTCTAGGATGTTGAGAATCCTAGCCTTCCAAGTGTTGAATTTTGAGGTTCCCCCGATATGGTCTTTCGATCGTACAGAGACTGATGCCATAGTCTTCAAATATTGTGCTCAACTTCTTAGGATCAACATAGGCTCTAGCTTGCATGCAAAACTAAGATCCTTCACGCCCTGAGCTCTGATACCATGTTGAAATTTGGATGAGCTTTGATATCTATTCTTTTAGATGTAGAGACTTGAAGCAATGATACAATTCAATCCATGAAATTCATACAACCATATCATAAGATATACCCTGGGAAAACCCTCAAAATTATGAGAAAAAAAACCCCAACAATTCTTCTCAGTATAATGTAATGGATAGCAAAGAATTCTTTCTTTTACAACATAGTAGATTTCTTTTGGAAGATAAGAGATCGCCAAAATTCTTGGTGAAGATACAGAAGCAATAGAGAAGAGAGATCAACCGGATGTGTGCCTAACACAACAATAACAAGCTTGAACAATACCCTGCACAAAGAGAAGCACCTTGCCTTCAATGGAGAAGAGAATTTGCTTCACATTGGATTCAAAAATCCTGTATATAATATTTCTACATTCTTCTCTTCTATTTTTAACTTCTAAATTTAGATTAAACTCACCCACAAGATGGATGTATTAATATTGCATGGAGTGGTGTGCCCCACTTCACATGCAGTGATTCATATCACTGAGTTGTCACTTAGGATGAACTCGCCTCTTAAGTGAAAGCTTGACCACTTATTTAGGTGGCTAACTTAAGTGTTGAGATGCAAGTGTCACAACTCATGTGTCATCTTTTAGGTTAACATAAGTGTCGCCATCCAATAACCCTTAGTTAACAAGATATTCTTTGTTGTCACTTAGTTAACTCTCTTTAACTGAAGTGTCGTATTTTCATTTAACTAAAGTGAAAACACTTTAGTTAACTAGTCCTTTTTATTTAACACTTAGTTAACTGAAATTATGTTGATTGGTTTACTTGAAGTGGCCATTGTGATTTCTTTATTTAAGTGATACATATCTTTAATCAATGCTTTAACTGAAGCATTGATACTTAACTGAAGCATTATAATTGAAGCTTTAATAATTCGAGTTCTCTTTAATTAGTTGAAGTGTCTGCATGGGAAATTTTGGATTCTCTTGATCTTTATGCTTTATCTTTTATATCTTTATCTCTTACTGCATGGTCAATATGTGTTAAATTTAATTATCCATCACATTACATTATACTAAGAAGAATTATTGGATGTTTTGATCATATTATATTATTCTGGACCGAATGATCATATGCCAAATTAATTCAATTTATAGGTGATCAATCTCTAAAAGAGACTTAATATCAATCTAATGATCATGATTAAGAATATATCACACAACATTAAATGCTTTTAACAAGTAAAGCATGACCTTTATAAGGAAGGTCCACCTTTATAAGGAAGGTCCACCTCTATATGGGAGGTCAATCTCATGGATACCTTTATACAGAAGGTTCACATGATAATAATGAGTTTATACATACAAGTTAGGAGCCTTGTCTAACAAGAATTTACAACATCATTACTTTGATCAATTACCTCTATACGGGAGGAATAACCTTTACATGGAAGGCAATCAAACTGCTCACCTCTATATGGGAGGATCAATATTGACTACACAAGATTGGTTTGGAGAATGCCTCTTGATGTTGTATATTTAACACTCCCTCTCAGCGAGGGAGGCATTATCTTCCATACCAAGATTGTCTCAGACGTACCTGAACTTCGTAACTGACAGAGACTTTGTTAACACATCTATAATCTTCTCATCAGTAGAAATGTACTGAAGTTTCAAAGTACCTTTCTACAACATGTCTCGAATGAAGTGATACTTCATTTCAATGTGCTTCGACTTGTCATGAAACAATAGGTTTTCAGAAAGCTTGATGCAACTCTGATTGTCACGCCTAATTATGGAAACACTAGGCTCAATATTTTCACCGAAAAACCCTTCAAGTATCTTTCTGAGCCACGATGATTATCAATAGGAAACACTAGAAGTTATGTATTATGCTTTAGTAGTGCTATGGGGTATAGAGCCCTGCTTCCTACTGGACCAAGATATCATAGCTAATCCTGGGCTATAAAAGTAGCCGGATGTGCTCTTACGGTCCACAATGATTCCTCCCTAGTCTGATTCTATATAACCGAGTGACATGACTCCTCCACTAAAGGCATATTTGAGTCCATATGAAATTGTACCTCGAAGGTAACTAAGCACATGCTTAGCAGCTGTCTAGTGTTTGTGTCCCAGATCAAACATAAATTGACTCAGAATGCTCATACCATAACATATATCAGGCCTTGAATGTACCAAGTACATTAGCGAGCCTATAAGATGTCTATACAAAGTGGGACTACTGGATCTGATCTAGAGCCTGACTCGTGAAGTTTCCTCAAATTGGAAACCATCGGTGTAGTCATATATTTTCAATCTATCATGCTAAAACTGCACAATATATCCACATTGTACTTCCCTTGAGATAGAAAAAAATTATCTTTTCTTTTCCATATCTCAAGGCCAAGAATGTAGTGCAGTAGACCTAATTATTTCATCTCGAACTCTGAGGTGAGATCCCTCTTTCACCAATCAATCAGATGTTCCTCTCCAGTGAGAAACAAATCATCAACATATAGAACCAATATAAACGGTTGGTTCTTCACTACTTTGAAGTACAGATTTGGATAAGCTTCACTCTTACATAAACCCAGTTTCTGAAGGTAGCTATAAATTTTGGAGTACCAATCCCCGAGGGCTTGCTTAAGCCCATATAGAGATTTATTTATCTTGCAAACGTGGGACTCCTTCCCATGCACCACAAATCCTACAGGCTACTGAATATAAACGTCTTCCTCAACCTCACAATTGAGAAAGGTTGTCTTCACATCCATCTTGTGAAGTTTCCATCCTAGAAAAGATGCAAGTGCAATCATTTCTCGTATTGTGGTGTACCTTGCCACATGGGAAAAGGTCTCATCATAATTGATGACTTCTTTCTGAGAGAAACCTACGGAAACGAATATGCCTTTATACTTCTCAATGCTACCATCTACAGCATGCTTTATCTTGTAAATCCATCTGGAAGTCACAATGGACTTCCCATCAAGTTTGGGACCAACCTCCCAAACATCATTCTTCATTATAGAGTTGTACTCTTATGTCATTGCATCTTTCGAAACTTTCTTCTTTGCAACTTATTCATATGAGGATGGTTTTGAATCACTGATGTAACTCATCAGTGTAACATACCCTAAATATCTGTTAGGTTTCTTCCACTCTCTGGATGACCTTACTGGTGCTCCATGTTTCTCTGCATTTTGTAAGATTTATCGACACCAAGCATATCTTCTTTTAGCAGGAGGTTCATCAGGTGACCTCTCAACCAATTCTACTGGTTCTTTAGGTGTTAGAGAATCTAATGCATCTTCTAGTTTATCCCTCTCTAACTCTAAAGGGGGAGAATCAGACTCAAGATCCTCCATCTCTGAATCACATTGAATCTCTTTCGATCTTTTGAAAGCAACTTCCTCATGGAAGGTAACATCTCGGATGACCTCAATGTGTCTCTCACCATATACATATATTCGGTATGCTTTGGATGTCTTGCTATAACCCACAAAGTTTCTTTTCTTTCTAGAAGGCTCCATCTTTGTTCTCTTTTCTTTCGGTACATGAATGTATACTGGGCTCCCGAAGATCCTCAAGTGTGTGATGTTTGGATTCTCACCAGTAAACACTTCTTCTAGTGTCTTCTCATCTAGAATGGCATGTGGGATTCTATTCTGGATGTACATAGCTGTATGGTTGGCTTCTTCCCATAATGAGGTAGACATATCTTGATCATCCATCATGGATTTTGCAGCCTCACATATGGTTCTATTCTTTCTTTTGGAAACCCCAATTTACTGAGGTTTGTATGGTACTATTAACTATCTACATATTCCTACATCACTACATAGATCACTAAATGCATGTGAATGAAATTCACCTCCATTATCATAACTTAATGCACGGATGTGATTTTCTTTCAGATTTTCAACTAGGGCTTTAAACTCTTTAAATTCGCTAAGAGTTTCACTTTTATCCTTCATGAAATAAATCCATGACTTCCTAGAAAAACAATCTATGAAGAGTACATAATATAAGAAGCCACTCAGGGAGGGGGGTGACATGGGACCACATACATCAGAATGTATTAAATCTAAAATCCCCTTATATCTAGTATAACTTCTAGAAAATATTTTCTTAACATTCTTCCCAAGTGCACAACCTCGACATACACTATCATGCACAAAATCAAATATGGGCATACCTTTTACCATCTTTTGAATTCCTGGTAGCGCTTTGTAGTGTAGTTGTTCAAGCCTTCGATGTCATATCTTGCATGGACTGATAGTGTGGTGAATCATATAATGAATGTACTTCCTAGGCACCTTGTAGAGTCCTCTCTCTCGAACTCCAATCACAGCAGTAGATTCTAGGCTTTCGTTCTTCAACCATAAAAGTGCTTTGTTATCCATGAAGATAACTCTGAAGGCTTTGTCTTCAAGAACCAAAACTGAGAGGAGGTTATTCTTTAATCCTGTAACATATAGAATGTTCTCCGCATGTATAATATCACTGGTGTTCAGTTGGAATTAGGTGGATCCAACTCCTTGGATCAAATAAGTTGAGTTGTCCCCCAAATCTACCATGCATGTGAATTATTTCTCTTTTAGATTGGTGATGGTACTCTTGTAACCAGTCCTATGTTTGGATGCACCAGTGTCAATCAACCATGTGTCTGCATTTGTGATGACGGATCCTGAAATGGATGAGACAAAATAATACTCCCTTCTTGTCTCCTTTTCTTCGAATGCATTCTTTTGAGTGATTTCATTTTCTATGGCAGTAGAATCATGAAACATTCCTTTCTGCTTTGCTATACAGTCTCTTGAGAAATGGCCTTTCTTGTTGAAATTGAAGCATCTAGCTTTTGACTTGTCAAATCCTTTGTTTAACTCCTTCTTCTTTGAATGAGATGACTTCTTTTGGAAGAAGGGTTTCTTTCCTTTCTTCATTCTTGCAATGAGGGCAAGATTTTATTCTTTGATGCACACTAACTTGCTCTAGATTCACCTCTCCTTTTGGAGGCAGTCATGCCACAACCTTTCGAGGTTACGTTGTACCTCTCGGCCATTTACCACAGCCAAGAATGTATCCCGTGAGGATGGGAGACCATCAAAAGTGGTTTAGAGAAGATCATCTTCATCCATCACTACTCCAATACTAGCAAGCTTATCTCTTACCTGAGAGTTCTTGGAGAAGAAGGAGGCCACTGTCTAATCCATTTCAATATTTAAGTTTCAATGCTTATTCTTCAATTCCCTCTTTTGACTCGGGGCCTTCTTATCATATAGATTAGTCAATGTGTCATAACATTCTTTCACAGTCTTCAATGGTGTGATCCTGAGCATCAAGTTATCTTTTACCGAATCATAGATGATCTGTTTAGACTTAGATTAATTCTTCTTGAAGTTGATGTGCCCTGCGTTAGATGTAGGTGCCTCTACCCTAGTGGATACATAGCCATCCAAGTCATGTTCCTGTAGGATGTTGAGAATCCTAGCCTTCCAAGTGTTGAATTTTGAGGTTCCCTCAAGATGTTCTTCAAGTCATACAGAGACTGATTCCATAGTCTTCAAATCTTGTTCTCAACTTCTCAGGATCAACGTAGGATCTAGCTGGCATGCAAGCTGAGCTCCTTCATGCCCTGAGCTCCGATAACATGTTGAAATCTGGTTGAGATTTGATCTTTAATTCTTTTAGATGCAGATACTTGAAGCAATGAGACAATTCAATTCATGAAGTCCATACAACTATAACAAAAGATATGTTGGATCATTTTCCAACCACACATCATTTAATTGAGATTCACAGCTTAATTTTCCACTTATCCTAAGTATTTCGACTCAATCATGTGCTTACATCATCAGTAGATCACAGTTTTAATAAAGTGGGCCTCCTCCTACATTCGTGGAGTCAACTAGGCCATCAATATCAGTTAACTGGGCCTCCTCCATCATTCAAGGAGTGATCTGCATGACTAAAGCACCCTACTTAGTCAACTGACATCATTTATTAGTTTATTAATCCAACTGAAGACTAGAAGGCGCCCTACTACACTAGTTGACTTCATTTGGTATTATTTTCACCTAATATTCATTTAACTGCAAACAGAAAGGCGCCCTCCACTATTTTTGGGCATTTAGTTGAGTTCTAGATTCAGTTAGACTCAGTTAGACATTTTCAGAGTCTGTTAGAGTCAATTTCATAGTAGTTAAGTGGTTAACTAATGTGCCGAGTGGTGTTAACTTCCAAATAAGCCACTCTCATGCATTCAATTCGAATGACCTCTCTAGAATTTGAATTGCTTGGCTTATTGTTGGATGGTTTTGGACAGACCCAGGTTTTCAGGAGGCGTAGTAACAAACACCCCTTGGCACACTGGCCCTTTCGGCAACGGGCTACGCAGCAGCGCGAGGTCTCACCCGAAGTGGCTATGGGGGGCTAAGGAATCAAGTTTCCTTAACCTAGGCGACATGGAGACTACAGTCTTCTCTCTTCCCTTCTTGCGGGTAACTTCAGAGCAAGGCGCCTTACTCTCCCACAGGCCTCACAACGCCGCAGCTCCGAGACTCACTCTTCCCATCCTAGCTGCGCGGTACCTCCGCATCTTCGCACGAGGAGTTTTCCTGCTACGTCCAATACACTGTGTATCATCCCTGCCCTCGTGCCACAGTGCAGTAACACACTTAAGCGCTACCGCGGCAGTGTTCTCACAGACTCATCCGACAATGCACATATACACTTCTAAGGGAGCTTCAAGGACTTACTTTACATACTCATTCACAAAGACAGCGAAACATTCATGTAAACATAGATAGTAAAACATAGACAAGCATTCACGCAAAACATCACCATAACAACAAGAATCATGTGGTTCGCCTCCACGGGGAAATCACGTCCATGGGAGTTGTATCTTATACTATCTTGAGATGGGAATTACACAGTTCTGCTGCGCACACAGCTGCAGCCTTAGATCTTTCTGGGAAACTCCACGCACAAAGCTGGGAGCCCTTCTCTTAGATCTATTCTCTTCTTCGACAGAGATTACAATGACTCAAACATCAACTTAGACTATCTGTAAACTCAGTGACTAGCTCTACAGCTATCCAATTCTCTAACTCCTTAACCCTTCTAACCAACCTATCTACTCCATCTAACCTTTTTCCCTTTTACAATTACACATATATATAGGTGGCCCTGAGGGTCGCACCTTTACAAAACTGTGGGCCTTTCCCCAACAGTGATCCCCAAAAACCCTAACCACTGACGGCTAGGTGTACTTTAGACGCCTCTTGCAATCGCGTTGCAGCTTCCTGCAGACTCCGCGATTTCCAACGCAGATCGCAGGTATGGGCGCCGCTTCATCATTCTTTGCTCCTTGTCCTTTGCCTTCAATGCTTCATCCCGTTGCTCTTCCTTGGTCTGAGCAACCATAACTTCTGTACTTAGCCTTAATGAGGGTAGCTGAGCCCTCTATTCCGCCGCTTCATTTATTGTGGTGGTTGAGCTTTCTACTCGGCCACATTTACTCTTCTTTGGCTTGTGCGCACGAGCTCCGCGATTTTCGGTCCGCACTCTACGGTGAGCTCGTCCATCTAGCACCATACTGTGCACTATTCATTTCCGCCAAAATGGTGCTTTTCCTCAAAATTAGCACTTTTCCTTCAAACTTAGTGCTTTTTTCCAAAACTTGGCTGCTTTACCATAGCTACGGCCTATGCTCCAACACTTATTGCAGCCATTGTTACACATTGTAATCATCTTCTGAGTTTATGATATGCATGAACTACTGCAAACCTTTTGCATCAGTGTTTTGACATATTATTTACCGCATGCATCTCTAGTAATTGTTCTCTTTGTTCCATAGATCTACTATGCTTAGATTTTACATGGTATCAGATCCATGGATGGACAAGGAAAATTTTCTACAGTGTTTTTGCACTTCTACACCAGTGCTTTTCGCACCTGGAACACATATGAATCTTGAGCAAGATTGCTCAAAAATATTCCAAATATGCACCAGAAGATGAAAGTTTTCCACATAATTCCTGGATATTGTGCATCCGACTTTTCAAGCTTGCTTGATAGTCTATACTGGGTTTGATGCAACTTGAAAAGTGCAGGTTGTCGACCTAAAATGTTTTTTGTCTTGTTTGTGATTGCAGGTTTCTCACAGTATCCTATTGCATTCGCTATAGCAGAGATGGACTCTTCTTCATAGAATCTCCTTACTCCTTTCAACTATCACTAGTGGAAGGATTATATAGAGATAGTGATGTGCTCCAAAGGACTCTTCAGAGTTACTATGGGAACAAAACCAGAGCCTAATGCTGCCCTAGAGAAGTCCAAATACTTCAATAAGATTGATGAATCTTCAAAGGGGATTGGATACCTGTGTAGAGTTTTAGTTCTCGACGTGTTTTGGACTCCATAGTTGAGTCCATCTTGAGTCCTAAATATGGACTCAACTATGGAGTCCGAAATGCGTCGAGAACTAAAACTCTACACAGGTATCCAATCCCCTTTGAATATAACTGCAACCTATGAAAGCCTTAATGAAACCAAGATTGATGAAGCTTATGGTTTCTTATGTCTCAATATTTCAAAGATCTTCTTTTCCATCTCAGCGAATTGAAGACTCTAAAAGAAGTATGTGAGGGAACAACTTGCCAAACTCTTTGGCAAGCAGGATGAGATGAGGTATTATCATTTGGAGAATGAACTGATTTCCCTAAATCTTGAGAATTAGGAGACCATCAATGAATTCTTCACCAAGTTCAAGAATTTGGTGCTTCAGTTGAAGCAATGTGATGTTGAGAAGAAATATGAGCAGTTGATTCTTTCAATCCTTACGAATCTAGGAGCAGATTATTCAGTGTTTGTCTCTACTTTCCACTCAGGAAAACTCACCACTCCAAATTGGAATATGCCTACCTTGAATGCATTCATTGAGTCCTTAACAAAAGAGCATGACAAGCTTGTTCAGATGGGGTCCATAAAAACCTCCAAATATCAATCCCTATTTGTTGGAGGACCCAAAGCTACGAATGGTAGAGGAAAGAAAAATAAAGAGAAGACCAAGTTTGATCATCCCAAGCAAAAGGAGAAGACCAAGCAGTCAGATGAGCCCTCTGGTTCAAGAAAAGACAAGCAAAAGAGAAAGGACAAGACAAAGTGTTCTTACTATGGTAGGGGCTTTCATCCAAAAATCTCATGCATGAAGAAAAATATTGATCAGATCGACCTTCTCTTGGATGAAAACAACATAACTCTTCCAGATGGTGCAAGGAAGAAGGACAATAATGATCATGCAGAAAGAGGTCATGCACTCATGGAAAGTGTTTCAAATTTTGCATCTCTTCTCATAGATTCAGGAGCTTCGAATCACATGGTTGCAAGAAAAGAATCCTTCTCTTCATTAGAATTTGATAGCTGCATCTCCATTCACATGGGATATGATTCACAAATTTCTTCAAAAGGAAAAGGTACTATTCATTTAGAACATGGCAGTTTTCAAACTGTTCTCTATGTTCCTTCTCTAGCTTCGAACCTGCTTTCTGTGTATCAGATGACATACACTGGTTTTCCCAAGAAGATTGTATTCACCCCCGATGATGTTGAAATTTTTTATATTTCCACCAAAAATCTCATTGCAGTAGCAAAGCAAATCATGCTGCAAAAACATATGAGTTTTCCCACTTTTGCAACATGCAAAGCCAAGTGCCCTTCTGACTCATGGAAATGAGGTTAGTCGGATATGGAATGAGAGGTTTGGACACCTAAATTATAAATATTTTCAACTGATACAAAATAATTCCATGGTTGAAGGCCATCTAAACATCAAATCCTCAAAAGGGATATGGAAGGGTTGCATCATTGGGAAGCATCATGAGCACAAGTTTGATTGAGGCAAAGCTAGCAGAGCTTCTTGTATTTTGGGGCTGATTCATAGTGATATCAGTGGTCCTTTACAAAATCCCTCCATGAATGGAACAAGGTATGTTCTAACATTCATTGATGACTTCTCCAGATTAACATGGGTCTACTTTCTCAAGAACAAATTAGAAGTGCTTGAAAAATTCAAAACTTTCAAGGATTTTGTTGAGACTGCTACTGGGAGAAAGCTAAAATATCTTAGATCTGATAATGGTGGAGAATATATAAAATCATAGCTTCTGCAACTTTGAGTGGAAAATGGAATCCAAATCTAGCACACAGTCCCCTACACACCTCAGCAAAATAGTGTAGTGGAGAGGAAAAACTGAGCATTGAAAGAGATGGCTACTTGTATGATTGAGTCGAAAGGTTTGGCTTCAAATATTTGGGATGAAACCATGAATGTTGCTGCATACATTCATAATAGATTTCCATACTCATCCGTCAAAGGTACAACTCCTTTTGAATCCTACACTTGTCACAAGCCTGATCTGTCACATCTCAGGGTTTTTGGCTCCATTGCATGGGCTAGAATTATGATTGAGAAGAGAAAATATTTGGAGCCACAAAGTACTGAGTGGATCCTCATTGGATATGCTGAAGAATCAAAAGGATACAAACTCATGTATATCATATCCAAAAATATATTCATCAAGCAAAGTGTTCAATTTGAAGAACCTCTTCATGATCTACAACTAGTGGAGGAAGAAACTGCTATCCAAGAAGAAGATAATGAAATTCTTTGTTCTGATATTTCTGATATTTTATCAGACATTAATGAACATGAAATATTAATTTCGGATTCAAATCCATATGATCCCCCTCAATTTCCAAAGGGGGAAGAAAAGACTCTCACATCTACTGGTTCTAACATTGGAAATCCTGCCGATCCAAGAAGAACCCGAACAGACTTTCAAAGAGTAGGTATGGCTCTTTCATATTCTGATCCATTGCTCTCTGATTTTTTTTTTGATGATTGGTTCATATCCTAAGTCATACTACAATTCCCACTGATATCCAAGATGGAAAACCACCATGGATAAAGATTACAAATCTCTTCAGAAAAATGCAACATGGTAGTTGGTTTCTCTTCCACTTGGGAGGAAATTGGTTCAATGAAAATGGGTCTACCGAACCAAGGTTGTTGTTGATGGTTCAAACTGAAAATAAAAATCTCGGTTGGTGGAAAAAGGTTTCACACAAGTTCATGGTGTGGACTACACAAATTTTTTTGCACGGGTTACAAAAATGGATTCAATCCACCTAGTTTTGGCAATTTCTGCATCCATGCACTGGGAGGTGCACCATGTTAAATTTTTAGAATTTACTTCAATCTGATCTAGGATCTTAATTGAGAGAACAACATGTACATCAAATCTACAACATATCAATCATGGACACAATAATGCAAGCACACAAGAGACACAGAGTTTACTTGGGGAAAACCATAAAGGTGAAAAACCCCAATAACTTCCTCAGAGATAGATAGAGCAATGATACAACAAGAATACAAGAGATAGTCTTCTCCTAGAAACAAAGCCTCCTCCTCCACAAGTGCGCCACTCTCCCAAGTGTGAGTGAGAGAATAGAATGTGTAAAATGAGAGAGACACACTCTCTATTTATACACTAACTTGAATTGACCTTTACTCAACTAGGTCAGCCTCAACTTAACCACTTAACATAATGCTGACTGGGTCGAACCCCACTAGGGTGGTCTAATAACCCTTTGACCCACATGGCCGACCCCCAATAGGGTGGTCTAATAACCCTTTGAACCACATGACTTATACAGGGCCGACCCCAACAAGGTGGTCTAATAAACCATCAAGTATAAGTTACGACACTTACAATATAAATGACGACACTTCCGTATAGAGGAATAATAACATCTCTATAGGAATGCAATATACATATATGTGAAATACATTCCGAAATTACATATACATCAACACTCCCTCTTAACTAGGAAGGTATTTCTTGACACAGGTCTTCTGGAACAAGTCTTCTTCTCTGGATAATCGTCATTGAGTCATCATCATCGTCACTGCTGCTGCTATCTCAATCAATCTCTGAATCTACTCGTCATAGGAAATTCTACAGAGCCAGTCCTTTTTCATACTAGATGTAGGCCCACCACCTGCAGGTCTTCGTCATCACTAGCCATACTGTTGAATCCTCAGGACTTATTACGTGTGTCACAAAACCTCGAAAGAGCATCCCAGGCTGTTACAAGCACACGGCTCTACATATAGGATCTCCTAGGGCCATATTATATGTGACCTCACCAAAAAACCTCGTAAGAGCATCCCAGGGTGTTACGAGCACACAGCTCTACCTATAGGATCTCCCAGGGACAGATTATATGTGGTCACCACAAAACCTCGCAAGAGCATCCCAGGCTGTTACGAGCACACAGCTCTACCTATAGGATCTCCCAGGGACAGATTATATGTGTTCATGGAAAAACCCCACAAGAGCATCCTAGAACTTATTACGGGCACACAGCCCAACCTATCGGATCTCCCAGGGACATATTATATGCCATAGGACAAAACCTTGAAAGAGCATCTGCCAGATATCCCAGGGCCAGATTATATGCCATAGGAAAAACCTTGAAAGACTATCTGCAGATCTCCTAGGGCCAAATTATATGTCCTCCCAGAGCAAAACCTTGAAAGAGCATTTGCCAGATATCCCAGGGCCAAATTATATGCCATAGGCAAAACCTCAAAAGACTATCTGCAAATCTCCCAGGGCCAAATTATATGCTCATCTGCACAACCTGATCCACGGCCATAGAGTGTCAACCTGATACTCACCATACATCATCCTGATGTATACATGATCATCCTGATCATCATCACTGCAACATCCTACTTCAAGTCATCTGGAGAAACATCCTAAAGCTCATCATCCACGATCATCCTGATCATATCATGCATCTACCTGATGCATACCAAGTATCTAGATGATACATATCATCATACATGATCTACCTGATCATATAATGTATCCACCTGATACATATACAGATACATAATCCACCTGATCATACATGATACATATCAACATACATGATCTACCTGATCATACAATGTATCCACCTGATACATATACAGATACATGGTCCAAGCATCCAACATGATGCATATACAAAATACATACAAATGATTCAAATGATCGTATCCAGCATCCAATATGATCCGTACATACATAAATGATCCAACTGATCATATCCAGCATCCAACATGATGCATACATACATATACATATAAATGATCCAACTAATCATATCCAGCATCATCCTGATGCATATACGGAGCAGTAACTGGAGCATCGTCCCGATGCACATCATCCAGCGCTTACATCCACAGCCATCTGCACGATCCTCCTTCCAACATGCTTGGAATGGCCTCTGCAAATGTGTCCATCACTTCTTCCTCGAAGTGTCATCAATATGAAGAACACCAAGTCTCTCTCTAAAGTACTCGAACTTCACTCTGGCTAGTGGTTTCGTCAGCTCAGCTGCAATCTGCTCATCTGTCGCAATGTATAGGAGCTTCACAGCTCCTCTCTACACCATATCCCTGATATAGTGATATTTGATCTCTATGTGTTTCGACCTGTCATGAAACACTGGGTTCTCGGACAACTTCACACAACTCTGGGTATCACAAAAGATACCAGTAGCATCCAATGGCTGATCAAATAACCCAGACAGTATCTTCCATAGCCATACTACCTCACAACTAGCTGAACAGGCTACAACATACTCTGCCTCAGCTGTACTCAGTGCTACGTAGGACTGCTTCCTGCTAAACCAAGAGATCATACATGATCCCATACTAAACCAGCATCCAGATGTGCTCTTCCTATCTGCAGCACTGCTAGCCCAATCTAAATCAACATAACCCTGCGGGTTAAACTTTTGATTCGCTTCATACTTGGGCCCATAATCCAATGTACCCTTCAAGTACCTCAGAACATGCTTTACAGCAACCAGGTGAACACTCCTCGGATCCGTCAGGAACTAGCTCAATGTGTTCACCGCAAAGCAAATATCTGGTCTCGTGTTTGTCAGGTACATCAAGGACCCAATCATCTGACGATACATAGAGACATCAACCGGCTCAGATAAAGCATCACAAAGAAGCTTCAGATTCGATGCCATAGGTGTGGTCATGGCCTTGCAATCCATCATCCCAAACCTCTTCAGGATCTCTACTACATACTTCCCTTGTCCAAGGAAGATTCCATCTGCACTCTGCCACACCTCCATGCCAAAAACAAATAGTTCATCATCCCCAAGTTCTTCATCTCGAACTCGGCGGCAAGCTTCCACTGCGTGTCGGCAATCAATCTATCTTCACCTGTAACAAACAGGTTGTCCGCATACAAAAGTAGTATCACTGGATTGCCTTCCTCAACCTTGTAGTAAAGGTTGGAATCCACTTTACTCTTGGTAAAGCCCAAACTGGATAGAAAGCTGTCTATCCTACCAAGTTCTGCACACATATATGACTACACCATTCAAGAAGGCTGTCTTGAATTCCATCTGGTGTATCTTCTATTTCATCACTTTTATATTTCTCTATGCTGCCATCTGCAACATGCTTGATTTGATAGTTCCATTTAAAAGTCACAACAAACTTCCCTTTAGCTCTTGGGACTGCATCCCAAACATCATTCTTCATGATCGATGGATCATGGCATTCTTCCCGTATCCCAAGAACTTCAATATCTTCAATAGATAATTTTGTTGCTTGAACAAATGTCGTAGTCCTTCTTTTGCAGGTGAAGGTATACGGTCTTTTCTACAAAACAAGTTAAATTGCATGATTAGAAACATCTCATAATTTTCAGACAAATTCTTACACATAAAGAAATATGTCATACAGTCATGCAATTATCTTAGCCAATGCTTCAATACAACATTTATCCATGTTCCACAACTTTCTAGATGCCTTCCAGTCTCTACCAGAACATTGTTAAGAGTTTGCACTACTCCCAACATGTCAGCAAAGAGGTTTCATTCTAGATAAGTAGCACTGGAATGTTGTACAGTGCCATAGGCCACTTACCCATCACATGCATATTAGTAGTATACTGTTCATTAATGCAATCATTCTAATATGCACAATACATATCCTAAGTCTAGGAACATGAGCATATACATCATTGAACAATTTTATTTAAACAAACAAATATGCAAGAAATGATAAATAAAAATACTTATCTTTGTTTGGTTGCTGGGTGGACTCCCTCTGAGTCTTTGCTTCCTTGCAGGAGCTACTGAAGTAGCTTCTTCTACACCTTTCTATTGTGGAATGTAGAAAGATGGTCAACTCCCTCTGAATATCTGCATCCTTGCAGAAACTACTGAAGTGTGCTCCTTTGCTTTCTTGCAGGAACAACTGGAGTGTGCTCCCTCTTGATCTTTGCTTCCTGGATTACCTGTCCTTGAACTTACATCCATCCTTAATCACTATGCATGCTTATTAGTATCATCATTGTGTTATCCTTGAGGTCTCATACATAATCACACATTTATTAGTATAATCTTAATACTATCAAAACACAATAACCTTAAACATGTATAGTCATGATCATTCACAGATAATAAACATTAGTATTCAAGGTTTCAGGGAAGTCTTCTTTTACTCATGCATATTCTTATTTGATCATAGGGCTCTTCTGATTAGTTAAATCATCAATGCATAAACCCATGATTACTCAAACCTATACCTTCATGATTCTTCTCGTTAGTCATATCATCAATTATGGTAAGAAACATAATATGCATACAACCATGACTATTCAAACCTATGACTTCATGAATAATCATTATCCACAACACAATAGTATAAGATCCTAACACAAGGTAGGATTCTAGCTTGATATAGGAAAAACATACATGGATTAGCATGCTAGCTAGTTATGTATAACATACCCGCATAATATCTTCTGGTTCTCTTCAGTGACTTGTGCTAGTAACCTGCATGTCTCATAGGTTAACCATTGTAGGACCAAGTTATACATACCTCGAAAGTAGATCTTCTATGTGATCCATGACAATGGATGAATCTTTGTCTTCATGTCACCATGATCATATGTTCTTGAAGTAGAACATGATTTGTCTTTCTTGGTGTACCTTTTATGTTAGCGAACAACATAAACCTCATACAACATCATAATGCATTAGTACATTCATAAGTGTCAAAACCTTAATCAATGAATATATTCTATTAAGGTGATATGACAAGTCTAGTAATTAATCAAGATTGTACTGTAATGATATGAAGACAAACATATGATAAAATTAACCATGAAACATACCTGTAAGCCATACCTATCAAGATTGCTTGTAATCTTCTTATGGAAGGCCTTAGCCTCATCTCCCTCTGAGACAAGAACTTCTTCACTTATGCAGGTGACCAATCCATCTTCTTCTAGGATTAACCTAATCCACTTGATTTGCAAGAACTGGACTTGGAGCTGGATTAGGGTTTGTCAAGGAAACCCCAAAAATTCAAACTTTGAATTTCAAACTTCCGAAAGGATAGAAATATGTGCCTAGATGAGCTGATCAAGTTGGTATATTCAAAATTTGAAAACCGCAAAGTTTCACCCCTCGAAATTGCATTTTAGATTTCTAGATTCATTGGGGAGGACCCTAAATTAGGGTTTGAGTTTCCCGAAGCTTCACCCAACCAAAAGATTTTATTCAAAGCTCTAAGCTTCAATTTTTCTGAGGAGCTTCCAGTCGTGGTCACAGATTTCCAAAATTCCAAGTTTTGCAGAAGCCTTAATTTTCCATCTTTCCGATCAAAGTCCCGAACTGGGGTTTGATCAAGCCTGGCATTCTGCCCAACCAAAAAATCTGATCTTGGTCTCTAAATTTTGATTTTGATGAGTATCATCCAGCCATGGTCTCCGATTAGATAAATTCCAACTTTCTTCGAAGCCCTAAATTCTGGAAGCCATGAATGAAGATGCTCAAAAATAATTATGTTTTGACAAAAATATGTACCTGATTGTTTCTAGTGTAACTCCAAACTTTTCAATCCACAGGGTCTGAAACCTTTTCTTGAGATAGCTTGACCTGTTGTATTTCCAACTTGATAGGTCTGACCTCAATTGGATTCTCTGAGAGAGAGTTATGCCAAGTGTCGCAACATGACCTGTTTATGGGATAATACAGGAGAGAAAACTTGTACGGTGTTCCACGTGTCACTGGTTCAACTTCGGCCTCTGAAATTTTTTCCTGAGATAGTACAGTCTGTGTACTACGTGTCACTTTTTACGAAATTTCATTTGGAGCTTCCTAGCCCAAGTTATGACCTTTGTCCCAAGGTCACCTAATTTTGACTCAGATCTGGAAGAGGCAGAAACCCTATATTTTATAGATCATAAATCACAAAGTACAATGAATTAGAGGTTGTCCTTTATAAACAAGGTACATGGGGATCTGATCTTTGACCTATAAAGTTTAAGATCCTAAAACTTTGCCAAAATGGATTTATAGCGAAAGTGCTACGATGACTGGTTTTTTCTATATCAAACCCTAGTATTGTAAGTGCAACAAGTGTCATACATGCCATATCATGCCTTCTTTCAGGCTAGCTCTGATACCATGTTAAATTTTTAGAATTTACTTCAATCTGATCTAGGATCTTAATTGAGAGAACAACATGTACAACAAATCTACAGCATATCAATCATGGACACAATAATGCAAGCACACAAGAGACACAGAGTTTACTTGGGGAAAACCATAAAGGTGAAAAACCCCAATAACTTTCTTAGAGATAGATAGAGCAATGATACAACAAGAATACAACAGATATTCTTCTCCTAGCAACAGAGCCTCGTCCTCCACAAGTGCGCCACTCTCCCAAGTGTGAGTGAGAGAATAGAATGTGTAAAATGAGAGAGACACACTCTCTATTTATACACTAACTTGACTTGACCTTTACTCAACTAGGTCGGCCTCAACTTAACCACTTAACATAATGCTGACTAGGTCGACCCCCACTAGAGTGGTCTAATAACCCACATGACTTATACAGGGCTGACCCCAACAAGGTGGTCTAATAACCCATCAAGTATAAGTTACGACACTTACAATATAAATGACGACACTTCCATATAGAGGAATAATAACATCTCTATAGGAATGCAATATACATATATGTGAAATACATTCTGAAGTTACATATACATCAACACACCACATGGATGTGAAGAGTGCATTTATTCATGGATATATTCAGGAATAGATTTACATGAAGCATTATGAAGGTTACATATTAGATCCAACACTTGTTTGCAGATTAAGGAAATCTCCGTATGGTTTAAAACAAGCCCCAAGAGCTTGGTATGCAAAGATGGATTCCTTTCTTCTATCGCAAAATTTTATGAAATGCAAATCAGATACGAATGTGTATCTACAGAAGAATGAAGGTAATTCTATGATCATTGTCCTTTATTTTGATGACCTATTGATTACATGAAGCAGTCTTGCTTCGATTGGCACTATAAAAACCGCTTTACACCAAGCATTCGATATGAGTGATTTAGGCCTCTTGAAGCAGTTTATTGGTCTTGAGATTACTCAGAATTTTGATGGGATTATGATATCTCAGTCAAAATATGCTTTGTACCTTCTAAATAAGTTCAATATGGAAGAATGTAAAGCGAAACCATTCCCATTCCTCTCAGGAATCAGTCTTGAGGATGGTGATTCTACACCGTTGGTGGATTCTACCCTATACAAACAGTTGATTGGTAGTCTTTTGTATCTGACACACTTTAGGAATGCTATTTATTATTCCATAAATGATGTGTCAAGGTACATGCAGAATCCCCATTAGCTTCATTGGAAGGAAGCCAAAAGGATCTTGCAGTATGTGCAGGGTACGAGACATTTTGGCATACACTATGCTACGGATTTCGATCTTGACTTGGTTGGATTCACTGATTCAGATTGGGAGGGTGATAGCATTGATCCGAAGTACACTTCCAGATATGTTTTCATGATTGGAACAGGGCCTATTTTCTTTTCAAGCAAAAAGCAGGCCACCACTTCCTTACCTTCAGTTGAGGCAGAGTATCGAGGAGCAGTCAATGCTTGCATTCAGGCAGTTTGGTTGCAGGGTATTCTAGCAGAATTTGATATTAGTAGCACTAATTATATTTTCATATTTTGTGACAATCATAGTGCTATGAATATCTCGACAGATCTGGTTCAGAGATAGAGGACCAAGCATATCGAGATCCACATGCACTACATCTGAGAGATTGTACATGACATAACCATTATACTGTAATATTTCCCTACAGAAGAGCAAATTGAAGACATCTTCACCAAGAGCTTCAATGAGAAATAGTTCTCTTACCTCTGTTCACTATTGGGGGTGAATTCTACTATGGTGAGGACATATTAGATCCTTTAGTGTTCATTTTGAGGGGGGGGTTTTCTTTCCCACTAGGTTTTTCTCTCTTTCCTCACTTAGATTTTTTTGAGCATTTCTAGGATTATTTATGTACTGGGTAACCTATGGCCTTTGTTTCTAGGGCCCTTTTATTATTTTTATTTACTCCTCCACATGAGATTAGCTTAAGGGGGTTTGTTGGAGAATTTTTCAACCACACATCATTTATTTGAGCTTCACATCTTAATTTGCCACTTATTCTAAGTATTCTGACTCAATCATGTGCTTACAGCATCAGTAGATCACAATTTCAGTAAAATGGGCCTCCTCCTACATTCGAGGAGTCAATTGGGCCTCCTCCATCATTCAGGGAGTGATTTGCATGACTAAAGCACCCTACTCAGTCCAAATGACAACATTTATTAGTTTATTCAACCAACTGGAGACTAGAAGGCACCCTACTACACTGGTTGACTTCATCTGGTGTTATTTTCACCTAACATTCCGTTAATTGCAGATAGAAAGGCGCCCTCCCCTATTTTTGGGAATTCAATTGAGTTCTGGATTTAGTTAGACTCATTTAGAAAGTTTCAGAGTCTATTAGAGTGAGTTTCATAGTATTTAAGTGGTTAACTGATGTGCCGACTGGTGTTAACTTCCAAGTAATCCACTCTCATGCATTCAATTCAAATGACCTCTCTGGAATTTGAATTGTGTGTGTTATTGTAGCCATTGTTACACATTGTAATCATCTTCTGATTTTACGATAATGCATGAACTGCGGAAAACCTTTTGCATCAGTGTTTTGACATATTATTTCCCACATGCATCTCTAGTAACTGTTGTCTTTGTTTCATAGATATTATGTGCTTATATTTTACAAGATATACCCTGGGGAAAATCCTCAAAATTATGAGAACAAAAACCCCTGCAATTCTTCTCAGTATATTATAATAGATAGCAGATAATGCTTTCTTTTACAACATAGCAGATTGATTTTGGAAGATAAGAGATCACCAAACTTCTTGGTGAAGATACATAAGAAATAGAGAGAAGAGATCAATCGGATGTGTGCCCAACACAACAATAACAAGCACGAACAATACCCTGCACAAAGAGAAGCACCTTGCCTTCAATGGAGAAGAGAATTCACTTCACTTTGGATTCAACAATCCTGTATATCATATTTAAACATTCCTCTCTTCTATTTTTAACTTCTAACTTCAAATTAAACTCGCCCTCAAATTGGATGTATTAATCTTGCATGGAGTGGTGCGCCCCACTTCTCATGCAGTGCTTCATCTCGCTGAGTTGTCACTTAGGATAAACATGCCTCTTAACTAAAATATTTCCCACTTAGTTAGGTGGATAACTTAACTTTCGACATGCAAGTGTCACAACTCACACTACTTCTTAAACTACTTTATTCTTTTCAATTCATTCTTGTTGAACATTATGGTCATTTCAAAGCCATACTTTAACATAAATTCATTCTATATTGGTGTATATTGTAGCATCATGTATGTCAACATTCCCTCTAATCTTTTAAGCTTATTACCTTCTTAAACTTGAGACTCTTTCTCTTTTTAATAAATCCTATTGACTTTTTGAAAATATTTTCAATAGATTTTTTTAAGAACCCTCCGCAATTCATATCAACTCATGTTTAGGTTGCTCTCATTGTTCATTAGCTTATGGATGTTGATTTAGGTCGATATTAAATTCCTTATAGAACACTTCACAATTCATATCAACTCATGTTTAGGTTCCTCTCATTGTTCATTAGCTTATAGATCTTGATCTGAGTCGCTATTAAATTCCTTATAAGTGAGCATTTTGAAACCACATGTAGCTTCTTTTGGGTTGAAAAATTTAGTGAGCTCATTCTTTAAGCTTTCTACCTTCTCTAAATGTGGATTCTGCAATTTCCATTCATCTAGAATACTCATCCTTGTGACTTTATTCTTCACCTTCCCAATTGACAATATCATTCATCCTATTGCCCAAATTCCTTGCTAATTGTTTTGCCAAATCCTAAATTTCATCTATGTCTTTCATCCTCTTCTTGTATATTTCCTCTGGTTAGGAACGGTGATTGTGGATGGTGGTTGGGTTTGGGGTTGACAATTGCATGATTGTGGTTACTTTAGAGATTTAATCGATGAATTAGGCAAAAAATTGGTTTTGATACCAAATCAAATGAACAAATTCAATTGTTGAGAAATATCCAACATAAGAATGAAAAATAATTAAAATCCTTATAGAACTAGTAGATGATAGAATGGTATGAATGCAATGACATGTAATAGTATACTTATATCATTGACTACTTACAATGGCCATGTACAATAATTAGGATGTGTCACTTCAGTTTATTATTATTATTTAATACAATTATGTACATTTCATTACATATCCCTTTAAATATAATTTTTCCTCAAAGTATTTTATTTAAAACATTTATGTCTTTGATCTAGCTTGTGATGGATTTTTGTGATTCTCTATTTTTTCCAACATGATGCTTGAGAAATGAGACATGAAAATGGTCGTGCATGTATATAACACAACCCAGTTGGGCGTGGATGGTTAATAAGTACAATATTTGTTTGTATGGATTTTTGTGATTCTCTATTTTTGCCAACATGATGGTTAAGAAAATGAGACATGAAAATGGTCATGCATGTATACAACACAACGCAGTTGAATATTTTGGGCATGGATGGTTGACAAGTATAATATTTGTTTTCTTAGATATCCCTCTTATGATTGGAAAGGGATCCTTTATAAGCCAAAATGGACGACCAAAGATTCAATTTTGCAAATTGTATGACCCAACAACATCCTTATACTTTTGGAGTTATTAATTAATACTACATTACATTGTACCCTCTTATGTGAGAGCGCGGTATGATGCACTTAAGGATTCCTATTATATTCCATGAATTAGTAATGAAGAATTTGTATTCCATGAATTAGTAATGAAGAATTTGTAATAGAAGTGAGAGATAAAACATTAATCTCTCTTGAGCTTGAGAAAAGAGGATGTGAGGATGAAACATATAGGAATATTGTGGTGAAAGATGAATTAAATAAATATAGTGATATGCAAGAGTGTAGAGTAAGAATATTGAAGAATGTAACTTTTAATACGTGCAACACCTTTTGTAAAATGAATATATTAAATATGTATATTATAGTTTAAGGAAAATATTTTTCTATTATTATATATGATTGTTTATTTTATCAAAATATTCATTATATTATTAGAATATTTTACAATTTATTATTTAAGATCCATCAATACATTACAAGGTTTTTATAAATAAATGAAAGATTCTAAAAATATAATTTATAAATTCACCAAAATAATATATATATATATATATATATATATATATATATAGATATAGATATATATATAATTTCTCTAATTTATATATGTATAACTAGTATAAATCCATCTTAACTTTACTTTAAGATTTTAAAAAGGGGCTCGTACCTCAAGGGATTTTGTCCGCGTTAAGATAGATCTATGATGGTTTGTTAATATGCAATTATTACAAAACTAATATCTAACTCATTGTTATATTATCAACTTAAAAATACATCTAATATAATATATTTTAAGTTATAATCATTCAAGCATCAAGTATTCCAATTTGGAATCATGTTGTAAATGTTGTGTTTGCTAACACATAAATACTATAAATAAGCAAAATTTTCATTAATTAATTAATTGTGAATTAAAATAGTTATTTACTCAAATTGAATGGTCCAAGTGCCAACTATTACATGTTCTAAAGTATAACACATCAATCCTACACATAGACAAAAATTGCATTCATTCATTGGTTATGAAGTAAAATAGTTATTTACTCAAATTTAATCATCCAAGTGCTAACTATTTCATGTTGTAAATTATAACATATAAATCCTACAAATACACAAAAGTTGCTTTCATTAATTAATTGTGAAGCAGAATGCTTTCAATTTACTCCATTATTGGATAATTTACAATTATCACAAAACTAATATGTTACTTATTGTTCTATTTTTAACTTAACAATTTACACAATCCAATATATTCATCAACATACCAATTATTCCAATTTGGGATCCTAAAGAATAACACATAAACCGTACAAATGCAAAATTTGCGTTCATTCATTGATTATGAAGTAAAAATCTACCAATTTAAATTTGAAGCCCACATATGACAGAGGTGATACATCTCATCCACTTTAGGATGTAGAAAGGGCCTCTAAACCCAATAAATAAGTGAATGTCTAATAATATTGAAAATTTATATTTTCAATATATATATATATATTTGAAAAAATATATTAGACATTCACTTATTTATTATATATATAAATTTGAGAAGTTTTTAACAAATTTCATATCTATAATCTTTTTCTACTCATACTTCCAAATTAGCAAGATATCCACATAACCTTATTTACTGAATTTTACCATAATATTCACAATTGATTCCATTGTTTAAAAAAAAATACTCAAAATAATTAGACAATATCTGCTCAAAATAGTTAGTCCCTCAAACTTTTCAAGTAAATCGACCAAGTCAAATCTTCGACTGATTTCCTTTTCTTCGACTGATTTCCATTTGAGTTAATTAGATTCTCCCAATAACCTATTGGATCCATCATCTAAGGTCGGTTAATCATTCAACTAAATGTAGAAATTTGTGTTGAACATAGACGTCATATAGACTTAAATATCAATATATAATATATTTAACTTTAAAATAAAGTAAATAAGACATGAATGTTGGATAATGGCCAATCATTAGATCAAATTAATGTTTATGGGTCTAGTTTTTATTGAGATAATTTGGAAGAATACATTTGCCAACCATCTTGATTCTTAGGTATCTTTTGGACAATCCCAAAAATAAATAGAATCACTTCCTCATACCTAACGATTGACCTAAAACATAGGACAATCCCGAAAATAAAGGCACACCAAACAAAACGTCAATGACTAAAATCATACCAAACATAGCTATGTCGATGAAGTATTTGAAAGTATCAGCTCCACTCGTTATTTAGCGTGCATTTAAATTTTTCCCTTCTTTTCGGAAATAATTTAGCACATTTAATTTCTACAACGCATTTGTAGGGATTGCTTTTGAATCGATAACGACGTCGAGCAAAAACCCTTGAGCATGTACAAACAACCAGTCTCAACTTGATGCCCATTAGTAATTAGAAGATGTCTCATCATAAAGCTGATCTGGGCAAATCTGGTGACCTCAGCTCTGAAAGCTGATCCATTATCCGTGACTAAAACTGACGCCACACCAGAAATGAAAAAGAAAGGTAATATAATGTCATATAATGGCACAGAACAAGAAATGAAAAGATAACAGTGCACCAAGAAAACAAGCAAAACATCTTATTCACACTGACGGAGAAGGTATGGACAGAAGCTGATATCGAATAATATAATACCAACTCCAAATGAAAAAGGCTAAACGAAAGCTGCATGTAAGTAAAACCTAACTTGAAAGCCATAGATCTTTGATAGAGCGTAGCTCCTCCAAAGAAGCTCAACAACCCTGATGTAATACAAAGGTGACACTCCTGTGCCACCAACCATCTGAATGAACTTTTGGCACAGAATGCAATAATCATATAGAACGAGAAATGTAGGAACAAAGGAACGCCAATGAGTGAAACATGCAGCAGTCACCAGTATAGCACAATCCACCTTCCAATAGAAAATGAAAAGGCTCAGCTGAAAACAATCGGCAGAGCCTAAGCTCAAATCCAGACCTCAAACACTCCTTCAATTTCGACAATTTAATGGTCTAGCACTCAGACCACGCCCATTTGCATATTTTTTAAGTGATTTTTAAAGCTAAAATGGCAAGAGAATTAGTTAAAATTGTAGTTTATGTTGTTGGAATTGCATAAATAAAAATTTTCAAAAAATAATATAGAGAGCTTGCAATCAAAATTACAATTTAAACCATAAAAATTATTATTTACAATTTTAACAATAAAAATCACTATTAAAAAAATGACATCACCAAAAATTACAAATCTTTTACCGTTAATGAGTTTTGGTCGATGGAATTTAATACACCAGCGGCAGCTTGTGAGTACGAGTGCTGTCGAAGCCTCTAGATACCACGACTTCTCAAGGTGAAGAAGCTTCTAGATGCCACGATGGACAAGTAGACTGTTGTAGAAACCTCTAGATGCCACGACTTCTCAAGATGAGAAAGCCTCTAGATGCCACGACTTCTCAAGATGAGGAAGCCTCCAGATCTGGTGTGTAGTGTTAAGACATATGCATGTAAAACCTTTCTGTTTTAGTAGGGGGCTCATACAGAAGAGTGTTTAGTTCATGTTGGGTTGTTATGTGTGTTTCATAGAGCTATAGCTTAATGGCTGTAAGTGTAGAAATCATTGTGTGTGTTTGTTTGTTCTCTCTAACCAACAAATTGGTATTAGAATCGTGGTTGAAATAAAGGAAGAAGAAAGAGGCTCCACATAGGAAGAAGAAACCTAAGGAGCAGTATAAACTGAAAGGTTGAGAATATTTCACAACTTTGAATTGATAGAAGCAAAAGTAACTGGAAAAATGGGATCAAAATTTAAATGAAAGGAGACTATATAAATGATTAATAAAGATTATGATGAAAACGAAAACATTATTCACTGAAACTGCAGTGAACATTGTATATGAACAACTATGTGAAAGAAGAAGATTCCTTAGAGAGATGACCAAAGTGAGTTTCCTAGTTGATAAAGACCTCACAACAAATAAAGTAGAATATGAAGATGAAGCAATGAATAATGTTGGAAGCATGTATGGTTTCACAAACTTAGAAGATGCAAAAACAAAAAGGGAAGCAATAACATCTCTAATCAATGTTGAACATTTTAATGAAAAGTACATGCATGATAATGATGAAAAACTAGTGTATATATAGAGGACATGCCCAACAATGCATTGAAATTTTTAAATAAATCTAATGAGAAGCTAGTCTACATAGAGGATATGCCCAAGGAGGCATTGAATTTTTTAAATAAATCTAATGTTTGTATTTATGTAAGTATAATAAATGTTGAATGCAACCACTTTTATGTTACAAAAGAAAATGAAGACATCCCTATAAGGGTTGTAGGATTTAAAAACTCAATTAAGATTGAGGGAGAATTTGAGAATAAAAATGACATTAAAGAAAATTGCAAACAAGTAAAAGCTACAAAAGAAGACAAAGGTTGCTCTATAGTTGAACACTTAAAAGTTAAAAAGCATGAAGAACTTGTGATTAAAGAAGAAAACCTCATTAATATTATAGAGAATGGAGAACCAATTGATGAAAGGGATAGAAATCTATTTGTTGTCATGAATGAGCAAATGCCAGAGCTTTTAGTATATGATGAAGAAGATTGCATTAGTAAAGAAGAAAAATTGCAAATCAACAAAGAGATAAGAGCTTGTAGTATATGATGAAGAAAATTGCATTAGTGAAGAAGAAAAATTGCAAATAAACAAAGAGATAAAATATTGAAGACATGATGAATGGAGTAGTCATGGATGTTGATGAAGACAATTACATGGTTGTTGTGGCAATTGAAAATGAAAATCTTTATGCAATGTTTGATGGAAGTTGTGATGTAGGTGAAGAAGGAGAAAAATGAAGCAATGAAGAGAATGCAATTGTGAAAGTTGCATGTGCAATAGCACAAGTTCCAAGACAATCGGAACAACATAATATGAAAGAAACGGTTGATTTATTTGACCATTTACTTGTTTGTAAGTGTGCACGAAATGACAAAAACAATCTTGCAAGCTTGCAAATGAATGTCCACTCTGAAGATGTGCCAAAACAATGGGATAGCATAAGTAACTAAGATGCATTTTATGATGTTGAAAGTTGGTCTTAAGAACCTAAGAGGATATTGAAAATGAAGAAAAGAGTGAAGATGAAAAATATCATAAGAATTGATGAACACAAAGTGTGGAGTACAAAAAAAAAAGGTAAAATATGTAAGTGTTGTAGCATACTATGGTCGAAGTTAAGGAGGATGTTGGAAGGTCCATTTAATCCATGCATGTGTCTCTATACCAGCATAGATCAATCTTAACTCTTTCTTTATTAAAGGCTGATAGGGATCAAACCTCTTGAGGAAGTTTAGGACTCTAAAACGGGGTTTGCACCTCAAGGGATTTGATCCCTGGTCTCGGGGCTTGATAGAATGTTAAGATGGATCTATGATGGTTTATTAATATGCAACTATTACAATACTAATTTATTTAACTCATTGTTATATTATCAACTTAAAAATACATTTAATCTAATATATTTTAGGTTATAATCATTCAAGCACCAACTATTCCAATTTTGATATCTTACAAATACTAAGGCAAAAGTTGCATTAATTAATTAATTATGAATTAAAATATATATTCATCCAAAACTAATATCTAATCACCAACTATTCCAATTTGGAATCATGTTGTAAATGCTAACACATAAATACTACAAAAAAGCAAAATTTTCATTAATTAATTAATTATGAAGTAAAATAGTTATTTACCAAAATTTAATGGTTGAAGCCCACGCAAAAATTTCATGCATTCATTGGTTATGATGTAAAATAGTTATTCTTGTAACTATTTATGAAAAAATTATTTAAAGTGTGAGAATGCATGAATGGAAATTGAAATTAAAATTTATGTATATTTATATAAATATATTGTGTAATCTAGCCAATTTAAATTTTGAGTCAACATGTGACAGACTTAACACATCTCATCCTCATTAGGTTGTATAAAGAGCCTCTCCACCCAATCAAATGAAGGTAATTTTATAAATTGTTTGATAGTTAGGAATTTAATACACCAATTGTAACTTGTGATGATAACTTGTGATGATGAGTAGACTAATGTCGAAGCCTCTAGACGACACAACTTCTCAAGATGAGGAAGCCTCTAAATCATCTGCGGCATAGAGTTAAGACATATGCATGTAAAAGTTTTTTTGTTTTTCTAGCATTGGGGTTAATGCAGAAGATCGTTCACCTCTTGTTGGGTTGTTTTGTGTGCTTCATAAAGCTATATCTCAATGTTTGTGATTGTAGAAATCATTTTGCATGTTTTGTTTGCTCCTCCTACAAACAAAGAAATGTAAAATGAAGACTGGAGAACCGCAAAACAAAATTGAATGAGCTACCTCAAACCATCAAGGCCTCTAATAATTGAATGTTCCAAACACTCATATTCATATTTAATGAAAATGAAAATTTAATAACGATGTGCTCGATTCTACGTTTTAACTATTTTTTTTTGTTATAAGTAAATTCTTTAAAATGTAAAATACATATAACCCATCTATTATAATAGCTCAACTATATGTTATCTTATTCAGGATTTAAAATTCCACAAAATGTAAACAACATCCATCATCTCATGAGTGAGAATGCAATCTCAAAACTATAGCTTGGATATGAGAAAATGGTTTGAATGTTGGGAAGCATAAATGTTGGGAGAAGCATAAATGTTGGGAGGAATGAGAATGTTCATGTGTAACATGATACTGCATGAGCCTATGAATGATTCAATTTGAATTAGCATGATAGGAAAGTGCACACGAATAGAGATGGCTCAAATTTGGATGATGGAGTTTTTTAGACTTCTCATGTTTTGTGTTGGCCCCCATTTTTGAATCCAATTTTCATCTAAATCTTGCTTTGATGAAGATTTAAGGGCTTAAGGTCTAGAAATATTAAGGGCTTAAGGTCTAGAAATATTAACCGTTGTGATATGTAGCAACTACTTAGGAGTATGTTGCCAAGTACGGTTTCTATTTTTGACTGATGCATCAAATCTATGGGAGGTCGAATCTGTTGGTTCGATGTTTCTCCCTTTGTAACTTGTAAAACTCTATAAATACCATGCTGATATGGTTTGAAAAGGACGAGACAACATATAGAAGCATACTAAAACTTATCTTTATTGTTATTTCTGATTAATGAATATCGAATTCCCGGGAGAAAGATCATGTACATAACCATGTGTAGTTTCGTTGTGTAACCCAACAGGAGGGCCCGCCTTGTGGACTGTGCGTACATTTTCTTCCTTTGATTTTGTTGTCAACATATATATATATCTGCAAAGGTACTATGTGCATAAAATCTCGTGCTTTGTTCATAAATTCCTTTTTGCAATATGTTATGGTAGTGGAGATTTAAAATGCTTGCATGTGTACATCAAACGTGTTCAGGTTTTGTATAAATTTTCATCTTGTTTTTCTTTTGTTGTATGAAAAGACATCTTCTCCATAGTGTTTATCTTGTGTCATTTAGATCTAATTCTAGATTAGTTGTAGATTTAATTTTATGTAGATTTCTATTTTGATTGTATTTCTCTGCATAAGATTTCACTCGAGTTGCTCCTTAGAATTACATCATTCTATTAGAAGCATTCTTAGAATCAGTACTTCATTATAATATTCATCTTAGATCCGGTTTCTCTTTTACAAATTTTATAGATTAGATTTCATTTAATTATATACAAGTTTCATAGGGTAGATCTCACTTGCTTTGTACTTAGATTTAGATTTCATATGATAGAATTCACAAGTTTGGATTTCAATTAAATGCTTTGCTTTTAGTTTTGTTAGTTAGTTGCTCCATTGACAATGCTCTGTTTTCTATAGTTTAGAGTGTGGTTTGATATCTCGCACTTGCATTTACACCCACAGCACTATTGATGGTTTGGGTTTGAATTTGTAAAATTATTTGTGGATTAACTTTAGTATAAATATCCTTTCTATGAAGATCGTTATTTTGGAATTGTGCATTTGATAATCGCTAGGTAAAGTTGGTTTGGTGTTGTTCATGATTAGTGATTTTGAGTTCTTATTGTTTCAATCACTAACGAAGAGATTAAAATCCTAACTTGTGAGGTATGGATTCCGTCTAACTGGATTCCTTCTAAAATATCGAACTATTTTTATTTGCTTGTTTTATTTTGAAGTGTGTTTGTCGACTTTAGATTAGGTTAAACTAGGCTCCAATACTGCATTTCTTGTGCTTCTGGTTGACAATTTAATGTTGGATTAATATTGCATATATTTTACTGATATTTTTGGTGCCGTTGTCGGGGAGGTGTTAAAGGGATAGGAATTTCAGTAGGTAAATATGGTGCCTTTAAATTACACAACTTGGGGGAACAAATTAATGGTAAGACACAAAAATGACCTCACTATGGACTTTCCGTAGTGTAATATAGTGTAATAGCCTGACACATTCACTTTGGTGGGGTTGCTCCAAATCCTTGTTGTTCCCTTTTATGTAAGAGTGTTTCTTTTCATATGAGTGTGGTTTGTTTTTCAATTGATTTCTATTTATTTGTTTTAAGAGTCAGTTTCTAATTATTTCTTTTGGCTTGGGTAAAATCTCTTTAAGTATGTAGTTAGTTTTCATTTCGTTTTGATTAAAAATATTTTTTAAAAATTCATCATCAAAAATATTTTGGGTGTTGTAAGAACCCCATGCACTAATCAAGTATGATGAAGAATTTGAAAGAACTCTCAAATCCTAGCAATGGTTAGGATCTCAATCCCTACCTCTCAAAAAGAACCAATTTTGACAGCAGTCAAGAAACTATATGTATCTCTGGAAGTGATAGAAGAACAAGAGTTCCATGACACACAACCACAAGAATATCTAGAAGCCTCCTCTAATAAAAATTTCCAACCTATAAAGGATACTAAAGAACCATGGACCGCATTCAATGGAGAGCAACCATGAGAACCTGAGATCAAGGAGTTCTTAACGTGCCTATCTGAAGACCCTTTATGTACTCAAGAGGCCAATCATCCAAAAGAAGACGATTTGCATGGCATGGTAGAAGAAGACATTCATAATTGTCCAATTAAAAAAGTGAACCAAGAACACCATGATTACATTGAGTACTGGTTCTAGGAAACCATGAGGATGAATCGACACTATTCTTTTCTCCAACAACTCTTAATATCCTACCAATTAGAACAATCGATTTCTAATATTTTGGTATTTATTAAAGTAATGATTTCAAACTTGAATGTGAGTATATTTCTAATCATGTTACGCACATGGCTCCTTGGAAATATTCCTATACTTGAATTAAAAAGGGGTTATGTTTCTAGGCAAGGTAGCATAATAAATTATTAAAGACTGCATATAGTTGTTAGTATAGTTTTAAAAATATAGTGTAGCATTGTTTTTATGCTTTCCTCGCATAAATGGGAACGGTCATGATGAGAAACTAATCTTCAGGGAATCTTGTTGTCCCATAATTTTTAATTTTTCCAGTTGATAGTTAGTTTTCTAGTAAAATAGGCTATGATGATTTGCTTAGAATTTTGAAGGTACGCTCTTTTCAGCTGGATTGATTTCAAACTTGAATGTGAGTATATTTCTAGTCATGTTACGCACATGGCTCCTCTGGAAATATTCCTATACTTGAATTAAAAAGGGGTTATGTTTCTAGGTAGGATAGAATAGTAAATAAGTAAAGACTGCATAGAGCTGTTAGTATAGTTTAAAAATTACAGTGCAGCATTATTTTTATGCTTTCCTCGAATAAATGGGAACTGTCATGCTAAGAAACTAATCTTCGGGGAATCTTGTTGTCCCATAATTTTATTTTTTCCAGCTGATAGTTAGTTTTCTAATAAAATAGGCTATCATGATTTGCTTAGAATTTTGCAGGTACGCTCTTTTAAGGTGGATTGGGAAGGCATCTTCATAATTTGTAAAGGGAATTCATTTCATTTCTTTTGGTTCTGTTGTTTCTCCCAATATAAATACTTTTTACTTTAGTTTAAGTCAAAGGCCTTTTTTGGAATAGTAGAACCGTTTTTTAAGACTTTCCTAAAATATGTTTAATGCTTGCTAATTTTGTTTCCTCGGTCTTATCATTCCCCAAGCAGCCTCTTCTCTTGGTTGATTTTACACTCTGGGATATTTTAATAGGAAGAAATCTAAAAGGAACATACTTTTATCATTATTTCTAATATTCCCTAACATAGGCAGTTATCTTTTTGTTCTTTTTCAGATTCCATTTTCTTTATGCATATTTTCATATTTTATTTATGTAATAGTTTACATCCCTTTTCTTATTTTACCTTGGGATTACATTGTTAAAAAGTCCACCTTATAAAATCCAGAGGTGACTGGTGCAATCTGATTTGGCTTCCAAGTTGATTAGAAGAGCATTTATATAAATAGTAACAAGAAGGGACATTAAGTTAATCATGTAAAAAGGTTTCAGAGTTGGTCTTTCATCCACTCATTATACAAGTAATCCAAATAAATGCTACCTTAAAGGTGGTGGTATGGGACAAGAGCCTTTAATAAAGAACAAGTGTAAGAGACTAACCCGTTGGGATTAAGGAAATTTTTAGGGGGGAAATTTCGCCTATTGGCTATTTTTTTAGTCTTTTTTCAAAAAATAAATTCACTATTTGGTCATTTTTTGTCTCTAATATCGCCTATATTTACATAAAATAATTTTTTTTATCATGATATTCGCCAAAATTTACAATTTTTGGTGGTAAATTGTATTTTTCATTTTTAATATTAGCCTACCAATCTATATATATGTTTTTTTCAATCCAAAATAATTGCCTAGAATACTATACTTAAGTATATTTTTATAATCCTTAAAAAATATCCTGGTCGGGATATTGAATACGTCTGTTTCCAGTAGGTACCGGCCTATGGTATGACTAGAAAAACCCATCAAGATACTGAACAAGCTCGTGAGAAGTGGGGCACTCTGCTTGGGAGGGATCTTTCTTGGATTTCAAAGTTACCCCATCGAAATACTGAACATGCTTGCTGGAAATGGGTTTTGACTTTGATTGCTTTTATTATTTCTATTCTATATTTGTATATATGAATAGTATACTTGTGTAAATCATTAGGAAGAAGCATGCATGGTCGAATTAAAGATTACATTAATTCCATTAAATAACCCTTGGATAATGGTCTTAAGATAACTTTAAGACTCTGCCATTGGATCCTACTATATCTAAGGTGTATATCTTAAGGGTGAAATTATGTTTTAGTGGCTTAATGGACTTGAATGTGAACTTTATCATTATCACTCGGATAATTGTAAATCTTGTGAGTTGAAAAAAGAATGACTGGTACTCTATGAATTTCATTTGTAAATACTAATTTTATTCTTTTCTCGTTTAAAGAAAATAAAATAAAATCCCTATTTCAACTTTAAAGAGGGGATTTCTAAGCATAATAATGTAAATCTCTTTCATGGAATTCTTTATAAGCAAAGAAAACTTGAATATGTCCTATGGAGCATAAATCCAGGGACCGAGTGTAATTTTGTGGGTATATTTCAATTACAGTCAAGGAAAGAATGTTTATAAGTTGACCGAGATAGATGGTTCTTCATAGATATGTAGTTATTCAATAAATATTAAGGGAGTTATTACATAATATTTATGCCATACTTTGATCAATTTTATATTTACCTATGTTTCTAGTCTTATGACTTCTTTCCTTATGTGGCTAGATTGATGATCATAAGCTATGAACTATAGTCAGTAACAACCCTCAATTTTCTGTTCTTTCCAAATGAAAGGAAGATAAACTCAAGGAGATCTTGGAGCTTGAAGTATTTATCTATTCCACCCTTGTCCCAATGCATCCAATGCAGTTACATTTCTAATTTGGATGATGCGGAAGCTAGCATCAGTGAGCCTTGTTGGCAGCAGTGATCTAGTAGCAGTAGAGGATCAACATTTCTGGACTTTCAGAGTTTTATATATTTTCAGAATTTTGGCAATCATTCCTTGGGAATTTTGATTTTCATTAATAAGAAATCACTCAATTTTATTCAGTATATATTTGCAAGCCTTCTTCGGTAAAGTGCTAAAATCAGTGTGGCAACTAGTGCAGAAACTGGTACTGAAAACCTGTAAGTGGTGTTCTTCAAATTTCACTCTTAAACTTTTTCCCAAAAATTGCTAAGAATTAATTGAAACTTTTTCCCAAAAATTCCTAAGAATTAATTGAAACTTTTTTAATAGTGTTGAGGTCTATATTCTCTTCTTGTACTATGGTATTCTTAAGATCTTTTCCAGTTTTTATATTCTATTAACTCCTTTTATCCCTATTCTGCAAACTTTAGAGAGTGGCAAATGAAAGTGCAGGTATGATTGTTCGGTCTCAAGTTCTATTATTAATGATGTAGGAAATGATTGAATGACATAAAGAGTACCTTAAAATATTATTGATTTCAATTCTGCCCCTCAATTAGTAAGATCAAGACAAACTTTAAACTTTCATTTTTAGTCATGACTTACTTCTTTATAGTGATCCATGCTATGAAAAATGGAATGTCTTTATGATTTGTCACTCTCTTGAATGATTATTATTTTTATTATTCAAATATGTTGGTTGTATTCCTCTTCCGTGTAAGAGATTTAAACTATATGCTCACATTTTTATAGTCATATCTCTATGATCATGGGCATACTTTTATGGTCATGTCTCTATCATTGTCATGCAGTTTGTTTGGGTTCTTTCTATAATAAATATGCTATAATTAAGAACCCTATGTTATTTTCAAATACATTCGACAAAATGAATGGATATTTTAAACATATAGTTGAAATTTACAAGCTCTTGTCCAAATCTTTGATTTGGACAAGAGCTCAAATTCACATGAATCATTTATTTAATCCATACACTCACTATGATGATTCCTTGGAGTGTGACTATACTTCTTCGTGATAATAACGACCTCCATTGATACTTATTGGATTATTTTTTAAAATACAGATGATTATATTTAAATTTGGTTATGTTTGTTCTTAATTCTGTGCAAATCGTGCCAAAGATGGTCCTCATAGTCACTTGTTAACTACATCATACGAATTAATCCTTTGGACTTAACGTCGATCACCTATCATCATTAATTTGAATTAGAAATTTATAGCCATACTGTGATCATGTTTCAATGAACCCTCAATTGTACTCCCCAATTGAACGAGTCATTCCCATCATTTTTCTTTTTGTAATAAACAGGCGATGTATTCATATAAAGTTTGAGGTTTCTAACATTTGAATTCGATTGTTTTACAGTTATATTTTTATCTCTATGAGTTCTAATATCTGTGGAAGAATGGGTATAGGCGTTATGAACCTACCTCCATGTTTAAGCTCGAAGCACTCAATGAATTTCAAACTTGTCAACAATAGTTTTATGTTACAGGTTGGAAAGAGTTCTTATCACGGGGGCTTTACTCAATAAACTGCTATCATAGCACATTCGTTCGTGGCATATGAAACAATACCCCTAATTTCACTAAATATTGGAAAATACCTTCCAAAATCGTATTTTTTAACTCCCTCCCAATATGCCTTCCTAATTAAAAAAAACCCTATTTTCACTAGATATTGTATGTATCAATTTTTTCATTAACATTTTGTATATCCCTTTATATTTCTACCTAGTATATTGATATGATACCCCTCTTATGACCCCATAGGCATTCTACAATGCACCTTGCTTCTTTCGATGTATATTGTGGATGCACATTAATTCACCCACAATGCAATTACCCAACCACATATCATTATGATTTGAAACATCTAATGGTCTAATGAAGAGATAGGAGATCACTTTTTGTATGTCACTAGAGGCAATGCACATAGTACAACATTTAGATTGCATGTTGCAGTTCTTCAATCGCTGACTAAGCCTGTTGTGGGCTAGGTATCCAAGACCCCAGGGCCTGTAACAAGCTCTAGGAGGCTGACTAAACCTCCCAAGGCTTGTAATAGGCACGAGTGGTTGGGTATTCAAGCCCCCAAGGCTTATCGAGGGCCTATAACAGGCCCTGGAGGCTTAGAGCTTCCCAAGGCTATTGGTAACAACTGGCTGAGTGCTATTGGTAACAATTGGCTATCAATGACCACTGTCTCTCGTCTATGATCGACTGGAAACCCACTTCACCACGAAACCCCCTGGCCTCAAGCATGCCTCAAGATGCGATTTCCCTGCGAACTGGTCAGCCCAAGCCTTGCCTCAACTCGATTTCTCATCTGGTCATGATCTCGCCATCTCCATTTGGCGGATATTTGTCAACCCGCCCATATAAAAAAGACCCCAAAGTATTTTTGTATTGTTACATTAAATTAAAAAACCCTTTGCCCCTTAATATATAAGCAATATATTTTTTAGGTTTTCATGAATATTTAATACCACAATATGAATGAATGTGGTATTATATTGCCTTCTAGTGAAGCCCCCGTAGTTCTTATCTACTTTACAGGGGTATGACGACACTGTCTCACTCAAGTTCACCCTAGGGTTCGATGGTAGGACCCCTCATTCGGGGTCTCTTATTTTTGAGGTCTCAGAAGATATGGTTGGTTAAGCTACTCAATTGCCTAGAAAAAGAGATAGATGGTTTAAGATTCTGAAATTCAATCGACGTGAGTTTGATCATTTCTTGAAGGAAGAGTATAGAACAGTGGATGACACAAAGCCTGGTATTCAAAAATTTGGATCAGGGACGAGTTTCTTAAGCCTTTTTCAATCATCTAATGCATCATTACTTGTGAAGGTAGATTCTCAATTTACTATTCCTATCATTTGAGAATTCTTCTTCACTTTGAATCACAAAAGCTTCTCAATTTTCCATTTTTTTTTGCAAAGTTTGGGGAAGATGGCTTCACAAATCAGGAGGAATACCCAAAACCCTACCCATAGCTTATACCACCATGGGCTTATTAAAATATTGGTCTTGACTGAGTTGAATAAAATAAATCATACTTGGGATGGTTTTCTCCATGAACTCTTGCATTATCAAGAAGCTCCTCAACCTAGCATTGCCCCCGTTTCTCTAAATCGCATCCCTAAAACTAATATAGCCTCACCTGTGCATACATATGAACCTAATCCAACCGTGTAAGTTAATGAGGATTTTAATACTGTGGAGATAGAGGGATTTCCATTTGAAAAGGTGTCTAAAAGGAGAAGGGGCTCAATTAAAACTATTGTTGTTGAGAAATATGCTCCCTTTAGATGCATTACTCGTAGCATGAATCATAAGAAAACATTGTCGTCAAATAAAACCATGTCTAGTCCAACTCGAATTGTTACATCTTCCTCCCAATCTGAATCCCAATAGGATACTCATCCTCAAGAGGATCTACATGAAGTAAGTTAGGTTATATCAGAGTTGAAGAAGCATCAATATCAAGGCCCTCCACCTAAATATTCTCAGGGGACTTTATCCATTCCTAGGGAGGAATTTATTCCTCAAGTGGAAAACTCCACTTCTGCCAATGTTTCAATTGTAGCTCGCCTTCAACAACAAAACACGAAATTAGAGGAGCAATTGCATGAAGAAGAATTCCTGGAGCGTTACATCAAGAAGGAGAATAAGAGAATGAGGAAGAGAATTACAAAGTTGTAAACACAAGTGGAGGAAGTTTTTGGTACTAATAAGATGCAAAAAAAGAAATTGAAGAAGAAAGATAAGGAGATACAGGATCGGAAGAATCAATTGAAGGCACAAGAAAAAAATCCCCCTTCTCCTAGCAAACTCCATGTATTAGCAACTACAGTGGTGAATGGTGCAGGTCTATAATTTTTATCATCATTTTTTATCCTTCTCTACAGTGGGACCTGCAAAACCTTTGGTGTGGGAGAGATGTTGGCCTCCATTTTTGGCCATCTTTATACTCATTTTTGAAGCCATATTTCATCTAAATATTGCTTTTATGAAGATTATGGTCAAGCATATTATCCATTTTGGTATCCATCTCGCCATATCAAGGGCTTAATGGTTATTTTTTATTGAAGGTGCCTTTTTTATGTCTAATTTGATCATTTTCCTTCATTTTTAAATTATTTTGAAGTTGACCCTTGAATAATTTTTCATTAACTAGTTGTTTGCCTAGTAATCCTTTATGCAGTTCTTGGTCCTAGGTTTCAGTACTTGCTTCCACACTTGTTTCTACATGTGGCCATGGGTGAATCATCCATTTTGTTATATGCAATCTCTCTTGCTCAAAACCACCAATGGGTTTTTCTCATGGATGCTCATGGATGGTGAAAGGTTCATTCGATTGCACCCATGTTGTGGAAAATTGACCTCAACCTTTGTTCAAAGAGTTTGGTCAAATGTGGCAATGTTTCTTTATGGATCCAAAATTTATGCATGTAATTCTTATCTATAATTTTGTCCTCGTGACATCTTGTCGCAAAGAAAAGCTAGAAATATTAACCGTTGTGATATGTAGCAACTACTTAGGAGTATGTTTCCAATAGTTTCTATTTTTTACTTATGCATCAAATCTATGGGAGGTTGAATCTATTGGTTCAATGTTTCTCCCTTTGTAACTTGTAAAATTGTATAAGTACCATGCTAATATGGTTCGAAAAGGAGGAGACAACATATAGAAGCATACTAAAAATTATATGTATTGTGATTTCTAATTAATCAAGATCGAATTCCTGGGAGTAAGTTGTAATACCCTCTGGTTTATCCCCTGAACATATTATTGTTGTTGTTATGTTGAACATAGTGGCACAAGGTTCCTGGACTATGGTTTGAACATTATTATTATTATTATTATGTTGAACTTATAAAATAATTAATAAAATAAAAAAAAAAATCGGACGACCAATGACACGAAAGAGAGCATGAGGAACCATGATGTTACGAGCAAGGGGTTGTGGAAAAGTGTTTACCTATGTGTGTTGAGCCTATGTTGATGTTTTACACCCTTCATATGTACTTGATGGACCCTCTTGGTTATGCACCTTGATGTTTTATGTCACTCCTTGGTTTTATTTACCTTGAGATTAATTCTTTATTGGAGGATTGGAGTCCCTCTCTCACCTACTGCTCCCTCATGAGTTGGATTAGTGTGTCTCTTGGGTAGCCACCTGATGTGTAACTCCAGTTTACTATTCTAGGAATGTGACTCTCATGCTTGTGTCCCTCTCTCTCCCAATTTGAATTGCTTATGAAGGAATTCAATTTCCTTGTTTTGTCTAGTCACACTTGTGTGTTGGTTCATTCTTTTGCTCGTGTGCTTTTGTTTGGAACTTCTGGTTTTATTTTTCTGCTTTTTATATGAGATTATTTCTATTCATTGCACCCTCGTGTAGCATGTTCTCAAGCTGAGTTACTCTGGAGGCACTAGTGTAGGACCTAGAATTGCCTCTAGAGATCCTGGATTGGCAGCAGGGGTGAGGTCCACTGCCATTGGATTCGAGGTTGGACAAAGTTGTGTATTTCCTCTATAGATCCTGGTTTGGAAGCAGGGGTGAATTCCACTTCCATGGATTTGAGGTTGTCCCGAAGCCACTAGAATTTCCCAATATTGGAAGTGCTACTTTCCATTGGGTTGTGGGGACTACTGTCCTAGAGCCACTGGGATTTCGTTGGAGTGAAAATAGAGGCCACACTTTCCATTGGGTTGTGGTTGGACATATTTCTTGAGATAATTTGTGGTTTATTACACTATTTCTTGTGGCATCATGGTTCCGGCCAGGGGATGACCATTGCAAAGTGATTTTTGGCTTTCATTGTGTCTACGACTGGGTGGAACATGGAACAGTCAATTATGGTTGTGTATTTGGAAAATATAAGTGCTTTATCTCATGTTTATTTAAGTCATTTGGCTCTATATAATTTATTTATGGATGGACATGAAATTTTTGATGAAATGTATGAGCTATTTGTGGAAGAAATTTCTCATGGAACTCAATCTATTTATGCAAGTAAATTTTGTGAAGGAATTCGAAACTAGTTTTGGGGATTTTTTGCGCAAATTGTTTGAGGAAATGATTATTTGGTACCTATGCTACAAAAATGATATTTATTCCCATGTTCATTATATAATTTTTATTTGTATGGTACAGTAGCCTCGGAATGGCTTAATATGCTTCTCTTTGATGCTTCTACCTTTTATTCGAAAACTAGTTCTTCCATTGGATTGTTTTGCATAGGAGACTTGGCACATGAAGTGTTTGTAAAAATTCCTGGGTGTTATTTTATGATTATTTCTGATAAATACGGTTGAAATTTTTGTGACAATGTGAGGATAAATCTTCTTGATATTGTTTGGAAAATTTCTACCGAAATTCTAGATCAATTTCCAATTTCTAGCTCCTTTAATGGAATTGTTTTGAGTATATATGTGACTTTGCATATGAATTATTTGAATAAATGTTCTAATGATATATACCTCTGATATGAATGATAAAACATTTTATTTATATTTTGAATGGAATTTGAATTATTCTATGATCTTTGGATTTAATTATTCTAGTGATTCCTAGAATTACTAGCCAATTCGGATGAGTAGAATTAGATACTTTTTTTAATTGTTTAATGGAATGTATATGGGATGAAATATACTGACATATGAATGTAGGTGACGCATGTTTTTTTTTTTTTTTTTTTCAATGTGGTTCACGTACCGGTCCCACTGGCCGGCATCGCTACATCCACGGAATAATAGCTGGCGGATCCACCCGAAGGGACCTCACACCTTCGGCACATTTTGCGTACCTAACCCCAAGAGTGTCGAGGAGAATGGATCCCGCGACCTCACATGCTGGGAGGCCTAACTACGGGTTCTCAACCAATTGAGCTACCTCTTGGGGCTACGTGACCCATGTTATTATTTCCATGATCTAAAATATTAATATATTTCTCTTTATTTCGCAGTGAAAATTGATAACTAGTTGTGGATTGAAATCTAAGTTTTCGTAAAAACAGAATGCTACAGCCATGTGCTCTATTTATAACATGTTATTTTTTGTATTTGGATACTTACCATGTGTGATCCTTTACTTATGTATGCATTTCATTTTGGTTCAGTTATTTAGAGTCAATTCCTTTCAGTGAATGCTAACTAGTTTCATTGGAATTGATAGAAAAGATCACCTTATGAGAAATTGGAATGATCTACAAATAAACCTTTAATTGGATGTAGGTGCACTCTTAAATATGTTGTTAATGGATATATTTATTTTTGGTTTAATGGAATTGTTACAAGTTGATTTTGCGTAAGGCTAGCTGCTTGTATTGGAAAACTAGTTAATTGGTCTTGTGGACTCTCTTTCATAATTACCATGATTAATTATTGTAATTTTGGTAATTTAGGCCTTATTTAGATGTAATTATATGTTATTAATCCATTGGGATTGAAAATGTATAATATATGTTTATTGGTTAAACAATTGGATTTTTGATAGGCGGTGTCGTCATTTGCGCACTAAGTGTCGTTAATTGTCATAATTAACACCTTAATTACTAGTTAATTGTGATTAAGAATAATTAGCTTTTAGAAGTGGTTGTCATCTCTGATATGTCTTGGATTTAAGGTTTGATGATTTTTTATGATGCTAAGAAGCCTTCACAACCCTTAGATCAAATGTGGGATGTGTTAATGAATTTATATTAAATTATTGTTAATTATTGGATTTTGTGTTGCAAGTAATTTTGGAAACTTAGAAATTAAATGTTTATGATTTATTTGATTCACTAAAAATCAAGTAATTAGGCTAATATATCTAATGATATATCCCTTATCCACTCTAATATCCCTGAGGTACATTACAGGTGGTATCAGAGCGAGGTTGCAAAACTGTGGCTACTGGGCCTATTGGTCGCTTTAAAATTGTTTGCTTGAATAAAAGTTAAATGTTGCCTATATGAAAGTTAATTATGAAAGTGTTTCTATCTTTGTGAAATATGAAAATTTATTTGTTATTTTGAATATTTAGAATGTGTTTCAAAAGAATTATATCCTTTTATGTATTTTTCTTAGTTATTTATTTCAAAAATTGAAGACTAGTATAGTATAAGTTTGTTTCTTCTTAACTAGAAAACTAATTATTATTTGAGAAAATAAATAAATTTGATAATGGAATGTTAAAAAAACTTAGAATGAAAACATTGCAACTTATATCAAATAATTTAACCCAAGAATTCCCCATAGAGAAAAATAGTAGAGGGTGGAAGGTAAACACACAACCCCTTATGGCCCTAAAGAGGAGTATGTAGGAAGGAGGAGGAGTAGTTCATCCCTTTACTTGGAATACTTGGTTAAGAAATGTAATGAAAGGATCACTCACCTTCAAGAAAAAATCATGAAATAAATAATATCCTTAAAGACTAACAAATACAAGGAAGAAACGAAAAGCAAGAAAACTTACTCTAGGATGGACTTTCCACCAGACAATTACCGTACACCTCCCTTGAGAAAAAGAGCTAGAATTCCTAATATTAGTCCAGGAATATTTTCAGATGACCGTAATAGTAGAAGGATAAGGTATGAACATGATCAAATGATGGTATAATTAATAAATACTAAACCTCCAACCTTTGATGGTGAAGTTAAACAAGGTGAAGAAGCATAAGAATATTTAGTAGGGCTTCGAAATTTTTTCCATTTGCGTAATTATTCATCAAACATGGAAAAAAGAACAACTATTGATCATTTGCAGGGAAGAGCCTCTCTTTGGTGGGAAAATTTGGTTAAACTGAAATATATTGATGAAGAAAAAATATCACTTGGAAAATTTTTAAAAAGTATTTTCAACAAGAATATCTTTCAAAGAAATACTATGATAATAATATGAAAGAATTATTTGAACTTAAGATAGGAAATTTAACTATGGATGCATATGATAAGAGATTTATTGAACTATTAACTTATGAAAACTATATAAAAGATAACAAAGTTAAGATTCAAAGATTTCTAAGTGGACTTCCAACTTTTTACAAGGATAAGATTCAATATGATATGCCCAAGACCCTTAACGAAGTAATATGGAAGGAAAACATTTGTTTAAGTTGGTTAAGAATAAGGAACATAAGAACTTGAAAGATAATAAGAGTGTTAAATAAGATCAAAGAAAGAAGGGAACCAAGTCTCGAGTCAATAGAAGTGATAATTTTAATAAGCAGCCATATTTAGATAAGAGACCTCATGTTAGATGTTGGAATTGTAATTAGAATCACTATGTAAGGGATTGTACACATAAGAAAGAAGACAACATTCACAACATTCAGGAAGCAACAATAGGTGATGTTGGTAAGAATCGGAGGATTTATGTAGCTTTGGAAGGTACGTAGGAAGATCATCAGTCTCACATGATAGAAGTGGCAGGTAATATTGGCATCAGAATTATGTCTATTTTAATTGATTCAGGATCTAGTAATAAATATGTTACACTTAGTGTATTTTTGAATTTTTCTCTTAAGAAAAGTAACCTTGAGGTAGCAGGCTTTGTAAAGTTAGCAACTGGAACTAAAAGAAAAGTCACATAAATTATAGTAAGCTCGTGTCCTTTGGAAATGAATGGTTTAAATACTTTAGCATATTTGAATGTTATCCCCCTAGGATCTTATGATGTTTTGATTGGTATACACTGGTTGACTGCACACTGAGCTATCTTGGATTGTTACAATAAGACTTACACATGTCTTGATGAGGAAGGAAACAGAGTAATAGTTACAACCTTTAAGACAGGTTACAATCTATTGTTGCTGCAACCTAATCCCCATTTTTTTCTTAAAATTGTAGGGGCCCTCCCTCTATTGTTGAGTAGTCTTAGAGTTCAACTCGTCCTAGAGAATTTCACCCTCAACACTTAGATTTTTTCCTAAGAATAAAGCAAAGAAGGAAAAATTTTTACTAAGTAAAACTCATGTTTTTGCGCTGACACAGTCAGAGCAACTTGGCGACTTGAAACGACATGGTCAGATCAAAGTTGGCTTTTTGGGATGAAGTTCTTGTTTCAGAGCAACTCATTGAGTTGAGCTGACACGGTTGGAGCAACTTGACGAGTTCCTCTGAAAAAGTCGAAGTGTTTTTGTAGTCATGTCGAAACACTTAGTTATTTTTTTATTGTGCTTTTGGTCGTAGGAAAGGAGCGAGTTATGCCGACTATTTCGATGTTTAAAACCTTAGAGATGCCAAAACTGATCGGTGTGAAAACGCTATCTGGGCCAAAAAGCACCAGCGAAAAGAAATCGGCGAAGAATGGATAAGATCGCGTCGTGTTTCGCAGCAACTCCGCTAACGGCGCTGAAACGGCCGCTGGAGAAACGTGAAACCTGTCGATGAAAGGGTCAGCGAAACTGGAAAAATGATGTTGACTCCTTCGGCGCAAAACAAAAAAGATGCACCAAAATGCCATTATCGACACGAGTTTGAGAACTCCGCCGATGTGTTTCTCTACAATTGAGTGAGTTGCACCGAAATGGTTGGTGGCAAAATGTTTTGGCAGCGATGTGGGAAAAGGATTTTTTTCGTCGGAATGGGCCCAATCATTAATGACCTGTAATACCCCAATTTTGACCCTTATGAAATATTGGCTTCTAATGTAAATATTGTATACATGCGATGTATGTTTCCCTAGCGTGGAGCTCAAGGCCAAGGCCCTGCTAGTATATGTTCGTATTTTATTTTAAATGGACAAGCATTTGACATTTTGTTTCCCATGTGCTATTAAGCCATGGAATATTGTAAATTGATGTAAATATTTAATATTGCAATAAAATGTCCAAAACTGGCTATGGAAGAAACGAATGAGAAGGGGCCATGTGTATCCACTAGGGAGTGGTGAGGGGGCTGTGGGGATGAACCATAGGCTTCCAAATGTCATTGTGAGAACCCATTTGACTTTCCTTGATGACATTTATTTCTGTTGTAAGAAAGTTGTTGAAAATTTCATTCCATGGCTTCAATGGAGCATGGCCAGCCCATAAATTTGTATTCGCAGGTATGGGCTCTGTTTTCTTGTACCACAAGTCACTCTACCTCATGGAAGTTGCTCCTTCCTCATCCCCATTCCATTGTGGAAGTTACCAGCATCATTTTTCACCCAAAAACAAATTGCAAGCAGTGAGAAAACCAGAAATCGTAACTTTGCAAGAACCCACGTTTTGAAGTGCCGAAAACACCCAGATTTGGTATTGGACAGTGAAATCCAATGGGGGATCCATAGATATGAACCTTGGGGCAAATTTGAGAGTACTAGATACCCCAAAATCCATTGGAAAACCCAGTTTTTATAGCCCAGAAACCAGTGACAGGATTGAGTTATTTTATGAACAGAATTGTGAGAAATCCAATTGTGAATGACAAAGCAGAGGTTGGGTTTCGTTGATAAACCCAGCGAAGGATAGAATCTCAAGAATTAGCAGTTGAACCTTTCTATACCCATCCTAAAGAGCACTGGAGGGAAGGAACGCCTGAGGGACTGTCCAGCAGAGAAGGGGACCTTCCTTGTGTTGCGTGTGGTAGGTAATGTGGGTGCCTTGACTGTTGAATTCATTTGAGATGTCTGTAGCTCTGTGGTTGAGCTCACTGGATTAGCATTGCCCTCCTTTGTCTGTTATATGCTTGATAAACCCAACTGTGTGTTGTCTTAGCATAGTTGTTGAGTGAAATCATGGCTGTGAGTGAACTCAGCAAGTTCCTCCTTAGTGGATACACAACCCAGCTCGGGGGTGATCTCTAAGTTGAAAGAATACAAGTTGAACAAAGATCTAAGGTTGGGTGGAACGTTGCTCTCACATAGCCAGTTGTTTGGACAGATTCATCTTCAAGATAAGTGTTCTCTTTGATTTACATTATATGCTTTATGTGTTTTGCAGTGTGTTAATTCGGAATGTTAATTTCCCATGTTAATAAAATGAAATGATTGTCTTAATGAAATCGACATGAAGTATGTGCATAACCTGGGAATGGAATTGAAATCTCTGGGTGTTGAATCATCGTATGCCTATGTTAGATATGAGGATGCATTATTGTTTGTGTGCTTGCTAGTATGTTTATTTCCACTGTGTTTATTTGATGTATGAGTCTGTACACGAGAAGATTTTAATTGTTATGAATTAACGAGTAATGTATGGGGCTGAGACTGCCAATAATCCTGGTAAGTCAGTCATGTTTCTTTCCTTGCACTGATGGAAGGGGATGTTAAAGAGTGGTATCAGAGCCCAGCTTGTATCACTGGGGCTGCTTGGGCCAAATTCTAAGTTACGGGTAAGTAATAGAATGGTGTTAACGCAGTATTGGTCAAGATGGGGCGGCATTTTTTATTGAAAAAATGACAGGGTTAGAGTTCTCAGGTGTGTGGTAGGATCACACCATTGCATAGAGCTCTCCAACAGCTTTCCAACGGTACTAGACTCGCCTCATTTCGCCAAGGTACGAGGGAGTTATGAACCCCGAAAGTTACAGAAAACACAGGTGTTTTTTTCGCAGTTTCGGGCTATCGGGTTTCAGGTTTCGGGAACGCGAATTTTCAAAATTTACATTTGGATTTCCGAAATTCCGAACCTGCAATTTTCGGCTTTTGGGCTATCGGGTTTCGGGTTTCGGGAACGCGAATTTTCAAAATTTTTGTTTGGATTTCCGAAATTCCGAACCTGCAATTTTCAGCTGTTGGGTATTGGGTTTCGGGAACACGAATTTTCAAAATTTGCGTTTGGATTTCCGAAATTCTGAACTCGCAATTTTCGGCTTTCGGGCTGTCGGGTTTCGGGTTTCAAGAACGCGAATTTTCAAAATTTGCATTTGGATATCCGAAATTCCGAACCCGCAATTTTCGGCTTTCGGGATGTCGGGTTTCAAGAACGCGAATTTTCAAAATTTGCATTTGGATTTTTTGTCCAAAATTGGAATTTTGGAAAAATGTGAAAAGTGGAAAGTAGTCAAACCCATAATTTTATAGAAGACGAATGATGCATCGGAACAGAGATCTGCAAGTTGCTGAGCGTTCCTTGTTATATAGACCAACTTCGCCCGGTAGAAAAATTTTCATGATTCCTCATAGATTTTCTTCCACAGGTGGCCGAAATTGGCATTCCGGACCAAAATACAACTATGTAAAATGTACAGAATTATTGGTAAAAGTTGTCATTTTTGAAGTGATGTAGTTTTCACAGCTGATGTCGGAATGGAGCAAGTGGACAGGAATTGGAAATCTTATCCAGCAGGGAACAATGGTGCATAGGTAGAATTCGAATGGGGACATCAGACATCATAGATAATTAGAGCAGAAAAGTGTCAGTGATTGTTTGTCAAATTGTTGACAATATGGGCAATTTTCAGAATTGCAGGAATGGACAAAGAAATGAATGCATAACAGCTATGTGAATTATTCCATGAGTTTATTATGTAAAATATTGATTGTTGTATATTTCTAGATGCATTGTTATGATGTCTAACAAATATTTTCATAATGCATAGTGCTTGCAGCTCATAAAATTAATAATTGTAGCAGAGGTAGCATACAGGAACAATGGTGACCAGAAATGATGCTCAAGACCCTTATGAGCATGAAGAAGACATCCTAGGATAAAATCTACATCAAGAGAATGCTGAGACTGAATCCAATGGGAGAAGGGAGTAGGTGAATCCTTAGAATTTGGTTGAAACCATGGTGAGCTTCCATGAAAGATTGATGAAGGCTCAAGAAGAACAACACCAACTCAATGCTACTATCTTGCAAAGTCTCATTGATATGCAGCAGAGGATAAACCTTGGTTCCAACCTAAGCAATGTGGGTGAAGAAGGAAGAGATGCAGAGAGTCGCTCTAGAGGTCGTTCAAAAAAGAGGACTCCAAGCCCAAGGAAGAGTTCGGTGAGTAGAAAGCATAGAACACCTTCCTCTAGATCTTCTTCTAGCAAGTCGTGTGACTCCAGAGGTTCTCAAAGAAGTCCAAGGCATGTGCCTAGGAGATTTAATGGACGAAAGAAGTCCAAGGGAATCCCACAGGGAGAATTCAGGAAGGCAAGGCCTCCCACCTTTGATGGAGAAGATAAGACTGGCCAAGAGGCAGAGACATGACTTCTTGGAGTGAAGAAATATTTCAGAATTCAAGACTAATCAGGAAATGAGAAAGCTAGAATTGCCATTTACAATGTAAATGGCGGAGCTTCAATTTGGTGGGACAATCTCTTGCAAGTGAAAGGAATCAGTGAGAGGAAGATCAGTTGGGAGAGATTCAAGAAGTACTTCAAGGAGAAATACCTTTCTGCTAAGTATTATGACAGTAAGAGAAAAAAGTTCAATGAACTCAGATTGGGGCAAAAATCTATGGAAGAGCATGTTCACAAATTTTTGGAATTACTGAGGTATGTTGACTATATCAAAGATGAGAGAGTAAAAATCCAATGCTTTCTTGGGATTCTACCTCAGAGTTTCAGAGATAGGGTTGAATTTGTTAATCCACCAAGTCTTGATGAGGCCATTAAGATGGCAATGCATTGTTATGAGCAGAATAAAGGAAAAACAGAGGTTAACCAAGCATGGAAAGGAAATCCAAGAGGAGGTTTGATCAAAAGAAGAGTGGCTTTAAGCCACCATTCATAGGTCATCCTAGAACCTTTCCACAGGGGCAACAAGCAAGGAGTGGATTCAAACTAGCAGTAGCAGCAGACAAAGCATCAAAGGGACCGCTTCAGTGTTGGGGATGTGGGGAAAACCACATGCTGAAGGATTGTCCACATCAGAAGGATAATCCCCGAATGTTGCACAACTTAAGGGAGCAGCTACAGTGGAGGGCATGGCAAGGGAAACACCTCGAATTTATGCAGCATTGGATAATCATCAAGCAGACTATCAATCATCAGTGGTGGAAGTTGAAGGTAAGATTGCTAAGCAATCTATTTCTGTTTTGATTGATCCAGGATCTATTCATAGTTATGTTTCTCCAAAAGTGGTTGAAGATTGTTCTCTTAGAAAAGTGAAGCATAATAAATCTTGGCAAGTTCAATTAACCACAGGGACCAAGAGAAAGGTTAGTGAAGTGGTAGTGGAGTGCCCCATAGAATTGAATGGACACCACACACACGCAAATTTAAATGTTCTACCCTTAGGATCTTATGATGCCTTGATTGGCATGGATTGGTTGGAAAGCCATATAGCCAAATTGGACTGTTATGAGAAATCACTTGAGTGCATTGATGAAAAGGGAAGGCCAAGATTGGTAAGAGGAATTCCCAAGCAAGTTTCAGTAAGGAAGATTTCATCCTTGCAGTTGAAAAAGTTTTATAAGAAAGGTTGTAAATTGTATGCAGTCCATATGTCAGATTCATCAGAGGACAAGGGTCCAAGGATAGAAGATTTCTCATTATTGCAAGAATTCCAAGATGTATTTCCGGATGAAGTGTCGGGACTACCCCCAAAGAGAGATATTGATTTTACCATCGATCTTGTTCCAGGGGCAGCGCCAAACTCGAAAGCTCCTTATAGAATGAGCACGCCAGAATTGGTAGAGTTGAAGATGCAGCTACAAGAATTAATGGACAAGAGGTATATCAGGCCTAGTGTGTCTCCTTGGGGAGCACTTGTCTTATTTTTTAAGAAGAAGGATGGGACTCTAAGGCTGTGTATTGATTACAGGCAGCTCAATAAAGTGGCAGTCAAGAACAAGTATCCATTGCCAAGAATTGATGACTTGTTTAATCAAATGAAGGAAGCTAAAGTGTTTTCCAAGATTGACTTAAGGTCTAGCTATCATCAAGTAAGGATTAAAGAAGAAGACACTCACAAGACGGCTTTTAGAACTAGATATGGTCATTACGAGTTCACCTTGGTGCTATTTGGTCTTACCAATGCACCTACTACATTCATGTGTCTCATGAATAGTGTATTCAACAAATATTTGGATAAGTTTGTGATTGTGTTTTTGGATGACATTCTTGTCTATTCAAGGAATGAAGAAGAACATGAGGAACATCTAAGAATGGTGTTGCAAGTCCTTAGAGAACATCAGTTGTATGCCAAGATAAGTAAGTGTGAGTTTTACCAAAAGAAGGTGCAATATTTGGGTCATGTCATTTCTAAAGAAGGTATTGCAGTGGATCAAGAAAAGATTAATGCCATCATGGATTGTTCTAATGCAAAGAATGTTTCAAATGTTAGATCTTTTATGGGTCTTGTTGGTTACTATAGAAGGTTTATTGAAGGCTTCTCTAGGATAGCTCATCCGATCACTTCATTGCAAAGAAAGAACATCAAGTTTGTATGGTCTAAAAAATGTAATAAAAGTTTTCAGAAGTTAAAGGAGTTACTTACCAGCGCTCCTGTTTTGAAGATAGCAGATCCAAAGAAATATTTCGTGGTGTGCACAGATGCTTGCATTGAAGGGCTAGGTGGAGTGCTCATGCAAGAAGGATTTGTGATTTTCTATGAGTCAAGGAAGTTAAAAGAGCATGAAAAGAATTATGCCACACATGATTTAGAATTAGAATCCATAGTGCATGCTCTCAAGATGTGGAGACATTATTTGATGGGAAGAAAATTCGAGCTTAGAACAAACCACATGAGTTTGAAGTATTTGTTTGATCAGCCAAACTTGAATGTTAGGCAAGCTAGGTGGATGGAGTTTCTTTGTGAATTTGATTTTGAAATTAAGCATGTAAAAGGGAAGGAGAATAAGGTTGCAGATGCTCTTAGCAGAAAATTTCATGTTGCAGCAGTGAGTATGTGCAAGTCAGATTTGAAGACAAGAGTCATTGAAGCCCAAAACAGTGATGGAACTTGCCTTCAAATTAAAGAGAAGTTGCAGCAGGGTAATGTGGATGAAAAGTGTGCGGGATATCAGCTTGGTGAAGACAATATCCTCATCTATAAATATAGGTTGTACATTCCAAATAATGTAGATTTGAAGAAGCTAATAATGGATGAAATACATCAAATGCCATACTCTGGACATCCATGATATCAGAAGACTATAACAACAACAAGAAAGCAATACTTTTAGCATGGTATGAAGAAGGACATAGCTGAGTACATTGCTAGATATCAAAAGTTCCAGCAGGTCAAGGCAGAGCACCAACATCCAGCAGAATTGTTGCAACCCTTACCCATTCTGGAATGGAAGTGGGAAGTGATCTCTATGGATTTTATAACAGGTCTTCCCATGACAGTGAATAAGCATGATTCAATCATAGTTGTGGTGGACAAGCTATCAAAGGTAGCTCACTTTATTCCAATCAAGTCCACTCACAAGGCTAATGACATTGCAAACATCTTTATGAGAGAGATATTCAAGTTGCATGGATTGCCTAAGGCAATAATTTCTAATCGTGATACAAAGTTCACTTCCAATTTTTGGAAGGGATTATTTCAGGAATTGGGAACTAAATTGAATTTAAGTACAGCATATCATCCTCAAACAAATGGCCAAACTGAGAGGGTGAATCAGGTTCTTGAAGACATGCTAAGAATGTATGTGATGGATAAACCATCAAAGTGGGAAGATTACCTACACTTGGTAGAATTTGCATACAATAATGGACATCATGCATCCTTGGGAATGAGCCCATTTGAAGCATTGTATGGCAAAGGATGCGGGACTCTAGTGAATTGGGACAGCCTGGTGAACAGGGTAGTACTTGGCCCAGAGATGATCAAGGAAATGGAACAGGAAGTTGCTAAGATTAGACATAATTTAAAGACAGCTCAGGACAGGAAAAATAGTTATGCAGATTTGAAAAGAGTGCATAAGGAATTTCAGATTGGGGATCATGTTTATTTGAGAGTGAAACCGAGGAAGAGTTCTCTCAAGTTGGGGAGTTATGCAAAATTGTCACCAAGATATTGTGGGCCCTTTAAAGTCCTTGATAGGATAGGGCCAGTTGCATATAGAATTGCATTTCCCGCTGACATAAGAGCTCATAATGTTTCCCATATATCTTTGCTTAAGAAGTATATACATGATCCTAATCATATGATTGATTGGAATGTGATACAGGTGGAACCCGAGGGAGAGTTCCAAGTAGAGCATATGCGCATCCTCGATAAGAAGGTCACTTTGCTCCGGAACAGAGCCATCGGGCAGGTAAAGATCCAATGGGAGCACCTTAGTCCTGATGAGGCTACATGGGAGCTAGAGGATGCCATGAGGGAGGCATTCTCATTTTTGTTTAGTTTTGAGAACACCAATGACGGTGTTGTTCTAAGGGGGAGGGGAATGTAATACCCCAATTTTGACCCTTATGAAATATTGGCTTCTAATGTAAATATTGTATACATGCGATGTATGTTTCCCTAGCCTGGAGCTCAAGGCCAACGCCCCACTAATATATGTTCGTATTTTATTTTAAATGGACAAGCATTTGACATTTTGTTGCCCATGTGCTATTAACCATGGAATATTTTAAATTGATGTAAATATTTAATATTGCAATAAAATACCCAAAACTGGCTATGGAAGCAACGAATGAGAAGGGGACATGTGTATCCACTACGGATTGGTGAGGGGGTTGTGGGGATGAACCATAGGCTTCCAAATGTCATTGTGAGAACCCATTTGACTTTCCTTGATGTCATTTATTTATGTAGTAAGAAAGTTGTTGAAGATTTTAGTCCATGGCTTCAATGGAGCATGGGAAGCCCAGAAATTCGTATTTGTAGGTATGGGCTATGTTTTCTTATACCACAAGTCACTCTACCTCATGGCAGTTGCTTCTTCCTCATCCCCATTCCATTGTGGAAGTTACCAGCATCGTTTTTCACCCAAAAATGAATTGCCAACAGTGAGAAAAACCAGAAATCGTAACTTTGCAAGAACCCACGTTTTGAAGTGCCAAAAACGCCCAGATTTGGTATTGGACAGTGAAATCCAATGGGGGATCCATAGATATGAACCTTGGGGCGAATTTGAGAGTATTAGATACCGCAAAATCCATTGGTAAACCCAGTTTTTATAGCCCAGAAAACCAGTGACGGGATTGAGTTATTTGATGATCAAAATTGTGAAAAATCCAATTGTGAATGACAGAGCAGAGGTTGGGTTTGCTTGATAAACCCAGTGAATGCTAGAATCTCAAGAATTAGCATCTGGACATTTCTATACCCATCTTGAAGAGCACTGGAGGGAAGGGATGCTTGAGGGACTGTGCAGTAGAGAAGGGGACCTTCCTTATGTTGGGTGTGGTAGGTAATGTGGGTGCCTTGACTGTTGAATTCATTTGAGATGCTGGTAGCTCTGTGCTTGAGATCACAGGCTTAGCATTTCCCTCCTTTGTCTGTTATATGATTGATAAACCTAACTATGTGTTGGCTTAGCATAGTTGTTGAGTGAAATCATGGCTGTGAGTGAACCCAGCTAGTTTCTCCTTAGGGGATACACAACTCAGCTCGGGGGTGATCTCTCAGTTGAAAGAATACAAGCTGGATAGAGATCTAAGGTTGGGTGGAACGTTGCTCTCACATAGCCATTTGTTTGGATAGCTTCATCTTCAATATAAGTGTTCTATGTGATTTACATTATATTCATTATGTGTTTTGCAGTGTGTTAATTCTGAATGTTAATTGCCCATGTTAATGAAATGAAATTATTGTCTTAATGAAATCGACATGAAGTCTGTGCATATCCTGGGAATGGAATTGAAATCCCTGGGTGTTGAATCATCTTATGCCTATGTTAGATATGAGGATGCATTACTGTTTGTATGCTTGCTAGTATGTTTATTTCCACTGTGTTTATTTGAAGTATGTGTCTGCACACAAGAAGATTTTAATTGTTATGAATTAACGAGTAATGTATGGGGCTGAGAGTGTCAATAAGTCAGGTAAGTCATTCATGTTTCCTTCCTTGCACTAGAATGATTGAAGGGGACGCTACATGACCCCACCAACTCCCCCGTTTGCATTTATTGCTAGGAGTTTTTGAAAAACTATATATAGGGAAGAAATCTTTTGTTTAGTATTGCAAACGTCGTTATAGCGATTTTTTCCTCCACCACTCACCAGATGCCAAGAAACCCAATGTTGTTTAGCTCGACTTCACAGCCACTCTGCAAATGACAGCTAGGCTATCTCGTGCCTGTATATTCCTTTTTAAGTTGACATCATTGTTTTCTATTGAGTACTTTTGATTTATTATGAGTCGTTGACCTTTTCTCACAGCCTATTTTTTTCACATAGTTGTAACCTACTAGGGAAAGCCAGTTGTTGGGGCTTAGAGTAGTGTTTAAAAGGGTGTATTGACTTCACATATCCATAATTTTCCTATCCGAAAAGTCACCCTACCTCACTTTTACCACCTAGTCACGCCCTCTGATAAACCCCATCTCCTTTCGATTAGAAAAACAGCATATGTGGAGGGGTTATTTTGGCCATGGATGGTTGTTTCACCATATATTGGCCATTCCAACAGGTCTAATCATATTTTTTTCCTTTAGGGAAAAAAGTGGAGGTTTCATATTTCATTCAGTGTAGTAGATCCTGATCCTTAAATGTAAGAGACTTCGGTGGATGGAGGAAACAACTTACAGGCAGGGCAGAACTTGAAGGGAAGGTTCTATTGAACATACACAGAACAAAACACCCTACACACATAATGGTAGCTTTTGAAGCACCTGTTGGCTTGGCATAGTGACCTCCCTTCCGCCATGAAACCTACTTAGGGAACTAAAGGACATTCCATTGCATATAAATCAGGATGGTAGTGCAGATTTCTAAGGATGCTCGTCTCTATGATCATGAAAGAACCGTCCCTGAATGTATTTTGAGGCCATTGTTTTTTACAAACCCTCACAGTAGTATCCCGCGTAGCTACTTTGTCGATGATAGATTCGGTTGTTGTTTCTTACCCATCGTTGGCTCGAGCCCTAATTTTCCATTCCCACCACATAATGATAATAATTAAAGATCGGCTCGCATTTGTAAACCCCAAAGCATGCACTTAATTCTTTATTCTTCATAGATTGAACCTAGTGAATACACTTCATATAATCCCTTATGCAAAATCATTTAAATATTGTTTTAACCATTGTCATGAACTTTTAACCAGAAGATGATAAGTGAATACCTAGTAGAACTGCTTGCAGTTATATTGTGGAAATATTTGGGAAGAATATTTTTGAAATAATCTTGCATACATTTTCAGTTGCATATTAATTTCCACACACCTGCATACTGTTGAAGCAAGCAAATACCTCATAGCATGGAAGTAATTTTTTTCTTACCTCAATTTATTTTTTGTAACACGAAGGAAAAATTCTTTACAGACTTCTTGTTGATTTTTGGTTACACATTGTTTCTACTATTTCATCAGGATTTAGAGATGCAAAGAAGGAGTTCCAAGAGGAGGTTTAATATAACTGAATCGGAGTCGGACGTGGAAATAGTAGCTGATACTACCATAGAAACAATGTTCGAAGATACTATACCAGTAACAGGAATCGCCCCAGAATACAAGTGGGGGGAACTATATCAGATGATCCGAGATCCGAATATTCCTAGTGCAGTTCTCGAGGAAATGATGATCCGAGATCCAAATAAAAGTTAAATGTTGCCTATATGAAAGTTAATTATGAAATTGTTGCTATATTTGTGAAATATGTAAATTTATTTCTTATTTTGAATATTTAGAATGTGTTTGAAAAGAATGATATCCTTTTATTCATTTTTCGTAGTTATTTATTTCAAAAATTGAAGACTAGTATAGTATAAGTTTGTTTCTTCTTAACTAGAAAATTAATTATTATTTGAGAAAATAAATAAATTTGATAATGGAATGTTAAGAAAACTTAGAATGAACACATTGCAACTTATATCAAATAATTTAACCCAAGAATGCCCCATAGAGAAAAATAGTAGAGGGTGGAAGGTAAACACACAACCCCTTATGGCCCTAAAGAGGAGTATGTAGGAAGGAGAAGGAGTAGTTCATCCCTTTACTTGGAACACTTGGTTCAGAAATGTAATGAAAGGATCACTCACCTTCAAGAACAAATCATGAAATAAATAATATCCTTAAAGACTAACAAATACAAGGAAGAAAGGAAAAGCAGGAAAACTTACTCTAGGATGGACTTTCCACCAGACAGTTACCATACACCTCCCTTGAGAAAAAGAGCTAGAATTCCTAATATTAGTCTAGGAAGATTTTCATATGACTGTAGTAGTAGAAGGATAAAGTATGAACATGATCAATTGATGGTAGAACTAATAAATACTTAACCTCCAACCTTTGATGGTGAAGTTAAACCAGGTGAAGAAGCATAAGCATGTTTAGTAGGGCTTCGAATTTTTTTCCATTTGCGTAATTATTCATCAAACATGGAAGAAAGAACAACTATTGATCATTTGCAGGGAAGAGCCTCTCTTTGGTGGGAACATTTGGTTAAACTGAAATAATTGATGAAGAAAAAATATCACTTGGAAAATTTTTAAAAAGTATTTTCAGCAAGAATACCTTTCAAAGATATACTATGATAATAAGATGGAAGAATTATTTGAACTTAAGATAGGAAATTTAACTATGGATGCATATGATAAGAGATTTATTGAACTATTAACTTATGAAAACTATATAAAAGAAATCAAAGTTAAGATTCAAAGATTTCTAAGTGGACTTCCAACTTTTTACAAGAATAAGATTCAATATGATATGCCCAAGACCCTTAACGAAGTAATATGGAAGGAAAAAATTTGTTTAAGTTGGTTAAGAATAAGGAACATAAGAACTTGAAAGATAATAAGAGTGTTAAATAAGATCAAAGAAAGAAGGGAACCAAGTCTCGAGTCAATAGAAGTGGTAATTTTCATAAGTAGCCATATTCAGATAAGAGACCTCCTATTAGATGTTGGAATTGTAATGAGAATCACTATGCAAGGGGTTGTACACATAAGAAAGAAGACAACATTCACAACATTCAGGAAGCAACAGTAGGTGATGTTGGTAAGAATCGGAGGATTTATGTAGCTTTGGAAGGTAGGTAGGAAGATCATTAGTCTCACATGATAGAAGTGGCAGGTAATATTGGTAATAGAATTATGTCTATTTTAATTTATTCAGGATCTAGTAATAATTATGTTGCACTTAGTGTATTTTTTAATTGTTCTCTTAATAAAAGTAACCTTGAGGTAGCAGGCTTTGTAAAGTTAGCAACTGGAACTAAAAGAAAAGTCACATAAATAGTAAGCTCGTGTCCTTTGGAAATGAATGGCTTAAATACTTTAGCATATTTGAATGTTATCCCCCTAAGATCTTATGATGTTTTGATTGGTATGGACTGGTTGACTACACATTGAGTTATCTTGGATTGTTACAATAAGACTTACACATGTCTAGATGAGGAAGGAAACAGAGTAATAGTTACAACCTTTAAGACAGGTTACAATCTATTACTGCTACAACCTAATCCCCAAAATTTTCTTAAAATTGCAGGGGCCCTCCTTCTATTGTTGAGTATTCTTAGAGTTCAACTCATCCTAGATATTTTCACCCTCAACACTTAGATTTTTTTCCTAAGAATAAAGAAAAGAAGGAAAATGTTTTACCATGTAAAAATCATGTTTTTGCGCTAACACGGTCGGAGCAACTTGGCAAGTTGAGACGACACGGTCAGATCAAAGTTGGTTTTTTGGGATAAAGTTTTGTTTCAGAGCAACTCGGTGAGTTAGGCCGACACGGTCGGAGCAACTCAACGAGTTCCTCTGAAACAGTTGAAGTGTTTTTGTAGTCACGCCGAAACACTTAGTTATTTTTTTATTGTGCTTTTGGTCGTAAGAAAGGCACGAGTTATGTCGACTGTTTCGACCTTAAAACCTCAGAGATGCCAAAACCGATTGGTGTGAAAACGCTATCTGGGCCGAAAAGCACCGACGAAAAGAAATGAACGAAGAATGGATAAGATCACGATGCGTTTCGCAGCAACACCGCTAATGGCGCTGAAACGGCCGCTAGAGAAAAGTGAAACCTGTCGATGAAAGGGTCGGCGAAGCTAGAAAATTGATGTTGAATCCTTCGGCGCAAAACAAAAAAGATGCACCAAAACGCCATTATCAACACAAGTTTGAGAACTCCGCCGACTCTTTTATCTACAATTGAGTGAGTCACACCGAAATGGTTGGTGGCAAAATGTTTTGGCAGCGATGTGGGAAAATGATTTTTTTTGTCGAAATGGGGCCCCTATCATTAATGGCCGCACCAACTCTCCCATTTGAATTTATTGCTAGGGGTTTTTGAAAAACTATATATAGGGAATAAATATTTTGCTTAGTATTGCAAACGTCGTTATAGCGATTTTTTCCTCCACCACTCACCGGACGCCAAGAAACCCAACGTTGTTTAGCTCGACTTCGCAACCACTCTTCAACTGACAGCTAGGCTATCTCGTACCCGCATGTTCCTTTTTATGTTGACATCATTGTTTTCTATTGAGTACTTTTGTTTTATTATGAGTCATTGACCTTTCCTCACCGCCTGTTTTTTTTTCACGTAGTTGTAACCTACTAGGGAAAGCCAGTTGTTGGGGTTTAGAGTAGTGGTTAAAAGGGTGTATTGATTTCACGTATCCATAATTTTCCTAACCGGAAAGTCACCCTACCTCACTTTTACCACGTAGTCACGCCCTCTGATAAACCCCATCTCCTTTCAATTAGCATAACTGCGTATGGGGAGGGTTTATTTTGGCCACGGATGGTTGTTTAACCATATATTGTCCATTCCAACAGGTCCAATCGTATTTCTTTTCCTTTAGGGAAAAAAGTGGAGGTTTCATATTTCATACAGTGTAGTAGATCCTAATCCTTAAATGTAAGAGACTTCGGCGGATGGAGGAAACAACTTACAGGCAAGGCAGAACTTGCAGGGAAGGTTCTATTGAACATACACAGAACAAAACACCCTACACACATAATGGTAGCTTTTGAAGCAACTGTCGGCTTGGCATAGTGACCTCGCTTCCGCCATGAAACCTACTTAGGGAACTAAAGGAAATTGCATTGCTTATAAATCAGGATGGTCGTGCAGATTTCTCAGGATGCTCGTCTCTATGATCACAAAAGAACCGTCCCTGAATTTATGTTGAGGCCATTGTTTTTTATAAACCCCCACAGTAGTATCCTGCGTAGTTACTTTGTCGATGATAGATTCGGTTGTTGTTTCTTACCCATCGTTGGCTCAAGCCATGATTTTCCATTCCCACCACAGAATGATAATAATTAAAGATTGGCTCGCATTTGTAAACCCCAAAGCATGCACTTAATTCTTTATTCTTCATAGACTGAACCTGGTGAATACACTTCATATAATCCCTTATGCAAAATCATTTAAATATTGTTTTAACCATTGTCATGAACTTTTAACCAGAAGATTATAAGTGAATACCGAGTATAACTGCCTACAGTTATATTGTGGAAATATTTGGGAAGAATATTTTTGAAATAGTCTTGCATACATTTTCAGTTACATATTAATTTCCACACACTTGCATACTGTTGAAGCAAGCAAATACCTCACAGCATGGAAGTAATTGTTTTCTTAACTCAATTTATTTTTCGTAACATGAAGGAAAAATGATTTATAGACTTCTTGTTGATTTTTGGTTACATATTGTTTCTACTATTTCGTCAGGATTTAGAGATGCAAAGAAGGAGTTCTAAGAGGAGGTCCAATATAAATGAATCGGAGTCGGACGTGGAAATAGTAGTTGATACTACCATAGAGACAATGTTCAAAGATACTAGACCAATAACAAGAATCACCCCAAAATACAAGTGCGGGGAAATATATCAGATGATCTGATATTTGAATATTCCCAGTGCAGCTCTCGAGGAAATGATGATCCGAGATCTGAATAAAAGTTAAATGTTTCCTATATGAAAGTTAATTATGAAAGTGTTGCTATCTTTGTAAAATATGAATTTTTTTATTTTTTTTTGAATATTTAGAATGTGTTTGAAAAGAATTATATCCTTTTATGCATTTTTCTTACTTATTTATTTCAAAAATTGAAGACTAGTATAGTATAAGTTTGTTTCTTCTTAACTAGAAAATTAATTATTATTTGAGAAAATAAATAAATTTGATAATGGAATGTTAAAAAAACTTAGAATGAAAACATTGCAGCTCATAGTAAATAATTTAACCCAAGAATGCCCCATAGAGAAAAACAGTAGAGGATGGAAGATAAACACACAACCCCTTATGACCCTAAAGAGGAGTATGTAGGAAGGAGGAGGAGTAGTTCATCCCTTTACTTGGAAGACTTGGTTAAGAAATGTAATGAAAGATCACTCACCTTCAAGAACAAATCATGAAATAAATAATATCCTTAAAGACTAACAAAGACAAGGAAGAAAGGAAAAGTAGGAAAACTTACTCTAGGATGGACTTTCCACCAGACAGTTACCGTACACCTCCCTTGAGAAAAAGATCTTGAATTCCTAATATTAGTCCAAGAAGATTTTTAGATGATCATAATAGTAGAAGGATAAGGTATGAACATGATCAATTGATGGTAGAATTAATAAATACTAAACCTCCAACCTTTGATGGTGAAGTTAAACAAGGTGAAGAAGCATAAGCATGTTTAGTAGGGCTTCGAAATTTTTTCCATTTGCGTAATTATTCATCAAACATGGAAGCAAGAATAACTATTTATCATTTGCAGGGAAGAGCCTCTCTTTGGTGGGAACATTTGGTTAAACTGAAATATATTGATGAAGAAAAAATATCACTTGGAAAATTTTTAAAAAGTATCTTCAACAAGAATACCTTTCAAAGAAATACTATGATAATTAGATGGAAGAATTATTTGAATTTAAGATGGGAAATTTAACTATGGATTCATATGATAAGAGATTTATTGAACTATTAACTTATGAAAACTATATAAAAGATAACAAAGTTAAGATTCAAAGATTTCTAAGTGTACTTCCAACTTTTTACAAGGATAAGATTCAATATGATATGCCCAAGACCCTTAACGAAGTAATATGGAAGGAAAACATTTGTTTAAGTTGGTTAAGAATAAGGAACATAAGAACTTGAAAGATAATAAGAGTGTTAAATAGGATCAAAGAAAGAAGGGAACCAAGTCTCGAGTCAATAGAAGTTGTAATTTTCATAAGCATCCATATTCAGATAAGAGACCTCCTGTTAGATGTTGGAATTGTAATGAGAATCACTATGCAAGGGATTGTACACATAAGAAAGAAGACAAAATTCACAACATTCGGGAAGCAACAGTAGGTGATGTTGGTAAGAATCAGAGGATTTATGTAGCTTTGGAAGGTAGGTAGGAAGATCATCAGTCTCACATGATAGAAGTGGCAGGTAATATTGGTAATAGAAATATGTCTATTTTTATTGATTCAGGAGCTAGTAATAATTATGTTGCACTTAGTGTATTTTTGAATTGTTCTCTTAAGAAAAGTAACCTTGAGGTAGCAGGATTTGCAAAGTTAGCAACTGGAACTAAAAGAAAAGTCACATAAATAGTAATCTCGTGTCCTTTGGAAATGAATAGTTTAAATACTTTAGCATATTTGAATGTTATCCCCCTAGGATCTTATGATGTTTTGATTGGTATGGATTGGTTGACTACACACTGAGCTATCTTGGATTGTTACAATAAGACTTACACATGTCTAGATGAGGAAGGAAACAGAGTAATAGTTACAACCTTTAAGACAGGTTACAATCTATTGCTGCTGCAACCTAATCCCCAAAATTTTCTTAAAATTGCAGGGGGGCTCCTTTTATTGTTGAGTAGTCTTAGAGTTCAACTCGTCCTAGATAATTTCACCCTCAACACTTAGATTTTTTTCCTAAAAATAAAGCAAAGAAGGAAAATTTTTTACTAAGTAAAACTCATGTTTTTGCGCTGACACAGTCAGAGCAACTTGGCGAGTTGAGACGACACGGTCAGATCAAAGTTGGTTTTTTGGGATGAAGTTCTTGTTTCAGAGCAACTCGGTGAGTTGAGCCGACACGATCGGAGCAACTCGACGAGTTCCTCTGAAATAGTCGAAGTGTTTTTGCAGTCACGCCGAAACACTTAGTTATTTTTTTATTGTGCTTTTGGTCGTAGGAAAGGAGCGAGTTCTGCCGACTGTTTCGACGTTAAAACCTCAGAGATGCTAAAACTGATCGGTGTGAAAACTCTATCTGGGCCGAAAAACCAGCGAAAAGAAATCGGCAAAGAATGGAGAAGATCGCGATGCATTTCGCAGCAACTCCGCCAACGACGCTGAAACGGCCGCTGGAGAAACGTGAAACCTGTCGATCAAAGGGTCGGCGAAACTAGAAAAATTATGTTGACTCCTTCGATGCAAAACAAAAAATATGCGCCAAAACGCCATTATCAACACGAGTTTGAGAAGTCCGACGATGCGTTTCTCTAGAATTGAGTGAGTCACACCGAAATGGTTGGTGGAAAAGTGTTTTGGCAGCGATGTGGGAAAAGGATTTTTTTCGTCGAAATGGGGCCCGATCATTAATGGCCCCACCAATACCAACTCCCCCGTTTGCATTTATTGCTAGGGGTTTTTGAAAAACCATATATAGGGAAGAAATATTTTGTTTAGTATTGCAAACGTCGTTATAGCGACTTTTTCCTCCACCACTCACCAGACGCCAAGAAACCCAATGTTGTTTAGCTCAACTTTGCAACCACTCTGCAACTGACAGCTAGGCTATCTCGTACCCACATATTCCTTTTTAAGTTGAAATCATTGTTTTCTATTGAGTACTTTTGTTTTATTATGAGTCGTTGACCTTTCCTCACCGCCTGTTTTTTTTTCACGTAGTTGTAACCTACTATGGAAAGCCAGGTTTTGGGGCTTGGATTATTGGTTAAAAGGGTGTATTGACTTCACATATCCATAATTTTCCTATCCGGAAAGTCAGCCTACCTCACTTTTACACCTAGTCGCGCCCTCTGATAAACCCCATCTCCTTTCAATTAGCATAACCGCGTATGGGGAGGGGTTATTTAGGCCATGGATGGGTGTTTCACCATATATTGGCCATTCCAACAGGTCCAATCGTATTTGTTTTCCTTTAGGGAAAAAAGTGGAGGTTTCATATTTCATATAGTGTAGTAGATCCTAATCCTTAAATGTAAGAGCCTTCGGTGGATGGAGGAAACAACTTACAGGAAGGGAAAAACTTGCAGGGAAGGTTCTATTGAACATACACAGAACAAAACACCCTACACACATAATGGTAGCTTTTGAAGCAACTGTCGGCTTGGCATAGTAACCTCCCTTCCGCCATGAAACCTACTTAGGGAACTAAAGGAAATTGCATTGCATATAAATCAGGATGGTCATGCAAATTTCTCAGGATGCTCATCTCTATGATCACGAAAGAACCGTCCCCGAATGTATTTTGAGGCCATTGTGTTTTACAAACCCCCACAGTAGTATCCCGCGTAGTTACTTTGTCGATGATAGATTCGGTTGTTGTTTCTTACCCATTGTTGGGTCAAGCCCTGATTTTCCATTCCCACCACAGAATGATAATAATTAAAGATCGGCTCGCATTTTTAAACCCCAAAGCATGCACTTAATTCTTTATTCTTCATAGACTGAACGTGGTGAATACTCTTCGTATAATCCCTTATGCAAAGTCATTTAAATATTGTTTTAACCATTGTCATGAACTTTTAACCAGAAGATTATAAGTGAATACCTATTAGAACTGCCTGCAATTATATTGTGGAAATATTTGGGAAGAATATTTTTGAAATAATCTTGCATACATTTTCAGTTGCATATTAATTTCCACACACTTGCATAATGTTGAAGCAAGCAAATACTTGACCGCATGGAAGTAATTGTTTTCTTAACTCAATTTATTTTTTGTAACATGAAGGAAAAATGATTTACAGACTTCTTGTTGATTTTTGGTTACATATTGTTTCTACTATTTCATTAGGATTTAGAGATGCAAAGGAGGAGTTCCAAGAGGAGGTCCAATATAACTTAATCGGAGTCGAATGTGGAAATAGTAGCTGATACTACCATAGAAACAATGTTCGAAGATACTAGACCAGTAACAGGAATCGCCCCGGAATACAAGTGGGGGGAACTATATCAGATAATCCAAGATCCGAATATTCTTGGTACTTCCAAACATTCACTTATTTATTATATATATAAATTTGAGAAGTTTTTAACAAATTTCATATTATAATATTTTTCTACTCATACTTCCAAATTAGCAAGATATCCCCATAACCTTATTTACTAAATTTTACCATAATATTCATAATTGATTCAATTGTTTAAAAAAAAAATACTCAAAATAATTAGACAATATTGCTCAAAATAGTTAGTCCCTCAAACTTTTCAAGTAAATCGACCAAGTCAAATCTTCGACTGATTTCCTTTTCTTTCACTGATTTCCATTTGAGTTCATTAGATTCTCCCAATAACCTATTGGACCCATCATCTAAGGTCGGTTAATCATTCAACTAAATGTAGAAATTTGTGTTGAACATAGACGTCATATAGTCTTAAATATCAATATATAATATATTTATCTTTAAAATAAAGTAAATAAGACATGAATGTTGGATAATGGCCAATCATTAGATCAAGTTAATGTTTATGGGTCTAGTTTTTATTGAGATAATTTGGAAGAATACATTTGCCAACCATCTTGATTCTTAGGTATGTTTTGGACAATCCCGAAAATAAATAGAATATGAAAGTATCAGTTCCACTTGTTATTTAACGTGCATTTAAATTTTTCCCTTCTTTTCGGAAATAATTTAGCACATTTAATTTCTACAACGCATTTGTAGGGATTGCTTTTTAATCGATAACGACGTCGAGCAAAAACCCTTGAGCATGTACAAATGCCCATTAGTAATTAGAAGATGTCTCATCATAAAGCTGATCTGGGCAAATCTGGTGACCTCAGCTCTGAAAGCTAATCCATTATCCGTGAGTAAAACTGACGCCACACCAGAAATGAAAAAGAAAGGTAATATAATGTCATATAATGGTGCAGAACAAGAAAGGAAAAGATAACAGTGCACCAAGAAAACAAGCAAAACATCTTATTCACACTGACGGAGAAGGTATGGACAGAAGCTGATACCGAATAATGTGCGAAACAAAGGCATGCCAAATGGAAAAGAGACGCATCTTTCACATGGATAGCAGCCTTCACTTTCTAATTACAAACGAAAAAGGCTAAACGAAAGCTGCATGTAAGTAAAACCTAACTTGAAAGCCATAGATCTTTGATAGAGCGTAGCTCCTCCAAAGAAGCTCAACAACCCTGATGTAATACAAAGGTGACACTCCTGTGCCACCAACCATCTGAATGAACTTTTGGCACAGAATGCAATAATCATATAGAACGAGAAATGTAGGAACAAAGGAACGCCAATGAGTGAAACATGCAGCAGTCACCAGTAAGCAAAATCCACCTTCCAATAGAAAATGAAAAGGCTCAGCTGAAAACAATCGGCAGAGCCTAAGCTCAAATCCAGACCTCAAACACTCCTACAATTTCGAAAATTTAATGGTCTAGCATTCAGACCATGCCATGCCCATTTGTTGTAGTTTTAATTAGTATATTTTTTTTAGCAATTTTTTAAGGTAAAATTCCAAAAGAATTAGTTAAAATTGTAGTTTAGATTATTAAAATTGTATAAATAGAATTTTTCAAAAAATAATATAAAAAACTTCCAATCAAAATTACAATTTAAACCATAAAAATTATTATTTACAATTTTAACAATAAAAATCACTATTCAAAAAAATGACATCACCAAAAAAAATACAAATCTTTTACCGTTAATGAGTTATCTTAGTCATTTGAAAACCCTTTCCTTTCCACAGTTGCCCAGCCACCTTTCCAAGCATGCAAAATCCGACCACAAACATGAACAAGATACGAGCATAGAGAATGTTGGCAGCTGCATTTAATTCCGTCCTCTGTCTTTATATCAAATCAAGTTCATTTTGTAAACTACTTGGTCGGTGGAATTTAATACACTAGCGGTAGCTTGTGAGTACGAGTGCCTCTGGAGACTGGATACCACGACTTCTCAAGGTGAGGAAGCTTCTAGATGCCACGATGGACAAGTAGACCGCTGTAGAAACCTCTAGATGCCACGACTTCTCAAGATGAGGAAGCCTCTAGATGCCACGACTTCTCAAGATGAGGAAGCCTCTAGATCTGGTGTTTAGTGTTAAAACATATGCATGTAAAACCTTTTTGTTTTAGTAGGGGGCTCATACAGAAGAGTGTTTAGTCATGTTGGGTTGTTATGTGTGTTTCATAGAGCTATAGCTTTATGGTTGTAAGTGTAGAAATCATTGTGTGTGTTTGTGTGTTCTCTCTAACCAACAAATTGGTATTAGACTCGTGGTTGAAATAAAGGAAGAAAAAAGAGCCCCCACATAGGATGAAGATGGTATTAGAGTCGTGGTTGAAATAAAGGAAGAAAAAAGAGCCCCCACATAGGATGAAGAAACCTAAGGAGCAGTACAAAAGTGAAAGGTCTAGAATATTTCACAACCTTGAATTGATGGAAGCAAAAGTAACCAGAGAAATGGGGATCACAAATTTAAATGACAGGAGACTATATAAATTTTTGATAAAGGTTATGATGAAGACGAAAACATTATTCACTAAAGCTGAAGTACATTGTATATGAACAACTATGTGAAAGAAGAAGATTCCTTAGAGAGATGACTAGAATGAGAATCCTAGTTGATAAAGACCTCACAACAAATAAAGTAGAATATGAAGCTGAAGCAGGGAATAATATGGGAAGTATGTATGGTTTCACAAACTTAGAAGATGCAAAAACAAAAAGGGAAGCAATAACATCTCTAATCAATCTTGAACATTTTAATGACTCCTCCCAAGGAGGCATTGAAATTTTTAAATAAATCTGATGTTTGTATTTATGCAATTAGTATAATAGATGTTGAATGCAACCACTGTGCTGCTACAAAAGAAAATGAAGACATCCCTATAAGGGTTGTAGGATTTGAAAATTCAATTAAGATTAAGGGAGAATTTAAGAATATAAATGACATTGAAGAAAATTGCAAACAAGTAGAAGCTACAAAAGAAGACAAAGGCTTCTCTACATTTGAAGACTTAAAAGTTGAAAAACAAGAAGAACTTGTGATTAAAGAAGAAAACCTCATTAATATTATAGAGAATGGAGAAGCAATTGGTGAAAGGGATGGAAATCTAATTGTTGTCATGAATGGGAAGATGCAAGGGCTTGTAGTATATGATGAAGAAGATTGCATTAGTGAAGAAGAAAAATAGGAAATTAACAAAGAGACAAGAGCTTGTACAGTATATGATGAAGAAGATTGCATTAGTGAAGAAGAAAAATTGCAAATCAACAAAGATATAAAATATTGAGGACATGATGAATGGAGTAGTCATGGATGTTGATGAAGACAATTACATAGTCACTGTGGCAATTGAAAGTGAAAATCCGTATGCAGTGTTTGATGGAAGTTGTGATGTTGGTGAAGAAGCAGAAAAATGAAGTAATGAAGAGAATGCAATTATGAAAGTTGCGTGTGCAATAGCACAAGTTTCAAGACAAATGGAACAACATAATATGAAAGAAACGGTTGATTTATTTGACCATTTACTTGTTTGTAAGTGTGCAGGAAATGACATAAACAATCTTGCAAGCTTGCATATGAATGAGCACTTTGAAGATGTGCCAAAACAATGGGATAGAAGAGGTAACTAAGATGCATTTGATGATGTTGAAAGTTGGTCTTAAGAACCTAAGAGGATATTGAAAATGAAGAAAAGAGTGAAGATGAAAAATATCATATACAAAGTGTGGAGTACAAAGAAGAAAAAAAGGTGAAATTTTAAGGCTTTGAGATTGAGACCAACATGCATTTGTATAAAAGAAATTAAATGTATTTATTGTAATCCCATAGAGGCATTAATGAACCATGTTAGTCAAATGATTTAGTTAATATGTTTCTTGTAAATTATGTAAGTGTTGTAGCAGACTATGGTCGAAGTTAAGGAGGAGGTTGGAAGGTCCATTTAATCCATGCATGTGTCTCTATACTAGCATAGATCCATCTTAACTCTGTCTTTGTCAAAGCCCGATAGGGATCAAACCTTTTGAGGAAGTTTAGGACTCTAAATAGGGGTTTGCACCTCAAGGGATTTGATCCATCGTTCAAGGCTTGATAGAATGTTAAGATGGATCTATGATGGTTTATTAATATGCAATTATTACAATACTAATATTTAACTCATTGTTATATTATCAACTTAAAAATAACTATTCCAATTTGGATATCTTACAAATAGACAAAAGTTGGATTAATTAATTAATTATGAAGTAAAATAGATATTCATCCAAAACTAATATCTAATTACCAACTATTCCAAGTTCTAATCATGTTTTAAATGGTATAAATGCTAACACATAAATACTACAAATAGGAAAAAGTTTCATTAATTAATTAATTATGAAGTAAAATAGTTATTTGCCCAAATTTAATGGTTGAAGCCCATGCAAAAATTGCATTCATTCATTGGTTATAAAGTAAAATATTATTTAACCAAATTTAATCATCCAAGTGCTAACTATTTAAGTTGTAAATTATAACATATATAAATCCTACAAATACACAAAAGTTGTATTCATCAATTAATTGTGAAGTAAAATGCTTTCAATTTACCCAATTATTGGTTAATTTGCCATTATCACAAAACTAATATCTTACTTATTGTTATATTATTAACTTAAAACAATACATAATCAAATATATTCCAATATATTCATCCAAGTGCCAACTAAAGAGCCTCTCGACCCAATCAAATGAAAATAATTGTATAAATTGTTTGGTAGTTGGGAATTTAATACAGTAGTTGTAACTTGTGAGAATGAGTAGACTAATGTCGAAGCCTCTCTATGACACAACTTCTCAAAATGAGGAAGCCTCTAAATCATCTAGCATGGGGGTTAATACAGAAGATCGTTCAGCTCTTGTTGGGTTGTTTTGTGTGCTTCATAGAGCTATATCTCAATGTTTGTGATTGTAGAAATCATTTTGTAGGTTTTGTTTGCTCCTCTTGACCAACAAAGAAATGTAAAATGAAGAATGGAGAACCGCAAAACAAAATTGAATGAGCTACCTCAAACAATCATGGCCTCTAATAATTGAATGTTCGAAACACTCATTATTCATATTTAATGAAAATGAAAATTTAATAACGATGTGCTCGATTCTACGTTTTAACTATTTTTTTTGGTTATAAGTAAATTCATTAAAATGTAAAATACATATAACCCATCTATCATAATAGCTCAACTAACTTTATCATCATCATTAATGTGTTATCTTATTCAGGAGTTAAAATTCCACAAAATGTAAACAACATCCACCTTCTCAGGCTTATAGTCTTCTCTTTTGCGACTCTATTTTGTCATAAATATCAATCCCTCCAGTGAGAATGCAATCTCAAAACTATAGCTTGGATATGAGAAAATGGTTTGAATGATGGGAAGCATAAATGTTGGGAGGAATGAGAATGTGTAACATGATAATGCATGAGCCTATGAATGATTCAATTTGAATTAGCATGATAGGAAAGTGCACAGCAATAGAGATGGCTCAAATTTGGATGATGGAGTTTTTTAGACTTCTCATGTTTTGTGTTGGCCCCCATTTTTGGCCATCTTTATACTCATTTTTGAAGATCCAAATTTCATCTAAATCTTGCTTTTATGAAGATTTTTGTCAGTCATATTATCCATTTTGGTATCCTTGTAGTCATATTAAGGGCTTAATGCCTAGAAATATTAACCGTTGTGATATGTAGCAACTACTTAGGAGTATGTTGCCAACGGTTTCAATTTTTGACTGATGCATCTAATCTATGGGAGGTTGAATCTGTTGGTTCGATGTTTCTCCCTTTGTAACCTGTAAAACTCTATAAATACCATGCTGATATGGTTTGAAAAGGAGGAAGACAGCATATAGAAGCATACTAGAACTTATCTGTCTTGTTATTTCTGATTAATGAAGATCGAATTCCCGGGAGTAAGATCATGTACATAACCATTGTGTAGTTTCGTTGTGTAACCCAATAGGAGGGCCCGCCTGGTGGACTGTGCGTACATTTTCTTCCTTTGATTTTGTTGTCAACATATATATATCTGCAAAGGTACTATGTGCATAAAATCTCGTGTTTTGTTCATAAATTCCTTTTTGCAATATGTTATGGTAGTGGAGATTTAAAATGCTTGCATTTGTACATCAAACGTGTTCAGATTTTGTATAAATTTTCATCTTGTTTTTCTTTTGTTGTATGAAAAGACATCTTCTCCATAGTGTTTATCTTGTGTCATTTAGATCTAATTCTAGATTAGTTGTAGATTTAATTTTATGTAGATTTCTATTTTGATTTTATTTCTCTACGCAAGATTTCCCTCGAATTGCTCCTTAGAATTAGATCATTCTATTAGAAGCATTCTTAGAATCAGTACTTCATTATATTATTCATCTTAGATCTGGTTTCTCTTTTACAAATTTTATAGATTAGATTTCATTTACTTATATACAAGTTTCATAGGGTAGATCTCACTTGCTTTGTACTTAGATTTAGATTTCATATGATACAATTCACAAGTTTGTATTTCAATTAAATGCTTTGCTTTTAGGTTTGTTTGTTCGCTGCTCCATGGACAATGCTTTGTTTTCTATAGTTTAGAGTGTGGTTTGATTTTTGGCACTTGCACTTACACCCATAGCACTATTGATGGTTTGGATTTGAATTTGTAAAATTATTTGTGGATTAACTTTAGTTTAAATATCATTTCTATCAAGATCGTTATTTTGGAATTGTGCATTTGATAATCGCTAAATAAAGTTGGTTTGGTGTTGTTCATGATTAGTGATTTTGAGTTCTCATAGTTTCAATCACTAACGAAGAGATTAAAATCCTAACTCATGAGGTATAGCTTCCCTCTAAAGTGTTCAGCTATTTTTATTTGCTTGTTTTATTTTGAAGTGTGTTTGACGGCTTTAGATTAGGCTAAACTAGGCTCCAATCCTGCATTTCTTGTGCTTGCACCTCTAAGTCTACGACTCCCTCGTTGACAATTTAATGTTGGATTAATATTGCATATAATTTTACTGACATTTTTGGCGTCAGGGAGGTGCTAAAGGGATAGCAATTTCGGTAGGTAAATAGGGTGCTTTTAAATTACACAACTTGGGGGAGGAGATTAATGGCAAGACACAAAAATGACCTCACTATGGACTTTCCGCAGTGTGCCCGACGCATCCACTTTGGTGGGGTTGCTACAAATCCTTGTTGTTCCCTTTTATGCAAGAGTGTTTCTTTTCATATGAGTGGTGTGTTTTTCAATTTTGCAATTGATTTCTATTTGTTTGTTTCTCTGGTCGTCTTTCCCTTGGAAGCGATTGGGCAGACTGTTGGCAGCGATTTGGGCAGATCTGGACATCTTTCTCCTCACGATTCGCAGATCCAGATAGTTCTAGAAATGCAGGAGACGGATCGTCGTTCCACGCTCATAAGTCTTCAAGTGATATTCAGCAGTGATTGAATGGCAGCTGCAGCGATCTGCTCCCAGCAACCAGCTACGATCTTCTGCCAGCAGCGTTCTCCCAATTTAATCAAAAATGAAATTGGGCAGCGTTTTCCCACCGAAGCAATCTCCCTCACATGGATAAAATCAGGATTTTCACGTTCTGGGGATTTTTATGGCCAGCAAGTCTTCACTGCCAATGATCTCTTACATAAGCCAGATAACCAGACTCTAATAAAAATTCTGGTAGCGGCTCACTTTCGGCAGCACAGGATTCACAGCGGTTCCTTCAACACTTACTCCCACTGCTCAGCACATAACACACAGGCTCTGATACCAAATTAAGAAACTGAGAGCAACAAAGCATGCACAACATATTATAGACTGAAGGTGAGACTACGCTCAACACAGCTTGATTATTCATAGATAATAGTTACAAATATATAGGCTTAGAGAGCCTCCAACAAACTCCTACAATAGTGGATCTGGAACTACACGTACACAAATAGCATAACAATATATTAACATAAGTATTTCTTCATTATTATTCTAACACCATAATTTTTAACTTTTCCAGCTGATAGTTAGTTTTCTAATAAAATAGGCTATGATGATTTGCTTAGAATTTTGCAAGTACGCTCTTTTCAGCTGGATTGATTTCAAACTTGAATGTGAGTATATTTCTAATCATGTTACGCACATGGTTCCTCATACTTGAATTAAAAAGGGGTTATGTTTCTAGGTAAGGTAGAATAGTAAATAAGTAAGTAAAGACTGCATATAGCTATTAGTATAGTTTAAAAAAATAGTGTAGCATTGTTGTTATGCTTTCCTTGAATAAATGGGAACTATAGATTTTGTCCATTCATTTTTTTATTCTCTTTCGATTCCATGATTTAGTCTATGGGGGTTTTTCTCTCGTAAGTAGCATGTTTTCTACCATCACAACAAAAATGGTTCCAACTCCATGTACTATCATGCTTATTAACATTTATGATGTACCTTTCATCCATTCATCTTTTGATTCCATGATTTTAGGCTATGGGATTTTTTTTCTCGTAAGTAGTAAAAATGGTTGCAACCTGTTGGCGGGGCTTTTAGGCCTGGTAATAGTCTTCATATATTTTCTTGGTTCGTTGGAAAGGGTGTAACTGCTCCAACCACATTCCTTATTCCATCTAATGAATGCAATTGACAAAATGTTTGGTCCAACTTCTGTGTTCGTTTGATGGCCAAAATGTTTGGTCCAACTTCTGTGTTCATTTGATGGCTGTGTTTATGTTAATATCTACTTGAATGCGACCCAGCTTTCAACATCTTGTCGCCGTTGCCACTCTCTTTTGGTCTGGGTGACAGCAGCAACAAAGGAGAGACGTTCGAACTTGGAAGAGAATGAAAGGTAAATAAAAGCCTCTAAGAAATGATTGCTGTTCATGGCAGTGTGAAAATGTTCAATCAAAGAAGAAAACTGTGCCAGAAGACAGAAAATAAACTTCTTGAAAGCCTGTGCAAGGCCGATCTGCACATAAGAGTCGAGTTTATGAGAATTAATGGAACCCATTCAATCTCTTGTCCAGTAAGTTGTATTCTTGACTACAATATTGAATATGTTGCCGACTAAAACATGCAGTTAACAAGACAGCATTATCAAGCATAGCATACGCATTTTGAGCCGACAACCACGTTACTGGAACTGATAATTTGTTAGATAAATTGTCGACAAGTGAAGACTAACTACATAATTAATAAGAATATTATTTGGCAGTCTGATAACCTTAGCAGTCAGAATCTTGCTAGAAGAAAAAGATTTGCATACATAGCTATATTTAAAAGAAATTGTGAGGTGCGGAGGTTGACTGGGTTGTAGATAGTTGATTGTCCATTTTTCATCCATATAAACTATTTTTGAGTCCATTGGTCGATTGTATTAACCCCGTATGTGGTTGATGTCGCTACTTTGATATGAAGGTATGACGGTTGATATTGCTTTGGTTGTTGTCGACTTCTATTTGTTAAGGCTTTGAGTCGATCATTGAAAGTTGAGCCAAAGAGACTATTGCCAGTTGAGTCGAAGTTTGCAGTCTGTCCAAAGATCCCTTACGGAGAAGAAACATTGCAAGTGTGATTGATATCGTATCCTAACAAGGAAAGAATGTATGTAGTCGATCGCATTTCACCAGTTATCTATACTATCGAACCAGGCTAGAAGAAATTGATGTCTCGACCAAGCCCTCACCAAATGTACTCTTCCCATTTTTCGCCGACTTGTTTCCAAGTCTGCTCGATTACAATAGTTCATTCATTGATCAGTATACTCGACTGTGCAGAAGTTGTGGTTGGTTGAGTCATATTGTTTTCCATTGACCTACAGTCGGATGTAACCGCACACAAGCAAAGTTGCTTAGCATAGTCTGACCATTGATCAAAGGGGAATGTACTGAAGAAAGCTGCAGTTGGTCGATCATAGCGAACAATCTCTCGACCATTAACCCTAATGAAATAGTGCAGTCGGTCGTTGATCATCTGGCCGTGTGGATGGCGAGCTCTCATAACGTACATTCATGTATTTAAAAGATGTCGGCCACTTATTTTTTATATATATTTTCTCTAAGAGTGATACCCAACGAAAATTTAATAGTCGACTTGGATAGCGTGGGATAACTAACTAGCATTCAAATCGCCCTGCTTTTTCAGGGATTTGATTCCTGGATTCGGTTATAAAAATCAGTGGAATGGTAGTTCCACTCCATTTACTGCGGAATTATGTTATGGAACTGTCCCCTAACTGTTTTGGCCCATTTTAAAAAGAGATAGAACTCTGCCTCACCGAAAAAGTTCCATTCTATGGTCGAAAATTTAAAAGTGGTTCACTTCAAATTGGAAATTATCATTGATGATCAAAGAGTCCTTGTAATTGTATGTGGTAAATATGATCGAACATTAAAATTTTTGTAAAAGGGATCTGTACTTAAGATAGAATGAGTTATTACTTGTGTGACTCTACTTCAAAAATTTTCAAGAGGGGTGAAACGTGAGTTTCTTTGAAGGTAGGTGATCTCCTCTAATTTTGCAAATTTAGTTGGTCTTTAGCCGACTCTATAAGTCGAGTCAAATCAGTCGACTCACAAGTAGTCGGTCCCAACCATGATCAACGACACATGTATCGAGCATACACAATTTTGCAGGAATCTTTATGATAGACGGAATCCATGAAGAACACATTCAAGAATAAGACACATTACATCACACAGAAAACAAGCTTAACGCCAAATGATGACACCAAGAACACTTGAACTGATCAAGCCCCCCGGTGCTGAAGTATATAGCAGCTCTTGAGTTACGACCTTGGACGTTGAAGACGGAGAAATGGTATTGAAAGCAGATCCAAAAGACCTCAATTCTGAGCCATTGAAGATGAGTTCGACTAGATGTTTAAAGGGTGAGGCTCTAATTGATTGTTCCCAGATTAAAGACGGATGCCAATGAGTCACAAGCTTTCTACATGCTTTCTCTCTTCAGGATGAAAAAACGTTTTGTTGGTGGGGGAGATATTGGCGAGGCCTTGTAATAGTCATCATATAATTTGTATAAGCTTAAAAAATGGTTCGTTGGAGCGGGTGTAACAGCTCCAACCACATTCCTTATGTATAGACATACCATATATTAATGAATACGATCGAAAAAACGTTTGGTCCAAGATCTTTGTTCGTTTGATGGCTATGTGTATGTTAATATCTTCATGAATGCGATGTGAAAGCCCAACTTTCAACACAAACCCATGTAAAGTCTCCACTTGCTGGAAATTTACACACATGATATTATTATTTTCTCCAATCGTGTTCCGCTACCAACCTTGAATTGAAGAATGCATCCATTTCTTATAGGTTTGTGCTATGATGGCTTCTTGGAATTACATCCAAGTTTCTTTACCTTGAAGTACCATTTCCTTTGTGATATAAGGCCAACGACCTTTGCACCATAAATGCACACGATAAGATGTAGCCTTTCATGAATGAATAGGCAATAGAACATAATGTCAAAGGAGAGGAGGAGAACTGCGTTGGTTAGATTTTTGTCTCGACGTTTCAAGCCAACTAGATGGGCTCATGGCTCATAATCATCAGAAAGGCCTCTCGAGGGAAAGATTAAAAAAAGAAGGTGATCAATAAGGGAGAATTAGGGTAAAAATGGTCGACAATAAGATTTTTTTAAATCTTTTATCATCCTTGTTTAAATTGTAAGTTTAAGAGAAACATCAAAGTCTTATTTGTATTCCTATTGGTAAGGTGTATTTAGGAATCACAACTAGGAATGATGCTCTAAGGAAGTGACATGGAGAGTTTCTATTTCCTTTTCTAAACTAGGAAATAAATTTAATTTTTAAATCATTGTTTGATCCTTATACCTAATTTTTTATCACTAATCAATTGAACCACTTGATGAGTTGTTGATTTATTTGGATTAAAATCTACTAAATCTAAAATCAGTATGAACGAAGGCATCCTTGTAACTAAAGGGATCAAATATTTTGCGAACAATGTCCTTGAAATTATCTAACTAGGTGAAAATCGATGGATTGGATGTTGCCAATTGTTGTGTGCAACATGCCACCATGAGAAGGATTTATAAGAACCTCAACAATAAACATCTTATAATCAGTGATCGAGATGGATTATGTCTTCAAATAAGGTTCAATACTACATGAATACATGCATCCAACTTCTTTTCTATTGAAGAAGCCATCAGAGCAAATACGGGGATTTTGGTATCGAACTTGAATCGATTTTAGGCAATTGGAATGATAGTAGGCATTGCTTGATGTTGTTTCAAATTTTTTTATTGTTTCATTGTCTTCTTGGGCATGGGCATGTTGGCTTGCATGAGCTTCCCTTGTTGTTGTTAGGCCAAATGCTCCATCTTCTTACTGAGCACACTTTTGACATTGTTTTACCAATTGAACTCATTATTCTACTAGTTGATCTATTGGAAATTTGATTTATTGTTGTTTTACCAACATATGGAGAATTTTGAACTCTTGTGTGTGAACAATGTCACACTTGGGTTCATATGAAAATAAATGCACTAGTCTCGGAAATTGTTTCACTAGGTTTTAGGCATACCAAAGATTGTATTGGAAGAGGTCCCATGGAAGAAAAATTCAATTGGTTTTGGAAATTAATTTGGGAAAAAATACAAATGTTGGAAATTTTGCTAGCTTTTGTAGTTTTGCAGCAGAGTTGATTCAAAAAAATGTAAAATTTTGCAATTCCATTAGTTTTTGGCAAGAATCGATAGATTGTAATTCTTGCAATTTTACCATATTTTTCCAATTTTTGTTATGTAATATGTTTTGTATTTTTGGATGGAGGGGAATAAGAGTTGGGCATCACCAAGGGTAACTTCCAACATTAAATCGCCCCTCCCCCCACCCATCCCCCACCTTATACTCAACATTTCTCCTAATTGGGATAATGTGATAAGGTGAAAAGTTTAAGTATTGACGCATGATTAATGGTTATAAATGCCTAACCATGGCATAAAAACTAGACTCTTAGTAGATAAATACTAATTATATGACTCATGGGTCATGGATAGGGAATTTGAGCACCATTGGGCCCTAAATTTCTACCTAAGAAAGAGATAAGTACATAATTTTAAGGATTAGAGAATGAGTGATTGGTGACTTAGCACCCATATAATTCAATAGGTGTTAGATTCTCTTTACATATTTTGTTAAAAATAATTATGTTTTCAAAGTGCATGACAACAAATTATGTGTATAAATGTGTCTTTTCTGAACTAGTTTTACTACTACACTCAAATTTCTTGGGACACTCGCACTCAAAATGGTTTATATAGCATCCACAATTTGGTTTCATGTACAAAAATAAATCAAATGAAAAATCAAGGAAAAAAAAGAATTGAATTGGCATTGCATGAAATACAATTTACAACACATGTTACAGAGAATAATGTTCCATAAGATTGATGATCTATTTTCATATACAATAACAGAGAATTCCCATGAATTTATGTATCCCAATACTAATTGCAAAAGAGAGATCCATTGAACAACATTTGTTACAATTCCATGTCAGATTGATCTTGAACATCATCCAAGTCGAGATATGAGTAATAAAGATCATAATTTGTATCCAACCATTCGGAATCATTGTAAGGATTATCCAAAACAACGTCTGAACATCTAGTGCTAAGTCATCATCAATGCAGTCATCATCAATGTAGTCATCATCATCGAGATGTGACTCAAAGGCTATTTGGTCAACATGGTTCCCCCCTTTTTCTAAGTCCACTTCTTCCTCAATATCTCTAGCCACATCTTCTTCTTCTTGAACATCTTCATCTTTAGGAAAAGTATACTTTATAGGTCGTCCTCTTGGATCAAATCTAACAACAAAATACCAACCTACTCTACCTAGTACCTCTGAAAAAAATACCTTCTCACATTGACTTGGAAATACCTATGGATATGTATCTTGCTCGTACCTATTAGTATTGATCATGGTAAATCCATTGTCATTATTAATAATCGTCCTTTAATCACCTTGTAGCAACAATTTGTACCACCTCACCTTGAAGAGAACCACTTTGAAGGATTTCAAGTCTATATCCAAGATTTCTTCCAAATATCCATAGTACCTCAAATCCGATGTGACCAAATGTCTATCACCCATGTGGGAAATATTAGTAACCTGGAAAATTGTAGTAATACCACTATCACAAGTTTTTCTCCTACCATCCAACTCTTTGGTGCAAAATTTTCTACCATTGCACCACATAGCCTTATGATGTTTCACTTGCATTCTCAGTATGTTAGAAATGGATTGTTAGGAAATGGTAATTATATGTATAAGATAATTTCAATAAAACTATGATAATGTGATTTGAAATATAAATACGAATGGTATGCATGGATTACCTTTCTATCGTTTGCACCATATGCTAAATCAATTTGTTGCTAGCTTAAACTTGTGTCATGATCCAAATAAGCCTTTATGATCATTTCTTCCAATTCATTCCATCTTAATTCACCATAAAATTCTTCACATCATTTTTCCCTTCTCTTCATAAAATCAAGATTATTTACAATGCATACATGAATTGCATTCCACTCTGTACTACCTAGAACAATAACAAAAAAATTGTTAGTTAAACAACCAAGCTACTAACTAGTGTTCCAAAAACATGTATAGAGAAATTAAATAAAGTACAAGATTTTACCTTTCACTTTTCTCCATCTACCATTCCCTAACAACACCCCCCCTTTAAATTTGTTGGTAGAATCGGCATCCAAAAAGAGCGGCACATCCATATCACCCACTACTTCGGCTAAGTACTCACTAAAATATATAGTGGACTGATATAGCATACACCCTTCAACAATCGATCCTTCTGGATGTGATATCTGTCTAACAAATGCCTTCAATGCGTTCAGGTGCCTCTCTACCAACCACATTGACCTTGTGTGCATCGGTCCACATATTTCAATCTCTTCCACTAGGTGTATCAAGCAATGTTCATGTGCGTTGAAAAAGGCTAGAGGCAGGTAATTTTTCATCTCACGCATAAATTGGGGAATTTTCCTTTTCCAACACCTGATATCTTCCTTTTGTATTTCTTTAGATGAAAACCACCTACAAGTGCAATGAAACTCAATGTGTCAACATTCAAATATATAATACAATAAAATCAAGTATCAACCCTCTATACAATCAATATTAATTCAACTATAACTTTATTGCACCGAGAGAAGCGAGGTTCTCTACAGCTCAGTATGAGGGAGATGTTGTAATGTAACGTAACGTTACCATAATTTAAAAAATTCATGTCGGCTCATAAAATAAAAAAAAATTATGAAAAGTAATTAAAAAAGTCCATGTAGGCTCATAAAATAAAAAATTATGCAAAGTGATTTAAAAAATCCATGTCCATCTATAAAATAAAAAATTAAAACTTAAACCTGGATCTATCAAAGAAGAGAGGAATCAAATTTCTTGAGTTTAAGATTAAAAAAAACTACACCTCAAGAAATTGGATCCCTCTTAGTGCTTGATAGATATGGGTTTAAGATGGATCTATGCTGGTACATACCTCATGTACTTGCGGAGATCATAAATAACCTTCTTAGTGTTGTTGTCAAAGCTATTAGGAAGAGATAGCGATAGAACACACTGCAACAAGGATGCAACGCATATTACTAACAAATAACATATATACCATTACATATAACTTACATAGAGATAAAAGCGAATTAATAAAAAATAATGTATATAACATAAAATAAATATTCAAAGTTGCAAAACATTGAACCTTGATAAATGTATGACAATCATGAGTTTTACCCCCCCGAAATTCCCTTTCTTTTTCAATATATTACTTATGTTTAAAGCAAACCCAATGGGAAATGTTATCTTCCGTACAACCTTTTTTACAGTAGCACTCTCTTGATGAGTTATTAACCATGGGAGAATGGTGGAATTTCCACTACCCCAGTTTTGATTCAAATGTTGCAATGAGTTGGATTCTTAAATGTCACTAGTATTTTTTGTAATTTTTTCCTTGTTATTCCTCCCATATATAATTTTCCACAAGCACTCTAAGACATTATCTCCAATATGCATAGTGTCGAACAAATGAGCTACATGTAGGTGCTCATAGTATGGCAACCGACTAAATTGGGCATAGTATCATTTCAAACCCCATGGAAGATGATCGTGGTGACGACCTTTGAGAAGTATCAATGACATATTAATATTTTATACTAATCATGATTGTAAGTATCATGAAAATCTATAAATAAAAATAAGTGACCAAGAACGAAGTAATTAGCTACAAATAAATATTGCTTACCATGGATCTTGTGAAATGTTTTTTTCCATAGTTGAGGAATCATTCTTCATGGAATTTTTCCAGTCTCTTCATGATGCAGGAGCATCAAACCAAAGTCCTATATTTTTTGAATGAGCAGCTAATGCTATTTTTTGCTCCTTGTAATAGTTTCTAGAATATAGGGTTAGTTATTGATTAATTGTAATTGATTTTGAGATAGGATTAGTTTGAATGTAATAATGGCAATTTTCCACTGATGTCCTTGTATATCGCAAGAGGTTGCTCGAGGATAGGGTTTGTTGTGTAAATGCTTTCTTTAGGAGTCCAGATCCGGCTTAATCTGATCTGACAGGTTTGTGGAGTCTTATTTAATCACTAAATGTAATCGATCAAAGGGTTGTTGATGAAATGAAGAATAGAGCTCCAAGTCTCTACGTTTGATTGCATATCCATTGTCTTCTTTCAATAACCAGAAATGTGTGTGAGTGAACAAAGTGTCATTGACAAAGAACTCAAAAGCTGAAGGCTGTGGCGTATTCATTCGAATACCAGGCATGCGGGATTGATCGTTGCATTGATCAATTCACAAGATCACAGTTTGATCAATCCATGGGAGTGAATATTGGATGGTTAATATTGGAAGAGGGAGATCAACTGTCTAAGACAGATCCCAGAAGGCCGAAGTGTAAGTTTGTTAAGTTGTGGGACAAGCAGAGATCGTATGGTGGAGATCGAGACCGAATGATCGACTACCCATGTGATATTTCGCTGAGGTGAAGTGCGCAGAAGTTAGACCTCATAAATCCAAACTGAATGTTCCCCAACCGATCACAGATCAACGGATAGGAGAAACTTTGAAAAGATCAATGCCTTGAAGATCATTTTGATCGTGTATGTGAGAGAGTGTTAATGGCCAAACCAGACACGAAATATTCATTGAATTCACCCTAAACCAATTAACCCCACCATTGATCTAACTTACTTGTTGATCCAACAGTCCTAAACAATTGCGGAAGACACACTTGCCGATCCGATGGTCCAAGGTGATTGAGGGAAGGAAATTGTGGGAGAAAATTGTGGAAGGAATTTGCGAAGAGCACCCGCAAATTCAGAAGGGAGGCGATTGCGGAAAGGCAGTTGTGGAAGGAACTTTGCGGGAGGGGAATTGCGGAGGAGAATTGTGGAAGGCACTTTTGCTCGACACCCCGCAATCAGGTGATACCCGTAATTCTTATAAAATTCAATTTACCGCCACTTTAGAGTCTGCCCTTCAATGACTGCTATGGAAGAAGAACTTAGTTGAGTCTGCTAAGTTTGGTGATTCTGCTAAAATTGGAATCAGCCAAATCCCAGGATAGCAGATTGGATTGGTTTTACTGATCCCATTCTACATCAATTGGTATCATAGCATAGTTTATAGCAAGGAGAAAGATGCCACCAAGATGAGGTTGAGCAAGTGGATTTCTAGTTGGAGGTGATCGAGGAAGGAGTTGTGGACACCTATCTAGTGAATGTTTCACTCCTCAAAAAGTATTTTGTTTAATTTGCATGATCCACTTGTACATAGGTTTGGTGTGTTTTTTGCTTTCTTTTGTTTGATGATTTTATTTGCTTACAATCTGTTTTAATAACTCTACACTTTTGGAAAATGTCTGAGGATTAGTTTTTCATAGTAATCATCTCAACTGCAGTTTTAGATTTGTTTGTCATGCACAGCTTTTCGACCCGTATCAGAATTTGCTCATCAGAAGTTAGACGGTTAATAATTACAAGGCTTTGATTGCTACCCTTCCATCCCGGTCATCATCTTATGCATGTCTTATTTGTTTAATTGAGATCTCGGGTACAGCTGAGTATTCTTATCTCATGTTTCATGGTTAAAACAACATATCATAATAACCTACTCGACTTTATCTGCTCTGGATCCTTTTACAAATTACCTTGAAAATAATAATTTTCTTAATCAATGTAAATTACAAGGTGGGGGGTCTTAGTTTAATCCATCCCATTAGGTTCATAGGTGCTTAGTGGAATGACATATTCACATCAAGCCACCGCACTTGGAAGATGACTCTCAATTCTACTGAGAGGTGGAAGATCCTATCACAAGTCGGTCCATTCATGATCTGCAAAGCACTAGTGACTAACACTACTGATATATGGTTACCAAGCCATGGTAGTGCCTTGTGATTCACACTTCAATAAAATCTTGTTTATTTTGAAGGACACTGGTTGTATGTAGGAACAAGGGGGTCTTATCACAAGCCATCCTTGCTATGATCATGGGTCTAATCCTGGACTGAAATTATCATTATATGGTTACCAAGCCATGGTAGTTGATTTCAGTTTTACAGTTGGAAGACAAGGAGTCTCCTTACCGAGCTCGCTTGTTCAGTTTCCAGATCAGGCTTGTGAATGGCACTGCTAATATCTGATCACCAAGTCAGGGCAGTGGTCCTATATCAACAAGGCCCTATGCAATGTTTTATGTTTAAAAAAAAAAAAAAAGGGGCATGAAAATAAAATATATATATAAGAAAAGATATGTATATGGCAAAATCAAGCAATGTAAATAAGTAAAATTACAATAGATCAAGGTGATTTGTAATTAGGACACCCATGAGCAGCTCTGGGTTTATCTCTGAGTTCAACACAAGCTGGTTTTACATGATTACGTGAAGGTAAAGAATCCGTGTTGTTCTTTGAACCTCCTTATCAGATTGGCATTATCTTTAACATGATCGTGTATGGGAGTGTACTAATTTAGTGATTCTTGTTTATTAAACTGTCTCTTTGTGAACATTTTCTAGAAGTTCAGGTTGAAAAGTTTTGTTGACTGACATACTTTATTTAGTTGATTTCTGTTACATCGATAATTGGTCTGTCCCAGCCAATCGCCATTTGTTGTAGGCACAACAGATCCCATGCTTTAGCTAATGCACGGGAACCCCAAATTTTTAATAAATACAAAGGTGTTTGGGTAAGTGTTTCTTTAAACACCAGATTCTTCAGTACTATCCCTGTCATCCTTTAGCTTACCTTTATTTGGCCTGATTGCCACCTTTTTTCTAATAAATTTTCTAAGTTTTTTGTTATGGAGGAAGCCTTTAATTTTGGGTATTTTGTCTTCTGTTTTCACCATCCCGAAACCCGACGGCTTGCACACCCGAAACCCGAAAGGTGCGGGTTGCGGGATTTCGTTTTTATGCTTTTTTTTTTTGTCAACCCGAAACCCGACAGCTACGGGTTGTGGGTTTTCCTTTCAATAATTTTGGGATATGGCATCCCAAAAACCGAAACCCGAAACCCGCCATTGCGACTTTCGGCTTTCGGAAATTCATTTCAATGTTTTAGTCGTGTTGTTGTTCCTGAAACCTGCAACCCAACTTTTGGGTTGTAGCTTTCGAAAACATTTTTTGCGTTTTCATGGATTACCATCTCGACACCCGAACCCGACACTTCGGGTTCCGGCTTTCGGGAATCATTATTTTTGTTAACTTTTGCAGTTTGCGTTCCCGAAACCCAAAACCTGACTTTTCGGGTTGCGGCTTTCGAGAACCCAAATAAAACTTGTAAATAAAGCACCCTTCATCGGACCCCGAATCCTGATTCAGGCAATCTCAGTCGTTCATTCATTCTAGATCGCACGGTTAGGATTTGATCTGGTGAATTCAATAAATAAAGGTTTTTCTATTTTTATTTTATCATTTTTACTGTTGAAAATTACTGTGCTACGGCTGTTTTATTGCGGATTTGTTGCTAATAGTCGTTTTTCACCAGCTTTTCAATTATTTCAGGTAAGCCTACTGTCATCGCATTCGTAGTTGAATTTTATTTGTTGCTTTTCGATTTTAGTTTGATTTTGATTTCTTTTATTTACCGGAAATTGCAAATCCTGTCGCCATTTTGAAAAACACCCGGTCTAAGACGACACAGAGGGATTCTCTTATCAAAGACCCCAATTTTGGTATCCTCTTAGATACCAGTGAAAGGGTCACTGAAACTTACCAGATGGATTAGTTGAAAATCTATGCCATTTTTGACAACGATGACCTTTCCCACATTGAAACAAATAGACCCGCATATGAGAAGATCGGGTCTTCTCAAATTCATGCCATTGCTACACAACCGACCATTTTACCTTACACTGATGCAGTAAAATGGATAATTGAGAACGTCAATGTTAAAGACCGGTCTTTTAACGATGACACAAGAGCTCAGTTGACTCATTTTCACTTAGATATTTTTATTTGATATTTTTCCCTCAGACCGCATGAGCAAACCCTCACAACCGAGTTTTTACAGTCCTCGAAAACCCGTTATAATTTTGACGAAATGTTAAAATCATGGATGTACAAGCCTAATGCCTTCGGGCCTAAGGCCGAACAACTCTATCCTATTATTTGGTTTAAGTAACCCTACTCTTTGCTAGCAACTATGTTGTGCCGGTTGTTTGGTATGCCTAACTGTTCTCTATTCAAGGCCGAGTGGGCCCCTGTAGCACATCATGTGTTAACCACTAGCGAGTCTTTTCCATGGGCCTCCATCTTGTCTTTGGAAATGGAGAACGCCATCCATGCTTACCAGAAAGTGCCTGTACATAAAAAGCCCCATTTTTACTTATCCGCATATGTAATTGATGTTTTCTGCGCGTATTTCCAGTACCCTAACTTGGGTTGGAACTGGTCTCCTTCAGATCCACCTGTTCACATTTATCCTTCAGTGTTGTGGGAAGGAAATTATGTCCCTTCACTCTATGACACCTATGACCATTTTATGGGTACAGTTTATTTTAAGATCTTCAGGCAGGAAGCACCTGCATTCTCAGAAGATGCCAAAGCATTCATCAATACCATTGGATATTGGTATGTCAGCGAATATTTCTCATACATTAGGATCTGGGGATGTGATACAGTTCACCTTTTACCCAGAATTGTTCATGATAAGTTGGTCATACAGGAAGTATCATTTCAAACTGTCACTGATGGCATGTACAAGAAACTTACAGGTCCCAGGAAAAAGGGTTGGCCTAAGTTCACTTTAAATCTTGGACAGTTAGTCATTCCAACCTCCAATTGGGCTGCAGTCCTTGGTGAACAGTTAATAGCTTTGAGATTAGGGTTTTCTCCCAAGAGGAAGCATGATCCTAAGAAGTTCCTAGATGCACACTTCAAGCAAACACATGTCAAGATAGACTATGTGCATGATTTGATTCCTAATGATTTTATATATCAAGGGGTGGACACATTTTCCCAAGTCCTTGCTAAAGCAAAGAGCCTGGAAGATCAACATAACATTTTACAATATCAGAGGGAAATCAAAACCAGATTTTTGAGCTATAGGGCTATGCAGCTAAATTTGATTGAGCAGGTAAGAAGGGACATAGCAGAGAAAGAGGTCCAAAGGTCCAAATCTTCTCTCGAGCTAACCATTTATGATGGGGACAAAGGACAAACTCCTCTGGAGGACCCCCCTCAGGAGAAGCTAACTGAAAGGGTAAACGCCTTGTTGCAGACTTCCCAGCAATCTCAGCAGAAGTTGGCCCAGCTCACTTCAATGGTAAACACTCAGATGATGACACCCCCTAATCTTACGGTGGAAATTCATTTATCTACTACACCGACTCAGGAAGATGATGACCTGGTGTCGACCCAACATATCCCAACAAAGAGGGAAAAGGTCTTGGTTTCTACATCACAGGTTCCTACAGTTGATATAATTGACTGTGATGAGGAAGTGGTTTGACATCCTTCGGTATCGGTGACAGAGGAACCCATGGAATATTTACAAACTGTCACTGACTTGCTAAGCAGCATTGACATGGACCAGTCATTCCCTGAGCAGCCAATGTTGGAATTCAATGTTGCCCCTGGTGTGTCATCCTCAGCACTTGTGTTTCCATCCATTAAACAGCTTTCAGTCACATCTCCAGGAGTGACAATTCCTTTCTCCCTATCACAATTATATGATGCCCTCATTCTTACCATTGTTCCTTCACAACATCATTTGGTCGTTTTTTCCATTCCATCGCCCATTGACACAGCTATCCAATATCCCATTGATCCTTTACATTCTCATGTATCCACTCTTTTATCCTTTGTTATTGGTGAATTTCCCTCGCTCCCGTCTTCATCATCACCCACAAATGTTGATAGTCAACTTCAATTGTCTGAGACCAATGTTGATAGTCAACTTCAAGTTTCTGAAGTTTTAATCTCAGCTCCTTCTCCAACCAAAGTCTCATCAATTTCCCAAACCATCTCATTGCCTTTGATCACCCCTCAAGTCACTTTGCCCATACCTAGTCCAATTTTTACTCGGACACCCTCTTTGGTTTCAACGGTAAGTACTACTTCTTCCTCTACAAAGTTAGTGAATGAGTATACAAATGATGACATTGTCCCTCTCAGGAACTACTTCTACAACAAGGATGACAAGGCAGTGGTGAGGAGAACCAGAAAGAGAGGCAAAGGTTAGGATGGGTTAGAAGCACCTGTCCCAGATCAAGTGATATGGGCTCCTAGAACAAATGACCCTCAAGTTGAAGCAATAGAGACAGTTGTAGCCCTCGGGGCCTTTGGGAAGGAAAATTGGGATTCAGTGCAAGTGTTGAGCAAGGAACCTGATTTGAAAAAAGAAGAAATCAAGAAGCTAGAGGAGGAACTGGCTAAGACCAAAGAACAACATGGAACTTATGTAGCTGACCTGGAGAAAACTTGGACAAATAAAGTGCAAGATATTGAGCAAAAGAATGCTACCCTCCATACTGAACTTCGACTTGCTCAGGCTCAAAGTTCCACTGATACAGAAAAGATTATCGCCTTGGAAAAGCAAATTGAGGATGCAACTGCAAGTGCAGCCTCAACAAGTTTCTTTAAATTGTCATTGGAGGAGTTCAAGGACTTGGCTCTTAAGGTAAATCGGGACCACATTAAGTTGCTTGAGAAACTCTACCTTGCCTTAGATGAGATTAAGGGAAATTTTATTGCTTTTTCCAAGATGTCTTCTACTTTAGAAGAGTAGAAAGGGCAAAGACTCCTAGCTACTGAGGCAGAGGAGAAAATTAGTGAATGGCAGTGATACATTAAGAATGTGCCAAAAGATATGCCGATTTTGAACACCTTCCAACTTAAGAAGGTTAAAGCCTCTTTAAACACTTGGATTGATTTAAATGAAACTGCTCATGATATGATCAAGAAGTCTAAACGTATCTGCAAAAGACGTTGGTACGCAATTGATAATATCATGGACGCCTTACATCTCCAGCTTATGGACTCGATTTTAGAGGCTCTACCACCAAAATGCAAGCTTGAAGAGATGGAGCGCAAGTGTGAGGAAGCCGCGCAGAATATCCAAGCCCTTCATGAAGTCAGCATCGATGATGTGGATAGGTTAATCAGAAAACCGTTTGACATGGAAGGCAAAATTCACATCTACCTTTGCACTTGGCACAAGCTGGCTAAACATGACATGGAGAATAATACTTGCAATGCTCAGATAGCTCTCGAATCGGTTAATTTTCCAAATATAGATGAGTTGTTAGAGATATATGAGAAATGGCAGGATTTTCTCGATTCATAGTCTGATTTGAATTTTTGCAATCCCTACCTATGGGGAATTTCCACCTGCACTCTTTTGGAATTCTCTATTTAAGGAGCAATGCTTCTCGTAGTTAAGGGTTGGTCATTTTGGAGTTACACATGAATAGGAGAAAGGCTAGGGATACCATGTTCATCAGAGCTTTTATAATTTCTGTACAAGACTCTTTTAATACAGTAAAGTCATCTTTTGATCTATCTCTTGTTATTCCTCAAGTTTATTTGAGAATTACTGATTGTATACTTCAGATTGTCATCTACGGTAAATGTTATCATTTTGCATATATATAATGTATGGATCTATCATATTGGTTTCTCTGTATGACTTATTGATGCTGTGAGGTATTTCATTGAGTTTATTCAATATTAATAATTTCTTTATCGATTTCTGCAAATGATTCATTACACATAATAATCATGGTTAATTTTTCAATTGACAGAATGATTATAGATTGATTCTTGAACAGGCTTAAGTACTTGAATTATTGTCTTTTAATTTTCATTAATGGATTGTGGTTTAAGTTAATAAGTAACTCATCAAAGATATTTCTATTGAAGTTTGTAATTTACTTGTTCATAATATCTCAAGGTTGATCTGCACAATATCAAGCTTTCTTTTTAGAATAGGACTAACTCAGATTAGTTTTCCTTTTCTTAAATAGGTTAGCTTAGCTTAGCTTTAACATTTTCACACCCTTGTTTTCCTTGATTGGAAAACTAACCTAATTGGTCGAATCACCAACTCTCAAAGTGCCAGCGGAGGCCGAATATTCGTGGGGGATCAGCATACGAAACAGGCTAGGGATAGAACTTCCCTTGTGCAGGGTCTTTTGAAGCCTTTAATCTTGGGTTTTCTTCCTCTGTTGGGAGCCTTGGAAACATTCCAACACCTTTGCATCTAACCTTCACAACCGAGGCATCAACAAATGGCGCTAGAAGGAGGGCCACTAGTACAACATGCCTAAACAAGCTACTAAGAAACCTCCTCCAGGAAGTACTTCAACGGTTCAAACTCGAAGCCAGTCAAGGGCTTCAACCTCTGAACAACCGACTGGATTACAACCTACAGTCCTTCCTGCTACCTCTATCCAACCTACATTTATACTTGTCACACCTGCAGTACGACAAGAAAACATAAGAGAGGTTATTATTGTATCACCTACAAGAGGAACCCTCACACTAGAACATATATTGAAAGCATCTGCCAACAGTTTCATTAGAGCAGAACAACAGATCGCTGACCAAAGAATACGTGGTTTGGAACCTTTGAATTCAGACAATATTTTGCAGACCAACCAATAAGAAGATTAGAAAAATTCCATTATGTAGACCAGTGACCCACTGATCCAATAGACAACTGATCCTAACATTGAGAATCAATAGATAGTTGATCAACACCCTGAAGATCAAGAGTTGATCGATCAACCAGGTTCTCCTGAATATAATCTTCAGACTCCTTTTCAAGGAGCCCAAGATCAACCAAAACTTGGAGCTAGTGGACCACTGCCATCCCCTCCTTCATCTTCATCATCCTCATCAGATAGCTAACATTCTTCGTCAGAAGAAGAAGAAGAAGAAACACCTATGGCTGGAGAAGGCCAAAACAAACCATGGCTCAACCAAGATGCAGTATGGGTACTTGGAGACCAACATAGATTACCTAAAAACCCTGAGAAATGGTTACCCAAGTTTAACCTAGATGACAAGTCACTTGCACTAGATCACATTAAAACCTTCATGTAGGCTATCAGACTTAGGAGTGTCATTCATGAGGATGTGGTCTGCAGACTCTTCCCTTATACCTTTGAAGGGAAGGCAGCTTCATGGTATTTTGCCTTACCAGAATCTTGTTTGGAGATGACAAAACACCACAGGATCTTGTTTTGGAGTTATCCTCCATGAAGATCAAAGGAAAGGAAAGAGTTAAAGATTTTAATCAAAGGTTCTCATACCTGAAGAATAGAATTCCCACCAACCTTCTTCCTGTTGAAGAATTGTTGGTGGCCTACTATGGAAAAGGCCTACCTGCACCCATTGTAATATGGGTGAAATGAGCGCATAAAGGCACCTTACTTGAAGCATTTGTTGAAGCAATTCAGTTAGAGAAGGACGTGTTCTGCCTGAAAGATAGTCCTGAAACTACAGAGGAACAACCTTCCACTTCTAGAAGGAAAACCGATACTGCTCTTAAAACAACTGTTCAAAACAAGGATCCACTTGACATGACTGAGATGAAAAAGTTCATCCATAAAATGTCAAATGAGATGGTTGATTTGAAGAAGACAAACAATGAAAATCAGAACCAGAATAGAGGTTTTATAATGCCACCTTTCAGGAGACCTTATCAACCTCCACCAAATCCACCTCCTCCTAATCCAACAGAAGGCCTCACAAATGAAGAAATCTATTCTATTTTCAGAGCCTTAGCAGCAAAATCCCAAAACGCCCCTGAAATTTCCAATGATCAAACCGATCCAGATACACAATTACCTGAAGGAGAAGAAGAAGAACATGATCTGTAAATTAACACTGTAAGTTACTTCTCAGAACTCCCCATGTGTGAAGAAGAAGAATAAATTGAGACTGTATTCAATGTACAACATCTTTACAACACAAGGTCTAGGCCTCAACCCCCTTAGGAACCTTCCTCCTCTACACCAGTTCCTAACAAAGGCAAGACTATTCCCCAAAAGAACACAGTCATCCCCAAAATGGAGTACAACTTAGTTGAAGATCTTAAAAGAGTTAAAGCAAACATCTCTTTGTTTGAACTGTTGAAAATCTCTTCTATGAGGGATACCTTGCCCAAAAGTATGGTAGTCAAACAACCAAGAGAATTGCAAAACAATAACCTTGACTCTTTTACTAAATCTGATGATCAAAAAACTGGCAGCAGGAGGACACCTCCTTTCCTGCTTACTTTTGAGATTTTCAATAGAAATGTACATAACTGCATGATAGATTCGGGTGCCTCATCAAATGTGATACCTTTGTCTATTTGTAGAAAGTTGAATGCCACATGGGAACCTTGCCCCACTCAGATAGTACAACTTGATAGATCTGAAGTCAGAGTGGTGGGCAGACTTAGAAACGTTCTTATTACACTGTCAGCAAATCCTCGGATCCACCAAACAATCTATATTGTCATAGCTGACATCCCAGAAGCATATGGTATGTGGCTCAGCAGAGACTGGTCTGAAAAAATGAAAGCTATTTTTCCACTGACTGGTCTCATTTGTGGTTACCCTATAATGGAAAACCTAATAAAATCAAGATCAGTAGGGAGCCCTTCATGAAGCAGACAGTCACAGACTTAAATGACTCAAGTGAACCTGCAGGTTACTTCAACTCACAAATTGGGCATTTTACCTTTGACACCTTCTTTGGGGACTTGCTAGCTGACATTTCACCACAAGAGAATGCACAGAATGAATCTCAGGTAACTCATCTCACCTCTGTGCCTTTCTTAGGAGACATTGTACATAATATTTTTAATGTAAATACAAATTTTAGATTAGATCCTATTTCTTGGACATTATTTTTTTATGGTTCTAAATCCAAAGATGGAGCCAATGCAGGTTGTGTTCTTATAGACCCAAAAGGAATAAAAACTATGATTGCATGCAGGTTAGAATTTGATTGCACTAACAATATAGCTGAATATGAGGCCCTGGTTCAGGGACTTAAGAAGGAAATCGATATGAAAGTACAAATAATTCAATGCTTTGGTGACTCAGAGTTCATTGTGAAATAGGTGAGGAATAAGATACACTGTCTATCCCCCCGCCTGATGAACTATCAGAAATTGGTAAGAGATCTTACTAGCTCTTTCACTACATTCAATATTAATTCGGTTCCTAGATCTCAAAATTTTGATGCTGACTTATTGGAAAATACAGCATCTAGATTGATTCCACCAGAGGGCCTGTTTCCTCAAACGTTCTCAATAGAGCTTATGTACAAGCCTTCCATGCCAGACAATGTAATGAGCTGGAAGGTGTTTGAAGATGATCAATAGATTCTTGATTTTCTGATAGCCCAAGATACGTTTCAAGACATGGCTATAGATGAGGATGAACACGAAAAGTTACTCTCCGATCCTTCGAATGTCATCTTGAAATCGGTGATCAATTTGGAGAAGTTCTATGATTTGCAAGACAAATTCAGATGCAACACAAACTTCAAAACCCAGAGCTCCTCGCTCAATTATGAGCAAGTCAATTTGGGCACCAATCAAGAACCCCTTTTTATCAATTTAGGAGTTGATTGTACCCCCGAGGAATGCAGATCCATCATTAAGCTTTGTAAAGAATATAAATATGTCTTTGCCTGGACTTATGATGAATTGAAAACGTTTGATACTAGCGTCATGTACCACAACATACCCATGAAGCCAGAAGTAAAGCTGTATCAACAGAAGTTGCGGAAAATGCACCCTAGCTTAGAACCCTCTATCAAAAGGGAACTTGAAAAGCTACTAACGGCCCGAATTATCTTCCCTACTAGGCATACGCAATGGATAGCCAATTTGGTGCCTCTCCGTAAAAAAAGGGGAAATTCGACTGTGTGTCGATTTCATAAACTTGAATCGAGCTTCTGAAAAAAAAAACTATCCGGTTCCTCCCATGGAGCAAATTCTGCAAAGAGTAGCAGGTTCGGAGATGTTCTCTCTCCTGGACAATTTTTCGGGATACAACTAGGTCATGGTTTCTTCAGACAACCAACTGAAGACAGCTTTCAGAACCCCTTGGGGTACCTTCGCCTACAGGCGGATGCCTTTCGGGTTGATTAATGCAGGAGCCACTTTTCATAGGGTTATGGATATAGCTTTCTAAGGTTTAATGCATGATTCTGTCGTAGTTTATCTTGATGATATCACCATTTACTCAAAGAAATGACATGAACATCTTCTCGCTCTGAAACAAGTCATCGAACGTTGCAGGAAGTACGGGATTTCCCTGAACCCAAAGAAATCCATATTTGCGGTGACAGAAGGAAAGCTTCTGGGCTTCATTTTCTCGAAGGAAGGTATGATAATCGACCCTGAACGCACTAACACAATTTCAAAAATCGGTTTTCCCGGTTCGCGCAAAGCAATGCAGTCTTTCTTGGGTAAGATCAACTTTGTACATAGATTTGTACCAAATTTTGTACAGATAGTTAAACCTTTGCAGCATTTAGTTAAAAAGGATGTATAGTTCACCTGGTCACATGAACAGAAAGATGCATTTGTTCAAATTCGAAAAGCTATTGCCGAAGCGCCTACCCTAATGTCCCTGGACTTTGAAAAAGATTTCATTTTGTATACCTTTGCTACTGATTTCTCTTATGCAGTTGTTTTGACATAGAAGCATGACAATGATGCTGAAATCCCAATATCTTTCATGAGCTCAATGTTCAAAAGAGCAAAGCTTAATTATTCTCAGATCGACAAGCAGGCCTATGCAGTTTATAATTCTGTTAAGAATTACAGTCCTTATTTGTTGAAATCTAGAATGAAGGTCATCGTACCTTACTCTTCCATCAGGAATGTGCTTATCCAGAAAGAGTTGGGGGAGAAAAGGTCTCATTGGATGACAGCCTTACAGGAGTATGACCTTGAAATCAGGCCAGCCAAAATAGTCAAAGGGCGAGTCCTTTGTCTTCTTGTTTCTCAATCAAATGATCCTGTACAGCAGCAGACTGAATGGGACCAAGAGGGGGAATCTCCCAACAGGTTTTGTAAATACTATTGACACCCCGACATCCGAATGGTATGACCATATCAAATTATTTTTAAATCATGGGTTTTCTCCTGAAACCCTTTATTTCAAAAAACGCAAGGCTTTAAGATTGAAAGTTGTTCTGTATCAATTTATTAATGAAGTTCTGTTTAGAAAAAACTATGATGGTGTTTTCCTTAAGTGTTTGGAAAAACATGAAACTGATGATATTCTTTTCCAATTTCATGCAGGACCTGCTGAAGGTCATTTCTCAGGCGAAACAACAGCTCATAAAATTATCAGGGCAGGTTATTACTGGACTACATTGTTTAAGGATTCTTATGTTTATGTAAGGAAGTGCGAACCATGTCAGAAGTGTGCAGGAAAATTCAAGAAGCCTGCTTTTCCTTTGCAGCCTGTCACTATTCAGTTCCCATTTCAACAATGGGGATTAGACTTTGTTGGACCTATCAATCCTACCTCTTCCCTACAACACCGATACATCCTTACTTCCACTGATTACTTTACCATATGGGTAGAGGCACTCCCACTCAAAAAGTGTACTGCTAGCCAAGTAATTTCCTTTCTGGACAGTCAGATAGTCACTCAATTTGGTACTCCAGAGTACCTCGTCTTTGATAATGCATCTTACTTTTCTTCAATTGACCTGACTGAATATTCCCTTGAAAAGGGGATCAAGTTGAAATTCTATGCCAATTACTATCCACAGGGTAATGGGTTAGCTAAGTCTTCAAACAAAAACCTAGTAAACATTCTTAAGAAGACTGTAGCCTCTCATCACAGAGATTGGCACACTCAGCTCAATAATGCTCTTTGGGCAGATCGAATCACTCCAAAGGCAGCAATGGGAAACTCCCCTTATTGTTTAGTTTATGGCAAGGAAGCCATTCTCCCTTCTAATCTCACCATCCCTTCATTGCAATTATCCCAATCTATCCAATAGGATAACTCTTCTCCCCTTCAACACAGAATTGATACCTTGCTCAAACTGGAAGAAGACAAGGAAGCAGCTAACAACAAGTTATATCATCATCAGCAAATGGTGAAAATATGCTTTGATCAGAAATCTTCATCTGACAGGGATTTTTATGTTGGAGACTTGGTATTAAGATGGGACAAACAGCATAAAGACAAGAATGCCTATACCAAGTTTCAGCACCTCTGGCTAGGACCTTTCATTGTTACCAAAAAGATGGGCCCTAGTATTGTTCGATTACAAACACTGGAAGGAGTTGTGGACACCTATCCAGTGAATGTTTCACTCCTCAAAAAGTATTTTGTTTAATCTGCATGATCCACTTGTACATAGGTTTGGTGTGTTGTTTGCTTTCTTTTGTTTTATGATTTTATTTGCTTACAATATGTTTGAATAACTCTACACTTGTGGAAAATGTCTGAGGATCAGTTTTTCACAACAATCATCTCAACTGCAGTTTTAGATTTGTCTGTCATACACGGCTCTTCGACCCGTATCAGAATTTTCCCATCAGAAGTTAGAAGGTTAATAATTACAAGGCTTTGATTGGTACCCTTCCATCCAAGCCATCATCTTATGCATGTATTTTTTTTTAATTGAGATCTGGGGTACAACTGAGTTTTCTTATCTCATGTTTCATGGTTAAAACAGCATATCATAATAACTTGCTTGAATTTATCTGCTCTGGATCCTTTTACAAATTACCTTGAAAATAATAATTTTCTTAATCAATGTAAATTACAAGGTGGGGGTTCTTAGTTTAAGCCAACTCATTAGGTTCATAGGTGCTTAGTGGAATGACATCTTCACATCAAGCCACCACACTTGGAAGATGACTCTCAGTTCTACTGAGAGGTGGAAGATCCTATCATAGGTCGATACATTCATGATCTACAAAGCACTAGTGACTAACACTACTGATATATGGTTACCAAGCCATGGTAGTGCCTTTTGATTCACACTTCAATAAAATCTTGTTTATTTTGAAGGACACTGGTTGTATGTAGGAACAAGGGGGTCTTATCACAAGCCATCCTTGCTATGATCATGGGTCTAATCCTGGACTGAAAGTACCATTATATGGTAACCAAGCCATGGTAGTTGCTTTCAGTTTTACAGTTGGAAGACAAGGAGTCTCCTTACCAGAACAGGCTTGTGAATGGCACTGCTAATATCTGATCACCAAGTCAGGGCAGTGGTCCTATATCAACAAGGCCCTACGCACTGTTTTATGTTTAAAAAAAAAAGGGCATGAAAATAAAATATATATATATATATATATAAGAAAAGATAGGTATATGGCAAAATGAAGCAGTGTAAATAAGTAAAATTAAAATAGATCAAGGTGATCTGTAATTAGGACACCCATGAGCAACTCTGGGTTTATCTACAGGTTCAACACAAGTTGGTTTTACATGATTACGTGAAGGTAAAGAATCCGTGTTGTTCTTTGAACCTCCTTATCAGATTGGCATTATCTTTAACATGACCGTGTATGGGAGTGTACTGATTTAGTGATTCTTGTTTATTAAACTCTCTTTGTGAACATTTTCTAGAAGTTCAAGTTGAAAAGTTTTGTTGACTGGCATACTTTCTTTAGTTGATTTATGTTGCAGAGATAATTAGTCTGTCCCAGCCAGTCACCATTTGTTGTAGGCACAACAGATCCCATGCTTTAGCTAATGCACGAGAGCCCCAAATTTTTAATAAATACAAAGGTATTTGGGTAAGTGTTTCTTTAAACACCAGATTCTTCAGTACTATCCCTGTCATCCTTTACCTTACCTTTGTTTGGCCTGATTGCCACCTTTTTCTAATAAATTTTCTAAGTGTTTTGGTATGGAGGAAGGCTTTAATTTTGGGTATTTTGTCTTCTGTTTTCACCATCCCGAAACCCGTCGGTTCGTGCACCCGAAACCCGAAAGGTGCGGGTTGTGGGATTTCGTTTTTATGCTTTTTGTTTTTTTGTCAACCCAAAACCTAAAACCCGACAGCTATGGGTTGTGGGTTTTCCTTCCAATAATTTTAGGATATGGCATCCCAAAAACCAAACCCGAAACCCGCCATTGTGTCTTTCGGCTTTCGGGAATTCATTTCAAATTTTTAGTCGTGTTGTTGTTCCCGAAACCCGAAACCCGACTTTTAGGTTGCGGCTTTTGGAAACATTTTTTGCATTTTCATGGATTACTGTCTCGACACCTGAACCCGACACTTCGGGTTGTGGCTTTCGGCGATAATTATTTTTGTTAAGTTTTGCGGTTTGCGTTCCCGAAACCCGGCATTTTGGGTTGCGGCTTTCAAGAACCCGAATAAACCTTGTAAATAAAGCACCCTTCACCGAACCCCGAATCTCGATTCGGGAAATCTCAGTTGTTCATTCATTCAAGATCGCATGGTCATGATTTGATCTGGTGAATTCAATAAATAAGGGTTTTTCTATTTTTCTTTTATCAATTTTACTGTTGAAAATTACTGTGCTACGCCTGTTTATTGTGGATTTGTTGCTAACAGTTGTTTTTCACCAGCTTTTCAGTTATTTCAGGTAAGCCTACTGTCATCGCATTCGTCGTTGATTTTTCTTTGTTACTTTTCAATTTTAGTTTGATTTTGATTTCTTTTATTTACTAGAAATTGTGAATTTCGTCACCATGTCGAAAAACACTCAGTCTAAGATGGCACAGAGGGATTCTCTTATCAAAGACCCCAATTTCGATATCCTCTCTGATACCAGTGAAAGGGTCACTGAAACTTACTAGATGGATTGGTCGAAAATCTACGCCATTTTTGACAACGATGACCTTTCCCACATTGATATAGACAGACCCGCATATGAGAAGATCAGGTCTTCTCAAATTCACGCCATTGCTGCACAACCGGCCATTTTACCTTACACTGATGCATTAAAATGGATAATTGAGAACGCCAATGTTAAAGACCAGTCTTTTAACGATAACACAGGAGCTCAGTTGACTCATTTTCGCTCAGATATTTTTATCCAAGCTTTTGCCCTCAGACCACATGAGCAAACCCTCACAATTGAGTTTTTATAGTCCTCGAAAACCCATTATAATTTTGACGAAATGTTAAAATCATGGATGTACAAGCCTAATGCCTTGGGGCCTAAGGTCGACCACCTCTTTCCTATTATTTGGTTCAAGGAACCCTACTCTTTTCTAGCAGCTATGTTGTGCTGGCAGTTTGGTCTGCTTAACTGTTTTCTGTTCAAGGTCGAGTGGGCCCCTATAGCACATTATGTGTTAACAACTGGCGAGTCTTTTCCATGGGCCTCCATCCTGTCTTCGGAAATGAATAACACCATCCATTCTTACCAGAAAGTGCATGTACATAAAAATCCCCATTTCTACTTATCCACATATGTAATTGATGTTTTCTGCGTGGATTTCCAGTACCCTAACTTGGGTTGGAACTGGTCTCCTTCATATCCACCTATTCACATTTATCATTCAGCGTTGTGGGAAGGAATTTATGTCCCTTCACTCTACGACATCTATGACCATTTTATGGGTACAATTTATTTTAAGATCTTCAGGCAGGAAGCACCTAGATTCTCAGAAGATGCCAAAGCATTCATCAATACCATTGGAGATTGGTATGTGGGAAAATATTTCTCATACATTAGGATTTGGGGAAGTGATACAGTTCACCTTTTACCCAGAATTGTTCCTGATAAGTTGGTCATAAAGGAAGTATCATTTCAAACTGTCACTGATGGCATGTACAAGAAACTTACAGGTCCCAAGAAAAAGGGTTGGCCTAAGTTCGCTTTAAATCTTGGACAGTTAGTCATTCCAACCTCCAATTGGGATGCAGTCCTTGGTGAACAGATAATAGCTTTGAGATTAGGGTTTCCTCCCAAGAGGAAGCATGATCCTAAGAAGTTCCTAGATGCACACTTCAAGCAAACACATGTCAAGATGGACGATGTGCATGAGTTGATTCCTGATGATTTTATATATCAAGGGGTGGACACACTTTCCCAAGTCCTTGCCAAAGCAAAGAGCCCGGAAGATCAACATAACATTTTACAATATCAGAGGGAAGTCAAAACCAGAGTTTTGAGCTACAGGGCTATGCAACTAAATCTGATTGAGCAGGTAAGAAGGGACAGAGCAGAGAAAGAGGTCCAAAGGTCCAAAGCTTCTCTCGAGCTAACCATTTATGATGGGGACAAAGGAAAAATTCCTTTGGAGGACCCCCATCAGGAGAAGATAACTGAAAGGGTAAAAGCCTTATTGCAGACTTCCCAACAATCTCAGCAGAAGCTGGCCTAGCTCATTTCAATGGTAAACACTCAGATGATGACACCCCCTAAGCTTATGGTGGACATTCAATTATCTACTGCACAGGATCAGGAAGATGATGACCTGGTGTCGACCCAACCTAGCCCAGCAAAGAGGCAAAAGGTCTTGGCTTCTACGTCACAGGTCCCTACAGTTGATATAATTGACTGTGATGAGGAAGTGGTTCCACATCCTCCGGTATCGGTGACAGAGGAACCCATGGAAGATTCACAAACTGTCACTAACTTGCTGAACAACATTGACATGGACCAGTCATTCCTTGAGAATCCAATGTTGGAATTCAATGTTGCCCCTGGTGTGTCATCCTCAGCACTTGTGTTGCCAGACATTAAACAGCTTTCAGTCACATCTCCAGGAGTGACAATTCCTTTCTCCCTGTCACAATTATATGATGCCCTCATTCCTACCACTATTCCATCACAACATCATTTGGTCACTTTTTCCATTCCATCGCCAATTGACATAGTTTTCCAATCTCCCATTGATCCTTTACATTCACCTATATCCACTCTTTTATCCTTTTCTACTGGTGAATTGTCCTCTCTCCCGTCTTCATCATCACCCACAAATGCTGATAGTCAACTTCAATTGTCTGAGACCAATGTTGATATTCAAGTTCCATGTTTTGAAGTTTTAGTCTCAGCTCCTTCTCCAAACAAAGTCTCATCAGTTTCCCAAACCATCTCACTTCCTTTGATCACCCCTCAAGTCACTTTTCCCATACCTAGTCTAGTTGTCACTCAGACACCCTCTTTGGTTTCAATGGTAAGTACTACTTATTCCTCTACAGAGTTAGTGAATGAGTATACAGATGATGACATTGTCCCTCTTGGGAACTAATTCTACAACAAGGATGACAAGGCAGTGGTGAGGAGAACCAGAAAGCAAGGCAAAGGTTAGGATGGGTTAGAAGCACCTGTCCCAGATCAGGTGATATGGGCTCCTAGAACAAATGACCATCAGGTTGAGGCAATAGAGATAGTTGCTTCCCTAGGGGCCTTTGGGAAGGAAAATTGGGATTCTGTGCAAGTGTTGAGCAGGGAACTTGATTTGAAAAAGGAAGAAATCAAGAAGCTAGAGGAGGAACTGGATAAGACCAAAGAACAACATGGAACTTATGTAGCTGATCTGGAGAAAACTTGGACAGATAAAGTGCAAGATCTTGAGCAAAATAATGCTACCCTCCATACTGAACTTCGACTTGCTCAGGCTCAAAGTTCCACTGATACATAAAATATTATCGCCTTGGAAAAGCAAATTGAGGATGCAACTGCAAGTGCAGCCTTAACAGGTTTCTTTAAATTTTCATCGGAGGAGTTCAAGGACTTGGCTCTTAAGGTAAATCAGGACCACTTTAAGTTGCTTGAGAAACTCTACCTTTCCTTAGATGAGATTAAGGGAAATTTTATTGCTTTTTCCAAGATGTCTTCTACTTTAGAAGAGCAGAAAGGTAAAAGACTCCTAGCTATTGAGGTAGAGGAGAAAATTAGTGAATGGCAGGGATACATTAAGAATGTGCCAAAAGATATCCCGATTTTGAACACCTTCCAACTTAAGAAGGTTAAAGCCTCTTTAAACACTAGGCTTGATTTAAATGAAAATGCTCATGATATCATCAAGAAGTCTAAAGGTATCTGCAAAAGACGCTGGTATGTAGTTGACAATATCATGGACGCCTTACATCTCCAGCTTATGGACCCGATTTTAGAGGCTCTACTGCCAAAATGAAAGCTTGAAGAGATGGAGCGCAAGTGTGAGGAAGCCGTGCAGAAGATCTAGGCCCTTCATGAAGTCAACATCGATGACGTGGATAGGTTAATCAGAAAACCACTTGACATGGAAGGAAAAATTCACATCTACCTTCGCACTTGGCACATGCTGGCTAAACATGACATGGAGAATAATACCTGCAATGCTCAGATAGCTCTAGAATCGGTTAATTTTCCAAAGATAGACGAGTTGTTAGAGATCTATGAGAAATGGCAGGATTTTCTCGATTCATAGTCTGATTTGAATTTTTGTAATCCCTACCTATGGGGGATTTCCACCTGCACTCTTTTGTAATTCCCTATTTAAGGAGCAATGCTTCTCGTAGTTAAGGGTTGTCAATTTTTGAGTTACACATCAGCAGGAGAAAGGCTGGGGATACTCTGTTCATCAGAGCTTTTGTAATTTTTGTACAAGACTCTTTTAATACAGTAAAGTCATCTTTTGATCTATCCCTTGTTATTCCTCAAGTTTATTTGAGAATCACTGATTGTATACTTCATATTGTCATCTACAGTGAATGTTATCATTTTGCATATATATAATGTATGGATCTATCATATTGGTTTCTCTGTATGATTGATTGATGATGTGAGGTATTTCATTGAGCTTATTCAATATTAATACTTTCTTTATCGATTTCTGCGAATGATTCATTGCACATAATAATCATGGTTAATTTTTCAATTGACAGAATGATTACAGATCGATTCTTGAACAAGCTTAAGTACTTGAATTATTGTCTTTTAATTTTCATTAATGGATTGTGGTTTAAGTTAATAAGTAACTCATCAAAGACATTTTTGTTGAAGGTGGTAATTTACTTGTTCATCATACCTCAAGGTTGATCTACACAATATCAAGATTTCTTTTTAGTATAGGACTAACTCAAATTAGTTTTCCTTTTCTGAAACAGGTTAGGTTAGCTTAGCTTTACCATTTTCACACCCTTGTTTTCCTTGATTGGAAAACTGACCTAATTGGTTGAATCAGCAACTCACAAAGTGCCAATGGAGGCCGAATATCCGTGGGGTATCACCATACCAAACAGGCTAGGGATAGAACTGTGCTTGCGCAGGATCTTTCGAAGCCTTTCATCTTGGGTTTTCTTCCTCTATTGGGATCCTTGGAAACATTCCAGCACCTTTGCATCTAACCTGCACAACCGAGGCATCAACAGATGAAAGCTATGGAGAGAAGAAATTCATGGATTGTATATGCCAGTGATGAAGAGGAACCAGAGGAGGTTGCTCAAGAGGTGAAAGTATTGAGGATGCTGGTAAAGGCTAGTAGCAGGCCTAAATTGGAAGTCCCCATGTATGAAGGTAATCTAAATGTTGAAGAGCTCATGGACTGGATCAATGCTTTAGAAAAGTATTTTGACTTTGAAGAAATTGAAGATAAAAAGAAGGTGAAATATGCAGCTACCATACTAAAAGGATATGCATCCATTTGGTGGGATGAACTAGAGATCCATAGGGAAAGAAAAGGTAAGTCCAAAATAAAAAAAATTGGGATAATATGTTGAATAAAATTAAAAGTCATTTTATGCCTAAGGATTATCAGTTAACTCTCTTTAGATAGCTGTAGATTCTTAGACAAAAAGGTATGACTATTAAATAATATACAGAAGAGTTCTTTAGGATGAGAATTAGAGCTGGACAGAAACAAGGAGACATAGAAAGAGTGGCCAGGTATATAAATGGACTAAGATATGAAATACAAGATGAGATCAGCTTATTGAATTTCATAACTGTTGAAGATGCTTATCAAGGAGCCTCTAGGGTAGAAGAGAAGCTACTAAGAAAACAAAACCAGAAGAGTAGAGGAAGAAGTACAGCAAGAGGGAAAGGATTTTCAACCATAGGAGAAAAGTTTCAGGCTTCCAAGAATGAAGCAAAAGGTTCCAGCAGCCAAATACCCCAAAGAGGAGGATTCAAGGGAGGCATATTTGGTGCTACAGGAATAGGCAAAAGTAGAGAAATAAAATGTTATGCATGTGGTGAGATGAGACACATGTCATGGGAGTTCCCAAGGAACAAACTAGTAGCTCAGAGGAATGCAAACATTGTTGAGGCTCGAGAGGAGTCTAATGAGAAAACAAAGATGGAAAACCCTCCTGAGGAAGGAGAGCCTCTTATGATGAAGAGAGTTTTGGTAAAAACAAAACAAGAAGTACATGAGCCAACACAAAGGAAGAGTCTATTCAGGACTAAGTTCAAGTCACAAGGGAATTGTTGCAAGGTGATCATTAGTAGTTGTAGTACAAATAAATTGGTCTCCACTGAGATGGTAGAGAAGTTGGTATTGAAGAAGATGAAACATCCCATTATAATTAAGTGGCATGGTTGCAGAAAGGACAGCAGCTCTTGGTGAATGAGCAATGCAAGGTGGAGTTACAAATTGGTACTTATAAAGATGTGGTATTATGTGATGTAATGCCTATGGATGTGTGCCATATGCTCTTAGGAAGACCATGGAAATATGACAAAATTTTTATTCATGATGTAAGGAGAAACACTTATTCTCTTGAAAAAGATGGAAATGAGCATGTGTTGCTACCTTTGAAGGATGAAATAGTTCAAGAAGATACAGGATCTAGCATTTTGTTGATGATTGGGAAAGATATACTACAAGAAATCAAGAAGGAAGAGGAGCTACATCGCAACCCTATGTAAAAAGATGGAAAGGAGCATATGTTGCTACCTTTGAAGGATGAAGTATCACAAGAAGATATAGGATCTAGAATTTTGTTGATGAATGGGAAATATCTATTAAAAGAAGTCAAGAAGGATGAGGATTTACATTTTTCCCTCATTGGAAAACCAAAGGTAATTTTAACTACACAAATTTATATGATTTGCCTACTGAAGTTAGGATCTTGTTTGATGATTTTGCTGATATTATTGTGAATGAGTTACAAAATGCTTTACCTCATATGAGTAGTATTAGTCATCATATTGACTTAATACCTAGTGCAAGCTTACCTAACAAGGAAACCTATAGAATGACTCCAAAAGAGAATGAAGATATTAAACAACAGGTACAGGAGTTATTGGATAAAAGTTTGGTGAAGGAAAGTTTGAGTCCTTGTGTAGTGCCCACGGTGCTTAGCCCAAAGAAATATGGTGCATGGCATATGTATACTGATTCTTGAGCAATCAATAAGATCACTATCAGGTACATATTTCCCTTACCCTGTATTGATGATTTGATGGATTGTTTGAGTGGGTCCAAGTATTTTTCAAAGATAGACTTAAAGAGTGGTTATCATCAAATAATAATTAGAGAAGGGGATGAATGGAAAAGTGCATTCAAGACTAATAATGGATTGTATGAATGGTTAGTAATTCCCTTTGGACTTGCTAATGCACCTAATACTTTTATGAGATTAATGAATGAGGTCCTAAAGGATTACACTGGAAAATTTGTGATAGTATACCTAGATGATATTCTGATCTTCAATCAGAGTAAGGAAGAACATTTGAGACATCTCAAATTGGTGTTGGATACCCTACAGAAGGAGAAACTACTGATAAATTTGAAAAAGTGTAGTTTCATGAAGAATGAGTTGATTTATTTGGGTTTTGTAGTCTTTGAAGAAGGGTTAAAGATGGATCCAGAAAAGATACAAGCAATTCTCAATTGACCAATCCCGAAGAGTAATTTGAAACCAGAATTTGTCATGGTCTTGCAAGTTTTTATAGAAAATTCATCAGGAATTTTAGTCAAATTTGTGCACCCATAATAGACACCTTCAGGGAAAGTAGAAAAACTTTCAAGTGGATAGAAGTAGCTGATAGAAATTTCAATCTGTTGAAAAAGAAGATCATTGAGAAGCCTATTTTGGCTTTACCAAGTTTTGATAAAGTTTTTCAAGTGGAGACAAATGCTAGTGGGACAACAATAGGAGTTGTTACGAGTCAAGAACAGAGACCAGTAGCATATTTTAGTGAGAAGTTAAATGAATCAAAACAAAAGTATTCCTCATATGAAAAAGAATTGTATGTTGTTGTGCGAGCTCTTAAGAAGTGGAGGCATTACTTGATGCCCAAAGAGTTTATATTATATTCAGACAATCATGCTTTGCAATTCATAAATAGTCAACCTAAATTGAATAAAAAACATGCTAAGTGGGTGTAATTTTCGCAGAACTTTAATTTTGTGATCAAGCATACAAGTGGAAAATCTAATAAGGTGGTTGATGCTTTAAGCAAAGTAAATCTATCCTTACAGGAAATTAAGGTCAGCACTTTGGCATTTGAAAATTTGATTAATATGTCTAAGGAGGATGTGGATTTCAAAGATATATATGCAGCCTATGAGAATCCAGTTTCCCACAATAGAATTCAATGGTTGGATTGCATGCTACAAGAAGGATTGTTGTTCAAAAACAATAAATTGTGCATTGCTAAGTGTTCTATGAGAGAAAACTTGATTAAAGATAAGCATAGTGGAGGTTTTTCAGGTCACTTTGGACAGGACAAAACATTTGCTCAAGTGAGTACTTTTTATTTTTGGCCAGGAATGCAGCAAGATGTAAAGAATTTTGTTGATACATGTAGGATATGTCAACATGCCAAAGGGAGGAGACAAAACATTGGACTGTATCAACCCCTACCTATTCCAACTATGCCTTGGGATTCCATCAGTATGGATTTTGTTCTGGGATTGCCTAGAACTCAGAGGGGGAATGATTCTATTTATGTAGTAGTGGATAGATTTTCAAAAATGGCTCATTTCATTGCTTGTAAAAATACCAATGATGCAACAAATATCGCTAATTTGTTCTTCTCAGAAGTTGTTAAGTTACATGGTCTTCCTTTGAGCATTGTATCAGATAGAGACACTAAATTTGTTGGTCATTTTTGGAGAACTTTATGGAATAAATTGGGAACCAATCTTATTTTTAGCTATGCTTATCATCCTCAGACTGCTAGTAAGATTGAAGTGGTAAATAGAAGCTTGGGGGATATATTGAGAATTCTTGTTTATGAGAACCCAAATCAGTGGGATTTAGCTCTTGCTCAAGTTGAGTTTGCTTATAATTATTCACCTAACAGGAGTACAAATATGATCCCATTTCAGATTGTGTATGGGATGAATCCAAGAGGGGTGTATGAACTCATTAATTTGGGAAAGTTATAAATGAGAAGTGCATATGGTGAAGAATTTTCATATAGCATGCAAGAGCTACATGAAAATGTCAAAAAGAAATTGTAGGAGAGTGCTAGAAAGTACAAACAGAGAGCATATTTGAAGAGAAGGGAAGTTAATCTTCAGGTTGGATATTTAGTGATGGCATATATTTGGAAGGAGAGGTTTCCTAAGGGAACCTACAATAAACTGAAACTCAAGAAAATTGGGCCTTGTAATATTTTGAGGTAGTTTTTTGCAAATGCATATGAAATAGAACTTCATTCTGACCTTGGAATTTCTCCAATTTTTAATGTTTCATATTTGTATCCTTTTAAAGATTAAAGTGTTCAGATAGAATAAATGATTTCAAGTAAGGATGGTCAAATGGTAGATTGGAAAGAACAGTTACCTCAAAAGGAGTATCCACAGATTGGAGCTATACTTGACAAGAGGATTTCAAAGAAAACCAGGAACATGGATTATTTTCAGTATTTAGTCAAGTGGAAAGATCAACCATCTTAAGATGTCGTGTGGATGACAATAATGGAGGTTTCCAAGTATAATGTGGACCCTGAAGACCTATTGAAGAGTTATTTTTCTCCCCTAGAGTATGATGCAGGAGCATCAACCCAAAGTCCTATACTTTTTGAATGAGCAACCAATGCTATTTTCGACTCCTTGTAATAGTTTCTAGAATATAGGGTTATTTATTGATTAATTGTAATTGGTTTTGAGATAGGATTATTTTGACTGTAATAATGGAAATTTTCCACCGATGTCCTCGTATCTTGCAAGAGGTTGCTCGAGGATAGGGTTTGTTGTGTAATTGATTTCTTTAGGAGTCCATAACCTACTTAATCGGATCTGACAGGTTTGTGGAGTCTTATTTAATCACTGAATGGAATCGATAAAAGGGTTGTTGATGAAATGAAGAACAGAGATCCAAGTATCTGCTTTTGATTGCATATCCATTGTATTCTTTCAATAACCAAAACTGTGTGCAAATTCCCTGTGTGTGAGTGAACAGATTGTCATTGAGAGAGAACCCAAAAGCTGAAGGCTATGGCGTATTCATTCGAATACCAGGCATGTAGAATTGATCGTTGCGCTGATCAATTCATGAGATCATAGTTTGATCACTCTGTGGGAGTGAATATTGGATGGTTAAGATCAGAAGAGGGATATCAACGGTCTAAGACAGATCCCGGAAGGACAAAGTGCAAGTTTGTTAAGTTGCAGGACAAGCAGAGATCGGACGGTGGAGATCGAGACCGAATGATCGACGGCCCATGTGGTATTTCGCTGAGGTGAAGTGTGCAGAAGTTAGACCTCCGAAATCCAAATTCAACATTCCCTAACCGATCGTAGATCAACGAATAGGAGAAGCCGCGAAAATATCAACAACTTAAAGAGCATTTCGCTCGTGTACGTGAGCAAGGGTTAATGGCCAAACTGGATGTGAAATATTCATTGAATTCAGCCTAAACCAATTAACCCCACCATTGATCCGACTTACTTACCGATCCGACGGTCCTAAACAATCGCGAAAGACACACTTGGAGATTCAACGGGCCAAGGCAATTGCGGGAAGATAATTGCAAGAGACAATTGTAGAAGCCAATTACGGAAGGAAGTTCGAAGGGCACCCGCAATTGCGGAAGGGAGGCGATTGTGGAAATGAAGTTGTGGAAGGAAATTTGTAGGAGGTGAATTGCGGAGGAGAATTGCGGAAGCCACTTTTGCTCGACGCTCCGCAATCAGGTGAGACCGATAATTCTTATAAAATTCAGTTTACCACCACTTTGGAGTCCTCCCTTCAACGATTGTTGCAAAAGAAGAACTTAGCCGAGTCTTCTAAGTTTGGTGATTTTGCTAAACTTGGAATCAGCGAAATCCTGGGATAGCATATTGGATTGGTTTTACTGATCCCATACTGCATCACTTCATTTCCATTGAATTCAATTTTTTTGGCAATCTTATACTTGTGGTCCTTATGGAGAAAATGTCTAAACTCATTGTACACCTCCTTTCCTAAACTTCTTGAACGTCTAGATATTGTTCTTAGACAACATACTAGACATGCGTATTTTCCCTTTGTTTGAATCCTTGCAATTTATGGAATAATGTTAACATGTAATATTTTGTATATTATAAAAATAACTGCATGATAAATTATCCATAGAGATACATGGGAAATTTACATACCACATAAATGTGTAAGACCGAGTGCATCATGAATTGTCCATGTAAGTATTCCATGGAATTGAAATTTTTTTTCACCTATAGGTTTGGAGATGTCGTACATACTGATACCAGACCATAATTTTAAAATTTCATCTATAAGAGGCTCAAGATATGCATCCATATCTTTAACTTGGTTCTTACCTAGTAGTCGTTTCAAAAGTAACATACATGGTTTATAAGTTCTCGTACATGCAATAATACAAAAATATGATTGCTTATATTATGTTAACATTCATAAAAATAACTACCTAGAAATATTAATGCCAACATGATGGGCTCCCTTTTAATTTCCATCCATGGAGGAAGGTTATTATTTATAACAAATACTAACCAAAATAAGTAAATGGTTCTAATCTCTCCAAGTGGGTTGAAACCATCAACTGCCAATGCAAGTCTAACATTACGGGGTTCTTCTTTAAAAATTGGCCATCTTTCATCAATTTCTCTGAATGCAGAACCATCTCCAAGCATTTTCATGACGGCATCTTTACTTATGTGTCATGCATAGTAATCCATGAATTCTACAATGTTTTTAAACCTAAATAGTCGTTGAAAACGTGGAATTATTGGGATATAGAGAAGAACTTTGCGAGGCACCTTATCTGTTACCTAATCATTATGATATGTACTACGTCCACATTCAAGGCACTCACTCTTTGATGCTTTTTGTCCATAATATATGATATGATCATTGGTACATGCATCAATTAAGTTATACTCCATTCCTAGATCTTACAAAATGACACACATTTCTCTATATGTGCGAGGTAAATTATTTGATGGTGGTAGAAGAGTGTCGCCTCACAATCTAAAAATATATATATATATATATTAGTGGGAAAATCATAATTATTGACTAATAAATGACATAAATATAGAAAAACAAGCAATTGAAAATACAAAGATCAAAATCTTGCATACCTTAAAAATTGTATCATTGTTGTGTTTGAAATACCATTCATGACCTTCAAGTTGACTAGCAACAAAGGAGCTGAGAGAAGACTTGTATTTGAGCCTTTGTATAAGGATTTTTTTTCCTTGTCAATAAGAGGCACATCATGAATGTTTGCATACACCTCGTCCGCAAGTAACTTATCATCCATGGAAACAAATGGGTCATGGATACACCTATTTATCCCTTCATTCTCAATAATATTGTGGTCATTTTCTTCCATTAATGTATCAACCTCAATGTCACTACCCTCAACATATCTAGTACTATGAATTGTAGCAAGTGGGTTTGCAAGCATTGGTGGTCTTGTCTATGTGGTAGTTGTAAAAAACTATAACCAATTATTACTGAAATGTCGATTAATAATAAGAGTATTTCAAAATGAAAAAAAATAATAACAATAACTTATCAAGGGATGATATTGGTTTCCCCCTTCCAAGTTCCCATACTCTGAGCAATGTTTCCTGTCTATTTCCCTGACAACTCTTCTTCTTTTCATTCCTCTACATTGTGTAAAACGGAAAAAACATTTTCCATCACCGATTATAGATTCAACACTAAAGGGTCGATTATGATCATTTTCGGAACATCGTTGCTTCTATCACCATATATAGAATAAATAGCTACCAGCATAACAGTGAGTCGTTTATATCTGGTAGCAGATCGAGGAACAAGATTGTCTAGCATTGTGCTTTGTTTCAATAAAATACATTATCAAGCCACTAATAGAAGAAAGACAGAGATCAAATCGTTAACCTAATAAAAATAATAATTCAAATGGTGGGTATCATTGATCCAAAAAAAAATCTACCTATAAGCAGAGTACTCCTCCCTCCAAAGTCCTTCGATGAATTATTCTTGTTGAATTTAACTAGAAAACCTAAATACATGTTATGTCGGAATATGTTAACAATTTTCCCAATTGATCCAAAAAAAGTAAAATGCTTTCGCCGTCACGTCATTTAAACGACAACAAGAAAAAAATTCCACTTAAGAGACATCCCTGAGAGTCACTTAAGAGACACATCATAAGCATCGCATAATGGATGCCCAAATACATCACTTAAGAGACATTAAATACTAGGCATTGCTTAAGCGACGCTAGTTTGTTTTTTTCCTCAAAAACCCATGAAAATGACGTCTATCTGAAATTAGAAAATTCTTTTTGAGTTCTGATGTTGGTCTAAACATCAAATTTGCCCCAAAAATGTAGTAGTGACAGCAAAGAACAAAGCGATAGCAGAGAAAGACTCGAAATCCATTTTATTTGTAATATTGTTGTAAATCCACCTAAGACTAATACTAGGGGTTGATGTTGAAACTCCATGTTCGAAGCATACTTATATAATTATATAGATGTATGAGTTAATGAAAATACATAAGGAATTTTTTTGAGTCTCTGTGTTGTATTCCATTATGCGTGTTATTGTCTATTTGTACACTCTAACCTACAACATCCTAGTAACAAGGCAGTCCGGTCCATCTGTGGTATTAGATCTGTGTACTGTAGAAGGTGGTCTACATAAGTTCCACTAGTAGATGGTGGTAGACTTTGAAGTTTCATACAACCAAGGTTAGAAATCTATATAATTGAGTTTGTAACTTTGAATTTTGTTGATGAAATAAAATATTCTTATTCTTGTAAGATAATCTAAGCTCTTTAAGAAGGGATTTACCAATCCTCCTCAAGAAAGGCGCAGTTGAAGATGTTACTAGTGAATGAACCTTTGTATGTGCCTATTCATTTTCATTTTTATTCCATTGATGTTTATTTAGTTTTGTAGTTAGACTATTAATATTATTGTGACTATCCTTTCAACAACATACCATGAACTTATGGTTGGAAAGAGGAACGGTTTTTTTGTTTAATGTGATATATTAGGTTTATTTCCAAATTTTTTATTTTACTCTTAAATATTTAGTTTATTTTCCATATCATTGATTTCTAAATTTTTTGTATTGCTTTCAGCAACATAATTTTAGTTTCTATGGGTTATAGGGTTTGGTAGCACTAGTTAATGAGACAAAGGCATTTTATGACTAGATTGTTTGTTTGTAAAACAAAATAATACATATCATAGGAAAATATACATATTAAACACATTTAGTTTCTATTACTTAAAATAAAGTAATACATAATTAATTCCATAGCTATTTTACCATTGAAAGTTGCATAAAGTTTGTGCATCCCTCTGTGATTGTCTATAAATCCCTTCATTTATAATTTAGGTGTTTTCATATAGGATTGAACATATTGTATTGGTTTAATTATTCATCTCACCACTCCCTTTCTATTGATATTACATAACATGTAGAATCTCTTCAAACAACTTAAAGGAGAAACACCTATAGGCATGGACAAACAAGATGAAAGGGTGTGTGGATAGAAAGGAGAAGACAATAATGTCAAGAGGGGTTACCAATATTTATTATCACAATGTGATCTCTACTACCCATTACACATATCCTATAGAAAATAAAATTGGATAGGAATCGTACTCCCATTTAAAAAAATGATGTTTACTTATGGTACAAAAAAATATAGAAAGACAATAACCCTAAAATATTTACTATCCAAGGCCCATCCCAATATTTTTATAAAAATAGGTAGAATATACTTCCAATCACCTCTTCATGTAATGTAAAATTACTAAGTAGATGTGGAAGTTGGCAATCATAGAGCTTCATTTTGAATTCGGGAATCTAAGTGACTGGAAACGATGATTCCATGGCACAAATAACATCCCCCAAACCTTATTGGAAGACCCAAATTGTGAGAGCTAGAACAACTCCCCAAATATCTAGCTTTGAAGATACACATTGCAAGAAACTAACTCATATTCTGAGAGGAAGAGAGAACCCAGGAAAAAATTATAGGAGTAACCCTCCACATGTTATAACAAACACAGATGGCCATTAGATGTGGGAAATATCATACCTATATGTATAACACATAGTAAAATTATTTGTTGTAGAACACCCTAATCATTCCTTGTCAAGTGAGAATGTGTCTCATCATTTACCAATCGAGGATGATAGATAGAATCCAAGGATAGGAAATGAGAAGTTGGGAAAATGGATTGATAAAAATAACTAATATAATATTTTGTTTGATGGAGATACTAAAGGAAATCCATGTTATATTATCTTTGATGGACAACCTAGGAAAAAATCATAGGAGTAACCCTCCACCTCTTATAACAAACACACATGGGAATTATATGTGGGAAATATCATTCCTATATGTATAACACATAGTAAAATTATTGGTTGTAGAACATCCTAATCTCTCCTTGTCAAGTGAGAATGTGTCTCATCCTTTACCAATTGAGGATTATAGATAGAATCCAAGGATAGGAAATGAGAAGTTGGGAAAATGGATTGATAAAAAGAACTAATATAATATTTTCCTTGATGGAAATGCTAAAGGAAATCCATTAGGAAAACCAAGGGTGGAAAGCATGGGGGTGTAGGGGGGATCATCTATGACCCCAAAGAAATTAAAGAAGCTTCTTGCGCATGGGGAATAGGCATGGAATCAAACAATGAGGTGAAGAATCTCAATCTTTTCAAGGTCTTCACATCCTAACTTCTATATCCAATGGGAAAATCACAATGGTAAGGATCTCATAATTAATCATCAATTCTATTGAAAGAACAACTTCCCTACCATCTAATATTCATGGGATGATCATAATTTTCCATATGGACATCCCCAAGGTTAGGATCCTCTTTGTCAACATGAATTAATGGAAAAGGAAATCATCCCCATCAATTATCATATAAAATTTCTAAGTATGGGTGGGGATATTAACTCCTTACATGCTTCCAACGTAGATATTTGACCTCTCACAATATTAATGAATGGGGAGAAAGATGAAGGTATTTCTTCCTCGACGAAAAGTCCTATTCATTCCACTCACCCTCTCTTCCTGGCTAGTGTGTTCTATATCATAAGTTTATTATGATTTTATGTATCACATTTAAAGGAAGGCATATATGAGATCAATTCCATCACTCGAGTGGAAAAATCAAAGGAGGGAATCATAGAAATGAATTTTCTATGCACACAATGATGTGGTGCAATGAGAATGCAAGGTGAATTTTTCCTAGTCATGTAGGTTCAAATATGACTAAGGTATGTTGTCATAAGAAAGCTAATCCTTTAATCCCATCGAGGAACACATGTGAGGTTCACATAAGGGGTATAGCCCCATGATTTACAATTGTGGGAACCAAGATATACTTGGTTCAAGTACTAACATAGTTGACCAAACATGACTATGTTTCAAGAATGAAATCCCAAGGGTTAGCTCAACAAACTAGGCCATTCCATGTCTAAGGAATATTTTTTGTGGGAAAGACTTATGTAATAGGTTCAAATATGGTCAAGTCCCTCAAGTTTACTAGTTTCTCATATGGACAACAATTTCCTCTCACTCCATCCATATATTCTGAGGAACAGGGAAGGATATCACAAGGTTATCCCTAGGAAAAAGAATAATTGGATTCTATATTACATGGTGACTCCTCTAGATTCTCATTTTCTCATTGGGTAAAAGACTAGGGATACATGGAACATCGCTTTTATCAATGTTGACTTGTCACAAATACTCAAGGTGTGATATGGGGATTAAGTACTTGGTGCAAAAATAGGGAAAAAAAGATCTACATATTTTACATGAACACTTGTGTTTTTTCCCTTTCATGCGAAATTTGGTTTTGTTGGATTCCATTGTGAAAGTAGAGCTAAGATAAAATATTGTTAGTTCTGAATAAATTTTCATGTGCAAGTGCACCTCTTGTGAGGATGGGAAGAAGAGGGTAGAAAATCCCTAAGAAATCCCAAAGAATACAAACATAGAATTTGAAACTTCAGTGGATGAAGTGGACTATATCATTTGCCTCTTATCTAATTTCCTATACGCCCTGCCAAAGATCTAGATCTCTCTGTTGCTTCCTCTATTGATGCCTATTAAAAACATCCATAAACATCAAGCTCTTTGATGCAAATGAAACTTGTAAACAACCAATAGAATGCATTGAAATAACCTTCCCTCTCTATATTTATAGGTTTTGTTGATATATGTTAATGCCAGGGCAATTTGAAGACAGTATATTACAATATTTTAGGAAGAATAACATGTTATGTATTAATATATTTCTTCATATAATTTTGAAATTGTTAATTGAAGCTAGATTCAACAAAGAGAGAATTTTTTGTAACCCTCTATAGTATGGATAATGTTACTACATTTTATATAATACAAAATACCTAGTTATGTTTTAAAAATACATTAAGATACAATATTAACACCAATAATTATTCTCATGAAGGTCACGAGGTCATTATTTAGTCTAAACAAAATCACCTTCCATTTGAATAGTCCTTGCCATATTTTAAGGTCTCATTCCAGTTATCTTTTAGCTTGATCATATATAATGATATTAGTAATTATGGTCAATCTTGTTGTAGTATTTAGCTTCGTGGAGAAGATTTTATTAGGTTTCTTACATGTGCAACAATTTATAGTAGTTATTAATGGTGATGTGATCAAAATTTTGATAAGCCACACACATTCTCCACATGCCATATTTCTATAGAGTTATTGTGATGATAGGTCCATCAGGTAAAAAATTATGTAATATGAATCCTTTATCCAACAAATCCTTAGTATTCCTAATTATCTCTTCTTTCTCCAATAATGAAATCCTACATAAGGCCTCATTTGGTAGAACTCCCTAGATTGTAAGTTTGTGTTTTGTTCAAATGTCCAACTAGGACATATAACTCATGATTCTTCAAACAAGTTAGAATAGTCTTGTACCAAATAATTTATATGATTTTACTTATCTGGTTGAATTCTCCTTTTGTGACTAAACTACATATAATGATTCCTCAGTGTTTATACACCAATTGGAAAGTTATACTTTCTCTTCCTTATCTAATTATAGGACAACAACAAAAAATTGTTAGTGTTTATACACCAATTGGAAAGTTATACTTTCTCTTCCTTATCTAATTATAGGACAAACAAAAAAAATTGTTTCAAATCTTTGATGAGCATATAAGATTCAATGATAAAATCTAGTGCTCAGGGTATTGAATCTTTATGCATATATTTAAATAGGCTCGATAATATTTCCCTTATTAATACTATTTCCCTTATTAATACTAGTTATTGTGTTATTCATATATTATATTTCAATCCTATGAGGATGATTTGTCAAAATTTACTATACACGCATTCAATTGAGAAATATTGAAATGTATGTTGTCAATGTAATTAGATGATATGAAAAACTTGAACTTGCGGTTACGTTGGACACACAAATACTTATTATTATCACGTCACACAAGCAGTAGGGTACAAGATGCACGACTATAGATATATTGCACTTCTTCAAAAATACTTACAAGGTGCGATCTCTTTGGTTGCAAGTATAAAAAACTATGGCCACGTGACCCTTATTTATATATATATTGACATAGAATAATCTCTTGTGCATTGTGCGACTAGCATAAACGAATAACAATAGGAAACTTCATATGTCATTGAGTCAAGTACAAATGATTTTGTTATCTTTGTGATTTATCAAGGTATACTTCTTGTATTTATGTGAATTTAGTTTCCAACATTCTTTTCTCATTCTTCCTTTAAGCATCCTTTTGGTGTAGGAATATCGTGAAAAATATAAGTATGGAGGAAATCACATAGAAAGGAGAACGTGGAAATGAAACTAGTGCACTAGATGAATGCCCAACATTAGGAAAATAATGTGAACATTAAAGTTCATGTGCAAGAGAAATTCAAGAGTACAAAATTTTATGTGCATATGGCTTAAATGTATAGAATAGAAGCACACAATAGCGTGATGCATAAGAGGATGTTAATGTGGTGCAACATATGTTCATGTTAGAGAGTACACCTGAGGAAGTTGAAGGTTTTCATTGAGAAGGTGAAGCAACATGTGCATGTTAGTTATGATAGTTATGAAATGGTAAAGGAAGATGGATTAGCATGAGGGCATATAGTCACTTACGAAATTTGTAAACATGAGGGGAGGAAAGAGTCACTTAATGAAGATGAATAATTGGGGAAACTAATAATAGATAAGATGGAAATTGAGAGGACTAGTTTAGTTAGCTATTCCTATGGTATATTGATAAGGAATTAGCCATTGTTCATGAATAGAGATATGGGAATCGTGACGGTAAATATATACATGTATATATATTTTTTATTAACAAAAATGAATATACAACTTTCTTTATGAATATAGTGATTTACAGTTCTTGCACATTATTTGCATGATTATTAATTATTTAATCCTATAGATGAGATATTTTTTCTAACCCTTTCCATTGAATAAAACTACAGATAGTATGTAGAGTTCAAAATTTGATCAAATCAAGCCCATTACACCCCACATTGTGCTAACTATATGCTTTTGTCAACTCTCCACCCCTTAATCTCCAATTAATGAAGTGAAGTTGACCCTCCATCTCCTTAGAAACCCTTATCTAACAAAGTGTTAGATGAATTAAACTCTCCATGTCATTAGAAACCCCTAGAAAACAAAGATAAGCCAATCCCCAGGATTCTTGACAATGCATGCCTATCCCTTATATAACGAATTTGTTAATATTATATGCTGCAATAAATTAAATTCCTACTTCATTAGCATTTAATGCATTTTCTCAATAGCAGCAACATAAATAGGGTCTCTGAAAGACACACAATCACAAGGTACACAACAATTTATCCTGGGAAACCCTCAAGGGGAAGAAAACCCAGCAAGAAATTCCTTAATATAGATTACAAAAGTACAATGACAAAAAATAAGTCTCACAAAGAATAGAGATAAAACCCAAAAACAAGAGCCAAGAACAATCCTCCTCCTTCGCAACCTTCCTCTCTCCTCTAGTGCGCAATGCGTGAGTCAGTGAATGGTACAAATGAGAGTGTAATACTCTCTATTTATACTTTACCTTTTACTTGACAATTAATCTAACTAGGTCAGCCTCATTAACTTAACTAGGACGACCTCTCTAGAAAGACTCAAATAATGTTTATATTACATTCTTTTGGGTACTAATGGCCTGACTTACAATGGAGGTTTTACCTCATGAATTTTACATGAACTTTTACATTAATGACATCTCCCGAAGGAGAAATAATACAAGTAGAATATTCTTCGAATTTATATTAATTCAACACTCCCCCTTAACAAGAAGGGTATTCTACTAACAACAACAACAACAACAGGTGTGGCTCTACACAACATCATCGGAAGGAGGGAGGTGGAGGCATCATCAACAACAACATTTGGAACATTGTTTGGTACATCTATAACTCATTGGAAGTTCTTCAATCTTCAACAACATCAATATCAGCAATTGAACATCTTGCTGTAAAATCATCAACTGTAGCACGAAGATGGAACATCATCATCTTCAGCACAAAGCTGGAATATCATCATCTACAACACGAAGCTGAAACATCATCATTTGCAGCAAGAAGCTGGAACATCATCATCTGCAGCACAAAGCTGGAACATCATCATCTTCAACACGAAGTTGTAGTATCATCATCATCATATTCAGTACATAGTTGAAGTATCATCATCATCATCATCTTCAGTACAGAGCTAAAGTATCATCATATTCATTACAAAGCTGAAGTCATCATCATCATCAATACAAAGCTGAAGTATCATCATAATCATCTTCAGTACATATTTGAAGTATCATCATCATCATCTTCAGTACATATTTGAAGTATCATCATCATCATCTTCAGTACAGAGCCGAAGTATCATCATCTACATTGTTGGAACAACATCAATCATCAGTAAGTAAATATTGAAACAACAACATCAATCATCACATTAGTATAAAAACTGATACATCAACAATAACGACAACACGAGGCTGGCTCATCAGCATAAAGTTGGAATAACATCATCATCATCAACAACTCAAGGGAGTAGAAACATCATCTCTGGAAATAGGTGCATCAACAACCAATATGATCCTTCCTTTCGAAAATTCGGGATCAATTTCAACACGGGTGATCCTTCCTTTCGGAATTACGAGATCATGGACAACCTTTTCTATCAGAATTACGGGATTCATTCCAACAACACTAGTGATCCTTCCTTTTGGAATTATGGGATCATGGACAATCCTTCCTTTTGGAATTACAAGATTCTAGTCCATCAACACTAGTGATCCTTCCTTTCGTAATTACGGGATCATGGACAATCCTTCCTTTCAGAATTACAGGATTCTAGTCCATCAACACTGATGATCCTTCCTTTCGGAATTACGAGATCATGGACAATCCTTCCTTTCGTAATTACGGGATTCTGGTCCATCAACATTGGTGATCCTTCCTTTCAGAATTATGGGATCATGAAAAATCCTTCCTTTCGGAATTATGGTATTTTGGTCCATCAACACTAGTGATCCTTCCTTTCGAAATTACAGGATCATGGAAAATCCTTCCTTTAGTAATTACGGGATTCTGATCCATCAACATTGGTGATCCTTCCTTTCGGAATTATGCGATCATGGACAATCCTTCCTTTCGGAATTACAGGATTTCGGTTCATCAACACTGGTGATCCTTCCTTTCAAAATTACGGGATCATGGAAAATCCTTCCTTTCAGAATTAAGGGATTTTGGTCCATTAACACTGGTGATCCTTCCTTTCGTAATTACGGGATCATGGACAATCCTTCCTTTCATAAATACGGGACCCATTCCATCAACTCTAGTGATCCTTCCTTTCAGAATTATGGGATCATGGATAGTCAGGTTCCTTTTGGAATTACGGGACTCTAGTCCATCAACACTGGTGATGCTCAAACAATCCTTCCTTTCGGAATTACGGGACCCAGTATTTACGGAGATACCACTACAACACACTTGGAAGATCCTTCCTTTCGAAATTATGGGATCATTTTCCACCACTTACATCTTATACAATCCTTCCTTTTGGAATTACAAGATTTTAGTATAAGGATCAACATTTAAGACTGTCCTTCCTTTCTTAATTATGGGATCATTGTCTAAGGATGATCAATCCCAACTGTTCCACCATAGTATCATCAATACTACTCCCCCCTTCGAGGGAAGTCCTTACGAACTACACCAAGCTTGTCACGGAAGTGCTCAAACTTCACATGAGACAAAGTCTTTGTCAACACATCTACAATCTGCTCACATATTGGATCTTTATATCTACCATCTACACCATAACTCAAATGGTTCTCTATCATCTTCACGTAGCTTTGGTTATCACATAAAATCACTGTGGTATCCAACTCCAAATCGAATAGACCTGATAACAACTTCTGAAGCCATATAGATTCACAACTAGTGGAACAAGCTGCAATATATTTCGCTTCTGCAATGCTAAGAGAAACATTGGACTGCTTCCTACTTAGCCATAAAATCATGGCTGACCCCAGACTGTAACATCCACCTAAAGTGCTATTTCTATCTGAGACACTTCCTTCCCAATCTGAATCTGTATAACCATACAGTCTGAATTCATGATCTCTAATATAATTGAGACCATAGTCTATCGTACCTTTTAGGTACCTCATCACATGCTTTGCAGCTATAAGGTGAACACGTCTGGGCTCAACCAAATACTGACTCAAGGTGTTCACAGCAAACCATATGTCTGGCCTAGTATTCACCAGATAGATCAATGACCCAATAATGTTCCTATATAGTGTCATATCCACTAATTCTAACAAAGAATCAGAAAACAACTTCAAATTTTTATCCATGGGTGTGGCCATGGTTTTACATTCCAACATATCAAACCTTTTCAAGATTTCTACTGCATACTGGGGAAAACAACCTTTGCCACAAATAGAGACTAAGTGAAAGTGTCTCTCCGTCTGTACTATAGTCACTTCCTCTTAAGCAAAGCTTTCCTGCTCCTGAGCACTATCCTCCCTCTACATCTTATACTTTCTTTATCGGGACATTTTTCACTGGAGTGACTAGTATCCTTCTCTTCTGATGATCTTATGTGTATCCATCTATTTCATCTTTCTAAGTCACTAAATACCAAGATCTTGAACTTTGTTGTAAGTCTCTCTTGCACCCATCTATGAGCTTCTCATCTTCAACCTTGCATCAAAGGTTGATGTCTCATCCCTCTAGGTGATCCTTGATCTCATCATTCTATCCATGGGTGACTTATGAGCCCGTACAAAGTCTTCTTCAATATGCACACATGTGGTTCTATGAGTCCTGGAGGTTGCTCGATATCGTATTCTACTTCGATTACACCATGAGTCTGGATACTAGAGAAACATCTTGTCATAGTTAACTTCCTCTGCTTGATTTCATAAGTCTTGTTTATAGTTGAACCATTGTCACTTGTTCTATAGAAAAAGTCTCATCATTCTTCATTTGTAGGTGATCATGTACGATACTTCCTACAAGTCAAATTCAGTAACATGGTTAGAAACATTTCATAGTTTCCAAAACATATGCATAAAAACATAAGTCACACTATCATAATGATGTCTTAGCCAATAACACAACATTCATCCATATCCCACATTCATATGGTAACTTTCTAGATGCCTTCCATCTCTACCAGAACATTATTAAGAGCGTGCACTACTCCCAATATGTCAGCAAAGAGGTTTCACTCTAGATAAGTAGCAATGGAATGTTGTATAGTACCATAGGCCACTTACCCGTCACATGCATATTAGTAGTAAATTGCTTATTAATGCAATTGTTCTAACATGCATACTGCACTTCCTCAATCTAGGAATATAAATATGTACACAACTGAACAATATCATTTAAACAATTTGATAAAATGAAAATTCAAATACTTATGTTAGTTTGTTTGGTAGGATCTCTTTTGATCCTAGTCTCTTTCCAGGGATTATTGGAATTTCTAATGGTGAGCTCTACTCCATCATATGATTCTGAGGTCCCGTGCCTTTCGTTCTTATGATCTATAATGTTGATCAAACCTTCTACCATAGATCAAAGTTGTTTCTAAGTGATCTTATGTGAGCCACCTTCTTTTGACCCAATAACAGCTACATCTTCTATAAAAGAAATTCTAAACTCTTTCTAAAGCTGAGATATAGTGCATCCTTCTTCAACATCAGAGTTCCTGAATCAAGCTTGTATGTGGCTTCTCCTATTCTGCTCGTGTCCTTTTCTTCAAAATTGGAGAGAGTGCTTTGAAGCACCACCATTATAGGACATATTCTTCAATTTCTTCTTTTGGTAACTTTCTGGGAGGTCCTCCTCCTCCTCCTTCTTCTTCTTCTTCTTCGACTAAATGAGCATGATGTATTTTGTTACTCTTGTTCTTGTATTATTCTTTTCTCACTGGACAATCTTTGGAAATATGTCCCATCTTATCACAATAATAACATTGATAATAAGAGAAGTCTTTTTTCTTGTATTTCCCTTTCTTGTACTTCTGAAACTTCTTAGGAGGATGAAACTCCTTATGAGATTCCTTCTGGTAGTGTGATTTTCCTTTTCCTCTTTTAGTATGGGTGGCTAGAGCTTGATCATCATATCTAAGTAATGCTTCTCGATTTGCCACTCTAGATTCCTCTTGAAAACATTCTTCCCATACAACTTCAAATTGTAGACTTTCCTTTCTTGCACACATTGTATGGATAAAAGAATCCCAAGGTCTAGTAAGACCATTGAGAGCGGTCATCACTAATTCATCTTCATCAAGGTTGTCTCCAATTGCTTCTAGTTGTTCTTTGAATTGAGAAACCCTTGTAAATTATTCTTGTATAGATTCACCCTTATTCATCTTTGTACTTTTGAGTTGGGTTCTCAAATTCATCATTCGATTAATGTTCTTTCCTTCATACATCATTGATAGGGCATCAAACATTTCCTTAGGTGTTTTCTTGGACGACACTTAAGGAATCAAGTGATCCTTGACGGAATCTTCTATGATCCTCTTGTCCCTAATCATGGCATTCTTGTTCTTTTCCTTTGCTTCAGCTTCTACGGGTTCTGGCACAGTTTCCTTAACAAACTTCACAAGATCATTCTCTTCTAGAATGAGTCCAATTTTCTATTTCCAAGCACATAAATTTTCTCTGCCTTCCAACTTGTCATCAAGCTTAGTTCTTGGAGCCATCTTATCCCGAAGAACAAAAAATGACCAAAAATTGAAATTTCTCAAAATTGAAAATTGAACTCCCCAAAAGATGTGCTTGAATGAGGTGAGTATGTTGGTACAGTATGTTTCTAAAGAATCCAAAATTTCACCCCTGAAACTGGACTTGCAAAATTCTGGACTATAATTTCTAATTTTTTGGTTTTTTGGTTTTTCTAGTCCAAAGTCAAACTAGGGTTTGACTTTCTAGAAGATTTATCCACAGAAAAATTTTGATCTTGGTGCCAAAAGATGTGCCTTGGAGAGGCGCAATTCCCAATGTCACTTGCACTCCAAAATTCTTCTTCAGTAGAAAGCCCTAATTTTTCTTGTCCGGAGAAGGAGGGAGAGATTTACCTGGTGAGAGATGCTCTTTTCAGTCTAGATCTCATACCATGTTAATATTATATGATGCAATAACTTAGATTCCTACTTCATTAGCATTTAATACAATTTCACAATAGCAGCAGCATAAATAGGATCTATGAAAGACACACAATCACAAGTTACACAACAATTTATCTTGGGAAATCCTCAAGGGGAAGAAAACCCACAAGAACTTCCTCAATATAGATTACCAAAGTACAATGAACAAAAAATAAGTCTCACAAAGAATAGAGACAAAACCCAAAAACAAGAGCCAAGAACAATCCTCCTCCTTCTCAATCTTCCTCTCTCCTCTAGTGGGAAATGCATGAGTGAGTGAATGGTATAAATGAGAGAGTAATACTCTCTATTTATACTTTACCTTTTACTTGACAATTAACCTAACTAGGTCGGCCTTACTAACTTAACCTAGGCCGACCTCTCTAGAAAGACTCAAATAATATTTATATTACATTCTTTTGGGTACCAATGACCCGACTTACAATGGAGGGTTTACCGCATGAATTTTACATGACCTTTTACATTAATGACATCTCCCGAAGGAGGAACAATACAAGTAGAATATTCTTCGAAGTTACATTAATTCAACAGAAGTATGTCTTAATTTTTCAATCGCTATGTGGAAAAAGGGATTATGTTTCTTTCCATTATCTCCTAATCATTCAACAGCTCTTGTAGTTGCTGTTCTTCTATAATAAAATCTACTTAACTTATCAAAACGAGGTACATTGTTGGAGAGAGATACATAAGTTCACTACAAAAAGGAGATTTTTTTGGTAAATAATTTGTAAAGTAAAGATCTTGGATCTTGAAATAATTGGAAAATTATGTATTATTATTCTTTGTGATGCTCTATACATCTTTCATCAACTTTAAACTCAATCTTAATTTTTTGTGTGGTTTTCTTGAATAGCTTCTTTAGCATGCACTCTTTCACAATTGTCTTTTCTCTTTTACAACAAGATTTCAGAGCCATTTTAGTTTAATATGAGAATCTCAATTATCAACAAAATCCATCTAAAGAAAGATCAAAGGTATTCCTTCTTAAGTGTAATTGGGGTGTAATTATAATATTACTTTATTAATTAAAAGCATTAGTTTAATTTTTCCCTTCTTTATTTGGTTTTTTATTTTATTTTTTTGCAAGATGTGATCTTATCCTATTAATATAAAGATTAATATTTTTTAAGCTTAATGCTTCATCAACATCTTTTATAAAATATGAAAAAAAAATCTAATATTTCAGCATTGCTCTAATCTATATTAACATTAGGGTTGATGCACAATCATGGACTCCTTTAAAGACACTTTAGATGCCACATAATACTGGAAAAAAAGACGAAACCTCTGACTTTAGGTGACAATTAGGGGTACTTCCCTAACGGATTTGAAGATGAAGTAAAAAGATAAAAGATATAAAATTGAATCAGATTTCATAATATCTAACATTTATCTATAAAACAATTGTGTAAATGATTATAAAATTAGTTTCTGTTAAATTGGGTTTTCAAATTTTCAACACATCAGAACATATATGGTTGTGTGGGTGTAGCACTTATTGAGGTAAATGATGTCAATTTTGGATAAAATCTTGCAGACATATAAAAGACATATGGGCCTAGTCCAACACTATTTATTCAAAAAAATTCATGAATTATATTTTTTATTATTAATTATTGAAGTCAGAAAACCTTGAAATGAAAACGTTTTGTGCGGGTGCAACACTTTAGGGGAAAATTTTAATGAAATCCTTGATTTCTATATATAATATTGTAGAGCTCACTCTCCTCTAGTGCACCATATAGTTTTCTTTGGAAATGGTGAAGGCAATCAAAAGTTATATAAAAAACAATCAATGTATCTATTTTCGAAAACTGACGTGTGTCATTTAGAAAAATAATAATAAATAAATAAAACATACATTTTTAGGAAAACATTACATATTCATAATCGTTAGATCGTACTCTACATTATTCTATATTTTCATAAAAAAATATTGTGTTTGTCATAGCAAAACACGCCATTGAAACTGAGCATATTGATAGAGTTCTAAAATACAGGCAATAGCCTTGGTTTATTTTTCCTAGCCAATAGGTTTGGTAGTCCGAAGCTATTTCCGAACATCATGCCAAGCCTTGTTCCCGCCGAGTTTTTAAATTTTAAAATAATGCATGTGCATTATAACGCATATGCATTTTAGCCTTGTTCATATCCCATATGCGTTATAACGCAAATGCGATTCATATCGCATATGCAATTCAGATCGCATCTGCGATATAACGAATATGTGTTTTAGTTTTAGTAGCTTGGTACAAGAGTAAAAAAGAGTTTACCAAGTTAGTGGATAGGATTTGGGAGAAACCCCATCTAAAAGAAAAAGTTCATGCTAATTATTGGCCCCTCCAAAGCAGTTTAGTGTAAGTGTGGCAAAAGGACTACGCTTAGCCTATACTTTGTGAATGGTTGTGGATAATGAGGTCAGATTATTGGAGGTTCAAGGGCTAGTCCAAAGGAGGTATTAGGATGATGAGGTTACCAAGTTAGGATGCCTTTCTTGTTTCCTCTACATGATCAACTTCAATGGGAGGAACAGGGTAAACAACAACTGTAGGCTCTGTATATGGATATGTCAATTTAAAAAAAAAATTACATATACATTGGTCTTGGAACACCATACACTTTCTACCTCTATAACCAACCTTCCCCCTTTGTCTATCTAACACATCCACATACCTCTCTCCATCCCTTTTTATCTAACCATCGTTATTTCTCTCCTTCACCACCCCTCTACCTCTATAACCATCCCTCAACCCTCTCTCTCTCTCCCTTCTCACTTCTCCCCTCCCTCCCTCTCCTTCTACCTCCATGTGTTCCATACTCTCACTCACTCCATACCTCACTTTCTCCCCCTACCTCCTCTCCCCACCCCCTTCTCTCTCCCCCCATGATTCCTTCTCTCTCTTCCTCTCTCCCCCTCTCTGTCTAAATCCCCCCTCTTTCTTATCTAGCCACTCCCCTTCAAACAAACTTACACACCTCTTGGTCTTGAAAAACTACACCCCCTCTCCTTGTATAACCAACTTTCCCCCCTTTTTCTCTCTCACACACATCCACACACCCTCTCTTCATCACTATCTCTTTGCATCTATAACCGTCCCTCAATCCTCTCTCTCTCCCTTTTTCCTCTCTCTCTCTCTCTCTCTCTCTCTCTCTCTTCCCCTCTCTGCCTAAATCCCCCCTCCTTCATAATCTCACCACTCCCCCCTTAAACAAACTTACACACCTCTTGGTCTTCGAACACCACACCCACTCTCCCTCTATAACCAATCTTCCCCCTTTCTCTCTCTCACACACATCCACACACCCTCTAAAACAATTTCTTTGTTGCCCCTCCCTCCCTCTCCCCCTCCCTCCATGCGATCCATCCTATCACTCACTCCATCCCTCACTTTCTCCCCCTCTCTCCACCTTCAAGCCTTCATCCCTCCTTCACCTCTCCATCTTTCTCTCCATTCCTTAAAATCCATCCCTCTCTCTCTCTCTCTCTCTCTCTCTCTCTCTCTCTCTCACTCTCACACACACACACACACACAATCCCTCATCTCTATCCCTCGGTGTAACCATCCTTGACCATCCTTCATTTCCCTAAATCCCTACTCTCTCACTGTTATTATCCCACTCTCTCACCCTCTAACCATCCCTCCACCCATCATTGTATCTCCCTCCATCTCTCTCTCTCTCTCACTCTCTTTGACTTTCCCCCTCTCACTCTTTAACCACCCCTCCATTTGTCTCTCTCACTCACTCACTCTATACCTCTCTATATACCACCACTCCATCCATCCCTCTCCTCCCTCTCCCCCCCCATTTGTCCCTCCATCCATTATGCTATATATTTCCTCCATCCATTATCCTATATCTTTCTTGCACCCAATCATCCCTCCCTCTTACATAAATCCCTCTTCCATCCCCCTATATCTCTCCCCCCCCCATCCCTCCCTCGCTCCCACTTATATCTACTCCCCCCCCCTCTTTTCTCTTAATCAATGTAATTTTGGGCCATGAGCCACCTCATAGACTATTTGGATGGAATCTTAGGAGTCTAAATTGTATTATAAGGGGATAAGGGTGCCATTATAGGGTTTTGGATGGGATGGATGGGTCTCTGGACATTGACCATAGTCATGGAAGAAAATACAATGAGTCTCTAAATCAACACACATGCCTTATAGATGGAATATTTGGCCTTTAGTGGGATATGGGTGTCGTTATGAGGTTTTATGCACTAAGGATGGGTCTCAGGGTCTTAACCATGGTAATGGGACACAAGCACGGGGGCTTCACTAGAAGGCAATATAATACCACGTTCATTCATATTGTGGTATTAAATATTCATGAAAACCTAAAAATTATATTGTTTATATATTAAAGGGCAAAGGATTTTTTTATTTAATGTAACAATACAAAAATACTTTGGGTTCTTTTTTATATGGGAGGGATGGCAAATATATGCCAAATGGAGATGGCGGAATCACGGCCGGATGAGAAATCGGGTTGAGGCAAGGCTTTGGCTTACCAGTACGCAGGGAAATCGCATCTTGAGGCATGCTTGAGGCCAGGGGGTTTCATGGTGAAGCGGGTTTCTAGTTGATCATAGTCGAGAGATAGGTGGTCATTGACAACCAATTGTTACCAATAGCACTCAGCCAGTTGTTACCAATAGCCTTGGGAGGCTCTAAGCCTTCAGAGCCTATTATAGGCCCTCAATAGGCCTTGGGGGATTGAATACCCAACCAATCGTGCCTATTACAGGCCTTGGGAGGTTTAGTCAAACTCCTAGAGCTTGTTACAGGCCCTGGGGGCTTGAATACCTAGCCCACAACAGGCTTAGTCAGCGATTGGGGAACTGCAACATGCAATCTAAATGTTGTACTATGTGCATTGGCTCTAGTGACATACAAGAAGTGGTCTCCTATCTCTTCATTAGACCATTAGATGTTTCAAATCATAATGATATGTGGTTGAGTAATTGCATTGTGGGTGAAGTAATGTGCATCCACAATATACATCGAAAGAAGCAGGGTGCATTGTAGAATGCATGTGGGGTCATACAAGGGGTATCGTATCATTATACTAGGTATAAATATAAAGGGGTATAAAAAATGTTAATGAAAAAATTGATACGTACAATATCTAGTGAAAGTAGGGGTTTTTTAAATTGGGAAGGCATATTGGGAGGGGGTTAAAAAAAACAATTTTGGAAGGTATTTTCCAATATTTAGTGAAATTAGGGGTATTGTTTCATATGCCATGAACGAACGTCCTATGATAGTGGTTTATTGAGTGAAGCCCCCATGGACACAAGTGTAACAAAAACAAGTCTTAAACCACTACAGATGTCGTTTAAAGGGGATATTTAGCCTTAATATGGGATATATGTGCCATTAGACTATTTTATGCATTGAAGATTGTTGTTGAGGCATTGACCATGGTCATATAGGAACCATTATGAATATTTCCAGACAAGAGATAGTTCTGAAGACACTAACATGTTCCAAGGATAAATCCAATATTCTAGGGATTAAATAATGTTTTTATGGTTCATGGACAAATCACAAGGTCCTAGACTATGACAAGCCCTATAAATGGAGTCTAAATGGGATAAGGGTGTGATTATAAGGTTTGGTACTTTGAGCATGGTCATGGAAGAAAAGGTAGGGTCTTAGGACCTAAATGAAGCTTTTATGGCTCATGAGCTATAAATCAGTCCTTTAATCACCACACATGCCTTCTAGATGAGATATTTGGCCTCTAGGTTAGGTATGGGTTCCATTATGAGGTTATGTGCACTAAGGATAGGTCTTGAGGTCTTAACCATGGGTATGGGTTCCATTATAAGGTTATGAGGTTTCAATATTTGATTGCACTAAATCGCATGTGCGATATATCGCACATGCAATTTAGTGATCACGTTATACAATCTGGCAGTTAGGTAAAAATCATAATATGCATAGCGCATATGCGATATAACACATATGTGTTAAAACAGACATGCGTTATATCGCATATGCGATATGTGTTTTATAAAAATCTTGGGTTGCGGTTCATGGGCCAATTTTACTATAGAAAAAGATAGAATTCATCTGAACCCACGTACAGAGTACTATTCAACCTGCCATTTAATCATTTATTACACAAATCCATAGGTTTTGTACAAGTTTGGGTGGATTTCAGTGGGGAATGTACGTAATAGAGGTCGAAAGTCAGCGAGGAAGGTGCTTACACCGAAAGAAGCTAAAAATAAAAAACAAAAGAAGAGGGAAGATTCAAGAAGCCGTCGGCATTCATTGGATGAGCAAAGACTTCCCCTTCCTGCTCAACAGATACCTGACGTAGAGGCTGAGGAAGATATTGCAACGTTAATGGAAGCTGGTTATAGGGTAGACGATAATCTTGGTCCATTATTAAGTGGAAAATCTTGTCAAGAGTTCAATCATTATGTTCCTGACAATGCAAATGTGACTCTGCAACAACCATGCCAGGTGGTTCAATATCCTAATCGCAGTTGTCGGCCTATAGTGGATGTAAACATCACTCCAACATTTCAAATGACAAGAAATATCGCATCAAAACGAAAGAGAACTCCTAAACGCATACAAGTGAACGAGAGCGAATTGACGTCCATGGAAGGTAAGGTGGCTAAATGCACTATCCTTCGTCATTGTTCTCAAATAATGAAACAATATTTTGATAAAAAATCTTAAGCCAGTAAATGCCAATTATTTTTAGCTTTGATTAAACCTAGAAATATGGAAATTGTTAGAAGAAAGTTAGGCATAAGAACATTGAATAATATCGAATCAAGTAATCACATTGTTAAATCTCTTGTTGCTGCATTCACATCTATTGGTAAAAAAACTCTTTCACAGGACTGTAATGTGACTCGCCGCGTATTGGATGAGTCAATCATATGTAGATCCACAAGACAACATCGTTTACTTAAATGCACATCACAAATTGTGCCTTTACATCCAAAGACACTTAAAAAATATTCAGTAACAAGAGACAACCTTGATGTAGAGGGACAAATGGAAACATTATGGGCATTTAGTGGTAGGTTTCCCCGCAAAGACATGAAGTTAGTCGAAGCAGTGAAGGGACTAGTGCACACTTTTTGGCATGATAACACTAGTCCTTCTTCTAACACAAAGGATGTGTTAAAACACCATAGGGGTTCTATGAACAATGAACCTCATGTTAAACATTATCTTGACATGGCACAAACTCAATTGTTCGAGATGTTTAAAGTTGCCCATGTAGAGCTAAGGCTCGGGCAAAGATCTTTTGAAAAATGAAATCCTTGGTATGTTAGAATCAATACCATCAGGAACACTTGTTGTTGTAGATACCACATAGAGTTTGATCTATATTATCATACATTTGCACATATACATCGTTTTTTGAATCCTAACCATGCACAGGAATGCTCAAGTACAGTACCGCCAATGTCATCTAGAGATTTCATCCATAGCATAATGTGTCTGAGGTAAGATGGGAAGACACATTACATAAAACAATGTGTAGAGGGTTCTTGCAACAATTGTGGTGGGCTATCATTATTGTTGGATTGCATCCGTGAGAGTGAAGATCAAGCATTTGGGAATGCAATTGTCAAGAAGCAGAACTATCAGTACGAGACATATCAGCTACATGATGGGAAAGAAAGCAGGAAGATTAAATTGGTGACTTCAAAGGTGACAATTTACACGAATAATATTCATTTATCTGAGTGTACATTGTTTATGTTGTTTTATAACACTATTAAATATTGACATATTAATATTCATGTAAATCTTTTTATGTTGTTTTATAACACTGTTTATTTTTTTCCACCAGGTGCAAGTATGTGATTTTATTTCAGAGTTCCGTGGAAAGATCCAACAGTACATTAAGCATGTCGATATGGCACGGTGGCAAGATGAGCAATTCAAAATATGCCGGGACACCTTCCCTCTCGGAACAATACTATCACTGGTTGACTTTGCGGAAAATTACACCTTACAACCACAAAATGAAATACAAAGTCAATACTATCACTCAGAGCAGGTGATCATAATGGTCCATATCACTTATCGACATGGGCAAGATAGCAATGAAGAGAAATGTGTGATATTGAAAGAAAGTCACTTTTACATAAGTGATGACCGGACCCATGACATCCATTATGTGCAACATTTCTTTAAATTGTTCTATGATCATGTGATAGCTATGGATATACCATTTTCTCATCATTTGATTTGGTTAGATGTTTGTGCTGGACAGTTCAAGAATGCACGTGTATTTCAATGGTTGTGTTTGTTGCACATAAAATGCAAGGTGCCACATATATGGAACTACTTTGAAACAGGTCATGCCAAAGGAGAGCACGATGGTGCTGGTGCATGCATAAAAACTGCCCTTCGAAGGGAAGAGATGAAGTTTACAGGTCCTCGCCTTCGATACACTGCATCTATAGTGAAATGGTGTGCATATGTGATGGGAGAACAAGCAACAAGGAAACACCTAGTGCGGAGAATATTCTGGGAGGTGACAGATGTGGACCGATCCCAAACACATCGGGTGAACACACTGCATGGAACTTGAAAGTTTCATTCAATTAGAAGCTCAGACAACTCGGCCCTACAAATTTGGACAAGATTGAAGGCTTGTTTTTGCAGTTCCTGTAGCATCGATGAATGGGATGATTGTGAGTATACAGATACAGTTGATACATGGGATTGAGTGACACTTAGCACCGATTTCAAGGGGGTTAATGAAATAGACCATTTGTAAGATGATCAAACATATATTTTTACAGACTATCATCACATATCGGATCTCATACAAGCAAGTACAAAAAAGTAAATTAGTAGTACCTAAATCACTACAAGCCTTTACATTGAAAGAAATTTTATTTATGTTACATGTAAGACCTTTTTTAATAAATGTATTGTTAACTCGACCTATTTCCTTTCACAGGTCAGATATATGCAGTGGTTGCCCCAAAAAATAATGAATAGGGTTCTAACTATTGGTTGGCACATTGCTTAGAGGGGAAGCAAACCATTCTCGAACCTTTTAGAGATGACGAAAATATTGAATTCCCAACTGGCTTGACACTAGAAGCACAGCAGAAAAGGAAGGGTTGGTATGTATATCAGGATTATAGACCAGGAGCTATTGTATACCACTTCACCAACCTGGTAGTTGGTATAAACATCAAGTTGCACACACTTTCAAACAAAATAGGTCACATGTACAATACTTTCTACCTCATTTAGAGCATGAGATATTGATGGAACCATCGGCAGCAGAGATGATCCAGATGGCCTACTCGACTGAGTGCATTGTCATGTGTTACTAGATTGTCCAGTGTGGCTAGATTGTCAGGTGCGTTATTTAAACTTTAAAGTGCGTGCTGAAGCATGATTTCAATTATTTAGCCTTTATTTTATTGCCAATGTACTAACCTGTGATTGACGGATACCATTCATAGACATAATACTATTCAGAGGATACTAGACACTATAAACACGATCCTACAATATCAGGTGAGTTATCTATAAATAATGTTTGCACGTTTTCATTGGCTTCCCTTTATTTTCTTATGAGAGTACTAATGTTTAGCCTTTCGTGTGCCTACAATACAAACACAATCTATGGCACATTGGAGGCGCGAAGAACACCCTGGTGTCTTTAGACACCAACAAATAGAAATCGGAAAATAACATGCTCTCGAGTTGTTGCGATTTACTTGTTTTGATGTTTTTTATATTAATGTACATTTAATTACATTGCTGGGTCAACTCCTGCAAATATTACATTGGTGGGTCAACTCTGCAAAACCCTCGACCGTGCCAATGTTGGTAGTGTTCTGATATCGACCTTACCCATACATACTTGTAGGAGCCAATGACATGCAATTTTACTGCTCTGTTTGGTTTTTTTCTCTTGGACGGAGAGTCACCAAGTGGCCCTGAACGACATTTTCATGCAACTTTGAACTCGACATAACTTGGCAACCGGAGGTCAGATCGAAGAACCGTCAATTCCATTGGTCTCCTGGCATGTAATTACCTCTAGGGGGTCCTCTCCACTATTTTTTCATGGCCCAGTAACTTCATTGTGCATTGATTTCGTAAACTAGGGTTTTGCTCAGTTTCCTTCAATGCAACTCTCGCATTGGTGGGTCAACTCTTCAAAACCCTCGACCGTTCCAGTGTTGGTAGTGTTCCCATATTGACATTTCCCATACACACTTGCAGGAGCCAACGACATTCAATCTTGCTGCTCCGTTTTGTTTTTCGCTACCGGACCGAGAGTCACCGAGTGTCCCTGAACGACATTTTCATGTGACTTTCAACTCGACATAACTCAGAAACCGGAGGTTGGATCGACGAACTGTCGACTCCGTTGGTCTCGTGGCATGCGATTACCTCTAGGGGGCCCTCTCCACCGTGTTTTCATGGCCCAATGACTTCATTGTGCATTGATTTCGTAAACTAGGGTTTTGCTCATTTTCCTTCAATGCAATTCTCACATTGGTGGGTCAACTCTGCAAAACCCTCAACCGTTCCAGTGTTGGTAGTGTTCCCATGTCAACATTTCCCATACACACTTGCAAGAGCCAACGGCATGCAATCTTGCTACTCCATTTGTTTTTTCGCTCTTGGACTGAGAGTCACCGAGTGTCCCTGAACGACATTTTCATGCGACTTTCAACTCGACATAACTCAGAAACCGGAGGTTGGATCGATGAACCCTCGACTTTGTTGGTCTCCTGGAATGCAATTACCTCTAGGGGGCCTCTCCACTGTGTTTTCATGTCCCAGTGGCTTCATTTTGCATTGATTTTGTAAACTAGGGTTTTGCTCAGTTTCCTTCAATGCAACTCTCGCATTGGTGGGTCAACTCTGTAAAACCCTCAACCGTGCCAGTGTTAGTAGTGCTCCCATATCAGCATTTCCCATACACACTTGCAGGAGCCAATGACATGCAATCTTGCTGCTCTGTTTGGTTTTTCTCTCCTGAACCGAGAGTCACCGAGTGTCCCTGAACGACATTTTCATGCAACTTTCGACTCGACATAACTCGGAAACCGGAGGTCGGATGGACAAACCGTCGACTCCGTTGGTCTCCCAACATGCAATTACCTCTAGGGGTCCCTCTCCACTATATTTTCATGGTTTAGTGACTTCATTGTGCATTGATTTCGTAAACTAGGGTTTTGTTCAGTGGCTTTTATATTTTTACTCTTTTGGGGGTATTTTTTGGAATAAGATCTAGGGTTTTACCCTAGGGAAATTTTGAAAATAAGATTAGTAGTTGAGTAGTGGAAAACCCTAGGTGACAAGACCATATACCTAAGCTCTATGTGAGAAAATAGCTAGTCTTTTGTAGGCATTCCAACCCCAAGTATTTTCAAACTAAGCCGAAGGAGAACTATTTATATGACCCCATGAGCCCAACGATTTAGTCTTTTCTTCCATCTCATCAACCAAAACCATTCATTTCCTCATTTTTTTAAAGAAAGAAATCTGAATCTTTCACAGCTACCATCTTTTCTAGATTTCTACATCATCAACTGAAGGTAACTTTCACCCTGTTTGCATAAACTTTTAGGCCTAATTTTCATGATTTTATTTATGTTTTGTACTAAAATTCTAACAACAAAGAAAACAGAAGTAAATCCTACTAATTAAATCATATTTTGATTGGGGTTTTGTGCTAACAATTCCTCTCTGAAAATCTGCTTACTTCTAACAAGTTCTTTTTGCAGACCTTTAATAGTTAATTGTATTCACTTCTGAGTTCTTACACATAATTATTCTAGAATAATGAAATTTAATTCACTGTTTTATAATCTGAAATTTTAAATGAGCTATTAGCACTCTCTTATTACACAATTCACTCTTGTCTTTGATGGTTAATTCTGTTTCATAAGTTTTTCTTGCCCTCTTGCATAGAAACACTCATTATCTTCCCTTTATGGAAAGATCCTTAGATCTATGAGTGGTTATTTATTGGCTAATTCATTGGGAATTAATCTCTTGTTTTAATAAAGCATATTCACCCTAACCAAGTGATTTACACACTCTTGGTTAATTCTAGAAATTACATGTGCAAGGTACATAATCTCTAATTTTTCATTGTGCACATTCGTGGGATGTTAATTCATGGACTTGAACACTAATTGTAGATTACTAAATCAATTTTCTATCTCTTTATCTACAATTTTCTTTTTTCAAAGTCCAATTTTAAGTGATTGTCTACAATCTTTCAAATGAGCACTTGTTATATTTGAGCATCTTGAGTTTTATTGGCTAAATCCACATTTGGAGAAGTTTTTATCATCACTTCCATAAATCTAGAAATTAGTTGAATTAGAAGGATCCAATACTTCATAAATCTAAGACCTTTGAGTGACATCTTGCTTCAGAAATTTATCAAGCAAGTTCTCACCTTTGGTTCAAAACATTATGTTTTAATCACTCATTAGGCAGCTCAATTTTGCAATTCGCTTAATTTTGGGATACATCTAAACTTTGCAGCTAATAAACTCACTCAGAAATCACTTTGCAATTTACCTAATTTTGGGATAGTGGTGTTCTCTTTCAAAGTTGATTCTTGGCAACTTTTGTGGGTTGGGACTTTCCCACCGAAGTGCTAAATTTTAAAGCTATAACTTTTTGGTGCCATTGCCAATGACAAGTCCATTTATATCAAGCTTAGAATCATATCGTAATTTATTGATGATCATATACCTAATTCACATTCATAAATGTTCATTTGGAGACCCCATGAAAGGATGAAGCCCTTGTATTTCAAAGATATTTAAAGACTTGTTGTTTGTAGGGTGAAACAAGCAACATTGTGAAGGCTTTTTGAAGATTCATCTTGGTGGCTCCACACACATTTATTTAGTATGAAATATGATTGTATACATTTTCATATTCGACAACCTTCATTTGAAGGGTAAACGTGAATAAATATGGCATTGCCTCAATGGTTGGCCTATGGGGTCAATCCACTTGATTTCTCACACATCCTACGGTTTCACAACAAGTGCTAGAGGCATTTTTGGAGGATATTCCAATATTTAATGAGTTCATTGATTAAGCCACAACACACCTTACATGTTTCATGCTATTCACTTCAGATTTTGGTGTTACTCATGAAGATGTTTGTTGAGTTTGTTTGAACTATTTTGCAAGGGAATGCAAGGGATTGGTTTTGATGTCTTGGTAGGGGTGAGATATCACCTTTTTCATATTTGGTTGAGGTATTTTACAAGTATTGGAGCCCTAATGATCATGAAAATTGGATGCCCTATGTTGAGTATATCAAAGGTATGTTTAAAGAAGAAAGCTTTGAAGCACCCCAAGATTTGCTTGAAGATCAAGTCCTTGAAGAGAAAATCGAAGAAGAAATTCATCAGGATTCCTTTGAAGAAATCCCTATGGATGAGAGCACTCATCCTCCTATTCCCTTTCCTCATGATGATGAGGGTTTAGTAAGCTTTAGTTCATCTTAAAAATATGAATTAGATGTCTTGTTGTGATTCTGAGAAAGAAAATTTTGTATAAAAGACCTTGTTTGATGATGAGATGACAAGTGCATGCACTTCTTTGTTTCACAAAAGATTAAATACTATATTTCAGATTGCTGATCATATTCAGGACATGTATTCCATTGAATATTTTGATCCCATCAATGACTTGTATAATGAAACATCTAGTGTGGAATTTGCATATTTGGAGTCTTTAGAACAACCAAAAATGAGAGAGAATTTGCAGCCATATGCATCAATTTATAATTCTGATTTTGGGCATCATGTTGAGTATATCTTTACACACTTGTTTCAACCATCTCCTTTAATTTTCAAGGATTTGTTGGGACGGTTTTTTTTTCAATTTTTTAAACATATAACGCAACAACAACATCAAACAAACACATTGCGACATAAATATAAAAATAAAAATGATATATAAGATGTCAAGTGGTACATCACACTTTGTTATTGAAATATGATATCTATCCTAAGTCATAAGTCTTGGCAGGATGATACAAAATCACATAGTTGAGTAAAGATGCCTAATTTGTTAACTCATCATTTCACAAGGCCATAAACCTAAAAACATAGTTAAGCATATCTGCAAGGCATATAATGTACATCATGTTCCCATATCAAGTCAACCATATATATAAATCTGAACATTGCTTTGTATTATATGTACATATAATGTTTTCAAAAATGGCATGCCATGGCCATAATACAAAATAGTGGATCATATTATACATTTGTGTGTATACAAACAAAACAGTACATGTATGTATCCCCCCTATACATGGATTCTATTTACCCCCCTATACATGAATTCTAGTTATCCCCCTTTTCACTGCCACTGTCAGTGGCTTTTGAGAAGTCTATCTTTATTTTTAGGCTGCTCGATGGCGTTCCCCAATGCTGAATAGGAGGATCGATTCTCATTTGCGGATACTGCACTCAAACCAAAATTTGTAAGTTAGTTTACCAAGTTATAAAAATAAATACAACTCTATGTACATTTGTTCAAATTCCAAGCAAATATAACATTTTTACTTAATGTGCGTGTGTAAGTCATGGTACTCGGTAGTGTAACTACATGTACCCCGGGGGGGGGCATGGAGGGTCATTAGTGGCCCCAATTGGGTGCTCTTCAAGCACCACTCGCTTCATAGATGCCTGCATAAAGTAACATATGTCAATGTCAGCAAATACAAAGAAAACGAGACATATACTACATGGACGGACAATGAATTTTTCAAAGAAAGCGAGACATACACGTACCTGGAGGGGGTAGAGGTGGGTCACCAACAACCTCGATTTGGTGCTCTTCAAGCACCACTACCTCACTAAATGCCTGCATAAAGTAACATATGTCAATGTCAGCAAATATGTAAAGAAAATGAGACATATACTACATGGATGGACAGTGACTTTTTCAAAGAAAGCGAGACATACATGTACCTGGGGGGGGAAGAGGTGGGTCACCAACAACCTCGATTTGGTGCTCTTCAGGCACCACTACCTCACTAGATTCCTGCATAAAGTAACATATTTCAGTGTCAACAAATATGTAAAGAAAATGAGACATATACTACATAGACGGACAATGACTTCTTCAAAGAAAGCGAGACATACACATACCTGGGCGGGGCAGAGGTGGGTCACCAAAAACCTCTATTTGGTGCTCTTCAGGCACCATTGCCTCACTAGATGCATGCATAAAGTAACATATGCCAATGTCAGCAAATATGTAAATAAAACGAGACATATACTACATGGACGGACAATGACTTTTTCAAAGAAAGCGAAACATACACATACCTGGGGGGGGGCATAAGTGGGTCACCAACAACCTCGATTTGGTTCTCTTCAGGCACCACTGCCTCACTAGATTCCTTCATAAAGTAACATATGTCAATGTTAGCAAATACATAAAGAAAACAAGACATATACTACATGGACGGAGAATAACTTTTTCAAAGAAAGCGAGACATACTTGCATGTCCTGTAAATTAAACGATACTACATATACCTGGGAAAGGTGAAGAAGTGGGTCACCAGTGGGTGAAATAACTGACATCCCCCTAAACAGATGGTCATATAAAGCACCGAAATCATGCTACGTAACAAAACATAAAGATACAATTAGAAAATTTCTAATAATTAAAAGCATGTACATGTTGAATCATTAAAAGCATAATTAAAAGAATACCTTTGTTTGGGAATCTTCCTCTACATGCGAGGGACCTACTTGGGATTAAACTCATCGTGCCCACCTTGCATAAAACATGTTGTATCCATTTTAAGATGTATTGAATGTTGCAATCTCTACTATAAATATGTAAATCACGATGACAAATTAAAAAGTAAAGTTCTTACAGCTAATGGTGAAGCACCAAAATCATATGCAGCATTGACCATTGCATCAATGTCATCATCATCAACGGTCGGATTATGTGAATCTGGGGTGTCATTGGACACCAGCTGTATATTTGTTCACGTAAATTGTCAGATAATTAAATAGAAATAAATTATGAAACAATTGAAAATTGTGATATAAAACAAAATATACTATGTAAAGAATGAGTTTTACTTACATATCGGAGTAATCCATCGCCCTGAAACTCTGAATCAGGCCCATAGCATATGCTTCCACACATTGTGCAAGGGTGTGGAATAACACGACGCTCTGAACCCTCTATGTCTCTAGTGCGATCTGTAGCTCTGGTATGGTCTTGAGACCTAGTAAGTGGATCCTAAGTGTGCGATGGTCCATCCCCAAATGGGCCAGCGTCAGAAGTGCCAACCCCTTGGCCTACATTGCCTTCGACAGTAGTCCCATGTCGAAGCAATGTATCTGCCAAATGGAATAAGGCCTCCTATGTATCAGCAATAATGGGACCCATAGGAGGATATACCTGAGGGGGATTTGGTGTGCGTAGAGGGTGTTGCACATGGTTAGGATCAGTCCTATCCCCTTCCCTATCTTGGGGCATCCCATGACCTACACCCTGGAACTCTAAAATATCAAAATAGTTCACATGTTTCCCCAAGATAAATTATGCATACAACTTCCTCAAGAAATAGAAAGGGATGTGTCTATTACCATGAGGGTCTTCATCGAAGACCATGTACCAGCGATCCATCCAATTGGCTTTCACATTTGGTTCCATGCACCAATCTATGGAAATGTGTGGTCGACTGGTGGGTGGAACCAATCCGGTGCTAGGGTCCCGGCATAATGAAAACAATTGGTCTTTGGTTATCTTTAGTTTTTTCACATCTTTGGAGCTCAACCCAATGGAATAGTATTGCCTCTAGGAATCTATGTACGAGATAATGTTGTACAATGCTCCCTGGGAATTGGAAATTGTCTTTGTTATGGTATCTAATGCCTCGGTTAATAATTGTCTTAAATGGTCCCCCCCTTTAAATAGTGAGCTAAGGCGCCTCAATGCACCCAAATGAGCCAGAATCTCTGAATTTTGGTCGTGTTCCTCCTTGGTGTTTGGGTTTGTGTCTGGATTTGGGTTTGGGTTTGGGTTTGTGTTTGGGATTGTGTTTGGGTTTGGGTTTGTGGTTGGGTTTGTGTTCTCTGTTAAGATTAAAACAACAAATTCAAAATTTTATTTAATAAATTTCATTGTTTGGTTTAATATGTAACAAATTTTATTAAATTCATTTAAAAAAACAAATTCTATTAAATTAACAAACACTTGAACGAAAATTGAAAGGAATTTGGAAGGAAATGGCCACCTACCTTCCATTGTATCCGAATTGTGAATTAGCTCTTCCAAATTCGCATCCTCCTTCTCTCAAACTCAAATCGACTATGCATTTTATCACCCTCCCGATAACGTCGACCTTGACTGTGTATGCGGAAATGAGGCCGTGGGCCTCTGTTTTTTTTTTTTTGGTATTAAAAATTGCAAGTTTGCGATATATCGCACTTGCAATTTGTAACTCTTAAGAAACACAAGTGCGATATATCGCACATGCGATATAAGCTAACTAAGCTTAGCCTTGGTCTTTAGTTGTACTTACCAACATGGGTTCCATTTATTAACTTTCTCTATACAGATAGGTGCCCATGACATTAAAGTTTATAAGTGGGAGTACATATAATCCATGACTCAAAGTTAAGCTTCATGCTTCTTCTCATAACCTTCATTTCCCTATTACTTCGGGCTCCCAAGCAGTGCTCTGTCTTTCTTATAATGGAATTATTTGATGTGCTCTTTGGATTATATCATATTCCCACCACTTCATCCATACTACAATGATCACTTGTGATATTTTTATGTCATTAACTTACCTTCATGGAGATTATCAATAGTGCCCACCCCTAGTCAGTTCCATTTTCAATATATCTTCCCCCATCTACTTTAGTACATAAATTATAGGGTTTTGATATAGAGGCATTGTGTATTTTGGCCTCATTTTCCTCATTAATGGGTTACCTTAGGCTAGGTGAGGGGAGTCATCATTTTCTCTTGAATTAGTTGAATATCATGTGCTCAAATTCATGTAATTATTGCATTGTTGAGATTCATACACTTGAGTTGGTCACATTATATCATTTTGTTCAAAGAACCTAGATACATTGTACTCTTTTCAAACAATTTGTGAGTCTTTTTGGATCCATAAGCTACATTTATTTGTATTGCATCCAAACTGTGTTGGAAATAATGGTCCAACTTCGGTTGCACTTCTTTCGATTTGTTTAGTTACATTGTTTGGATTTATTCACTAGTTTGTTTGAGCCACATGTGATGAAATTATTATTTGTTACTCTTTCCATATCTCGATCCCCCCTCATTGTTTCATAAGGTTTTCATTGTTGTGATTTGGCACCACTATGTACTACGATTTGGACCTATGATGTCATGATCCCATATTGTATAGACACCTACACAAACATGTATATTCCCACCTTGTTAATATTGAGATTGTATACACACCTTACCTCATTGATTGGTTGTTTGCAAGTGGGTCTCTACAACCATTATGGGATTCATCCTCCCTCTTTGCCCATTTTCTCTCCTTTCTTATGTGACTATTTGAAAGATAGAAACATGTATGTATTTTTTTCATACAATGTGCTCCTAACCTCATACATCAAGGGGAAATTAATATCATCTTCTTTTTTCTCACCTACTTTTTGAGGAGCACCTTCACTATTTTACATCAATTTGGTAGCTTTTTCCTTCATTTCCATCATCTCCATCCCATTATAACCTTAACATTATCATCAAAAGATTAGTTAAACTTCAATTTCTCCCATTTAAGTAAGAAGATAGTATTTTCCTAATTTTAAGGGTGCGTGCACAGTAAATCCCTTTAAAACTATGCTTTGGTCCTAAAACATGAAAACTATTACCTTTTCAGCCCATAAATGTTGTGTTCCTTCCAAAAATGGCATAGTGGCATAAAGTGGACCTTAACAATTTGTTATTTCCTAAAAAACATTTGCTCTAATCATCAAAATTTATCTTCATCTCACAACTTGATTAATACAATTAGATTGTTCACCTTTGGAGACATATCTAAGAGAGATCGACCTGTTTTCCTATAAATAAATCCATTAAGGTCACCCATCACAACACTCACCCATTGCAAGATTATGCTGGTAGAATTTTTCTAGACAAAGCAAAGACCCAAATTTTAGTTCATTCCACCATTGATGAATACACTTCCTACTACCAAAAGGCTTGGAGTGGAGCATTCTTTACTATGTCTTCTGTGCTAGGATTTATGAGTTACATATTTCTAGTTGATCATCTTTCTTATACATGAGATGGATTAAGTAATCATTTATTTACATAGATTTTAAGTTTAGTTCCATTTTATGTGCTACTTAATAAACTCAACTATGGTAATAAACCACCACTATCACTTTGGACCATTTCTTGAAAGATATCTAACACCTATATTTTTTCATTTTCCAAACCTTATAGCTCTCGTTTTACATGGAAATCTAATCCATATTTCACATAAGATGGTTTGTCTAAATTGGTCATCGTAATAAGAGTCTCCATGTCTATTATACTCTTGGAAACGCAGTTTTGGTATTACAAAACGCAAGTGCGATATATCGCACATGCGAAATAGGCTAACTAAGCTTAGCCTTGGTTTTAGGCTCGAGTTTGTCCGAACCTAGCCACAATAACGCATATGCGTTATGGATTTACATTTCAGACAGGCGTTTCCGATTTCTAAAGTGACACTAAAAAGTGGAACCAACTTCGTGGGGGTGTCCATTATTCTATTAATTAATATAGTTAAATAAAATCATATATCTTTATGAAGTTCAAATAGAAAATTTAAAATAATAATAAAAATATTAATTAGAAGAACTAAAAGCATTAATTAGAAAAACTAATAAAACCCATTTTTTTAACATTTTGATATTAAAAAACAAAATGAATATCACTAAAATCAAAATCAATCATAATTTATTCCATAGTAAAGTAATAAGTTGAACTAACCCCAAACACCTATAGATAAATGGATGTATAAAATTTTAAATTACTCTTAATAATATAATTTTCAAAACTTAATTACTCTTCCATCTCTTTAACTTTAAAAAAACACAATAAATATCCTGTTTTCATTTACCTCATATTAATTTACTTCCAAAAAAATTAATATAATTATTATATTTAATTAACTTTTATAAAAACTCTACCAAAGTTTTGGCATAAGCATATTCATCCACACATTCAAATTCCATTACATATTATATATCCGATTCTATTACATATTATATATGGACATCATAATAGGAAAACCTTTTTTGAATTAATATTTTTATTTATAATATTTTAAAAACATAATAGTAGATTTTTTTTATACATATATATAAAAGAACTGTGAACTGTGGGTAAACATAGTAGTATATATATATATAGAAAAGACCTGTGGGTATCCCAAAGAAACAACAGGGTTATGACAATAAGGTTGAATGATACGGACCTGCAAGTATTTGCAACAATCCATATTGCTGTTATTTCGAGTTGCTATTATGAGTATTTGCTTTGCAAGATTGTTTCGTATACAACCTGCAAGAAGCATATGATGTCTACTGCAAGGGATAACAATGTACTCATCCAGTGTATCGACAGACACAAAGAATAAGTTGTCTGTATCGATATCGAAAAAGACAGTAATGACCTGATCTCAGCTTTAGTTGGCAAATCAAATCATATTAAATCTTTTGATGGGACCAGCCTGTATCTGTTTATATGGCAAATATAGGGATTCATATATCGCAGCCACAAATATTTGAACGCCAGAGAAGAAATAGGAATGTAATGCTGCAGTTCATATGGACAATTATAATAAAAACAATGCTTGAAATGCTGCATTTTCCAGAGGTTCTAACCTAGCTTAGTAATGTTAGGTTAGTTACATTTCCACATTTCTATGAGATTGCTATTTTCAAACAAAAGAACAAGAAATTTACTGTTTAACAAATTTTGATCAGTGTCCTGAAGCCGAACCGAATTAAGAAGAACTTCTAGTCCAGCTACGGTTACATAGGAACAGAAATATGACATAAAAATAATCATTTTAATGACATTAGTAGGCTTTGTCTGCCTGTTTCCCACGTCCTCTTTGGAGAATAGGTTTTTTGTTTCTCATAAATGCAGAAAACAGCTTGTCATGTATATACAAAATGTTTTTTTTTGCGGTGCCATTAAAATAAATGCTCTCTGATATTCCAAAGAGAATCAAAGTCCACTGGAGGAGCTGCAGAAGAATCCAGTTGATCAAGTGGTCGATCCAATCTATTACAGACAACAGAAGTCATTTCATCATTCATGTCTGTACTCAAACACTGAGCACCATCAGCTTCTTGAATAGGCTGAGCCAATATCTTTTGTGAGAGGCCATCGTTAGTCCACTGAAAACTGCCAACAGAATTATTAGCTCCCATAGTATTGTCGTTGCTTAATGTCTTATGATGTATACCAGAGCTAGAAGATGGCTCCATTGAGCTTCCTGCAGACTGGCTAACCAGGGCCTTTGAAGAGTGCAAAGCAGAAATATTTGCATCTGTGGGATAGCCCATGTTTGAAGAATTAGATGGTAGAACCATATGTGAATTGTAAAGCATAGGGGGTGGTAAAAGTGGCAGCTGCTGAATCCCAGGCTGTTGGTCCAGCATTGCACTAATTTGATCACGTCTCATATTGGATAATGAGAACAGTGCAGCTGCAGGCATCATATTCATCTGAATCCTTGGATCATTGAGCATGAAATTGTGCATATATGAAGGTTGCTTCATGAATCTAGCCATTTCTGATAGTTGATCAGAAGAATCAGGATAGTTGGAGCTGTTGCCACGTTGATACTGGTGAAGTTGGTGTCCTGTAAAATTGGTCCTAGGATATTCTATCGCTGTGGAGAAGCAGGACACATGAGCCTTTGCAGAATTAGTTCCCGATTCGCTTTCAATGGATCCTGTTTCCTGATCATTTAATGTTGTTGCGTTGTAAGGAGATTCTAAGAGTGAGGGCAAGGATGGAGTGCCCGGTAGATCAAGATATGCGTTTCTGCTCAACAGTCCTATGGAAGTCTTCTTCCCGCCTGCACTCTTCTGAAAAATTCTGCACACAACCCATTCATCCTGCACCAAGTCCAAGCATATACACATCAGATATCATAGTCTTTGGGTTGGTTTTCTTGCATCAGGAGGGTGCTCTACAACCAGGGTGGGGCAGATCTTTAGATCTTTGTGTATTATATCTATGAAAAATAATGTATTGTATTCTCAATTTATTTAACAATATCTTTATATTAAAAAGATTTAACCTAAGATTAACGCACCTTGGAGTTTTTGGGTAAGCGATGGTAGGAGAATTTTCCCTCGAGACGATACTCGTGCATTACCCAGTTAGTTTTTTCTCCTTTAGGAGCTCTGCCCTTGTAGAAAACCAGCGTTTTCTTCATTCCTACCAGTGCAGATGATCGTGAATTGAAAATCTCTCTATCCTTCCCGGTTGTTTTCCAGTATCCAGCATCTGTGGCTCTGTTGGTCCGAAGGCCTGTCGGGTACTTGCGGTCCCTAAGGCTGAAGAAGTACCATTCTTTTTCTCCCATTTTAGCTTTCCCTGTGCACATGTCGTCATGTCATTATGTCAAAGTATTGTTATAACATAGTACTTGAATATATGAAATACCCTTTTGATTGTAACAATATCTATGACCGTTCATGGAATGATAAAGTATTAAGCAATCTGGACAACACTGTATAAGGAAGAATACAATCTAATATGCATTCCAGGACAAATCGACCACACCCTTCTACACTAGTCAGCATAATCTGTTTTTCCAAATATATCCTATGAAGAAGTGTAAAGGATCCTTTGTAAGCAGGGAAGCCGTTCAAATTCTTACTGGGTGCTTTGTAAGCAGGGAAGTTCAGAAGACAACGTTAATGGAAGCAGCACTTACATTTGAAGAAAATATAATTAAAAATGTTAAGTTCCCATTGTTCCCTTCAGTAAAAAAACAACATTGAACGTAGTTTGATTGTGTAAAGACCATATCCACTGGCTCGCAGTAAATTCAATCGATATTGCAGTAAAATGGTATCCATATAATCTGTCTATCCTAAAATATGGAACAAACAAATATACAAATATTATATTTTATAAAAAATTGGTCCTTGAATAAAGACAAAAAAAAAATGAATAAATTACCAAATTTGATTTTGCCCTCTACTTATTTTATGGACAGTAGAATAGAAGATTAGGCAGTACATTCTATTCTAACATTTTTATATGCTTTTTTTTAACACGAAACTTCAATCGATTAAGAAGATTGATCAAGAAAAACATGAGGGGCGAACAAGACAGCTTCAGAATATGAAGTGCAGGGTAAAAGGCAATGAGAATGTAGAAACCTAGAGCCATTGCTATTAAAACAGCTCTACATTATGTATAATTAACCTAGGAAATAACTTGAACTTTGGCTAATAGCTCTATGAGAGAGTTTAAACAACCGAATCAGTCTACCATTTCTAGATTCAACCTAATCCAGATTTTGCATGTCTGAGACTAGCAAAATCTAAAAATTGGAAGAAATCATCAGCAATTTTCCTGGCTCTCCCATCATATTGACGATAGGGATATGGAGTAATAGACCAGTACAAGGGAAGATAATGGATGTCCTTCAAAGTACTGCAAAACCTAATATCCTAGAATGGTGATATATCATGTAAATGTACCTGGGAGATCCCAAGGCTCACACTTGTTCAGGTCGGCCTCTGCAATTGCACGCCCTGAGAAGTTGCTGTCCAAAATCTTTTTGGTGAGATAGTAAGTAACCAGTTCCTCATCAGTGGGATGGAACCTAAACCCAGGAGGCAGCTGGCTGTGTTCCTCGGCCTCGTCCTCGGCTTGATCGTGGGCATTATTCATAGGATTCAACGTCGACTCCATTCCCAACTCAATAATCATCCACAAAGGAAACCACCTATTATATTCTGTATGGTTCGATCCACAGAGATTATAATTAGTTGATACCACCAACCAGTCCTGTAAACTATCATCAAGCTGGCTGCACTAGTGGTCACAGACACACAGGCCCATCAATTCAAAAAGTAAAGCCGACCCAGGCTAAATTCTCGTGCCCTTCTGTCTATTTCCTATATGAGGGAACAACCCACAGCTACGGATGCTTCACACTGATAGAAATTAAAGCGCAGTACCAATCTCTGCAGCCCTGGTTGTCATAAATGGCCTCTGTCCTCTCTCAGCCTTGACTGTTCTTGCAATAGACTAATAGCAATCTATCTGTTTGCTCTACAGAGGAACAGAAAGGAGTTTGGCCTGAGTCCTCAGACCCATTGCCTAATTTGCAAGGATCGCAGGCCAATAAACCTCGTTGTCAGATCGCCCTATAGACAATATGGACACAAACCTGACACGCAAAACACATCAAATGAATATGTACAGCTCTATCTCTATAGCTGCTTCATCAATTGGAATTGGAGGTTCCAGAGAAAATTGAAAACTGTGGCTGTGAATGGAAAACTGAAAACTATGGCTATGAAGGGAAAACTGTGGCCATGAAAGCAAACATAAATAATATCAATTGCAGTTCCTCCCCCAAATTCACTTGATGCAGAAGCCTCAATCCGTGCATGACAAGATATTTAAGGTCATCTACCCCGAGAATATTAACAATTTCATCACTATAATACGAAATCTCAACCCACTCAATCTATTTCGCCGCTTCTCATAGCTGCCCCCTCTTCGAACCCAACTGCTCAGTCCCTGGAATCTACACGTTATCGTTCAATCCGACGGTTCTTCGTTTTTCAACTCACCGGTTTCATTCAACGTCCAGAACCCGGCCACGTAGTCGGTCCGGTCGAATCATAAGTTTTGGCGCACTCCGTGTCTTTCCTTTATATTTTCAATTAATTATAATAAAAGATCGTTGACCTCTTCTGCTTCTGTCACCAGGGTAGACAGGATTTACATAGCCCTAATTTTTATTTTTGTTCAACAATAATGTCTAGTTACCCGGGAAGCGCCGGAAACCGGATTTACATAGCCCTAATTTTTATGTTACCTCAACAATAATATCTAGTTACCCGGGAAGGACTGACAAAAGACAAAAGAAAAAGTGAAATAGTATGTAATTTTATATTCAACTGCAAAGGTTTAAATGGATTGAATGCATTAGAAACATTAAGCACATTTTAACAAAATTAAAAATTTTGAATTTAATGAAATTATTATTTTTAATATAAAAATAAATTTAATATTTTTACTAAAATTTAATTAAAATAAAAAAAAAATAGTTTTCCTTCATCTTATTTAAAATATATGACATATTTCTATTATTTATTCAAGTAAAACAAGATACCAACATTAATTTTTATTATTTACTTTAGTAAAAAAAACAATTTAGTAAAAAATACAATCATAAATATTTGAAACTGTTTTGAAAATGTTGTGTTTTAACTAGGAAAGATGACTGAAAAAGTTAAAATTTATGTGTATATTGACTTTTTAACATATTACTTGTACTAAAAGTTTTGTTATTTTGAATGTTGGAGATAAAACTTTTAAGTCAATGTCATCCCATCTCATTTTATTTTAATGTTAGAATTGTTTGTTTAAGTGTCATACATCATGGTAGTGTCTTTAATTTATAAATATTATCTATGTGATGTTCCAAGATATTTTTAATATGGTATTATATTGTCTTTCTAATTGTATGAGCTTATTGGGTACGTGTGTTGTGAATAATTTCATAACATAATAATGGTGAGAACTCGCACTAAAAACTTTGCTAATCTAGATATTAATTGTGGGTTGCAAGTTTTTGGATATGTCATAGCATTAAACTCAATGCTATGCTTTGTAGGCTTTTTAATTATTATGCATATGTATATTAGAGAGAGAAAAAGAGAGACTAGCATTCAAGGGTTCTAGTTATTTATTTGTGTTGGTTGTGTGTTCTTCATAATTCCATACAAATAATAGATGTGAGATAGAGTGATTATGTGTGTCACGTGTGTGTCTCCATTCTTTAAATAATCACTCATCCATAACACAACTAAGCCATGGATGGATTATAAAGCATTATCCACACCATAAGCTTTATTGGCAATAATTATGTTAGTGTTGCGTCGCATGGATGTCATATCATGGTAGGTACTTATCCATGGGGTGAAGATGAACATTTCGATGTCACATCATAGTGGGAACCTCCCAAGGGATGAAGGTTGTGCATTTGTGTACACAAAAATATTATACAAATGCACACCTTCATCCCTTTCAACAACCCCATTCACAAACTTCTACCCACCCTTCTCCCTCCAACCCCAAAGGGAGGGTGCCTAGTAGGTGATGAAGGACAAAGGAGATCCACCATCTTGAGGGTAGGGACATGAAGATGTGCATTTATCCAACTTCACCCCATCCCCATAAAGAGGTTAGGGGATGCAAATGCACATATGCCAATCGTTCTTTCCTTACTCTTATCACCACCCCCACCTGATGATCTAAGGTGTGCACACCTTCTTTCCCTCACCCTATATTGTGGGGATAGAAGGTGTACACCCACCCTTACCCTCTTGAGGGTGTGAGGGGGAGACAACATGCCAATCTCTCTAAAGGGTAAGGGTGATGGGGAAAGGTGTGCCAACCCCCAAAGGGTGAAGGTATGGGTTTGCATTTTCACTCATGATGGTGTACATCTTCTGTCTCATCACAAACTTTTATGGAATGAAAATAAGTATTTGTAAAATATAGAGAATGGAAATGCATATTTATAATATATAAGAAAGTACAATAATATATACTTATAAAATGTGTAAAGGAAAAGGAAAAATTGACATTGATAGATTAAAAAATATTATTATTATTATTTATATCAAATGCATTAGTAATTTAAAAATTATTATCAAATAACACTTATTTCTCCATATATTTGTGCAACAACCCAATCTATTGAGGATCCAACCTCTTTCAACTTGTCACTATGAGGTGTTGCCTTGGCACCTCCACCTGGGAATCTGCTGCTCTTATACAAAAACTATGTTCTTCTCTATGAATAAGGTATGAACATGTGAGACTCGCATCGAGATGTCCTTGCATACAAGAATTTGTAAACTATGTATAAATTGTTTACAATCAATGTCAGGAAAGAAAGAGAAGACCTAAGAAACCTAATCTGCAGACCTCATAACAGTCAGACCTACTAATTAATCATTAGAACACTATCTTACTTCCATCCTAATATAATCAACAATAATTTTAACATCATATCTAAAATTAATAATTATAACATTATGTCATAATTTATGTTTGTGATGTGCATCTCTTTGTGATTTGCATCTCATTTTACTATCATATCATGGTTTTTGTGATTGTGATGTACGTAATGGAGTTAAGATGTACATAATGTAGCAAGCTCATGCTAGTCTGATGTGATTAATATGAAAGCTCCTAGTGTGATGTGATTAATATGAAAGTTTAAAAATATTTTAATTTTAACACAATTCTTATATTAATAATAAAAAAATAGATTTTTTTAAAAATTTTAAAATAAATTTCCCATAAAAATAAAATAACCCATTTCCCATTTCAGAATAATTCCACTTTTAATATTTATTTCGTATTTATTATTTTAAAATATAGCCCCTTGTAGGGGACTACTATTTAATGAGAGGCTTTTGACTATGAGTAATGTTAGGTAATGAAACACCTGTACCTTTGACATATGAAATCTCCACCCCATGGAACATGTTTCCAGTAACCAATAATTGTTGCCGTCCATAGAAAAAGAAGGATGAATCACTATTCAATAATTTAATGCCCCGCATATCAAGAATCTACCTAGACAATCAAGGTGACCTCATGTTAATTGACTATCCCTCTGATCGTATCGACCCTTTGTCTAAACTTTTGGTAATTCAGTTTCTCCACCCTTCCTCTTTACGTGTAACACAACCTTCCACGTTCGCATTTTTCTCACCTAGTCATTAACCCACTAACCACTCTTTCTTGGAACCTTCCAATATTCTACGCTCTTTTCCCTAATATTTTTTTATTTATATGTGAACCATCATGGCTTCATTATATTAATATTAACGAATGCAAAAAGACAATTCACGTCAACTATCTATGAGATATTTAATAAAACCACACGTGTCCTCGTTAACGCAAAATAGTGTGGTAAAATCATACGTGTCAAACAAATACTTTTTAGTAGCTACGTGCCACAATGTTTACATAAAGACTTTCATACGTGTCAAACAAAGACTTTTTAGTGACTACGTGTCACAATGCTTACTTTTAGGCTTGATTAGGTACTAGCATATGTCCACATCAAACCTATTTTTAATTACTATAATATATTATAGCTTACAACACTAAATCAAAGTATTTGGAATTCAATGCTAAGAATGATCTATGAAATCATTACCATGGTAGGATATATAAGACCATTACCATGTTTGGAAAAAGGAAGCCAAATTTTGCATACATCAACAACTACGATCTCAAAGTGTCGGGAGTAAGTAAATAAATGGGATACTTTTATTTTTATTTTTTTAATTCAATACAACTTTTTTTTAAATTTATAGTTATATTTAATTGATGGAACTTAAATAATGAAATTTTGTTTCTAAAAGATTTGATATATTTTTAGATGTTTTATATTATAGAAATTCTGAGGAAAAAATGAATTTAGATGAAAAGTTAAATTTGTCTTTTCTTGAAAATCTAAATTTGTGTGATAAAATATAATTATAAGTAGTCATGTATATTTCAAGACATAAAACTCATAAGAATTTATAATGATTAGTTTTTTTTTAAATATATATTTAAAGAAATATAAAAGTTTTATAAAGATTAGTTAGTTTTATATATATATTTGAAAAATGTATATATGTAAAATATATTTTGGTCAATGTTGTTGGGTATTTGGCTAGTTTTGTGATGGTAGATGTTTAGTTTGAATCTTTGTGAATAAGGCATCTAATTTACACCAATAAGTTTACTATATATATCACAATAACAAATATTTTTTTGTATTAGAAGATGTTGCATCCTAAATTGATGGCTAAAGCCAAATATTCAAAATGTAGTAGTTTGTCCAAAACACTAGATAATATATCCTCTCTAATCCAACACTATGGGATTTAGCAAGTACACTACCTTACAGACTAATTAAGCAAAATGACTATTTGACAAAACATCTAAATAAATATAAACATATATTAGTAGTTTTCATGCTCATGGTAGGCATCATCTTGCACAATCTCTTCAAGTTTAGTTCTAGTTTCAATTAATCATTGTCCTTTCTCAGAGTCCGTTGCAAAATTAGATGCACTATGCCATTTTCTAGTTCAATATCAAGAGGGTATTTAACATGTCCCAAATGTCCTTTAAGGCCAAAGAGTGGTGATAGGAGGAGGGTTCTTCTATTGAGCTAGAGATTTCCATAGAAGGAGATAAAAGAATGTTTGGAGACCAAGGTGGGTCAAAATCCTATGAAACAATAGTTTCAAAATTGAACGTGCACATTGAGATATGTCTAATTCCCTTTGTATATTTCCATGAAGGATTCTATTTCCTTCTCCCATTCACAAACTATAAAATTATGCTTGGTTGTGTTAGTTGCACACCTATCTCTAGCATGATTTATTTTTGTATAGTTTATGCAAATTCATCCTTCCACAGATTCTAGTGTATAGTCCATTTCATGACACTATACTATACCTCAACATTCTCTTTTTCACACCATTTCAATTTTAATTTCACATCCTCAAGCTCATAGAGCACACAAGAATTGCAACACCAATAACAATGTGCCATTAGAGACATTGCAGATGTCAAAACTGAATTAAAATAACCAAATAATTCTTTTACTTATAGGTACACGCGTGGCCAAAACTAATCGACCAAACCGCACATCATGGGCCACAAACATATACACAAGGACCATAATAGATATCAGAAACTACAGACAAAGGACAATCTTCCAAAGACCACAAAGCTAAAAGCAAGGTTCTCATGAATGCACCAAATGAAATAAAAAATACCACATTTAATAAGACCTAATACCGTCCATGTCTATTTGGAATAAATCCAATAAAAAAAGTTAGGGGAGTTAAAACCTTCAATTATTGGACCAGTCACATTCTCTAGCATCATCTAACAAGTGTAACTACTTTGTTACCTTAGGGTAAAAATTAATCCTTGTGTAGTAATTAAGCCCATCAAATCCTTCCATTCCTCACAAGTAAGTTAATTAACCCACATTCAATCCTGAACATTACCATCATACAATTCATTAAACCTATGATGTAAGAACCCATAAAAATATGTGAATGAAAAACTCACCATCCTCCTTGATACGTGTTAGGATGATAAGAAAATATGTGAATGAAATAACTCACCATCCTCCTTTCACTGTATGAAGGGATAAGTGTTAGGATGATAAGGTTGCACCATAATGAACATTAATACTAGAGGGGATGGGAGTGATAACTTCCCATTTATCTTGCAAATCCCTTTTACTAGCCTAACACTTCTACTAGCATGGAAAATCACTTTAAAATAACCTTACACTTATCACCTTATGATATTTAAAAATATTTTGTTGTTAATTATATAATATAAATATTTTAGCATTACAAATATCTTATCACTACTTATAAAATATAAATATTTTTAATTTAAGAAAAAAACTAAATTATTTTAATATACTTTAAGTAAACATTATGATAATTAAAAATATTTTATTATTACTTATAAAATATAAATATTTAAATATAAAACTAATTTTAATTTTAAAAAAATCTGTTATTTTAATATATTTCATGTATAATGGTATGAGAAAAGTAAAAGATATTAATGTAATTACAATTAAAGTAATAATAAAATCGAACAATCCATTCATCAATTGATAATGATAATGCTTGACTTGATGTAATCAAAATTGAAATAATAATAAAAATATAACAATCTATTATCAACCGATAATGCTTGGTGTAATTCCAATAGAGTTAGGACATTTGGTATAGATTTTGCTCAAAAATCTTATGTTAGTTGGATTAATTTTCATTATTGATCTCAACCTCAACTACTATAAGGAATACAAGAAACTGCAACATATAACCAACTATCAACATGTTTGGATGAAAACCAACTTATTGAACCTTAAGTTATTGAAGAAGTTTATATAATAAGTAATAATAGTTATTTAACTAATATTTATCTTATGAAAGTTTAAATTTAATCGCATCGTCCATTTATATTATATGATTTTGCTTTTCAACGATCAATATATAAATTTGATGATACATGAAAGGATAGATTCCCCTAGTAGAAGCTTTGAATAGAGACTCATCGCCTTAGAGGGGATTCATAGCATGTGCACTTTTTGATGGATGCAAAAAAATACTTTGAATGGTGTTAAAAGGCCATTGATTTAAAATTTCTGCATATGAGAAGCACCAAGTGTTAGATTGTTTGGTAAATCTCACTATCTCCACCTTAAAATATAAGGTGAAAAATCAAGTGTACTCTAACTATAGTAAAGTTTGGTTTATGATGCATACTCATTGCACAGAAATGTAAAGTTGGTTTAATTTTCAACGTACGCAAACGAATTTAAGAAAGATAAAAGTGGAAGTTGAAAGAGTCAATCGATATTTTGCTGTCAAACTCATTTATTGGATCACATGCGTTTTCAAAATACATTATTTGATGGCTATTTTTTATTATTAAAAAGTATTAATAAATGAAATTAGTAACAAAATTAGTATTTATTTTAAATGTTTTAATGTGATAATTTTGCATAACACTCAATTTGAAATTAGGAAGATGTAACTTAAAGTAATTATGAAACATGTGTAACATATGATTTAATTAACAAATGCTAGAATGTATTAGTTAGATATGATTTCAAAACAACAATATTTGTTTTTAAGAGTCTTAATAGTCTTTTTAAAACAAAATAAAATTTTAGAAAATAATAATAAATTTATTTTTTGACAATCAGATATATGCTCATTTCTACACTGTGTGGGCTACACATGGTTCTTATGAGTGATAGTATTTACTTGGCTATAATAAACACACACATGGCAGCATGTGAAATCTTTGATGCTACTTGCAACTCAAGGCATTGCATTAATTAATTTTTTAATTGTTCTCTCAAGTATGAACAATAATCTTGCAATTATTGAACTAACCACAATAAACATTATTGGCCATTGTCAACCATGATTGTGTATACATAAATGTTTTTCACACATAGATACAATACACATATTCATCTAAACTTGGTTGAAATTTATTCAAACACCTTGACAACTTTTGAAAATAGATTTCGTAAGCAAGCCAATGAATACATTGATATTCATATTCAGATACCAAAATTGATTGTAATTCACACAACCAAGGCTTTTAGTGGCTAAAAGTATCTGAAGTAAAAAGAAAGTTCCAACCATTTATAGTGGAGACTTATTTTTAAGATGTGTAATACTTCAGGATTTCAACATGAAGTCCTTACTTGAGAAACATCAAATTAATTTGAGATTCTATAACTCATTAAGATGATGCAAAAAGAAGTATGCCTAAATTACACACTACACATTGATCAATATTAGTAATATGCCAAGACAGAACTCCATCACTTTAACCTAATATAGTCTAATTTAAGCCAAAATTCTCACCTCTACAAAGATCCCAACCATACTTAACACATATATAACACATTTTCTTTAAGAAGAAATTATATTGTTGACAGGATTTCTACCTACACCAAAAGAAAATCCCTAGTTAATGAGTTAGGATCATTGATAGAGAGAGAGATAAATTATGATCTACCTTTCCCTAGGTTTCACTTTTAAATTTAAAATGCAAAGTGGGAGACAAAGATAAACACTTAGTAACTGTTATTTATCCTTCACCTTGTGAGTAACTAGGTTAATTTCATTCTAGCTCCATATTCCTTACTAAACCTATACACAAGTCAAATAAATGAAAACCTTTATCATTTCCAATTTAACATTCTAAATAAACATTATCATTTTAAAAAACATAAGAATATATATCTATATCATTAGCATAAAAATATGACAACAAGTATACATGAACAATAATCTTGCCAAAAAACTCTTCATAGAGCTTAGCTTCTCTTCTCTTAAGCCAAGTGTACTCAACTCTTCATCAACATGATTACATTTTTTCCTTGTTGCCAAAAATTCCTTCATTAGAGCTCGAACCCTCTTGTACTAAGCCACATGTACTCAACTCTCCATCAACATGATTACATTTTTCCTTTGGTAGAGTAGCGAAGGAGTGGCTAAATATACTCCACACAAAAATCAATCATAGCTTGGAAAATCAAAGGCTAGTTCCACTCAAGAAGAGACAAAATTAGGGGAAAACACAATCATACTAAGGCTTGAAATCTTTCCAGAGTAATAGAGCCTTCTCTTGTCATGGCCTTTTCCTCAAACCGATGCCTCCTATTTATATGAGTATGGATGTGATACAATTGAGGAGTGAAGTGCATGTCATGCTAGTGACAAACATGCATGATATCCACTCTTGGTATGTGCATTATGAATGAATTGTACTTAATCATGGTATCTAAGAGTGCTTGTGAGTTTAGCATGGAAAAATCATGACTTAGTTGTAATTTTTACTAGGGAAACCCATAAGTGCATGGAAAATGAATAAATAAAAATATGGTGATGTTATGTCAGCGTTGGCATAAGGTGTCCAAGTAACCTAGCTCAGTTCAGTTGATCATCGGTGAAAAAATATAAGCATAATAGTTCCCCCCTATTGTGTGAGGTCAGAAGGGTAGATAATGGCCAAAACACATTATAAAGTGGAGATGTACTCTGAAAAGTGAGCTGAGGAGTATTCTAATAGTATAAGTAGTAAGAAATAGAAAAGGTAATTTCCCAAACTATCACATGAAAAATCATCATGAGGTAGGCATATCCATTCTTAGGCATAAAAAAAACATGGTCTCCTAGTCAAATGCATTCTTGATCCATGAAGTATATAATATGAAAAACCATGGCCATCGTAGAATACACAATGGATCCATGCCACATCAATATCACAGTCGTCAATAGATAAAAAGTGGATCTATATCTCAATGTGTATTAGGAGAACAACTAGAACTAGGAAGAACATAAATAGGCCCTCCAAGGTACCCATAAAGTGGTGGTAGTATATAATCAACTCAGGTGGTAGCTCAAAAAGGGTAGGCCACCACAACCCATAGTCTTCAATCCAAACATATCATAAGTATGAATCTACACTATGTGAATGAATAAGATGAAGTTGAACATGTGAGAAATGATGTCATTAGTGATCATTGATGTATAGCATCGATAGATGTGAGGCCACCCACAAACAATGATAATGGGAACTAAGGTACATAGTACATTTTAACAAGTGTGAATAGATGAGTCGATGTCGAACACTTGCAAAATAAACCAATTAGAGTCCATTGATGCATACCCCCTATCAAATATGAGGGAATTAACTGATGACTGCAAGCCCCAAGTGTTGGTACCCAACTTGGGGAGTGTACTTATTTATGCCTTTTATTGTAATCAATGTGATAATGACTCAAATGATGATTTAGGAGTAACTAATGACTCATTTAGGGTAGGCATCAAATGGAAAAGTTGCAGTAGTATTCATTTCCATGTCAATGTTTGGAGCCCTAGCTTAGGATCATCATCAGGACAACAACGATGCTCGATGATGAACCTAAGCTAGGACATTGTTGTTGTCCTAATGAAAAACCTAAGCTAGGACATCGTTGTTGTCCTAATGATGAGCCTAAGTTATGGCTTGAAACGTTGACATGGAAATGAATACTACTGCAGCTTCTCCATCTGATGCCAACAGAAATTGTTAGAACATTATTACACCTTAGGACCTTAGTCATACATAATTTTGTTGATTAATTGGTCCAACATAAGTTAATAATTACAATCCCAGGTTGTTAGAAGTTAGTTGGGGCTAATTATGACCATTCCACCACTTTTGGGCCAAAATATGGTCAAATATAGCTATTGGGTGCCCTAATTATGGCCACCTCCAGCATTTATTACCACCTCTTGAGAAAAGGCACCTTGTTTCCCTGTTTTAAGGAAATTGTCTTTGACTTAAGGCGCCCATGCATTGTATGTGGACATTTTGCCCCTTTCTTGGTTGTTTTGGCCTACCCTTGCCTACCTAACTTCCTCCCAATCCTATCCTCCACATGTGTGAGCCTCATTTATGTCTTCCCATGCTCATCCAATGTTCACATGGACAATTTGTACCAGTTTGGGGTGATTTGGGAGCCTATTGGTCAACCTACGGGGTATTGAGGTCCAATCTAAGCTAGCCACTTGTAGATGCCTCCAAAGGAATTCAAGTTCTTCCAAATGTTATATAAGGATGATAAAAAATCATTTATGGGTTGGAAAGTTAATAAAACCTCCTATTTGATCATTTGTATCTTTGGTTTTTTATCATTTATATTACTGGTTTTTAATCATTTGTGACTGGTTTTTTATCATTTGTTTTCCATAATTATTTTTTACACTATTTCTTGCATACTAAGCATAAATTCTTGATTTTGAGGTAATATTTAGCCACTAGATCCTATTGTGACTTATATTTCACATGGTATCAAAGCTCTTGGAGCTTCTATTCGAACCAAACTATTTTAGAAGTGCACCAGAAGCAGTGGAGAAACCACAGAAGTCCCTGGGGCCATTTCCTTGAATCCAATGGATAAATCCTTTTGACTCTACCCAGGGTGTGATTCTCTCTCGAATGTGCCTTCTATCAAGCAGGGTTCGAATCAGTTAGTTTAGATCCCCTCCTGAGTGTTGAGAATTTTGCATTGCAGGTACATAGTTTTCATTATCACCAAGTGCGCAAGATATAGAATATGGAGCAATCTCATGTAAAGTTTCTCACCCCATTCAACTATTTTTAGTGGAAGGCCGAAATGGTTATCTAGCTAAGAGCCAAGGGTCTCTTTAGAATCACCATGGGGACTGAGGTTGAGCCAAACTATGTAGTAGAGAAGTCCAAGTTCTTCAACAGAATGGATGAAGTATTTGGTATGATTTGTCTCAGTATTTCAAGAGTCAAACCTTCTGTTTCATATTGATAGTCTTATTACACCAAATGAAGTATGGCTCAAGCTTGAGTCTTTGCTTGGGAAGACTGATGAGATGAGGGGCCATCAACTTGAAAATGAGTTTATCTTACTGAGTCCAAGCAATGTTGAATCCATCCAGGATTTATTCACCAAGTTCAAAAGCTTGGTTTTTCAAATCAAACAGTTTGGAATTGATAAGAAAGTAGAATAGTTCGTTATGTCCATCATTTCAAAGATGGGTCAAGAGTACTCAGTCTTTGTCTCTACATTTCACTCCACCAAACTTACAGTTTGCAATTGGAAGATGCCATATTTGGATGATTTCATGGAAAATGATGAGTCCATGATATAGGTAATCCATAGACTCCTTTATGCCACACGTAAGCGAAGAAATGATAAGAAAACCCCTCTTTCTGTAGGGAAGAATGTAGTTTGGTTAATAATTAAACGAAGTAATTTAGTAATTATATTTTAGCATTCTTATTTACTAATTATGTGAATAAAGCCATGTGTGGAAAAAAGTGCAGGTGAACTGGAAGAATAACAATGCCGAGCTCCGGATTGAAGATCGCAAGAGACACAATGATCCTATTTTATCCTAATTTGTAGGAAAGAATCATGTTATTCAGGGTTGTGATTTTCAATGTAAAACTAGGGTAGAAGTTTGTAATAAATAGAGACACCTGAGTAGCAGGAGTTCTCTGTCATACATTTTTAAGACAATCTTTGGCATTTTCTAGAGCAGATACTCAGTTTACGATTTCTACAGTTCTGATGGAACTTATGAATTTATAATGAAGAACCGGCGTTATTCTAAATCTGTGAGTTTATAAGATGTATTCTCCCTCGATGCGTAGCTCAGGAGTTCTGTCTCTTTGTTTTCATATTTTCATGCATTATGTTGTTCATTCCAAGTATATGTATGTGTGGGTTAATTTTAATACTTATTCGATGATCAGATTCAATGTTGCACACAAACCGTCTTTTCTTTTGTAGTTCATTAATATTGTGTCTGTAGTTCCAATACACTGCCTGTAACCCCCATCCGTAAACTGCAATTCCTATATTTATATTGCCATTGTTTTATATCGAACAGATTAGATTTGTGCTTTTGAATGAATATTTCTCGTTCCAACTTGAAATATCTCTGGTTTGATTAGGTCAGATTCACATGCTTTAAGGAGAGATATATTTCGGATTTTGAAGCTTAAATTTTCTTTCATTCTTAGGTTTAGTTTCAGATTTAAATTCCTGCTTTCTTAGATTTAGTTCTCTGCTTTCATAGATTAAAATTTTCATGTTTTCTTAGACTAATTTCTTGCTTTCCTAAGATTTAGTTTTCCGCTTTCATCTTAGATTAAATTCATGCTTTATTAGATTTAGTTCTCCGCTTTCATAGATTAAAAGTTTCATGTTTTCTTAGATTAATTTCCTGCTTTCCTAGATTTAGTTTTCTGCTTTCATCTTAGATTAATTTTTTGCTTTCTTAGATTAATTTCCTGCTTTCTTAGATTTAGTTTTTTGCTTTCTTAGAATAAGTTTCATATTTCTATTTACTGTGATAAACTACTAGATTAATCCATCCTCATTAGAACAACTCTCCAACATTTCTTTAGACACAACAAACACCCAATGACGAAGATCCTCTCAACGTAGTGCACATATAGTGCTTAGCACCTCTGAAGTTTGTACGTTCCTTGCTTGATATTTAAAGTGAACTTATCCAAAGAATACTTGTAAAAAGGTAGACATTTCCAGAGCCCACCACTTTTTGGCGCTATTGTCAGGGAGGTGCTTAAACTATAATAGACATCTTTTTGTTAAAAATAAAAAATATATATATCAAAATAAAATCTTGAAAATATAAAAATTACCATGAATGCCTCGATGAAGGAGGATGAATTTGGGCGTTTTCTGCCTAACCTCCCTATGAGCAACAACAGTTATGAACACCTTCAATTTGAATTTCTTAACACTAACGAAGAAACTGATCACAACTATAACCCAAACTTCGATAACTTCTTCGCTAGCTCTAGTTCAAACACTACCATGGCGAATGAGGAAGATGAACACATAGAACTGTTTACCTTCCCTATCAGTGTACCTCTTGGGGATGCTAGAATGAAAAATATCAATCCCAATAATCTACCAAACTTTCATGGCTTAACCTCAGAAGATCCTGATACATTCCTGTTCGAATTCGAAGTAATCTGCAGATCCTTTGGTTATACCACCGATGCACAAAAATTAAGACTCTTTCCTTCCACATTGAAAGATTTATCACTCAGATGGTTTATGATTTTGGAAGGAAACAACATTTTCACATGGGATCAGATGAAACAAGCCTTCCTGGAAAAATATAGAGATTACTGTAAAGAAAAAGACACTAGGGATGAGATTTTCAGGATGCAACAGGGAGAAAAAGAATCCCTAGAAGACTATGCACAATGGTTCCAACTTAGCTATAAAAGAGCCATTCACTGTACCCTAGATCAGGAATCATTAAAACTAGTACTTCTTAGGGGAATCAAAGAAGAATACCTTGAATTCTTAAACCTGCTAGGTGATGGAGACATTTTTCAGAAAAATTATGATCAAATTCTGCAAATCTTTAAAAAGTATTCTAGGTCCAGAAAAGGAAAAAATGGGACAAGAGAAATACATCTAAATTCTGGGGGTTCATCCTTTTCAAGCCCAAGCCTCACAAAATCTAATTTAGGGCATATCCTGGATGATATGAAAACAAATATCCTTCAATCATTGGCCATGCAATTAGATGCACTCCAACTAAAAAGGAAACAGGATGAGATCAACCAAGTGCTAGCAGTATTCTGCACAAGATGTAGAAAGAAACATGAAAAAGGGAAATGCCCGTTAAATACAATAGAAGTTTGCGGGATTTGTACTGATGACCATACCACATATAAATTCCCTTTACAACTGATGAGTCCAATTTTTAGGTATTTGATAAACCTTTTTCCCGTAGCTCAAGCAATGGCGAAGAAACACACTCATTTGTGGGAAAAATGTTTTACTTTAATTATTTAATGAAATTGTTTTGATGATTATTCTTGTATGTTAAAATGCTTATTCAATAAACTAATTATGTGGAAACCAAGCGTGATTGAGTAGACTCAGGAGCATTAAAGGATGAACACGTAGAAGACTGAGGGATCACCAAGCTCGACACCTTGTTTCCTGATTTATAGAGAACGCACTCCTGTTTAAGGGAAATCGGCCTTTAGACATTTAGTTAAGTTCCGCATTATGAATTATATAAATATGGACCTCTCGGATAGCGAGAGGCCCCTGTTGACATTCTGGAGAAACATTGTTTTAAGTTTTTCTACACTATTGAGATACTGCGAAGTACAGACCTTTGTGAAGACATGGATTTTATATTTTAAATAAGAGATTGATGTTAAATTCTAGCCACCGTTTATAAGTCTTTTTCTCTCCTGAGTACGGGTTGGAGAGGGCCCCTCCAACACGTAAGTCAGGGGATTTCCATTTTCAAGTATTTTCCAATTATGTGTTTTACATTGATGAAAAGTTATATCGCATATGGAAGCGCTTGAATGATTTATTATTTCTGTAGTAGTTTATAATACGTTATGTAGTACAACAAAACGGTTTCAGTAGTCCTGTAGCTGCTTTCTTCCAACGCACATTTTAACAAAAGATTACATCTATGTTAGCTTTGCTTTCAAAAGTCATGGTTTAGATCTGAGATTTATGAATGTTTCCCATCGTGATTAATTACTTTGACTTCTTAGTAAGTGGATGTGTAGCATGAAACGATCGCACTTCAATCTTAGTTTAGTATTTAAATGATTTAGATCATAACTCTAGTTTTATGCATAAAGTAATTACAAACCTTGTTTTCTTCAATATTAGAATAGATCTCTTATGGCATTTTATTTCCTAGATTTACCATTCTGCATTAAGTAAATTCATAGGATTATCTCTTCTACTTTCAACATTTTAATTATTTAAAACAGATTTACTGCTTTCAATACTTTGATTCTTTAAAATAGATTTATTGCTTTCCAGTATTTAATTCCCTAGTATAACCAGTTTTACAAATTGAGTAGGCAACCCTTAGAACATCGATACCGACATCCAACTGTGACAAAGATTATCCTATAAGAGCACAGATAGTGCCTGCACCTCTAAAGTTTGTACGTCCCCCCGGTTGACATTTAAAGTAGGCTCTTAGTATAGCTTCCCTCATTAGGCATCCATATTGGGAGCTCACCACTTTTTGTCGTCGTTGCCAGGGAGGTGCTAAGTCTTTTAGGAGACATCACCTAAAAACAACACAAAAAGAAAACAAAAATTACATAAAACAAAAACATAAATACTTTTTTACCAATGAATGCCTCATCGGAAAAGGGATAGGTTTGGCCGCTTTCTGCCCAAGCATTCCATGAGCAACAATGGTAATAACAATTCTGACCATTCTCAATTTCAATTTCTACACTTTGAAAATGAAACTGACTCCACATACGATCCAAACAAAAGCAACTTCACCACCAGTTGCAACTCAAACACCTCAATGGAAAATGAAGAGGAGGAACCTAGGGAGATTTTCACCTTTCCCATAAGCATACCTCTTGGAGATGCCAGAATGAAGAACATCAATCCTAATAATCTACCAAACTCTCATGGTTTGACTTCAGAAGATCCTGACACATTCCTGTTTGAATTTGAGGTAGTTTGCAAATCATTTGATTACACTACTGATGCACAAAAGCTAAGGATTTTTCCTTCCACACTAAAAGACCTATCACTTCGGTGGTTCATGAGCCTTGAAGGGAATGGTATCTTTAGTTGGGATCAAATGAAACAATCATTCTTAGAAAAATATAGGGACTACTGCAAGGCCAAAGATACCGGGGATGAAATCTTTAGGATGCAACAAGGAGAAAGAGAGTCATTAGAAGATTATGCCCAAAGATTTCAACTCAGCTACAAACGAGCCAGTCATTGCACCTTGGATCCTAAATCACTAAAACTTGTCCTTCTTAGAGGTGTAAAGGAGGAGAATTTTGAAGTCTTAAATCTCCTAGGAGATGGAGATATATTCCAAAAATATTTTGACCAGATCCTGCAAATCTTCAAAAACTACTCTAGATCTAGGAAAACTAAGAATGGGACAAGGGATACACATACATCCACTGGTGGATCATCATCTTCAAGACCAACACTTACAAAATCTGATTTAGGAAACCTGCTGGATGACATGAATACTGACATACTGCAATCTATAGCCATGCAACTTGATGCTCTTCAAATAAAAAAGAAACAGGATGAAATTAACCAAGCCTTGGTAGTATTCTGTCCTCGTGTTAGAAAGAAGCATGAGAAAGGGCAGTGCACACTAAACACCATCGAAGTATGTGGTCTCTGCATTGATGACCATTCCACTGATAAATGTCCCCTCTTACCCTCATGTAAGGAGGCTATTCAAGACCCAACAACTGAAGGAGCAATAGAACAGCTCTGTTTTATAAATCAGAGGAGGAATAATTTTGTTAGACCATATCAACAGAGCAATCAAGCCTACTACAATCAAGGACAACCAAATTGGAACTCTGCACCAACCCCATGGAAAGCACAACCAAATCAAAACCAATGGCAACAAAATCATCAAACATATCAACCATCCTATCAACAACCATATTATCCACCGTCTTATCCTCAGTACCCCCCACCTCTTTCCTCCACCACAAATTATGCAAATCAATACCCCCATCCATCAAATTGGAGGGCACCATTACAACAGCCACTTATTATGCCACCCCCACAAACTCAACCACCCCCCATACCTCCACCCATACCAGCCCAACCAATCCCAAATCCTAATAATAATAAACCTCCACAACAGCAACAAGCTTATAACGTTGATATCACACAATTCCCAACTTATGTTGTAGACACCATAGAAATAAATGAAATAAACCTGCGATCTGGAAAAACGTTATAGCATACATCCCCACATAACATCCAACAACTTGAAGCTCAAGAACAAATAGCAGAACCTTACGTTCAGCATCCTGATGAACCAGAACCTCCTGAGGACGAAACCCAACCACTCCCATGCAACAGAAACCCTCCATTTCCAGAAAAACTAGTCCGAAGTACAAAAGAAGAGGAAGAGAATACAATTTTAAACGAATTCAAGAACTTAAACATCCAAATATCAATTTTACAAGCCATAAGGGATGTGCCCATCTACAACAAATTTATTAGAGAAAATTACCTAAAGAAACCAGGAAGGAGGAAGCGTGATCCACCAACTATTAATGTAGTGGGACAATTGGCTGATTTGATGTTGGGTGTCATAATAAACCCTAAATATCTTGATCATGGTAGTCATGTAGTAAACGTCACCATAAATAACAGGCAAATAAATAAAAGCTTAATAGATTTGGGAGTTGCGATCAATGTCATGACTAAGGAAACCATGTTATACCTAGGACTCCAATCAATGGTCAGACCAACCACAACAGTACTCCAACTAGCAGACACGTCCACTGTGAAACCCGAAGGAATGCTAGAAGACATTATGATCAATATTGAATCCTGGGAATACCCAGCTGATTTTATAATAATCGAAATCAAAAGCAAACTTAGTGGCTATCCAATTATCCTAGGTAGACCTTGGTTAGCAACTACGAATGCTTACATAGGTTTCCAATCAGGAAATATGACAATCACCAGTGGACATACCAGGAAGAAAATCACAATCTACCCACCAGCAATGAAATCTTCAGAATTAGAATATCAAAATTGGACTGATGATTACCAGAACACACCAAATCACAACCTCCGACCTATCCTAACAATTGATGCTGCAATATCACTAAAAGCAATAGATGAAGATGGCCATATAGATAGATTTATACAAAATGTATCTTCTAACAATCATATTATTCAAGAATTTTTTTCCACAGAAACAGGTGACAATTCAAAACAGAACATGGATGACTTATGGACAGAAGTACTAGAAGAACATATTGAAAAGGTAAAAGTTGCAGAAACTCACCCTAGCAAAACAGTCAACATAAATTCCAAATTAGAACCAGAGCAAGAGAAGAAATTGATGAAGATACTAGAAGAACAAAGTAAAGCATTTGCATGGACATATGCAGATATGAAAGGAATACATCCTGATATCTGCAAACACTACATTTACATCAAAGAAGGTTCTACTCCTATTAGGCAACCACAAAGAAGACTGAACCCTGCACTAAAAGACATAGTCAATGTGGAATTACAAAAGTTATTAGACGCAGGGTTCATCTATCCAATATTTGATAGTGAGTGGGTCTCACCACTAGTCATAGTACCCAAAAAAGGAGGCAAATGGAGAATTTGTGTGGACTACAGGGAGCTAAATAAAGCAACCAAGAAAGATCACTTTCCACTTCCATTTATAGACCAAGTGCTCGATACATTATCTGGAAACAAGTACTTTTCATTCTTAGACGGTTTCAATGTTAGATTTAAACCAAATAGACAAACAAGATCTCTGAAAGAAACACAATCACAAGATAGACACACAATATACCCTGGGAAACCCTCATGGGGTAGAAAACCCAGCAAAGCTTTCCTCAATAAGATGATCAACCAAAATACAAGATGTGCTCCTTCTCCTTGACTCCTTAGCAGATCTCCTCAACTAGTGCGCACTCTTCCACAAGTGAGTGAATGAACTAATGAGGAGTTCACCTCCTCTATTTATACTTGACTTCCAACTGACTAAAAGACTAATGGGGCCGACCTCACCTGGAGAAGTCTAATAACCCCTAAAATATAACTTCCGGGCCGACCCACTTATGGTGGGTCTAATAACCCTAGTTAATACAATCCCTTGGAGGAATAAACATCTCCAGATACATGATAGGGTTACCACGGAGGAATGAACCATCTCCGGAATAATAAAGTACAATTATAATATTCTTTGAAGTTACAATATTTAACACTCCCCCTTAACAAGAAGGATATTATAACAATATCTGCAAGAGCAAGGAGTCATCATATATGATACATCTACAAATCATTGGAAGCTTTCTTCAATTCATCTTCGTCAGTAACTCAACTAGTTACTGGAACATCAATGTCAATAGTGTCGATATCAATCCGATCATCGGCATCGTCATCAGCATCGTCATCATACGATCATCAGCATCGTCATCACACGATCATCAGCATCGTCATCAGTATCGTCATCACACGATCATCAGCATCGTCATCACACGATCATCAGCATCGTCATCATACGATCATCAGCATCGTCATCAGCATCGTCATCACACGATCATCAGCATCGTCATCATACGATCATCAGCATCGTCATCAGCATCGTCATCACACGATCATCAGCATCGTCATCATACGATCATCAGCATCGTCATCAGCATCGTCATCACACGATCATCAGCATCGTCATCATACGATCATCAGCATCGTCATCGCACGATCATCAGCATCGTCATCACACGATCATCAGCATCGTCATCACATGATCATATTCCTAGGATGATCAATCCTGCTCCTTTTAGGACATAGGTCCACGGATGATACAATCCAATCTTTAGTTCTCGGAGACTTCAGTCTACGGATCAATTCTGGGACCTCAGTCCGAGGACGATGCAATCCCCTGCCTGTTCATTCAGGACTTCAATTTTCGAAGACCCAGTCTACGGTTCTATTCTGGGACCTCAGTCCGGGGATGATACAATCCCCTACCTGTTCATTCAGGACTTCATTATCGAAGACCCAGTCTACGGTTCTATTCTGGGACCTCAGTCCGGGGACGATACAATCCCCTACCTGTTCATTCAGGACTTCATTATCGGAGACCCAGTCTACGGTTCTATTCTGGGACCTCAGTCCGGGGACGATACAATCCCCTACCTGTTCATTCAGGACTTCATTATCGGAGACCCAGTCTACGGTTCTATTCTGGGACCTCAGTCCGGGGACGATACAATCCCCTACCTGTTCATTCAGGACTTCATTATCGGAGACCCAGTCTACGGTTCTATTCTGGGACCTCAGTCCGGGGACGATACAATCCCCTACCTGTTCATTCAGGACTTCATTATCGGAGACCTTACGTCTACGGCTCTCTTCAGGACTGAAAGTCCAGGGATGATCCAATCCCCTCAACTGTCCACTAAGGACTTCATTCTCGGAGACCTTACGTCTACGGCTCTCTTCAGGACTGAAAGTCCAGGGATGATCCAATCCCCTCAACTGTCCACTAAGGACTTCATTCTCGGAGACCTTACGTCTACGGCTCTCTTTAGGACTGAAAGTCCAGGGATGATCCAATCCCCTCAACTGTCCACTAAGGACTTCATTCTCGGAGACCTTACGTCTACGGCTCTCTTTAGGACTGAAAGTCCAGGGATGATCCAATCCCCTCAACTGTCCACTAAGGACTTCATTCTCGGAGACCTTACGTCTACGGCTCTCTTTAGGACTGAAAGTCCAGGGATGATCCAATCCCCTCAATCTGTATTCTCATCAATACAAGTACAAGTATCTTCATCCATACAAGTACATAATCAACATCAACAGCATGTATTCATCATACAATCATAAGCATGTATTCTTACTAATACATCTAAAAGCATGTATACATCTGTTATCAAAAGCATGTATTCTCACTAATACATCTATCATCAAATCATGTATACATCTAACATCAAAAGCATGTATACATCTAGCATGTATTCTCACTAATACATCTATCATCAAAATCATGTATACATCTAACATCAAAAGCATGTATACATCTGTCATCAAAAGCATGTATTCTCACTAATACATCTATCATCAAAATCATGTATACATCTAACGTCAAAAGCATGTATACATCTAGCATGTATTCTCACTAATACATCTATCATCAAAATCATGTATACATCTAACATCAAAAGCATGTATACATCTGTCATCAAAAGCATGTATTCTCACTAATACATCTATCATCAAAATCATGTATACATCTAACGTCAAAAGCATGTATACATCTAGCATGTATTCTCACTAATACATCTATCATCAAAATCATGTATACATCTAACATCAAAAGCATGTATACATCTAGCATGTATTCTCACTAATACATCTATCATCAAAATCATGTATACATCTAACATCAAAAGCATGTATACATCTAGCATGTATTCTTACTAATACATCTATCATCAAAATCATGTATAAGTAAAAGTGAATGAAAATAAAATAGTCCTAAGTCTAACTATTTCTAAGTGATTAGGTGAAGTCTCATTTTGATGAGACTTGCTTGCCATCAGGAATCATCCTACTCCCCCTTTCTAGGAGAGTCCTTCTGAACTACACCAAGCTTGTCTCGAAAGTATTCGAATTTCACACGAGACAGTGGTTTGGTCAGGATATCAGCAATTTGATCTTCAGTGCTCACGTATTCAAGCTTGATAGCTCCTTTCTGCACCATATCTCGAATATAGAAGTATCGTATCTCTATGTGTTTTGACTTATCATGGAACACAGGATTTTCTGTCATCTTGATGCAGCTTTGATTATCACACATAATCATAGTGGGATCCATTTCTAAGTCAAACACTCCAGATAACAGTTTCCTAAGCCATACAGCTTCACAGCTAGCAGAGCAAGCAGCTATGTATTCTGCCTCAGCAGAGCTGAGGGCCACACTGGATTGTTTCTTGCTGAACCAAGAGATCATAGCAGATCCAAGGCTATAACATCCACCTGAAGTACTTTTTCTGTCTGAGACACTGCCTGCCCAATCAGAGTCTGAGTAACCATGCAACTTGAGTTCATGACTTCCATCATAGAGTAGACCAAAATCTAATGTACCTTTTAAGTACCTCATTACATGCTTTGCAGCTATTAGATGAACCTTTCTGGGTTCTACTAGATACTGACTTAGGGTATTTATGGCAAAGCATATATCTGGCCTAGTATTTGTCAAGTACATTAGTGATCCAATGATCTGTCTATATAAAGTTAGGTCCACTAATTCTGATGAGTCATTAACCAAAATCTTTAAGTTAGAGTCCATGGGAGTGGCCATGGGTTTACACTCCAACATATCAAATCTCTTCAGAATTTCCACAGTATACTTACCTTGATTCAGAAAGATTCCTCTTGGTTCTTGCCACACTTCTAATCCTAAGAAGTAGTGCATCAATCCGAGATCTTTCATCTCGAATTCTAAAGAAAGCTTCTTCTTGCTTTCAATGATTTGTTTCTCATTTCCAGTTAGAAATAGATCATCTACATATAATAAAAGTATAACTAGTTCATCATCCAATACCTTGAGATAGAGGTTTGGGTCAGCTTTACTTTTGGTAAAGCCCATGCTAGTTAAGAAATTGTCAATCCTTCCGTACCAAGCTCTGGGAGCTTGTTTCAACCCATTAAATGCCTTCTTCAGTTTGCATACATGAGTCCTTCCGTCATTTACCTCAAATCCTTGTGGTTGCTCTATGTATACTTCTTCTTCAATTACACCATTCAGAAAAGCTGTCTTAACATCCATTTGATGTAGTTTCCACTTCATCATGGATGCAAGAGCCATGATAGTCCTAATTGAAGTATACCTAGCAACTGGTGCAAATGTTTCTTCATAGTCAATTCCCTCCTTCTGAGAGAACCCTCTGGCTACAAATCTTGCTTTGTATTTTTCAATACTTCCATCCGCAGCATGTTTTATTTTAAAGATCCATTTGGAAGAAACCACACTTTTGTCTTTTGGTTTGGGAACTATATCCCAAACATCATTTTTCATTATTGACTGATATTCTTCAGTCATTGCTTCTACCCATTCTTTCTTTTGAGCTGCCTCTTCATAGCTGGTAGGTAGTTGATCCACAAGATCACACATCAGGGCCATATAGTTGGATACTAGCTTTGGTTTCTTCCTTTCTCTAGTGGAGCCTTCAGGAGCACCATATCTTTCTGCTCCTTGAATAATATCTCTAGCCCATGCTGGTCTTCTTTTCCTGGATAATTCTGCAACAGGAGGTTCTTGTGGTTCCAGCATGTCATGATCCTCTGGTATGTCTTCTTCAGGAATGTGAGCATTCTCTGAGATTCTGGGAGATGTATCTTCTTCATAAACTTCTTCAAGTTGACACTTCCTGGATTTCTTGAGGGCTGCTTCCTCATCGAAGGTAACATCTCTACTTATTTCTATATGATGGAAACCTGGTATATAGATTCTGAAGGCTTTGGAAGTTTCACAATAACCAACAAATATTCCCTTCTTACCTGAGGGATCCAATTTGGATCTCTTCTCTTTTGGAATATGGATGTACACAGGACACCCAAATATTTTGAGATGACTTACCTCAGGCTTCTTTCCTGTAAAGACTTCCTCTGGAGTTTTGAAGTCAAGAGCACTATGAGATAGTCTATTTTGAACATATACTGCTGTCTTGGCTGCTTCAGCCCACAGATACATGGGAAGGTCTTGATCATGTATCATAGTCTTTACAGCTTCCATGATGGTTCTATTTTTCCTCTCAGCTACCCCATTCTGTTGGGGGTTGTAAGGAGTGGTTAGCTCCCTTTTGATTCCAGCTTCTTTACAAAATTCTTCAAATTCCTTTGAAGTGTATTCTCCACCATTATCTGTTCTGAGAATCTTGATTTTCTTGTCTGAAAGATTTTCTATTAGAGCCTTGAACTCTTTGAATTTTCCAAAGACTTCATTCTTACCCTTTAGGAAGTATATCCAAGTTTTTCTTGAATAATCATCAATGAAGGAGAGATAGTATTCAAACCCACTTAGAGATGTGGTAGGCATGGGTCCACATACATCTGAGTGTATTAGTTCTAGAGAACTCTTAGTCTTAGTTTCACTTTTCGGAAAGGGATTCTTGATATTCTTCCCTTTCTTACATCCTTTACATGAGCCATCATGATCAACCTTCAAGTTTGGCAAGCCTATAACCATCTTACTCACATATGGTAAAGCTTTATAGTTAATGTGGGCTAGTCTTCTGTGCCATAGCTCACTGGGACTAGAGACTTCATGAGCAAGGGCAGATTCTGGGTGACCCTTGAGTTTATAAAGTCCTCCTTCTTCTTCACCAATGATAATTGCATCTTTGATTGATTTTCCTTTGGTCCACATGAGTACTTGACCATCTATGAAGGCTACTCTAAAGCCTTTCTTGTCTAGGGCTGAGATAGAGAGTAGATTCTTCTTTAACCCTGGAACATATAATATTTCTTTCATCTTTAAAGGTGTTCCTGAGTCAAGCTTGTAGCTTGCTTCACCAATTCCCTTGATGGGATATTGATAATCATCTCCTAGTGAAACCTTCTGGGGTGAAGACTTCTCTTCAATCTTGGAGAGAGTTTCCTTGTGACCTGTCATGTGCTTTGAAGCACCACTGTCAATGAGCCAAGTGTCTTCACCAGGAGACACAGATCCAGAGAGAGCAGAAAATAGTACATATTCTTCTGGTTCTTCTCTCTTTACTTTAGATCTTTTCTTTTGAGGCCTTTCCTCTACTTCTTCTTCTTCTTCTTCTTCTTCTTCTTCACTGTCATCTTCTGCCATATGAGCATGATGTCTTTTGTGAACAAATCTTTTCTTCTTCTTCTCTGGTAGGGTACAGTCTCTGGCATAGTGTCCTAGCTTGAGACAATTGAAGCATTGGACTGTGGAGATGTCTCCCCCTTTCTTTTTGAATCTATGAGAGGGTTGAGGCCTTTTGTGGTTTACCTTCTTGAAGTAGCCTCTCTTTCCTCTTTTGGTGTGGGTGGCCAAAGCTTGGTCATCCTCTTTGAGAAGTGCTTCTCTGTTGGCAACCCTAGCCTCCTCTTGAACACAATCTTCCCATATTACATCAAACTTCATACTTTCTTTTCTGGCACACATAGTTTGAATGAATGACTCCCATGGTCTAGTGAGACCATTTAGAGCTGTCATCACAAGTTCATCTTCATCAAGAGTATCACCAATGGCATCTAGTTGTTCTTTGATTAGAGAGACTCTTGAGAAGTAGTCTTGAATGGATTCTCCTTTGTGCATCTTGGTACTTTTCAATTGAGTCCTTAGATTCATCTTTCTGTTGATGTTCTTTCCTTCATACATTCTTCCTAGGGCATCATACATTTCCTTTGGAGTCTTCTTGGAAGACACTTGGGGAATCAAGTGATCTTTAATGGAATCAGCTATGATTCTCTTTGCCCTAATCAGATCCTTCCTGTGTTTTTCTTTGGCTTCCTCTTCTTCGGGTTCTGCAACTTCCTCCTTGATATAATGAGCAAGATCATTCTCCTCAAGAATGAGACCAATTCTGTATTTCCATGCTCGGAAATTCTCTATGCCTTCTAGCTTGTCTTCAAGCTTAGTATTTGGAGCCATCTTCTCTTGGGGGAGTCCAAGAGACAGAGTAGACTTACCTGGGAAGTTACTTTTCACTTTTCCGGAAACTGGAACAGAAATTTATCGCACTTTTGGTAGAATTAGGGTTTGACTTTCCCGGAGTTCTACCCAACCAAAAAGTTCGATCTATAGCTCAAAAGAATGCTCTTGAGAAGGGCTATCCAATCATGTAATCAGAAATCAAAAATTACAACTTTTTTCTGAAACCAAAATCTGACGTATCGCACTTTTGGTAGAATTAGGGTTTGACTTTCCCGAAGTTCTACCCAACCAAAAAGTTCGATCTATAGCTCAAAAGAAAGCTCTTGAAGAGGGCTATCCAGCCATGCAACCAAAAATCAAAAATACCAACTTTGGGCTGAAAACCCTAACTTCACCAAAGAGAGAGAAAGAGGTATTCTTACCTTGTGAAAGATGTCCTATTCAGTCTAGCTCTGATACCATGTTAGATTTAAACCAAATAGACAAACAAGATCTCTGAAAGAAACACAATCACAAGATAGACACACAATATACCCTGGGAAACCCTCATGGGGTAGAAAACCCAGCAAAGCTTTCCTCAATAAGATGATCAACCAAAATACAAGATGTGCTCCTTCTCCTTGACTCCTTAGCAGATCTCCTCAACTAGTGCGCACTCTTCCACAAGTGAGTGAATGAACTAATGAGGAGTTCACCTCCTCTATTTATACTTGACTTCCAACTGACTAAAAGACTAATGGGGCCGACCTCACCTGGAGAAGTCTAATAACCCCTAAAATATAACTTCCGGGCCGACCCACTTATGGTGGGTCTAATAACCCTAGTTAATACAATCCCTTGGAGGAATAAACATCTCCAGATACATGATAGGGTTACCACGGAGGAATGAACCATCTCCGGAATAATAAAGTACAATTATAATATTCTTTGAAGTTACAATATTTAACATTCAATGGGTACAACCAAATTTTAATACACCCAGCTGATCACGATAAGATGACCTTTACATGCCCATGGGGAACTTATGCCTATAGGGTCCTACCCTTTGGTTTATGTAACTCCCCAACAACATTTCAAAGAGCCATATTGAGTATTTTCTCCAATTTTCTGAATGACAAAATGGAAGTCTTCATGGATGATTTTACACCCTATGGACAAAACTTTGACCATGCATTGAAAAATCTTGAATTAGTATTAAAAAAATGTATTGAAATGAGCTTGTGCCTAAGCAATGACAAATGCAGGATGTTAATGGAAGAAGGCATCATTCTAGGACATCATATATCACAAAGAGGTATAGAAGTTGATCAAGCCAAAGTCTCAGTAATTAGAACGCTGCCCCCACCTGTCAAACAAAGGGATGTGAGAAGTTTCCTTGGACAAACAGGGTACTACAGAAGGTTTATTGAAAATTATAGAAGAATTGCTGCCTCCATGTTTGCACTTCTCACAAAAGACAATGACTTCATATGGACAAGCAACTGCATGACAGCCTTTGAAAGTCTTAAGCATAAAACAATCACAGCACCAATACTCCAAGGACCAAATTGGGAAATTCCATTTCACATCCACACAGATGCATCAGATAAAGCCATTGGATCTATGCTTGGACAAGAACAAGACAAGAAACCCTATGCCATATACTATATAAGCAAAAATTTGGCTGGGGCAGAACTCAAATACATAGTCACAGAGAAGGAATTTCTGGCAGTCATACATGCAATCAATAAATTCAGGCATTACATCACAGGATACCAAAGTTGTATCCACATTGACCACTCAACAATTAGATATCTTATGAACAAGGCTAATACTAGTGCGAGAATTATTAGATGGATGCTACTTCTACAAGAATTTGACATTACTATAATAGATAAACTAGGCAAGCATAATGTGGTAGCCGACTTTTTGTCAAGAGTCACACATGGAAAAGATAGCGAATTGGTTCAATATAACTTCCCTGATGAGCACCTTTTTTCCATATCAATAAGAAACCCATGGTTTGCGGACATAGCAAACTATTTTGTATCAGGAAAGTTTCCAGAACATTATAGTTATAAAGAAAGGACAAAAGTAATAAGGAAAAGTGCCACATATACATGGATAGAGGGCATGCTTTTTAAACAGGGACCAGATCAAGTAATTAGAAGGTGCATTAGGGAAGATGAAGTACATGACATAATGCATGCAACCCACAATGAACCCCGTGGAGGACACTATGCTGCAAAAAGGACAGCCTACAAGATCTTGCAAACAGGGTATTATTGGCCAACACTCCACAAAGATGCTTATGAGTATGTCCCACTGTGACGATTGCCAGAGAATGGGAAAACCAACACAAAAACAAGAAATGCCACTCCATTCACAAATCTCCTTGGAGGAATTTGAAAAGTGAGGATTTGATTTTGTTGGCCCATTCAACCCACAGTCCAATAAGAAAAGCTACATCATCGTATGCACTGATTACCTTACAAAATGGACAGAGGTAGTAGCACTGGATGCTACCAATGAAACCAGTGCGGCCAAATTCTTTACTGAGCAGATCTTTCACAGGTTTGGGGTGCCAAGAGAAGTAGTTTCTGATCAGGGCCCACAATTCACATCAAATTTAATTGAAGACTTGATGAAAAGAAGCAATATAAAGCACAGACAGTCATCCTCCTATCACCCTCAAGCAAATGGTCAAGCTAAGGTAACCAACAGGGAATTAGAGAGAATCTTGACAAAAACTGTCCAAATTCACAAAAGGGATTGGCCTGACAGACTTAGTGAGGCAGTCTGGGCTTACAATACTACATGGAAAACAACTATAGGATTCACACCGTATGAACTGGTCTATGGAAAAAAGGTCATGCTGCCAATCGAATTTGAAGTAAAGACATTAAGAATTGCAACAGATTTATAGATGGACCTATCAGAAATTAAAAAAGAACGCATGCTACAGCTAAATCAGCTGGATGAATACCGCCAACAAGCACTTACACATACTGAAATCATCCAACAACAAAGAAAGAAATGGCATGACCAACATCTGAAGGATAAAAATTTCAACGAAGGTGATTGGACACTACTTTACGACTCCAGATTTCACACATTCAAGGGAAAACTAACCACTAGATGGCTTGGACCTTACATTATACAGAACATTTATGAAAATGGGGCTATGAAAATTATTACAATTGATGAAGAGGAGTTCCCCATGATAGTGAATGGGCATCACCTAAAACTTTACAAGAAACCACAGTCAAAAGAAGAATTTACACAGGTACTCTACCAGCAATAATTGATGTTGATAGAGGACACGACAAATCAATGAAATTCAACTCATTCAGAAAAAAGAAACAAATATATATATATATATATATATAAAAGGAAACAAAAAAACAAAAAAAGAAAAAGGAATGAAAAATTCATAAAAAGTAACAGGAAAATTACAGGGCCACGTATATCCCTATGAAATACCAAGCATTACTATTGCCGAGCAAAATATCAACCACAATTCAAGCGAGTCGGATATGCATTCAAGAAAGCTAGCAAAAATATATACCACTACAGGAACAATCCAAGCACACTCTTCATTTCAACTCTGCCATATCATCACGAGAGCCTGACCATACTTCAAGAGAGCATGCAATTAATTCAAGCGAGGCTGCATTTATTCAAGTGAGCCTGCAATTCAATTCAAGCGAGCTAGATACATTACATATTAGCACTCAAGTGAGCCAACCACGTTTACATTCAGCAATCAGTCATCACTACTACGGAATTCTTCAAACACGCCATTCCATTCTTTTTCAACATACTCAAGTGAGCCTGCAAATCAATTCAAGCGAGCCTGCAAGTTATTCAAGAGAGCCAGTTACATACAACCATGCAATCATCCAAATACGAAGCGTCATCACATGAGTTGTATCAACAACTGGCACAATTTTCGAAAGAAGATACTTAAGCAAAATCAAACAGGAAAAAAGGAAAAAGCAGCCCACACACGTAACTACTGACATGCAGAAATCAACTACAGACACCGCCAAATCTACTACATATTCCACCATGCATGAAAAACACACCAGATCATCAATGCAAGTACGCATACATACCAAGGTAATCTCTCGAACGATTTTATTTTATTCTTAAGGTAAAACATTATCCCATAATACATTCGTTTCTAGTCAGCTGAGGACAGCTTCTATTTTAAATCGGCGGCATGGTTGAATCACCTTAATAACTCATGATCGCTACTTAAGTCCCGTCACCCTCAACAAATCATGATCGCAACCTTCACCATATGAAGTACAGAGATCAATAATGGGAATACAGATATCGATCACGGAAAAAAGAGGATTAAAAGAGGTAAGTACAGGAATGATGGAAAGGATAGGTGCGGAAAGACAGCAAGTAAGGCTGCATAATATTCCACAATTTTGCATATAAGGAACCACTCTAAATTCTCGAGAAGCAACAGACCAAAGCTAATGCACTCACTCATCCAGTATTGCAATCCTCGATCCTGGAGGCAGAGCCCCGACCAGTTGAAGGTATAAACCATATTCCAAAGTTCTGGTTTTTGTCTAATTATAAAGAAGATTCTAAAATGACAAAGGGTTTCAAGAAAAGTGAACCAGAAGATCACATCGCCATTTATCAGATCCTGAGAGTCCTGCAGATCATTCGCAATTCAGTATGGATGCCTTTCATCCTTGGACTGAGAGGATACGATACAGGGGTATCTCAGGAGTTCGCAAGAAACCTCAAACATATCAAAGATGAATAGTACGTCACCCAAGTAAAAGGGTTGCTTATAAAATTGGATGAGGACATGATTTCCAAATACACTGGTCTTCCAATGGACCTGCATTGGAGCAGCAGTGATAGGGAAGCAAACCACACAGCAAAAGCAGCATTCTTTGAACAAGGGGAAGCTTACAATGAGGACAAAAATGGAGTCAAAAGACTCTCCATGCCAGCACCATGGGATGAAATGGCTACAATTGTCCAGAGGTACATTACTTGCACTGGAAGGTTAAGTTATGTTCCCATTATCCATTTTCATATTTTGGAACTTCTCAGGCACAGGAGTCACATTTCATCAAACAACAACATTAACATTCCATTTTACCTCCTCCAATCCCTAGCAGAAATGAGCAGGAAGGTGGCTAAGGGAAAAGAGGATGCTTTGGCCCATCATGGGTTGATCAAACTAATACTTGGTGAGGAAATAAAAGCACAGATTCTAGAGCTCTCTTGGGAGGAGTTCATTGTGGTATCTGCTGAGGACGTTCAGAGAATGAAGACTACGCCCTTGCAACCAGAATAAAAAAGTAAGACCACCTCTGTATCAAGGGCAAAAAGAAAAATTGACTTGGACAGTGTGGCCGAAACCTTGGTAAAGATAAAACACTCAAAAGAGGACTCCCCCAAATCAGACCCAGGTATTCCTACCAGTAGTCAAGGGCCGAAGAGGCGCAGCAAGAGATTCACGCAGGTATCTAAAATCCAAGTCTCTAAGGAGGAAGAAAGGGAACCCAGTCCCCTAGTTACCAATGTGTCTGATGATGACATTGATCCTTTTATAGACCAGAAGGATCCCACTACAGATTAAGAAGAAGAAGAAGAAGAAGAAGAAGAGGAAAATAATGAAGAAGAAGAATGGGATGAAGAAGAAGAAATGGAAGAAGAAGAAGAGCAGAGCTTACAAGAGCAAGGAAACCTCCAGGGGAATTCTCTAGAACATAATGAAAAGCCCGAGGTCGTTACCCAACTCGCTGAGGCTTGGGAAGAATTGGAAAGGCTAAAAAATGAGTTGGCAATGTTAAGAATTGGGCCAGGAAGCCAGCCCACACCTCCCCCATTCTCAGTCGAGAAGACACAAATACTAAAGATGCATCATGCAGAAGAGCTGCGGCTGGCTGAGCAGAAGAATTCAGTGCTGCAAGAAAAATTGGCCAAGGCACAAAATGAATTAGCAAAGAAAGATCAGGAGATTACCAAATTAAAGGACGTTTTGGCCACTACTATCGGCATATATGATAGACTGCGGGAACTCAGACCACCATCGGTAGTATATGCAGTTTATATACAGGAGAAATGGGGCAAATTCCAGCTCCAGAGGTTGAAGCAAGGGCTCCCTATGGATATAATCACTCCCAAAGAGTTTATGGATGCATGTTTGAACTCCACAGAGCTAGAGAAGGACCAATTGAGTGAATTCTTCTTGCATAATTTTGTAGTTTCTAGCTCGCCCAACTGGTCGCCAAACCCATATGTGGGCGATTTCTAGTTAAGGGAATTATGTTCGTGGATGAACCACAAAATTGAGCGAGCCGAGGAATACCATCTCTATGTTGCATCCAAATGGGGAACCACATTAATGATCAGACCAGAGCCAACTCACCCTGAAGGGATAATCTATAACCACAGGATCCTCACCCAGGACGAGGAACTGATACCCATTCTCCTTGCAAAACAACAGGAGGCTGTGACTCATTTTGACATTACACTCCGAAGCACACAGAAGGAAGTTCATGAGTCCATCAAGTAAAGATGGAGCAGAGTGGCAAACGATTTGAAAGGAAAAGAACTCCACTCCCCCCTTAGGCTTATTGATGCTCTTTTCAAAGCCACTCTACAAGGAATCTCTAGCAAGAAATCAACTCAGATGGATAGGGATGAGGCTGAATCCCCCATTCTTTCTTTCCCCAGTCATCAAGGGACAAATTAATTAAGAGGAAGAGAGGAGGGCATGGGCCAGGGAGGATCATCATTTTGGATATCACAGGTAGGCAGGGATACCTAGGGTGGTAACATGGGATATCAGGGATGTCATCGACGAATTGAATAAGTCACCCAAGGATGGGTTAATCCTTCAAGTATGGGAGAGAATGATGAGTCCAATTTTCAGGTATTTGATAAACCTTTTCCCCGCAATCAAGCTCAAGCAATGGCGAAAAAACACACTCATTTGTGGGAAAAATGTTTTACTTTAATTATTTAATGAAATTGTTTTGATGATTATTCTTGTATGTTAAAATGCTTATTCGATAAACTAATTATGTGGAAACCAAGCGTGATTGAGTAGGTTCAGGATAATTAAAGGATGAACGCATAGAAGACTGAGAGATCACCAAGATCGGTACCCTGTTTCCTGATTTTCGGAGCCCACCACTTTTTGGCGCTATTGTCGGGGAGGTGCTTAAACTATAATAGACATATTTTTGTTAAAAATAAAAAATATATATATCAAAATAAAATCTTGAAAATATAAAAATTACCATGAATGCCTCGGCGAAGGAGGGATGAATTTGGGCGTTTTCTGCCTAACCTCCCTATGAGCAACAACAGTTATGAACACCTTCAATTTGAATTTCTTAACACTAACGAAGAAACTGATCACGACTATAACCCAAACTTTGATAACTTCTTCGCTAGCTCTAGTTCAAACACTACCATTGCGAATAAGGAAGATGAACACATAGAACTATTTACCTTCCCTATCAGTGTACCTCTTGGGGATGCTAGAATGAAAAATATCAATCCCAATAATCTACCAAACTTCCATGGCTTAACCTCAGAAGATCCTGATACATTCCTGTTCGAATTCGAAGTAATCTGCAGATCCTTTGGTTATACCACTGATGCACAAAAATTAAGACTCTTTCCTTCCACATTGAAAGATTTATCACTCATATGGTTTATGATTTTGGAAGGAAACAACATTTTCACATGGGATTAGATGAAACAAGCCTTCCTAGAAAAATATAGAGATTACTGTAAAGAAAAAGACACTAGGGATGAGATTTTCAGGATGCAACAAGGAGAAAAAGAATCCCTAGAAGACTATGCACAATGGTTCCAACTTAGCTATAAAAGAGCTATTCATTGTACCCTAGATCAGGAATCATTAAAACCAGTACTTCTTAGGGGAATTAAAGAAGAATACCTTGAAGTCTTAAACCTGCTAGGTGATGGAGACATCGTTCAGAAAAATTATGATCAAATTCTGCAAATCTTTAAAAATTATTCTAGGTCCAAAAAAGGAAAAAATGGGACAAGAGAAATACATCTAAATGCTGGGGGTTCATCCTTTTCAAGCCCAAGCCTCACAAAATCTAATTTAGGGCATATCCTCGATGATATGAAAACAGATATCCTTCAATCATTGGCCATGCAATTAGATGCACTCCAACTAAAAGGGAAACAGGATGAGATCAACCAAGCGCTAGCAGTATTCTGCACAAGATGTAGAAAGAAACATGAAAAAGGGAAATGCCTGTTAAATACAATAGAAGTTTGTGGGATTTGTACTGATGACCATACCACATATAAATTCCCTTTACAATTGATGAGTCCAATTTTTAGGTATTTGATAAACCTTTTTCCCGTAGTCAAGCTCAAGCAATGGCAAAGAAACACACTCATTTGTGGGGAAAATGTTTTACTTTAATTATTTAATGAAATTGTTTTGATGATTATTCTTGTATGTTAAAATGCTTATTCGATAAACTAATTTTGTGGAAACCAAGCATGATTGAGTAGGTTCAGGAACATTAAAGGATGAACGCGTAGAAGACTGGGGGATCACCAAGCTTGGCACCTTGTTTCCTGATTTATAGAGAACGCACTCTTGTTTAAGGGAAATCGGCATTTAGACATTTAGTTAAGTTCTGCATTACGAATTATATAAATATGGACCTCTCAGATAGCGAGAGGCCCTTGTTGACATTTTGGAGAAACATTGTTTTAAGTTTTTTTTGCACTATTGAGATACTGCGAAGTACAAACCTTTGTGAAGACATGAATTTTATATTTTAAATAAGAGATTGATGTTAAATTCCAGCCAGCGTTTATAAGTCTTTTTCTCTCCTGAGTACGGGTTGTAGAGGGCCCCTCCAACACGTAAGTCAGGGGATTTCCATTTTCAGGTATTTTCCAATTATGTGTTTTACATTGATGAAACGTTATATCGCATATGGAAGCGCTTGAACGATTTATTATTTCTGTAGTAGTTTATAATACATTCTATAGTACAACAAAACGGTTTCAGTAGTCCTGTAGCTACTTTCTTCCAATGCACATTTTAACAAACGATTACATGTGCGTTAGCTTTGCAACCACAAATCAACTATGCAAATCAATATCCATCTTCCACAAATTGGAGGGTACCACTGCAACAACCACTAACAATTTTGCCTCCATAGAATCAACAACCCCCAGAGCACCTACAATCCCTGCTCAGCCTATCCCAAATCCAAATAACAATAATACAGGACAACAACCCTTCAACAATGAAGTAATGCAGTTTCCAGCATATGTTGTAGACACACTGGATTTGAACGAAATCAACCTGAGATTTGGTAAAATGCTGTAGGGTCCCCATTATCATCATAATCAAGAAGCCACATATTTCAAGTGAGTTGCATCTGCAGAACATCAGCACCCTGAAGTAATACCCCAAATACCAGAAAATAATCCTCTCAGTCCTCCATTTCCTGAAAAGCTGAAACAAAACCATAAAGAGGAAGAAGAAAACATCATACTGAATGAATTGAAACACTTAAATATCCAAATCCCACTCTTACAGGCAATTAGAGATGTCCCAATCTATAACAAATTCATAAAAGAAAATTGCTTGAAGAAAACTAGGCGGAGGAAAAGGGATCCCCCAACCATAAATGTAATAGGCCAGCTAGCAGACCTTATGTTGGGGATTTCTGTCAACCCAAAGTACCTTGACCCGGGGATCCTGATTGTCAATGTAACCATAAACAAAAAATCAATTTCAAAAATCTTAATCGACTTAGGAGCTGCAATAATCATTATGACAAAGAATACAATGCTAGCTCTAGGCCTCCAACCCTTTCTGAGACCGACGAGCACGATGCTAAAACTAGCTGACACATCCACTATTAAGTCGAAAGGTATCATTGAGGATGTAATTATAAACATTGAGTCTTGGGAAGATCTAGCAGAATTCATAGTCATTGAAGTCAAAAGCAAACTCAGTGGATACCCACTCATTTTTGGGAGGCCATGGCTGGAAACAGCAGATGCCTATATAGGATGTCGATCTCGGGATATGACAATTACTAGTGGACAAACAAGAAATAAGATCACAATATACCCACTAGAAAAACGATCTACAGAAACAAAACACCAAAATTGGATGGATGATTACGATGACATGGATGACCAAACAAGCAACTTGTCCTCGGCATAAGAACTGCCTGAACCCTAAAAGTTAAAGATGAAGATGCTTATTTAGATAATTTTATTCAAAATATGTATCCTGATCATGATATTTTTGAAGAAATATTTGTAATAGGTCAACAACACGAAAAGCTACACTCTCAAAGCAACACTGACGAAATGTGGAAGCAATTATTCTTCGTTGAAGAACAACTTCCACAGGTAAAAATTGTGGAAATATTTCCTAGGAAGATAGTCAATATTAATGCACATCTAGAGGAAGAACAAGAACATAAATTAATAAAATTACTCTCAGAAAATAGCAGAGATTTCGCATGGACATATGCAGATATGAAAGGGATACACTCATATATTTGCAAACATTACAATTACATCAAAGAGGGTGCTATTCTGACAAGACAACCCCAAAGAAGGATGTATCCAGTGTTAAAAGATATAGTTAAGCAAGAGCTGTAAAAGTTACTGGACGGAGGTTTTATTTATCCAATCTCAGACAGTGAGTGGGTCTCACCCTTAATGATAGTCCCTAAGAAGGGAGGAAAGTGGCGAATCTGTGTAGACTATAGGGAACTTAACAAGGAAACCAAAAGATATTACTTTCCTCTACCATTCATTTATCAAGTGTTGGATACTCTGGCTAGAAACAAGTTTTTTTCATTTTTGGATGGATTCAGTGGTTATAACCAAATCCAAATCCACCCAGCTGACCAGGATAAAATAGCATTCACTTTCCCATGGGGCACATATGCATACAGATTACTTCCCTTTGGACTCTGAAATTGCTCCAAAAACCTTTCAAAGGGCTATTTTGAGTATATTCTCCGAGTTTATCAATGACCAGATGGAAGTCTACATGGATGACTTCACACCGTATGGACAGAATTTTAATCAAGAGTTACAACATTTAGAATTGGTCCTAAATAAATGCATCTTAATGAGTCTATGCCTCAGCAATGGTAAATGTCGAATGCTAATGCAAGAAGAGATAGTCTTGGGACACCACATATCCCAAAGAGGAATTGAGGTAGATCAAGGAAAAGTATCTGTTATTAAAACACTACCCCCACTAGGAAAATAGAGAGATGTCTGTAGTTTCCTAGGACAAACAAGATACTATAGAAGATTTATAGAGGGTTTCAGCAAAATCGTTGCACCTATGTTTTCCCTCTTAACAAAAGATACAGAATTTATCCAGGGACAGAGCAATGCATGACAACATTTGACCACCTTAAAGAAAAAACAACAACTGCCCCAGTTCTCCAAGGACCAAACTGGAAACTACCATTTCACATCCATTCAGATGCATCAGACAAGGATATTGGAGCATTCCTCGGGTAGGAAGAAGAGAAAAAACCATATGCAATCTACTACATTAACGAAAACTTGGCAGGGGCAGAACTGAACTATACAGTAACAGAGAAGGAATTTTTGGTTGTTGTACACATCATAAACAAGTTTTGACACTACATCACAAGGTACCCAGTATTTGTTCACACAGATCATTATGTAATTAGATACCTAATGAATAAACCTAACACAAGTGCTAGAGTTATTACATGGTTGCTTCTCTTACAAGAATTTGACTTAAAAATCCTTGACAAGCCAGGAAAACATAACGTGGTAGCATATTTTATGTCCAGGCTAACCCATGTACATGACAGTGGATTGGTAAATGATCACTTCCCCAATGAACACCTCTTTACAATGTCGACACAAACCCCATGGTTTTTCGATATAGAAAACTACTTGGTATTAGGTAAGTTCCCACCTTATTATAACTATAAGGAAAAGTGTAGGATCATCAGAAAAAGTGCAACCTATACTTGGATACAAGGAATGATTTTTAAACAAGGACCATACCATATGTTAATAATATGCATCCGAGAAGATGAAGTCCATGAAATACTCCACGCCACTCATAATGAGCCTTGTGGAGACCATTATGCAGTGAGGAAAACAACTTATAAAATTATGCAGACTGGATACTACTGGCCAACACTACACAAAGACTCCCATGAATATGTGTCACATTGTGATGACTTTCAACAAATGGGGAAGCCTACACAAAGAGAAGAGATGCCTCTACACCCTCAAGTTTCACTAGAACCATTTGAAAAATGAGGGTTTGACTTCGTCGGCCCATTCAATCCACCTTCCAATCAGAAAAACTACATTCTAGTCTATACGATCTACCTAACTAAATGGGATGAAGTTGTAGCACTCGCAACATCCAATGAAACAATTGTAGCAAATTTCTTCACATAACATATATTCCACAGATTTGGAGTTCCCATAGAATTAGTTTCTGATCAAGGAAAACAGTTTACATCAAAGCTCATTGAGGGATTACTCAAAAGAAATAGAGTAAAGCATCGAAAGTCCTCCTCTTACCATCCACAAGCCATTGGAAAAGCTGAAGTAACCAACAAAGAACTTGAGAAGATGCTAACAAAGACAGTTCAATTGCATAAAATGGATTGGGAAGACAGGCTAAATGAAGCAGTCTGGTCTTATAACACAACTTGGAAAACAAGAACAGGTGTTACACTCTATGAGCTAGTATATGGAAAAAGAGTGATGCTCCCTATCAAATTTGAAATCAAGACATTGAGAATAGAAACCCAATTAAACATGCAACTTTCAACAATCCAAGAAGAACGTATGCTCCAACTAAACCAACTGGATGAGTACCGCCAACAAGCTCTGGCTCACACTGAAATCATTCAGCAACAAAGGAAGCAATGGCACGACAAGAATATAAAGGAAAAGAAGTTCACAGAAGGAGATTGGGCATTGTTATATGATTCAAGATTTCAAAAATTTCAAGGGAAACTTACAACCCGATGATTGGGACCATACATCATTGATACAATCTATGAAAATGGAGCAGCCAGGATCAAAACCATAGACCAAACATAATTTCCAATGATGGTAAATGGGCACAGGATCAAATTATATAGGAAACCATAGTCCAAGGAGGAGTTCACTAAAAATATTTTTCAGGAAAATCTAATGCTAATAGAGGACGCAAACGTCCTCCAATCAAACTGAAAATTATTCTAAAAAAAAAAAAATAAGAGAAAAATATTATTACAAAAAAAAAGAGAAGAAGAAACACAGAAAATATCATTACAAAATAAACCAACACTACAAAAATAAAAGGAAGCAGAAGGGATTATCACGCAACATCAAATATCAAGCGAGCCAACCACAATTCAACAAAGCAAAAGAAACCATCAAGCGAGCCAGCCACCATGCATAAGCAAATATCAAGCCAAGCAAAAGACTCAAGAAGCAAATTCAACCAAGCAAAAGTGAACATCAAGAGAGCCAACACAAAAATCAGGAAGCAAAAATTAATCAAAGCAAAACAAAAATCAAGCGAGGCAGCAAGAGAACATCATAGAAGTGCAACTAAGTATATTCCAAATAAAACTATAGACAAAGATATAACCAACTATGTAACCTTGGGTTCGTGTGAAAACATCCACGTCAACAACAAAGGTACACTAAGCATAAGAGGTAATCACTAAATTCTTTGTTTGAATTTTCAATCAAATCATTCTCCCTACAAAAGGAATAATTCGCAGCTGAGGACAACTTTCCAGTAAACTCACCGACATGGTTTAGAGTATCTCTACTGGATAATGATGGCTGACCACAAGTAACCATACTGGGTAATGATGGAAAACCACATCCAAGTCATGAAAGATGACCTCCGTATCCCGTCATATCCTTTTTTATCAAAGCACCATCATGGTGTAAAATGATGGGAGTGAATACAGAAATAACAAATGAGACGGAGAGGGATAAGTAAGTAGATCTAACTGCAAGATACAAACCTTCTCAGAATAGGAAATACATAGAAGGAAGGACTTGGTACTCAGCCAACAAATCGATGATCAACTACGAGAAATCTAGTAATTCATTCGGTCCGCCACCCCCAAGATTTGTGGTTTTATGTTGTTCAACAATTTTAGAAGATGACAAAGGGGTTTAAGAAAAGTGAACCAGATGATCATTCCTCAATCTATGAAAAATCCGAGGTATTGTTGGTACTCCACATAGCGGGTTGGATGCCATTTATCACTGGGCTTAGAGTCCATGAAATTGAAGTATCCCTTAAATTCACCCAAAACTTGAAGCATTTAAAGGAAGAGCTGTAAAGGGGTTGTGCATCCATCTAAATGAAGAAACAATTGCAGCGTACACAGGCATTCCCATGAGGCTACATTGGGGGAAAGACGACAGGGAAGCCAATATTAGTGCAAAACTGTCTTTCTTTGGGAATGGTGAGCGGTATGAAGAGGACAAGAATGGCGTAAAAAGAGATACCATACCAAGGCCGTGGGCTGAAGTGGCCGCAGTCGTCCTCAAATACATTACCTACATGAGGATGCTCAACTATATACCAACCTACCATTGCAGGATACTTGATCTCTTAAGGCACAGGGGGGAGATAAAACCCAATAACAATATCAGCATACCCTTCTACCTATTAAAATCTCTTTGGGAGATGAGTAGGAAGGTAACGCAAGGAAAAAGGGATGCATTAGCTCATCACGAGTTAATTAAGCTAATTATTTGTGAAGAATTGAAGGCCCAAATCCCTGAACTCTCCTCGCAAGAGTCCGTCCATATCTTTGTTGAAGATGTCCAGAGGATGAGGGGTATGAAAAGCATGGGCACAACCCCTATCTCAGAATAGAAAGAGGAAAAATAAACCACCCAGTCAGGGGTCAAAAGGAAAATCGAATTAGACATCGATGACAATGAGGTTGTAGCTGAGACTTTGGTTAAAATGAAACATTCTAGAGATGCCTCCGTTAAAAAAACTACAGGTACATTGCGTGGGTTCATGCGGCAGAGTAGAATACTGAGGCAACAGACACAAGCCAAGGAAGATAAGGAAAGAAAGAAGAAAAAATAAGAAGAAGAGAAAGACGAAGAATGGACCATACCCCAATACCAATCAGATTGTGAGGATGATGGGACAGAACAGGGAGACCCTTTTATATCAGAAGAAGAAGTTACACCACTCCAGAACCTTGCAAATTAAGGGATACAAATTAAGAAGGATGACAGGCTGACCAAGGCACTATCCGAATTAGAAAAAGTTAGGGAATAATTGGTAGCTATGAAGATTGAGGCATGGCTCCATAAATCCTAGACCGCAACATCAGATGCAACCCCTTTCGTGAATGAGAAAACCCAGATTTTAAAGATGCAGCACGTGGGCCAATTAAAGCAAGCAGAAGAAAAAACCAGGTATTGCAAGAAAAATTGAACCAAACCCAGGAATTGTTGGCACAAAAGGACCAACAGATCTCACATCTGGAAACCACCCTGGTCACCACCACAAAATTATATGGAGATATTGTCAGGACCAGAACTCCATCCCCACTTTATGTGTTATACCTTAAGGAGAAGTGGTGTTGTTTCTAGTTAGACAGACTGAGGCATCACTTAACCATGGAAATAACCACCCCAAAGAAATTTGTAGATGCTTCCTTGGAGAGCACATGATTCGATAAGGACCAGTTGTGTGAGTTCTTTCTTCACAACCTGGTCGTGCCTAATTCACCCAATTGGTCACCCAATCCTTATATGGGTGACTTCCATCTCAAGGCATTGCATTCGTGGATGAACCACGATATAGAAAGGTCATAAGATGCTCACCTCTACAAGATGGAGGAATGGGAGAATGCACTTTGGATAAGAGTCAAATCCACACACCCAGAGAAGGTGGTCCAGGATCATCATACCATAACATTGGATGAGGATCTGATTCCCATCCTCCTCGAAAAATAGCAAGAAGCCATTGAGCATTTTGATAAGACCATACAAGGCACACTCGGAGAAGTACGAGAGGTCATAAGCGATAGATGGAAGAGAATTTCAGGAGACCTAAAGAAGTGTGAACCTCACTCTGCCCTCAGACTAGAAGTCGCGATACGCAGGACAAGGATGTACAGGGAAGCCATGGTAAAGAACAAACTCAAGTGGATTGGAATGAAGCTGAGCCCTCCATTCTTCCTTCCTGTGATAATCAAAGAGGACATTGATGAGGACAAAGAAAGAAGAACTTGGGATAAGGAGGAACAGAGCCTAGGATATCACAGACATGCAGGGGCTCCTAGAGTTGTTTCCTGGGACATCAGAGAAGCCATTGTAGCTTAGGATGGGTCACCTAAGGATGGGTAACATTGTCAAGTTCGGGGGAGATGATGAGTCCATGATATAGGTACTCCATAGACTCCTTTATGCCACACATAAACGAAGAAATGATCAGAGAGAACCTCTATATGTAGGGAAGAATGCACTTTGGTTGATAATTAAATGAAGTAATTTAGTATTATCTTTTCTTATGTTTTAGCGTTTTTATTTACTAATTGTGTGAATAAATCCATGTGTGGATAGAGCGCAGGTGAACTGGAAGAATAACAATGCTGAGCTTCAGATTGAAGATCGCAAGAGACACAATGATCATATTTTCTCCTAATTTGTAGGAAAGAATCCTGTTATTTAGGATCGTGATTTTCAATGTAAAACTAGGGTAGAAGTTTGTAATAAATAGAGACACCTGAGTAGCAGGGGCTCTCTCTCGTACATTTTTTAAGACAATCTTTGACATTTTCTAGAGAAGATACTTAGTTTACGATTTCTACAGTTATGATGGAACTTATGAATTTATAATGAAGAACCAGCGTTATTCTAAATCTGTGAGTTTATAAGATTTATTCTCCCTTAGTGCGTAGCTTAGGAGTTCTGTCTCTTTGTTTTCATATTTTCATGAATTATGTTGTTCATTCCAAGTATATGTATGTGTGGGTTAATTTTAATACTTATTCGATGATCAGATTCAATGTTGCATGCAAAATGTCTTTTTTTTGTAGTTCGTTAATATTGTGTTTGTAGTTCCAATACACTGCATCTGTAGTCCTGTAACCCCAATCTGTAAACTGCAATTCCCATATTTATATTTCCATTGTTTTATATTGACCATATTAGATTCGTTCTTTTGAATGAATATTTCTCATTCCAACTTGAAATATATATGGTTCGATTAGGTCTGATTCACATGCTTTAAGGAGAGATATATTTCATATTTTGAAGCTTAAATTTTCTTGCTTTCTTAGGTTTAATTTCATATTTAAATTCCTTCTTTCTTAGATTTAATTCTCTACTTTCATAGATTAAAAGTTTCATGTTTTCTTCGATTAATTTTCTGCTTTCCTAAGATTTAGTTTTTCACTTTAATCTTAGATTAAATTCCTGCTTTCTTAGATTTAGTTCTTTGCTTTCATAGATTAAAAGTTTCATGTTTTCTTAGATTAATTTCCTGCTTTCCTAGATTTGATCAACCTCTTGGTTTGGTCCATTCATATTTTCTCTAATTTTTTTGATTCTGATATGGAGGATGAAGATGATGATATGTATGTAGATCATGAACCTTTTGCAAGGCCCAAGTGGGCTGAGAAAACCATACAAGCTGCTAGTGAGCTTGCAGGTGATCCTCAAGATCTTAGGAAGACTAGATCACAGTTTCACATTGCCCTTTCTTCTTGTAATCCAAATATTCATGGGAGATGTTTCCTTATTTTTGGATATTATCCTCAATGATATGTATAAGCATCAAAATATCCAATATGGCAAACAACCATGCAAGAAGAGATGAAATCACTCCATGTCAATGAAACTTGGAATTTGGTCCCTCTTCCTCCCAAGAGGAAACTAGTGCAATGTAAATGGGTTTATAGGACCAAAATGGCCTCTGATGGTTCTGATATGAAGTATAAGGCTGGGTTGGTGGATAAAGGATTATATCAAGTCCATGGAGTGGACTATACAGAGAAATTTTCTCAGGTGGAAAAAATGGACTCAATCAATCTAGTTTTGGCCATTGCAACTTCCAAGCGATGGGAGGTTCATCACATGGATGTGAAGAGTCAATTTCTTCACAGGGATCTTGATTAGGAGATCTATATGCAGCAACCTAAAGGCTTCATTGCAGATCCCACACTTGTTTGTAGGTTGAATAATTCCCTCTATGGTCTCAAGCAATCTCTTAGAGCTTGGTATGCCAAGATGGAAATTTTTTTGCTATCACAAAGGTTTGAGAGATGTAATTCTGATCCAAATGTTTACATGCATCATGTTAGTGATCTGATTTTGATTATTGTACTGTACGCTGATGATATATTGATCACTGGTATCTGCACCAAAGAAGTAGGCTTAGTTAAAGATGCATTGCACAGTGCTTTTGCCATGACAAATCTAGGATTGTTGAAACAATTTATGGATTTGGAGATTGAGGAAACTATTGATGGGATTTCAATTTATCAATAAAGATATGCTTCAGATATGCTGCAGAAGTTTAAAATGGATGAATGTAAGGCTGCAAAATTCCCATTCCTTTCAGAAGTTAAGCTCATTGATTGGGATTCTTCACCATGGGTTGACAGTTCATTGTATAGACAACTAGTTGGGAGCTTGTTGTATCTCACACACTCTCGACCAGATTTGTCTTATTCTATTGGGGCTTTTGCAAGGAACATGAAAGAGCCTCATGAGGTCCATTGGAAGGCTTCCAAAAGGATCCTGCATTATGTGCAAGGTACCAAGCAGTTTGGGATACACTATGCAGTTGGTTCATCACTTGAACCAGTTGGCTCATCACTTGAACTAGTTGGTTTTATTGATTCTGATTGGGATGGAGATAGTTCTTTTCGAAAGTCTACTTTTGTTTATGTGTTTATGATTGCACATGGTCCCATTTTCTGGTCTAGTAAGAAGCATCACACCATCTCCTTATCTTCAACTGAGTTCGAATACAGGGGAGCAATGAATGTAGCTACACAAGGTGTGTGGTTGCAAGGCATTCTTGGAGATTTTGGATTTGTGTTTGATTCACCCACAGTCATTTGGTGTGATAATCAAAATACAATCTAAATATCCACTGATCCAGTATAGAGGCAGAGGACCAACCACATAGAGATTCACATGCACTACATTCGAGGCTTGGTGCATGACCAGATTATTGCATTGCAATATTGCCCTTCTGTTGAGCAAACTACTGATATCTGCACCGAGAGTTTAGCTTAGAAGACCATCACTTACCTTAGATCACTCCTTGGGGTGAGTGATGCATGGTGAATACTGGTTACATTTTCCATATATGTTTCATGTCCATTTTAGAGGGGAGGTTTTATTTCCCATGTGGTTTTCCTCCTTACCTTGGTTACATGGACAAATAAAAATTCTTGTTGTAAAAGATGACTTGAGCCTTAGTTGTCAAGGCCTTAATTTTGTTTGGCTACCAAATTCTAGCTTATGGGGGGGTGTTAGAACATTATTACACCTTAGTACCTTATTCATACATCATTTTGTTGATTAATTGGTCCAAAATAAGTTAATAATTACAATCCTAGGTTGTTAGAAGTTAGTTGGGGCTAATTATGACCATTCCACCACTTCTAGGCCAAAATATGGTCAAATATAGCTGTTGGGCACCCTAATTATGGCCACCTACAACATTTATTACCACATATTGAGCAAAGGCACCATGTTTCCCTATTTTAAGGAAACTGTCTTTGAATTAAGGCGCCCATGCATTGTATGTGGACATTTTGGCCCTTTCTTGGTTCTTTTGGCCTACCCTTTCCTACCTAACTTCCACCCAATCCTATCCACGACATGTGTGAGCCTCATTTATGTCTTCCCATGCTCACCCAATGTTCACATGGACAATTTGTACTAGTTTGGGGTGATTTGGGAGCCTATTGGTCAACCTAATGGGAATTGAGGTCCAATCTAAGCTAGCTACTTGTAGATGCCTCCAAAGGCATTCAAATTCTTCCAAATGTTATATAAGGATGATCACAACTCATTTCTGGGTTGGACAGTTAATAAAACCTGCTATTTGATCATTTGTATCTCTGGTTTTTTATCATTTGTTTTCAAGAATTATTTTTTACACTATTTCTTGCATACTAAGCATAAATTATTGATTGTGAGGTAATATTTAGCTACTAGATCCTACTGTGATTAATATTTCACATAAATCACTATGGAATCTCAGCGACAATCATTTAGGGTATTTTAGAGATACGCGAGCAATTAGGTAAAGAAGAAGTTATGTTGTAACTTCCTTATGATTCTTTAAATTTTTTTCTCATGGATATGTACAAGGAATATTTGAGATTGTATTGAGTGATATTGTCTTGGGATTCAGAGACTAAGTTGGACTAATTTAGGGTTTTATTTTTTCCTCCTTGCCTCTTGGCAAGGAGGGTTTTGTAGATTTCTATTCCATGAATAAAGAATATGATTTTGCTATATGTTTACTGTGCAATTCCTTTCTTGATATTTGTTATGGATGAAGATTTATATCTATTAATTATTGTTAGCTGAAAATGGCTAAGAATTTGCACCATCTAGGAACAACATGGTTTAGCCTCTCTCTGGCCGGGGGTGGCAGCAACAGCGGGCGAGGGAAATCAATTGCAAGCACTTGTGGTTTGAAATATTTCCTAGATCTGTTAGATTGGTGTGCATGCAACAGGATGGCGTGGGATATGGTGGAAGACAAACCACAAAAAGATCTGATTGTTCCCATTGAATATCATAGAGGTAAACTATGAACTCCATGAGCAAACTTTTACTGGTATGTAATTAGTTGGATTTTTGAGATGCATGCCTTGTATTTCATAAATATTTTTTTATGAAAAGTAGTTAAAAGAATATGATATTTTCTTGGGTGTATGAGGGACTAGTGTTGAGTATTTGATGGAGCATTGTTGTGGACTATCAAAATTACTAGTGTTTCACCTAGCATATGTTTTTACCAGTGCATTTATTTGAAAAGGAATTATTGTACAAGTGGAGTGTTCTTGTATAAACAGTTTTTGGTGTGCACAATAGGGGCATTGGTGTATTGAGAATGAGCTTGGATTGGACATGATGGTTAGGTCACAAATAGAGTTTGCATGCATATGAGATTTGGGCATGAGCCATAAGATGAGATTGGCATGGAACATGGGCAGGGATAATTTTAAGAACCCATACTTATTTAAAAGTGTATAAACCTTGGCGAATCTTACCAATTCTTAAGATGTCAACTATAAAATATTTGACGATATTTTTCTAAAATTATTTCAATTTCTAAGGATTTTATATAGTTTTAATAATAATTTGGCGATTTTTAGAGTGAAAAAATTTTACCCCATCAAAATTTGGCAAAATGGGGCTTCAAAAGATGCAAATTGGCAAATATGTTTTTGGAAAAAAGCATGGAAAGATAGCCCATGGGCTAAATTTTGCCCCTAAAATTATCCTTGAACATGGGATTGGCAGTGAACCATGATTGTGGATAACAATCCCACTATATCTTTGTCAGGCTAAAGAGTAGGCAATAATAAGGAAGAAGGCACTGAGTTTGCTGTGATTTGCTAAGTTCTATTGTATGCAGTTTGCTGACAATGCACATAGTATTATACATATACTATTTCTATTGTATTCGAGACATGTTTATAGTGAGAACTGGTTGGCGTAGAAATTTTCTGGTGGTTATTTGTGTCAACAGTAAAGATTTTGCAGAGAGAATGGAATAAATGAATTAAAACTCTGCCCCATAGAAAGATTGCATAGATAATGGCTTCAAAAATAGGTCTATAATGACGACGAAAGAAACACCCTATTAGTTGTATACCTTATCTCAAGAGAAATTTTGTGCACGATAAGATTCCAATGGTGCAAAGGAGCCTATATTCTCAAATTTGATGCACATAAAATATGAAGAATTATGTATAAATATTGGTCGACACCATGAAGAAATTGTTTTGTGCAGTCAATATTGATGTTTAGTGTGTTATGGCACTGCATTTTGCGTGGAAGTTCCGATACTTGGGTATTCAAAGTCCACATGGTGTCGTGTTCAGGTTTGTTAGTTGTGGATTGGTTTGCTATGGTTTTATTTGTAGGATTATGTGCAATCTGATAAGTTATTGCACACCTCATTATGTAGTTTTTGGAGTTTTTTTGTATTGCTTTAAATCATGTTCTGACTATTTCATTGCGATCATAATATTTTACTCCTCACACTAACAATGAAGGATAAGTGAAAGAAGAAGTGAGAAGGATCAAAAGGAGAGTACATGGAGATGAGACATAGATCTAAATAACTTAACATGGGTAACAATTCTTGGAATGACTTTGGATGTTGTATACTTTTATTATTGAATTTGCAATTTGGGATGGTGTGATTGCTCACTACTTGAGCACAATGAGAGTATGTGCAACATATTTAGGGTAAATATTTATGTGCATAGTTATAGATGTTTCCTATGCATGGTGTATTTCCACTTTTTATAGATTAAAAACAAAATACTATGTGCATTATATTTTTATGCATGCAGTGATCGGGGGTGATTGTCTACACACCGAGTGGCGAGGAGTGGTTCACATGTGGATCTGATGTTGTTCTAGTTTGGTTAACTAGAATGAAGAGATCTTGCTAGTATCCTTCCTTGTTTTGTTAGAAATTTTATTTGGAGGCCTCAGCATCCAAGTGAACATTGACTTACACAATTTTAATGGTTGTGGAATTTTGAGAACCTAAGGTAAGGGAAAAATATTGAATTCAATGCATTTATTATTGAGTAGATCTATGTCCATTGTATATGACTTTTTAGAGTTAAAATTGAGGTTTAAAAGGATATCGAGGCTATGGTTCAATAAAGAGGATATAGGAGTGAAGCGTTCTGTAGGATTTATGGAGGTTTGGGAGAAACATGTATGGTGGTATTTTTTTTCTTGGTTGCATGCATTATTTTACAGTTAATTTTGTTGAGAAGCACTTTAAGGATCTTTTGAAGTTAAATCTCTTCAATCCTAAGAAGATTATGTTTTGAGATAAGTTTTGAGTAGGTTATTTTTTAAGGATTCTAATATTAGACTTAAGTATAGTATCATAGGCGATTATTTTGGATTGAAAAAATCATGTATATAGATAGGGAGGCGAATATTAAATATGAAACATACAATTTATTACTGAAATGTGTAAATTTTGGTGAATATTACAATTAAAAAACATATTGAATGTAAATAAAGGCGACATTATAGACTAAAAATGACCAAATAGTGAATTTATTTTTTGAAAAAAAGCCCAAAAATTAGCCAATTAGTGAAATTTCGCCCCTAAAAATAATTTTTGAGCTTTTGTAAGAAAATGGTAAGTCATGTTTTGGTTACTGGGATGAAACATGAGTCTTTCTTGAAGGAAGGTGATCCTTCTTGTAATTAATCAAGAGTCAATGAGCAAAATCTAAGTTATATGGTTGAGTTTAATCCCTCTGAGGAAAAAATTTGAGTCATTTTATTATGCAAACAATAGGTTGGTAGGGGAAAAGCAAAGTTACTTCAGCATTGTTGTAATTGAGTCAAGTTATGATATTTTGTAACTAATTTTAAATATTGGTATTTAATTAGATTTATGAGTATGGGTTGGCTATTGGTCTTGATCACATCAATTCCAACACTATTTTTAGATTTGCGTTAACACCTAAAATTTGTCCACTGGCCATGCCATCAGCCCAGTCGCCAACATGCATCATCATTCCATCTCATTTACACTTCATTCAACCCATTGGACCTTGAAAATACATTTTAAAAGCCAAAAATCCAAGTCAAACACAAAAAGGGTCCACCTTAAGTTTAGGTCTCTCATATTCCTAGGAAATGAGTGACCCAAGTCACACAAAAACTTTCAAACAAAACCTGAGTCGCACAAAAGAACATAAAAGAAAAACCTATCTCCCAACATAAATTTTGGATGTTTCCTACCTTTCCTCGAAAAAAAGAGTAAACCTAGGCATGGACTCTGACTCATCGCAAATCATGGAGGCAATTTGGGAAGGAAAAGGATGCCCCGATCCTTATCACCAAATCCATTCACCAAGCCTATAAATGAAGCCTCAAGTTCCTCCAATCAAAAGTGTTTTTCCATTCATTGCTCAAGCCGTTACTCTACACAAATTTTCCTAAGATTGGAGCCAACATCTTTCATTCATGTCTCACCTTGTCGAATATCCCTATTGTGATGTGTGGTCGGAGGATCATGGACTCTTAGGAGGCCAAATGAACCCTCCCTTGGATAGTTGCAGGGGGGCCTTCTATTGATTCTCATGAGGTGACTCTTACTCCTATATACACATTTAACACAAAATGAAATTCTTTGATTCTTTAATATGCTTTTATCATCTAAATGTTGTCTATCAAATAATGTGCTTACAATGTTAGTTTAGATTTTTTTAATACTATTTAGTTTAATTCTTCCTACATATTAGATTAGTTTTGGTATTTATGTTTTATTTATTTATGTTTTTCCTTTGAAACTTTACTAAGGTCTGCACAACCCTTAGTAGGTTCTCTTTTGCATAGGCTAATTGAAAACACTAGCTATAGTTTTTGGCGACCTTACTAGGGAGGATCTATATCGTTCTCTGGTAGTCTCTGTCCAAAATTTTTGGCCTTTGTTTGAGCCCTTTGTTCTCCTTTATTTATCTTTATTTCTGTCTATTTTCTACTGTCTATAGCTGGTGTTAAGATTCCCACCTCGGAACTCTCCTAGACTTCTCAAGCTGAGTCGTTTTTCATTGTTTTTTGAGTTCACTATGTTGGGTCGCACCTGTCTGACCTTCTGAAGTGAATTGAGTTGTGTTGTTTTCTTCAAACAATGCAACTTGAGTCTAAAACTGAACTTTTCAATTCAAGTCACGACTTTCTATCAATTTTGTGTGACTTGGGTCGCACTATTCTTTGTGAACTATGCGACTTGGTTCAAGAATCCATTTTCTTTGTTGAGGTCACATCTTTTTTCCTGTTTTGAGTGACCTAGGTCACTCAGTTTCCTTCGAAAAGAGTGACTTACTCTTTAAATCAGTTTTCCTTAGTATTTTTTTGCAGTGTTTTGCTCTTTTTTTGTGTAGATGGACTCAGTTTTCAGCCCCTGCTTGTTGATAGTCCCCTTTAGTTATGTTTATATTTTTTTCACTTACTGTAGAAATATTTTTGCTTTCCCGGTTGAGAGTTTTGGTGAATAAAAATCCCTCTAGAATTGAGTATTTTCCATCTTTTCGATTCTGTTTGGTTTTTCATGTAGCTGCATCTTTTCTATTTCAATAAGTTGTTCATGAAAAATCGATTTTGATAGATAATTAATCAGTTTTAGTAGTTTAGAGCATGTTTAATTTTCTATATTGGGGCCTCTCCCTGATCTTTATGATTTTAGAATGTTTTGGTAATCTATCCTTTTCATGCATGCTTTGAATATTTTATGCTTGATCATAGCCTTATTATGTTGAGATGCTTTTTATTTTCAAGAAAAATCTTAGTATTGGAATCTTGTTATCTCTTTCAAGCATTTTAATTTCTCATCTTTAATTGTACACACCTCTAGTGCACACACCAACACTCCCTAATTCAAACTATCAGTTGGTTCATGCCACTAGGTTGAGCCTTAAAGTCAAACCTAACTTAAACACACATCAACCTCACTTATGTATCAAAAGAATATTGTAGTTAAGTTAGAACTCTAGGGATAAGAATCCAAACAATTCCCCATTGTCACTATACATCTAAAACATAGTGGTTGTCCAATTAGGGAGCCAAAATCCTCTAGTATTGTTGGACATCATTAAAATGAAATTTTCAGGGTGAGCCTCTCCCTTAGGAGGGTATACGACAGGAATGGAACTGGATGGATGGCTAGTACATTGTCCCCACTCAGTACTGAAGATCATACAGATTGTTGTTTTTGAACTGAAGCTGTGGAATAATCATTTCGACATGTTTATGAACAAGGTAGCCTAGAATCCTTTCTTTTTAGGTATCTTACATAAAGGTCATCCCCTTTGGTGGGGGGATACCTATGATATATGGATTTGGTTGCGGCCCCATCTATGTAATTGCTATTTCGATCTTCATTCACTATCTCTATATAGGATTGATGCCCCTATTGCGGTCCAGTGATTGGAAGACCTGACTCGACTTCCTACTTCTTTTTTTCTGATGGGGAGGTGATGACCACAAAGAAGAAACGATTTGAGAAATATTTATTTCGTACATTTTTCTTTTTTTTGTATTGTGTATATCTCTCTTAGATTAGCGAGTCCTTTTTATTTCATAGGATTTCTCTTGTCGATTTCTCTTCTATTTTTCGATAGATCATATCACTGGTTGCACACACTTTACACTTCTTTTTCGATTTGGTTATTTTTGTGTAGTAAAAGTTTTGTTGATTTGAGCTTAACCTGCCACAACCTTGCAATGATGAGCTATTTTAATCTAGGAATCCATCACTATAGCTCCTCCAAGGTACTCTCAGAGACTTCAAGGTCAACCCCCTCAATATGGATTCTTAGATTGCACGGTCAGCTCTTCACGCCAAACCTCAGTTTGACACACTACATAGTCACCAGAGCACTTCTCTGAGTCTTCTAATTCTGACTCCTCATAGTCAGGATCACCTAAACCTACACACACCAATGGCTCTATGGTTACCAGTATTCCCCCTTTCAGTTCTACAATCCTGAACCCTTTCAGTGGGGGAACCATTGGTGGTGAATTCGTTGGAAGAAACCCTCTTATGGGAGGGGGGACTGTCGGCATAGGCCCCATGGATGGAACCACAAAAAACACTATTATTGGTCCTTCCACATCATCTAGTACTATGAGCCTGCCATTCATGGCTATCCTAAACCTCCTTGATTTGGTGAGGCTGACCAATGATCTAATTCGCCATGATCCAATTTGGCCTCCCATGCCTACCAAACACCCGTCATACATTCCAAAGTTTGAAGGGAAGGCTATGAGGACCCCAAAAACCACATCATGTCATTTCACCCATGGTGCTACTCAAATAACATCGTAGACAATTCCATCAGGTTGTGCTTGTTTTCGAGAAGCTTGACTAGTGTTGTCACTAAATGGTACATCGACCAACCCCACGAGACACATCTTAAATTCGTGTCTTTAGCCTCCACTTTTCTACAATTATTCTAGTTGCTCGTCTATTACGATGTGTGTGTATAAATAATTTTATCCTGCCGACATAATTCCTCGACAGACATCACGGATCATATCCATGAGTGGCATCGACACTGAAGTTTGTGCAAGATCAATCTCGATGAGAGGATATTTTTAGATTGGTTTATGAAATACCTCCTCCCATTTCCAAGGATGTGGCCTCTAAATGAACACATACTAAGGAAGAATCTATCCTCAAGGCTTAGTAGTATGACCTGATTTATTCACATTCCAACTACTTGTGCACAATCATCCTTGATGCCCCTTATGGATATTCTGCTCGGAAAGACTCACCGGGGGCATCCCATTCCGCATATGGTGTCATTTGAACTGTTGCATCCCACCCTAATTCCTATGCACCTTAATCTCTCTTGGCCAATGGTTACATGTATGGTAATACCCCTCATGTCACACGTCTTCATTAGAGCTCTATTCATATACCTAGTTACAACCCTGATTTATCATGTGCTTCATCACATACATGAATGAGTACCTCTTATTAATCTCCTACATCAACTCCCTGTCTTCATGGGCCCTCGTGTAGTGGCACCATATGTCGTGGTTCTTCTGGTAACTTTATGGCCCCTCTGACCATTAACATGTACTATCCTTTTCCCATCCCTCTATTAGTTTCCCTAATTCAGCCGCACCTCATTGTTCCCCCTTTTCCTCACGGGAAATTATATGCCCAACGGAATATGATTTCCCAATCTACTCCCAATAACCAACAAGCGCATACCAACAAAAATAATAAGGGAAATAAAAAATGGAATAACCAACTCCACGGGGTGGGCGTCAACCCTCTAACCCTCCTGATAACATTGGATAAAACCCCACAAATCAAGACCCCCCAAAACCACCTAAGTAGGAAAAAATGCTCAGTTACAAACTAACCATCCATGTTCTTTCTTTGGTGTCTATGGGCACTATACCCATAATTTTCCTCACTTGGATAAGGCTCACCAACTATGAAACGAGGCTAATGAACAAGAAGCAATTACTACTCCACAGGGGAAAACAAATACACCTCTGCCTTGACCCACCCAAAACACAACCAATGGTCCTACAAAACCCCTTCCCTCCACAAGGGTTACTCACAGGGAAACCTTTGGCACCTTATCCACCCCCACCATATTTATCAATTCAACCTCATGACTTTGGGGTCTAGCACCTCCTTATGTTTCCTACTGATGTAAAAATTCAGGCACTACGTAACTAATATGATTCAACCGCTGAAACCTCCACTACTTTTAAGGTGAAATACTCCACTCCAGTTGATGAACCCTTGCACCTATCTCGACTACCTACCGATTGGATTCCCAAAGTCCCTAAGTTTCCTTTGTGTCACATCGCATATAATATCAATGCTCAAGCTTCTCCCAACTATAGCATTGTGGACGAATTGTCACAATCTCCCACTACCATGTCCACCTTGGAATTTCTCAAACTATCGTGTGTAGTGAAAATCCTTACTTTCATTTCTAGGTGCAATTGACCCTTCCAAGTCTCGTTTGATGTCATTTGATTTGGATCAAGCAGATACATGAATTCCCTTGTCATTAGCCTTTCAAATCTCAGTTATTGTTCGAAACTTGGTGATTTATCAGTGTATTGTCAATAAATGTGCCTCCACCTATGTCATGTCAAATCATGTTTGGAAGAAGCTCGGATCCCTCCAACTTGTATTGTCTCTTGTGACGTTTTGCTCCTATGATGCCTGCATTGCTTAACCTCAAGGTCTTCTCTATAACATCCCTGTAAATTTATATGGAAAAATGATCCTAATCGACATCGAGGTTTTCAATGCTCAGATAGATTACAACCTCCTCCTTGGACGTAGTTACATGTACACTATGAAAGGAGTTTCCTCATCCATCTTCAAGCTTAGGATGTTCCCCCATGAAGGGAAGATTGTAAAAATGGACAAGTTGACCTATTAAAAACCCAAGGGGATAGATTTCCATGAGAATGTCTTACCGATTATTAAAAACATTCCCTACAATGTGTCCATCCCCTCTTTCATGAGTGTGGGACCTGGTATTTTTCATGATGCCCCCATGATCGAAACCTTTCAAGATCTACCTCCACCACCTATGAAGGTAGAAATATCGGAGCCGTAAACTATCTCCTCTGGTAAATCTACCGCATAACCTCAACCTAAACCCCAAACTACCCCCTCTCCCAGCTAGTTACCTTTTTAATAATGGGGAGCCACACCTATTCAACAAATCCCATTCTTATTTCTATTTTCTGGAATCGTGAGCATTCCTGTGATGGCGACACTCAACCTCTCTGGTTTGATTTTAGGCCTCCCTATTTGGTACCTTACCCTCCCAATCCACCTCCTATAGAATAGATTGTCTTGACGCCTATGCAGTCAATCGATACTTCCAATAAGCCCCCTCTTGGAGTCCCTAAGGAAACACCACACACCACCCTTCCATTCCCAAGAAGAAGGACGGGGGAAAAACAACAAATGCGACAATGTTGAAAAATCTGAGCAAAGCTGTGAACTCTCCCCTTAATTCCACAACTAAAGAACCTCTGTATTGTTCTTTGTGCGATATTTTGGGTCACACTACCTAGAACTATCCTGAATTTCCCACATACGCACTCATTTATAGATGTTAGATGATGAACCAACAAAAACATTCCAGTGGTCCATCTTCCTAAGACTCCCAAAATGTGTAATAAGTCATTGCATACCAATCATCCTCGTGCAGTATGTGGCCTGCATGGCCATTACTCACACAATTTCCTAGATCTACCGGAGTATCGATCTATGTTAGCTAACTTGTGCCTACTTTCTATAGAATACAAAGTCACCACTATAGAATAAGTTCACCCTCCAACATCTTATTCGAGTGGGATAAGCACCAATTTCTTCACGTCATCTTCTAATGAACCTTCCATGTTATTCCATGATATTGCCATAGTATCAGTAGAACTAGGTCCCTTAGACTTATCGTGACGATCCTTTCAGAGCGACGAAGAAATCCTCGAAGAAATTACATAACCAAAATTTCCTTGGGATGATATGCACCATGGTGCACATTTCATTCCTAAGGAAACTGTCCTTCAATCCCTATCTTCAGACCAATTATCCATTGAGACAAAAAAAATTATCCCTCATGGAAACATAGATTTGTTCAAGAACCTAATCCTAGCCCCTAATTCCTTCGAAGAAGGTAATATGGAAAACATCTCTCCCACCATTTAGGTGGATATTTTGGTTAATCTAGGTGTCACTAAGAACATCACGTTAGGCACCTCTTTCCACTAGTAGAAAAATGGGTGATAAATGACGAGGAGACTAAAAACGTTGTTCACCATGCGAAATAAATGACTAAACCACCCAAAACATTGGTCACCACAGTTTTTTAAGTGAAATATGACCAAATTTTAGTAATTTTAAGTGATTACAATTAAAAATGACCCAAATTAATGATTAATTTAGTCATGGGATAAAAAATATGACTAATTTAGTCATGGGATAAAAAATGACTAAATTAGTCATGGGATAAAAAGTACAACTAGATAGTCTCAGAGATTGGTCGTTTCTCGTTCAAAGTATCACCATGTCTTGAATTTTATACCAATGTGTTAAACTTATCACACTGATCAGGCTCATATTTCATTTGGTCAAAATATTTATCATTTGACCCTTTCGGCACTCAGTTGAAGTTTTAGCAAGTAATTAGAGTCTTTTGCATCTCATCGGTTGAAATACGCCTATTTTGTTTCTCCCGGTTAGTTTTTTGATCTTGTCTATGGATGCCAACTCATAATTCCTATGTCTAGAATGTTAGAAATACCATCTTGGTGTTCCCCTGGAGAAAAAAACCAATAGAAATCCCCCTTTTATAATATTTATATAAAATTCCCATCTTTTATAATATAATTTTCCCCTTAATGGATTCAGATACCCCTTTTAAGGGGGACTCTAAATCCGTCTACAACGTTTAAATTTATGAAATTGTAAAAGGGGTCTCTAAATTGTAAATTTTAATGTTGCAGATGGATTTAGAGACCCATTTTAAGGAGCCTCTGAATCCATTTGCAGCATTAAAGTACTCTCGATGCACTATAAACAAGACTACTGATAACTTGGAGCCTTGATTTAATAATATATAGTTATTATATATATTTATAGAGTGCCATACGCAGGGATGTAAATTTAGAGAAGGGAGGACCCGCGTTAATCAAAGTTAGAATCTCGACGTTTTGATCCCTACGATGGGATTATCATCAGGAGACAGTGAAGGAGAAACGTCGAGATTCTAACTTTGATTAACGCGGGTCCTCCCTTCTCTAAATATTATATATATTATAGTTAATTTTTTCTTCGAATACTATCACAAGATGTTCATTCAAGGACACTCATAATTCAACTTAAAACTCTTTTTTGATAGCTCTTTTGACATTCCAACAAAGTATATCAATAGTGTTGTTCAGAGCCAGTCCTCCTACAACACTTTTTTTATAGGTTTTTTGACTGCATACTTCATATCCCAGCTTTAAAGTGAACTTAGATTAATGACATAATGATATTGTTAGCTATTCTATGATGATCAATCTTCAACTCTTCTTCCTGCAAATCAGTTTTTGAATGCATTTAAAAATGTCTACTCTTTGTAATTTCCAAAAGCAGCCTATATGGATTCAATATGCCACTCGCAAATATACTATATATAATACGTATATAATATAATTGATTCATTATATATATTTTATACATTAATATATTAAATAGTTATTATATATGTTAATATAATATATAGTTATTATAGTTATATACTATTTAATATAATATGTATATTTTATAATATAGTTATTATATGTAATATATTAATATTAATAAATTTTAAAAAACAATAATACAAATAATAAAAGGAGGGAAAATAAATAAAAAAGAATAAAATAGGAAAAAATAACAAAAAGAAGGAAAATAAATAATAATAAAAGAGTAAAATAGGGCGAAAATGTGAGGGAAAATAGGTAAATTTAAATATGTGTTCATCATCCTACATACCACCATTCTTCAACCTTGCATACTCGCTCTAAATATTGCTATAATGATTGCATTAACATCCTTTTATGACTTCTCATGGCACATGAATTCATATACCAAAAAGTTTGAAGGTATCATTTCTTGGACACAAAGGCACTATCGATAAACAAGATGTGCCACAAAATGACCTGGCATTGTTTGAACTTCGGTCTGTGCTTCATATTATATCCATCTCAGGTTGTGGCTCTATTTATCCTAGCATGTGGTAACTTGATAAACCTCCACTGGTTGATAATTAATGCAGATATTTAATCAGATATGGTGGACATATAGTAGATTGTCCATGAGGCCTCTACTTGGAATCCGATCGTCGACTACTTGGGTTCTTGGGATGGACACCGATTCTTCATGATGTATGTCACTCCAATCCCTTTTTGTAGTCACTCTGTCACCTTCTATTAATTGTTCATGTCTAAAATTTGTTAGGGTTTCTCAAGCCTTGTTCACATGGCTTCCACCATTGGCTAGGGGGGGGTTTCCATGCCTATCATATCCATGATATTTCTAACCCTCATGGTTAACCACTAGCTCTTGTATCTTTATGATGGTTATGAGAGTTTTTCCATACCCAGATCAGTTCTGTATGAGGGCCTCCCTCCATCTACCTTGATACTTTCATTTTTCCATTTTAAATTAGTGTGGATAGAAATTGGAAATAGGGATATCACTTTCACCATGAGACTCCCAAAAACGTAATCTCGTTGTGTAATTTTGTTTTCTTTTATGCACGGTCATCTTTCTCGGTCATGTAACTGATTACTTAATTATAATGTTTCACTTGTCACTTCACTGAGTCACTCAACATTTGTTTTATGTTCATGGGGTTCACTTGGAGATTCATCTTGCACTCACTCCTAAGGTTTCAATAATGAAGAATTAGTGTTAAGGCATCATTTTCCTAGACACCTATCCTCATTGCCAAACTATATTTCTTGCTTCATTTAAACTTTGAAAACAATGTTATTCTGGTTCCCTTCGAGACTGATTTGGGTAACTGGTTTTGCAAATAAACTTATGAAAAATGGCGCATGACCTCTCCAACCCTTTCAACCTGACCCTCAGGTATGCATCCTTCATTTATAGATCACCTTGGTCACTGTGTCGCAAATAAGAGAATATGTTTCTTTTTTTAAAAAGGGGGGTGGGATGGGGCATGGTAGCCGAGCTGTATCCTGGGCATTACAACCCTTCAAGTTTTTTTCTCCATTGGATCTCCGTGTAAAATAACTTGGACATTTGTATCGGGAACTATATCCCTTCTTATGAGTGCTATAACTATGTAACTGCACATTTTATATATATGTCTCTTTGCATTAACTCTTTCTACATGCTTAAAAACCCATTTCAAGCGTTTGTCCTCCAGAATAATATCCACAATGTCTCCTCTATTTTGTAAATTGGATGCCACAATGGAAGCTATTTGCTTAAGCTCTCCATTCAAAAGGGAAAACTATGTCATCTATTTCCTAAGTTAGAATTAGTATCAAAATTTTCTCCCTTAGCAATTCCATAATGAAAACACCTCCGAAACCAAAACCGCATGCAAGGATGTCACTGCCACCAAAATCTATGTCTTTTGCAGGCATACTCCCAATCCAAGTCACATGTTCTATTGGTAGTGAATCAAAACCCTTGGAGCTATTAAATAATTCCATGAAGACGCAAATAGCCATAGATGGCACTAACTTCATTCAAACTATTAGAAATAGTGTATGTCTAGATGCAACCACAACTCTTCCTCCAATGGGTATCTTCAAAAAGAAGGATCTGAAATGATTTTAACAAAACCCGTGAAACCACATCATCAACACTGGACGTGGAATAGTCTAAGAGTGGAGTTGTTGCATAGCAACCCAATAGTGGTAGATGCGATATTAATAAATTTTCCATAATATGTCTTTGAGCATGAGACCAGAATGATGTTACACTCGCATCCTCATTTTTATAAGCAGATCATTAGAAGTATAGCCGAGATTACAAACCCAAGTGAAAGCATAGTTGTTGTTAATTGTTTGTGGAATGATAAAAAATGTTGTAGGATGCTCATGCCCATATAGAGTGATTCCTCAGGTCATCCTTTCTCGAGTTGATTATCCATGGAACTGTCATTATTAATGTGGTGTGTTTTCACATGTATTTTAGAGGGGAACCTCTTGTTCATTTAAGCGGGAGAGTTTTGCAACAAGAATGCTCAGGAATTTTCTCCTTAGTGAATATTAGTAGTATTATCCATGCCATAACTCTATACCTTCGTTTGAAATCAAACCCAGTGGTCTTAGATATCGTTTGGCACATGATGTGGTACTTTGTATCTTGACTACCAACCTGCTCATTTGGGCACCCAAAGCAGTAATATAAAGTTTGTTTTATTACCATTTCCATCATCTCGGGATTAATGCTACGTCCATGATAGCTTTTTCAATCTCTTAATCTACCTATCAGTTTCAAAATGGTCATGGAATATTCTAATCCTCACACATTTAGCCTCTGCATATTCACCTGTTATTTTTTGTGGCGAGGCTAGGTACATTTCATTTGGCTCATTGATGGCGACTATTTGTGTGTCTATGGGTTCCCTGTGGCACCTACGGGTTTTCTCTCTTTGTTGGGAATTCATATTCCCTTTGTATGGGTGTTCCATAATCATCCACTTGGGTTTTTGAATATAGAGCAAAATAATTGTTTTTCTCATCTCCACATTGCATATCCTGTAAGTAAAGGGCCTATGTCAATGCGTTATCATGTTAGAGTTGTCTTCTCAACACAGAACATGAGGGTGGACCGTATTGTGGATTGTTTCTCCTATCTTGGATCAAGCATAAGTGCCCTTACTACTAACGTGGTCTTTAATTTATATCGTTCGATGATCCACCCATTTTTTATTTTCTTTTGGTGGAGATGTCGCCATGACAGGTGGTCCAACAACTAAGCTACAAATACATGACATCTAGATAGCTTGTTCAAAATTACATTTGATTTCACGTCCTTTGTAATGTGTTTTCGTTTGGTCACTTTTATTGGTCACGTGTTCTCCCGTGTCATGCATATTTCTTTGCCACTCTCATATATTTCATTCCCCATGTGCCTCCATAACTAAATTACTAACTCGCTCCAGTTGACGATGACAAACTTGACAGTTTTCGTATATAAGATGGTTTGCTTTCCAGAATAACCTCTTTTCCAATTTGGTGGGTTCCATAGTGGAAGGTGTGGAATTGTATCCACATCCTCATATCTCCTTATAGTCTCGATCTTTTCGTTTAACAAAAAAACATTAAAACAACTAGGTTACCTTTTGTTTGTGATGAATCTAGGACCAATATGACAACAACATGCCATATTTTGGATCTCTGTTTTTCGTAAAAAGAGGACTTTTCTTTAAAATGGGGTGAAGGTACTTTAATTATTTTGGTTTTAAAATAGAATTGACCCATGAGATTAAAGGAGGGAGTACCTTTAATTTACTTTATGTTAATGGGGATAATGAAAATTTGACAAATAAACTTAATAAAGGGGAGGAATTTTTTATATTGTTTTTCTTTGTAAGAATGGATAAATGGAAGTAAAGGCTTTTTTTTTTGTAAAATTATATATACATTATATTACATAGAAAATCATGTCACATTTTTATTGAATAAACACCTTTCCCCAAGCGATCTTTCCCAATGGTAAACTAGGATAGGCTAGAGAAATAATTCAACTAGCCTCAGAATAGTATCAACATCTTAAAAACTCAGTGATAGAGAAAATAACTAAAGGACTTCATTACACTGATAGGTGTTTTTATCTTAGAATTTGGGGTGGAATAGCACCTATTATTTTCCTATATTGCATGAGGATGAAACGATTGTACTCTCAAGATTGATTTTATGGTAGTCGTTACAAATTCAAAATAAACAAATAAAAAATAACTGGTAGTTGATGCATGGATAATTGATAAGTGATGGATGGATAAATAACTTTGTGGTTGACAACTAATTTAACTAGAAGAAGACGAGTGATAACTTGTAGCTGAGGCATAGACAACAAGTGATTACAACTACGGATGGAGAACAAGTAACATATAACTTATTTGTGGTACTTAACTTGTGGCCTATTGATGTTCACTCTCCACAAGTTATGTGGTTGTGCTAGTATACATATATATATATATATATATATATATATATATATATATATATATATATTTCAATGTGGTTCACAACCCCATAGAGGATTTGCTACATCCACGGGAAGAATTCACAGGGGGCCCACCTAAAGGGGCGTCACCCCGCGAACTCTAATTACAGAGCCTAACAAGGTGGGGAAATCAAGTGAGGCCCTTATATATCTATGTATAGCCACCAGTGGATTTGACCCCAAGACCTTTTTCTTACAACTCACAACTCTCAACCACTTGAGATAACCCATCGGGCTCATGTGTGTGTGTGTGTGTGTGCGCGCGCGCGCGTGTAAACAAAAGTATCTTTGGTGTTACTTGCATTCAATGCATTCTCCAAATTACTTGAATTTAGTGTTATAGGCTTCGACCCTCTATTGCGATGGTTGTAAACGATTCATATATATATATTCTTATACGGGTTTCTAAGTTGGCTTTCTATGGTTTCAAACCCTAGCTATAAGATGTTATCATGCCTTTGATTTATTTTTATTTTTTTGTTTACCCTTAGGTTTTCAATTATAACAATTCGAAAGTAGTATGATACCTTCGAACTTGTTTATTCATTTGGTTTTTCATTAACCATAAAAAGGTTTCTTTTCAATAACACATTGATATTTATGTATATATATACATGCAATAAAAATCTCTCATAGTTCTGTCCCTTTAATAGATATTGAAATTGACCAGTCTTCTAGAGATGCCGATGCTCAAGCTTACTATGTTTGCTAGTACATTTACATGAATTTTTTATCAGAATTTCATACTCTATTTGAAGTACAGTAAATGTTTGTGATGGTTTCGATAGTCCTTTCCATTTTGATTAGAATTAATTTCCAAAATTATATCTGAATATAATTCTCGGACAATACAATGTTTCTTCGTCTATTTCATGTAATAAAATAAATCTTCCTACATAAATTGTAAATACTAATGTAAACATTGTTAATGTTATTGTAACTGCGGGAGATATTCACTTGTATTTTATATTGTAATTCTTATTGTATTTTATTTGTACCTCCAACGGAGATGATTATTCCTCCGGTCGAGGATGTAATTATTACATTTCCTCATGTAAAGTCATTGAGGTAAATCCTCCCTTGTAAGTCGGGGCAACAAATCCCTCTAGATTCAAATGTAAAGGGGTTTTTAAGTCCCCTAGAGGAGTCAGCCTAGTTAGAATTAGTTGGTGCCAACATGTCAAGTGGTAAAGTTAAAATGGAAGTGAATGTATAAATAGAGATCTAGGATCTCTCATTTATTCATTCACTCACTCACCAAGTTCGCATTAGTGAGAAGGAGGACAAGTTTGCACAACTGAAGAAGAGAGAAGTTGTTGAAGACCATCTCTTATTTTGGGGTTTACTTTTGTGACATTATTTTGGTGATCATTCTATCTCTGAGGAAGTTGCGGGGTTTTCTCCTTTATGGTTTCCCCGAGGAAAATATTTGTGTCTCTTGTGTCTCTTGTTTTTATGTTGTGCTTGTTATTCTCTCAGTAAGATCCTAGATAATTATATATTAAAAGTTAAAAATCTAACAAACATAGATGCAGATCACATTTGTATATGCATTTATCTCAGTTGCATTGTAAGTAAATTTAGGTACAATATTTATGCACTGTAATCGTAAATACATTCAACGTATCTATATTGACTATCTACTTATAATTGCAACAATGCATCCTTGGATTATTCATTCAAGTATTCTTAGCATATAAATAAACTAAATAACTTTGATCATGTAACAATCTATGTGAATAGAGATTGATTTTACTTTCTGTAACTTAATAAATAAAACAACATTGCAAGGGATGGATAACATATCTATACAAATTATGGGAAAACAAACTCGATTAAGCCACGCCTCCCAACTGTAGGAATAGACATCTAAGTCACATGTATAAATCCACCCTCATCCTGATCACTACACCATAGGGGTTAATACATAACCAAAATTATTTTGTCTGCATGCAATACTTCACTAAGAATCATATAATAGCTCAAACAATGGACTTAGAAAAATCTAAGAATACTCTTTCCACATCATTACCAATGCTGCAGTAATCCTCAGTGTTGATGTATATGTAACTTCAGAATGTATTTCACATATATGTATATTGTATTCCTATAGAGATGGTATTATTCATCTATACGGAAGTGTCGTCATTTATATTGTAAGTGTCGTAACTTATACTTGATGGGTTATTAGACCACCTTGTTTGGGGTCGGCCCTGTATAAGTCATGTGGGTCAAAGGGTTATTAGACCACCCTATTGGGGGTCGGCCATGTGGGTTGAAGGGTTATTAGACCACCCTATTGGTGGTCGGCCCAGTCAGCATTATGTTATGTGGTTAAGTTCGAGCCTACATGAGTTAGGTAAAAAGGCAAGTCATTCAAGTATAAATAGAGTGCGGGAGGCACTCTATTTGCTCACTCACTTCTCACACATGCACTCAAGGAGGAGTGGCGCACTTATGGAGGAGGAGGATCTACTGCTAGGTTATGGCTATCTCTCTTGGTTGGTTGTATCATTGCTCTATCTATCTCTGAGGAAGTTATTGGGGTTTTTCACCTTTATGGTTTTCCCCAAGTAAATCTTTGTGTCTCTTGTGTGCTTGCATTATTGTCTCCATGATTGATATGCTGTAGATATGCTGTACATGTTGTTCTCTCAGTTAAGATCCTAGATCAGATTGAAGTAAATTCAGAAAATTTAACATAGTATCAGAGCTAGCCTGAAAGAAGGCATGATATGGCATGTATGACACTTGTTGCACTTACGATGCTAGGGCTTGATATAGACAAAAACCAGTCATCGTAGCACTTTCACTATAAATCCATTTTGGCGAAGTTTTCGGATCTGAAATTGTTACAGGCCGAAGCTAAGATCTCCAGGTACCTTGTGTCCAAAGGACAACCTCTAATTCGTTGTACTTTGTGATTTATGATCTGTACAATATAGGGTTTCTGCCTCTTCCAGATCTGAGTCAAAATCAGGTGACCTTGGGAAGCTCCAAATGAAATTTCGTAAAAAATTACAGGTAGTACACAGTCTTTACTATCTCAAAAAAAAATTTCAGAGGCCGAAGTTCAATCAGTGACACGTGGCACGCCGTACAAGTTCGATCTCCTGTATTATCCCATAAACAGGTCACGTTGCGACATTTGGCATAAATCTCTCTCAGAGAGTCCAATTGAGGTCAGACCTATCAGGATGGAAAGGTAACAGGCCGAACTATCTCAGGAAACGTTTTCAGAGGCCGAAGTTAAAACAGTGACACGTGGAACTCCGTACAAGTTCGCTCTCCTGTTTTATCCCAAAACAGGTCACGTTGCGACATTTGGCATAATTCTCTCTCAGAGAATCCAATTGAGTTCAGACCTATCAGGATGGAAAGATAACAGGTCAGGATATCTCAGAAAACTTTTTCAGACCTTGTGGATCAAAAATTTTGGAGTTACACCAGAAACAATCAGGTACATATTTCTATCAAAACAAAATTATTTTTTGGTACCTTCATTCATGGCTTCCGGAATTTAGGGCTTTGGAGAAAGTTGGAATTTTTGTAATCGGAGACCACGACTGGATGCTGCTCATCAAAATAGAAATTTAGAGACCAAGATCAGAATTTTTGGTTGGGCAGAAGGCCGGGCTTGATTAGACCCTAGTTCGGGACTTTGATCAGAAAAGTGGAAAATCAGGGCTTCTGTAAAAATGGGAATTTTTGAAATCTGTGACCACGGCTGGAAGCTCCTCAGAAAAATAGAAGATTAGAGATTTGGATCAAACATTTTGATTGGGAAGAAGAGTGAGCTTCATCAAACCCCAGTTCAGGGTCACGTCCAGTGAATCCAAAAGTTTCAAAAGCAAAATTGAGGAGTGAAACTTTGCAGTTTTCAAATTCTGAATATACCAACTTGATCAGCTCATCAAGGCACATATTTCTATCCTGTCAGAAGTTTGAAATTCAAAGTTTGAATTTTTGGGGTTTCTCTGACAAACCCATATCCAGCTCAAGGTCCAGTTCATGCAAATCAAGTGGATTGGGTTAATCCTAGAAGAAGATGGATTGATCACCTGCATAAGTGAAGAAGTTCCCGTCTCAGAGGGAGATGAGGATAAGGCCTTACATAAGAAGATTACAAGCGATCTCGACAGGTATGACTCATTGAGGTATGTTTCGATATTTGTCCATGATTAAGTTTATGGTATGTTTGTCTTCATGTTATTACGGTTAGTACAATTTTGATTTTAGATTTGCCGTATAACCTTAACAAAATTATGAATGCATGATAGAAGATATTCACTGGTTAGGGTGTTGACACTTATGATTGTACTAATGCATTATGGTGTTGTATGAGGTTTATGTTGTCTACTAACATGAAAGGTACACCAAGAAAGACAAATCATGTTCTGGTCCAAGAACATATGATCATGATAACATGAGGACAAAGATTCATCCATTGTCATGGATCTCATAGAAGATCCATTTACGAGGTATGTATAACTTGGTATTGTAATAGTTAACCTATGAGATATACAGGTTACTAGCACAAGTCATTGAAGAAGAACAAGAAGACATCATGTGAGTATGTTAGACATAAATAGCTAGCATGCTAATCCAGGTATATTTTTCCTATATCAAGATAGAATCCTACCTGGTGTTAGGATCTTATACTATTGTTGATAATGATTATTCATGAAGTCATAGGTTTGAATAATCATGATTGTATGCATATTATGTTTCTTACCATAATTGATGATATGACTAACCAGAAGAATCATGATGGTATAGGTTTGAATAATCACAGGTTTTATGCATTTTATATCTCTTATCTTGATTGATGATTCAACTAACCTGAAGAGTCATAGGTTTGAGTAATTACAGGTTTAGACATGTTATGTTTCTTATGATTTGACTAACCATAAGAATCCTACATAAACCTTGAATGGTAATGCTTATTATTTCTGTTTGAAATGATCATGACTATACATGCTTGAGATTATTGTGTTTTAATAGTATACTAATGAATGTATGATTTTATATGAGATCACAAGGATAACACATTCATGATACTAATAAGCATGCATAGGGATCAAGGATGAATATGAGTTCAAGAACAGGTAATCCAGGAAGCAAAGATCAAGAGGGAGTACACTCCAGTGGTTTATGAAAGGATGCAGATATTCAAAGGGATTTGACCATCTCTATACATTCCACAACAGAAAGGTGTACAAGAAGCTACTTCAGATTAGGACTCCAGCAGCTCCTGTAAGGAAGCAAAGACTCAGAGGGAGTCCACCCAACGAACAAACAAAGATAAGTATTTTAATTTCTTGCATATTTGTCTATTTAAATAAAATTGTTCAATGATGCATATGCTCATGTTCCTAGACTTAGACTTAGGATATGTATTATGCATATTAGAATAATTGCATTGATGAACAGTATACTACTAATATGCATGGGTAAGTGGCCTATGGCACTGTACAACATTCCATTGCTACTTATCTAGAATGAAGCCTCTTTGCTGACATGTTGGGAGTTGTGCACACTCTTAACAATGTTCTGGTAGAGATTGGAAGGCATCTAGAAAGTTACGGAATATGGATAAATGTTGTATTGAAGCATTGGCTAAGATAATTGCATGACTGTATGGCATATTTCTTTATGTGTAAGAATTTGTTCTGAAAACTATGAGATGTTTTCTAATCATGCAATTTAACTTGTTGTGTAGGAAAGATCGTATGCCATCTCCTACAAAAGAAGAACTACAACATTTGTTCTAGCAACAAAGATATCTATTGAAGATATTGAAGTTCCCAGGATCTGGGATGAAGAAATGAAATGCCATGATCCGTCGATCATGAAGAATGATGTTTGGGATGTAATCCCAAGACATGAAGGGAAGTTTTCTATGAATTTCCAAATGGAACTATCAGATCAAGCATGTTGCAGATGGCAGCATTGAGAAATATAAAAGTGATGAAATAGAAGATACACCAGATGGATTCAAGACAGCTTCCTTGAATGGTGTAGTTGAAGAAGAAGTGTATGTAGAGCAGCCACTTGGTTCTAAGACACATGATAGGAAATCATATATGTGCAGAACTTGGTATGGTGAAGATAGATTGATTGCCGACACGCAGCGGAAGCTTACTACCGAGTTCGAGATGAACAACTTGGGGATGATGCACTATTTGTTTTTGGCATGGAGGTGTGGCAGAGTGCATATGGAATCTTCCTTGGACAAGGGAAGTATGTAGTAGAGATCCTGAAGAGGTTCGGGATGATGGACTGCAAGGATATGGCCACACCTATGGCATCGAATCTGAAGCTTCTATGTGATGCTTCATCTGAGCTGGTTGATGTCTCTTTGTATCGTCGGATGATTGGGTCCTTGATGTACCTGACTAACACGAGACCAGACATTTTCTTTGCTATGAACACATTGAGCCATTTCCTGACGGATCCGAGGAGTGTTCACCTGGTTGCTGTAAAGCATGTTCTGAGGTACCTGAAGGGTACAGTGGATTATGGGCTCAGGTATGAGGATAATCAAAAGTTTAACCTGCAGGGTTATGTTGATTCAGATTGGGGTGGCAGTGCTGCAGATAGGAAGAGCACATATGGGTGCTGCTTCAGTATGGGATTATGTGTGATCTCTTGGTTTAGCAAGAAGCAGTCCTGCGTAGCACTGAGTACAGCTGAGGCAGAGTATGTTGCAGCCTGTTCAGCTAGTTGTGAGACAGTATGGCTACGGAAGCTACTGTCTGGGTTATTTGATCTCCCATTGGAGGCTACTGGTATCTTCTGTGATAACCAGAGTTGTGTGAAAGCTGTCCGAGAACCCAGTGTTTCATGACAGGTTGAAACACATAGAGATCAAATATCACTATATCAGGGATATGGTGCAGAGAGGAGCTGTAAAGCTCCTATATGTTGCGACAGACGAGCAGATTACAGATGTGCTGATGAAGCCGCTAGCCAGAGTGAAGTTCGAGTACTTCAGAGAGAGGCTTGGCGTTCTTCAGATCGAGGACACTTCGAGGAAGAAGTGATGGACACATTTGTTGAAGCCATTCCAAGCATGTTGGAAGGAGGATCCTTCACATGGCTGTGGATGTAAGCGCTGGATAATGGGCATCAAGATGATGTTCTTGTTTCTGCTTGGATATGATCAGTTGGATCATTTATGTATGTACGCATCATATTGGATGCTGGATATGATCAGTTGGATCATTTATGTATGTACACATCATGTTGGATGTCGAATATGATCAGTTGGATCATTTATGTATGTACGCATCATGTTGGATGCTGGATATGATCGGTTGGATCATGGGTATGTATTTTGTATGAACGCATCATGTTGGATGATGTTGGATACATTGTGTGGATCATGTATCTTTGTATGATCAGGTAGATCATGGATGCTGTTGGATACATTATGTGGATCATGTATCTTTGTATGATCAGGTAGATCATGGATGCTGATGGATACATTGTGTGGATCATGTATCTTTGTATGATCAGGTAGATCATGTATGATTGATGGATACATTGTGTGGATCATGTATCTAGGTGTGCATCAGATGGATGCATTGTATGATCAGGATGATCGTGGATTACGAGCTTCTCCAGATGACATGCAGCAGGATGTTGCAGTGATGATGATCAAGATGATCATGTGTACATCAGGATGATGTTTGATGAGTATCAGATGATACTTTGTGGCCGTGGATCAGGTTGTGCAGTTAAGCATGTAATTTGTGCCCTGGGAGATTTGCAGATGGTCTTTCGAGGTTTTGCCTATGGCATGTAATTCGGTGCCCTGGGACATCTGAAAAATGCTCTTGCGAGGTTTTGCTTGGGAGGACATGTAATTTGTGCCCTGGGAGATCTGCAGATAGTCTTTCGAGGTTTTGCCTATGGCATGTAATTCGGTGCCCTGGGATATCTGGCAGATGCTCTTGCGAGGTTTTGTCCTATGGCATGTAATTTGCTCCTGGGAGATCTGGACAGGATGAAAAAGGCCTCGGATGCTTCAGCCAGGTTTTGCCATGACCACATGTAATTTGCTCCTGGGAGATCTGGACAGGATGAAAAAGGCCTCAGATGCTTCATCCAGGTTTTGTGGTGGACCACATGTAATATGCTCCTGGGAGATCCGACAGGTAGAGCTGTGTGCTCGTAACAGCCTGGGATGCTTCAGCCAGGTTTTGTGGTGAGATCACATGTAATGTGCTCCTGGGAGATCCGACAGGTAGAGCCGTGTGCTCGTAATATCCTGGGATGCTTCAGCCAGGTTTTGTGATGGGTCACATGTAATGTGATCCTGGGAGATCCTACATGTAGAGCTGTGTGCTCGTAATAGCCTGGGATGCTGCAGCCAGGTTTTGTGACGCACGTAATAAGTCCTGAGGATTCCACAGTATGGACAGTGATGATGAAGACCTACAGGTGGTGGGCCTACATCCAGTATGAAAAAGGACTGGCTCTATAGAACTTCCTATGACGAGTAGATTCAGAGATTGATTGAGATAGCAGCAACAGCGACGATGATGATGACTCGATGATGATTATCCAGTGACGATGATCTAGAGAAGATGACTTGTGCTAGAAGAACTGTGCTGAGAAATACCTTCCTAGTTAAGAGGGAGTGTTGATGTATATGTAACTTCAGAATGTATTTCACATATATGTATATTGTATTCCTATAGAGATGGTATTATTCCTCTATACGGAAGTGTAGTCATTTATATTGTAAGTGTCGTAACTTATACTTGATGGGTTATTAGACCACCTTGTTTGGGGTCGGCCCTGTATAAGTCATGTGGGTCAAAGGGTTATTAGACCACCCTATTGGGGTTCGGCCATGTGGGTTGAAGGGTTATTAGACCACCCTATTGGGGGTCGGCCCAGTCAGCATTATGTTATGTGGTTAAGTTCGAGCCTACATGAGTTAGGTAAAAAGGCAAGTCAAGTCAAGTATAAATAGAGTGCGGGAGGCACTCTATTTGCTCACTCACTTCTCACACATGCACTCAAGGAGGAGTGGCGCACTTATGGAGGAGGAGGATCTGCTGCTAGGTTATGGCTATCTCTCTTGGTTGGTTGTATCATTGCTCTATCTATCTCTGAGGAATTTATTGGGGTTTTTCACCTTTATGGTTTTCCCCAAGTAAATATTTGTGTCTCTTGTGTGCTTGCATTATTGTCTACATGATTGATATGTTGTAGATATGCTGTACATGTTGTTCTCTTAGTTAAGATCCTAGATCAGATTGAAGTAAATTCAGAAAATTTAACACTCAGTGCGCTAAACAATGTCATGTTCCCCCTCGTTCTTATTTATCAAAGTTTTTTTCCTAGGTATTTATTTCCACTAACCTAGAAGGTACAATTCCCAAATTTTATGAATCCTGTCCCCTGCATGCATTTGGATTTTTTCTGCCAAATCTGCCACCTGGTCTTTCCAAGATACTAGTTATCTTTCTAGGATGCCAGTTGTCTTTCCAGGATACCAAATCACCTTGTCTTTCTGATTTTCAATTCTATTTTAAATCAAAACAACAAATACTCTACCCTATTGTTTTCAAGTGCAATGGTTTTCAAGTCATGGTGTGAATACTGTGTTTAACGCTAGTAAAATTAATGTCTCAGGTGTGTCTATTAGTGGAGGCTAGAAATATTTGATAGCATATGTAAAATTAGGATGCTATTATATAGTTGGGGTGCCTATTGGTCTACTGTTGGGCTATAAATTCAACTTAGGAGCAAAGGTGCACTTAAACAATCCTATGTTTCTTATTTCATGTTTTATTCATTATCCTTCTTCTCCTTTCTATCGATTGCAAACTTGAGAATTGATCATCTTGGTAAGCATTGGTTATAGTGACAACGATAAATTGTTCAACCATCTAATTGTTAGTGTAAATTTGATGTTAAAATGATGGAACATGACATTTGGAGGGGTATGACCAGTGGAACTGAATTATAGACCTTTATTCTTTTATTAATCATGTATTTCACAAAATAGGAGAAAGAAGTACAATTATATCTTATATCATGTCTCGCACTTTATGGAATAATCGTATTTTTTTATAGCATGGACACTTTAGTTCATGGTATTTGTTTATAGGTTGGACACTTTAGTTTTTTGGCTTCCATGGAATTGTAGGCCACTGTTGCTAAGGATCATATCAAATTATGGGGTGGTTAAATTGAGACTTGTAATGTCCCCATTTTGACCCCATTACATTCAAATGTAAATGATGTAATATTGTTATAAAATCATGGCGAGGAGCTCAAGGCCAAGGCCCCTCCATCGATTTAGTGATGCATATGGTTTACATGCTAGCCAGGCACATTGGAATTTCAAATATCATGTAAACATGCATTTTAATAAAATACCCACAACTAGCTATGCAATGCAACAAGAGATGGGGGCATGATTTTACAAGGAATTGGGAGGGAAAACATTCAAACCCTTGAGCCAATCAAGTCAAGCCAAATGCCAATGAGAGAACCCATGAACCCTCAAATACCCATGTTGACTTTTGTACCCAATCATTCATTTCTCCCAAGAGTTGGTTGAGGTAGTTAATGCCTTGGGGAATGGGAGGTATGTCTATCCAAATTCGGGTATGGGCAAGCCACCATTCATGGAAAATTGTGGTTTTATTCTGGGGAAAGAAAAGAACCAAGAATTACTCCTTAAGCCAGGATCCATCAACCAGTTTCTCTCCCTCACGAGTTGGGAGCTACCTGGGCGTTTTCCAGCCACATTTTTATGGTTTTCCTTTGTTTCTCAACTGGGAGAAGGGCGTTTTTTGTGTTATATACTAGTGGGGAAGAAGGGGAATCGAATTGGGGGTTTCATTGAGACTGTTTTGGCTACTGAATGCTTATATATCTGTGGGAGAAATCGTTTTCTTCCCTGTGGTCGAATTTCCCTCTCCCAATCCATTGTTTTGGCTTGAGCTTGAGTGCAAGTATCCAGGATTCTGATTTAGCCTGATAAACCCAACTGTGGACTGGATTGTCTTAGATGCATTGATTACTTGGATGTGGAAGAGCTGGAATGTCCCCTATTCCTTGTAGAAATCATGCCCAGCTCTTGGGTGGGGTTTCTGAGTGCTGAAATAATATAGGTTGGGTAGAGACCTATGGTTGGGTGGAACGTTGCAACAACATAGTTAGTTGCTTGGGACAATTGCACAATGAAGATGAGTATATTTATATGTGTTTTAATTCTGCAATGTTATAATTTGATGATTGTATTGATATGTTGTATGCATATGAAAGGTGTGTGTGTGGATGATGTTTTTATTCCGTTGTGCATGTTTAATTGATTTGCATATGCACACATTTGATTTAGATGTATGAATCTAATGAATGGGCTGAGTTTATGTCAAAGCCCCACAGATTTCGTATCGTGTTCACTTCCTTGAATTGGATAGATGGGAGGGGACGTGACAAGACTCTCAAAAATAGCTTAGTTGATGTAAGATCACACCATAATCCTGATATATGTAAATTGACTATTGCATAGAATAAGTAATAGTGATTTGGCTACTTTGAACCTTTTTACTTGATTTCAGTTTTCACTATAATGAAAACTCTAACCCCCTTTCAATGAGTGACATGTAACAAATGGCAATGAATGAAACAATTAAACTTCACAAGTCTAAAGAGATTCAATTGTATTTGACATTATATCGTCTGATTTTTTTGTTCAATTTTGAATATTTTACTTAATCAAAACACATTGCAAATTTTTTTATGTAGAAGTTCTATATGTTCATCAATAAGTCTGAGTAGTACTTTTCCATATTTAATCTAGTTTAGGCATAAATATTAGATGTCTCATGTGACCTCGAGTTCATTATTTGTTTAAATGAAGTTAAATTTCTTATTGTATGTTATGAGGTGACACAATCACACTAATGCTGATTGAATTTCTAAATTGTTGGACCACTTCAGAATAGGGAAATCACAGAAATGGAATTGTGTTGTGTCTGGAAAATGGTGGGAAAATCAAATTTGAAAATAGTATATCATTTTAATTTTTTCCCATTTTTTTTCAAATTTAAGGTTGTTTAAGCTTAAAGCTTTATGATTTATGGCATTTGTAAAATTCAGAGACATGAAATGCATGATATAATGGAAAATGTTCTAAAAATGTTATGAAACATCTCAGAAATATCCTATTTTCCAAGTGAAATGGGTGGTTTTCTATGGCATTTCATCTTACTAGAACATATTTTATTCCTTCCAAAATATCAAGGTGTTGGGAATTTTTGAGAGCTTGCGATATATTTTTAGTGTAAACTTTGATTCTATTCAAGGGTGCTAGCTCAATGGAAGAGCACCTACCTTATAGGAAAGAGGTTGGTGGTTCAATTCATCAGTTCCCTATCTACATAAATCAATGATTAAATAAATGACCCGTTAACAACAATCAATGACTAAATAAATGACCAGTTAACACCAATCAATGCCTAAATAAATGACTAAATGTACTACCTAACATCGATAATTAATGACCAAATAAATGACAATTAATGACCAAATAGTGACAATTAATGACCAAATAAATTATCACAATCAATTACTAAATAGCAACAAATAATGACCAAATAACAACAATTAATGACCAAATAAATTACTCAATATATGACCAACGCATGAAGTAATTCAAGAAATTTATTACCAAGTGATAAATGACCAATTTGGTTGGGTGATAAGTGACTACTAATTTATGACCAGTGGTCACGTGACCAAATTTAGTCATTTATCACCCATTTTTAGTCATTTTTTTGGTCACTTATCACCCATTTTGTACTAGTGTGCACTCCCGAAGTGATTGTTGGCTACAAAGCATTCTCCCAATATTTTCATGACATGATCGCTTGGCCACACATCGATATGCCTAACCTCGACCTTTCCAGTTTTGAACATCACATCGACACATAGCCTGATGTTGCACTAGTACTCCAAAAGAAGAGATCCATACACCCATCCAAAGCATCGATCATAAAATACGAGATCAAAAAGTTGCACAAAGACAATTTCATTTACCCGATTGTGTATACTATGTGGGTATCCAACCCAGTCCCTATGAACAAAAATCAAGGCATCATTCATGTTTGCATTGAATTTTGTGACCTGAATTTGGCATGTCCAAAAGACAATTACCCTACCCCTTTCATCGATCAAATTATCGATGCTTGCGATGGACAAGAGATTATCTCCTTCATGGATGGATTCTTAGGGTACAACCAGATCCATATTCGCAAAAAATATTAGTACAATATTGTCTTCACCACCCCATGGGGAATTTTCACCTATTGAGTCATGCCATTCAAGCTCAAGAATGACAGAGCCACATTCTAGCACACCATTTCATATTTCTTTCACAACTTGGTTCACATAATCCTTACATGCTTGGATTACCTCGCAACATGATCCAATAAATGCTCATAGCATATGGAAGACTTGAATTAGGTTTTCCTTTGGTGTCAAAAATATAATATTTGCTTGTACCCTCTCAAGTGCATCTTTTATGTACCTATAGGTAAGTTATTGGGATTCATTATTTCCCAAAAAAAGGATCACTCTTGATCCTTTCAAGGTTCAAGTCGTAATCAACCTTCCCCCTCCATGAAATTTGCACCAACTGCAAAGAATTCAAGTCAAAACCAATTTCTTACGTCGCTTTATACTGAACTACGCTATGGTAGTCCATGGATTATTGCCTTTGTTATGATCCAATGTTCCCTTCAGATGGAATGAGAAATCACAAGCTTCCTTTGATGCCCTGGAACAGGCTCTAACTTCTGCTCCCTTGATTCCCCCCTAGACTTCACAAAGGATTTTATCCTTTACATTTCAGCATCTGAATATGCCATCACCGGAGTGTTAGTCCAATAAGAGGCTTTTCGTCAAGAGAACACCATTTTCTACGTCATCCAGAGCTTGTATGGTCCGCCCCTCAAACACCCCCATGAGGATAATTTGGTTTTAGCCATCGTTTTTATGGTTAAGAAGCTGCGTCATTACATCTTTTGAACCAAAACAAAGTAGTCATTGACTCAAACACTATGTTGTATCTCTTGAATTGTTTCCTTATTCAAGGTCGTGTCGCTAAATGGATTTCCATCCTTCAAGAGTACGACCCCAAGTTTGTTACTCCCAAGAGAACCAAGGCATTGGCCTTGTCACAACTTATTATGGACTTACCATCTACGTCTATATCATCTCTTATCACTGATCACCTACTAGATGAACATTTGTTCACTATCAATTCCGACAATCCTTAGTATGGGGACATCCTCGTGTATTTGTGAACCCAAAATTTTGTTCTTCACCTTGTCCACGACAATAATTTCGCATCCATCATCAAGCCCTTTGGTACCTCCTGTGAAAATCCTCATAGCAGATCTAAGAGTTGATGTATACCTCACAAGAAAGATTATGATTAAGCATGAAGATATAAGAAGAGTGGTCAATGCAGTGTAAATGAGAAACAGAATAATAATACAGTAGAACTCTAATAGAAGCAAAATAACTTCATCCACACTAATTCATTAATAAAAAATATGAACAATAAATAGTACAATGGTGGAGAGGATTCGAATGCCAAGGTGGAAATTTGAATTAGCCTCTCATAGAGTGATCATCAGATCAATAGAGTGTCATCATAGCACACCTAGGAGTCATCATCATCATTAGTGGAGTCATCAATGCACAAGTAACTATCAACCAGATGTCAAACTGAGTCTAACTGAGTGTGGTAGGTGTAACTGGCACATGGAGGCACTAACCGAATGAAGGAGGCTCAGTGGAGGCCGCATGAGGAGCTAACTGGAATCAGAATGGGAAGTCTAGTCTCAATGGAGGTCTATCGGAGTGATACAGTCAGTTGAGAGTCAGTCTAGCCTTAAATCAAGGAAAGAACTGAAGATAACTGAAGTACAATTGAATGGTAGGTGAGAGAGGGCGCATGAGATGCATGTAACTGCATGCAAGGCGCACTAAGCACTAGGATGGCTAAAACTAATTAGTGAGAAGCTCCCGGGGCTAGATAGCTAAGGGATAGGTGCTGGGACTGATGACTGGGATGCATGCAGAAATGCATGCATGCATGCAGAAATGCATGCAAGACTAAAAATGAAAATAATGAAAATGCTGGTAGGACTAGGATGGAGTATAGGAATATCCTAACACCTCCTCATTGGAAATGTCCTCTATCGATAAGGTTTTGACACCATTTCGTGATGATCCCTCACTCACGACGAGGATGAATAGGTCCTAAATGACTTTCATATCAGAGCTTGTAGTAGTCATATCTTAGGGATGGCCACTACTCAGAAAGTCATCCATGCCAGTTATTTATGGCCATCCGTTTTCTCTAATTGCATTGTGGCAGTCAAACATTTTCGCAATGATCAACTTTTTGCTCCAAAGGAAAAATACCCCTACACCGCTTCACCCAGTGGTTGTTCGGATATCCACATCATCTATTTCGGGATACATCATCTATTTCAGGATCTTGCATGATCTATTTCAGGATATGATCTATTTCAGGATATGATCTATTTCAGGATTTTGCATGCACAGACATGCATCCCAGTCACCAGTTTGATGCCTCCAGCACCTTATCCACCTTCTTCTAGCACCCGGGAGCCACTTACTACAGAGTTTTAGCCCTCCTAAGCTGAAAGGCGTCCTCTTCTCACCTACTGCCAGAGAAGGGCGCACTTGTTCACCTACCACTGCAGATTCACTTCAGTTACATTCAGTTAGCTCCGATTCTCCCTGAGTTGAGGCTAGTTTCACTCCCGACTGACTGTATCACTTCCGTTTGACCTCCAGTTTGATTAGGTGACTTGTTCTGACTTCAGTTAGCCTCCCATGCGCCCCCACTGAGCCTCCAGATCCTATATCAGTTCTACACACTTCAGTTACATTTATTATACTCAGTTAGACTCAGATTGACACCTGGATGACTGGTTGTTGTGATTGATGAGCACCACCGATGATTTATGAGGACTCCTAGACAGAGTCAAGCTACTCCATTCAGTGATTCGAATGACCTCCTTAGGAAATTCAAATTGCTCAGTCATTGTGACAGTTTGTATTGTAATTCATTCACCCTTTCTAGGATAGAGAGCACTGCTGCATGTTTTGCACAGTTTTGCACCATATTTTCTATGTTCATCTGTTGTGATTGATTTACTTGTTCATTAGATCTGTTGTGACTAATTTTACATGGTATCAGAGCCATTGCAGGGACAAGATCTCTTTTCTACAGGTGTTTATACAAGAAGATTTGAGATATCTCAAGGGCATTCGCTCCTGTGCATGCAAAGCTTGAAAAATATTCCAATACCACTCCAGAAGCTTGAGTTACCACATAATTCCTGGATCTGATACATTGGACCCATTCAACATTGCTTGAAATCCAATCCCAGGTGTTATGCAACTCTCAAAGGGTGGATTGTTCGACCTTATTGTGGTTGTTTTGATGTGATTTGCAGGTTTATTGTCTCCTCCAATTGCACTCGCTACCTTCTGCATGCAAGCCTTTCTACAGCAATTGCATTCGCTATAGTCTGCATGCAAGCTTCCTCTTCATCAGTTGACTCAATCCTTGCAATGGAATACTCTTCTTCAAAGCCTATCCTCACCCCATTCAATTATTTTGATTGGAAAGATGATATGGAGATCATATTACGTTCAAAAGGTTACTACCGAGTCACTCTTGGTCTTGAATTGGAGCCAAACAATGTAGCAGAAAGAACTAAACACTACAACAAGCTTGATGAAGCTTACGGTCTTCTTTGTCTCTCCATCTCCAAGGATCTTCACTTCCATCTCAGCGGATTGAAGACTCCAAAAGCCATATGGGAGCAACTTGAGACACTATTCGGCAAGCAGGATGAGCTGAGGGCTTTTCAATTAGAGAATGAATTGATTGGCCTTAATCCTGAGAATTTCGAGACCATCAACGAATTCTTCACAAAATTCAAGAACTTGAACTTGCAATTTAAGAACAGTGGTGTTATCAAAGAGGATAAACAGTTGATCCTCTCCATTCTAAGCAAGCTTGGGAAAGATTATTCGGTATTTGTCTCTACTTTCAATTCCGGTCGGCTAACTACCCCGAATTGGAAGATGCCTACCTTGAATGCCTTCATTGAGTCCGTTACGAAAGAGCATGACAAGTTGATTCAAATGGGGTCCATAATCTCCAAATATTCAGCCCTATTTGTTCAAGGACCCAAGATCTCGAATGGTAAAGGAAAGCTAAAGAAGGAGAAGCCCAAATTCGAGCCTCACAAGCAAAAAGACAAAGGCAAGCAAACGGATGCACCATCCAGTTCGAAATCCAAGCAAAAGGGCAAAGAAGGTAACCAAAAATCTAAATGTACTTATTGTAACCGTGGATTTCATCCCGAAAGTTCATGTATGAAGAAGACTATAGATCAAATGGCCCTCCTTTTGGAAAAGAACAACATAACCCTTCCTGACGGTGCAAGGAAGAAGGATCCGAATGATGATCATGAAAGAGGACAAGCACTCATGGCAACGGTTTCGAAGCCCTCAACTCTCTTGATAGATTCGGGTGCATCAAATCATATGGCTGCAAACATTGATTCTTTTTCCTCATTCGATCCAAACAGCTCCATCCCCATCCATTTGGGAGATGACTCAAAAATTTCTTCAAAGGGCAAAGGTACGATTCATGTAGAACATGGATGCTTTCAGAATGTTCTCTATGTGCCTTCCTTAGCTTCGAATATCCTTTCTGTGTATCAAATTACACATACTGGTGATCCAAAGAAAGTCACATTCAGCCCTAATACAGTTGAAATTTCTGATATCAAAAGTGGAAGACTAGTTGCGGTTGGAAAGGCAAACCACACTGCTAAATGTTATGAGTTTTAGCACTTTATTCCGCTTGCAAAGCCCACTGCTCTTCGCACACATGGTAATGAGGTTAGTAGGATTTGGCATGAAATATTTGGACATCTAAATTATAAGTATTTTCTGCTGCTATCAAATAAATCCATGGTAGATGGGCTTCCACAACTCCGTTCCTCGAAGGGAATATGCACCGGTTGCATTATTGGGAAGCACCCCGAGCACAGATTCGACCGCGGAAAGGCTAGCAGAGCCTCTACTATTTTGGGATTGATCCATTCTGATATCAGTGGTCCGATGCCCCATATGTCATTAAATGGTTCAAGGTATGTTTTGACATTTATTGACGATTTTTCCTGCTTTACATGGGTATTCTTTCTCAAAAACAAGTCAGAAGTGCTTGGAAAATTCAAGGATTTTAAGGCTTCTGTCGAGACCACCACTGAGAGAAAGATCAAAGCTCTTAGATCTGATAATGGTGGGGAATATATCAAGTCCGAGTTGCTGCAACTTTGTGCCCAAATCGGAATCAAGATCCAACATACAGTTCCCTACACACCCCAGCAGAACGGTGTAGCGGAAAGGAAAAACCGGTCACTGAAAGAGATGGCTACATGCATGATTGAATCAAAAGGTTTGGCTGCAAATATTTGGGCTGAAGCAATCAATGTTGCTGCATATATACAGAACCGAGTTCCACATTCATCCGTGAAAGGTATGACTCCTTTCGAAGCATTCTTTGGTCACAAACCGGATGTGTCAAATTTGAGAGTTTTTGGCTCTACTGCATGGGCTAGAATTCCTTCTGAGAAGAGACGAGCTTTGGATCCACAAAGTATCAAGTGCATATTGATAGGATATGGGGAAGAATCAAAAGCATATAAACTCATGGATATCAGATCTAAAAAGATATTCATAGAGCGCAGTGTGCAGTTTGAAGAACCGCTTCAAGAATTGCAACTAGTTGAGGAGAAAACTGCCGATTCACCGCCTTCACCAGAAGAAGATTCGAGCAGCGAAAATGAAGGTATGAGTTCTGATATTTCTGATATTGTAGCAGCATATGATGATCATGACATATCAGTTTCGGAATCCGACCATTCAGATCCCCCTCAGTTACCAAAGTGGGCCCAAAACACTCTACAATCTGCTGGTTCTAGTCTTGGAAATCCTGCTGATCCGAGACGAACAAGAGGAGACTTTCAAAGGGCAGGTATGGCTCTTTCTATTGCTGATCCATTTCTTCCTAAGATTTGTTATTTGATGGCTGGTTCAGATCCCCAATCATACTATTCAGCCCATCGAGATCCGAGATGGAAAAGTGCCATGGATGAAGAGTACAGTTCTCTTCAAAAGAACAATACATGGGAGCTAGTTTCTCTTCCACCTGGAAGAAAATTAGTGAAGTGTAAATGGGTCTACCGTACTAAAGTTGCTGTTGATGGAACTATCAGCAAATATAAAGCAAGGTTGGTGGCAAAAGGTTTTTCCCAAGTCCAAGGAGTGGACTACACAGAGACCTTTGCACCGGTTGCAAAGATGGATTCCATCCGCCTTGTTTTAGCTATTGCCACATCCAAGCACTGGGAGGTGCATCACATGGATGTGAAGAGTGCATTCTTACATGGAGACCTTGCTGAAGAGGTCTATATGCAGCAGCCAGAGGGTTATACATCAGATCCATCATTGGTTTGTAGATTGAAGAAATCTTTGTACGGGTTAAAACAGGCCCCAAGAGCTTGGTACGCAAAGATGGACTCCTTCCTTCTTTCTCAGAATTTCCAAAGATGCAAATCTGATCCGAATGTCTATCTTCAGCGAGTTAAAGCTTTTGACATGAGCGATTTGGGCTTGCTGAGTCACTTTTTGGGCTTGGAGATAGCTCAAAATTTCGATGGGATCACTATATCTCAGCAAAAATATGCTTCCGACCTGTTATTGAAGTTTAATATGGCTGAATGTAAGGCAGCCCCGTTCCCATTCCTCTCAGGAATCAGTCTTGAGGAGGGAGATTCCACACCGCTTGCAGATTGCAGTATGTATCGACAGTTGATTGGTTCACTACTTTATTTGACACATTCACGGCCTGATATCTCATATGCCGTGAGTGCCGTGTCAAGATATATGCAGCAGCCACATGAGCTTCATTGGCGAGCAGCCAAGCGGATCTTGCAGTATGTGCAAGGTATGAGACAGTTTGGCATACACTATGCTGCAGATTCTGAGCTAGATTTCATTGGTTTTACTGATTCAGATTGGGCAGGTGATAGCATTGATCGGAAGTCCACTTCCGGTTATGTTTTCATGATTGGTCATGGTGCTATTTGCTGGTCCAGCAAAAAGCAAGCAGCCATTGCACTTTCTTCAGCAGAGGCAGAGTATCGAGGGGCAGTCAATGCCTGCATTCAGGCAGTTTGGTTGCAGGGTATTATTTCCGAGTTTGGTTTTGGTGGCACTACTTCGACTGTCCTATTTTGTGACAATTAAAGTGCTATCAAGATCTCCACAGATCCAGTTCAGCGGCAGAGGACCAAACACATTGAGATTCATATGCATTACATTCGACAGTTGGTGCACGACCGCACCATCATTCTGCAATATTGCCCTACTGATGAGCAAATTGCAGACATCTTCACCAAGAGCTTCACTGAGAAGAAGTTCTCTTACCTCCGTTCACTGTTGGGGGTGAGTTCCATCATGGTGGAGACAGATTGATTCATTATTATGCTTTAGCTTGAGGGAGGGATTTCTTCCCACTGGGTTTTCCCTCTTTCCTCACTTAGTTTATTTTCAGCATTTTTTGGATTATTGTATTGGGGTGACCTTTGGTCTTAGTTACCAGGGCCCCACATTATTTTTAGTTGGCACATCATAGTCTAGCTTGAGGGGGGGTGTTCGGATATCCACATCATCTATTTCGGGATACATCATCTATTTCAGGATCTTGCATGATCTATTTCAGGATATGATCTATTTCAGGATTTTGCATGCACAGACATGCATCCCAGTCACCAGTTTGATGCCTCCAGCACCTTATCCACCTTCTTCTAGCACCCGGGAGCCACTTACTACAGAGTTTTAGCCCTCCTAAGCTGAAAGGCGCCCTCTTCTCACCTACTGCCAGAGAAGGGCGCACTTGTTCACCTACCACTGCAGATTCACTTCAGTTACATTCAGTTAGCTCCGATTCTCCCTGATTTGAGGCTAGTTTCACTCCCGACTGACTGTATCACTTCCGTTTGACCTCCAGTTTGATTAGGTGACTTGTTCTGACTTCAGTTAGCCTCCCATGCGCCCCCACTGAGCCTCCAGATCCTATATCAGTGCTACACACTTCAGTTACATTTATTATACTCAGTTAGACTCAGATTGACACCTGGATGACTGGTTGTTGTGATTGATGAGCACCACCGATGATTTATGAGGACTCCTAGACAGAGTCAAGCTACTCCATTCAGTGATTCGAATGACCTCCTTAGGCAATTCGAATTGCTCAGTCATTGTGACAGTTTGTATTGTAATTCATTCACCCTTTCTGGGATAGAGAGCACTGCTGCATGTTTTGCACAGTTTTGCACCATATTTTCTATGTTCATCTGTTGTGATTGATTTACTTGTTCATTAGATCTGTTGTGACTAATTTTACAGTGGTCATTGTCGGCCCCTTCTGTAAGTGGGCCATCAAATGCATGGAATGAAATCCTACATTGGTCGACGACCATATAACATAATTGTGGCCATTGATTATTTCACCAAATGGGCCGAGGCCATGCCAACCTTCAACTACATTGAGAAAATTGTGGCACACTTCTTTTTCAACCATGTTATCACTTGATTTGGTGTCCCCCACTTTGAGGATACTATATGGAAGAATATCTCACACCTATTGAAATTTGAGCACCAATTATCCTCTTACTACCCTCAAGGAGATGGCCAAGTTAAGGTTGTCAACAAGATCCTCAAAACCATGCTCTAATGGACAGTGGACAAGCACAATTCCAATTGGAACCATATGTTGTTTCCAAACCTATGGGTGTATTGTACATCAACCAAAATTGCAACAAGGTTCACCTTGTTCTATCTTGTACAAGGAGTGGAATCAATTATCCCGATTGAGTGTCAAATCAATTCCCTACACATCACCATAGGACTAATACCAGATACCAACACTTTGGAACAACACTTTATCACCCTTGAACAAGAAAATGTGTATCGCTGTGTGGTGGTCCAAATGATTGAAGTTGCCAAGCATCAACTAAATTCCACTATGACACTCATGTCCACCCTCACACTTTTAAAAAGGGAGACCTTGTCTTTGTCTACGACCAAGCTCATGATAAAATTAGCAAGGGAAAGTTCGATTCCATATGGCAGGGACCTTCTATCATAAAAAATTACCTTGGCAAGGGGGCATAACTCCTCATTGATTCAAAATGTCAACTCTTGAATAACCCTCGCAACAAGTTGTATCTCAAGAGATTTTAAGCTTAATCTGACCAAACTCATTGTTCGTTGTATTATACTCTTTTCCTTTTTCGAAATGAGCCTCATGGTTTGTTTCCTTGATATTATTAGATGGATCCTTATCCAAACATATACACCAATTACATTGATGAAACATGTTGATATTTCCCTCAACTCGCCTCGGCTACATGGGTACTTTATTCCATGTCAGAATTCCTAGTTCACATTAGTGGCATGTGTGTTGGTGCAGCTACCAATAACGAGGAAAAATATGATGTCGTGATTGGTATTTTGACCGATGCCATACACATGGGAATTCCTCACCTTCGTGTTTATCTCAATTCCTAGATGATTATCGTACAGTTGAATAAATGTTATCAAGTATGCGATCCTTGCCTCTTTAGAAAATTATTGTGCACTAAAAAATTGGTTAGATTATTTGAATCCATTACATTCATCCATGTACTTAGGAGTTTCAATAGTGTAGCCACAACAAATCCCACCACTTGTTCTTGTAAAAATGATGGGAGCCCCTTTAAAGTTTATTCTATTTTCGAAGATAAGTTGCCTTGATTGGATTTCTTGCTTAAATTTTAAAGACTTTGAATTATTAATACCTTAGAATGAATTTCAATAAATTATCCTTCAAAACTACACTTTTTCCGATGTTCCCAATGCTTAAATTCTCAAGTTCATGTATAAACATCGTATCTCGGATCTCGGGATGATCTAGTTCTTAAAATTAGCTTTCTGAAATCCCAATCCCAACATCATTTTATAATCATTGGATAGAAGAATTTGGAAAACCATTTTTACTTTAATTATTTATTCTTGACGCCCTAACACCGATGTTTTAGCCTTAAAATATGTCATGTCCCCAAATTTTGCATTCGATCACAATGGCCTAAGCCACTTGGCCATGTTCATGATAGTTTTTCAAATTGGTGCTAAGGGTCAAATAATTACCAAGCATGATGTCCAATCTATTAATAATGTAAAATTAGATCTAAATGGACAAGGAGGGTCAAACAAAGAGAAAATCCACAATGCAAAGTTTGTAATGTCCCCATCCAAATAAACTATCATGGAGGAAAAATTGCGCTAACTTACTAGTTCCCTAGGTTGGAGGTGGAAGCATCCAAATTTGGAATAAGGGGGCTATAAGACCCAAAATGACCTTAGTTACAAATTCACATTAAATGGGTCAAATAAATAATAATTAAAAATAAAATAAGGTGGAATTGGATCATGAGGGCACATAAGAGGTTACGGGACCCACATGTGGCAAGATTCCCCACTATACTTGTCATCATTCTCTCACCAATTTGAGTCCAAGGTGGAGGGTAACGTACTTGGGGGAGTTGAAGAGGAATTATTCATGGCATGAATCGAGGAAGTTTGAATTGGATTGGAAGAGTAACTCCCATGGAAGAGGAAGAGGCATCATAGAGAAGTTGTGACACTTATAGCTAGATTTTCGGGCATCTATGACAACAATGATGGGGAATCTATGATAAATATGACAAATTTAGACCTGATTGTAGACCTATGACACATATGACATATCATAGCTAAGAATATCCACTAAGAGAGCACATAGGGGGAGTTATAGTTATCCAAGATTCCCCATTCGAACTGGGGGAAGAGGAATGCAAGAAAGAAGTGGACAAGTGTCTTTTATGAGGATCTCTCCCTAACTCAAGTTGAGTGGTGACTCTTGGAGGGAATTCGAGCTATGGAGTCTATTGCAGGTTAATAAAAGAGGAGGATCACAAAGGAGAGCAAATTTTGGTCATTTCTCATTTGCACTTTTGGAGAGCTTAGCTTGTCCTTGCACGATGGATGTTCATCCTCCCTGCCTTGGGACCAATTTCGTGGGTGCAAGATTCCTATACAAGTTGGTTGAAGGATAGGCCATTCATACCTCTCAAATAACTCCATGCATATGTTTTGATGCAGTTTCAAGCCCTTTGAGTTCGAGTTCATGTCCTATATTCTTTCTCTACTATCTTTCTCTCAAAACTTTCTCAATGTCCATGTATAAGTGTGATGGCACACTCATAGCTGCAAAAAGATAGCGATGAATGATATTTTGACTCCATTTTCATGTTATTTGATGTGTATTCATTTTAATGGACTGCATATGAGATCCACATCTTGAATTACCATACTTCATGTAATATTTCCAAGAAAAACCAAGATTCAAGCTAGTTTTCTCACTAGTTTTACATGGTGTTTTTGTGGTGACTTTGTATCTGTTTTATATCGGATATTTTCTGAGTTTTAGATTATGTTTTGAGATGTATATGAATTAATATGAATGAAGCAAATGTTGTGTGCAGACCCTTGGATTTTTATTAAAATTTTGTGCATTAAACCTTATGTCCTTGTTGACCATTTTCTCACTATTTTCATGCCATGCAACCTATTGTTTTTTGGGAGTTGTAACAGACCCTAAAACCTGATATAATTCTGCAATTGGGTTTCCATTGAGGTCCCATGTTAGTTTCAATTCTCATATCATAAAATAGGGGCCATCTAGTTTTTGGAAGGCCAAAAATTCACTAGTCTAGTGGGGTTTTCAACTATCTAATTTAACTAGTTTTATCCCCCTTCCTTCCTCCTTAAGAATTGTGACCTCTGAAAGTTTATAATGGGTTTCTAAAGGTATACGGGATGCATTAGGGTGTCTTAAGTCCTCCCAAGTACCTTCCCATAAGATTCGAAAGAATTTGGATGCTTTTGGAGCAACTTGAGTTCACCAATCCAAAGTTTGAAATTTGGCCCAAATTGAGTAATTTTTCAAATTAGGGATGTTACAAAATAATAATCTCAGATGTTAGAAATCAAAATCTATATTGTTTTAAAAAAGGTAATTTTTTCTCCCGATACCTCGATGCCAACATTTTATTTCATCAGATGTCGGTATTCAGAAACATAATCCGTAAATTATTTAAAAAATGACCTGAGTCCCAAGACCCGATAATTCTGAATGTTCCCACATCAGAATCACATTTTTGACATTGGAGGCCCCTGCATATAACACACGAGCGAACTAACCACCCGCAAGAACCAGTCAAATAGAAAAATTAATTTATAATTATGATTTAACTGCCTTTTTTGTATGGCACATTTATGGTTGATAGTAAGTTGATTTCATCGTGGGTTGGTCTATACTTAGTCGATTTTTTAACTGGTTTTTCCATTTTACTCAACTTCCTTTTATTGTTGGCTACAAGTCACAGAACCATAAGAGATTACATGCAGATTTACTTTGCATTGCATAATAATTGTTATAATTTATCCGAGGTATTCTATAGTTACTATTTAGTTATGTTTTCTTTATTTGTAAAAGATTCAAATTTGCTTATGTTTGTTATTCTTTGCAGAACAGATTGCATACGCCATTTCTCACCAAACTAGGGAAAAGGCAGTCACAAAAGAAATCAAGGTTAAAGACCCAAATTTTGGTATATATTTATATACCAATGGATGAAACAATGATACCAAATGTATGGACTGGGCTACTATATATAGCATATTCGACAATGACGACTTTTTCTTAGTTTGGAGAATATGCTCAAGTGTATCACAGCATTAGAAATTCCCACACACATGCTATTGCAGCACAACCAGCCATCATTCCATACACATACTTTGTCAAATGGATGATATATTATATGGATATACTGACTACCACCTTGTCGGATTCAAACCAGGTCATGTATGCTACTTTTAAACCCGATACTTTTGCAAGAATTTATGCCCTAACTAACTCCCCAGCAATTGTTGACACAAGATTTCATTAGGGCCTTCTAGTAGAAATATGAAGCATAAGAGATAATAAAAAGTTGGTGGTTTGATGCATAAATTTTCATCTTGAGACCTAACATAATTTATCATGATCGACATATGAGGGAACCCTATAAACTTCTTGCTTCTATGCTTTGTAGATTTTATGGAATTGACAATTTTGTCTATTTCAAGTTAGAATGGACTCCCATGATCCATCATGTTGTTCGTATAGGGCATGTATTTAACTACGTTTGATTTTTTTCTATTACTATGAAGGATGCCATTGCTCAAGAATAAAAAACAACAATCATCAGGAATCCCATGTTCTTTATGTCAACTTAGTTAGTAGATATAATGTGTACCTCCTTTGCATTTCCTTCAATGAAAAGGAATTGGACAACAAAAAAATATCATGTCCATATCTATTGTGCTAGTTTTTGGGAGGAAAACTACAGGCCTTACATTTACAACATTTGTGAAGGCACTATTTATTTGATTATATTTTAAAAAAATGCACCTAGGATTTTCGAGAATGTCAGGAATATGGTAGATCCAATGGGAGACTGGTATTGTGGTGAGTTATTCACCTATTTAAGGATTTGGGGTGTAATGCCCCGATGGTAAGCCTAATACATGTGTGTTGATGTTATTTGTTATTATGGTGGAACTAGATTCCTGGACATTATTATTTTTATTTTTATTATTATTATTATTATTATTATTATTATTATTATTATTATTATTATTATTTTCTTTAATTAAATAAATATCTCAACATGGAAAACTAACATGGTTGGGGGGCCATGGATTCCACATGTGAGGGGGTTGGGGTTAGGCGTTGTTTCTCCCCCTAACAATATTCTATGTTTCCTATTTTTTTATTTTATTGGACTATAGAGGTCCTAGTACACCTAATTAAACCTTTGCATGCAATAATGCGCCTTCACATGAGAGAATATTCCTATCTTGGTGTTAGTGGGGCCCACTTGAGTTGTCTTTAGTCACTTAGAGTAATTTTGGGTCAATTCAAATTGTCTTCAGTGCATGGGAGTGGTTTTAGGTGAATTCAATTCAGTCTAGGTGGATTTAAGTTGCTCTCTTGAGAACTCGAATGGTCATCCAATGATTTGGGAAAAAACATCAATGAATTAAAGTTGCTTGCCAGTGAACCTAAGCTAGCCTCTATCGTTGAATTTGAATTGCTATGAAGGGATTCGAATTGGATTTCATTAATTCATTCTTGGTTTTGTAGAGTTTCTTTCTCATGGATTCAAATTCATGTGGATGGATTCGAATTGTCCTTTTTCACGTAGTTGACATACCCTTTTGTTTTAAAGGAAAACTTGGAGACCAATGATGGTGATTGAACAAGGATATATTCTAGTGAGGAGACTGGTGATATTTGATATTGAACATATAAATACATCAGGACTATTAATTTTCTTCGTCCTGATCCTGCACATACATCCTGATGGTGAATGGTGACATCCTGAGGGACCTGGATGGTGAAGGGATTTCCCTTGCACTTGGTAGTGAGGTGGAGGAGAGAGTAAGTTGTGAGGGATTGTGTTGGTTTCCTCGAGTTTTGGCCTGAATATGGTTGTTAGGATCTAATTTTGAGAGTTCCCTAGTGTGTGGATCCATGGCCTCAGCTTGGGGGTGGCCTGTTCAAGTATTTGACTTGACTGTGTCTAAGGCTGGGTGGAACGTTGTCCTGTTGAAGCTAGTTGCTCCTTTTAGAGATAATTATTTATTTGGATTTTTATTTTTTTTATGATGCATATGTTCCCATGGAGGATGGGTTTATCTCTAATATTTTATGCTTCATATTTTATTATATTCTTTTGTTATATGGCTGAATTAATAGTGTTAAATTGGCAATTCGTGGAGCATATTTGTTTATGTGTTATTGCTGCTAGTAGATGCTATTTGGTTTATGTTTTGTGGAAGCCAGTAGATCTAGTGGTTATGTTAATTATATTGTTGTATATGAAAGCTTCTGGATCTTATATATTATGGGTTTAGTGGATGTGTATTAATGTCGTAAATCTGGTGTATTATTGTGTTATAATTATGCTTTATTGGAATATTGTAATGTTGATTTGCTTATTGTCATAAGGCTAAATTTTATTAACATATGTAGATCTGAATTTGTTATTAGTTAAATGGAAACAAGACACTGCCCATAGATGTGATGATGATATTATATTTGCATGTAAAAGGGTTACTTAGAACTGGTTGCATGCATGCTACAATTACCTTTCATCACATGTACATTCAGGGAAAAGTTTGCATCGGAAGAATTGTCTTCCTTTAATGGATGATTGTTTTACTTTATTTGGCTTGTTGGCATGTTGTCCTGGAATTAATTAAACCTTGTTCCATTGTTCAGTCACTCGAATCATCCCTTTCCTATTAGAATCCCAGTGTATTCAACCCCGGTGGTGTGACTTGGGGTGTTGGTACATTACAAGTGGTATCAGAGCCTAGGTTTCAACTCTACAATTGTTGGGCCTTCTACAGAATTGTAACTATGTGTTTATGAATTTCGAATTAGTATGTATATGTTATGGCTCTTTTTAGATATTAGTTGGATTGGACTATTCCATATAATTTTTCCTTTTCTATTGCATTAAATTTCATAAAGTGTTTCAGGTGATGTTTGTCAAGAAAGTATTTTTGTGATCTTTGATAGAAAAGTATCTAGTTGTGATTTGAATGTATTTATGATCTTGTTGAAAGTATCTCTTTTGAGAAAGTATCTTTGTTAGAAGAGTATTCTTGTGAAAGTATATTTGTTGAAGAATATCTGTATAACATGTATCATATATTTTTACACTTGTTGTTAATCATATGAGTGATTGAAATATGATTTTTAGGTGGATGTATCCTTGTTGAAGGATTGAAGGCCTTGTAAAGAGATTTGAAGGTCCTGTGGTGGGGAATGAAGATTGACCCTTTCTTTCTTTAGTCCACTCTACTAGTCCTGGTTCTCACACAGGAATCTAGGAAATGGGATGGTGATAAGAGTCACATCCCATAGGTAGTGGAGATGGACATAACAATAGGTGGTAGTGGGAGTATTGTGGTTTCTCGGAAGAGGAGTTCCAAGAGGAATACTAGAGAAATGAAAGATGTTATCCTTTTGAGGAATTTTGTAAAGGAATGTAAGTAAGTGTGCATCGAGGACGATGTGTTGCTTTAAGGGGGAGGGGATCTAATGCCTCAATGGTAAGCCTCAGACATGTGTGTTGATGTTATTTGTTATTATGGTGGAACTAGGTGCTTGGACAATAATATTTGGACATTACTATTATTATTTTATTATTATTTTCTTTAATTAAATAAATATCTCAACATAGACAACTAACGTGGCTAGGGGGCCATGGATTCCACATGTGAGGGGGTTGGGGTTAGGAGTTGTTTCACTCCCTAACAATACTCTATATTTCCTATTTTGATTTTATTGGACTATGGAGGTCCTAGTACACCTAATTAATGCTTTGCATGTAGTAATGTGCCTTCACTTGAGAGAATATTCCTATATTGGTGTTAGTGGGACCCACTCTCTCATCACTCATGTATTATGTTCCCTAATTGACTATTTTTTTCAACCATGCACTTGATTTTGTAACTTTTGCTCTAATTAGAGTGATTTTCCTAGTTAATTCAAGTTAGTCCCTAGTAACTCTAGTGAACTGGAATGATTGTTAGTTAGTTAGAGTTAGTTTGTTGAATTCGAGTTAACTCTCTTCAAATTCTAGTTGTCTTCAGTCAGTTAGAGTAATTTTGGGTCAATTGAAATTGTATTCAGTGCATGGGAGTGGTTTTAGGGGAATTTGAGTCAATCTAGGTGAATTCGAGTTTCTCTCTTGAGAACTCAAATGGTCATCTAGTGAATTGGGGAAAACCCTTAGTGAATTAAAGTTGCTTTCTAGTGAACCTAAGCTAGCCTCTGCTGCTGAATTCAAATTGATATGAAGGGATTCAAATTGGCTCTCATTAATTCATTCTTGGTTTTGGAGAGTTTATCTCTCATGAATTTGAATGCCTATGGATGGATTCAAATTTTCCTTTTTGCACATAGCTGTCATACCCTTTTGTTTTGCAAGAAAAATTGGATATCGGTGAGGGTGATTGAACAAGGATCTATTCCAGTGAGGAGACTGGTGATATTTTATATTGAACAAAAAAATACCTCAAGGCCATTACTTGTCTCTGTCCTTATCCTACACATAAATCCTGATGGTGAATGGTGACAGCCCGAAGGACTTGGGTGGTGAAGGGATTTCGGTTGCACTTGGTAGTGAGGTGGAGGAGAAAGAATTGGTAAGGAATTGTGTTGGTTTCCTTAGGTTGTGGCCTGAATATGGCTGTTAGGATATGATTTTGAAATTTCCCTAGCACGTGGATCCATGGCCTGAGCACGGAGGTGACCTATTCAAGTATTCGACTTGACTGTGTCTAAGGCTGGGTGGAACGTTGTCTTGTTAAAGCTAGTTGTGCCTTTAAGAGATAAGTATTTATTTGGAAAATATTTATTGTGTTTTATGTTGCATATGTGTTGATGGAGGCTATGTTTATCTCTGATATTTTATGCTGCATATTCGATTATATGCTTAGGTTATATGGCCGAATTAATAGTATCAAATTGACAGTTCATAGAGCATATTTGTTTATGTGCTATTGCAGCTAGAAGATGCTATTTGGTTTATGTTTTGTGGCATCTAGTAGATCTAGTGGTTATGTTAATTATATGGATGTAGATGGTAGCTTCCGTGTATGCTATATTATGGTTTTAATAGTCGTGGATTAATGTCATAAATATGGTGTATTATGGTGTTATAATTACGCTTTATTGGAATATTGTAATGTTGATTTGCTTATTGTAGTAAGGCTGAATTTTATTAACATATGTAGATATGAAATTATTATTGGTTAAATGGTGACGTACGGATACCCATATATGTGTTGATTATATTAAATTTACATGTGAAACGGTTACTTAGACCTGATTGCGTTCATGTTACAATTACCTTGCTTCGCATGTACATTTGGGGAAAAGTTTGAATCAGAAGCGTCATCTTCCTTTAATGGCTGATTGTTTTACTTTATTTGGCTTGTTGTCATGTTGGCCTAGCATTATTTAAACCTTATTCTACTATGCATTCACTTGAATAATCCCTTTCTTGTTAGAATCCCAGTGTATATGACCCCAATGGTGTGAATTGGGGTGTTCGTACATAACATGGGGCATAAATCAATACACCTTCTGCTAAGGTTTGACGCTAATAGAATGGTGTTGGAATAAGTCACTTTCGAGACTACATTAGATGGAGTGCATGAATGTTGTTCGTGATTGAAGGGAAGAGCTTGGCCTAAATTTCCATTTGGTATATTGGTCACTTATTCATTCAGAATGATTCCCATACTCATATTTTAACAGCTAATTTAAAAGAATTAAAATTGGGACTAGGGGTCAAAAGGATGCAATACCCTAAGAAGTTCGAGCAGTACTTTCTTCTGGACCAGTTAAAGAATACATGCATTCATGAGACTCAGCCTAATGATTTTATTTATCAGGGAGTTCTCATTTTTGAAGAAGTATTGGGGAAAATTCTTGACCCAACATAGAGAAACCTAATCCATGAATCACAAAAACATTATAAAACATTAGTAATGGGGGAAAGGAATAGAGAATTTGATGTTGAAGGGAAAGACAGATAGATTAATTAGAAGCAAGCAACAAAGCTCTAGTGATCATCACATTTCAGTCTAAAACCTTTGCACACGAAAAGATAGATAAACAACAAGGAAGGAAACCCATGGTAGCCAGTAAGCCCCATAATCCTTTGCAAAACCTGACATGTATAATGCAACAAGCATAATATATTCAAGGTAAACTATCTCAACCTACTATCCCTCCTACTATTATTGGTACTTCTTTCCTAGGTAATTTCCGATTTGATACTTGAAGGTGAAAATGTTACTCTCACCACAAATTCAAAGTCTAAAACCTCCAATTCTAGTGTTATAATCATTGAATTAGATGAAGAAAAACCAGAGGAATATTTTCACTCGAATCTATTTGTTGAGGAACATCCTCAATTACCTCCCCTTGATGTCTTATTCCTTTCTATTAATGCTTTACCAAGTTCTAATCCCGAGTTTCCTCTTGATACTGCTATATCCACTACTGTAGATGTTATTGAACCTAGTCTAGACCCTGTCCATGACCCAATTCCTCCTTCATCACCTCCTACTCATTCCTTGAATCATGTCTCAGAGAAGGTCACCTCCTCTTTTCTTCCATAGGTTGATGCCCCATCAAATGTTCAACAAGATATTTTACCTACTCCTCAAGTTCAATCTTCAAAACCATATGTCCATTCAATTGAAAAAGATGAATTTGTTGGATCTCCTCAGCCTAAAAACACTATTCCTCTTCAAGGTTCAACTCAATATTAAATCGATAACATATGTTCCTATCTCTACTGTCATTCATACAAACCCTAAAGTCTCTCCAAATATTGCTCAAATTACATCTGCTTCTCTATCCCTAACGATGCCTATAGCTACGACTATAGATTTGCTAGTACCTTCATCCGAGGACATAACCAATTTTGGAGAAGATGCATTGGTTGCACTAGGAGAATAATATTTTAGCATAAAGCAAAAGGAAATATTCAGGAAAGGTATAAAGAGAGATAGGGAATTAGAAATGGTTGTAGGACTAGTGGAAAATCAGGTTATTTGGAGATAAGCTAATCTTGATCCCATGAGAGAATCCATTGAGACAACAACTTCCATGGGAGCATTCACTGGTGATAATTTTGACTATTATTCCACTCAAAAAAAATGTTAGATGATGAAAAGGATAAGTCTGTTGCTTTGGAAGCAGAAAAGGATTTTCTACAGGAAGATTTGTTGAACTTTGGTTTTCATTGATTTCAACTAATGTCAAAAAGGATGTCAATTGATTCAGTTTGAGTCATTGATGTCAACTAAATTCAAAGTAGATACAACATTCCCATGCCAGCTCAAAGAAGTATATGGAAGCCACTTTGAATAAGTATATGCACAAGATGGTGAAGGACATGGATGCCACTATGAAGAAGTATATCTAGAAGTTTCATACATTCTGAAGGTGTGTGTCTAAGGATAGATCATACAGATCTAGTTCAAAGAAGAACATACACAATGTATCCTATAACATGTGGTACCGGCGCAAAATTCAAGTCCAGCAAGTCATACTCACTCAAGGTAGCAACCAAAGAATTGGTAGGAAAAAGGTACATGTGCACAAGCAATCAAAGGAGTTGGTTAAGAAAATATATAAGTGTGCAATCATGTTGAAAGAAGACTCTAAAATACACAAGCATTGCTTGGTCAATGATTGGGAGTCCGCAAGTTGTAAGAAACAACCTATGGTCGGATAGTCCTGAAAGCACACAAGTCTTTCCAAATCAAAAGATGCTTTCAGTTGGTAAAACACGTACAAGTTCCAATAAGGATGCAACCGTTGAAGTCTCTCTATGTGCAAACCCCACACGCAGATGATACATCAAATCCACAATACCCACAAGGGATTATACTGCAAGGTTCAAAGTCCCACCAAGCAGAAATAGGTTTGTGCACAGATTCTTCAAATCATTAATACATCAAGTGCACAATAACCACAAGGGATGGTATAGAAAAGGTCGTAGACTCATGAAGTTGAATAGTAAGGAAGTGCACATACCTCAAAGAAATGGTACATCAAGAGCACAATAAGTACACCACTAAGGTGTAAGTCCCACTAAGTCATGGACCGTGAATGCACAAAACCCACAAAGGATGACACATCAACAACGCATATGATGACATGTGGAAAAAGCACAATTCGTGAAGTATGGAAGAAGGGAAGCCACACCAACTTGTGGACATACAATCTATGCAGGACATGTATAAATAGAGATGCAAGTTGGAGATTTGTAGTAAGCTCAATGGTGAGATTGTAGAGTTTCAGTTCGAAAATACAAATTTATATTTGAGGCATCAAGGGATAGGGGACTGAACAACATGATCGAGAAAGGATCCGAGTGCGCATAGATAGAGGAATGATTTAGCTAATGGTGTGCAGAATGATGTTGTAGATCTATGATGCTTGCACAGACACCAAAATGAAGAAACACAAAAGCATGTGCAACTGCATGAATATTGAATGACAAGATTGCAGACAACATGTCGATAGTCACATATGTTTTAAGACAGAAGCACATAAACATAACCAAATTTTATCAAGTGATGCGCATATTTTTTACTGATGGATGAAGATTGAAGTGAAGTGTGAAAAGTTGAGCAGTTCATCTGATGTGCGGTGATAGAGTAGCAACAGGATCCAATAACTGCATCATGATGAGGATGATCTTAGACAAGTGTGTTAAAATGAAAGGACAAATCTATTGATGCACGACATGTCACAGATTGTCTAAAAGAATGTGGCACTTATACAGAATGGACCCATCAGTAAGTGCGCATCTCCATATGTTACTGGCATAGTATATCAGAGGAGAAAAATATCAATTGAAGGAATAGTCTCAGTTGGTGAGTGCAGTTGCGCAGTATCAGATCGACAGAGCAGATCTTAGCGCTGACTGCAGAATAAGAAAGCACAAAGTATATGAAGTAAGACATCAACATACATATGAATTGTGAGGAATGAGAGTTCAATTGTTGTATGTATCACACTGACAGTGAATCGACTGCATGTAAAGGTAGCACACAACAAAAATAATATCAGCAGATAAGAAGTGTGCGTGAGCTGGAAGTTCAGTTAGTCAAAAACATACTTGGATATTTGGGCAACAGGATAGGGGAAGGAGAAAAGGGGTTGTATCCTCCTTCCAGTTGGTGCTGGAGAAGCACAGGGAGTTAGTGATTCCTTCAAGTTGGATCCTGTAAAACTAGGGGGTCGGTGCCTCCTTCCAGTTGGTGCTAGTAAATATAGGAAGTTGCTGCTTCCTTGAATGTATTCTTTTACCACTATAAAATAAGCATTATGTGGTTTTTTCCCGATTGGGTTTCCACATCAAAATTCCTGTGTTCTGTGTTCTGTGTTCTTTGTATTTATGAATATATTGATGAATGATTTTGTTTATATTGGATGCATAATTAATCATCAAGATTAAGTTAAGACTAATCTGTTAAAGAAGGTAAAAAACTGCTAATAACTGCGCTAACACTGATTCACCCCCCCTCTCAGTATTAAATCGATTCCAACAAGATTTTGATAAGAAGTTGGATGATATCAAAACTCAACATCAAATTGAGATGCAAAAGCTTCAGAATCAACTTCAGGAACTTGCCAATCAGAAGAAGGTTGCATATGATAATGTCATGGGGCAATCTATTGAGCTTAGAGATTCCAAAGAAGAACTTAAGTAGTTCAAAGTTTAGTCGATTACTTCTTCATTTTTCAAGCTATCTATGCCAAAATTTAAGGATGAATCTAATTTTGTTAATGAATGTTTTAGGCAAGATCAAAAGTCTTTCTTTAAAGGTTTGAATGAAATTCAAGATTACTATAATTTTTTTAGCACTTGTCGGATTGGCTTGAAGAACATTTTGACATAAGTAAGAAATCCAATAAAGCTTATGTACTACTTTGAGAGTGACAAACTCACTTAAAGAATGTCCCAGAAACTATTACTCATATGGACTCACTCAAGCTCAAACGAGTTTGGGTATATTTGAAATCACGGGGAGTCATATGTGAGGATGTTTTAGTTTAATTTTTAAAGGACATAAGATTTGTGCAACGTTTTGAGATCTAACAGATAATCTAATGGAGATTCTTGGGATGTCAATATTTTCTAAATTGGCTGATCCTATACCTCTGAGACTGAGAATTGCTGAGGTGGATCAACAAAGAGATGAGTCAGTCGAGTTGATTCATGCGACTATATAGGTTGATTTGTTTATCCTCCGATCATTTAATTCAGTACCTACATATTGAAAAGAAACTTTGGAGAATTTTCTTTGAAAATTGGTCTAAAGTTAGAAGCAAAGAAATTCAATCGTACTTATACAGGGCTCAACTTCAAATAGAGCATGCCAGCTATTAGGATGTATCAGAAATGATGGATTTTTATGCTATATTGAAGGATTATCTGACCAATCTTGATCAAAATAGTTAGGCATTCCTATATTTTAGGAATTCTAGCGTTGATTTTGTGGATTTGTTCTATAGACTTTGTTGTATTTATATAGCTTTATTTGTAAGTAAAAAGGGGAGACCCCTTGGTGGGACTGCTGGTGAAATGTTTTGCATTAGATATTTTCAAACTCTCTGTGTTCCTTAATGAACTTTGTGATGTTTTGTAAACCAATTAATGGAAAGTGGAGGATATTCTGCATATTGGTCTCGACTTGAGTAAAGTTTGATTTTTCTCAACTTTAATGTGTTTTTGAGTTATTCTTTTTCATCTTTTAATTTTTATTAGTTAGATTTTATATATTTTTTTCATTGCAATGGCTATAGCTTGAATTTCATTTATTCATTAATCAGTTACGTTATGAACAAGTTATGATGAATGGTTTTCACAGAATCCGCTCATGGCATGCTATCATTATTATTTGATTAACTATTTGAATTATTAGTTTTGCTTAAATATCAACTAGATTATCTTGTAATTAATTTTTAGATCATCTATGGTATTTTAAACTCATGCTTTCTTTAATGATATTTTGTTAGGATTGCATAAGTAGTTGGTTGTTATATTGTTTAAGGATTTGTTCTTGGTTATTTACACTACATTGTTTTATCAGAGACTATTGATTTTTATTATATTTTCCTCTATATTTATTTGGGTGGATATGTTTTCTTGTTGACTGATGATAATTTAGGTTTTCCCTATCACATCTGATAAATTTATTGTTTAGAATAGAAATTATTAGTTATAGGTTGGCTCAAATAAAACCCATTAAGTCTCCTTTTAGGAGAAAAAAATCAACTTGTGTGTAACAGGGCCCTGATATCCGTCAGTAGTCATACCAATTGGCTGATAACTAGGAAGACTCTTGTGCATGGTTTTCTAACACTCTTGGATCAAATTGCTATCCTTTGCATTGACAAGTGAAACTATTTTACCCTTCAACAAATGGTGCTAGAAGGAGGGCCACTTACGAATTAATGGCTAAACAAAACCAGAAGAAACCTCCAACCACTCACTCCCCAATCGTAACTCACCGTCGTTCTAATCCTCCTATCACAATGGGCATCACTACCACTTCAAAATCCAAGATTATCTCCACATGAATTCCACATTTTGTTCTCCCTTCAGGTGACCCCATAGTTTCTACACCTTTGCCAGAAGATCCTGATTACAAGTAGTTAATTCAAAATTCTCAAAATATTCTAGCCAGGACCCAGTATAGTTTGGATAGAACTCAAGCATTATAGGAGAATTTTTTCCAACATTTTAAACAATGCATTGAGCCTGTTTCACAACCCAACTAGAAATTTCTGATCGATACGCATCTTGAAATCCCTCCATTGATTGGGATGCCCGATTACTCATTGCATAATATCTTAACTAGACAAACTTATCCTTATCCCATAGAAGAAGCATTTGATTAACGTAACTAGAATCAACTCATGTTAGGATTAGGTGGATTCGGTCACCCACCTTCACCACCTGAATCTCTTTTGGATTCCCCTCATGGGAGTTCATCTAAAGAGGAATCCTCAGAAGACCATTCTAATTGATCTTCTACTAGATCCTACAGATCTCAAGGATCCCAACATATGGATAATAACCATCATATACCATGGCTTAATCAAGATGTAGTCTGCATTCCTAGTCCACAAAATCCATTACCTAAGAATCCAAAAAAATTCTTGCCAAAATTTGATCCTGACACTAAACAACCGGCGAATGATCATATAAAGAAATTTATGTTAGCCATTAGGTTGAGAAATGTAGAACTCGCATATGCAATTTGTAGGTTTTTCCCCTATACCTCTGAGGGAAGGGCCTCTACATGGTATTTTTCTTAGCAACCACGAACAATTGTGCCTTGGGATCAATTTGAAACCACCTTCTTGGAGAAGTTTGGCGATGAAAAAACCCATGAGGTTTTGGTTATGGAGTTGTCTAAGATGAATATTGCTGGAAATTAAAGAATCAAAGATTTTATCCGGAAGTTATTAACCTTAAAAAACAAAATTTCAATTGCAGCTATGCCAGTTGAAAACCTTATCGTAGCATATTATGCGGATTATTTTCCTTTGAGTACAACCTTATGGGTTAAGAGATCCCACAAAGATACCCTCCAAGAAGCATTTGATAATCCTTCTACTTCTTAGAGGAATCTAGAACCACTACAGAAACCTCCTGCGGCTAAGAAGGATCAAGGATCCCTTGATATAGAAAGTATACAGAAGGTCCTTCAAAAGGTTTCCAATGAAGTGGTCGATATGAGAAAAAACTCAGGTGAAGGATTATCCAATCGGGGCTATTATAGACCCCATTTTAGAAGGCCATATCGAGGATTATCCAATCAGGGATATTATAGACCCCATAGGTTCTAGTGTATCTTCTAATGTCACACCTCTTTATATATGTAGGAAAATTTATGCCGATATCAAACCCTCCCCTACACAAATATTTCAGTTGGACATACCCAGGGTTAAGGTAGTAGGAGAACTAAGAAATATCTTGATAAGACTTGCTTATGATCCTCGTATTCACCAAAAAATTGATATTGTAATAGCTGATGTACCAGAATCTTATGGGATGTGGTTGAGTAGAGACTGGTCTAAAGAGTTGAGAGGATATTTTTATACCGACTGGTCATAACTATGGCTAGCATATAATGGGAAACAAAATAATATTAGAGTCAATATGAAGCCTTATTTGAAACAAACTATTAATGATCTCGATGATCCTAGTGAACTTGCTCTTTTCCCGAATTCTCACACAAAAAAATATGGTGTAGATACCTTTTGGGGGGATTTCCCTGCAGGAATATCACCCTTTACCGAGACCAATAATCAATCTGAAATTATGCAATTTTCCCAGATAGATTCATCGGCATCAATATTTAACAATGTGTATAATGTGAATAGCAACTTTCGGTTAGATAATACATGCTAGACTTTTTTTTATGGCTCTAAGTCCAAACAAGGGGTTGGATCTAGGTGTGTTTTGATTAATCCAACTGGAAATAAAATTTTGATAGCTTGTAGATTAGAGTTTGAGTGTACGAATAATGTAGCTGAGTATGAGATAGTGATACAGGGTCTTAGAAAATCTATTGACTTATAATTTTAGATTCTTAAAGTTTATGGTGATTCTGAAATAATTGTAAGATGGGTTAGGAATTCAATTCATTGCATTTCTAATCATTTGAAGAATTATCAAAAAGAAGTATGGAGTTCAATTAAACATTTTCAAGATTTCAATATAAATTATGTACCTCGATCCCAAAAATTTGACACCGATTTTCTCGCTAATGTTGCATCAAAGTTACTCCCCCCTAATGGTTTTACACTCGGTGCATTTTCTATTGAATTAATGTATAGGCCTTCTATCCCCGATAATGTGACTAATTGGAAGGTCTTCGACGATAATTCAGAAATTTTAGAATTATTCACTTCACAAGATACTTTTAAATATTTTTCAATTGATGTGCATGTTCATGATGAATCTCTTCCTAATTCACAACATTTTGGTTCTTCCACATTTGATCTCCATGACTCCACTACTCTTATTCGAAAATCAGTTGTTAGACTTGAAAATGTTATGATAATTAATACTCCAACCTTTGTCCACCTTAGTATTATTTCCCTTTTCCTAGTATTGGATGATGTTGTTGACCCCCTAGTGGTGTTCGGTTGTCATCTAGGCCTCATTAGACACCTGATGCACCCTCCATGCATGAATTTAGGCCATGCAGATTTAGTTCCCTACATTTTAGGAGCTAACTCAGTGATCTAGTTCAGTCCATCTAAGTTCATGACTGTAGTGGAGATTTTGAGCTCCAATTGCCACTGATTGTCAACTAATGCGCCCTCCTTAGCCTGATTTGCATGATAATCTTATTGATGTTCCCTTGATGAACGTTTAAATGAAAGTAGCTTCAATTCACTGACATTCAGTTGAATTTGGAACCATTGGAGCACTGTAGTGGGGCCAATTCCTATGCTAGACTGACATGGATTTGAATTCCTCCTGGATAATTGAATTCTCTCTATTGTACTATATTCTTTTACTATACTGAATAATGGAATATCATACCAGTTTTGATGCACATATGAGTTTCTTTGCATGTTTGATTTTACTGCTCAATTCTTGCTAGATTTCATTGCAATTCTTCTTCCTTGCTAATTCTTTCACTGTGAGATTTTCCCAGGCTCGATGATCTACTGTGTTACATAATTTCACAAAAAAAAAAATTATGATCTAGAAGACAAAATTAAAAAGGTTACAGACTGTAAGACTAACATTTATTGTATGAATTATCAGGTCATCAAATTAGGCACTGAGCAAAACCCACAAAACATCAATCTAGGAACAAAATGTACACCCACTAAAAAAGTGGCTTTCATTAGGATGTTAAGAGAATATAAAGATGTGTTCTCATGTACATATGATGATCTGAAAACATACAACACGAATGTAATGCAATATAACATCCTAATAAAACCCCAGACTAAACCATACTAGCAGAAGCTCAAGAAAATACATCCTAGCCTTGATTCGTCATCGAAGAAAGAATTAGAGAAGCTTTTGTCTGCTCAAATTATTTTTCATGTAAGCCATACCCCATGGATAAACAATCTGGTTCTTGTTCGAAAGAAGAACGGGTATATTCGTCTCTTCGTTTACTTCTGGAACTTCTATAGGGCATCCAAAACAGACAACTATCTAGTGCCACTTATGGAACAGATTCTTCAGAAGGTATTAGGATCAAAAATGTTTTCTTTGCTTGATGGTTTTTCTGGGTATAACCAGGTTCTAGTCTCTCACTCAAATTAGCTGAAAATTACTTTTAGAATGCCTTGGGGAACCTTTTCCTATAGTAAAATTCCATTTAGGTTGATTAATGAAGGTGCTACATTTCATAGAGCGATAGACATTGCATTTCGAGGTATGATTCACAATTGTGTTGTTGTATATTTGGATGATGTCACAATATTTAATTTCGAAGAAAATGCATGATCATATCTTTCATTTAACACAAGTTTTTGAACGTTGCAAGAAGTATAGTATATCATTAAACACTAAGAAATCCATTTTTGTTGTAATGAAAGGAATATTTCTTGGTTTTGTGATTTCTAAATGCGGAATGATGATTGAACCAGATAGGACTCAGGCAATGTCAAAAATTAATCTTCCTAGTTCAAAGAAATCCATGCAATCCTTTCTAGGAAAAAACATTGTTCAAACGTTTATTCCTAGATTTGATCAAATTGTTAAACCCTTGCAGGATATGATAAAGAAATATATAGTATTCAAATGGAATAACACCTAGAAGGACTCTTTTGAAAAAATCCGCGAGGCCTTTGCGGAAGCTCTTGTATTGATGTCTCCTGATTTTTTGAAAGATTTTATTTTATATACTTTTGCTTCTAACATGTCTTATGTTACAGTTTTGACACAACAAAATTTTGAAGGTGATGAAATACCAATATCTTTTATGAGCTATGGGCCTAAAGGTGCTGAAATTAATTACCCTGAGGTGGATAAACAAGCCTATGCTGTCTATAAGGCTGTTAAACACTTCAAACCATATCTCCTCAAATCCAAGACTAAGTTAATAGTTCCTTACTCCACGGTTCAGAACCTGTTGATTCAAAAAGAGATCGGGGAGAAACATGCTCACTGGATGACAACATTGGAAGAGTATGATTTAGAAATCAGGCTAGCTAAGATCGTAAGAGGACAAGGTTTGTGGAAGTTGGAAACACAGTTTATTTAAGTACAAAAGGAAGAATCATAATGGGAAAAGGAGGAATCTTTTGTTGAAAATCAATTGTATTTTATTCCTATAGTTTCTAGCTTATGGTATAATGATATTAATTTTTTTCTAACACATGGATATGCTCCTAAAAAATTGGAAATGAGGAAGAGGAGAGCTCTTAGGCTAAAGTATGCTCCTTATCAATTAATTGATAACAATCTCTTTAGAAGAAAGAATAAAAACGTATGCACACCCTCTCCAAATAGGCACCATTGATACTCCTTTTCAGTAGTGATATTTGGATGTATTCGGGCTGATCAATCCTCCCTCTTCCATGAAACATAAGTATTTTCTTACTACTATAGATTACTTCACAAGATGGGTGGAATAAGTTCCACTTTTAGTAGTGAACACGAACTAGGTGATTTCGTTCCTTCAATCCAATATCATAACTGGGTTTGGTGTTCCAAAGTTCTTAATCTTTGACAATGCATCATATTTCTCTTCTATAGAACTTACTGAATTTTCATTGGAAAAAGGAATTAAAATAAAATATTCAACAAGTTATTACCCACAGGGAAATGGCTTGGTTGAATCAACCAACAAGAACCTGATCAAAATATTAAGAAGGAATGTAGCAAGTCATTAGAAAAATTGGCACACTCAACATTTTAAGTTTTATGGGAAGATAGGTTAACACCCAAGGCTTCCATTAGTAATTCACCCTTTTGTCTAGTTTATGGAAAAGAAGCAATGATTCCTCCAAATATTTCTTTACCTTATTTACAATTATCTCAATCTATTAAGGAAGATGATTTCCCTGTTCTAACCCATAGGATAAATACCCTAATTAAATTAGAAGAAGATAGGGAGAAGTCAAAAGATAAATTTTATCAACATCAAATGTTGGTTTGTTGAGAGATCCTCTTTCGAAAGGAATTTTCAAGTGGGATATTTGTTGCTAAAGTGGGATAATCCACATGAAGATAAGGGTGATCACATGAAATTCCAACATTTGTGGTTAGGACCATTTACTACTACAGAAAAAATTGATCCTAGCACTTTTCGTTTGCAAACACTGGAAGGACAACCTGAAACATTTCCAGTGAATGTGCAGATCCTAAAAATTACTTTTCCTAGTCAAATTTAACTAGAATTGTACTTAGCCTATTTTGTTTTCTTTTCCTTTTGTAGGTGAATAAGATTTCACCATTTCAGTTTATTTGGGTTTGTTGTTTAATAAGATGGCCACTATTAATTTTCATTGGGATTACAGTTATCCTTCTTGTTAGTGTATCATTTGTTAAATTTTATGAAAGACAAGATAAGGAAAATGCATTGTATTTGGTGTATCTCACAGCGGATTTGAACATTATTCCCTAAAATGTTTTCATTGGGTTACCCATCATTGGCTGAAAGAAGGTTCTGACTATTATCTTGAATATTTCAAATACCTTAATTTATGAATTAAGTAAAGTAAATATTGAATTTCCTTTGAAAGGAAGATCTTGATATGGAATGAATAAACATAACGATGATCGATAATCATTTCAACTCTTTAATTCATCCCTTACTCTTAAGGATTTTTAGTCATGCTTCCTGATTTGTTGGATGATCTCTTAAGGGATTAACAATAATTACAACTTGGCTTTCGATTATAAAAAGAAAAAACTAAGACGTGGATTAAGGGATAGGAGGTCTCATTATGAGCCAACCTATCATGTGTTAGGAACCCATGTCAACCCTTCTATTTACTTTGTTAGTATATTGCTGTTGGATGCATATGATTTGTAAGTCGTCCCGTAGTATTTGTTGATCCATAGTTTGTATGATTGTTGTTGGACGCATATGCTTTGTAATTCGTCCCGTAGTAATTGTTGATCCATATTTTTTATTGGCCCATGGTTTGTATTGACACATGGTATTGGCGCCTAGACTTAGTATATAAGTTTGTGTTGAGACCAATGAAGGTACCGTGAAGTTATTTGTATTGAGCTTGGTCAAAGGAAGTTTCCCCCTCGAAGAAGGCTGCGATCAATATAAAAGTGATTATGAGCTATGTTATTTCTGTTATTTTGTGTGTTTTCATTAATTAATTATTGCAGGTTCTTCACATCTGGTATCAGAGCACTTTCATGGCTCGCTAGGTGAAATTTTTGCCAAAAAGAAAATTTCGCATATGTCGCAGCTTCGGATCTAGGAATAATCCCTATCCACTTAAATGTGGGAAGTACTTGGGCATAAGCCCTAAAACTCATTGTGAGGAGTACCACAGGAACCCCGAAGTAGCTGACCCGTTGAGAGGACCTGCCAGTGAAAAGGGAAACGACCCCTACCTGATTGACTAGTTCCCACCCAGGAGGTAAACCAAGAGCTGTCATTTGTGGCAAAGCGGTTATCAGTTTTACCTGAGCCGTGGATTGAGGGGTACTTCCCCAATAAGCAAGTCGCCAAACAACATTGGTGGCCGAGTGAATCCCCTGAACCAATAGGAAGCCGCACATACCTGGGGTCCATATTTATTTTCATCTGAATTGTTGCTGATCACTTCCGTGCCGTTTCAGATCCAATTGTTTTTTATCCATTCGACGTCATTTCAGATCCATATGTTGCCAATCTCTTCCACGTCGTTGTAGATCTATCTGTTTCCGATCCTTTCCGCGTCGTTGCATATCCATTCCTGAAAATATATATATATATATATATATATATAATTCAATTTTTTCGCCATATCTCCCTTGTATTAACTCTGTTTCCCTTGAAACTTCCCGGACACCCCTGCAATCCCATTCTGCATATTTCATTCCTGAGGAACCTATCCCAAATTCTACTTCCCAAAGCCAAAAATCTCACATTTGTCTATTTTTAGGGTTTGCCATAACTTCTTCAATTTTCACCCACTCGCCTCCAAATTTTGCCACCATGTTTATTCCCTATTTCTGCTTCTTTGTCCCTATTGACAAATTTTCTCATTCTTTCACCCCGCTTCTGAAATTCCCATTTTTTGCTTCCCTGTCCATCAGAAAGTGTCCAAAACCTAGTCAAACCCCAATTACCCATCCAAGTTTTTCTCAAATCCAAATTTCCCTTTACTAAAATAAGCTTTTGTTTGTGTTTTTCTATCCATTCCCCCCCCCCCCCCAAAAAAAAAAAACTCTTGGTTATGGTTGTCACCCGCGCAGGAGCAAAAACCATGGAGGAAGCACTTGCAGCCATCCAAACCAAACTCCAAGATCTCGATGAAAATTTTCTCAGCCTCCATCTTCAGCATTCATCCATGAACAATAACCGACAGCAAGAATATTCTGCAGCCAATGGGTTCTCTTCTTCCAGCACTTTCCGTAGTCCGAAGCTTGAATTTCCTCGCTTCAATGGTACTGATCCGACTGGATGGATCTATCATGCATAATAGTATTTCAGTCTACATAATACTTTTGATGTCCAAAAATTTCCACTTGCATCCTTTCATTTGGAATAAGAAGCCCTTCAATGGTACCATTGGTACATCAAGGCTCATGACGAGCCAAAATGGACCGATTTTTGCCAACTCCTTTTGCAACGATTTGGTCATAGTGTTTGATGACTTCACCGGAGCACTCACTAAACTTCTTCAAATTGGCACTATGAGAGAGTATCAAACAGAATTTGAGAAACTAGCCAACCACACAGAAGGATTGTCTGATGACTTCTACAAGAGTTGTTTTATCAGTGGTCTTAAAGATGAAATCCGCCCAAAGGTCAAAATGTTCTGTCCCAACACAATGATGGAAGCCCTAGGGTTGGCTAAGTTGGCAGAAGACAAGATTTCCACCCAACAACGCTCCAAACCCACTTTTGTTCCCTTCCAAAATATGGGTTCTCAACGACCTCCCATTTCTCCAGCTCCTCAACCAACTCCTATCAAGCATTTGTACGAAACAGAGATGCAGACATGCAAAGAAAAAGGGCTCTGTTATAATTGTGATGAAAAATTCACTCGGGGACATAGATGTGTTCAACAAAAGCTCTATCTCTTGGATGTGGATTCTCTGCCCACCTCTGAAGTTGGTGAAGAAGCTCCAGATACACCAGATGATCAGGTCGACATTCAGGAGCCTCCTATTGACTTCCCATCTCAGGAAGACCACCCAGAGATATCTCTCCATTCTTTATCCGGCGTCACCACCCCCCAAACAATGCGGGTCAGGGGTTACTTCAAGAAGCTTCCTCTTACAATACTCATTGATACTAGTATCACTCATAACTTCATTGATCCTCGGATCGCCAAACATGATGATTTTTTTGTCCATCCTTGGTCCAACTTTGAAGTCATGGTTTCCAATGGGGGCACCTTACCTTGCAAGGGAAAGTGTCACAATGTGCGTATCTCTCTTGAATATTATAACTTGTGCTCTGACATGTTTTCCTTGTCCTTAGGCGGATGTGATGTGGTTTTGGGCGTTCAATGGTTACGCACACTTGGCCCCATCTTATGGGATTTTGATGAACTTTGGATGCAGTTTTCAGTCAATGGGACACAACACAAATTTATGGGCTTACAGCCAAGGTATCTCCACATCATCAGTTCACATTGCCTGGAAAAGATCCTTAAAAAGAATTCACATGGTGTCATCGCTCAGATCCATTCCATTCAGATGCACCCACTAATGGTCTCCACTACTTCCTTGGATAGTTATGTAGGTGTCCTTGTTGCACCATTGGGCTTGCCGCCTTCAAGAGACCTTTCCGGTAAGCATTTAGCCGCATCTCCATCTCAGCAGGAAATGATGGCTAATTTGCATGCAGTACAGAAGTGGCAGCCATCCCTATTAGGAAATTATTTATGCATCAAGACTGATCTCCAGAGTCTGGAACATTTTCTGGAACAACGGGTCTCCTCACTAGCACACTGGAAATGGGTTATCCAACTCATGGGTTATGACTATGCGATCAATTACAAGAAGGGTAAGGATAATATGGTGGCAGATGCTCCTTCTTGTAAGTTTTTAAACCTTAACAGTGAAATACAGACTTATATTGATTCTTAAGCATTAACAGAATACACAATGGCACACACATTACACAGAGATTTTCACCTGGAAACCCTTAACCGGGAAAAAACCAGCAAAACTTAGAGCCGCATAGCTCCTTTTTCATTATATGTTTATTTTACATGTACAATACAATAAATGGTATTCTGCAGCATCTAAAACCCTAATTCGTTTACCCGAATTAGGTTACAACCCTAATTCCTTTTACCGGAATTAGATAGAGTACAATGGGTCGAAAATCGCGAAAAAGCAAAAAGCAACCCAAAAAAGGGATCGTGTTGTACACGCAGCGACCATGTGATCGTGTTGTACACGCAGCGACCATGTGAAGAGATATAACATACCCAACATTCTCCCACTTGTTGTTCTCTTCACATACAGGAGAAATTTATGACTTCAACAATTCAGGGCAACAATGCCCATGTTCTCTTTACACCAAGAGAACTTCTGAGTACTCACAGACTTTGTCAAAGAGTCTGCAACATTTACCAAAGTGTCAACCTTCTCCAGCAACACTTTGTTTTGTTCAACCATGTCTCTGACGAAATGGTACTGCACATCAATGTGCTTTGTCCTCGAGTGATAAGCAGGGTTCTTTGCCAGAAATATTGCACTTGAGCTATCACAGCCAATTTTTACTGCATTCTGAACAAAACCAATACCTGAACACAATCTCTGCAACCATACAGCTTCCTTACTTGCATGGGTAGCTGCCATGTATTCAGCTTCTGTAGTTGAGAGTGCAACTACAGCTTGTCTTCTACTCATCCAACTGATTGCTCCTCCAAATAGATTAAAAACGTAGCCACTTGTAGATCTTCTGTGATCAAGATCTCCAGCCCAGTCAGCATCAGCAAATCCTTGTATATCTATCTCTCTGTTTAGACCGGGTCTTCCTTGGTAGCAAATTGCAGAATCTGTAGTGCCACGCAAATACCTGAAGACCCTCTTTACTGCAGTCCAATGTTCCTTTCCTGGTTTTGACATGTATCTACTCAAAACTCCCACTGCATGGGCTATATCTGGTCTAGTACAGACCATGGCATACATCAGACTGCCAACTGCACTAGCATAGGGAACATGAGACATGTCCTCTACCTCTTCTTGTGTCGTGGGACACTGTTCTGCAGATAACCTTACACCTACAGGAATGGGCACCTTCACTGGTTTGCTTTCCTGCATATTAAATCTCTTCAATATCGTTTCAACATATTTCCTCTGATTTAACCAGAGTTTCCTGTTTTCACGATCTCTTTTTATTTCCATGCCCAAAATGAAATTTGCAGCACCAAGATCTTTCATGTCAAATTCAGATGACAGCTGATTCTTGACATCCTTGATGATTTCCTTGTTGTTTCCAATTAGCAACATATCATCAACATACAATATTACATAAATAAAATGATCACCAATTAGCTTAAAATAAACACAGTGATCAGCTTTGCTTCTTGAGAAACCAAGTCCCAGTATATAAGTATCAAATTTTTGATACCACATTCTGGGAGATTGTTTCAAACCATAGAGAGACTTTTTCAGCTTACAGACAAGCTCCTTTCTTCCTTTCACCACAAACCGTTCTGGTTGCTTCATATAGATCTCTTCATTAAGATTTCCATGTAGGAAAGTCGTCTTTACATCCATCTGTTCTACTTCAAGATCAAAAGCAGCAGAAATAGATAGAAGAAATCTAATAGAAGTCAATTTTGCAACAGGTGAAAAAATCTCACCAAAATCGATGCCCTCAATTTGGGAGTAACCTTTCGCAACTAGTCGAGCCTTGTACTTCTCCACTTTACCTGCTGCATTTAACTTCTTCTTGAATACCCATTTGCTTCCAATAGGCTTTCTTCCTTCTGGAAACTCAACCAGATCCCATGCCTCATTTTTTTCCAAGGCATCCATTTCTTCTATCATGGCCTTCTTCCATAGTTTACTATCTTCTGAATCCATTGCCTCTTTTGCAGTTCTAGGATCATCATCAGTAATAGATAACACAAAATTAGAACGAAAATCAGGGGGACTGTACCTTTCAACTTGCCTTCTTTCTGGGTCAGATCTCCTCAATACCGGAGTCTGTGGATCCGCCTCTTCATCTGATTCAGATGATTCTGCCTCCTCATCTGATTCAGACGAATCTGGTTCCTCAAAAGAGTCACCTCTTTCATCCTTGATATCAAAGTGTAGCTTCTCTGAATCCTTTTCCTTTGGTACATCCTCAATCTTGGAAGTGCTTTCAACTTCTCTGAAGATCACATCTCGACTGTAAACTGTTTGCCTTTTTACTGGGTTCCACAGCTTGTAACCTTTCACTCCATCCTTGTAACCAATGAAGATACATTTTTCCGCTTTATTATCCAACTTGCTCCTTTTCTCCTTTGGAACATGTACAAAAGCATCACACCCAAACACTCTGAGATGAGAGAGAGAGGGTTTCTTACCAGTCCAAACCTCATGAGGTGTCTTGTCAACCAACGCTGATGTGGGTGTCCTATTCACTAGGTAACACGCAGTGTCAACAGCTTCTGCCCAGAATTGTTGTGCTAGCCCTGCACCACTGAGCATACTCCTTGCCTTTTCCATCAATGTCCTGTTCATCCTTTCCGCAACCCCATTCTGTTGAGGTGTGTATGGAGTATTCTTTTGCCTTGCTATTCCACACGTTTTACAGAACTCCTCAAATTCACTTTCACAGAATTCTCCACCGTTATCTGTTCCGAGTACTTTTATTTTCTTCTCAGTTTGATTCTCTACAAGAGCCTTAAATTCTTTGAATTTATTAAAAACCTCAGATTTCTTACGCGGGAAATAAATCCAAGTTTTTCTTGAGAAATCATCTATGAATGAAACATAATACACAGATTTACCTAGTGATGGCACAGGCACAGGTCCAAAAACATCACTGTGTATTAATTCTAAGATTCCTTTAGCTCTTACAACACCAGATGAGAATCGTACCCGATTCTGTTTACCATATAAGCAATGTTCACAGAAATCGAAATCTAATGTGAAATCAGACATGCCTTCATCCATACTTTTACCTTGTAATAGTCGAAGACTCTTTTCTCCAATATGTCCCATCCTTCGATGCCATAGCGATGTCTTCTCACTAGAGACAGTAAGGACTCTGTCTCCTTCATTTTTACCCTCAGAAACAATAGTGCTGTTACATCCATTTTTGAAGGTGCTTCCCAACAACTTGTATAGAGTTCCAATCCGAACTCCCCTCATCAGCACCAATGACTCTCGAACCATCTTGCATGTGTTCTTTTCAAATAAAGTTTTCACACCTGCATCATCCATTTTACTTACAGATATAAGGTTTCTAGCCAACTTTGGAATGTGTAGAACCCCGGGAAGAGTTTTAACCCTTCCATCTTTGAGCAGTAGCTTGACCTTTCCTCGACCTATGATTTTCGCTACCGAGTTGTCTCCCAGAAATACATCTCCTCCATCATACTTTTCGTATTCAGAAAACCACTCCCTGTGAGGAGTCATATGATAAGACGCACCTGAGTCAATCAACCACGAATCATGCTCTGCATGTGTACTTGAAGATGCCAGATACACATCTCCTCCTTCCTCTGTAGATTCTTTCCCATCTGCGGATGGAGCGTCATTAGGTCCTCTACTTTTATCAGTAATTTTCGATTTACAATCCTTCTTGTAATGCCCATCTTTTCTGCACTTCCAGCATTTTCTTACAGAAGGTCCTGTAGATTTAGATCTCCCTCTAGATTTAGATCTACCACCTGAAGACTTATTTTTAGATCTGTCTCCAGGGCGACCTCTTACAAATAAGGCATCCTTGGCTGAACTATCTATGGATCTCCGCCTCATTTCCTCCGATAGTAGGGATGCAACCACATCATCGAAGTTTAGCGTGGTTGCATTACTCCCAATAGCTATGACCAGATTATCCCATGAATCTGGCAAAGAGAACAACAGACTAATACACTTTTCATCATCATCAAGTGTAATACCAACAGATGTCAACTGACTTACCAGAGTATTGAAGGCGTTTAGATGCTCTGATACAGAGTCTCCATCAGTCATCCTCAGAAGGTACAATTTCTTTCGCAGAAATAACTTATTTACCAGGGACTTTGACTGATACAGATTTCCCAGTTTGTCCCATAGCTTCTTTGCACTGTCTTCTCCAGATACGTTCACCAATACCGAATCTGCGAGGCAAAGACGAATGCTGCTCCTTGCTTTCCTTTCCAGCTTTTCCCATTCTTCTTTTACCGCACCAGTGGGCATGGTACCTGGATCTACAGCGATCCATTGTTCTCTATCTACCAGAAGATCTTCCATTTTGAGCTTCCATAGCTCAAAGCTCTGACCATTAAATTTCTCAATCTCGAATCTAGAGCTGCTCGCCATTCTTTAAACAAAAAAAAATAAATCACCGCTGCAAATCTCCCACTGAAACCAGGTTTATCACAAATCCAAGATCGAGCCAAACCCTTGGAAACAAAGGCGTCCCTTTGAACCCAAAAAATGCTCTGATACCAAATGTAAGTTTTTAAACCTTAACAGTGAAATACAGACTTATATTGATTCTTAAGCATTAACAGAATACACAATGGCACACACATTACACAGAGATTTTCACCTGGAAACCCTTAACCGGGAAAAAACCAGCAAAACTTAGAGCCGCATAGCTCCTTTTTCATTATATGTTTATTTTACATGTACAATACAATAAATGGTATTCTGCAGCATCTAAAACCCTAATTCGTTTACCCGAATTAGGTTACAACCCTAATTCCTTTTACCGGAATTAGATAGAGTACAATGGGTCGAAAATCGCGAAAAAGCAAAAAGCAACCCAAAAAAGGGATCGTGTTGTACACGCAGCGACCATGTGATCGTGTTGTACACGCAGCGACCATGTGAAGAGATATAACATACCCAACACTTCTCGCCAATTTCATGACCTAGTTTCTCTTACAGCTATTTCTCTGCTTGTTCCAAATTGGTTGCAATCTGTTCAACGGGGCTATCTCTTCTATGAACTCCATGCTTCTTCATTGGCAGAGCACTCTAGGTTCCTCAAAACCTATGACCGGGAACAATGAAACTTCTTTTGGTAGGGACTGAAAAATGAAAATTCACCAGATGGTGGTTGAGTGTGATACTTGCTAGGTCAACAAGGGTGAAATGACACTCCTTTCGGGATTGCTCGAACCCTTGCCCATCCCTACACAGATGTGGACAGCTATTTCTATGGATTTCCTAGAAGTGCTCCAGTGGTACAATACCACATCTAAAAGGACACCATATGAAGCAGTTTATGGACAGGCACCGCCAGTTCTTCTTTCATACACGCTCAGTAGCTCCCCAGTTCAGGCAATTGACTCGATTCTTCGAAACCGTGATCATATTCTTCTCATTCTGCAGGACAATCTTCACATGGCAAGAATTTGAATGAAACAACAAGCCGATCAGCACCGTTCTGAGCGCACTTTTCACGCAGTTGATATGGTCCTTCTTCATCTACAACCTTCCAAGCAATCCTCCGTGAAACTCAAAAGGCATTAGTGGGCCGGAATGCAACCTGAGGATGCTACAAGGGAACCACTCCTTCAGATTCTGCATCAATTTCAATAAATCAAGGATAATTTTAGGGGTGAAATTTATCCCATGGGTTATTTTTCCATGTTTTTTTCCAAAAACGATTTGCCAATTTTCATTTTTTAAAGCCCCATTTTGCCCAATTTTGATGGGGTCAACGTTTTCACTCTAAAAATTGCCAAATTATTATATAAACTATATAAAATCCTTATAAATTGAAATAATTTTAGAAAAATATGGCCAAATATTTTATAGTTTACATTTTAAGAATTGGTAAGATTCACCAAGGTTTATACACTTTTAAATAAGTATGGGTCCTTAAAATTATCCCTGCAATAAATTATCCTTCAAAACTATGCTTTTTCCGACGTTCCTGATGCTTAAATTTTCAAGTTCATCTATAAACATCGGATCTTGGGATGACCTAGTTCTTAAAATTAGCTTTCTGACATCCTAACCTTGATGTTATTTTATAATCATCGGATGCCAAAAGTTGGAAAACCTTTTTAATTTAAGTCTTTATTACTCATGCCTCGACACTGATGTTTTAACCTTAAAATAATAATCTAAGATGTAGGAAAACAAAAGCTATATTGTTTTAGAAAGTTATTTTTTTCTCTCGATACCCAGATGCCGACATTTTATTTCATCGTATGTTGGAAGTCAGAAAGATAATTTGTAAATTACTCAAAAAATGACCCAAGGACCTAGACCAAATAATTTTGAATGGTCCCACATAGGAATCACGTTTTTTACATCGAAGGCTCCTACACTTGACACATGCGCAAACTAGTCGCCCCTAAGAACTAGTCAAATCGAAAAATTAATTTATAATTATGATTTAACCACCTTTTTTGTATGACACATTTATGGTTGATAGTAAGTTGATTTCGTTGTGGGTTGGTCTATACTTAGTTGATTTTTGAATTGGTTTTTCCATTTTACTTTATTTACTTTTATTCTTGGTTATGAGTCATAGAACCATCATAGCTTATAGGCGAATTTATGTTGCATTTCATAATAGTTGTTATAATTTATCTGAGGTATTCTAGAACTACTATTTCCTTATGTTTGTGTTATTTGTAAAAGAATCAAATTAGCTTATGTTTGTTATTCTTTGCAGAATAGATTGCAGACACCATGGCTCGTAGAACTAGGGAAAAGACATTCACAAAAGAACTCAAGGTTAAAGAGCCAAATTTTGGTATATATTGTTGGCAGGCGGGTTTGGATAAGTCAGCTGCACAGCATCGCGGATGCTGTGCAAGGTCAAAGATGTCACGCAAGAAGGAAAACCACGCACAAGTCGGAAATGATATTATTTTATGTATTTTTGGGTCATTTTGGACCGCATTGTGCGGTTTAGGTTCATTCTTTTGTAGATCTTGTTAAGAAGTAGTTAGGCGGTTTTCTAAGTGGACCATGAATGTAAAGGCGACTATAAATAGATGTAGCATTGAAAGTGTTAGGATCATCCTAATCATGATCATAGAAAAATATGGCATGTTTGGTATTGGATATTGATCTTGGTCTTTTGAATATGGGTATGCGATCGAAGAACTGTGTTGATGTACCTGTATTTTGTTGCGAAGGTTAACATGACATGACGGAGCTTGAATAGAATCATTGTGTCTTTTCCTATTTTCCTGTTATGAATGTGATATGTGATATGAATCTGTGAATGATGCGATGTTTCCCTGTTCTAATTGATATTATACTGGTAGATCTATTTGTGCATTAATGGTTTTGTTGATAATGAGATCTGTTGAATGATGATGCAATTTTGTTTGATGCATAAGCTGAATAGTTAGATCTATTAAATAATGTTGCACTAATTCGATAAGTAGATGCACATGGTCCTCCTTCATTCGGTGGAAACGTGGTTCCGTCAGCTCTCCCTAGAACATCTTGGGTGAGACTTCATCTGCTCTACGGGTGTTGCTGGATAGGGTAAAACCTGTCTAGGTCGGTGCTCAAGGAGATCGCAGTGGTTTGGGTGTCGACAGAGTGAGGAACTCCTGTCAACTGGGTTTGTGTCAACAAATGGTTCTGTTTCCGGGACCCTAGCGCGAAGTGGAGGGAGGACATGTTGTGGCATCCGACGAGACCGGAAATTCAAGATTGGTTCGACCAAAAGTTGTGAGAGTTTGCTGAGAAAGAGAATCAAAACCTTGGACTGACGATGGATAGGTGGTTGGAGAGGTATATACACGACGGTCCACATGAGTATTTTTCTGTGAATTCCTGATCATCTTATATGAATGGTTGGCACAATTGACTTATCACAAGAGGAATTTCCAAGGCGGTGAGCCAACATCCTGGACCGCGGAATTGATCCAGGAGTTGCAAGAGGTAGACAACAGAGCATCACAGGCTATTGAATTCTGGATTGACAGTATATTGGAGGGATATATCATCGAGTTTGTGGTTGATACAACGAAATCTTATAGCGAAGTTGAAAGGGAATTTTTCAACGAACCAAGAGGTAGGTTCCTATTGTCTTTGCAATTTTCCACCAAGATGCTCATCTGTGAAAAGGGCATACTGAAGATGAACATCTAGTAGTAAAGCCCTGGTGTGCAGAGGCCGTGGGTACCGCGAAGACATGCGGGGGAAAATGGAATTACACGGGGTATATGGGTGCAAGTTATGATGAGACTGTTAAGGAAGCCGAGGAAGAGAGTGGTCTTATGAGGGGAGGAGAAAGGTTTTGAAAAGAGAAGAGGAAGAGGACAGGGGAAGGTCCTACTGCGACCGAACCACAAGGCCGCGAAGGAAGACCACACGGGACAAAGAGACCCCACGGTGCCGATAAGAACGACCACGCTACGCCCAAGGCAAAGGAAAGACCAACCCCCAGCAGTAGCATACCCACACCTTCGTGCACTACATCACAACCAGGAAGATATACGACTCTGACATCGCTATGTTCGGCGTGTCAACAGCACTCAAAAGGTAGCAGATCAACGACTGTAGGAAGAAGGCCCGGGATGGTGGGCGAAGATGCGAAGTTACCTCTATTCCATGGAAATGGAACTAAGGATCTAGAGCAATATTGGTTCTTATGTAAAGTTGTGTGGACTGTTAAAAAAACTACGGATGATGATGTCAAGAAAGGTTAATTGGGGATGACTCTTCGGGGTCACGCACTAGATTGGTTCATGAAATTTGTACAAGTTCCTGCGGGGAGTCCAAAGAAGACATTGGCTGAGGTTAGAAAAGGATTAATTGAAGAGTTCAAGAAATCGAAGTATGAAGCGCAATACATTAGGGAACTGAAGGAGACCAAGCCATATCCAAATGAAACTGTTTGGGACTTTGACGAAAGGTTGAAAACGCTAATGGAAAGAGTCAGCTTTGAGATGAGCGACATTCAACATAAGGAATGGTTCATCGCGGCGTTACTAACTCATATCAGACTTCCATTGATGCAACAGAAAATTGTGACACAGAGCGAGGCTTTGGAGGTTGCGATGAAGTTAGAAGCTTCACCTGTTGGTGAGAATGTAGTCGGTATGTATCAGATCCAGACACAGCTGGCAAATCTGACAATTCAGTTGCAAGACCTCAAGAAGGGTAAAGAGCACCGCGAAGAAGTTTGGTGTAGTCGATGTCATGCAAAGGGACACACCAAGGATAACTGCCCAGATTTCTGAAACTACCTACTATCAGGAGCGTTGAACCCATTGAGTGGCGGAGGTATGCCATGGTGCTACATTTTTCAAGTTTATGGGCATCGACACAAAGAGTGTGGATACATGTAGAATATGGTCACGAAGCCGATGAATTTATACTGTACATTATGTCGGTCTGTTGGGAATGAAGATAAGGATTTCCGCACATATGACCTACTCCATGAAATAACGTACGACTCATACTACGTAAAGGGAGACGACCATTGTGCAGTACAACAATCGCATCCGCAGCCACAGGTGGCCCAGTCGCCACCTCAACCGCAGATGCAATTTGTATCGCAACAACAGTTTGGGCCACAACCGTAGTATAATCAGATGCAGATGGCTCTACAGCAGCCAAAGTATGTTCATCCAATGCAGTATATTCATCCAATGCAGTATGTTCAGTAGTAACCAAATCCCCTGTAGCAACAATTTAATCAACCACAATATCAGCAACAAGGAGGATTTCACGGAGGATTCTAGGGAGGACGAGCTGGAGGCTTTGGTCGAGGAGGAGGACGGGGCCGCAGACCTCTGCAATGTTATAATTTTGGATTATTGGAACACTCTCAGAGAGATTACCCACAGTTTCAAGCCCAGTGCACATATTGTATTGTTATTGATCATACCATTGAGAATTGTCCACAGCTGATCACGAGATGGCAAGCAGGAAATGTTCCGCAGTTGCAAAACCAGAACCACAACCTGTTACAGAACCAATTTTAGAATCAGAATCAATTGCAAAATCAGAACTAGTTGCAGAACCAGAACCCATTGTAGAATCAGAATCCATTGCAGAACCAGAATCAACGTCAGAATTAGAACAAAAATCCGAATGTGAATCAACCTATGAATCCACCGCCGAACCAGAATCATGGACCAACTATCGCGATGATTTCAGCAGAACCAAGAACACAAGATGTCGATATTTCTATTATCACTCGCAGAGGTGCGATGATAGGAGAAGATGGTCCACGTCCACTAATCCGGCTGGATGTAAAGAAGAAGGTGCAATTTGATATTGATGGTGAGTGAGACACATTCTTTGAAGCATGAGATGCGATAGGAAGAAATCTTGGTAAGTCAACTACTTATGACATGCCCACTTCTTTTGACTCAACTTCGGGAGCTAGAGCATCACGACAATATGGTACTTTGCAAAACTTCCTTCAAAGTTGCTTCTCGTTGGCAAGAGATCCCGATGCTCTTGCTGATATTGAGAGTCTGTTGCATCAACTGACCAAGGGACGGAAAGTGTCCGTAGTGAACTCTTTATAGAGGAAGAAGACAGGAAAAGAGATGCACATGAATATCCAGATTGGGGACTATGAGGTAGATTCAGTCATTCTGGATCTCGGCTCGGATGTCAATATTCTAACCAGAAATGTATGGAAAAAGATGGGGAGCCCAACACTGAGTTGGTCTCCTATGCAGCTGTGACTCGCTAATCAGGCCAAATTAACACCACTTGGGAGAGTTCTGCACCTTGTTGTGGACATTGAGGGGATGAAAACCTATGTTGATTTTGATGTGATTGAAGTTGTCGATGGTGGAGGCTCCTATCCCGCATTGTTGGGGATTGGATGGGCCAATGACAGTATGGCAGTAATTAATTTCAAGAAGCAGGTGATGACCTTTGAAAATCAAGACCTCAGAGTCATAGCTCCGTTGGATCCAATTGAAGGGAAAAGGTATGTTTAACTAGTAAAGGATGAAGTTGTAAGCGGATGGGATCATGCATATAACATTTTAGAAGACTACATCCATCTGACTGACGAAGATGAACTCGGTTGGCGTATCTCTAGCTTTGCGTCTTCCGACTCTGATAATGCATTAGAGAACTGGAAGAATCACATGCATGAGGTGTTGTTTAGAAAGTGTGGTTTGTCACGCAATCATTGTGCCATGTCGCAACTGAGACTATTGAATTACCAGTATATGAAGGACTTCCCAAGATGGCTGAGTTTCTAGGTTCATTTGAAGATAAGTTGTCATAACCACAGCGGTTGCTGGCGTTGGAGGAGGTGCTGAAAGCTGCTCTAGCACGTTGGTGGGTGACCCATAAGAATTTGATTACTGGATGGTCGCAGTATCGAATATTGATGATGGTTCGCTTTGGCGACTCAGAAATATACCACACTGGAAGGTATGATGGGAGGAATGACCCTGGCGGTCATCTGATTGAATGTCAGACTTTGTGGGCCTTGTGACCAAAGGATGAATGGGTCCATGCCCTTTTCCACACTTTGGATGAAGTGCTGCAATGTTGGTATACCTCAGCTGAGTTGCACAGAGAGATTACCACTTGGGAAGAGTTGACGGTTTTCTTCACTTACACCTTCAGCTTCGTGGATGCCAATCCAGATGTTCATAATTCCCTACAGATCATCCGCCATGTGTTCTGAAGGTGGTTGCAGTTCCATACCCTGTGGATCCGCATGCGCATTGTCAGATACATTCGATGATGGAATTCTATAATATTACTGGAGGGTCGGAGGATGGTGATGACCCACGGAATATCAATATTCCGGAAACAGAAGGGAGTCGGGATATCGCAGCACCTAACATACCAATAGATCCAATAAATCCGTCGTTGAAGCTTAGGAAAGTCAACATTGGGACGGAGGAGAACCCAAAGTTTGCGAATGTTGGAGACTAATAGGATGAAGAAATGATGGCAAAGATCACAGACCTGTTGCATGAGTTCCAAGATTTGTTCCCTACGAATTTTTTCGAGATGAAGGGAATATTGGGGGATTTAGGAGAGATGAAGATTCTGTTGAAGCCAGATGCGAAACCAATAAGGCAACGACCATATCGACTAAATCCGTGACACAAGGAAAGGGTCAATATGTTGGATGCTGGAATAATTGAGTTGGTCAAAGAATTGGAATGGATTAGTCCCATGGTGGTTCAGGATAAGAAGACAGGTGAGGTTCGTATTTTTGTCGGCCTGAGGAAGTTGAATGATGCATGTATGCATGATCCATTTCCGATGCTATTCACTGATGAGGTACTAGAAGGAGTGGGCGGTCAAGAAATGTATTCCTTCACGGATGGATTTTCTGGCTATCACCAGATCAGGATCGCAAAAGACAAAATTTGTGACTGAATGGGGTTGTTTCCAATATACTATGATGTCATTTGGGCTAAAGAACGCACCTGCGATATTCTCTCGGATTGTTGTCACTGCATTTAGATATTTTATTCAGAATTTTTTGCATATGGATGACTAGACAGTTTATGGATTGATCAGCGACCATCTCGAAAACCTGCGACTGATGCTGGAGCGATGTAGACAGCATCAGATCACGATGAAATTGAAGAAGTGTATTTTTTGTGCACCGTTTGGGATGTTGTTGGGTCACATTGTTTGCAAGCAAGGATTGTTGGTTGACCCAGCAAAGATTGCGCTGATTTTGAGCTTGCCACCGCCTACAACTGTAAAGCAGTTGAGAGTGACACTGGGGCACATGGGTTACTACCGCAAGTTTATCCATGGTTACGCTGCGATCACAGCTCCTATGGAGAGGTTGTTAAAGAAGGATGCGGTATTCTTATGAAGTCCAAAATGTCAAGTAAGTTTCGAGATGCTGAAGGAAGGCTAAGATGGCTTCTGCACCAATACTTGTATTTCCTGATTGGAGCAAGGAATTCCATTTCCATGTGGATGCATCGTCGATTGCGTTGGGTGTGGTGCTCACACAACCAGGAAAAGGAGACCTTGACCACCCGATTGATTTTGCTAGTCAGAAGCTGTCATTTGCAGAGAAAAATGATATGACTACCGAGAGGGAAGGTCTGGTGATGGTATATGCGCTACTGAAGTTTAGGCATTACCTATTGGGGGGTCATTTCAAAATGTTCACAGACCATTATGCTTTTAAATACCTGGTTAATAAGCCTGTGTTGGGGGGGAAGATATGCCGCTGGTTACTTCTCTTTCAGAAGTTTGATTTTGAGGTAATTGTGAATCCCGGTCGCTTGAACGCAGGGCCAAATAATTTATCGCGAGTTGAGACAGGTGAGGAACCAACAAACATTGAAGATGGGTTTCCAAATGTGCAACTATTCAGAGTCGAGATGGTTGATGACTACTATGAAGAAATTCAGTTTTTGGCGACGAGAACCACACCAGAGGAGTTTACCACAAGTCAGAAGAAGCAGTTGGTGGTTAAGGCCGTGAATTTCTAGTTGATCGCCGGACAGCTTTATAAAATAGGACCGGATGATCTCTTGAGCGGATGTGTCCTACCTCATTAACAAGGGAAGATATTGGAAGAGGCACATGCGGGAGTGGCTGGTGGACACTATGGAGGTCGTGCTACTACTAGGAAGGTGCTTCACGCAGGGCTTTGGTGGCCCACTCTTCATAATGATGCGACGGATTATGTGCGAAGTTGCGACGTCTATCAAAGAAATGGAAAACCATCAAGGAGGGATGAGATGCCACTGGTACCTCAAGTGACATTACATTCATTTGATAAATGGGCTGTGGATTTTGTGGGACCAATCAAACCACCTGGACAGAGAACTAGTGCAAGGTACACAATTACAGCAACAGATTATTTGACAAGGTGGGCGGAGGCCGCACCTCTTATCGATTGCACCACTGCAACAACAATGCGATTCTTGTTTGACAATATTGTTACTCGGTTTGGATGCCCAAAGATATTGATGAGTGACCAGGGGAGTCACTTCATCAATTGAACAGTCAGCGCATTGACATAAGAGCTTCAAATACAGCATAAGAAGAGTACCCCGTATCATCTGCAAGCAAACGGAATAGTGGAGGCATTCAACAAAGTGTTGGAGCATGCACTTACAAAGGTTTGTAACGCGAACCACGATGACTGGGATTTGAAGATTCCAATAGTCTTGTGAGCGTATCACACCACTTGTAAAAGATTGATGGGATAAACACCGTTCAAATTGGTGTATGTGCAAGAGGCAGTTATGCCTATGGAGTACATTGTTCCGAGTTTGCGCATAGCGGTCGCAACAGGCATGGACGATGGAGCGGCATAGGAAGAATGACTGGTGCAGGTTGTCCAGCTTGAGGAAGACCATTTTGTCGCAGGTTTTCACCAGCGCATAGAAAAGGATCCCCAAAAAGCTTGGCACAATCGCCATATTAAAAACAAACAATTTCAGCAAAGCAACTTGGTGTTGTTGTATGACAACAAGTTCATGAAGCATCCAGGTAACTTACAGATGTATTGGATAGGTCCATATCTCATTAGTTTCATTACTTCAGGAGGTGCAGTATAGTTGCAGTAGTTAGATGGAGCACTGCTACCCAAGCTAGTGAATGGTAGCAGGATGACGCCCTACAAGACAGTCCCGGAGCCGCGTGATGCTTACGACACCGCACAAGAACAAAAAAAAGAAAAAAAAAGAAGGATAGGCTGCTAGGAAGAAGGATGGTGCACCGGCAGGGACAGGATGCGCAATTCAGAGAGATGATATCGCAGTTAGGAATCCATGTTGCGATGGTCGCAGGGCCACGACCTAGTCAAATCAACAATAAATGCAAGCAGTTAAAAGCAGTTAACCAACAACACTCGTTGAAGTGATATGTATTTATGGCGGATCGGACCGTTAGATTGACAGGATCGACGGTGGATTCGGGTAGTTAATGCATGATTTGGTCATGATGATCGGCTTGATTTGGTCATGATGGTGGAGGGACCGATTTGGCACTATAAGAACAGGCCCAAGATGGTCGGAAGTCACAATTATGCGAAGTGTAAATTGAGCTAAGTAATAGTGAGTTGAATTGGGCAAGGCTAAATAGAGTTGCAGAGTGGAGTTGCCTTGCATTGAGCGAGTTTCCAAGTGAGGTGAGGTTGAGCACCCATTGGGCGTTGTGGGGAACTGGTGCGGCATGCAGAGTGAACCAAACATGGTTGATATTTTGAGTGAATAGGAATCACCAGTCGTCCCCATAACCATTGAGGAATTTTCCCGTATGTTGGTCGCGTCATCGTCAATCCCAAAGAAGAGGAGGGGGGGCATCAGCCTAGCTCCTCAGGGCTGCAGAAGAGGCAGACCCAATCATCCACACAATTATAGGAGGAGGTACCTACCCAAACGAGTCCATCAAGCCCAGGAGTTGTGGAATTGGCATCTCGCGCGGCGGTATCCATTGCGGATATCCTTGGGTATGTACTTCCTTGCCGACCCGGTGCGAAGCCCTGGAAGCTTACCAAGAATCAAAGATACCAAGTGAGGATGCCAGTGATACCACAAGGCATGGTATGCACCGCAGACATTGTGCCTCCGCTAATGCAGATGAAGTATGATGACCATGATCTACTTGCATTGAGGGATGTTACAATGGATCCATATGTGTCGGCGGTAGCATTTGGAAGCAGCCCGACACCACACATTCCACACGATTGGGCGTGCGGATTGGATCAGGAAGGACTGTTGGGATTGATCAACATGCCGCATTTTATGGCTAGACAGACTGGTCCCAGTCACGGTCGACCTTATTTCAGAGATCACGGGTTTTCCTAAGGATGGGCTAGACCCCTTGCAATATTTCCAAGGGAAAAATAATGATAAGAAGCTCGCAGTGAAGTTGAGGACGCGCTATGATTTATAGTGTGACGGACGGGCATACCGCATTGACAGCATCAATTATCAAGCGGTGCGCATCGGGGCAAGGATTTTGGCTACTAAACTAGTCAAGAATAACCGACCCAACCAAGGTAACTCAGGGGTCATTGCATGCGTCAATATGTGTGCACAAGGGGTCCAAATGAACTGGTCGCTCTTTTTATCGAACCAACTGACAAAGGATGCGGTGGAAGTCAAGGCGGAAAAGCGACCGTTCACATACAGTTGGTTGTTGATATTAATCGCGCTTGTCGCTTGGATGGAGCCAGAAGATTATCAATGTGGAGGTAGTCAAGGTTTGTAAGGACACGCTCTACCAGAACCTCTAGTGGGTGCGGGAAGTTGAGCGGCTTAAGGACTGCACAACGCAGTTCTGGCTCTACTGGGAGGTGCTGCAGGTGGCGACTGTGTGGGTTCTGTGATTGTATCAAGTAGCCATAGTGAAATATCAACGGATTACTTGGTTTTCAATTGGCCCACATGTCATTCATGTGCAAGCGTGGCGTGACCTAGAGAAGCGGTGGTTTTCGACACCATACAAGTTGTCTGACGAAGAGCTGGAGATGATTGTTGATGATTGACTTGTCGCATGGAGAGAACCGGTCAGTGTGGAGGAACTATCGATGGGCCCACTAGCAGATGCACCTAATGATAAAATACCCGCGATGGAGCAGTAGAGTAACCATGACTCTAACCAAGAATCGTCGTGGACACCCACTGATGAGGAAGCAGAGCGCATGTTTGAGGAGGCTAGAACGAAGGGGTGACATGAACAGGGTATGACAAGTGGCGCAAGCCCCGAGATGGAAGTGCAGCTGAACCGGCTTATTGAGGCCATCGCACATGCCACAGATGCGACAGCTGAAGCAATGAAGAAGCAGGTGACAGAAGGTTTCAGTGAGGTAAAAACTCGACTTGATTCTTTATTTGATGTTGTTTTGAAAAAGGCATCGAAGGTAGCGATTGTGCAAGACATTGGCCCAATCAGCACTAGGACACGGGTTCAGAATGTACAAATTCCACCGACTGCGATTGAGACTGACAATGCGGATCTCCATGCCTCCCTGCAGTAGTTACAAGTTTTGTCCATCAACGCGCTATCCATGCAGACGCTGGTGCATATGCAGATGGTTGCCATCCATGAATTGGCTAACATGGAACAAAATATCAGTGGTCAGTTCTTGCGATCGCAGAAGCAAGAGGCGGAAGCACTAAAAGAGGTGGAAGAATTGAGGAAGGAGCAGGAGCGGCTGATTGTGGAGAATTATAGAGAAATCGAGGAGCTGAAGAAGGAACAGGACCACTTGATGGTGGAAAGAGAAACCCTCTGGGATAGCAGAGTGCAGTTGGAAGAGGCAATTTTTTATGCTTGTCGGTATCTATTGGAGCCTACCGTGGATTTGGATGCGGTCGAATGAGCACAGCGACTTGGGGTTGTCATTGCCTAGTTGCAGCGAGAAAATGCCGAATTACTGACTTTGGTACAACCAGGCACATCGCCGGAGCAAGTAGCAGAAAGGAAAAGTGCCATGGAGGATTTGGCAACCCAGCTAGGAGAGTTGGAGCAAGAAGCGACAAAAGTAACTAAAGCGACTACACAATTTTGGGGCAGCGTAGTCCAAGATGAGCAATTGGAACAACTGACCAAGCTAGTGCAGGAGGCAGAAGGAAAACTAGCAATAATGAAGACTTCGTTGAGAGAACTGCCACTGGGGGTTCAGGTCACCAACTCTGCGGAGTCGAAGGAGTTACAACATGAATTTGTGAGGGCACAAGAACGTCAACGGAAGCGCAATACGCAGTTAGATGATTTCCAAGATATTGGCGCGTAGCTTTCGGTCAAGGCATTTACGACGTTGCAAGAAGGTAAGAAGGAAGTTGATGATAAGCTGGTTGAGCACCCATCAGCGCAGGACTTAACAGTGAGTCAGGAGATCGTTACGATGACCAAGGAGCAAGTCAGGGAGATCAGTTAGCAGTACGAACATTTCAGGCTGAAGATCAACGAATACACCATGTCTAGCTGACGTGGCTAGAGCGAGAGCCACAAGATTGTGTTGGGGGCATGTTTGCAGGTGGGTTTGGATAAGTCAGCTGCGCAACATCACGGATGTTGCGCACAGTCAAATATTTTGCGCAAGGAAAACCGTGCACAAGTCGTAAATGATATTATTTTATGTATTTTTGGGACATTTTGGACCGCATTGTGCGGGTTAGGGTCATTCTTTTGTAGATATTGTTAAGAAGTAGTTAGGCGGTTGTCTAAGTGGACTATGAATGTAAAGGCACAAGCCTATAAATAGAGGTATCATTGCAAGTGTTAGGATCATCCTAATCATGATCATAGAAGAAGACGACATGTTTGGTATCGGATATTGATCTTGGTCTTTTGAATCTAGTTATGCGACAAAAGCACTGTGTTGATGTACCTGTATTTTGTTGCAAGGGTTAATATGACATGATGGAGCTTGAGCAAAATCATTGTGTCTTTTCCTGTTTTCCTGTTATGAATGTGATATGCGATATGAATCTGTGAATGATGCGATGTTTCCCTGTTCTAATTGATATTATACTAGTAGATATATTTGTGCATTAATGGTTTTGCTGATAATGAGATCTATTAAATGATGATGCAATTATGTTTGATGCATAAGCTGAATAGTTAGATCTGTTAAATAATGTTGCGCTAAGTCGGTAAGTAGATGCACATGGTCCTCCTTCATTCGGCGGAAACGTGGTTTCGTCAACTCTCCCTCAAACATCTCAGATGAGACTTCATCTGCTCTGCAGGTGTTGTTGGACAGGGTAAAACCTGTCTGGGCCGGTGCTCAAGGAGATCGCGGTGGTTTGGGTGTCGACAAAGTGAGGAACCCCTTTCGAATGGGTTTGTGTCAACATATATTCAGATAATAATGGTTGAAACAATGAAGTTGAATGTTTGGACTAGGCTACTATTTACAGTATATTTGACAACAACGACTTCTCTTAGTTTGGAGAAGAATCTCAAGTGTATTAGAACATTAGAAATTCCCACATACACGATATTACAGCATGGCCAGCCATCATGCCATACACATAATTTGTCAAATGGATGATAGATTATGTGGATGTCCTGAATACCACCTTCTGGGATACGAACTAGGCCATGTATGCTACTTTTAAACCCGATATTTTTGTAAGTGATTTATTCCCTAAAGACTGCCTAGCAATTGTTGACACAAGATTTCATGAGGGCCTTTGAGTAGAAATATGAAGCAGAAGAGATGATAAAAATTTGGTGGTTCGATGCAAAAAGTTTCATCTTGAGACCTAAAAAAATGTATCCTATTTGGCATCCAAGGGAACCCTATAAATTTATTTCTTCTATGATTTGCATATTTTATGAATGGAGAATTGTGTTTATTTCAAGTTGGAATGGACTCCCATGATCCATCATGTTGTTACTATAGTGTAGGTATTTAACTGGGATCAATTTTTTTCTATTACTATGAAGGATGCAATTGCTCAAGCACAAAAAACACCAGCCGTCGAGAATCCCAGGTTCTTTATGTCAGCTTATCTAATAGATATAATGTGTGCCTTGTTTGCATTTCCTTCAATGCAATGGCATTGGACAAAAAAAAACCTCATGTCCATATCTATTGTGCTATTTTATGGGAGGAAAATTACATCCCTTACATTAATGACATTTGTGATAATTTTTTAGGTGTTCTTTATTTGATTATATTTAAAACAAATGCACCTATGATTTTTGAGAATGCCATGAATCTGTTTCTCCAATGGGAGAGTGGTAGTGTGGTGATTTCTTTTCCTATTTAAGTATTTTGTGTCATAACTCAGTCCACCTTCTCCCGAGGTTTGTCCTTGATAGAATGGTGTTGGAAGAAGTCAATTTACAGACTGTAGTAGTGGAGTGCATGACCGTTGTTATGAATTGAAGAGAATAGATTGGCCTAAATTCCCATTGTATATTGGTCACTTAGCCATTCAGAATGCTTCCCATGCTCATATTTTAGCATCTAATTTAAAAGAATTAAACTTGGGACTAGGCATCAAAAGGATGCATGACACTAAGAAGTTCATTGAGCAACACTTTATTCTGACTCAATTAAAGAATACCTAAATTCAAGAGACTTAGCATCATGATTTTATTTATCAAGGAGTTCTCGGTTTTGAATAATTATTGGGGAAAATTCCTAACCCAACATAGATAAACCTAATCCATGAATCACATAAACATCAGAACACATTAGCAATGGGGGAAACAAATAGAATATTTGTTGCTAAAGAGAAAGCCAATAGAGTATAATTAGAAGCAAGCAAAAATGATTTGGTGATCAACAAAAATTATTCTAAAACCTCTTCATAGGAAAAGTTAGATAAACAAGAGGGAAAGAAGCCTATGGAAGCCAGTAAGCCCCGAAATCCTTTGCAGAATATGACCAGTATAATGCTACAAGCATAATATATTGAAGGTAAACTGTCTCATCATCCCTCCCTCTATTATTGGTACTTCTTTCGATGTAATTTCCGATTTGATAGTTGAAGGTGAAAATGTTACTCTCACCACAACTTCAAAGTCCAAAACCTCCAAGTCTAGTGTTAGAATCATCGATTTATATGAAGAAAAACCAGAGGAAGTTTTTCACTCTACTCTAGTTATTGAGGAAGCTCCTCAATTACCTCTCCTTGATGTCTTGTCCCTTCCCGTTAATGCTTTACCAAGTTCTAATCTTGAGTTGCCTCCTAATACTAGTATATCCACTATTACAAATGTTATTGAACCTACTTCGGACCTTGTCCATGACATAGTTCCTCCTTCATCACCTCCCACTCAATCCTTTGAATCATGTATCAGAGAAGGTAACCTCCTCTATTCTTCCATAGGTTGATTCCCCATCAAATGTTCAGTAAGATACTTAACTTGCACCTCAAGTTCAATCTTCATAACCAGATGTCCATTCAATTGAAAAAGATGACATTGTTGGATCTCCTTTGCCTGAAAATGTCATTCCTCTTCAAGGTTCATATCAATCTTAGGTCAATAGATCATATGTTCCTATCTATACCCTCATTCATAAGAACCCTAAAGTCTCTCTAGATCTTGCTCAAATTCTACCTACTACTCCATCCCTACCAATACCTTAGCTACCTATGTACATTTGATAGTACCTTCATTAGAGGACACACCTGATTTCAGAGAAGATGTCGTGGTTGCACTAGGATGTTATTTCTTTAGCAGAAGTAAAAGGCAGTAATTAGGAAAGGTATAAAGAGAACTAGGGGAGGAGAAATGGTTGTAGGACTAGTGGAAAATCATGTTATTTGGAGATAGTCTACTACTGATCCCATGAGAGAATCCATTGAGACAACAACCTCCATGAGAGAGTTGGATGGTGCTAATTTTGACTCTATTTACACTCTGAACAAAATGTTAGATGATGAAAAGGATAAGTATACTGCTTTGGAAGCAGAAAAGGTTTCTCTATAAGCATATTTTGATCAGAATTTGGATGATCTCAAAAATCCGTGTGAAATTGAGATGTAGAAGCTTTAGAAGTAGCTTCAATAACTTGCTAATCAAAAGAAGGTTGCAGATGATAATGTCATGAGCTTAGATATTCCAAAGAAAAACTTGAGCAGTTCAAAATTTAGTTGGTTACTTCTTCATTTTTCAAGCCATCTATGCCACAATTTAAGGATGAATCTATTTCTATTAATGAATTTTTTAGGCAAGCTCAAAAGTAGTTCTTTGAAGTTTTGAATGAAATTCAACATTACTATAATATTTTTAAGCACTTGTCGGACCAATTTGAAGAACATTTTGACATAAGGAAGAAAGATGATAACGCTTAGGTACAACTTTGAGAGTGACAAACTCACTTAAAGAATGTCCCAGAAAATATTCCTTATATGGACTCACTAAAGCTCAAACCATAAAATTTTATCCAACTCTAGCATGTATCCTATTTGATTAAAATTGCTAAAAAGATGCTTTTTTTATTGGCTAGAATTATAGAATATAAAAGATGCCAAAAAGATGTTTTTTATTGGCTAGAATTGGTGAGGTTGTTTTGGAAATAATATTTTTTATTATAAATTAGTTGGGTGAGTCAACAAATGAAAAATAGTATAGTCATAAACATTTAAAATTCAAACCATTTCCAGGTAAAACTATGAGTTAACCAGCCACTTTTCAAAACCAACAAGGTTCAACATGAGTTAGCTAGTGTAAATTTCTAAAAATGTTGAGTTTAATGTAGGTTATCTACTTGAAAATTGTAAATTGCATTAAATAACCACCACTTTTCCATGAGTAAAACCATCATGTAATATTATTTTTAATTAAGAAGTAGTTAAAATGGGTGTGGAGAATTTATGATAAGAGTGGCATTGAAAATCCATCCACTAAGTTGCCTGGTAACTTCAGGCCAGTAAAAAATTGAGAATCCATCCAATAATCTAGATGGTAACTTAAAAAAAACAGACTCACATCTTTGAAGTGGGTAATTTAAAAAAAATCATGGATTGAATTAAAAGGGATAATTTTTTTTAATGTTTTTTTGTTTTGTTTTAGGCTGTGTATGAAATTCGGTAGGATAATAGCATGTCAAAACAGCTAAATATTTTGTATTCCTTATTAGTTATTACCTTTGGCTTTCATCACATACCATCCAAGTCAATTTTTAAGTGTATTGATCCAGATTCACATACCAACGCCCAAGTCGAGTTTGAAGCGTATCTATCCACATTCCAGATTGTGATCAAAAGGTACACCATGATAGATTTATTGTAGGAAATTCGCCAATTCGTAGGGTTCAAATTCGATTCATTTTTAGATGTTTTCCAGTCAATGGTCCAAATTTGAGGCATTTGGTTTATTTACAGTGGTGATGAATCTAGTAATTTCATAAACTATGATTCAATTTAATTTTTTAACAGAAAATGCATCCAAACATGATAAAAAACCAGGGCCAATAATAGAGTCCACACAATGTATAATCTACTTCTTCTAACTTACTAGTATATTGGACCCTGACTTCCACCACCAGTCGGCTTATGCTATAATACTAGACATAATTTACCCTCAAGTTTCTTTACTCTACTCCGGCTCTCTTGAATCTTTTGTTGTTTCGGTTATTGAATTCTCTCCTATTGGTTGATCAATCTTAGTGCAACTCTCTTATGCCTGTGTGAAGAGAATAGATTGGTGTTTGCATGCGGTGTATTTCTTTCTCTATGTTTCATATAACCTATAGGGATAACATTCAGAATCAATAAAAAGGTAGGTGGAGCTCCTCGGTAAAGTGAGCCCAATCCCACCAAGAAAGCTTGTCTATGTGTTATGATAGTTGGCCCAGGTGGTAATTTCCTAAAATTCCCTAGGATAAGAATTATGAAATATTCTCCAGCCTCATGTAATGCCATATTTCACATAATCCCACAGGCTTCAGAGAAGAGATGAAGGTACACAAAATTCAGTCTATGCACCATTTAAATGACCTTGACCTGCATGCTCGAACTATCCTGGAAAAGGACGATACCAATCAACCATCTTGTGTCACTAATGATGTTTGAACCTTTTAACATTTGTCATGTCAAATTTAGAGGGATCTACTTTTTTGCAAATCCAATTGGATCCAGTTCCATGTTTTCAGAAGGTATATATATATTTTTTATAACTGCTGGAAGTTTGGAACTCGGATATCTTGTATAATCTTAAGTGTTATAGACAAAGAAAATATATTTAAGCAGGAGGAGAAAACCCATTACACATATCATATCGAAGTACATATCATCATTGAATCATACATAATATTACTAATGATTGATGCTCAAACCTTTTAACACATGTCATGTCAAATTAAAAGGGATCTACTTTTTTTCAAAGCCAATTGGATCCAAGTTCATGTTTTAAAAAGGAATATTTATATTTTTTATAATTGCTAGAACTCAAATATCTTGTATAATATTTAAGTGTTACAGACCAAGAAATTATATTTATTCAGGAGGAGAAAACCCATAACACATATCATATCGAAGTACACAACATCATTGAATCATACAAAATATTACTAATGATCATAGACAAAACATACCATCATTCAATATGGAATATCAGAGAGCCATATCATAAATTAAATAATCATATTCAACCATTACAAATTAAATTGTTGGAGCCTGTTGTTTGTAGTGATAGAGATAATTATTTTGACCTTCGTCAACGAGCTCCTTATTGATGATATTTATACTAACCAACATCTAAGGTATAATTTGTAAAATCAAAGGCAGGTGCTTCGGTTGATTCTCATGATACTGTCGATTCAGCATTAGTAAAATCCCTCCCATATCAATATTGATACCCAGACAAAAGGACCAAAAATCAAATGACATTTTTTTTAGACAGCTAGAGGTTGAAAGACATCATTTTCATGTTCAACAATACCTTTTAGTAAAATATCTAACCTATCTTTAGTCTATTCATGTTGCATTCCCACCTAATATACATATTTGGAAATTCAAAACAAAGTTTCCACTTCCCAATTTTCTTTGATGCTTCCACAAATATATATGCATTGAATGAAATCCAATTTGAAGATGTCTTCTCACTTCCTTTAACTCCCTTTCATTATTTAGCTCCCAATATTTTCACCATGCTTTCCATTTTCTCATGCCCACTACTATATTCTCTTAACAATTGTCATGAATTTTCACAATGAGAAAAAATATTAGAATGGCTATGAGGAGAGGTCATCCATTTAGATACTCTTTCCAACAGAGCCACTCCCATAATTTCTATGGCAACAGAACCAAGAATTGTTCTGCAATGCCAAAACTTGAGGGTGTCTAGATTGTTCCTCTAATCTAAGACCAAAGAAGTAATAGCTTTGATACCTTCAACTGTAGTTATAAATAGAACACAAAGGATATGTCAAGGTAAGTATACCTTAAAAAGCTCGCCAAAGAGATTACCCGCCCAATTCTAAAAAATGCAGACAAAGATGCAACAAACTTGAGACAAAGGAGAGCTTCCTAAATATGATGATAGGTTCAAGAGGACTTCATCGTGAACTAGAGAAACCTCTAGACTAAGAATTTAAACACCATAGGAAAATCCTCATCCCTAATATAAAGTCCAACCTCCCATATTTTTTGAGGTAAGAAATCCGAGTACTGGGACTTAAATGGAAATGGGTGGGGTTAAACCCACACACACCCATCCATCCTATCACTAAAGGATTCATTACCCCAAGACTGCAAGAAGCCAAATGAAGAGAATAACCAAGTTGATACTCAATGAGTTGACATTACATGTTATTATGGGATCACCACTTGTCTAGGTTATTAAATGTGTTCATGAATTGATTAGTGGTTATGAAACATTATGGGTAATTTGAAATACCCCATACACCCCCCATTTTCCACTTTTCCTTACGAGATTTGACAATCTCTATTGCCCCTTTCATCAATAGAAAAAATCAACCTCTTAGGGATGTGGAAGAACTCCAATGAATTGAAGTTATTCTCATGTCCTTATGTCATAGCTCAAATCAACACTTCTCCATCTATGACAATATTTCAAAAATATAACACTCAAAGTGTCATTGTACGTTCACAAAAAATGAAATTTATGGATGGAAGAGCCTATGATTTGACTCTTATTGGTGACCCTAAGCACTAGAAGTCAAACCCCATCTCTTTCTCATTCATTCTAAAGAGTTTTAATCTCAAAAATAGAAAATTTGCACGCTATGAATCAGTAGGGACTAAACCATTCACTCCTTACCCTTGAACAAGATGGAAATTGGCATGTTTCCCGTGATTTAGGTGGGAATTGCCTCAAAAATCACAAAAAAATATATAAAAATTCAAAAATGAGGGAGTTTATGAAGTTCCACAAACTAAGTTGCTCGATTGAAAGTCCTTGAACCACTTGGTAACCATTCTCAACTATTTCCTCCAATAATAAAAAGGAATGGAATGGACCAAGGGGGGACCAACACCCATCATATCAAAGTAATGATGGATAAATCACTCACTATCATGCCTATCCTTCCCTTCCATCGGTGACAATTGGCACTAAACTCTTATATCCTTGCATATTGAAACTGCTTCCCTCAAGTAGTTTCTCCCTTTTATATATTTTGACAATTGCATGAGAATGATAGACCAAAATCTTCATGTCCGTTAAGGTGCTTAAGAAAAGAAGAGGTTTACTTTGTTTGTTTCACTTTTTCAATAGAGATTTGACATCTTTCCCTTCCCCAAATTCTGAGTCAATTTTGTGATGGATATTTGACATAAAGAAATTATTGTCTTTTATATTGAAGTTGATTAGTAAGTTTATGTTATTTTCATCTTTGTATTCAATAACACTCTTTACTATTTGCAATTGGCTTGTGGAAGGTTGGTTTTATTTTTATTTTTCCAGGTTGAAGGTTGGGAAATCTAGAGCAGATATGGGAAAAGGATAATGAGTGGCTTGGATCAACTGTTGCAAAAGGGTGCACAAGCTTTCTTCTCCTCGTCTCTTCTTAAATTAGATTTGGTTGTCACTAGTTTTTGTATGGTCTTATACATGAGTATGAGTCTTTTATACCTACCAATAGAGTCTTATATGTCAGTATCCCTTTATTCATTATGTTGGAGATATTCCCCTAGTCATATGAATTCTTTATGCACAACACCTTGCTCCATGTGGTGGTTTTGTGGTCCGAACTCCAAATCATACAGAGAGAGAGTTGGAAAATATACATCAAATGGTCATCATTGAATCTCCTCACATTATATGTTTTTTTATACTTAATTGTTTTTCTAATAATAGGCCTTGACAAAGAGCTAATGATTCAACGCATTCAACTTGGTTGTTTGTCATCTTGTCTAAAGCCCAAGCGATGCCATGTCTCCTTCCCAAAAAAATTACCACCCCTATTAAGTTCCATTATTATCATCCAACCAATAAAAAATTAAATTGATAGATATATAGTTTTTGGATATAACTATGTGGAGATTTAGAGCCCAATGTTTCAGGTGGACACTCCACCCATCTTTAGGGATCATAAGAACTCAGGAATAGATAGATGGATTGAAGATTTTATAGTGAATAATGACAGTTAAAAATAAGAAGTCAAAGTTCAATAAGATTTGGGTAAAGAAGTAAAGCATAATTCAACTTGTTGTTAATAAAAGAATGAGAAAATGTATAAAAAATAATAGAAAATAATTAAATTAAAAGTGAAATATGATTAAAATAATTAAAAATAAATGAGAAAATGATTAAATAATGAATAATTAGTTAGTAAATCTCTTACCACTTACTATAACAAATATTTTACCATTTAACAACTAATTATTAGTTATTTAATATTTTTTCATTATTTTTTATTATTTTACTCATATTTTATTCTTAATTTAATTATTTTCTATTATTTTTTATACATTTTACTCATTCTTTTATTAATAATAATTTGAATTACATTTTACCCAAACTTTATTGAACTTTCACTTCCTATTTCTAATGAGTTTATATTTTGCTCACCATAAAATCCTCAATCTCTTTATCTATCCATGAGCTCTCATGATACAAAATGGGTTGTGAAAATCTACGTATTATTGAATTAATAAAATTAAAATATTCATAAAATATTTTTTTTTTTATAAAAACTTATATAAATTTTTTTTTTAAATTAATTAAAATGAAATAGATGAAAATTAACTTTCATAGCGAAACTGTAATCCCTCTCAAAACATTGACTAATAACCTTTGCTTAACTTCCTCTTCACATCAAACAATATTTATCCTCAAACATATTAAACCATGTTAATCTTTAACCATGTTCCAACGCTTTTGTCTCCCTTGCTTTTACCAACGATCTCGACTCTCTCTCTAATGTGCATGCATGTGCTGAGAGTGCTCCTCTATAAATTATCATGCTAAAGGATTAGTGGACACTACGTTATGAAATTAAATATTTGCACACTACGTTATGAAATTAAATATTTGCACGCCCATTTTTAAGCCATTATGGATTAATCAGATATCGTAATAATATCACCAATTATGGGTGGCGTCGTGGCATACTTCTTTGTTTAGATTACATCTATGTTCTCCGAAAGAGCACTTCATATATGCATTTCTTCCCTTATGTGTTTTAGTGTTTCACTGTGAAAATGGTAAGCTTATATTTTTATTGGATCCCCATTATATATTACGAAATAAAATAAATTGTACAGTATGTTAAATTATCATAATAATAGCAATATAACAATAATTGTATTAAAAGACACTTTTTACATTTAAAGCGGGTGAGATGTGTTATTTTGTAACAGTGAAGTGACACATGTTAGCTCTAAGTTTAAATTGGTTACATTGTAAAAAACGTTTATATAAATATATACTAGTATAGATCCATCTTAAACCCATATCTATCAAGTACTGAGAGGATCCAATTTCTTAAGGTGTATTTCTTTTTTTAAATTTAAACTCAAGAAATTTGATCTCTCTTGATTGATATCTGGGTTTAAGTCTTAAGTTTTTATTTTATAAACGAACATCTATTTTTTAATTACTTTTCATAATATCTTATTTTATGAACCAACATGGATTTTTTAAATACTTTCCAAATACCTTTTACGTTTTTTATTAGATGACTATAGGATTTTTTTTTTAATACTTTTTACGTTTTTTTAGATGTAACGCTACATAATGCTACATCACACACGTTAGAAGATCTCCCCCATACTGGGTTGTAGAGCACCTCATTTCACTTGGTGCAATCAAATTTCAATTTCAATTTACATTGAAGCATATGGATAAAGGCAAGGTGTTTGTGTCGACACACATGTATCCATATGTTTCAATGGATATTGAAATTGAAATTTGATATATATTTATATAAACGCTTTTTGCAATGTAGCAAATTTAAACTTGAATATATATATATATATAAAGAGTAAAAACTTATATAATTATGGCTTGCATATCAATAATAACTATTTTACTTCATAATTAATTAATTAATGCAAATTTTGTCTATTTGTAGGATTTGCATTATCATTTAAAACACGATTCCAAATTGAAATAATTGGCTCATGGACTATTATAATGGAAACTATATTGGATTAAATGTATTGTTAATTTAATAATAGAACAATGAGTAGTTAGATCTTGTGTTTGTATCCCAAAGGGGTTGGATCCATTGGTGAAGAGCGAGGAGTTTTTCACCAGTGCGCAAGGTTCATTTCCAATGAGGGTCGAACTTGAAGCCATAGGGTCACCTTGAGGTAGTGGTTGAACATGTGGTTCCACCCAGGGAGATTGTATTAAATGATCTCATGACCCGTGGACACATAAGTGGATCAAATCCCACCCTCATGTCCTCCTAACATTTTTTTCCAAAGGGGTTGGATCCATTGGTGAAGACCAAGGAGGTTTTCACCATTGGGCAAGGTTCAATTCCAATGAGGGTCGAACCTGGAACCATGGGGGAACCTTGAGGTAGTGGTCGAACGTGTGGTTCCACCCAGAAATATTGTATTAAATGATCTCGTGACCCATGGACACATAAGTGGATCAAATATCACCCCCATGTCCTCTTAACATTTTACCCCCCACGGTAGGTGCCGATCAAATGGGACTTCGGTCCCACATGCCTAAAAATCCCTATGTATATGTGGGTGCACCATGAAGCCAGCTAGGTGGCCTCCGGAAATCTCTTGAAGCATGGGATAAATCATACCGACGTCAGGGACACAAACGGGCTCATCAATGTGAAGGGAGTTCAATCTAAGCTTGTACGATACCAGGCTATGTCACTTGTGCAAACACTCATGGGATTTCATGGCATGGAGAATGGGACAGAATGTAGTACCGTCGATTGGCTCTAACTAGTAACATGAGCCGGCCACATCATAAAATATAGGACAAATTTGGAAAACCCAACCTTTTCCTTTCATATTTAGGAAAAATTCGGCACAGAGTTCTAGCTCTTACCCTCTGTGATATCGGTGGTTGGTCGTTGCTTGACGGAGTGGTTGCAATGGCTCGAACGAAGGTCACTCCCAAAAAGACTGCAAGCGGCCCCTGTCGAATGCATATGCCCTGAGCCCTGGAAAAAATGGGGTGCGTACAAGGATTTTTTGAAAATGAGCTTCCTGAATATGCAAAGGTACGCACAATCCGACTTGAGAATGGGCTAAAAAAAAATCAGAACTCCCCGAACCCTGAGCAAGTTGCTGCAGAATTAGGGGGAATGCTTGAAGATGCAGGTTCCACATGCACACACAAAACCCAAAACAACAAAACCCTTGGATTCCTATGGACTACCAAGGCCTTGATGTCTTTATCCATGGAAGATTACCTAAAAGGGAAAATCAGCTCAAGCAAGAACTCGCTCCCTCTGATTGACAGAGTCACCAACCTCTAAGCAAGTCTCCACACTCTCATCCGACATTAGAGAATGGAAATGGAAAAAATTAATGTCAAATTGGATGCGCTGGAAAGATCCCTCAAAGGAAAGAATTTCACCAGGATGCCTCCTAAAGCCGCTGCAAGCACTCAGCTGGTTTATCGCCAATGCCTTCCAGCTGACGATGACAATGAAGATGGCCACAAGCCAAGTGTTGGCACTGCTACTATCCCTCTTTCTTATGATGAATAGTTGGTTCTTAGTATTTAGTTTATGTTTTAACAACAGTCTTATTAGTGTTTATTTTTTCATTACAGTGCTACACTCAGTCATAACCCCCGACCTGTGGGGGAACTATAGAATTTTCCTCCTTGCTATTCTTTTTGTTCTTTCAATCCTAGGTAATCTAGTCACACAATCAAACTCTGAACAACAGTCTGTCTAGTCTTGGAAGGCAAGTAGGGTTTTGATGAACTTAAACATTGGTATATCATGGTAATGGTTATGTAAAGCTGATTTTTGATACATTAATAGAATTACCGAACTTTACAAAAAAAAGATAGTATGTTTGTAATAACTCAAATTAATCAATAATTGGTTAAAGTGCAATTATTTTACTTCATAACCAATCAATGAATACACCGTTATTCTAGAAAATATATTAGATTTTATATTCTTAAGTTAATAACAAAATAATGAGTTAGATATTAGTTTTGGGTAAATAACTATTTTACTTCATAATTAATTAATGCAACTTTTGCCTATTTGTAGGATTGACGTGTTATCATTTACAACATGATTCCAAATTGGAATAGGTAGCCATCTACGTTAATAACGAAAAATATATTGGATTTTATATTCTTAAGTGAATAATAGAAGAATGAATTAGATAATAATTTTGTTGTAATTGCATATTAATAAAAAATTGCATGAATTGCTAAGTACAATTAGGTAAAGGAAAGAGATATATATTGCTTACACTTAGGGGCATCCATGATCTATTACTCTATGTATCTATGTCTTTATGATCTAATATCCCTCTAATTAGAAATATATGCATTGGGAAATACAATATGATCTAATAGTATTGTTAAGATGCATTGATTTCAATGATATCACATTTTGTTTCATATCATTCTTGCATTGCTTTGATTTCATAAATGTTCTTTTAGTATTGTTGAGACGCATTGCTTACACTTTATAATCTATTGAACTATGTATTTATATGGATATTTGCATTATGATCTAACATCTCTCTAATTTGAAATATGTGCATTGGGAAATGCAATATGATTTAATAGTATTGATAAGATGCATTGATTTCAGTGCTAGTACATTTTGTGTGATATCATTCAGTTAAATAGTTGACACCCTAATTTGATTCAATTACCATAGCTAGCCAGGTAGATAGAATCACCATAGTTAAATAGTCTAATTCTAATATGATTCAGTTACCACAACTCGATGAGTAGATAGAATCACCACAATTAAGTAATTAAAACCCTAATCTAATTTAGTTACCATAGTTAGTCGAGTAGATAGAATCACCACATTTAAGTAGTCGAAACCCTAATATGATTCAATTAATATTTTGACTATATATGATAATCTAACATTATAATGTGGTAATTTAGTAGTCAAATTTTGTACATGAAATATTTTACTTGAAGAATTGTGGCTAGGTATGTTTTCCTTATACAAATTAAAAAATAATCTAAGGGTGAATCCATGAAGATGGGTGTCTATTTTGTGAGAATCGGTTGCCCGAGAAACCTAGCGAAAGCTATTCGGTCGAATAAAAATATTTATTCGGCCGAATAAATATGATTATTCGACCGAATAACCTATAGTTTATTCATCTGAATAACCATTAACTGTTCACCGTTAAAAATAACGGAGACATCAAAGTGTGTGCGAGGCATTGCCGGTCAAGAAAAATGTGCGGCATTTTTTTTTTATTCGGCCAAATAATTATTCTACATAAATGCTCAATTGCGGCCATCGTTTTTCATTTTTTCTTCCTGCAGTTGCTAGTCCCCGCCTGCAGCTCGACCCCGTCCCCGCCTACAGTTGGACCTTGTTCCCACCTATTGTTGGACCCCTCCTGTTGCTTGACCCCGACGTCACCTGTATTCCTCATGCAGCTACTTTCGGCGTGGAGATCCGCCACCCCATGTTTCGCCACCTTCTTGACGTGGAGCGCGAAGGTCGGCAACCCTATTTGGAGGTTGGCATTTGGCGTGGAGTTCGACAGCATCCAGGTAATCAGTGTGCATTTCTCATTTTTATTTTTATTTTGTTTTTTTTATATGCTAATCAACATCTTTGTTGGCAAGAAAATCGACTTCGCTTATTTGGTGTTCGACTTCGCCGTTGGGCTTACGATTTCCCTTTCAATCGGTTCAGTGTTCGTAGCTTCGAGTGCCAATCAATTTGATATCTTTCTCAATTGAAAAAATAGCAGGTATGTACTTTGATATCGTATGTGTGTATGTTGTTTTAGCTCTACGTTTGTCGGTTGATTAGATTAGCAAATCGTATTCATGTCGACTAGAGCTTTTTATTTTTATTTTTTTAAATAGTCAAATATAATTAAATTTGAAATGGAGATGTCACAAAGATCTATCTTCATGAACAGAGATCTCTGTTCATGAACAGGATGATGCGAGGAGCCTTTTCCTTTTATAATATTAAATTTCCAATGATTCTCACATTATATGAATGGTTGGTGTTATAAAATGATCATGGCTAATGCCACATAGTAACCATTTACAATTCCTTTTTCTTTAGTTGGAGATCAAGTCAACCCTTAAGACATTAAACTAAATAAATATCCCTTAAGCCATTAAAATATAAAAAGGGAATGGATCTAACCTAATTATTTTGTTGAATCGTAATGGGTTTGATGGGTCCATTGAAAAATATTTAGAAAAAGACTCTTCACCTAACTGTAGCTAACCTCTTGCACTACTATTATTCCATTGAGAATTTTCGTTTCCTCCAACAAATCCCCTTGTATTTTGAGAAGATTTTGGAATTATCTAATTTTCGATTATTGTTGATATTGTTTAGTATGAACAATTACCTAGTGTTATTTTTTAAAATTTGTCTATGGATTTATCTGTTTTTTTTAATGTAAAGGTTCAAAGTGTAGAGTCTAAATAACTAAATAGAATCTCATTGATTATTTTTTCTTGTTTATTATAGTAATTATCCTATAGAAGTGTAACTAAGAACTTGTATTATTGTTGGAAATCTTACTGAACTCTGTTCAAGAACATAGTTCAGGAACTCTATTCATGAACAAAGTTCATCTCTGTTCATGAGAACTGTAGACTCAGATCATATAGGTGATAACAAGAGACCCTAATCATGAAAAGAACAATAACAGTGAAAATATGCTACCATATTTTCCTAATCAATTGGGTTAAATAGAGTCACTCTACTTACAAATAGGAACCAAGCTAACATCATTAATAAATGTGTACTATCCTTGTAATGTAATCACTGTTCATAGGTATATGTAATAATAGCACATACATTTAAGTTAACCCATGCACTGTAATCACCAGATTTCTTGAGGTTATAATATAAGTCTAATAGGTTAAAATAGTAAAAAAGAGTAAGAACGAAGCTTAGTGTGAATCTAGTAAGTTACAAAGGTAATGATGGATATGTAATACACCTAATAAATGTGATACTAATCTAAAACATGATCAGAGTATGACCATGAATCTATCAATTACACAACTTTCAATAAATAAGGCTTGTGATTCATAACATTTAAAGGATTTATCATATTATAATAGAGTAAATCTCATATCTATAGAGTGTAAATACATGGATACCCAATGGATTATGCTTAGCTTATGGTCTCTCTAGTGATAGCCATTTATTTAATTACAGAGATACACTTGATACTAGTATAATATGAATGAGTATCATTGATTTCACTATGTTGATACAATAAGCTTCCATGTAAGGATCATAGTATTTATTATTGATAATACATAGCTATCAAGTATAACTAGTACATTAGGTTAGTGTAATTAACATATGTAATGGTTCATATTGGTTGTGTAAATTACTTAATTACAATATTTACGTTATATTACATCATATATATTAGATTCCCATTGATTTTATTAGGATGATCAATATATCCATAAGTAAGATAATAGACTTAACTCTTACGCTATGCTCATGTAATCAATTACAATCTATATTGCAATGGACATACTGTTTACAACTTGGCAGTAGTTCAAATGTACTTCATCTGTCAGCTTGTATCCTGCTTGTCTGGATTAATAGTAAATAAAGTAGGTTAAATTAAAGGAATTAAATAAAACCATTATAAAAAGATTGAGACTACTCATTTTCCAATATTTGAGATAATTGCAATAAAGTATATATATATATGTAATTCCACTCTTCATTTATGTTATATTGTTCTAATGTGTAATTACCTTTATGATAAGGCGGGCATGAGTTTCGACCACTTTTTAAGATATTTTCCTATAGAAACTTTTGTTCATCGACAAAGTTCATTAAAAGACATATAGAAAAATATAATATAATTAAATTATTTTAGTAGTGTTAATATTCTTAATGTTATTATACTAGACTTGATAGAACAATTGTTAAGGGCGTAAGCTAATGGTACTTCAATGAAGTGATCATTATCATATTAACACTACTAATATAATTAAATTATTTAGTAGGGTTAATATTCTTAATGTTATTATACTTAGACCCCCATTAAATCTAATAATTCAGAAGGAAGAAAGACCACATTGGCGCACCTCTTTCTTCTTCGAACTGACTTAGCCACTTTCAATTCACAAACTGTAAAATAGCTAATAAGTGTTGGCGCTCCATAGGGATGAAATTTATTAACACGACTAGACTAATATAGGAAATAAAAGTAATGTATAGAACTCCCCTTGACATAGGTGTTGTACCTATAATGGTTGGATGGTCAAAATTACAATTGATCATAACAACACTTACAATCTTTATTTTTTCTTATATAACATAATATCCTTTTCTGGGAGACTAGGTTAAATGTTTGGAATGTTAAAATATCAAAACATGTAGAATTTGAATATGTTATGAGTTGATATTTGTGTAAATGTAGATATCATATCAAATGGAAAGAGAGGAGTCTTTGAGGAAAAAGCGTAGGAGGTCATCAGGAATTGGTGTCTCGACTGATGATCAAAGGTTACCGGCTTCACCTCGGGATTCAAGCTTATTGTATAGTTCACATTCATCTGATCATCGACAAGGCCAAAGGGGTACAGATGATTCCCCTGTATCTTCCATGGGAGAATGTCGATCTCGACCTTCTGTTGGTATGAACATTTATGTTTTAATACATGTATCAATTGTAATTTTATGCGTGTTCAAAAAGTTTGTACATGTTTAATTTCAATTGTGTTTGTATTTGAAGCAGAGCAAGGTTCCGAAGAGGCTCGTAATTCTACACAGAGGGATGAAGTTCGAGCAAGGAGGACAAATGTTGAACCAGATGTAGGCGTAGAGCAAGGTTCGGAAGAGGCTCGTAATTCTACACAGAGGGACAGAGGTCAAGCAAGGACGACATATGTTGAATTAGATGTGGGTTGTACACCCATAACAACTTATCCATATGATTTACCTGAGGAGCTTCCATGGGAAAGTGGTGTTCAACAAATGACCCTTGAAAGTTGTAGATCCCACTATGACAAGTTGCAACATGATCTTTCTAGTTTGGATCTCCCTCTAGAGAGAAAACAAAGTCTACAGATTGTTTTGCGAGCATTGCAAAAATTCATTGAGGCATATGAGGATCTCGGACCAACTACGAACAGTTTTGTTGACTTGATGCAGAGGTGAAGGGCCCAACTGATGGGTCCGGACAAGTGGGTTGTAAATGTGAAGGAGAGAGTGACCAAAGAACAGGCCAATTCAATGTTTAACTTCAAAGAAGACCTGAAGAGAAAAATGTTGAAAGTGCAATATTTCAAGTACCCTGAACTTGCACATCTAATATATGATCGGTTCCTTGCAGCCTATGCTCGTTTGCCATGGAACGATGAGGTTCCTAATTATTTTTTCATATTTTTTTATGCGTAGTTTTTTTTAAATATGAAGCCAGACTATACCAATCTTCATTCTTACTTTATGGAGTTGGAAAGGGGCAAATATACGATCGAAAAGGTTCTCTTAGAGATCCCACAACTCTTCGACGTCCACCCCAGATATCTCGCCCAACCAGGCTTGTGACATTAAAATAGGAGATGGATCCCACATCCCAACTTGGGACAACTGCAAGGGATTCTGTTGCTGAAGGTTCAACGTCTACATTTGTAGGAGTTGATGTGGGATTGTTTCGAGAGAGGGCCCGAGCTACTATTCGTCAAAAGTTTGTTTACAAAACGAATGATGAGGTAGATGGAATGAGCATTGAATATCTCGAGGATTATGCTAAGGTTTGTCGCAATATAGCTTCGGATGTCCTATCCAATGACACATCGAGTATAGGAGAGGTATGTTTTTTGTGTACATATAATCTATTTAATTGTTTTATTCATTTTGAATTGAACTTTTTGTTACATTATATCTATGACATTATGTCTTTTTTGATGTATACTAATAAATACATTACGTAAATGTTTATTGGTTGCAGTTTTCTAGAATGTTGAATGAACGTAATTTTCGACTCTCCACTAGTGAAAATGTAGAAGAGCATCTTAGAGAGGCATATTTATTATTTACATTTATGTTTGAAAGATATTGTATGCTTTTTTTGAATTTTAATTTATCTATGTATCTTATTGTTAATGTGACTTGTCCATGCAGGTTCATTTAGATTCCAAGTTTTTTTATGATTTTCCATCTCTCGTGAGCTCATGATTTTATTTTATTTTTGTTTCAGTTTTAAGTGAATTGTTTAATTTTAGTTTATTTTGCTTGCACAATGTTTTATTTATTATAAAAAAAAAATTAGGGAACACGAGAACATATGGAAATTGGTGGTGAGGATATAGGTTCTTTGATGGACGTGGATATTGACACTGACATAATTTTGTTAATAATTGGACTATTCTTTTCAAAAAAAATATATAAGTTTAATATTTTATTTTTTTGAATTTAGTTTAAAATTGTTTGAATAATTTATGAGATTCATAATTTGCTTTTATACATGTTGCAGGTTGGGTCTCTTCGAAGCAAAGAGAAGACCCCAGTGGATGATAGTGGTGTACTTTCATTCAGAGAATGATTTTTATTGGTCTTTTTTTGTTTTCCCATACTACCATATTGCATATACGTTCATGTTGATACATATGATGTAGTTGTTTTGGACATCCAGGAACTTTATTTTTAGATTATATATGTACATTGAACTCACATGTTCAGGAAACTATTTTTTGGATTATATACATGTACATTGATCTTACATTTTTTTTTTCTTTGAATGATCTAACTTTTTTTTTTGGATAATTGCATAGCATACTTTGTGTGGTAAATGTTTAGAATATGATTTTACATGATGTTCATGAATGTATGTTCAATATTGAAATGGTTTTAAAATATATTAGTACACATGTTTTAATGTTTAAACTACTTTATTTTATGAATAATATAAAGTCCATGTGATTGTTGTTGGAGCCTATCCTCGCAAACTGGAATATTTTAGATCATTGTGTGATGTAGAACAACACTATTTAGCTGATGTACCTTCTTTTTGTAATTTTCAGATTGCAAATTTTATGTAAAGTAGACATTAATTATTTGTTGTTTTAAATTAGTTCATAGAATATAGTGTTTTACAGTTTGCACTCCTGAAGCTTTCTTTATTGAATTTCAGTATATGCTAGCCTTAAGTTTTGATAGGTGCAATCTAAAGTTACAAGTTTTAAGACCCGCAAGATTTAATCCTTGAGTGCAGATTTGTATTATTGACAATTTTTTAGTGCATATATTTGAATTTTTTAGTGCAAATGTAAAAATCTATGAGTGCAGATGTAAAATATTTTCATTTTAGATGTAAATAAAATTTAGTGAAGGTTTCAACCCTCTTGGTTGTCTTTTAATATATGATCTTGAGTTCAACAATAAACTTGAATTTCATATAAATGATAACTTGAATCTTATATAAATTATTCATACTTTCAATTTTTAATTAATTATTCATATGTTCAATGTTCAGGTACCACACTTTTGTAGTTGGTGAACTATAGATGCTGCTAAAATCATGGCAAATGGGGATTTAAAGATTTCTTGTGTTTTAATCATAGCAAGGATTTCAGGATTGTGAATCTTATGCTAAATTAGAGCAATGGTTTTAGACAACAATTTGATGAATTTTCATCAGTTTGTTGTAAATAATCATTGCTATAATTTAGCATAAGCTTCACAATCCTATAGTCCTTGTTTGTGATTAAAAATCAAATGATCGTTATTTCCATTTTCCATGATTTCAGTTATGCGAACTTAACTAGTTATGTTCAATTTCATCATCATATAAAATCATATCTTCATATAATCTAGATCAAATGGAACTAAATTCTATCTACACAAGTGATATTGTCAAGAATTCAAAATAAGATCTTCATATAATCTAGATCAAATGGAACTAAATTCTATTTACACAAGTGATATTATCCTTGTGCATGTATCATTTATTTAAAAACCATAGGTTAGCAAAGTTCCAAAAAATTCATGGATCATATTCATATGAATTGTTCATCCCACCACAAAGCCACCAATGGATCAAGAATAATAATTTCCCATTATTAAATACATTAGAGAAGCATGAAATGGATTCATCACAATCCAAATATTTTCACAAAATTACACATTAAAGACCACACATATTACCCTAAAATCCTTCAAATTCAATCAAGGTCAAATGGTTTTAACTATACAACCACATATCAAAATTGATAAGGATTACAATTAGGATTTTCTTCACATACTTAAATACAATAGATCCCTCAATATAATGGACTCAATTAGCTTAATCTAATACTTGTAAAATTACATTTGCATTTAACATTCCATGGCTGAAATATAACATTTTTCAATTTTTTCCAACTTTTATTAAAGTTCTCATTACCAAATAATTATCGAATCGATTTCAACATGCTAAAATACAATCATTTAAACTCTTATTCTAGTTCCCATTCAAGATCATAGTCATAGTTCTAAATATAAAAATATATTTTACACAACATTCGACATGCACAAAAACATCGATCAATTCATTTTCGATATACTTAAAAACATCGCAATGGAATGTCGTCCTCAATTATTCGTTCATGGTCATATTTGGACAGTTTTCATTTTCTAGTTTTTAATTTTTTTTCGATGGAACTTATACCAATTTTATTCGAGATGCACATACTAAATGACTATATTGACAACATATAGTATCAGGTTCATAGTATCAGGTTCATAATCTTGAAAGTAGACATAATTTTTAGTCATATGGGTTTGCTGAAAAAAATAACCTTTTAAAATTATGGATCCCCTCTCATATGTAAATCCTTTGTCATCATAGTCCTCTAATAACTTCATCTTTCCTTCAATGCATCGCATCAAATAATATTTCACCTTTTCTTTGTTGTCTAAAGGTGCAATCACAGCGAAAACATCTCCTGTGCAAATTACAATTGACGTTAGGGTTTTTAAATCAATTCAATTGACTATACACATAAGGTGATGGACAACAATGTACAATCAAAAAATAAGTTGTAAGTTCATTACCTTCTCTAACAAGATCTGAAATTCTATCGCCATCAGATGATATTGCTATTTCTTATTATTCTAATTCTTCTAAGCTTGCTAGTGGCATTTTCCCCTTTGGATTAATCTCTGTGTGTTTCCAATGTTTTACGTAGTTATTCGTTATGTTTTCAAAAAATTCTGTAGATTCAACATTTTTAGTGCAAATATGACAAAAGCATGATTTCTTTCTACTGTCAAATGCAAACACGTTTTGGAAGAATTTTGTTTGAATAGAGTGTAAATCTCTAGTCCCATGTATGGTGTTAGTCTCGTATGGGATTGATCTATCTATATCTTGGATTCCAATAATCCAAAAGAAGCTACACAATATATGATAAATCACAAAGGACAACTTTTAATGTTAGTGTACATATACTTAAATGATAGACTTGCAAATAACATTTTTTTTAAATTGACAATTAATATAAATTAAAAAATTTGTGTACATACCTGCGCACATCTTTTGATGATTATAATCATGGATTAGATGTAATTTACACCATTGGACAACCTCTGCATCTGAATGAAATCGCACAGAAGAATGGTTCATTTTCCATCTTTGAAGTGCTCTTTTTATGCATGTTCCTGCACCATCATGTTCACATTTTCCATGTCCAATTTCAAAGAAATTCCAGTGATGTTTAATGTTCGATGCTTTATGAAGTCGACATAACCAAAAAAATGATCGTGAAGATTTAAATTGTCCCGCACATCCATCTGACCATATCCAATGTTCATTGAATTTAACTTCACGTCTTTTGAATGAATCATAGAAAATATTTTCAATACAATGTTGAACAAAATGTGTATCGTGTATACGATCATCGCTGATATAAAAATGATATTCTTTAATCACATCTCGATTGTCACACATTCTTTCAATGCCATCAAAATCGTGTTGAGAATGTCTATATAGAACATGGACAAATATTAAAACTTGGTCAAAATGATAGTATTCACTTTGTATCTCTTTTTGTGTAGCAAATGTGTAGTTTTCTACAAAATCAACCACAAACAAAATTGTTCAGAGTGGAAAAATTTCACGAGACTGTTTGAATTGAAGGTATTTCCATCGTGCTCTATGTGAATTCTTGGTGTATTTATAAATTCCACTTTCAAATTTCTTCAGAAAATCTGTCACACATATTTTATCTTCTCTCAAATCAATTCGTTTGGAATGTGCATCACTAGAACTTGTAGCATAATTGTTGTATTCATATCTTCTCCAATCAACGGTTACATTTGACAGCGACTGCTCATTATCAATAGGATATTTATTGCGGATTAAAACCAAATTTCCACAATGATGACAACGTTTTCCATTGATACATTTCTTATTGTAAAATAGTTCATCATGATCTCTCTCACATAGAATTTGAGATATCAATTCACGTATTGTGGGCGGAGGTGGTGAATTTGTCCAAAATGTTTTACCAAATTCAAGAAAAGTGTTGTAATATAATTCAAATTGCACGTGATAACGACAACAACATGTCTCACATATAGTAATAGGTCTAACATACCATGGTTTTTGTTGTGCAAATGTAGTGATTGACATATTAATTCCACGATGATCCTCCTTGAATTTATTGAACATTTGTACTTGTGTCATTTCTATTATATATTTTGCATGGATTTCATATACATTTCATGATACTCTTTGCCAACCAATATTTATGTACAATATATTAACACCTTCTCCCATTCTATCTTTGTAAGGTTGTCTACAAATAATTGCCCAACAAGAAAGTTTATCATTTTCATCTATTTGCATTCTGAATTTTTTATGTTTGTATAATGTCTTTCTTGAGGTTCCTATTGTTTTTGCTAGTTGTGTTGTCAAACGATTTCGTCTAGTACTAGCTGAAATAATTGATGTATGAATTGCTCTACGTGCAGCTTTGGTATCTTTCTTCCTGGATTTTCCAGAAAAAAATTATTGCATCACTTATATTTTCTATCACATTATGTTTCAATTTCGACTCTTTTTTCGCCTTGTGAATACCCAATAATGACGTTGCATCTCTTAACTTCTTGGACACTAATAAACATCTCAAAATTTGTGTTTGTCCTACTATTGAATATTGTTTGAGAAAATCATCATAAATTTACATAGCACGATATTGTGCAACATGTGTGGATATTTTTTCTCCATATTTGTCACAATCAATTTCTTCTAACATTCCATCATCAATGGTGAAAGCACCTATACATTAAGTTAAATTTAATTTAACATCTATTCAAAATATACAATTCATTATAAGAAATGAATTTGGAAAATACATGATATATACATACCAGGTCCAATTTCTTGTTCTTGAACTTGATCTTCAATATTGACTTCATAAACATTAGCATGTAAATCCCTATTTACATCTTCAACAATGATCTCTTCAGCTTCAATTTGTTCTTCTTGTACTCTATTTTCATTATCCATTTCATCAACATTGTCATGTAAATCTGTATTTGTATCTTCAGTAATTGTCTCTCCTGTTTGTGCAACCCTTGCTTTTTTGGCATGATATATGATCCTTTATGTTTCCCTATGAGCATCATCATCACATTTACGATAACTTTTTCTTTGGCGGTTTCTCTTACTACCCATGATTGTTTAATCTGTAGAGGTTAAATTAAAGAATCGTCGCTTTATAGTAAGAAAATAAAAATTTAAGATTTAAAAACAGTTACTAAATTTGGTTTTTTGAGTCTTTCAACCATTTATAAAAACATGAACTGAAATTTACTCACCTTATAAAAATCTTGTAAGAGTCCTTTGAAGAAAAACTCCCTGGAAATAAATTTCCTTTGAAAAAACCCCTTGAAAAGAAACAAGAAATCTCCTTGGAAAGAAATAAAAAACTCCCTGGAAAGAAATCTCCTTTGAAGAAAAACTCTTTGGAAAAAAATAAGGACTCCTTGGCAATAAATCTTCTTTGAAAAAACCCCTTGGAAAAAAATAAAAACTCCTTGGAAATAAATAAAAACTCCTTGGAAATAAATCTCCTTTGAAAAAAACCATTGGAAAGAAATAAGAACTCCTTGAAAAAAAATCTCCTTTGAAAAAACCCCATCAAAAATATTTTATACAAACCTCTACAAAAAAATAAGATGTGAAATGATGCGTCCTTTAGTTTTATTTATACAATTGTAAATAATTTAATTTCTTCTTCTTCTTTTTCGGCCGATGAAAATTTTTTGTGTTTTGTTTTTCGGTCGAATAACCGTTATCAATTTTAACGGTTTTCTAACGTGAAATATGTATTCGGATGAATAATATCTGAGACCTTAAAACAATGTTGTTTTCAGGATTCTCTATTTTTTTAAGGGAAAAACCATCCGTTACAGTGCAAATCAACTGTCGAACTTGATACCATTAGTTTAGTCATTAAATCTACTCTCTGTTGGTATAGATTTTGTTGTGTTTAGGTGGGATTTGATAATTGTAATAAATTTTTTTGTTAACATGTGTCCAGTTTGGTTTCATCGATTTCAAAATGAGGTGAAATGAGCAATCCATAACTTTAAAAATACACCATAAAAAAAATTGAAAAAAATATGGTGTAGTTAATTGGAGTGTCTACTTCAAAAGGGTATTCTTAGATGTTTTAGTTTTAGTGGAAATAGAGAGAAATGCCGCATCAAAAAAAACATGTCGAAAATCGACAAGCTTTCCCCATTGATCGAATTCAAAAAAATATAATAATTAGTATATAGATCCAGTGGTTACAAAATTATAGTCATGCAGTAGTACATTTTTTGTAGATTGTCGTAACATATTTTGTTTTTACAAAACACAAGTTTAACAATGATTTCAACCTCCCCAAAAAACATGTCTATTTTTTAGTCCCTTCATTTTATAAGAAAATATTGTCGAACATTTGCCAAATTGACATATCAAATCGCAATGAACAAATTTGAAAAAATAATGAATAGAAATCTAACATAATTATCTAAAAATTTTATTTTTACTGAAAAGTGAAATTGTAAACACAAATATCACTTTTGTTCGCCCAAAGTTGAAAAACATGAAAAAATCATATTTATTTTCTTATAAGACCCCCCAAAATAGACACCCATCTTCATGGATTCACCCCTAAAGAACTAGCAACAAATATATAAAACCACAGTTAAATAGTTGAAACCCTAATCTAGTTAATAGAAATGACACTCAGTAACTAGAAACCAATATTTCAACATATCGTTAAGTCATTGTTGCAGTAAAAAAACCCATGGTTAATCCATTCGTTCTGGCCAAATCTTTCCATCCATTTATTCTGTCCATTTTGTATGATATCATTTTGTTATTCCCATTTCGTATGATATCATTCACTTAAATAGTCGAAACCATAATATGATTCAATTTCCATAGTTAGTCAAGTAGATAGAATCACCAATGTTAAATGGTTGAAACCCTAATCCAATTCAATTAACTAAGGGACATCTTTGAACTATTGATCTATGTATTTATATGGATTTTTTTTATGATCTAACATCCCTTTAATTTGGAATCGGTGCATTGGGAAATACAATATGATCTAATAGTATTGTTAAGATGCATTAATTTTAGTGATATTACATTTTGTATGATACAATTCCATGAAATAGTCAAAAACCTAATATGATTTAGTTACCACATATAGTTGAGTATATAGAATCACCATAGTTAGTTGAGTATAATGGCATATATGGTCTATTTGTTAGGTCATTGTTGGAGCCAAAAACCCTACGATTGATCCATTTGGCCATTTTTTATGATATCATTCAATTAAATAGTTAAAACCCTAATTTGATTCAATTAAAATATTTAATTGAGTAGATAGAATCACCACAATTAAATAGTCAAATCACTAATTTCATTATATATTGGCATATGATATTCTAATGTGGGAATTTAGAATCAAAGTTTGTTGCATTGCTTTGAATTCAAAAATGTTCTTTCTCAGTAGTGTTAAGATGAATTCCTTATAATGAAGGACATATATGATCTATTGATTTATGACTTTAGATGGATATTTGCATTATGATCTAACATCCCTCTAATTTTAAATTTGTGCATTAAGAAATGCAATATGATCTAATAGTATCCTTAAGATGCATTGGTTTTAGTGATATTACACTTTGCATGATATCATTCAATTAAATAGTTGAAACCCTAATATAATGCAGTTACCACATTTAGTTGAGTATATAGAATCACCATAGTTAGTTGAGTAGAATGACATCTGTGATTTATTCATTATGTCATTGTTTGAGCCAAGAACCTTGCAATTGATGCATCCATTCTAACCATTTTGTATGATATCATTTAATTAAATAGTTAAAACCCTAATTTGATTCAATTACCATAGTTATCCAAGTAGATAGAATCACCACAGTTAAATCGTCGAAACCCTAATTTGACTATATATTGACATTGGTTTATTTAATGTGGAAATTTAGTAATCGAAGTTTGTTGCATTTCTTTGATTTCAAGAATATTGGTTCTTAGTAATTTTAATATGCATTGATTACAATGAGGGGCATCTATTATCTATCAATCTATGTATTTTGATGGAGATTTGCATTATGATCTAACATCCCTCTAATTTCAAATTTATGCATTGAGAAATGCAATCTAATCTAATAGTATTGTTAAGATGCATTGATTTCAGTGATATTACATTTTGTATGATAGCTTAGTTAAATATACATGTAATTTATCATTAAATTTCATAGAAGAAAATGTTTCTTAGATTTAGATGAGGAAAATTTCCATTGAAACTTGCTTGGGGTTTTGCAATACATAAGTTACAAGGATTAACATTGGAGAAAGCAACTATAAATATTGCAAATAAAAAGAGATGAGGTCTCACATTTACATCAATATCTCGAATTAAGTGAAAATGTTGTTCGAACTCAACCTCCTTTCACATATGATCGATATGAGAAGATGGAAAAGGGGGCAAGAGTGGTTTTAAGAAAAGAAGAAGAAGACATATTGAGATTGATCAATTTGTAATATATATATGTAATTCATCATTAAATTTAATTTCATTATTGGACATGTAATATCACTGAGCATGATTATTACTTTTTTATAATTCACCATTTTGATCGTGTAAATATTTTTTTAAAATTTTGGATGAGATGATTTCAATGTGGTAATTTTGGTTTTTTAGTAGCATTATTTTGATGCAGCGAGTGCAAATGGAACTAGCATAGATCCATCTTAACTTTGGCTCTATTAAGCATCAAGAGGAATCAATTCCCTTGAGGTGCAAACCTTTCCTCACTTTTAGGACTCTAAAAGGGGTTTACACCTCAAGGGATTTGATCCCTCTTGACATTTGATCTAGAGCCAGAGTTAAGATGGATCTATGCTAGTGATATCAAAATTATGAGTAGTATATATATTCAAAAAGTAATTATTCAATGTACATGTATATCAATATATGATATATTATCTTTTTCAAGTCTATGTTAGTGAAATTTAATGGTCCGAAACATAGATTCTTAGTCATTCAACTCCCATTGAAATAGTTTTCATGAGCATGGGGAGGCTTATAAGTTCATATTTCTTGATTTGAACCCATTGTTGGGTTAGGAGATGAATGAGACATTGTTAATTCACCTCTAAATAATAATAAGAAGAAGAATGTATTATTATATGAGACATCATTCATTCATTTCCATTTAGATTTCTACTTTTTCTCAATTTTATTTCTTTGATATACTTTTCTTGGATAGTTTTTAGTTAATAACTAAATTATTCATTACAAAATATAACATTTTGAAATTTGGACTAGAAAAATCAATGGTTACTTCATTGTTTTTCTTCCCCTTTCATTTAGATTAAATTTATTATTATAACATATACAATTTCATTTATTACTTTGTAGTGTGTTATCCCACATTATTTGCTATGGTTGTTTTGCAACATAACATGATCCTTGTAACATACCCAAAAATCATAACAAATATAAAAAAAAAAAATCTTTTTCTTTTAAAAGCCAATAATATAATTTACTTTCTAAAGATAGTTAAAATACAAAACTTAACATTATGTTTCAATTTTGATGAACAAATTTCCAAGGTTGTTTACATAACCAACTTGGTATTAAATTGGTAATCCATGAATTTATACACATGTATCTATTTTGTTTTATACCAAGTCATCAACATGCCATGTTCCATAGCCTTTGCAAACAACATCCTAACCAAAAGATTGTGGATGCGAAATAACCAGAATTAGGGGCCTCATGACCTCCCTAGGAAAAAGGGTTGTCAACACAAAAACTATAAGGGAAATACTTTATCATAAAACGAATAAAATTTTGGTCATCAACCAACCTTCGAAACCCCATGTTGTTTTCATCCCCAAGTACTAAGTCTTAAATTCCAAGCTAATTATTTAGCAAAACGACACGCAAGCCAAACGATTCCCCACCAAGATCTAAACATAATATTATTAAAACGTAATCCGTCATTTTGAAAGGGTTGCGACGGGATGTTTGTAGAAAATACTTGCATGGGAAATCTAACTGCTATTAATGTAGGTTCATCCGGCCACCAACTCTCTATTTTCCAACAAGGGAAGCTCGACCAAAGGTCTGAGGTGTCAAATATCGCATTAAAATTTTGGTCCACCGAAATGAAGTGCAGCAGTTGAGGCTGTCAATTGTATCAAACCGACATTGGTAAGGAGTCGCGATGGTGCTCGATCCCAAAGCACTGGTCCATCATTGATTTACTGGATTAGGAATAGATTTGTATCCATTGATCTGCTTGTATTGTGGGTCACTTGGCTACAATGGATGGTACAGGATCCCCCAGTCATAATGAGACATATAAAAATAACCAAGAAAGGTTTAATTCATGCTTATTTGCATGATAGAAGGGAGGAGGAGGAGTCTCTCTACGACTTCCTTGGTCTCTTGAGTTTTTGTGGAGAACAAATGTCATTATGTTTCTTCATCGAGTATAACACCAATTTTAGACATAGCCTCCATAGCTCATGGAAGGGAAAATCCTGTGTCCATGTAATCAGAGGTAAGGGTAACTCTATTATTCTTCTGTTTTATTAATGATAAGAATCATAGTATGCTTTACTAGTTATTAACATTGTGTTGGTAACTTGTTGATGTAGGAGCTAATAGGGGTGCTTGTTTTCACGTTGTTGACAGGGCATTAAGCCGGATGTTTCGAGCTAACAAGAAATTAGCCAGGTGTGATTCCAAGTACAGATACTTCTATTCAAAAGAAGTGGTATATCGATATGGCTATCGTTCATCAACTTCATGGGTACCTATTCAAATATTTCATTTATTTCCATAGTCTATAGTTCACTATATACATTTAATGTGGAAAGGCCACTATAATGAACAAATTTCTTTCCTCTACTAAGGGTAGATGTTTTCTCTTCCTACGAAGCTATCATAGCGACATTGTTAAAAAGGAATTTATTCAAGTTGAACATATGTATGTGTAACCTTATTATTTCCCATGGTTCATATGGATCAAGTTCTATTTAATAAAAATAAACGAGGATATCGATAGTATCAATCCCATTTTCTTTTATTCACAAGTATTTTTTTTTGTTTATATTAATAGTTTGGTTTATACATTGTACCTATTTTAAATGATATATTTACGAACCCAACAGGGAACCTATTGGCGTTCTAGTTTATCGTGAATTAAACACATGGTCTTGCAGCCTCGACCTACCTATGTGTAACGTAATTAATTGATAATGTTTTTATAATCTATGAATAAGAAACGTATTTATAAATATCTCGTTTATAACGCATCATTTCTTGTTTTAATGTTTATACCGTGGTTTAATCCTTCCGGATCTTATCATATACAAAGATTTCCTTACGGTTCTCAATCCATACTTTGTTCATGGAGTCGTATTCACATAGTCCCATTAATTCATAAGGTTTATTTCCTTTATAACATTAAATTGTTTCAATAAATTTTATAAGTCAAGCCTGCAACTCGTAAGGTAAATCGTTCTAACTATATCCAAATTCATGAATACCTTATGATTTTCTGCCTTGAGTTGTAATGCAAAAAGTTCCAAAGTGATTGCAATCCTTTCAGGTTGCATCGCAACTAATTACTACTTCTATCCTATTCGCCCGAATCCAAATCTTCATTTAACTTGTTGAAAACTAAAAATATAGTAATTACCCTTTTGCGAATACAAAATAAATGAGATATATGTGTAGGAATACCACAATGATGGCTATCAACATAAATCATTGAGTGGAATCATAAATAAATCTAATAACATGCTCATTATCGTGTACACTTCAAAGAATAAAAACAATATATATATATATATAAAAGAAAGGACTTAGCTATACTATATATTTGTGTTTTATCTACGACAATTATGATAAACAGACTCTCAATATAATGTTGTTGAAGCACTCCTAAGAACAGGTAAATCATGCATTTATAAAATATAATAAATCTATTAATATAAAGGAGATTATTTTCCAAAATCATGAATAACACAGAGGCATGCGTTTTTCCCATACAATCCATAATATGAGTAATTAACTGAATTAAAATCTACAATTGATCATATAATTAAACAAATATAGAGTAATCAAACTTACTTGGAATAAAAAGGGGAAAAAACTTGGAGCTCCCCAGTTCCTCCCAACTGTAGAAGAGGACAGCCACGCTTACTTTCCCAACTTCACCCCCGAGCTGGACCACCACCATAAAACACTGAACTTAGATAAGCCAATCTGAATGTAGACTTTTCCCAAAATTTTGTAGTAGATTCAAAAGATGGAATTTCTAAACAAAGAAATAATACTTAGTAGCATATTATCCACATTGCAACAATTCTCTCTATGCACCACACAACGTCTTGTGCCTTCTCAGTGAAACATTATATAATTTTTTCCTAGTTTATGTGCCATCTCAATCAAATCTCAAGTTGATATATCGATCCCTATAACTGTGGATCTAGTCGGCTTGTTGAGATTTTGACTTGGATTTGATTGATATCAAATATTTTGCTTGTTGTCCACTTGTTCATTGTCTTATGATGGTGTTCCCTCTTGCAATTGGTGGCTCCAAGTGTCTATTTTTATTAATAATAAAATAATATTTCTTTTTCATAATATTCACCCACATGAGTGTGAATATTTTTCCTCATAGATTTTTATAACTCTTTTACAAAATAATTGTTGGAGAATATTTCTCAAATAAAAATACTTAATCAAATAATTCAAAAGTCTTGGGGGTATTACATTTCTCCCCCCTTTATTTTTAACACCGTCCTCGGTGTTCTTTTCCCATGCTTCCTCCTCGGGGCTGAAGTGCTTCCATTGCAATTTTACTTGAGCGATGGATTGGTTCCACAACATAAGCTCATTCTTGTCTAGGATACACAAAGGCTATGTTTGGAACTCGCCCTCGGGTTCTACCTGAATCACACCCCAATCGATGATATGAGTATCATCATGTATATTTTTTTTTTAATAACAAAAAATGGAAACCATTATGAAATTTTATAGAAGGAGGAAGTGCAAGCTAATAGGCTACCAACTCTATCTCGACTAGCACTTCAAAGGGTCCGCAATACCTGGGAGCTAACTTGGAATATCTTTCTAAGATTAATTTACTTCTATTTGGCTTTACCTTTAAGTATACATGATCCCTAGCATTGAACTCTTTTGGAGTTCTCTTAAGATCTGCATAAATTTTTTGTCGATCTTGAGCAACTTTTAAATTATGTTGTACTTGTTTAACAGTTTGTTCCATCTCCTTCAACACATCAGGTCCTAGAACAATCCTATCAATAGGTTTATCCCATGATATAGGAGTGTGGAATTTCCAACCATATAACACTTCAAATGGACTCATCTTAAGAGATGCTTGATAACTATTGTTATAAGAAAACTCAACTAAGTGTAAATAATCTTCCCATTTATTAGGCTTGTCCATCACATGCATATGTAACATATCTTCAAGAATTTTATTATTCCTTTCAGTTTTCCCATCTGTCTGAGGATGATAAGCAGTACTAAAATTTAACTGAGTGTCTAAACCTTTAAATAAATATTTCCAAAATTTACCTATAAACTTTGCATCCATGTCAGATATTAAAACTCTAGGAATACCATGCAAGTGAAAATTTTATTTCGTAAATATTTCTGCTATATTTATTGCTTTAAAAGTAGACTTTACTAGTATAAAAAGTGCTTCTTTACTCAATTTATCAACAATCACCATAATTGAATCATGCTGCTTAGTAGTTCTGGGAAACCCAGTTATAAAATCCATGCTTATCACTTCCCATTTCCATTCTAAAATGGGTAAAGGTTGAAGTAAACCGGATGGATGCTAATGTTCAATTTTAACTTGTTGACATTCAAGACATCTAGCTAAATAATTAGCAATATCATTTTTCATATTAGGCCAATAATAATATTTTATTAGCATTGTTATCATTTTATGATATCCCAGATGTCTGGAATATGGTTTCTTATGTAATTCATTTAGGATTAAGCATTTTAATTCTTCAGATTTGGATACAAATAATTGATTTTTATATGTTAATAAGTCTTTTGATCTGATAGAAAAATATGTGGATTCACTTCCATTTAGATTTTTCTTCAATTTTTTCTTAAATTTTAGATATTATTCATCATTTTGAGATGCATCCTTAATTATATTTTCCATATCTATTGTATAACTGCTAATGGCAGCTGAGAAATTTAGAATTGCATTCCTACTCAAGGCATCCGCTACTCTATTTTCATTGCCTTTTAGATGTTTGATCTCAAAATCATACTCGCTCAAGAAGGATAACCACCTTGATTGGCGAGCATTCATATTTTTTTGGTCAAACAAATACTTTAAACTTATGTTATCGGACATTAGGGTAAATTTTCTTCCAATAAGGTAGTGTATCCACATTTTTAAAACATGAATTATTGCAGCCAATTCTATATCATGTGTTGCATAATTTCTTCCATGTTCTTTAAGTTTTCTTGATTTGTAACTTATTACATAATCATCTTGTAATAATAATACAACTAGTCCTTCTAAGAAAACATCTATACATATGACAAAGTCCTTATATGGATCTGCTATCCTTAGAATAGGTGTTGTTGTGAGTAGATGTTTAAGTTTTTCAAAACTATCTTGGCATTTAGTTGACCAGGAAATCCTTCAAAACCCTTCAATGAATCTGTGATAGTAACCCTTGATCCCCATAAAGGATCTAACTCCAGTTACATCTTTAGGAACTAGCCAATCTATGATTTCCTTAATCTTATCACGGTCTACAGAGATTCCTTCTTTAGATATTACATGTTCCAAATATTGAATTTTATCTTGATAAAAGTCACATTTACTAAATTTTGCGTATAACTTATGTTCCCTTAAAATTTTTTAAATCATTTTTAAGTGTTCTTCATGTGCTTGTTCGTTTTTAGATTAGATCAATATATCATCAATAAACACAACCACAAATTTATCCAAATATTTATGAAGGACATTATTCATTAGACACATGAACATGGCCGAGGCATTGGTTAAACCAAATGGTGTAACCATGAATTCATAATGCCCGTATTGTGTTCGAAATGTTGTTTTGTAAATATCTTTGTCTTTAATTCTTAGTTGGTGATATCCAAACCTTAAATCGAATTTTGAAAATACCGCAGCTCCCCATACTTGATCAAACATGTCGTTTATACATGGGTATCTATTTTTAATAGTCATTTTATTAAGTTGTCTATAATCTATGCATAGTCTTAAGGTACTATCTTTCTTTTTAACAAAAAGCACCAGTGCTCCCCACGGGGACACACTTGGTCTTATGCATTCTTTATCCAGCATCTCCTGCAATTGCATATTTAGTTCAATTAATTCCGGTGTGTTCATTCTATAAGAGGATTTAAAAGCAGGTACTGCTCTCGGTACCGATTCAATAGTAAAATCAATCTCGCTCCTTGGAAGTAATCCAGGTATTTCCTCTAGAAAGACATCTTTAAATTCTTGCAAAATGGGATAATATTCCAATCTAGGTTTGAATTTCTCATGAGAACTTTCAATTATATTAACATCAAACATTTGGCATCCTTTTCGAGCACATTTCTTTAACTGTAAAGAAGATATTTTTCAATTAAATACCTTCCTAGGAACACCTTTAACAAGCCTACTGCTATTACCTTGTTCGTCAATGCAAGTAAAGGTCTTCTCAAAATAGTGTAATATAACTTTGTGTTTTTCTAAACAATACATACCAATCAACATGTCATATGAACCCAAGGGTAAAATATTTAGATGTGTTTTTGTAACTAAATCATTCATGAAAAACTCACAATTCTGAATAAAACTAGTTACTTTTCTTTTTGTTCTTGTAGCTAACTATACTAGCCATGAATTTTTAAACTGATGCGTTTTAATCTTACAAGTGTCTACCAACTTAGGATATATATAACTCAAATTAGAACCTGAATCAATCAAAATAGAGATGGATTTATCAAAAATATTACCTTCAACTTCTATCGTAGAAGGATGATAGTATGCATGATGGTTATCCAATGTTGCACTTATCTTTGGAATGTTTCAAGCAACTTCTCCTACCGTGGCAGCTTCTTTATTGTGTGAATGCTTCAACCATCCCTTTTATGAGGAAAATCTTGGTAGAAGTGACTTTACCCACAAACCCAACATTTCAAGGGCTCTCTTTTGACTTCTTCATTGTTCTTATTAACAAAATTATGCTTAAACTCATATTTGATTGGCTGCCTTTTATCTTTAAAAGTGTTATTTTGGTAACTATTGTGTTTATTAAAGGGATTAAACTCTCTTCTTTTAAAATCACACCCTTCTCTTTTCTTAAAATTCTTTGGGTTCTCATGTTTATTCTTAGTTTGATCATAGGCCAATTTAGCTTTTCTCATTGCTTCATAAAGTGTCTTTGGATTATCAAATTCCAGTCTATCTTTACAAAAACTTGGTAAACAGATTAAGAATCATTGTATTTTTGGATTTTTGGATTTTCTTCGGTGAGGTAGGGTGATACCTTAGAAATGATAAAAACTTGGTATAGAAGTCGTGCATTGACACTTCACCCAGTCTTAATTAATAAAATTCTTTTTCCTTCCCTTCATAATAATATTCTGAAATATATTTTTTCTTAAACCATTTCCAACTTATCTTCTGTTCGTTAATTCCTTTAGCATTCTTTAAACCTTCCACCAAATTTCATCTTTTCCAACCAAATTAAATATGGCCATTTTTTCTTTCATTGATTTAGAATAATTATACATTGCAAGATACTTTTTCATTCCTCATAAACAAGCCTTATCTTCCTCTCCATTTTTTACTTCATTGTCAAATATGGGAGGCTTAATTTTCGTAAATTCACCAGTTATCTCATCCTTATACCTTTTATTCCTTCCTCATTTGCATTCAATGCTATTGTTGGAATCGTCCAACTCACTGTTAGCAGAGCTATCACTAGAGGAAAAAGGTTCAGAAGAGGAATCGATTCTTTTATATTTACATTTATTTTTATTACATGCTTGACTCACATCCTTAGATATCTCAGTTAATTTAAACAAAAGAGCCTAATTCAAATCCTCTTGAGTTCTCATTACTCATTCATGTTCAGTTTTAAAGGTTTGAAGTTCTGACTGTAAATCTCTTACTGTTTGCAAAATTTCAGCTTGAATGTTGTTATTGTTATTATTATTATGATTTTTTTCTCCCTCATTCAGTTCTACCTAGACAAGTGGGGTAGGGGATCGTCCTTCAACCATTTTCTTGCAATTTTAATAACACAACTTTTCTTCTATTCAAATAAGAAGAAATGAAATAGCACACATAGTCAGTTTTCTCACTCTATAGGTGGACTCCATGAGGTCGAGTGTTGTTAACTCTGCTCTGATACCACATTGTAACATACCCAAACATCATAACAAATAAAATAAAAAAATTCCTTTTAAAACCCAATAATATAATCAACTCTCTAAAGATAGGTAAAATACAAAACTTAACATTATGTTCCAAGTCTGATGAACATATTTCTGAGGTTGTTTGCATAACCAACTAGGTATTAAATTATTAATTCTTGAATTTATATACATGTATCTATATTTTTATACTGAGTTATCATAGTGCCATGTTCCATGGCCTTTGCAAACAACATCCCATCAAAATATTGTGGATGTGAATTAACCAAACCTAGGGGCCTTGCGACCTCCCTAGGAAAAAGGTTGTCAACTCAAAAACTATAAGGGAAATCATAAAACGAATAAAATGTTGGTCTTCAACCAACCTTCGAAACCCTGTTGTTTTCATCCCCAAGCACTAAGTCTTAAATCCCAAGCTCATAATTATTAAGCAAAATGGCACGCAAGCCAAACGATTCCCCACCAAGATCTAAACATAATATTATTAAAACATAATCCGTCATTTTGAAAGGTCTAAGACAAGTTATTTGTAGAAAATACTTGCATGGGAAATCTAACTGCTATTAATGCAGGTTCATTCAGCCACCAACTCTCTGTTTGCCAACGAGGGAATCTTGACCAAAGGTCTGGGGCATCAAATCTCACATTAAAATTTTGGTCCACTGAAATGAAGTGCCACAGTTTAGGTCATCGATCATATCAAATCAATTTTGGTAAGGAGTCACTATGGTTCTCGATCCCAAAGCACTGGTGCATCATTGATTTACTAGATTTGCAGCAGATTTGTATCCATTGATCTTCTTGTACGGTGGGTCATTTGGTTACAACCGGTTAGTACAAGATCCCTTGGTCAAAAGGAAGACCAAGAAAGGTTTACTTCATGCTTATTTGCATGATAGAAGGTAGGAGGAGGAGGAGTGGCTCTGTGACTTCCTCGGTCTCTTGATGTTTTGTGAAGAACAACTATCATTACTTTGCTTCGCTGGTTCTAACACCAAGTTTATACATAGCCGCCATGGCTTGTAGACACCTTGTAGAGGGGAAAATCTCGCGCCCATGTAGTCGCAGGTAAGGGTAACTCTATTCTTCTTCTGGTTTATTAATAATAAGACTCATGGTATGCTTTACTGGTTATTAACATTGTGCCGGTAACTTGTTGATGACGTAGGAGATAACAGGGGTCAGTTGTTTTCATGTTGTTGACTAGGAATTATGCCATATGTTATGAGCTAACATGAAATTAGCTAGGTGTGATTCCAAGTACAGATAATTCTATTCAAAAGAAGTGGTATAACAATATGGTTATCATTCACCAACTTCATGGGTTCCTGTTCAAATCGTTCGTTTATTTCCATAGTCTATAGTTCACTATATACAGTTAATGTGGAAATGCCACTGTAATGAACATAGTAAACACACGGCCTCGTAGCCTTGAACTACCTATGTGTAATGTAATTAATTGGTAATGTGTTTATAATCTATGAATAGGAAACTCATTAATAACACGTCGTTTCTCATTTTAATGTTTATACCTTTGTTTAATACTGCCAGATCTTATCATATATAGATCCATCCTTACGGCTCTCAAGCCATACTTTGTTCATGGAGTCATATTCACATAGTCCCATTATTTCATAAGTTTTATTTCCTTTATAACATTAAATTATTTCAATAAATTTTATAATTCGATCGTGCAACTTGTGATGTAAATCGTTCTAACTATATCTGGATTCATGAATACCCTATGAGTTTATGTCTTGAGTTGTAATGCAAAAAGTTCCAAATTGAGTAGAATCCTTTTGGGTTGCATCGTAACTAATTGCTACTTCTATCATATTCACCTGAATCCAAATCTTCATTTAACTTTTGAAAACTGTAAATTTAGTAATTACCCTTTTGCGAATACAAAAGAAATGGTCTATATATGAGTAGGAATACCACAATGATGGCTATCAAAAAAAATCAAAGAGTGGACTCAAAAATAAATCTAATAGCCTGCACATTATCGTGTACACTTAAAAGAATTATATATATATATATAGAAGAAAGGACTTATCTATACTATTTTTGTTTTATCTACGACAATTATGATAAACAAACTCTCAATATAATGTTGCTAAAGCACTCATAAGAACAAGTAAATCATTCATTTATAAAATATAATAAATATATTAATATAAAGGAGATAATTTTCCAAAATCATGAATAACATAACCGTGTGCATTTTGCCAATATAGCTCATAATATGAGTAATTAACTAAATTAAACTCTACAATTCATCACATAATTAAACAAATATAGAGTAATCCAACCTACTTGGGATAAAAGGGGGAAAACACTTGGATCTCCCTAGTTCCTCCGAACCGTAAAAGAGGACAGCCACGCTTACTTTCCCAGCTTCACCCCTGAGTTGGACCACCACCTTAAAACAATGAACTTAGCTAAGCCAATCTAAACGCGGATTTTTCCCAAAATTCCGTAGGAGATTCAAAAGATGGACTTTCTAAACACATAAATAATAATCAACAGCTTACTATCCACATAGCATCAATTCTCTATATGCACCACATAGAGTCATGTGTCTTCTCAGTGCCCCATTATATAATTTTTTCCTAGGTCTTGTGCCATCTCAATCAAATCTCAAGCGGATATCTTGATCCCTATAATTGTGGATATGGTCGGCTTGCTGAGATTTTGACTTGGATTTGATTGATATAAAATATTATGCTTGATGTCCACTTGTTCATTGTCTTATGATGGTGTCCCCTCTTGCAACTAGTGGCTCCAAGTATCTATTATTAATAATAATAAAATAATATTTCTTGTTCATAATATTCACCCACATGAGTCTCAGTATTTTGCCTCATAGATTTTTATAACTCTTTTACAAAATAATTGTTGGAGACTATTTCTCAAATAAAAATACTTAATCAAATAATTCAAAAATCTTGGGGGTATTACAATCGTTATGCCAATAGGGGAAACCAAAAGATAGTGGTGTTTCCTGCTAAGGTTGATTGGTTGCAAAGTGATCATATTTTATTTCTTGATTTTCAACTCCTCCTTTTTTAGAGTCGATATTCCATATTAGTTAATTTAATTGGTTCGTAGTAATAATATACCATGATCATTGTTTTTTTGGTGAGTATACTTGCTTCCTCAACCTTGCCTCTCGTCCTACCCCTTTCACGTGATTTCCTAAAAATACCTAATAAAGTAAGTTGGATACACCTAAATTTCATATTTCTTAAAATATTTTTACAACAAAAGTACATATCTATCTCTATTTACCATATCAAATAAATACTAAACATATTTACTATTAATATTACCAACCAATCACACTAACGACTCACCATAATAAAATCATATAGTTAAACAACCTACCCAATCTATTATTCCTACTCAACCTGGATGTAAAGCAAAGAAATTCAAGTTATGGGAAATCACTTAACAAGGACATTGTTGAAGTATATGATAACTAGCATATCCCCCAAGTCGGGGAAAGGGAGCATCCAAATTAATTGGTGTTTTTATGTAGAAGATAAGATGTTTTTTTACAATGGTCCATGAATAATCAATAGAGGATCTACTAAAAGTTTATATGAATAACTAATTAAAACAATTATTTAGAAGGGTAAGCGTAAATGGATACATAGTGGGAGGATGTGGTGGAGGAAGTATGGATACCATTTCATCATTAAATTAGTGCTAGGTCCATAATACTTGGGTTTCTCATGGATATTGAGCATTTCTCCAGTAAAATCTTGATGGCTAGCTCATTTCTAGAGGAAACTTTATTTTACTAGTATGTATAGGTACATTTTTGTAGGTCGTAATTACAACTCAATTATTGACTGGAAACAACTAGCTATAGGGTATGTGTAATATTATTATAGATTGTTTTCAAAAGTGTGCAACATTTAAATTAATACAATATATGGTCTAGATTCCAGCATGTATTACAATAATGAATTTTCCTTATATCATAATGAATTCTTACCATGCTCCTGTTGTTGTGTTTTAGAGTCCAACCTCTTAGTTTCACAAGCTTATAGGTGTTTCTAAGCACTCTTTGAGAATTTCCTCATCAAAATGAACCTGGGTATTTTACATTAATTAGGTTAAGGGAAGCATTAGTATGTGACACAATCAAGCAAACAATCTCATCCCTAGATGTCTTCTAAATATTATTTCACTACAATGAAAACACCTTCTAGTGGAGGTTTTTGCGAAGGATTTTAGTGTTGCGAGATTGGGAAAACTTATCAAAAAAAGACCACTTAATTAACCTGTGGCATTGGAAATGGAGGGTTTGACAAAGATCATAAGAATGTTCATTATAACTAAAAAAATAAGGGTGGTCAGTGGTTATAACGAAGTTTTTTTATTGATGTGCATATATCATATGAACCCACCACTGTGTCATAAACATAAGCACACATGTGCATATTTTTTAAATTTGATACAATGGTGCTTTTCAATATATAACATACTGGTGAATGTAATATGGTTTATTAGAGCAATGTTTATTAGCATTGTTAACACACCAATTCCAACTATTTACAACTTTGCACTAGTGCCTATACTACCATCTGCACCGAAGTGTCCTATAAATTTAATGGTAACAATAACAACCATAGAGTTTTTTTTTTTATGGACTTCAATGCATTTACAATATAAAATTTCATTGGTAGTAAAGTTATATATAAAGAATAGGTATTGATTCCTACTTGAGCACAATAATATGGATGTGTTGATAACAATTAGAAGCACTAGTGCGGTTAGTTCGATATAGAAATGTGCACATGTGTTCCTAACATGCATGTTGTTTCAATTTTTTTTTAATGATGTGAAATTTCAAATATACATGGCATAAATTATGTGAAGGTTTGGTGGGGGGTGAACCTATTTAAAAAGGAACGCATGTATGTTCCTAAATGTGTGCACACATCTAGGAACAGGCAGACATTACTTTTTAAATAACACACATTTCTAATTTAACAACAAGCACACATTATTATTACAAGGAAAAGGGGAAGCAACTTCTTGCAAGCTCCATTGGCAAGGTATTTATAATATTGATTCAACAATGTAAAGAAGACATGTAATGTTTATTAGATGCATTTTTACTTTTATTTTTTTAAATTGCAATTGATATTGTTTCATTCTTTACAATTATACATAACTTCGACTATTATCTAAAATTGTTTGTAATGGTCTCTTTCATGTAAAATTGATTCTTACTTTACCCACCCACCCTCATACATATATTTTTTCACTGTAAATACTGAAATAGAAAAATAATAATTGTTAAAGGAAAGTCATCAATATTCACTCTTTTTTCTCCTCATTTTATGTATAATTTATCAATTTAAGTTTTAATTTTATTATATGGTTACTTGTTATAATAAATTTAATTGGGGATTTTCACTCTACCATGCTTTTAATAACAACCCATAGTCTCTCCTATTTCATATTACAAAGTTTTCATATGTTTGATAATAAACTTAAGCTATGAGAATCCCCATCTACATATAATATTCATCAATGCTTTATAATCCCCATTTACATATATAATATTCATCAATGCTTTATAATATATATTAAAAACAAAAATTTGTTATTAAATTTTTGAAATATGGACTTTGGCAATATGGCTTTATTTATTGAAACTTTGATTTTTTTTTTTTTCAAAAACAAACTTTAAATATAAATTTTGTGAGATAAAACTTTTATCCATGAAATTTAAATATTTAAATTTTGATCATTGTTATATATACTTATGAAATCACATTTAAATTTTGATCATTGTTATATATACTTATGAAATCACATTTTTTTATTTGGTTTAAATATGTGTTTAAAAACACTAGATACTTCATATATGTAACTTTCACTTTCGATGTATTACATTAGAAGCATTTCCTAAAACAATTTTATATATATAATGAATATATACAACTATCTAAAATAGTCTATCTAACATTATTTAAATTAATAGTTTTTTAACATAAAACTTATAACCATTTATTATGGTTGTTTAACCCCATTTATAAAAACGTAATTGTTTAACATGAATCTTATAACCATATATTATGGTTAAGCTCCCTTGGCGTAGTAAGGCATAAAGATTGTTCTAAAATTTGTTAAAATGACACTTTATATGATATAGTTTTATAAAAACGAAAGCCTCTCATAACATCACTTAAAGATCACATAAGCCCATATACAATATAATGTCCATGTCATTAAATATAATACTTATTTATATTACATATTAACAATAAATATAAACACTGTATTATATGATAAATGAATATGGTGAGACTTAAAAGTATCCTCACAAGTGGTTGTGGCTAATATTATTCAGTTCCAGGTTATTTAATGCGAAGGTAGTTGGTTGGCCGTTAGATCTCAAGCAGCTTGAGATCTTTGAGATCCAAGGCCAAGCAGGCTGCTGGGCTAATGCAGGGGCATCTCGCCCAAGCCAGCAATCTGATCGTTTTTAGCTAAACTATGGGGACCTGAAAATCAAGAAAAAAAAACTTATTTGAATATCTTATTGAATGATTAATTATGTAAAAAATGGTATGTTGTCAGTTATAGAGTTTTAATAGGAATAAGTGGCTATATACAGCTCCCTGCGTGGAGGCTGAGTCGTTACTGATTTTTAGAGCAGTTAGTGAAGTTTAGAAAGAAATTTTGGAGTTTTGGCAAGTAAAATCTTGTGAATGGCAGTTTCATACAGAGTTGTAACTCCCAGTGAGGGAGGAAACTGGAGAGTTTTTTTTTTGTTGTCAAAAGAAAAAGAAAAAGAAAAGAAAGGGACACAACCTGTAACTTGCCAGAGCAGAAATCAATGATAGCTACCAATTAATAAAAGAATGGATTCGAAATTCGAGAGAGATCGGGTATTTGTGTGAATAATTTGAGAATGGATGGATTTTTTTCTATTGCTTATTCCTTCATTTCCTGAGTTCGTGGTAGCTATGTTGCTTGTATGCATTGAGGCGTTCTTATTATCCGCCATCTAGACTATCCTACGAGTTACAGTCACACCAGGGTTTCGTTTTAGCAGAATCAGGATCAAAGTCTAACCATTACACCCGTAAATGCCTTGAGAAAGATCCTGTGGAAAGATTGCGTGAAGCAAAACCGTCATTGTAATTGCAGCTCAGTTTACGGACAAACGGAGACGAATTTAAAAATTCTGCGATCTGGGTTTTGTGCAGAAGGGAGTCCATTGTGTGACTCGCAAGTGTTTTTTGGGGAATTGATTTGGTTGAAGATATTTGCAAAGTTCTCTAAACTGTGTTTTGTTAAAGTGTGTGAAGCAACATTGGAACGGTTTTACATTTGATGCTTCTTTATTAACGATTGATTTGGAGAGTTTAAGTAGGGATCCGGCTAATTCCTTGCACCAATTTTGGTATCAGAGCGAGGATATTTGCTCAGTAAAATAAGGAAAAGACATGGATATTCGTGTTGGTATAGCTCGGGGTCGTGGCAGAGGATGACCAGCGGAAAATGCAGAGGTTATGGAGGAGTTGAGAGAACTCAGAGCACGTATGGCAGCTATGGAGCTGGGCTGATAGAGAGATCCAGTGGCAAGAGATGTGAGTGAGCCTAAAGAGGAAGAACGTGAAGAGGAGGCATCTCCTATGGTAGAGACACCTGAAATGAGATGTCTTCGATCCATTTTAGGAACCACATCCAGACCAAAGCCTGAGTTGCCTACCTATGAGGGAAGCCTTACTGCTGAACACCTCATTGACTGGATCAATGAGTTGGACAAATATTTTGAGTACGATGAGATCGAGGAGAATAGGAAAGTCATATTGGCAGTGACACGGTTGAAGGGGCATGCATCCCTTTGGTGGGATAGTGTGCAAGCAAAGAGGAGAAGAAAGAATAAGCCACTAATCAAGAGCTAGGATAGGATGGTGGCCAAGTTGAGGGCCAAATTCTTGCCCAAGGATTACCAGCTGACTCTGTATAGGCAAATGCAGAATTTGAGGCAAAGAGTGTTGATTGTGAGAGAGTACAGTGAGGAGTTTTACAAAGTAAACTTGAGAGTTGGTTATGTAGAGGAATCAGCCAAGAAGACTTCCAAATATGTAAATGGCTTGAGGATGGAGATCCAGGATGAAATCAGTATGATATCACCTAGGACAATGGAAGAGGCCTACCAATGTGCCTTGAGAGCATAAGAGAAGCTATTGAGGAAACAAAGCTTCAATAGAGGAAGAGGTTCATCCAAAGGAAGAGGACAACCAGCTGGAAGGGAGAAGTTTGCAGCCCAAAAGGGAGAGTCCAGCAATTCAAATCAGCATGAGTAGCAAAACAGGGGCAATGACCCAAGAGGAGGAAGACCTTACCAAGGAGGTAGAGGTAGGGGAGAGGCAAGGAAACTGTCTTTAGATGTTACAGATGTAACAAGCTAGGTCATAAATCTTTTGAATGCCCGAAGAAGGAAAACATGGGACATAAAGGGGCCTATGTAGCTCAGAAGGAGTAGCAGCAAGAGAAATTGCCAGTGGCTGAAAATCTACCTGAGACTGGAGAGGCTTTGATGATAAACAAAGTCTTGTTGAAGCCTGAGAAGGAAAGTGCAAAACCTGCTCAAAGGAAATCCTTGTTCAGAACTATGTGCAAGGTCAAAGGAAAGTGCTACAAGATGGTGATTGACAGTGGGAGTACTGACAATCTGGTTTCCACAGAAATGGTGGAGAAGCTGAGTTTAAAGAAGAACAAACATCCAGTTCCCTACAAGGTATCTTGGTTGCACAAAGAACATCAAATTCTGGTAAGTGAGCAATGCGAGTTTGATTTACAAGTAGGTACATATAAAGATAAAATAATATGTGATGTTATGCCCATGGATGTCTGTCATGTTCTTTTGGGAAGACCATGGCAGTTTGACAGGAAATTAGTGCACGATGGTAGGAGGAACTGCTCTAGTTTTGATAAGGATGGAATGAGCCATGTCTTACTTCCTTTGTAAGAAGGTAGCACAGTAGAGCAGCAAGCAGCAAAAGTTTTGATGTTGACTGGCAAAAAGTATTTGCACCAGCTTGAGGAAGATGAAGTGAACTATGTTGTGATGTGCAAGCCCAAGGTAGTAATGATGAAGACTACTATTTCAGATCTGCCTGAAGAGATTTAGAGAATGTTGGTTGAATTTGGTGACATAGTGGTGGATGATTTACCCAATGAGTTTCCACCAAAGAGAGATATCAGCCATCACATTGACTTCATTCCGAGAGCTAGCTTACCCAACAAGGCAGCCTATAGGTTGACACCTTAGGAGAATGAAGAGATCATGAAGCAAATACAAGGGTTGTTGGATAAGGGGCTGATTAAGAAAAGTCTAAGTCCATGTGTAGTGCTTGAAGTGTTGATCCCAAAGAAGGGTGGTGAATGGAGGATGTGCACGAACTCACAAGCCATTAATAAAATAACCATCATATATAGGTTTCCATTACCCAGGATGGATGACATAATGGACTGTCTAAGTGGGGCAGCATACTTTACTAAGATAGATCTGAAAAGTGGATATCATCATATCATAATTAGAGAAGGGGATGAGTGGAAGACAGCCTTCAAAACTAATGAAGGGTTGTATGAGTGGCTGGTTATGCCATTCAGATTATCAAATGCCCCAAGTACTTTTATGAGATTGATGAATGAAGTCTTGAGAGACTTCATAGGAAAATTTGTGATAGTCTACCTAGATGATATACTGATTTTCAGTCAGTCAAAGGAGGAGCATCTAAGGCATCTGAGATATGTCTTGGAAAAGTTGCAATCAGAGAAATTGTTGGTGAATATCAAGAAGTGTTCATTCATGAAATCTGAGTTGGTGTATTTGGGCTTTGTGGTTTCGAATGATGGTTAGAAGATGGATCCAGAAAAGGTACAAGCAATTCTGGATTGGCCTTCCCCCCAAAGCATCTTTGAGGTAAGAAGCTTCCATGGCTTAGTAAGCTTTTATAGAAAATTCATAAAGAACTTTAGTGGCACTTGTTCTCCAATTGTTGAGACTATTAGAAAGGACAAGCAGTCCTTCAAATGAACAGCAGGAGCTGAAAATAACTTTCAGCTGTTAAAGAAAAAGATTACTGAGCAGCCCATGTTGGATTTACCAGACTTTGGAAAGCCTTTCCAAGTTATGTGTGATGCTAGTGGGATAGCCATTGGGGCTGTGCTCAGTCAAGAAGATAAACTAGTGGCCTATTTTAGTGAAAAACTAAATGATGCAAAACATAAATATTCCTCATATGATCAGGAATTCTATGCCATAGTCCAAGCCCTGAAACATTAGTGGCATTATTTGATGCCTAAGGAATTTGTATTGTATTATGACAACCATGCTTTGCGGTACATAATGCAGTAGCCTAAATTGAATCAGAAACATGCTAAATGGGTAGAGTTCTTGCAGAGTTTCACTTTCGTGTTGAAGCATATTAGTGGACAGTAAAATCGTGTAGCTGATGCATTGAGAAGTAGAGCCTTAATCATACAAGAAACTCAGGTACAAGTTTTAGAATTTGAATGTCTTAGAGATTTATATGAAACTGACAATGATTTTCAGTGTGCATATAGAGCATGCAAGGACCCTGTAGAAGTGGACAGAGAATTGTGGACTGAATACATGCTGCAGGATGGATTACTTTTCAAGAACAGTAAGCTATGTATCCCAAGTTGCTCAATGAGGGAAAATCTGATTCAAGAGAAGCACAATGGTGGAATGGCTGGTCACTTTGGAAGTGATAAGACTTATGGACAGCTAAGTAATTTTTACTTCTGGCCCAAGATGAGGTCTGAGGTTGAGAAGTTTGTGAGCAGATGTAGAATCTATTAGCATGTCAAAGGGAGAAGCCAAAACATAGGCTTATATACACCATTGCCTGTTCCTACCAGGCCTTGGGATTCTGTGAGTATGGACTTTATTTTAGGATTTCCAAAGACTTAGAAAGGAAATGATTCCATCTTTGTAGTGGTTGATAGGTTTACAAAAATGGCACATTTCATTCCCTGTTTTAAGACAAGTGATGCCACTCATATAGCAAACTTGTTCTCTAATGAAGTGGTGAAGCTGCATGGTTTTCCTAGAAGTATTGTCTCCGATAGAGATACGAGATTCACAGGTCACTTCTGGAGGACATTGTGGAAGAAGTTGGGTACTAAGCTGAATTTCAGTTCAGCTTATCATCCACAGTCTAATAGTCAGACTGAGGTAGTGAACCGGAGTCTGGGTAACATGCTAAGGAACTTGGTTGGAGAAAATCCAAAACAATGGGATAGAGTGTTGGCACAAGCTGAGTTTGCCTATAATGACTCGCCAAACAGAAGCACGGGTATAAGCCCATTTCAAATCTTGTATGGTATGCATCCTAGAGGGGTGTATGAACTAAGAGATTTGGGACATCTGGAGAAGAGGAGTGCAGATGGAGAATATTTTGCAGCTAGGATCAGTGAACTACAGGAGGAAGTTAAGGAAAGATTACAGAAAAGTAATACAAGTTACAAAGCAAGAGATGATTCAAAAAGGAGAGAAAAGAATTATGAGGTAGGAGACCTAGTGTTAGACCATCTAAGAAAGGAAATATTTCCTAAAAGAGAGTACAACAAACTGAAAATGAAGAAGATTGGGCCATGCAGAATCCTCAGAAAGTTTTCTGCAAATGCTTATGAGCTGGAAATGCCAGCAGGGGTTGGCATATCCCCTATTTTCAATGTTACTGATATTTATCCTTTTGTAGCAAGTGATACTGGACAGAACACAGGAGGCAAGGGCCTTGATGATGAAGATTTGCAGTAGCTGAAGCAAATGCCAATAGCACAGACCTTAGAAGTTGAAGAGATCTTGGACACTAGAATTGCAAAGAGTACCAGACAAAGGGATTATCTGGAATATTTGGTAAAGTGGAAAGCACATCATGTAGAGGATGCCACTTGGATAAGTGCAACAGAGTTAGAAGCCAAAGGATTTGCTATTGATGACTTTTTGAACAGGGGTTCAATTCTTCTCACCCTGGGATTCTAATGCAGGGGCATCTCGCCCAAGCCAGCAATCTCATCGTTTTTAGCTAAACTATGGGGACCTGAAAATCAAGAAAAAGAAACTTATTTGAATATCTTATTGAATGATTAATTATGTGGAAAATTGTATGTTGTCAGTTATAGAGTTTTAATAGGAATAAGTGGCTATATACAGCTCCATGCATGGAGGCTCGGCCGTTACTGTTTTTTAGAGTAGTTAGTTAAGTTTAGAAAGAAATTTTGGAGTTTTGGCAAGTGGAATCTTGTAAATGACAGTTTCATACAGAATTGTAACTCCCGGTGAGGGAGGAAACTGGAGAGTTTTTTTGTTGTTGTCAAAAAGAAAAAAGAAAAAAAGGAAAAGAAAGGGACAGAACCTGTATCTTGCCAAAGCAGAAATCGGTGATAGCTACCAATTAATAAAAGAATGGATTCAAAATTTGAGAGAGATCAGGTATTTGTGTGAATAATTTGAGAATGGATGGATTTTTTTCTATTGCTTATTCCTTCATTTCCTGAGTTTGTGGTCGCTATGTTGCTTGTATGCATTGAGGCGTTCTTATTATCTGCCATCTAGACAATCCTATGAGTTACAGTCACACCGGGGTTTCATTTAAGCAGAATCAAGATCAGAGTCTAACCTTTACACCCGTAAATGCCTTGAGAAAGATCCTGTGGAAAGATTGCGTGAAGCAAAACCGTCATTGTAATTGCAACTCAATTTACGGACAAACGGAGACGAATTTAAAAATTCTGCGATCTGGGTTTTGTGCAGAAGGGAGTCTATTGTGTGACTCACAAGTTTTTTTTCAAGAATTGACTTGGTTGAAGAGATTCGCAAAGTTTTCTGAACTGTGTTTTGTTAAAGTGCGTGAAGCAATATTAAAACGGTTTTACATTTGATGTTTCTTTTATTAACGATTGATTTGGAGAGTTTAAGCAGGGATCCCGCTAATTCCTTGCACCATGGGCTGCATTAAATGGCCTTCGACAGACTAGATAATATCCACCCAAATGGTTGTCACCCTCAACTTCTAACTCTAAACTTATGAGATTTGAACTAGCTACCAAACTCCATACAAACCAATTAAGCTAAACGTCATGGATATCAAAACTTTTGTTTTGCCATTACATTGCCTAAAAACTGTCCGAAGCTAAACTTAATGGATATCAAAACTTTTGTTTTGCCATTACATTGCCTAAAAGCTGTCGGAGATTTTTACGTGTCCAGCATAGCCGGTTCTTGAAGGACAGTTAAGCTATACAATAGTTAAAGCATTGATTACAGCAAAGCTACTTATTCACTGCGACAACAGAGCTGCTTATTCACTGCTGGGTGTATAACACTAAGTACCATATTGCTCGTGTATATGGTAGTATTTAGCCAATTTTGGTATTGGTATGCACTAATATATTTTCACCAAACTGTATCTAAAATTTGTGTTTACTTCACATGCCAAGTCTCATTATGTGAGTACCTCTCATCAAAATTTAGTAGGGCGGTGGAACATTTAACTTCTTCAGCGAAATAGTAATTGTTGTGCTTATCCCACTGCATGGCATTTTAATGTACGTTTGAGAGTTTCTTTCATTTCTGAAGGTTTGGTCGTTCCTGCGTCATTATTCGACTGCTAAAAAGTTTCTTTAATTTCTGAAGGTTTGGTCGTTCCTGTGTCTTTATTCGACTGTTAAAAGTTTCTTTAATTTCTGAAGGTTTGGTCGTTCCTGCGTCATTATTCGACTGGTAAAAGAATGCAAAAGTCAAAAAAACATAATGGAATATTGCATTTTCGTAATTCTATATTTGATGCGTTCCTCGACTAGTTTAATTATTGTCCCTCCTTTATTTATTTCCAATGGTAGCCATGTGAACAAGGCTTACACAGGCATTTGCGTATCAGATTGCATAATATTTCATCAAGTATATTGCAATCACTCTAGTTTTTCGTTTGGTTGATACGTCTCCACCACATTCTCTATCATGTTTCAGATACGGCGCACTAAAGGCCACTAACTCTCAACCCGATTACTTTAAGAGGAAAGATTAAAGGTACAATAATTTGGTTTTTTTAAATAGTTGTTGACAGTTGTTTAGCTGTATAGTTGTAAGTTTGTTGATGGAAGTTGTAATCTAAGTGGGTTTGAGTTTTAGTTTTGTTGGAAGTTGTACTTTCACGTAGGATTTGATTTGTCCTTTTGTATTTTTAAGTGGGTTTCATTTTTCCAATTGGAAGTAGGTTCTGGGAGGTTGTAAATTCACGCAGAATTTCATTTGTCTCCTTTTATTGTTAATAATAGATATGTACTGGTCACCGGCCTTATTTACAATGAACGAGGCTAAACGCGCGACCATTTGGTTTTTCAGGCGGTTTTTTACCAGAATTAGACTCTAAGTTAGAGTTTTTTTATAGCATTCAAATAGTTTTTTAGTGTATAAGAAAACCAGTCTTCTCACTTTCACCAGCTTGTAAAGGAGATCTCTGGCTCGCTCCAGAATCACATGCCTGCCAACGTGTTCCTTGAGGTGAAAAGCGTTGTAACAGGGCTGAATAGTTCTCGTAATAGGTAAATGGATGACAGCCAGAAGACTGAAACAAACTTCAAAAGGTGCTCAAGCTCACCGAATATTTCCATGAGAATGCCATTATTCTTCAACAAATATATGTTTGATGGAGCTCTTCCTAATTGTAATTATTTGTTATGTACGATATATATAAAACAAGTTATTTGAATGCAAAAAGTTAATTATCTATAGGATGGCCTTTTTGTTGGTTATATATAGTTTTTTTTAAATCCAAATCACCTAACCGTACCCTAATTGCTATGCCAAGAAGAGACTTTAAATTAATGCTCCTCATTTACTAGCCATGTGGCCGTTTCAGCAAGTCATTTTGTATCAGATTTCAATAAACTTTAGTCCTATAATTTAATTGAAATATAAAATGAAAGAACCATGGGCATTTTGCAATTATCAATACGATGCCCTCCTTATTCGTTATATATATTTGTAATGCTAGTGTAAAACCTAATTATTATGAGCGAATTCAGTACATGAAATTCGGTTTAGACGTCATAACTAATTGTATTAATATAAGACAGTATTAACCTTCGTCACAAACATACTGCCATGACAAAGAACTATTGTTGCTTAGTTGCTTGTTAGGATGTAATGCATCCCATTTGTATTGGGCAGGTAGCTATGGAGAAATGTGAAGGGTTCAACACAATACTTATATATTGTAATTGATATTTTGTCAACTCACTATTAGTTCGCTTTGACCAAAAATCTATCACAATCTTCCATAGTTTTACATTGTACAATTTTTTGTATTATTTTTATGAATTATTAAATACAATTTAATTGTGACTTGATTGGCTAATAGGATGAAGGTGTTATTTTCCAAGCGAAGGCGTAAATATTGGAATTCGAAAAGGTGTTTAATGCACCCATTGACCTCCTTGTTCCCTCCTCCACCGTCTAACTGCTTTGCATTGAATTAAGGTCGCCCGTGATTGACAGCACCACCAACACTTGTATTCATGCATACATGTGTTGTAGGAAAACAAAAGTTCTTGGATTTAGAAAAGGTGTTTAATGCACTGATCAGCCTCCTTGTGCCCACCTCCAAGGCCTGACTGCTTTGCATTGAATTAAGGTCGCCCCTATTGATAGCACCACCACCACATGTATTCATGCAAACATGTGTTGAAGGAAAACGAATAGTTCAAGTTCATTATGTCGGTATGATGGGCCATTATTTTGCAAATAGTGAATGGCATGCTATTTTGGACTCAAAGCCTGCAGAAACTAATAGGGAATAGTCTGAAGATTTTATTCTAGGGGCTAGCATTCTGTTGAAGAAATGGAAGGACAACCTCAACCTCAATTCAATTCGAGCTGAACAATAAAAGGTATTATTGAAATTTCTATTGATCCTTTGAATTTTTCTGAGCTCAAACAATGCAAGGTTATAAATTCGTAAATGCATGAATTTTACGGTTTAATAAAATTGTTGCATAGCGCTGCCTCTCTCCTCGAATCTCCATCCTTTTATCATTTCGGGCCTCCACAATTATTATATCTAAAAGGGGGCTATTCACGAGCCTTTCTTAACAACTATAAATCCAAGTAATTAAAAATATACGGCTTTAGGAGTGGGTGAAAATCTTTCCTGGTATGTTCTCATTCTAGAAAGTTCAATGTAGAGATGCGGGTATAAAACAGTTTAACAATTCATTCTTTTACATAACAACGTATATCGCAGCAGGTTATATGCAACAAGTTCACCGTGTGCAAAGCTTGCTTTACGAAATACTGAATACTGACAATCGAGATGGGGGATTATGATTACATAGAATATGGCTAGAGAAATCAATATGGACTTTTGCATATGAATATTCTCATTAATAATTTATGAATATTCACCTCCACAGCCTTGGACTGCATATCTAATACTATTAGACGCCTGAGACTTGAATTTACTTCAATCATCTTGGACAGTTCTTCTTCCCCTTTGAACCCAATTGAGTCACCTTCCCAAATCCACAACTCCTCCAAGAACTCATTGATTCTCAAAGCCAAAGAAATGGCCAATGCCCCTATTGGTCCAAGAGCAAACTTGAAGAAATTCAACTCTTTAACAACAGTTTTTTTCTTCAACATATTAGCCGGCATTTTAACCCCATCAGAGGTGAGATAACTTTCTTGAAAAGATAGCCTTTTCAATGATGAACTTATGTTCACAAAATTGCATAGCTCTTCGACTTCATGAATGTTCCATCTTATTCTGTTGAAATCCAAGAGTTTCAATGCTCTATTCTCATTTAGAGCTTGAAGAAGCGTCAGAAATGAATTATCATTCTGTCGAAGCTATAGAATGTTGATGTTCAGATATTTTTCGGTGTCTCTAAAGCACGGGGGGTCAATTGGTAGACAATATCCTATCAGATCCATTCATATTGGGAACTAAACTATGATACGAAAATGGGAAAATATATTGTCATGTATTAAGAGGCCAAGGGGACTTAATTATGTTATATGGAAATACAAATATTTCGGGTATATTTTATTACATTTTGTGTAGAAGCGATGGAGGGTAGGCATATGAAAAAATAATGGGAGAAGGGCATGAGGTATTGAGTTTGATGGACAAGGGATACTCAATCGAGATGTAGGATGGTTGATGCTAGTGCTCTATTGAAGGGTTTTCATGTTGCGCATGTGCTTGGTTCATTAGTGGATCTTGAAATTGTTAATGGAATTGAGGTAATGAAGGATTAGGCTTTCTATCTTTTATCCGATTGTTATCAATTGGAAGTGTAGTTTAGGTGGATATTTTGTGTCTAGAAATAATGTGTTTTTTTATTCCTTTTAATGTAGATTTCCTCCTTGAGTTCATTTGATTTTTTTTTGCTCTGGAAACATCCTTTTGTGTGATCTCTAAAATAATCCCATCCACTAGAGAGCATCTAGGTTTGTGCATTGTGACCTTGTCCCTTTCTAATCTTCCTAAAGAAAGCCTCATGCAATCCTTGGTTGACCTGATTTTCCCATTGTATAAAACACTAGTCTCCAATTCCTTTATGAATCTTATATTTTACAAAAACTAAAACACTTTGTTTTTCTAAAGTTACTCTTCATTTTCATCATGTACTCCATTGTTAAACTCTAGTAATCCTACCCTAGGGACTCCACCTAAACTTGAAGTCTCTTAATATACTAGTGTCAAAGTCAATGTCGCACACTAGGGCCTCTTGTTGTACAATTAAGAATGCTAACATTATTTAGTTAATTTTTGTAATAGACATGTCCTCTTTTCAACCATAAAATTGAAGGAATCAACAAAAAATTTGAACATCAACAAAGCTCTCTCACAATCCTAGGCTTGTATATGGTGGAACAATCCACTCAAAAGTTTTGTCCAATTCTAAACAGACCTAGATTATTAAAAATTCAATTAAAATTCTAGATTAACAAGATAATTAACTTCATGTATCATTGAATTTCAACCATCACGGATCCATCTTAAAAGAGATCTACCAAAAGTTGAGAGGAATCTAATCTCTTTGAGGTGCAAACCCTTTTTAATTTATCTAATTTGTGTAGTTTTATATATATGTAATTCTAAATGTTTTAATCTATTTTGAACTCACATGTTATTTTTTTATAATATTTATTATTTTTAATAACGGACATGTATCATCTCTAAGATGAACACAAAAGAGTTATAGATCTTCCTATTAAACTATACAATACTCTTTTCAATACAATAATTGAAAAAACAATATTACAATATTAAATAACTACATTTCAATGTAATATTACCCCATAATGTTTACCCACTCAACCATCCTTATCAACATCCACCAGAATTCAAATATTTAAACTCTTACCAATCTACTACGAAATGACATTGCAAGTTAGCATCCAACCGAATAGAATAATTATTCCAATAAAGTGTGGGAGTGAGACAGTTCAAAATAAAAATAAAAATAAATATTTATTTTCTATTTGGTTTTAATTTTGGTTTAGGATGCTGCATGGATTGGATTTGTGAGATTGAAATAACTAAATGGTAAAAAATCACGTAAAGGAGGTTAAAATTGTTATTTATCCTTTAGCGGGAGTATTTTCTGAGTTTATGGGAACTTTCCCTAATTTTAATTTCCCACCCTTTGCCACAAAATAAGAGAAATGGAGAGGATAACCGTTTCCAAGTAGAAATCTCAGAGAGGATAATAATTTCCAAGTATAAATCTCAGGTGTGCGTAGGGAGATCAATGGATTCAATTGATTGATCGCTTCGATTACTCCATTATTTTTTGGATGGTTGTAATCCGTAATTTTTTTTTTAATTGTTGTTAGGAGAGGAAATGAGAAAAATGAATGAAATATTTGAAAGATACTACCATAAATATTGTGAGATCTCTACAACCTCCGCGACTCTTCTCGATGGAGGTAAGAGGATCAAACTTGTGGTCCTGCACCCTTTTTTACAAATTTTTAAATTTTACTTTCAATAAATGCAAATCCACCTGGAAAACAGGTTGAACCTTGCATCTCTCCTTATCATTTGATGTAAAATTCCCAAATTTGCTTTGCCTTTGTATCTTATATTATGTTTCTTTTTTAGTTAAGCTGATACTTTTGATGCAATAATGATGCATATGAAGACACCCTAAATTTGCCTAAATCTCCTTGTCTTTATATCTAATATTTTGTTTCTTTGTTTTTTGGTTAAGAAAAAAGAAAAAATATACTTTTGATGCAATAATGATGAATATGAAGATGCCCTAAATATCCTAGATTGCGACCTAGGGTTTGATAGGATTGAAACTTATGATTTGTGTTATTAAAGGTGGTAAATTTGTTGGGTAATTGAAAGCATCAACACCCCATATGAAGACACCTTAAATATCCTAGATTGCGACCTAGGGTTTGATACGATTGAAACCTATGATTTGTGTTATTAAAGGTGGTAAATTTGTTGGGTAATTGAAAGCATCAACACCCCATATGAAGACACCTTAAATATCCTAGATTGCGACCTAGGGTTTGATACGATTGAAACCTATGATTTGTGTTATTAAAGGTGGTAAATTTGTTGGGTAATTGAAAGCATCAACACCCAATTTGAAAATAATTAGATAGTGGTTTGTTGGATTCAAATCATGAGGGATTTCTCTAACACAATGGATGTGAAGTCAAGGATATTTTTATTAGTTCCATTAGATGCTATAAATTTTTTTTTTGGGGGAATTTTGATATCAAATAACATTCATTATCTAGTTGTCTTTATCAAGCCTTTTTATATGGTTTGATTTATGTGAGAGACATAATTGATAGTGAGCCTTACCAGAGATAAAAGGTATATATGCAACATGACCACACTCCAATCAATGTAGGTGCGGATATAAGTAACGAAGCTCATTTTTCCAATACTTCATCAAGAAAGATGCATTGATATTTCATCCAACTGTTTGACAAGGATGGGAAAGACAGCAGGGAGATTCAAAGATAAGTGGTCTTAATGCAGGAAGGAAATAGATAGTTCTGCATTCCTTGGGAGTTCATTTTAGTTATTTGATAACATGTTTGATGGGTGCCTTCTTGATGCATCTCAAAGCTAAAAGGGCATTGAGATTGAAACCTTTATTCTTAAGTTCTTAACATGGACATCATTGACAAACTTAGAAAGCCAGAGTATTCCCCTATGTAAATTGGAAACCAACTGCAATAACATTTTACTCCTATGACACCCTAATACATATGTGACAATTTCTGCAACACTCAGAGTATCACTGCAAATTTGCAAAAATGCAAAGAAGCATGTGGCGTATTGTAACAGTAACTAGAAAGAGTGGAATGGACCTGCAAGAAATAGAGGTCACTTATATCCTCTAGAACATCATTCATTCCTCTTTAGTATTCTTCACTTCAGAAAGATAAACAACTAGAAATAGTGGAATGGACCTGCAAGAAATAGAGGTCACTTATATCCTCTAGAACATAGTTCATTCCTCTTTAGTATTCTTCACTTCAGAAAGATAAATGTCGTATTTCTGCCAATAAGGAAGGATGGCTCACCCAAAGAAAGAGGGTGAGGAAGGATGGCTCACTTAACAATGAAGGGTGAGGAATGAAGTGGATTGCGAACTTAATAAGCTATTTTCCCTAGAATTAAACAGTATTTATCTGCGAACTAAGCCTCTCAATCTCTTAGTTATTTTGGTGGTCGGCTCGAGTATTTTTTATATTTATGTGAGATTTTTCTCCGAGGCTTAAGACACATGTACTTTGGTCCAAATATTTGATTTGAAACCCAATTCCATTAAGTTCTCTACTAATGTTAAGTGCATCATGCTTCTATAAGCTCTTTGTCCAACTTACCCATTCATAAGTCAAATCCTGATTAACTAACTCCTTGATTCAATTAATAAGGTACCTTCTACTGCTAGATTATGTGGGTAGTAAGATATACAATATCTATGTAAAAATATATATATAACATCATATTAATAAGATAACAATTAATATTAATTGTTAATAATAAAACAATTATAAGTCAAGAATCATGTTTTCTACGAAAATGTACATTGGGCTTATAAAAGCCAATCAAATGTAAATTGTAAAACCACCAATCATTTATTAATACTATTCTTATCTGTTGATGTATTTGTAACTTCGGAAGATATTCACTTATATATTGTATTTATTACATTTGTACTTTATTGTATCCCCAACTGAGATGTATTATTCCTCCGAGTGGAAGTGTCGTCATTTGTATTTGCAAGTGTCGCAAGTATTATTGTAAGTGTCGCAACTTATATTTGATGGGTTATTAGACCACCTTGGTGGGGTCGGCCCTGTATGAGTTGTGTGGGTCAAAGGGTTATTAGACCACCCTAGTGGGGTCGTCCCAATGACAAGTGGTTTTGTTGGTCCCGACCTAGTTAGAGTTAAAAGTCAAGTGAAGTAAAGTATAAATAGAGAGTGTGACTCTCTCATTTATTGATTCACACATTCACTCACTTCACATTAGTGAGAGAGAGGAGGAGTGTGCACAAGTGGAGGAGCAGTAGCTGCTGCAGAAATTTATCTTTTGGGGATCATCTTGGTGATCTTTGTATTGGTGCTTATTCTATCTCTGAGGAAGTTGCGGGATTTTTCACCTTCTTGGTTTTCCCCCGTGAAATGCTTTGTGTCTCTTGTCTCTTGTCTCTTATGCTTGATATGTTGTACATGTTGTTCTCTCAGTTAATATCCTAGATCAAATTGAATTAAATGTTGAAAAAATAACATGGTACCAGAGTTAGCCTGAAGGAAGGCATGGTATGGCATTTATGACACTTGTTGCACTTGCAACAAATTGGAAACTAGGGCTTGGTATAGTAAAAACCATTCATCGTGGCACTTCTGCTATAAATCCATTTTTGCAAAGGTTCGGGATCTGAAACTTCTACAGGTCGAAGATGAAATGTCCATGTACCTTTTTTTCGAAGGACAGCCTTAGATTCATTGTACTTTGCGAGATATGATCTGTACAAGTTAGGGTTTTTGCCTCTTCCAGAATGCAGTCTTAAAAAGGTGACCTAGGAAAAAAGGTCATATCTCAGGCTAGGAAGCTCCAAATGGAATTCTGTAAAAATTGACAGTTAGGGCACGGACTATACTTTCACAGGTCCAGATTTCAAAGGCCGAAGTTGAAACAGTGACACGTGGCACGCCGTACAATTTTGCTAAACTGTTTCATCCCATAAACAGGCCACATTGTGACACTTGGCATATATCTCTCTCAGAGAATCCATTTGAGCTCATATATGTGGGGTTGGAAAGATGACAGTTCATTCTACCACAGGACGAAGTTTCAGACCCTGAGGATCTGAAATTTCAGAGATACATCAGAAACAATATGGCATATATTTATGTCCAAACAGAATTGGATTCTGAGCACCTTCATTTTTGGTTTGTCACTGCTGTGGGAAATTAGGGTTTCAGAGAAAGTTGGAATTTTTGAAATATGAGACCACGACTGGATGCTCCTCATCAAAATCAAAATTTAGAGACCAAGATCAAATTTTTTGGTTGGGCAGAACCGTGGGCATCATCAAACCCTAGTTCGAGATTTTGATCGGTAAGGTGGAAAATTAGGGTTTCTGCAAAAGTTGAAATTCCTGGAATTTGTGAACACGGTTGGATGCTCCTTGGAAAAATCGAATTTTAGAGCACAAGATCGAACCTTTTGGCTAGGCAGAACCCTGAGAATTATCAAACCCTAGTTCGGTATTTTGACGAGAAGATCCGAAAGTTTCAAAGGCAATTTTGCGGGGTCAAATTTTGGAGATGTCAAAATTGAAGTATACCAGCTTGATCAGCTCACCAAGGCGTATCTTTTCATCCAATCATAAGGTTGAAATTCAAAGTTTGGATTTTTAGGGTTTCTCTATCAAACCCTAGCCAACTCCCGATCCATATTCAGCAAATCAAAATGGATTGGATTAATCCTAAAAGAGAATGAATTGGACACCTACATAAGTGAAGAAGTTCCAGTTCCAGAGGGAGATGAGGCTAAGGCCTTACATAAGAAGACTACAAGCAATCCCGACAGGTATGACTTGAGGAGATTCAGGTATGTTTTGAAATCTGTTCATGATTAAGTTTATGATATGTTTGTCTTCATATTATTGAGGTTAGTACAATATTGATCAATTTTAGACTTGTATTATCACCTTAGTAAAAGTATGAATGCATGAGAATGATAGAAGACAATCATTGATTAGGGTTATGACACTTATGATTGTACTAATGCACTGTGGTGTTGTATGAGGATGATGTTGTCCGCTAACATGAAAGGTACATCAAGAAAGAAAAATCAAGTTCTATATCAAGAACATATGACCATGGTGACATGAAGACAAAGACTCATCCATAACCATTGATCACATAGAAGATCTACTTACGAGGTATGTATAATTTGGTTCTACAATTATTAACTTATGAGATATGCAGATTGCTAGCACAAGGTCTCTAAGAGAACAAAGAAGACATTGTTTGGGTATGTTAGACAAGCATGATAATCCATGTATGTTTTCCTATATCGAGTTAGAATCCTACTTTTTGTTAGGATCTTAGATGAGTATACTTTTGTATGATTGATAATGATTATTCATGAAGTTATAAGTTTGAGTAATCATGGGTTTATGCATATTATGCTTCTTACTTTGATTGATGATATGACAAACTAGAAGAGTCATATGGTCAAATAAGAATATGCATGAGTAAAAGAAGTACTCCCTGAAACCTTGAATACTAACACTTGTGACAAATCACCTATGTATGTAATGACCATAGATGTTTAAGATTATTTACAATCATAATATCTTGATAGTATTGATATTATACTAATGATTATGTATGAGATCTTGAGGATGACACTAGTGCACACTTAAGCATGCATAGTGGTCCAAGATGGATATAAGTTCAAAGACAGATAATCTAGGAAGCAAAGATCAAGAGGGAGCACACTCCTGCAAGGAAGCAAAGATTGAGAGGGAGTCCACCCAACAACCAAACAAAGATAAGTACTTCAATTGTCATTTATTATATATTTGATTACTTAAATGATGTTTTCCAGTCATACTTATGTTCCTAGATTTAGGATGTATATTATGCATATTAGAAAAGTTGCATTAATGAACAAGATACTACTAATATGCAAGTAATGGGTAAAGTGGCCTATGGTATTGTACAACATTCCATTGCTACTTATCTAGAATGAAACCTCTTTGTTGACATGTTGGGAGTTGTGCACACTCTTAACAATGTTCTGGTAGAGATGGAAGGCATCTAGAAAGTTACTGGATATGGATAAATGTTGTATTGAAGCATTGGCTAAGATAATTGCATGAATGTATGACATATATCTTTATGTGTAAGAATTTGTTCTGTAAACTATGAGAAGTTTCTAATCATGCAATTGAATTTGAATTGTAGGAAAATCGTGTACAATCACCTACAAAAGAAGGACTACAACATTTGTTTCAGTAACAAAGTTCAAAGAAAACTATCTATTGAAGATATTGAAGAATCTGAAGTTCCCAGGATCCAGGATGCAGTAATGGAAGAATGGCATGATCGAGGAATACCAGTCGATCATGAAGAATGATGTTTGGGATGTGGTCCCAAGACCAGAAGGGAAGTCTATTGTGACTTCCAAGTGGATCTACAAGATCAAGCATGCTGCATATAGTAGCATAGAGAAATACAAGGCAAGTGATGAAGTGGAAGATACACCAGATAGATGTCAAGACAATTTTCTTGAATGGTGTAGAGGAAGTGGAGCAGCCACTCGGATTTGAGACACATGAAAGGGAGTCACATGTGTGCAAATTGAAGAAAGCCTTGTATGGCTTGAAGCAAGCACCTAGGACATGGTACGACAGGATAGATAGCTTCATGTCCAGTTTGGGCTTTACCAAGAGTAAAGTAGATTCCAACCTTTACTACAAGGTTGAGGAAGGCAATCCAGTGATACTCCTATTGTATGTGGATGGCATATTTGTGACAGGTTAGGATAGATAGATTGCCGACACGAAGAGGAAGCTTGTTGTCGAGTTCAGTATGAAGGACTTGGGAATGATGCATTACTTTCTAAGTATGGAGGTGTGGCAGAGTGTAGATGGAATATTCCTTGGACAAGGGAAGTATGTAATAGAGATCCTGAAGTGGTTCGGGATGATGGACTGCAAGGCCATGGCCACACCTATGGCATCGAACCTAAAGCTATTGAGTGATGCTTCATCAGAGTCGGTTAATGCCACGATGTATCATCAGATGATTGGGTCCTTGATGTACCTGACGAACACGAGACCAGATATTTGCTTTGCGGTGAACACCTTGAACCAGTTTCTGACAAATCCTAGACATGTTCACCTGATTGCTGTAAAGCATATTCTAAGGTACATGAAGGGTACAATTGATTATGGGCTCAACTATGAAGCGAATCAAAAGTTTAACTTGGAGGGTTAGGTTGATTCAGATTGGCAGGCAGTGCTGCAGATAGGAAGAGCACTTCAGGGTGCTGCTTCAGTATGGGATCAGGTGTGATCTCTTGGTTTAGCAGGAAGCAATCCTGCGTAGCACTGAGTACAACCGAAGCAGAGTATGTCGCAGCTTATTTGGCTAGTTGTGAGGCAGTATGGATAAGGAAGCCACTGTCTGATTTATTTGATCTCCAGTTGGATGCTACCTGTATCTATTGTGACAACCAAATTTGTGTGAAGTTATCAGAGAACCCGATGTTCCATGAAAGGTCGAAGCACATCGAGATCAAATATAACTATAGGAGGGATATGGTGTAGAGAGGAGCAGTGAAGCTCCAGTATGTTGTGACATATGAGCAGATTGCAGATGTGTTGACCAAACCACTAACCAGAGTGAAGTTCAAGTACTTCAGAGAAAGGCTTAGTGTTCTTCAAATAGAAGATACTTCGAGGAAGAAGTGATGGGTCACATTTGCAGGAGCCATTCCAAGCATGGTGGTAGGAGGATCCTTCCCATGGCTGTGGATGTAAGCATTGTGTGATGAGCATTAGTACGATGCTCCGGTTACTGATATGCATTATGATCAGGATGATCATGTGTGATGAGCATCATGAAGATGCTCCAAATGATATGCATCAGGACGATGCTGTGACGATGATCATGCGATGATGATATGCATCAAGACGATGCTATGATGATGATCAGGATTATCATGCGATGATGATATGCATCAGGACGATGATGTGATGATGATCAGGATGATCATGCGATGATGATGTGCATCAGGATGATGTACTATATGATGATGATCAGTATGATCATGAGCATCAAGATCATGCTTTGTGTGAGGATGATCAGGTTGATCTTGAGTATCAGGATGGTACTCTGTGGTCGTGGACAGGTTGTGCAAGGGTAGCATGTAATACGTCCTAGAGATCCGGACAGGTTGTGCAAGGGTAGCATGTAATACGTCCTAGAGATCCGGACAGGTTGTGCTAGTCACGTAAAAGGCCTCAGATGCTCTTTAGAGGTCTTGCTAGGAAAGACACTCTTTTAAGGTTTTGCTAGATTACATGTAATACGTCCTAGAGATCCAGAAAGGTTGTGCTAGTCACATAAAAGGCCTCAGATTCTCTTTAGAGATATTGCTGGGCAAGGCACTCTTTTAAGGTTTTGTGGGGACCACATGTAATACATCCTGGAGATCCGGACAAGTTGTGCTAGTCACATAAAAGGCCTCGGATTCTCTTTAGATAACTTGTTGGGCAAGACACTCTTTTAATGTTTTGTGGAGATCACATGTAATCAGTCCTGGAGATCCGGACAGGTTGTGTTAGTCACGTAAAAGGCCTCAGATGCTCTTTAGAGATCTTGCTGGGAAAGACACTCTTTTAAGGTTTTGTGAAGGTCACATGTAAAAGATCCTGGGAGATCCGATAGGTTGAGCTATGTGCTCGTAAAAGTCCTAGGATGCTCTTTCAAGGTTTTGTTGACGCACGTAAACAATCTTGAGGATTCCACAAGATGGCCAGCTTGCAGAGATGTTGAAGACCTACAGGAGGCTAGACCTACACCCAGCATGAAAAAGGGTTGGCTCTATAGAACTTCCTATGACGAGAAGAATTGAGAGATAGCCCAGTGATCGAGATGACGAGTACAGCAGCAATGACGATGATGCTCCAGTGATCCAGCTCCAGTATTGAATACTTGTTTCTATATGTATTGATGACTTGTGTCAAGAGAATACCTTCCTAGTTAAGAGGGAGTGTTGATGTATTTGTAACTTCGGAATATATTCACTTGTATATTGTATGTATTACATTTGTAGTTTATTGTATCCCCAACGGAGATGTATTATCCCTCCGATTGGAAGTGTCATCATTTGTATTTGCAAGTGTCGCAACTTATATTTAATGGGTTATTAGACCACCTTGGTGGGGTTGGCCCTGTATGAGTTGTGTGGGTCAAAGGGTTATTAGACCACCCTAGTGGGGTCGGCCCAGTGACAAGTGGTTAAGTTGGGGCCGACCTAGTTAGAGTTAAAAGTCAAGTAAAGTAAAGTATAAATAGAGAGTGTGACTCTCTCATTTATTAATTCACACATTCTCTCACTTCACACTAGTGAGAGAGAGGAGGAGTGCGCACAAGTGGAGGAGGAGTATCTGCTGCAAAACTTTATCTTTTGGGGATTCAGCTTGGTGATCTTTGTATTGGTGCTTATTCTATCTCTGAGGAAGTTGCGAGGTTTTTCACCTTCTTGGTTTTCCCCAATGAAATGCTTTGTGTCTCTTGTCTCTTGTCTCTTATGCTTGATATGTTGTACATGTTGTTCTCTCAGTTAATATCCTAGATCAAATTGAATTAAATGTTGAAAAACTAACATTATCAAAATGTGGGACTCGAAGTATCTATGGGCGTTTTAGATTATTTACGGACTTTAAGAAGTTTTTACACTTCAAGTGGTATCAGAGCTGCGTTTTGATCCAGGCTTGTAGCCATCATTTTGGGTTTCCCTAAAATCTAGGACATTGTCCAAATATTAGGCTTTTGGTCCAAAAACACAAAAACTAAAAAAAAAGAGGAAAAAGTACAAAACAAAAAACAAAAAAAAAGGAAAAAGGAAGTAAAAACAAAGAGAAGAAAGAAGACCCCATAAAAAAGGGGAAACACAACATAGGTTTTATTTAACCAACCCTTGGCCCAGCCGTTGGTTTTCATTGGATATTAAATAATAACTCATACCTTAATTAGGTTGAGTTTAGTATTTAATTCTCTTTATTAAATAACATAAAAGCCAAAATTCAAGTGAGAATTGAACTTGGGTGGGGAGGGTTACAATCATTCTTCCCAGCCACCTAATAATCTACACAAAATCCACAAAGAAATTAATCTAAAGAAAAAGGTTAACCAACGTGGAGATCCAAGTGCCTTTTGAGCACAACTTTCTCTATGTGAGCCTGCATTGTATGCAGAGAAAGGAAAATACTATTGTGACTAGTTAGAGACGAAGGTGACAGTGTGTACAGTAATAATATTAATATAGTATTATAATTAATATTATTCCATAATTGTAAAATATTACAATTATTTGGGAAATATATAATATTATTATTATTACATTTCAATAATAAAAATTTGTAGGGAAGAGCAATTATTGTCAAAGAAGTTGAAGATTGGTTATCATCAAAGAAATCTAGTGGAAGGAAATTAGCTATCATCGAAGAAATTGGGAATTATGGCGAATTCAAAATCAGAAACGAAGTCGCAAATACAAGCAGCATTGGATTAATTAAAGAAATATAAAGTGACCAATAAAGATCTTTAATTCGAGATTAGGAAGCAAAAATTGTTTTCTTTATTAGTTAGAAAAAACTAATAAAGAATTCAAGAGAATGTTATCAAATAAAGATGAGAAAATAACACATTTAGAAACTCATAATCAAAAGCTTGAAGACCAAATCAAAAAGTCAAAAAATGACGAAGAATCACCATATACAAGCAATAACGATTTAAGAGAAGAAATAAAGCATCTAAACAAGATCATCAGGGACAAAGATGTTGAATTGGCGCAAGTCCAGAGAAAGTTAGAAAGTCAAGAAGCCGAGAATCGCCGCCTTCAGCAACGGATTAGTGAACTCCAACAGAAAGAGAACGACACTAAAAAGACACACAAATTGGATATTATAGCTGTCAAAAGCACGTTATCAAATAACACCGAATAAATCTTCAGATTAAAAAACCATAACAAGATGTTAGTCACAAAAATTAAGAAGTTGAAAAATAGTCGGAAGGCAAAACACTCTACTGAAGACATTGAAGGAAAAATTTTAGACAAGCAGGAAGAAAATAGCTGCATCACAAATCATAATGAATATATTAAGGAGCAACTTAAGAAGTATGAATATGACAGGAAATCGCAAGTAGAATTGATTAAAAATTTTAAAAATGATAACATATAGTTAGAAAACAAGTTGGAAAAGATACAAAACGAAACATTAAAAACTCAAGGGATGGAAATACAACGTCCAGCACTGATCAATGCTCATAAAAGAAAACAACGTTGTCAAAATTCCCTATCGACACCCCAATCATATAAACCGGTATCCTAAAAAGTGGGAATTGTCGAAATATAATTGTACTAATGTGCTCAAAGCTCCTGGCGACAGATCAACAGGGAATCCCAACAGTCAGCAACAAATCAATATGGGATGGATTGATCCATCAACATATCGAAAGTTATGCTCTACACTTAGTAGTTTGTATCGACATGTTTCGTCAACTACAACGTCACAAGGAAAGATGCAACAACATTATAAGGCTTTGAGGACAAAGCCTTTCTAAGAGAGAGGCAATGTTATGTAAAATATATATATATATATATATATATATATATATATATATATATATATATATAAGATAACAATTAATATTATTATTATTAATATTAATTGTTAATAATAAAACAATTATAAGTCAAGAGTCATGTTTTCTACGAAAAGGTGCATTGGGCTTATAAAAGCTAATCAAATGTAAATTGTAAAACCACCAATCATTTATTAATACTATTCTTATCAAAATGTGAGATTCGAAGTATATGTGGGAATTTTAGATTATTTACGGACTTTAAGAAGTTTTTACACTTCACAATAATGATTAAGATCCTTCTTGGAATATGAAATATAATTGTTGCAGGACTAACAAATTATGAGGCAGTTGAAGATTCCATTTTGTTTTCCAAGTTCCTCTCTTTACATGGAGAAAGATACTACATTGGGGAGTAGGTAAATCCAACTAGACGTATAAGTGGCTACTACCTATAGAGGTATATAGATAGATGCTTTTTCATGCATTTATATCATAGTAATCATTGGATTTATCTTGTTGTGAGGTTCTGAATCAAAAGATGCAGTAGCACGGTATAGTTATAGGACATGTAGCTATTACACCAAAATGTCGTCACCCTTGTGCAAGAGTCACAAGTGTCGCAAGTGTTGCTAATGTCGTCATCCTAACCTAGTGTCGTCACCATGACCATTGCAAGTATCATCATTATGACCAAGTGTCATCGTCATGACCATTGTGATAATGTCGTCATCTTGACCATTGTGTAAACTCTTTGCTCTGACCCCTAAACTCATTATGGGCTAAAAGACATCCAACTAGGAGATTTCCCTGCCTAGTTGACCTCTTTGAGTAGGTTGTCGCAATTCTCCTTCATCTAGGGTGCGACGGCCCAGTTCTTGGTAAGCTAGGGTGAGACAATGTAAGCTAGGGTGAGACAATGTCGCAGCTTGTCTTCATACAAAGTGCGACGACCCCCCTCTATCGCTCTGTGTCCTCTACCAGGGTGCGACGAGGTTGGTTAAAGGCTATTTTGGGGAATCTTGAGGTCTTTCTAGAAGTTTGTTGAGGTGGAGGCCTATCCCTAGGCTCTAAGTGAGGTGACATTTTGGTTCCTAACCTTATGGAAAGATCCCTTAACCATCTCCTCATAATCCTCAACCTACCCTATCTCTTTATCCCTATATAAACACCCACTCTCTCCATGAGAGAGGGGGAAGGGCTATGGTATCATTATGCTAATAGAATCCATACTGGTGATTGGGAAGCTTGTACCATCTTAGACATTTGGCTTGGACATGTTGGATGGAGGATGCGACATTGAGGCTTTGGTTGTAGCTTCATCCTTTCTATGTAATTCCCACTTTTATACAGTTAATATAATCTCTTTCCATAAACTGTTGTCTTGTTGATGATGATGTTTAGAGTTTTCTTCCTTAACTGTTAACTTAGATCAATCATATGAAATGTATGCTTTCACTGTTTGTTAGTATCTATATGTTCAACAGGGTCTTGCAGCTGGAGATCTGACGACGCTGGAGCATTGGATCAACAAAGAGCAAAGGGATCTACAAATATAAGGTAAGCTATCTATCCACTAGTTTGCACTTCTATTGATCTAGGAAAGTAGATATATATTCTGTTTGATTTATTCTAGACTTGCATTAAGCTAGGGAGATCACGTCTTAGATCCGTCTTTGGTAGATTGTCCGTTAACAAATTTGGCGACTCTTTGGTAGAAGTAAGCCGCCAGTAAACAACTCCTTTCCCTTTGAGTCGAGTCTTCTCGTAGACTTAGTACCTGAACCTTCTTTTCATCCTCCTATGTCCTAGTCGAATGAAATGAAGCTTGGGGGGCATGTCTTCAACCTCTGAAAGTTACGTTGAAGTCAACTCGATCACCTCTCCACACCATGTTGGAGTTAAGTCACTTACTTCGGACAGACGAATCTAGCAATCATGCTGGGGGCATAGACCAACCTCTGGATACCATGTTGGGAAGAGTCCACCATTGGGAACATTTTCGAGCATACTTTCCCTTTTTTGGGTTTCAAGCTCATTAAACAATGAAACAGTACCTCTATAAATCATGCTAGAAATAAGCCGCCAGTTTCTTACGTTGGGGGCAAACTTTCCAACCTCTAGCCATCATGTTGGGAAGAAACCTGCCAATGGGCACTATACTGAGCATAGTTCATTTTTTGTTACAAGCTTGTTACAAAATGAAGCAAACATCATGAGCATTCTTCCAACCTATCTTCGAGCTCGTTAAAAATAGTAAGATGGTATTTGAGCTTACTTTTCATTTTTTTCGTGCGCTGGTTGAAACATGAAAAGTGGTTTGAGCTTACTTTTCACTTTTTTCGTGCTTTGGTTGAAACATGAAAAGTGGTTTGAGCTTAGTTTTTACTTTTCCGTGCTCTGGTTCAAATATGAAAAAGATTCCGAGTGCTTTTGATACCATTATCGTGCTCGTTAAAATTTTGAGTAAAAAGGTGTGTCTAACGAGTATAGTTTTATCACTTTATCCGGCCTCGCTAGACTATTTACGGAAAAGGAACTATGCCGAGTTTACTTTTTCCTTTGTCGTACTCGGTCACCAACCATGACAAAGTTGTTCATGGAGTTATTTTAAAGCTCTTTTCATACTCCCTAAATAGGAAAAGATCGCTAAGCGAACTTGATGCATTCACGCTTGCTAAAGTATTTGAACGGTCGTCTCCCTGGTGATAGTTTACCCCTTTTTCGGACCAAGGGGCACTATTTACGAAAAAAGGTATACTCCATCCAATCATGACTAGAAGAGTCCTCTCCCACGTTGTTTTACCCTTTTTCGGACCAAGGGGCACTATTTACGAAAAAAGGTATACTCCATCCAATCATGACTAGAAGAGTCCTCTCCCACGTTGTTTTACCCTTTTTCGGGTGATGAGGGTAACTTTACGAAAAAGGACCGTTGGAGTATCCTTTAGTTCTTTTCAGACTCTCTAAACATGAAATGAAGTCGAGTTTTCCTTCTTTGGACTTGTTAAATTTTAAACATTGAAGGGCCCATTATGGGATGAACCCCTCCTTTCCTAGGTTCATAAAACATTTGGGATTGGACTCATCTATGAGATGAGCTATACCGAGCATCTGGTTACCCTCATCAAGCTCGTTAAAAAACAAGTGAGGCACTCATCATTCATGATGGGGAAAAAGGAAATATTTTATGTTAACTTTAATTTTGGCAGTACATAGTCACTCTTGAACATGGCACTCGTTTGCATTTGCATTCAATACTTGGGTCATCGGTTTGTCTTCGAGTCCTGTCAATTCCATGAGTCGCGTCGCTCCTTTGGGTCAGCCAAAGAATGCTTCCACCATCAGTTGCATTAGGGGTTGGTATCGTTCTCGTCATGTCAATACTACCAAGTCATGCCATGCCCATGTTCAAGAGAAGTTCATTACTCATCTTCTGCAGTCAGTATACCTTCGATCATGTTGGTCTACCTTGAGTTAGTCTTGCACATTACTCTATCATCCGATCTACACCAAACATCTGTTATCGAGTTTCATGTCGATGATGGGGGATTCATCATGGCCCTCCTTCGACGGGTTCATCCTCGTCGACTTCAAATCATCATCCGAGTATTGAACTTAGAAACCAACCAAGTACCTTGGCCCTGCATGCCTCAATGGCAGGTTACCTCGCTTTCAACATGAGTTTACATCATTGACTCTTGATTGAAATATTTCATCCAATGTTCGACTTCAACTCATTTATTCACGCTTGATGATATTGACTATGATACCTTGGGAATCATTGACATTAATGGTGATTTCCTTCGCGCTTGTTAACGGTATACATCAATGACCGGTAATCAAGTGGTTTCTACCATGTTTGACGTCAAGACATTTGTAATCACATGGATAGATTCGTATCATTGCGGGTTCAGCTTGAAGAACCTAGGGAAATTATTTGCTACCCGGGTTGCAATGGAGATTGTTTGAGACGCACAGATCCAATTTGTATTGGTCGTGGCTGTGTTGTCAGTTCAGAGTTACACAGATCCACTTTTGTATTGGTCGTGGCTATGTTATCATCTCATCATGGATCTACGATTGTGTCTAGTAGCCATGATTGTGTTCAGTCGGTCTTTACTATCATGGATCTGCAATGTATTGGTCAGTAGCCATGTTTTGTGTTGTATAAGACTTGTGGATCTCAGGTCATTTCTGCAGCAACTCCTTCCAACCAGCAAGTGCTTGCCATTTTTCTTACTACAAAGAATTTCACCTGTCTCATTCCGTCAGCTTCATGCTTTGGGGGGCATTCTGTTACACCAAAATTTCGTCACCCTTATGCAAGAGTCGCAAGTGTCACAAGTGTTGCTAATGTCGTCATCCTGACCTAGTGTCGTCACCATGACCATTGCAAGTATCATCATTATGACCAAGTGTCGTCATCATGATTGTTGTGATAATGTCATCATCTTGACCATTGTGTAAACTCTTTGCTCTGACCCCTAAACTTATTCTGGGCTAAAAGACATCCAACTGAGAGATTTCCCTGCATAGTTGACCTCTTTGAGTAGGTGTAATGTCCCCATTTTGACCCCCTTTGTATTAAATCGTAAATGATGTAAATATTGTAATTTAATCATGGTGAGGAGCTCAAGGCCAAGGCCCCACCATTGATTTAGCATTGATGTATCGGCAATTAAATGAATAGATGCCTATGGTTCTTGTGCTAGATAGGCACAATGTAAATAAGACATCGTGTAATTACGAATTTTAATGAAAATACCCACAACTATCTATGCAATGCAACAAAGAGATGGGGGCATGATTCTAAAAGGAATAGGGAGGGAAATTATTCAAACCCTTGAGCCAATGGTGTTAATCCATGTGTCAATGAGAAAACCCATAAACCACCAACTACCCATTTTGGGTTATGGACCCAATCATTTAATTCTTCCAAGAGTTGGTTGAGGCAGTTAATACCTTGGGAATGAAGAGGTATGGCAGCCAATTTCGTGTATGGGCAAGCCATCAACCTGGAAATTCCTGTTTTTGCTTCTTGGGCAAGAAAACACCCACAAAATGGTGCCCAAAGCCATTCTGAACATAGAGCTTTTCCTCTCTCACGCAGATGGAGACTGCTGGAAGTTACAGTCACGTTTTTCATCAAAAACGCAGGGTTTTCCTTGCCCAAAAAAACTCGTTTTTGGTTTTGGACAGTAGCTGGGAAGAAGGGGCTGCGATTTGGGACTGTATGGAGGTCGTTTTGTCCCAGAATTGCCATGGGCGTTTTCCTAAAAACGATTTCTGCTTCCTGGGGTTTTCCCAAACCTCCATTGTTCATTTTTAGCCTTCCCACGTTTTTCTGAAGCTCAGGGAATCATTTTCATGCCTATCACTAGACAAACGTTTTTCTCCTGTCCAGCCATTGCAGTTAGCTGATTATCTACATCCCTGTTTGATTTAAACCTGTGAGCAAGAAACTTGGAGTGGTAGTGGACAGAATTGGCTTGATAAACCTAGTGAAGGGAGGAACCTCTCAAGAAGATCAAGAGGGCTTTGGCTACTTTTCTATGCACACCCTGAGAACACTAGAAAGGAAGGTATGGCTTGAGGGACTGTGTGGCAGTGAAGAGGATACTTCCTTGTGTTGTGTGTGTAGGCATTGTGAGTGCCAAGCTGAATAGATCTGGGAGGGGTATCCATAGCTCTGTGGTTGAGCTCACTAGCTTAGCAATTCTTCCTTTCCATTTCCTAGCAGCCTGATAAACCCAATTGCAGATTGGCTTGGCTCATCTTGGTGTATGCTTGGCTATGTGTGAGTCTGTTGTTCCCTGATTCCTTGTAGAGATCATGCCCAGCTTGGGGGTGGCAGTGTGTTAATATATTGATGAGCACAACTGGCCTATGGTTGGGTGGAATGTTGCCGTTGCATAGCCAGTTGCTTGGGACTATTTTGATATAAGATAAGTATTCTCCTGTGTTAATCTTGCAATTGTTATTTGATGAATATTTGAATGAATGATGGATGTGTTAAATGAATTTACTTCCGCTGTGCTTTCAAATGTTTATGCATTTCCATATGTTCTTTCAATTACTTGAATACTTAGTTAAAAGCTCCATTTTAAATTGAATGTTTGTTTACTAAGTATGGGACTAGATGTCCGCATTTAGGGTCACGTCCTCTCTATCACACTGGTAGGATAGGAGGGGATGTTACAGTAGGCTGTCGCAATTCTCCTTCATCTAGGGTGCGACGTCGCAGTTCTTGGTCAACTAGGGTGAGACAGTGTCGCAACTTGTCTTCATACAAAGTGCGACGACCTCCCTCTGAGACTCTGTGTCCTCTACCAAGGTGCGATGAGGCTGTTTAAAGGCTATTTTGGGGAGTCTCGAGGTCTTTCTAGAAGTTTGTTGAGGTGGAGGCCTATCCCTAGGCTCTAGGTGAGGTGACATTTCGGTTCCTAACCTTATGGGAAGATCCCTTAACCATCTCCCCATAATCCTCAACCTACCCTATCTCTTTATCCCTATATAAACACCCACTCTCTCCATGAGAGAGGGGGAAGGTCTATGGTATCCTTATGTTGATAGAATCCATACTGGTGATTGGGAAGCTTGTACCATCTTAGACATTTGGCTTGGACATGTTGGATGGAGGATGCGACATTGAGGCTTTGGTTGTAGCTTCATCCTTTCTATGTAATTCCCACTTTTATACAGTTAATATAATCTCTTTCCATAAATTGTTGTCTTGTTGATGATGATGTTTAGAGTTTTCTTCCTTAACTGTTAACTTAGATCAATCATATGAAATGTATGCTTTCACTGTTTGGTAGTATCTATATGTTCAACAGGGTCTTGTAGCTGGAGATCTGACGACGCTGGAGCATTGGATCAACAAAGAGCAAAGGGATATGCAAATCTAAGGTAAGCTATCTATCCACTAGTTTGCACTTATATTGATCTAGGAAAGTAGATCTATATTCTGTTTGATTTTTTCTAGACTTGCATTAAGCTAGGGAGATCACGCCTTAGATCCATCTTTGGTAGATTGTCAGTTAACAGTAGCTACATCGGCGGTAGGTATCATCAAAGTATAGTTCCTGAGTTCATGATACCTCAAATATGTTAACAGTTCCCTCATATGTAAATCTTGGATACACTACACAGTAATCTTGAGACTTGGACTATGTTCATGTTGATTATTGACTAAATGTCCTTGTGCCAGTAGGGACCAGCTTTAAAAGAAATAAAAAGAGAAGGCTCCTAAAATGAGGAGGTATTTTTTATATCCATAAATATGAGTTGGGGTACTAAAGTAGGTGTAGGTACCATATTCCATATGTAAAAGGAATTTACATTCCCTATTTGGCCATTGGCTTGGACATTGGTTGCTCCATTTATAACTCTCCCTTATTTGCATTAATTATGTAAACTTATTTGGATTCGGAAATGGCCTAATATATAGACACACCCCTAAATCTTAACTTTATTTATTGAAATGCATTTCAAAAAGGTAGGATTCCCTTTTATATTAGTTAGTCCACCCATTGATTTGCCTTCCCTTTCATCTCAAGAACAACTCACTAGTATATAAACGCATGTAAGGATTATCTTTTTCCTTGGCCATGTATTGTTCAGTCTTTTGCATATCCCAACTAGATTCCTTTAAGGAAATAAATATATCTAACATTTAACCCACCATCAAGATGGATATTTTTGTTAGACACTAAACCAGTTGTGGGGATGTATTCGGAAACCCCACAAACAATCATGGATGGTACCTTGTTGCAGGATTTGGCTTACTTTGGAAACAAGAATGGATTGGATTATCTAGAAGACACCTTGAAGGTGTATTAAGAATTGGAAACAAGAATGGATTGGATTATCTAGAAGACACCTTGAAGGTGTATTAAGAATTGGGTAAGGTAGATGTTTTGATCATTAATAGTTAGGATGATTTGACGGAGTCCATTAAGGATATCCTTGGTGTTCTAATAAAGAAGGAGGTGGGAGGTCAAAGCACTTTCATAACAAGTGATGATACAACCCCTTCTGCATTAAACAAGATACAAAATTGAAGGAGACCGGTTTGTCTAAGTAGCTAGATATGAAAACAGTGGTTGGAGATATCATAGGTGCCATAGGAGGAGGAGGAGGATCTAGCCCTCCTACTCCTACTCCCAAACCACAACAACCTGTAACATCTTAGATATCCAACACTATCTCTCCAACCAAATCAAATTTTGTCCTAGACTCTATGCCTTGGGCCATCAAATACATTGTTCTGGAAGGCATGAAAAATACCAAGACAAACCTTTATTTGAATGACTTATTCAACATTCTCTAGCAAAGAGACCTAATTCTGACAGCCCTGGAAGAGCCACAAAAATCCTTTAAGAAAACAATAGCTCATATTGAGACAAAACAGCAAGATCAACCTAAACAAAAATTTAAAACAGGACATAAAACTAGTACCAATGCTATGGTGATAGGCCAACAATCCTAATCACATACACCTCCTTTTCTTTCTGTTAACCTTTTCAATTTTTCTAACTAGTCAATGTGACAAGAAAGACAAGGGTAGTGACAATTATGATTCCAGTTCCTATAGGTGTTCCAACAAGAGGAAAAGAGCTAGAGCTTATAGGGGTTATATAGAGGCAAATGCATAGGTCACCATAGCGGCATCAATTAAAATAGAGAAGCACTTGGCATTAGTGTAGAGAGAATCTCCACTTAAACCTACATAAGCTCGTGTTCATGTGTATCTAAAAGAGAATATATATGGTGGGTATAATGTACAAAGTGGGTAGAAGTGGTTTCCAAATCTCTTAAGTATGAATTAGGTTCCACAATTGGTTTCGGGGTTGCTATATGAACAATATGTAGTTCCTCCCACTTTAATGGTTATCGTGAAATTGCTATCAAGCCCATCTTTTGGCTAATGGGTACTTCATTGTTCTATTTATTATTTCAATACAAATAATGGAATGGGAGAGGTTGACCATAATATTCAGATGAATCTAATAGAATAAATATACTATTTTTTCTCTTATTGCAAAAGTTGAGTCCATATATTACTAAACTGCAATAGAACACATCAAGTATTGTATAAGGATTTGCTTCCTCTACCAACCTATGCTAGAAGAACCAAAATATCAGACTGGGAAACATTATTTATATCTCTAATATAGTTTCTAAGGAAAGAGATTTATCAAATACTTGACTTGCAAATTCATTTGTTAACCTATGAAACACTAAGATTTCCCATATGTTCTCTTACTACCTTCAAATGTATATTTAACATAGTTAGTCATGAGGAATGAAAGAGCGGTCAATCTAATAAGTGAACATAAGGGTCGAATAATATCTGGATAAAAAATGAATTTCCATAGAAATCAAATATATATATTCTTCCTAGGAAATCTAAACCAAAGAACATTTGTGTGACTCACTAGCCTTCTAGGCACTATAAAATTGAAAAAATAACAAGTCACCATATAGATGGTAGAAGAACTAGCTAATTCACAAATCAAGAGTTCTTGAAAAGGAAATTGAAAAGGTATTAATTGTTTCATGATCTCTTCCTAATTTTGTTTCCAATATGCTTAAGTCAAATAATATATCTAGACCTATCATCAAGTGTTCTAGGTCTAACAATAATTTGAGACAATACTGCAAGGGCAGATAGACTGCTACAATATTACATAGAAATCATAAACATAAACCCTATACTTACCATATATATGTTGTCAACACCATTCCATGGCTACAAAAGGTGGACAATTTTCATTTTTGATTGCAGCATGATTACTATTGCCAATACCAACCACCATTAGTGGAGGGCATGCATCACCATCTATATAGCCTCCATCACCAAAATCATAGACTAATGTCTTCATGGTCCTAGCACAAAAAATTTAGTTTTACAATCTGATGTTCAATATAATATTGAAGATAAAAAGAAAAGAAAATTAGATCTTACAAAATGGGTCAGATTTTCCTCTTAATAATTGCACAACCCTCATGACACTTTTAGTTCATAATCAGGTAGAATTTGTTCATATTGATGCCAAATCTTGTTATTCAAGAATAGATCAAGAACAAAAAGATAAAGTTAACATCAATATGTGCCAAGTTGCCAACTATATCTATACCTCATTAAAGGAAAAATCATGACCAATTAAATCCCAAAGCAATGCCAATTTTCCAAATATGCTTACCAAGATTGCCAACCTGTTGGATACAATACTTTCGATAACCTTGTATCTACTATCAATGCACCATTTCCATGTAGAAAAATGATCTGCACCCATAGGGAAGCCCCATATTTTGAAAAACTAAATTTTCTCTCGAAAAATTTACTTCTTCGTCCAATATCTTATTTTCAAGACATACAAACTTACAACTAAAAAATCTCAGAACCAGTTATGATCCGTAATCGAGGGACTTATAGCCCACTCAATTTACAAAGAAAGATGCTTGTGAAGAAAATTATTTCTACTCTTTGTTCTTTCTCTGTCAAGGGTGAGATGATGTTTGGCTCATTTTCTACTTGAACTTAAACGAAATGACTCCAAACCTTCGAGGCTCAATTTCTTGATAAATCTATCTTCAAATTTGTCATCAACAAGCACAAATATTGTTAACATATCAAGTTACAATTTCTTTCTTTTTTTACTGTTACATGAAAATAGCAATATCTACAATGTAATAAACACTCAATCAAAGAGGAAAACCTTCTCAATCAAATGGAATTTGCCAAGCAATGTTTGAAAATGCTCCAACACTACTAAAATGTTAATATGTTGATATATAACATCTCATGCACTTCTAAGTTCACCCAACAATGATAAAATAATGCCTCTGGCACTTGTAGATTCACCGGGCAATGATAAAAACGCCCCAACACTAATAAAATCGCCTTGAGCACCTTTTAAACTCGTCGAACAGTGTTTAAAACCGCCTCATGCACGTGTAGAGTTGAGTTGCTAAGCAATGATAAAAACGCCCCAACACTGATAAAAACACCCCAGGTACTTCTAAATTTATCCAACAATGATTAAAACCGCCTCAGGTACTTGTACATCGCTAGACAATGGTTAAAAACCCCCTGATAAAAACGCCCTGAGCACTTCTAAATTTACCCGACTGTGATAAACATGTCCCAGGCACATTTAAATTCGCCCAGCTGTGATAAAAACTCCCAGACACATTTAAATTTGCCCAATTGTGATAAAAACGCCCCAGGCAATCACAGGACAACATAGGCAGTGCAAAATTGCCTCATGTAATGGTAAAACGCCCAAGCAAGAAAGTAATTTGCTTAGCTAGTGAGAAAAATTCACAACAATCAAATATGTTTAAAAAATTCAATTTAGAACTACTTAAAGAGTTGCAACAACTCTTAGATTAGAACCATTTGATCTCAAGATTCATATTGGAATGGACGGTGGTAATTTAAGAGCTGTTGGCATTTGTATTTTGCTTGAAAATATGAAAAACAACCTCATATAATAGTTGAGAATGAATGTTTAAACCATCCCATGAACTAGAGCATTAAGCCACAGAGCAACTCCCATTAAAATATTAGCGGCAATTAATTAAATGAAAAAGAGAAATCAATCAAACACATGATGGACACCGAAAATTTACCTCGGAAACCCAAATGGTAAAATCAGCTTTAAATGGTTGCTTAGTATATCTTTGACAATCTCTAGTTACAAGGCTTCTTATGCTCCCCCGTGCATCCTCTTTTCCTAGCCAACAAAAATCTTTTCTGAGTGAAAATGAATGAGGAAATTTGGAGAACTTGGGTAATAGGAAGGCCAATAGGCCTCACCTTTCTTTTCCCATTCCCCATCTTTTTCCTCCTATTTTATTTTTATTTTTACATTTAATTCATTTTATTTTTTTTCTCTCGTCTTATTTACATTTTTGTCCACCTTGTATTTGTTTTATTGCATCACCTTTAATCATTGCTAGATTACATTGCAATTAGTAGCATTACAACCCTTGAAAAGTTCAGATCCATTTAGGATCAAGTTAAGTAATAGGAAACCATGCTAGATTATAGGAGAATGAAGGCATATTATTCCACCACCTCTGTTAGCTCCCACTTGACATTTATTGTTGCAGGTTTTAGATAGTAGTGGCTCTAGGTCTATCTCTCAACATGGTTTCAGTTTCATCTCTTATGTTCTTGTTCATCTCAGTCAGGTGCTAGTATGGAAGATTCCAGAAGGAGAATGAACACTAAAGAAAGAGTAGTAGCCACTATGGAGGAGACGCAACATGAATATCCCATCAAATTGAACTTTGAAGTAATGACTCAAAGAACTCATGGCACAACAAGGTTACTGTGCTAGTTCCTCTAAGCCTGGTTATCAGACTCCAAAGAAAACCCATGAACGTTGTATCATGCTATATGTGAATTTAGCAGAAGACTTTGTGACCTTGACAAGAGGAATGTTGCAAGACAAAAGAAGTTCGAGGAGCAAGCAATGGCTCTACTGGAAAAGTTGGTTGCATTGATAAAGATTGCAGATAAATATTGGTTACACTAGTAAAGATTGCAAACAAATATAGAATGGAAGATGAGGCACTGAAATAGAGCACTCGGAAGTGCAAGGAGTAGCTTGTTGAAATTGTGATGATGAATGAGAAGAAACCATAGAGCACTCGGAAGTGAGGAGTAGCTTGTTGAAATAAATCTTGGCATGGTTCAGTTAGTTTTAAATAATGCTTTCGGGTTTTATAGGTTATACTAGGATGCTAGGTACTTTTAGAGTTGGTAGTTTGTCTTCTTACTATTATAACTTATATTTTGATTGGTTGTAGTGTGGTGTTGGTCAGATGGAAATAACTGTTATAAATCCCAATTTTGTATAATTATTGGACCTACTATAATGCATCATTGTTGTACTATATATTATCAGAAATGGTAGTTCATACATAGATTGAAAAGAAAATATCAAAAAAAAACAATTCCTTATTATGGTTTTTCATTGCTTTTGACAAAACTAACATAGAACAGGCTAAATGCTCGACGAATGCTCTGCAATGTTTGTGAAATCGTAGACCTACTTAGCATAGCTCAAAGACAAAATCGTGGTGTGAGCAAGTCGAAAGAAGGCTTTTAAAGTAATTATTTTAAAAAAAAGATGTGTACCATGTTCAAAACAACCACAAAAGCTACGGAAATCACTAAGATGTGGAATCCACATCTCTGATGCCCACATAAGAAATGAGCAATTAGCAGTTCATATATAAGAAATGAGCAATTAGCATGCGCTATAGAAATCATTAGAAGTTCATTCTTATTCATTATAAATTTTTTTCTATAATTAAAAACCGATCACTACTAAGTGATCCTTGGTAGTTATGCATTTACATAGGTATGAGCAGAGCCATAACAATGCACAATGCATAGAATTGTTGTAGGCTTATTGCAACAAATTATTTAACATAATTTTGTTAAGAAATGATTGCTATCAAATCTATAAATGATCACTAGAAATATTATGGTCCATAAGAATCATATTTAGGTTCAATCAACAAACAAAACACTTGCCTAAAATGTGGCAAAACATCAATCATTGCAATCCTGCAACTCCAATGTCCATCACCATAACCTTTAAAATAGCTTGTATTTAACACATTCAAAAGCATTTACTGCTAAGTGTAGGTTTCTTTAGGAAACAATTTCATTTTTCATAGTTATAATATAGCTTCTTGTGGCCTTGTTGTATGCTACATGATTATCCATGGATAGCAACCGCATTTACTATGCAGATACAAGACCTTTTCTTATTAGGCCAATAGTACGCTGATAGTTATCGATAGGCATATATATCTTAAAATTTTGGGGTGGACTACCATCTATGCTTTTCCTAGATTGGAGGATGGGACAAGTGTAATTTAGAGATTGATTTTATGCCATTAAAAAAAAGAAATATAAGAAATAACCTGTAGGTGATGCATGGATGCATGGATAATTAGGATAGTTCATGACAGATAAGTTAAAGAAGTTGGGTCATAACATGTAGGTAGACATGGATAACTGGTAATTGAACTATATATATATAAACTTGTAACTAATGCATAGATAACTTCGAAAGTTCATGGAATATAAGTGGAAGAATCTTGGGGATAATATGTAGTTAGGCATGAATAATGATAGAGAGCAACTAATAGAAAACAATTAAATAAGTAGAACCACTAATAGAGAACAATTAAGTTTTTGGTTAGGTTACAATTAAGTTTGGTTAGGTTACAATTAGGCTTTTGATTAAGTTTCAGGTCTATTTAAAGAAAACCGAGGTAGGTAAACCAAGAATCCTTAAGCAGCTCCCAATATTTTCTCCATATTTTCTCAGGTCTGTCCCTAGCTGAGGTCCTTCTCTTCCTGCTTGGAAGATCGAAAATTGCTCAGTGAGGTGACGGCCATAGCCGGGTCCATTTAATCCATAGCGTCTTTGCTTTATGATACTACACAGATTGAAATACGATTAATCTGTTTTCAGTCTGCTGAGGTTGTTGATTCTGAAAAGCTTGGCCAACGATCACGACAACTGCGTTATGAATGAAAATTCACAGATAGCAAGTGCAATTCGAAGAGGCAGAACATGTAATTCCTTTCCTCCCTTTGCGTCCGTGGGAGTAAAGGATGTTACCTTTCGTTTACTTTGATAGTGGATAACATATCCCAAACAAGTTTTAAATTCAATATTTTTCACAATTTGCTTTTATGCGAATTTCCTTCATCAACCTAGATTATTTTGTACAAGATTAGGCTCCAGGAGTATGTGATAATTGTTCCCACCATAGGTTCAATGTAGAGAAATTCAAATTTAAGAACTTGAGAGGGATGTAGGCGGTCAAGACAAGATCCGCCATCTATGGAGGACGGAGGCAATATATGGTGAATGTTCATTTACTAGTTTTATAATTCCTTCCACCATTCTAATTCTTTTTAATTTACTATCCTTTCTGTTTTGGCTGAAAGCCCTAAATATGGGGAATTAGCACAATTGCAGGATGATCTACAACTCAGGCTCTATATTTTGTTTAATGATCATGTATTAATGTTCATTTTTGCAATCTATGGGCACTTAATAAATCCAAAGTAAACTGCTTTGCACTTCAAGTTTCTTGATCTTCAAGTTCTGAATAAATTTATTTAAACAATTTGATCAACTAATAGAGATGCCTGCGTTAACAGTGAAATTACTATAGTAAAATGGTTTGCAGTGAGTTTCTTGATCTCTAAGCACTTAATAAATTCATAAATCAAATAAAATTTTGTGGACAGTTTGATCATTTAATTAAGATCTCCAAGATGAATAGTGGAATCACTATTACGGCATGACTTTCACACTGTTGTTGTGGATCAGGGGCTCATCTTTGTTATAGATAGTCTGATTAGCGATCCAGAAAATGAGCAACGTGAAGCTTTAGTTTTGGCGATTAAAGCGAGGTGATCAAAAGACTTGGTCTCAGTAATCTCAAACCCTTGGTATTTGTGCTCATTCTGTAGCGTTCAGCTATATTTACCCTTTTATGCTATGTCATTATCTCTACGAGTACTTTTCTACCATTTTCATGTTTCAGAAAGCATTTTTTTTCTATGATATTAGAAAATTATGACTTACAAGTTAGTTTATTAGCATGCAACATAACATCATTATCAATATTTGTGCCAGGATGTTAAACAATTGGTGATTTTTCATTGTTTCATAAAGGACCAAACATCTAACTATTATTCAATATTTATGCTTCGATGTTAAACAATTGGTGATTTTTCATTGTTTCAAAGGGAATCGAACATCTTACAGAGAGTAAGAAGTTTGAAACTACCAAGATCATCTTACAAAGAGTAAGAAGCTTGAAAAGACCAAGATCTTTTTCCCATTTCAAGAATATCACTAAGTATTTCTGTAAAGTTCAATTTCATCTTTATTTTTAGATGCTTAAGGTTATCTTTCACTTCCCAATCAGGATTCATAGAATAAAAAGACATGAACTATATTATATTATATAAAATAAAAATAAATCTCAAACCTAACACCTTATTTATCTTACAAATACCAAGATCATCTTACAAAGAGTAAGAAACTTGAAAATACCAAGATCCTTTTCCCATTTCAAGGATATCATTTCTGTAAAGTTCAATTTCATCTTTATTATTAGATGCTTAAAGTTATCTTCCACTTCCCAATCAGATTTTATGAATGATAGTATGCCTGGTATTCACTTGTAAAATAAAATAAAGGATTCAAAGAATAAAAAGACATTAACTATATTATATTATATAAAATAAAAATAAATCTCAAACCTAACAAGGAAAACCTTATTGAGAAAAATGATCAAAATACCTAAATGATTCATGACTATGTGTATAATCTATATAAATGTTGGATTTCTTTCTTTTTTTAATGACATGTTATTTTACATTTTAATATTGCATACCTGCGTGTGAAATGCCCAATAAAGTTACATTCAAAAAATATAAATTCTGATTATCTTAAAAAATTGCTTTCATAAGTTAAGATTTATTCTAATTGTCTTAAAAAATTGTTTTCTTAATTTTTGCAGGAGTTAAGATTTTATCTGTAGATTTTCCCACCCAAAAGATTCTAAGTTATTCCAAAAGAGTCTGAGTCATTTTTCCATACCCAAAAAGTTTTGAACCAATCAAAATGACTTTGTTCAACAAAGGAAAATTAAGGTTTTTCACACCCAAAAGCTTCTACGTTATCCAAAAATCAGTTTATTAAACAATCCACATGTCATCCTTGATCGAAAATTTAGGCCCTGTGAGTTGTATTAAGATTCCAAAAAGTTACAAGTCATGTGTTTCAAACACTTGCCATATATTATAGTCATTTCAATGTGTTTCAAACACTTGCCATATATTATAGTCGTTTCAATGGCATTTTTATGTAACCCTATGTATCCCAGGTTTTAATAAGTTATAGAATATAGCATTGTCATGACTCAATAAACCATGAATTTGATCGTGCTACATTGATCATTTCAAAAATAATTAATAACTTCATATTATCAAATTAATTTTATTGATTTAAATATATTAATTATAATTTTGAAATGTATTATAAGAATTTGAAGATTATCATACATTTACATTTTGCCAAATTTTGATAACCAATTTGCAGATGCAAGACTCGTCTGTAACATCAACTATATGTTTTTTTATTCATGAAAGTATTTTGATAGATAAATATTATATTTTTAAAATAATAATAATAACAATTAAAAAAAATTAAATATAAATTTGTAACCTAATATCTTTTCAAAATATAAATGTATCAAATAGATTTATATAAAACTCTTTACAGTAAATTTGTATAGAACTCTCATCTTTCATATATTAAAATCGAGGATTTATACAAATACAAACCTATGCGGTATATTCAGTAAATAGATAGATAAGTAAAGAAAACTCTATAGCTAATGTCAAATTTCAGAGTATGAAGTTATTTAAAATTCTTTTCATAAATATTTAAATTTAATTTGCTTGGAACGTTTTGAATTTTCGACCCCATCTAGGGTGTGCGAGTAAAAATTATTATAAATCTCCGTCACATAATATACCATATTTATAATGGTGTAAATTTTTTAAATTTTCATCAATTTAAAACTTGATTAGTAGCTAATAAAGTCATAATGATAATATGTATGCCCTTTTGGGTATTACGTTCCTGTTTTTATTCTTTCATCAATATTGGCATTCAGATTTTAAATTCCAATGTGGCGTAATTATACAGTTTAAAATAAAGGATGAAAGAAAAGATGGCTACCTTCAATATATATATATATATATATATATATATATATATATATTTCAAAATCTTTACCGCAGATTTCACTCTTTGTCACATTAATAATATTTACAATAAGTATGTGTAAAACATAATATATTACTGTATTAATAGGTTATCATTTATACATTTTTTCATTTTTTACTTTAATTAAATTTTTAATTTTATGCAAAATAATTATTTTTTTTTTAAAAACAGTTTTATGTTTTTTAATGCATTTACTGTAAATTTTCTGTGTTATTTCAGCTTGTTGGTTTATGTCAACTTTTCAATGTTTTTCATTTTCAAACTGGTTTTGCATTTGCTGGCAGAAAATTAATTTAGCCATGCACACCATAAAAAAATCAAACTCAGAAATTTTGGCCAATAGCTCTGGAAAAACTCCAACGGGGAAAACCAATCAGAGAGAGAGTTTATTATTTCTTCAGTAAATCTCAGTACATCAATTTTACAGCAGAAATGTACTTATCTCCACCATGAAATTTCACCCATAAAAATGCCTCGAAATCAATGCCAAGCTGCTGCCTCGATTTCTGTGCCTGTGGGGACCTCGAAAACTGTGCATGAAGGTACATAATCCGTACTGTACGGTCTCAGTTTCTGTGCATCCTGTCTTGGGATTTGTGCACTAAACGTGTCTCGAAATCCGTGCTACAAATCTCGGTTTCTGTGCCCAATAAAGCTTCCTCGAAAATAGTGCAAATGTTCTCAGGATTTGTGCCCAGATTCTCCTCGAAAAATGTGCAGGCTATCTCAAAACTTGTGCCCAGAAACTCCTTGAAACTCGTGCCCAGTTTGCTGCTCAATGTTCCTCCTCGAGATTCATGCTGTACTGAAGAATGCTGCCTAGAAATCCGTACTGTGCATTTAATGCTCAGCAGCCTACCTCGAAAATTGTGCCAACTAAAACCTCCTAAAATGCCTCCCTCGATTTGTGTGCTTTCTCTTTTCTCTCTTGAGTTCACTCTCATCACAAAAGTGAATGCTGCTTGCCTCCCTTTTTCTTTTTGATCAAAACCCTAGGTGAGTGAGGGCCCATTCAAATCAACGGCTGAGATTAGCCAAGATGAGTGGGTGAGATTAAATGCTCACTTTAATATTTAAAAATATTTAAATTCACTCACTTAGCTTTTATCAAAAGTGACTTTATGTTATAAAGTCACATTAAATGCTTTTTACAAGTCATTTAATGTAAGGGTCACTTTTCCCCACTTAAGTGACTTAGGCAAAAAGTCACCTAGGGGACACTTCCTAGGTACAAAAACTAACACTCCCTCTTACCGATGAAGGTGTTCTGCACCACTCCCAACTTGTCTCTGAAGAAAACAAACTTGCCCCTCCCCAAAGATTTCGTCAAGATATCTGCTACCTGCTCATCAGTGGATGTGTACTGCAACTCTACAGCTCCTCTTTGAATGTAGTCTCGGATGAAATGGTACCTGATCTCAATATGCTTTGACCTGTCATGGAACACTGGATTCTCAGAGAGCTGAATGCAACTCTGATTGTCACAGTATATCACCATAGGCCTAAGCTCCTGATCAAACAAATCTACCAATAGCTTACGAAGCCACAGTGCCTCACAAGTAGCCTAACTGGCTGCCATATCCTCAGTCTCGGTGGAACTCAATGCAACGGACTTATGTTTCCGACTGAACCATGACACTACTGTCGAGCCCAAACTGAAACAACAACCGGAAGTGCTCTTCCGATCCCTCACACTGTCTGCCCAGTTTGAATCTGTGAAACCAACCAAACTGACTCCACTCGAATCCCTGTAATCCAAACCATAGTCCACTGCACCTGCAAGGTATCTCAGCACATGTTTTGCGGCAGTCTAGTGTACACTCCTAGGATCCACCATGAACTAGCTAAGAGTGTTCACCGCAAAACACAAGTCTGGCCTAGTGTTGACCAAATACATCAACGACCCAATGAGCTGACGGTAAAGTGTAGGATCCACCAACTTACCCTCATAAGCATGAAGTTGCTTCTAATTGGTGATCATAGGTGTGGACATCAGCCTGCAATCCTCCATCCAAAATATCCTCAGAATATCAACTACATACTTCCCCTATCCCAGCAAAATATGTCCAGGCTCCTGCCAAACCTCCATCCCTAGATAGTAATGCATCAACCCAATGTCAATCATCTCATACTCAGTAGCAAGGTCTCTCTTGCAATGTGCAATGAGATGCTTCTCTCCAGTGATAAACAAGTCATCAACATATAACAAAAGAATGAGAGGATCTCCACCAACCACAATTTAGTAAAGGTTGGGATCAGCCTCACTCTTCTGAAAACCCATCGATGTCAAATATGCATCAATCCTGGAGTACCAAGCTCTAGGAGCTTGCTTCAGTCCATACAAGGCTTTCCTCAACCTGCACACGAGAATCTCTCCCATGAATCTCGAATCCCTGTGGCTGCTCTAAGTAAACCTCCTCCTATAGAAGACCATTGAGAAATGCGGTCTTCACATCCATCTGGTGCATCTTTCAACCCATCTCTGCTGCTATAGAAATCACTGCTCTGATGGAAGAATACCGAGCAAGTGGTGCAAAGGTCTCATCATAATCAACTCCCTCAACCTGTGAAAACCCTCGTGCCACAAACCGAGCCGTGTACTTCTCCACACTACCATCTGCAACATGCTTCACCTTGTAGATCCACTTGGAAGTCACAACATACTTCCCTCTGGTCTCGGCACTATCTCCCAAGCATCATTCTTCATGATGGAATGGTACTCTTCCATCATGGCATCTCTTCAAACCTGATGCTGAGAAGCCTCCTCAAATGTGGAAGGCTCTAAATCACGAAGACTCACAACAAGAGCCATGCCCAATCTATCTGGCATCACTATTGTCCTGATCTCCTCCTGGGGTCTACCAAATGCCTCTGCCTCCTTCACGGTCTCATTAATCCATTTAGGCTTCCTCTTCCTTGAAGGCTCCTCCCATACTAGTCTATCCTCATCTGAAGAACTCCCAGAAGCAAAAGTTCCAACACCCCGAGGACCAGTGACTGATGAACCAGTTCCTGAAGAACCTATAACCTGAGAACCAGAACCTGAACCTGTCCCTAAAGTACCTGGCACCTGAACCACTGAACCTGTAGAAGCTGTGCCTATACCCTATGATCCAGTCACTCCGGAAACCTATGGACCTGATATCTGTATCGAAGAAGCTTGAGTCACTTGAGGTGTGGAAGCTGGTGGCTCCCTTTGCTTTATCTCTCTGGACTTCCTGAAGGCTCTCTTCTCATCAAACTTCACCTCCCGCCTAACAACAACCTTCTTCTGGCTAGGAAGGTAAATCCGATAAGCCTTCAAAGTCTCATCATATCCCACAAAGATGCCTCTCTCTGCAATAGGATCAAACTTTGTCCTCTTCTCAGTAGGGATGTGAGAGTAAGTCAAAGAACCAAATATGCGAAAATGGCTCACCTCAAGATTCTTGCCTGGATACATCTCCTCAGGTGTCTTCCTTCCCAAAGCACAATGAGGACTCCTGTTTTGCAGATATACTGCAATGTTGCATGCCTCTTCCCATAGAAAGAACGGTAAAATCTAATCATGGAGCATCGCTCTTGCTGCTCCCACAATCGACCTGTTCTTCCTCTCTGCTACTCCATTCTAATCAAGAGTGTAGGGAACTGTCAGCTGTCTCTGTATACCCTCCTGTGTGCAAAATCCATCGAACTCCTTGGAGGTATACTCACCCCCATTGTCCGATCTCAACATCTGAATCTTCCTCCCTGTCTACTTCTCCACAAGGACTTTGAACCCTTGGAAGACACTCAATACTAAGGGTGACTTCTTGCTCCTCAAGAAGTAGATCCAAGTCTTCCTGGAGTAGTCATCAATGAAAGAGATATAGTACTCAAATCCAGTCAAAGAGACCGATGACATAGGGCCATAAATATCAGAATGGATCAAGTCAAGTACTCTTGCTGCTCTTGTGTCACTACTTGGAAAAGCAGTCTTGGTGTACTTTCCCAAAGCACACCCCCTTCACACATCACTTTGCTCAATCATGAACTCAGGTAAACCTATAACCATGCTCCTCAACAATCTCAGAGCTGGGTGATGCAAGTGGGCCATCCTCCGATGCCATAGATCACAAAGCTCATTGTTGTTGTTGTGTGCTAAAGCGTGTTGCGGCTGAAACAAGAGCTTGTATAGCTTTCCACATCTAACCCCAATGTCCATGGAGGTAGATAATCATGTAGTCTTGGGGAATACCTGCACTCGCCCATCCAAGAAACAAACCCCAAGACCCTTGTCCTCAATGGTGGAAACTGATACAAGGTTCTTCTTCATCCTAGGGAAAAATAACACATCCCTCAAAGTCATGGGACTCATAGACTCCCTCTGAAATGTAATGGTCCCCCGACCAACTGCTCTAACAATGGTGTCATCGCCTAGTACAACCTCCACATCTGTGCCTGTCTGTGAAACCTCAGAGAACATCTCTCGAGCACTTGTCATGTGGCTCAAAGCTCCGATTTCAATATACCAAGTGCCAGTGGTGGATGCACTCATCTGATGGCCTATTAATAAGGAATACTCCATCTCCAAATCCACACCAATGCTGGTAACTAAAGAGGCTCTCTCTCTCTCAATTTTTCTAGCACACAGAGAAAACTCTCTCTGAAATCTGTCTCCAAAGTCATCAACCTCCACTGAAGCTGCAGTCTATTGTCTCTTCTTCTTCCTGCTTGGACACTGTGAAGCATAGTGCCCAAATGTCTGACAAGCATAACACTTGATTTTACTCAAGTCCTTCTTCTGCCCATCCTGCTGCTGCTTGGCCCCACCTTGCTTGGGACCCTTCTTCTTCTTCTTCCCCTTTGTTGTCAAAGCCACATTCTCATCATCTTCCCTAATCTGTGAAGAACTGCCATGTATGAGACCTCTCTTAGTCTCCTCCTGCACAAAGTCATCCCACAGTCTCTCCCATTAAGGTAAGTTCTCTCTACCCACTATAGCCTGCACAAATGCACCCCAGGGCTTGGAATCCCCATTCACTATTGTACGCACAAGCTCAGTAGCAGTGACCACCTCCCCAACTATTGCTAGCTCATATCTAACTGCAGTTATCCTGGTAAGGTAAGCTGTCACTCCCTCTCCGCCATTCATCTTTATACTCTTCAGTCTCTCCTTGAGAACCATCTTCCGGTTCTCATCGGTACTCTTGTATAAGTTGTTTAAAGCACTCCACATCAAATGTGCCCTAGCTTTACCAGAAATGTGAGGGATGATATGGTCTTTAACTGCATCAAGGATTATTCTTCTATATTTACAGTCTTTCTTGCTGAAGGAATGATAATGTTGTTGCATCTGTACCATCGGGAATCTAAACAGGGTTTGTTGTAGTGTTTCTAACCACCTCCTCCCACAGTTCATTCTCCTATAATATTAGCAAAATCCTATCCTTCCATGGCACAAAGTTTCCTGTCCCATCCAGCCTATCCTCCAACCTAAGTGTTGTAGCCATCTCTACTGTCAACCCAACAAGGTGCTATTCACTAACAGAAGAAAATACTCAAATTTGAAAATTTCTGTGTGTCTGCAAATTTTACTGTTTTCTGCCCCCAAGCTCTGGTACCATGTAAATTTTCTGTGTTATTTCAGCTTGTTGGTTTATGTCAACTTTTCAGTGTTTTTCATTAACAAACCGGTTTTGCATTGGCTGGAAACTACTTATAAAAAATGCAGACAATTAAACACACTATAAATACACTTTAACAGGCAGAAAATTAATTTAACCATGCACACCATAAAAAAATCAGACTCAGAAATTTTGGCCAATAGCCCTGGAAAAACCCCCACAGGGAAAACCAGTCAGAGAGAGAGAGAGAGTTTATTATTTCTTATAGCAGAAATGTACTTATCTCCACCATGAAATTTCACCCATAAAAATGCCTCGAAATCAGCGCCAAACTATTGCCTCGATTTTTGTGCATGTGGGGACCTCGAAAACTGTGCAGGAAGGTACAAAATCCGTACGGTATGGTCTCGGTTTATGTGTAGCTTGTCTTAGGATTTGTGCCCTAAACATGTCTCGAAATCCATGCTGCAAATCTCGGTTTCTGTGCCCAATAAAGCTTCCTCGAAAACACTGCAAATGTTCTCGGGATTTGTGCCTGGATTCTCCTCGAAAATGTGCAGGGTGTCTCAAAACTTGTGCCCAAAAATCCTCGAAACTCGTGCCCAGTTTGTTGCTCAATTGTCCTCCTCGAGATTCGTGTTGTACTAAAGAATGCTGCCTAAAAATCCATATTGTGCATTTAATGCTCAGCAGGCTACCTCAAAAATCGTGCCAGCTGAAACCTCCTAAAAATGCCTCCCTCAATTTATGTGCTTTCCCTTTTCTCTCTTGAGTTCACTCTCATCACAAAAGCGAATGTTGCTTGCCTCCCTTTTCCTTTTTAATCAAAACCCTAGGTGAGTGAGGGACCATTCAAATCAATGGCTGAGATTAGCGAAGATGAGTGGGTGAGATTAAATGCTCACTTTAATATTTAAAAATAATTAAATTCACTCACTTAAATTTTATCAAAAGTGACTTTATTTTATAAAGTCACATTAAATGCTTTTTACAAGTCATTTAATGCAAGGGTCACTTTTCCCCACTTAAGTGACTTAGGCAAAAGGTCACCTAGGGTACACTTCCTAGGTACAAAAACTAACATTTACCACATTAATAATATGTTACAATAAGCATGTATAATGAATATTATATTGTTGTATTATTTAGTTATCATTTATGCATTGAAAACTATGTAACTAATTTTTCATTTTTTACTTAATTAAAATTTTAATTTTATGAAAACAATTTTATGATTTTTAATGTACCATTTTATTTTAGTTTTTAAAAGTTGAATTTTAAATTATCAATCAATTTAAATTTTGAAAATTTATAAAATCATGATTATGATAAAAAAAATTTAAAATATTATAATTTTAATATGGCAAGAATTCAAAGATAATAAATAATAAGTTATAAAAGATATTATAATATTAATATTTAAATTTTTTAAGAATAATAAAGAACAAATTAAAAAAAAATCATGGAGTAGTTGCTATGATTACTATGGTAACTAGCACAACTATATTTTTTAAAGTGGTTGATATGCTTAAATTGATGTCATTTTCCACCTCTTTTTAAATGTAATGACATTGAACAACGCACATCAACCACTTTTAAAATGTGGTTGTGCTAGTTGCAACTGAGTGCATTAGTAATGCAATCTAGAAGCTACTTAATGAAGATGAAATTTCAAAATACCACGATAACTGATGCGCAATTAATTCAAATCACTACCACATCTCTGTCCTCCACAACCAAGGACAAGTGGCACTTTTAGATTTTTTTCCAATTTTATATTCACTTTCAATACGACAAAATATGTCGAATCAAAACACCCTACAAGAATCACTCAAAAAATTAAGAAATTTCGATCAAATGTGGAGGACAAGTGGAATCTTTGAGAACTTTTTAATAATAAAACTAGTTGCAATATGAAAAAATATTTGGAATCAAGACACCCTACAACAAACACAAAAAATAAGAAACTTCAAGCAAATGTGTATGCAATTTTCTAAGCCCAGATAAGCACCTACTTCTGAAAAATTTGACAACCATGGATCATAATGCTTCAAATGAATTATTGGCATCGTGGATAAAGTGAATTGTTAACTACTCATGTCAATTGCACTATTCTTTAATAACATGTTGTCTAACAACTATCAACAACATTCTTTCATTTTTATTTGCCATGATTTTGCAAGTTGCTCCTCCATGTGCCATGAATAATGCAAATATTATATTGTCAAACACATGAGTTTAGGTTCCTTCCAAGCTCAGCTTCACCCAAATCGCAATAAATTCAGGTTTTTATGGCTCAATGATTTGGTGTTTGGATTAGCATGTTTAAAATAACATTAAATCAATGTTTGGCTATGATATAGTCAATCTGAGATTCAAATCAAATTTGTTGTGGCTTAGGATTTGTCAAATATTGATGTATTAATTAAATATTTACTGGACTTTATGGTATCCTTTTTCCAATCTTGGACACAAACAGAGCTGACAGCATTCTTCTCCTCGTCAACAACAAGCTGAGGACCCTCTAGTTGACCCCCAATGTATCTGGAAAATAAGATAAGCTTAGATATTCCCTTAGCTTGGAATAATAGAGGATGGATCTACCACATAATGAAGAACAAAATTGCCTCCCAAATTATATATAAATACTATTTGTGATCTAGGCCACCCTGAGTTGGCCATAGCCTTCACAACCTAGGTTGGCCCTTAGTCCAATCTGTACAAATCGGATACAAGAAATTGATGGAACATGTTGGCCCTTCTAGAGAATTTGAATTTTATCCAATTTCCTAGGTCCTTCTATTGTAAAATTAGTCACAGCATATCTATTGAACAAGAATATCAATTACAAAGATGTAAAACAATTTGGAGTAAAAATTGTGCAAGAGAGATGCATCAGTGCTCTATAATCCAGAATGGTAGAATTACAATACAATACTGTCACAATGAGTAAGCAATTTGAATTAGCCAAGGAGGTCATTCGAATATACTGCATGGTGTAGCTTGGCTCCAACTAGGAGTCCTCATCATCAATCAATGGTGTTCATCAATGCACAAGTCACTATCAGAAAAGTGTCAAATTGAGTCTAACTGATGGTAATGGCACTAATGTAGGGATGGAGGCTCAGTGGAGGGCGCATGAGGAGTTAACTGCACTCAGAATAGGTGTTCAAGTCTCATCAGAGGTCAATCGGAGTGATAACAGCAGTGAGGAGTCAGTCTAGCCTCAAATCAAGGAAAGACAACTAGCTAACTGAAGTGAACTGGACTGGTAGGTGAGAAAATGAGCCCTTCTCAAGTGGTGGGTGAGAAGTGGGTGCCTCCCTGACTAGGAGGGCTAAAACTGAGTGGAAAGTGGCTCCTGGGTGCTGGTATACTAGGGACTAGGTGCTGGAGGCATCAAACTGGTGACTGGGAAGCATGCGGATGCATGCATGTATGCAAAGTACATACTGAATGATGAGATATCCTAACACCCCCCCTCAAGCTATACTATGATGTAAAAAGTAAAATGTAGGGACCTGGTTACTGAGACCAAAGGTCACCCCAATACATTAATCCAAAAATGCTAAAAATAAGCTAAGTGAGGAAAGAAGGAAAACCTAGTGGGAAGAAAGCCCCCCCTCAAGCTAAACATAAAAATGGATCTAATATGTCTCCACCGTGATGGAACTCACTCCCAACAGTGAATGGAGGTAAGAGAACTTCTTCTCAGTGAAGCTCTTGGTGAAGATGTCTGCAATTTGCTCATCGGTAGGGCAATATTGCAGAATGATGGTACGATCATGCACCAACTCTCGGATGTAGTGCATATGAATATCAATGTGCTTGGTCATCTGCCACTGAAATGGATCTGTGGAGATCTTAATAGCACTTTGATTGTCACAAAATATGACAGTCGAAGTAGTGCTACCAAAATCAAACTCGGAAAGAATACCCTGCAACCAAACTGCCTGAATGCAGGCATTGACTGCCCCTCGATACTCTACCTCTGCTAAAGAAAGTGCAATTGCTTCCTACTTTTTGCTTGTCCAGCAAATAGGGCCATGGCCAATCATGAAAACATATCCGGAAGTGGACTTCTGATCTATGCTATCACCCACCCAATCTGAATCAGTAAAACCAATGAAATCTAGCTCAGAATCTACAGCATAATGTATGCCAAAATGTATCGTACCTTGCACATACTGCAAGATCCGCTTGGCTTCCCGCCAATGAAGCTCATGGGGCTGCTACATATACCTTGATACAACACTCATGTCATATGAAATATCATGCCTTGAGTGTGTCAAGTAGAGTAGTGAACCAATCAACTGTCGATACATAGTGCAATTTGCAAGTGGTGTGGAATTTCCTTCCTCAAGACTGATTCCTACGAGGAATGGAAACGGAGTAGCCTTACATTCTGCCATATTAAAATTTAATAGAAGGTCTGAAGCATGCTTTTGCTGAGATAATGTGATCCCATCAAAGTTTTGAGCTATCTCCAAGCCCAAAAATTGCTTAAGCAAGCCCAAATCACTCATGTCAAAAGCTAGATTTAAAGCGGTTTTTAGCTTGTTGATTGTAAGGAGAGTGTTACCAATAATGAGAAGATCATCAACATAAAGAACAACAATCATCAAATTACCTTTAACTTGTTGTAGGTACACATTCAGATCATATTTGCATCTTTTGAAATTCTGAGAAAGAAGGAAGGAGTCCATCTTTGCATACCAAACTCTTGGAGCCTGTTTCAATCCATACAAAGATTTCTTCAATCTGCAAACTAATGATGGTTCTTATATGTATCCTTTTGGATTCTTCATATATACTTCTTCATCAAGGTATCCATGTAGAAAATCACTCTTCACATCCATATGGTGCACTTCCCAGTGCTTGGATGCAGAAATGGCTAAAACTAGGCGGATGGAATCCATCTTTGCAACTAGTGCAAAGGTCTCAGTGTAGTCCACTCGTTGGACTTGGGAGAAACCTTTTGCCACCAGCCTAGCTTTGAATTTACAAATAGAGCCATCAATAGCAATTTTTGTGTGATAGATATACTTACATTGGACCAATTTTCTTCCAGGTGGAAGAGAAACTAGCTCCCATGTATTGTTCTTTTGAAGAGAACTGTACTCTTCATCCATGGCAGTTTTCCATCGTGGATCTCGGTGGGAATGATAGTATGATTTGGGATCTGAACCAATCATCAAATAACATTTCTCATATAATAATGGATCATAAAATGAAATAGCCATACCTTCTCTTTGAAAGTCTTCTCTTGTTCTCCTTGGATCAACAGGATTTCCAATGTTTGGAGCAACAGATTGTAGAGTGTTTTGGGCCCACTTTGGTAACTGAGGAGGATCATTATGGTTGGATTCTAAACCTAATATGTCATGGCCATCAAAGTCTAATAAAATATCATAAATATCAGATCCAATTTTTTCTTCATCTTCTCTCGAAACTTCTTTTTGTAGAGACTGCGAATCGACAGTGTTTTCCTCGACTAGTTTCAGATCAGGAAGCGATTCTTCAAACTTCACCCTTCGCTCTATGAATATATTTTTGGATATGATATTCATGAGTTTATATGCTTTTGATTATTCTCCATATCCTATTAGGATGCATTCAATACTTTGTGGATCCAAAGCTTTTCTCTTATCAAAAGGAATTCTAGCCCATGCAGTGGAGCCATGCATTCAATACTTTGTGGATCCAAAGCTTTTCTCTTATCAAAAGGAATTCTAGCCCATGCAGTGGAGCCAAAAACCCTCAAATTGGACACATCCAGTTTGTGACCAGTGAATGCTTCGAAAGGAGTTTTACCTTTCACGGATGAATGTGGAACTTGGTTCTAAATGTATGTAGCAACATTCATGACTTCAGCCCAAATATTTGCAGCCAAACCTTTTGACTCAAGCATATAGGTAGCCATCTCTTTCAGTGACTGATTCTTCCTTTCCACTACACCGTTCTGCTGGGGTGTGTAGGGAACTGTATGTTGGATCTGAATTCCGCTTTCGGCACAAAGTTGCAGAAACTCAGTCTTGATATATTCTCCACCATTATCAAATCTAAGAGCTTTGATCTTGCTCGCAGTGGCGGTCTCAACAGAAGCCTTAAAATCCTTGAATTTTCCAAGCACTTCTGACTTGTTTTTGAGAAAAAATACGCAAGTAAGGCAGGAGAAGTCATCAATGAATGTCACTACATACCTTAAACCATTCATGGACATATTTGGCAATGGAACACTGATATCAAAATGTATGAGACCCAAAATTATAGAAGCTCTGCTAGCTTTGCTGTGGTCAAACTTGTGCTCCAGGTGCTTCCCAATGATGCAACCTGAACAAATTCCCTTCGAGGAACAGAGGTGCGGAAGACCATCAACCATGAATTTGTTTTGTAACAGAAGAAAATACTTGTAATTAAGGTGTCCAAAACTTTCATGCCAAAGCCGACTAACCTCATTTCCATGTGTGAGAAGAGCAGTGGGCTTTTCAAGCGGCACAAAGTGTGAAAACTCACAGTATTTTGTAGTATGGTTTGCCTTTTCGACTGCAATAAGTCTTCCACTTTCAATATCAGAAATTTAAACTTTGTTAGGGCTGAATGTAACTTTCTTTGGTTCACTAGTGTGTGTCATTTGATACACAGAAAGTAGATTTGAAGCCAAGGAAGGCACATAGAGAACATTCTGAAAACTTTCATGCTCTAAATGGATGGTACCTTTACCCTTTGAGGAAATTTTTGAGTCAACTCCCAAATGGATGGGGATGGAGATGTTTGAATCAAATGAATAAAATGAGTCAATATTTGCAGCCATATGATTCGAGGCACCAGAATCTATCAGTAGAGTGGTGGGTTTCAAAATAGTTGCCATGAGTGCTTGACCTCTTTCATGATCATCATTTCTATCCTTCTTTCGTGCACCGTCGGGAAGACATATGTTTTCTTTTCCAAAAGGAGGGCCATTTGATCTATTGTTTTCTTCATGCATGAAATTTCAGGATGAAAGCCCCGGTTTCAATATGAACATTTAAATTTTTTCTTACCCTCTTTACCCTTTTGCTTGTTTCTTGAACCGGATGGTGCATCCGATTGTTTGCTTTTCTCTCTTTGCTTGGTAGGATCGAATTTGGGCTTATCGTTCTTTTGCTTTCCTTTTCCATTCAAATTCTTGGATCCTTGAACAAAGAGGGTTGAATCTTTGGAGCTTATGGACCCCATTTGAATTATCTTATCATGCTCTTTGGTAACGGACTCAATGAAGGAATTCAAGGTAGGCATCTTCCAATTCGGGGTAGCTAGCTGACCGAAATTGAAAGTAGAGACAAATACCGAGAAATATTTACCAAGTTTTGAAAGAATAGAGAGGATCAATTGTTTATCCTCTTTGACAACTCCACTATTCTTCAATTGCAAAGACAAATTCTTGAATCTTGTGAAAAAATCATTGATGATCTCGAAATTCTCAAGATTCAAGGCAATCAATTCATTTTCCAATTGAAAAGACCGCATGTCATCTTGCTTCCCAAAAAGCTTCTCGAGTTGCTCCCATACTTCCTTTGGAGTAGTCAATCCACTGAGGTTAAAGTGAAGATCCTTGGAAATATTGAGGCAAAGAAGACCATATGCTTCATCCAACTTGTTGAAGTGCTTTGATTTTTCAATGAGTGTATTGGGCTCAACTTCGAGGCCCATGGTGACTCTATAGTACCCTCTTGAGCGCAACATAATCTCCATGTCATTCTTCCATTCAAAATAATTGAAGGGAGTGAATAGCTTAGAAGAAGAAGAATCCATCTCAATGATAGTGAATGCACATGATGGAGATGATAAACCTGCAAATCACAATAAAAAAAAGAACAGTAAGGTCGAACAATCCACCCTTTTAGAGTTGCATCACACCTGGGATTGGAGATCAAGCAAGCTTGAATGATCCAATGTATCAAATCCAAGAATTCTATGGAAAACTCAAGCTTCTGGAGTGGATTGGAGAGTATTTTTCAGCCTTGCATGCACATGAGCGAATGCATGAGATTTTGCATGCCAAAACTTTAGTAATTTTGAGCAAATTCACTCAATTCTTCATGTAGAACATCTGTAGGAGAGATATCTTGTCCCTACAATGGCTCCGATACCATGTAAAATTAGTCATAGTAGATCTATTGAACAAGAATATCAATCACAAAGATGTAAAACAATTTGGAGTAAAAACTGTGCAAGAGAGATGCATCAGTGCTCTATAATCCAGAATGGTAGAATTACAATACAATACTGTCACAATGAGTGAGCAATCCGAATAAGCCAAGGAGGTCATTCGAATATACTGCATGGTGTAGCTTGGATCCAACTAGGAGTCCTCATCATCAATCAGTGGTGGTCATCAATGCACAAGTCACTGTCAGACAGGTGTCAAACTGAGTCTAACTGAGTGTAATAAGTGTAACTGATGGTAATGGAACTGATGTAGGGATGGAGGCTCAGTGGAGGGCGCATGAGGAGTTAACTGCACTCAAAATAGGTAGTCAAGTCTCAACGGAGGTCAATCAGAGTGATAACAGCAGTGAGAGTCAGTCTAGCCTCAAATCAAGGAAAGACAACTAGCTAACTGAAGTAAACTGGACTAGTAGGTGAGAAAAGGCGCCCTTCTCATGTGGTGGGTGAGAAGTGGGTGCCTCCCTAATTATGAGGGCTAAAACTGAGTGGAAAGTGGCTCCCGGGTGCTGACAGACTAGGGACTAGGTGTTGGAGGTATCAAACTGGTGACTGGGAAGCATGCGGATGCATGCATGCAAAGTACATATTGAATGATGAGATATCCTAACATCTATAGAATTTGAAATCTATCCAATTGCTCCCAACGTCCATATTTGGTTCTCGGACCTCACAACAAGTATAGACACCAGATTTCTTAGCACTATTTTTTTGTTGTTTATACTATACATTTCTAGGTGATTATATGATTTTTTGTTTACACCATTTGAATTCCCATAATGCACAGTTAAGGTTTCCTTTACCCACAGATTTATTAAAAAATGGACATGTGTTGCTGATATAGTGCACAGACTCAATTTTTTCATAGTTTAGGGTTGTTTCTATGCACAACACTGCCAAAAACATGCCTGGATTTGCTTTGTGCATTGCTTTAATCCTTAAAACATGCCTAGGTTGAAAAATTTAAGGTTGTAGGAGTGACTAGGAACGAGATGAGTCTTCCTATTGTCCTCCTTTACGCCTTGAATCAATCCAACTTTACCTTGGATAGCCCTAGATTGGTCTTTGTTGATGCACAATTTGCCGAACAATGATCCACACACTTCATATCAACCTTCTAATAACATCAACACTAAGGAATGAACCCATGATCAAGCAAGATACCCCCTGAAGATTGTGATCAAAATCACAAGAAGACACCCATACAAAATGGGGGGTAACATTGAGTCTGTTGTATTTGTAGAGACTTTCTCACCAACATGAAGACTCATTAAGATGACTTTACGAGTCTAGTGAGTCCAAGTATGGACAAAGTTAATGAAGGGCTGGTGCAAGGTAATGATACCCAATTATGACACGTTAGTTGCAATGAC